>OY987213.1:15556704-16937408 GCA_963920805.1 Primula vulgaris
ATTGAATCAACGGACTGCCTAGGCAACCCCCCTAGTGTAACTTCGTTGGTGTCGTGTGGGTAATTTTGGAAATTCCGCATCATGTTTCTGTGCTGGCCAAAGCTCGAGTCATGCGAATTTTCATTTAAAAGTTGGGGAAGTGAGCCCAAATAATCCAACTCCCAAAGATGAGAAATTGAACTGGTTCTTGGAAATTCTAATTTGTGTATATGATCACTAGCTTCGTTTTGAGTGAATATCTGGGCACTTGAACCTTCAATACTTTGATCTAATGTTCTTCCCATGTTTTTTTTCTTGTAGATTCTACATAGGACCCAATCATCCAACTGAAAAGAAAAAAATTGGGAAAGATCAGATACAGATGCTGTCACTATAAACAAAAAAAGTAAAAGATATGAAATAAGTACAAGTGAGTTCAGAAAAACTTATATTTATTATTTCCTCTTGTAGAATTTACATAGGAGACAATCATCCAACTGAAAGTGTCACAACAAGAAACACGTAAACTTGCTATACATAATATGATACATATGTCATAGAAAATAATAAAATATTAAAAGAAAATATTAAAAAAAAAATTGAAAAAATTGAAAAATATTTTAAAAAATCAAAAAAAATTGTACATTACTTCAAACAGTATTAGCCATGATTGTACATGATTAGATACGATTAAACATGATTGAGCATGATTAAACATACATGATTGAATATGATTAGACAGGATCACACATATTTTTTTGTATAAAAAATATATTATTTAAAATTTTGCTTTTTTCAATTTTGGTGTTTAATTTTTAAATATGTTTTCGATTTTTTAATGACATATGTATCTATTTATAAATAAGTTCAGAAAATATTAAAATTTTTTGTAAAAGAGTCATCAAGTTCAAAACAACCGGATTTTTTTATAAATGAGTGTCTAGATATGTATTAAATTATCATTTTTCCTTTTTTTTATAATAAAAATCTTATTAAAGAGGAGGAAATGATTTCACACATACCCCGTTAATCCGTTAACAAGACTCGAACCCTGCACCTCCTATTTGATAGTTCATACTCTAGCCCGGTAGACTATTTTATTAATTTAACTTTTTCTTCTTCCTAAAAGTTGCTATTTTAGTAGGTTACTCATTTTAGTTGTTTACTTTGAATATGCTTGATGTGCTAAGCGAAACAATGCACATTTTTTTCTTATCATAGTTTGAGCCAGCTTATAATACATTTGCTTAAATACTGCAACCAATCAAGCACACAAGTTATCATATAATAGCAATCTTGTAACATACTAAGCATGTTGCATGTTCTTCAACCCTGAGTATCTAAAAATAAAAAAATAATTAACAAAAGCCAAGAAAGGCGAGATTACCCTCATAGAGCCATTTTGCTTGTGAGGAAGTAGCTTTGGGTCACTTAGCCTGTATTCATGCATAATCCAGTCTGTTTTTACCCCCTTTGGTGGCTTGCCTTTGTAGAAAACAAGTGCTTTTTTAATACCAACATATTTGGTTCCACTGTATATTGACTTATCTGTCCCTGTAGCCTTCCAATAACCCGACACCGCTGCCCTATTAGGCCGTGCCCCATTTGGGTATTTCCGCTCCCTTGGGCTGAAAAAATACCATTCATTTTCCCCAAACACTGCCTTATCTAAAGATCATGCAAAATAAATAGACAATCAAAAGATATATATATTCATAAGGTCTTGAATTGATGCATGGCTCTATATATCAACAGTTAAAGAGAAGAAGACATAACATATTATTATCGAAGCCAGCTATATATTTGTGTTTACACTCATGAATCTCAAGGTGACGAACTTACGATATCAATTTGCACCATATAAATAATGATACTCTATTATTAGCTTCAGAAAAAGCGCATGATATGACTTACCATACTATAAATGAATAAGATTATTACATATATACTCCTTTTGAAACTTTATTTCTTTAAGAAAACTGATGTGTTTTGAAACGAAAATAACTTGTGACTATAGATGAATTTTGAAGCCCACATACCATGTGATTAAGGAAATGTAGTTTTCTCCTTAATTATGTGATAATTGAGGTCATAGGTCACTCTTATTGACCAACTTATTACTATTGGTTCAGTTTATATAAGACTTGATTCACACGATGACACACTACAAATAGCTTTAGAGAAACCATATTATTTGAAGGGACATGAAGTCATGAATGCTAATATAATACGTTACAAACTTCTCTTTCCATACCATTAATTAATAAGTCTTTTTAAAAATTACGAAAATAGTCATCGATTTTCTACAATAAAGAATGAACTCTATTGTAAAGTGATTTAAAACCTGTTACTTACAACATGTAAGCAGATAAGTTGGCTTATCTCAGAGGGAAAGCAGGGGGAATACGCATCACAACAAAACTAGTGGTATCGAGACAACCTGAAAATTGTCTCTGCATGTTAAACTTCATGCCTTATTTTTTGGGGTCAATACTTCAATTTTAGGGAAGAACAGATAAATAATTTCGTATGTGAACTACATGATGTCGTATCAACGTAAAAGGGCCAAGTGCAAGACAAAAAAATTCGGTCTCCGAATCCGTATTGGCACCAAAATTATCCATCTAGAGACGACTACATCTAGTCCCGAAAAGTATTAGTTCGAAACTTAGCTTATTCAAGCCGCTAAAAGGGACAAAAACATAAATCACTCTAATTAATTAAAATTATTCAACCAGATACTATTGGATTTACAAACAAAAAATGAAGCTAAAACTTAAAAGATGCAACCAAATAATATCCATAATTAAGTTATGACCATATATATGAAGAATTAATTAGTAGAGCCTACCAGGCAACTCCCAAGGATCAAATTTGTAAATATTAACTTCTGGAATAATAGAAGCTGGGCATGGCCTTGACATTGCTTGATTTTTTAGGTAATAAATAACTAATTCCTCATCTGTTGGGTGAAACCTAAACCCTGGTGGAAGATTTGAACTTAATTTATTCACAACCATTTCTAAGAGAGATCTTAAAAAAAAAAGAGAGAATAGGGGGTGTTAAAATGTTTGCATATGAGACATTTTCCCATTTTATTTAGTAGGATTGCTTGTCCTTTAGTAAGATTACATCACTTCCACTTTGATTGGAGGTTACATGGACTATTGTGTACCTAGTACGAATTATTAATTTAGCCAATAGTCACGTTCCATTTGTTACACGAATGTTTTAATAGTGCTTCCGTTAAGATAAAATGTTTTAATACGTCAAATACTTTTGCTTTTTTGCTATGAAGTCAATATAATAGAATAATTGGTACAATGCTAAATCAACGTTTTATTTAAATCACGTTAAATCTTTTACTTTAGTGTATGGCGTATGGATACTAATCTCTTAAAAGGCGAAAATGTAGTAAAGCCTTTCTTTCTGCTAGAATTATATACTAAAGGCGGAAATACGAACCTTTTGATAAAATAATTATCGAATTCTTGATCGAGTTTTTTTTTCTTTTCCGGAAGAGACGTTTTTTAAAGATCTTTTATTGCGTTTTCCCCCTCTCAAATACATTTCTAACTTATCTAGACATGAACCCATGCTCACAACCGACCACCATTACCACTGCCACCGTTTAATTGTCATCACCCGTCAAGAGAACTTAGAGAAGCTATAGTGAGCTTAAAAATTCTTGACTCGTGGGCCTGCACAAAAGTTTTTTATTTTAGAAATTAAGCGAGTATATAAGCCAACGGCTCAATCAATGCTAGAAGGCTACACCAAAGGTTATCGGAAAAAAACGCCTCATCTCAAGAATAATGGGACAAATAAAACTAGTTCTAACATTATTCTTTACATTTCTCGAATCTATTAGAACTATTAACAATTTAAAATTCAATCTCGTTTTTTAGTTTTCTCCGGTGATGATCTGGTTTGCACTGGAGTTTTGCATTTGGACTAATTCCCCATTGCATTTGGACTAATTCCCCAACTTTTCATATTAGGAATATTTCCTTTTCCGGGAAAAGCATTTTGAATTAAATTTTGGAATGTTACCATAAAAATCAGTTATACTTTTAACACGTGGCTGAATGACCAGAGGAAAATAATGGTTTGAAGAATAGGATAAGTACTATGGCCTAAGTGGAAATGTGATGGTAGATCAATTTAGCTTATGGTTCTTATCCACCCACCTCATCCATTTCGGACTAAACAAGATTAGCATCTGATATATCTCTTTTTTATCAGGATTTGATGAATAAATTAAGATTAGAAAATGACTATATCCACATATGGCGTGGTTGAATTGTACACTACATTAGGATAACTCTTTGGGTTTCCTAATGTTAATTCAATTTGATTTTGAATACTATATCTAAAGAAAATAATATTCCAGTATTATACGAATTAGAATTTTAGGGTTGCCGAACTCGTCTCACATCTCATGCAGCACTATAATGTACTTTTTTTTACCGATTTCGTAGTCATATTTTGACCGGACTTCAACAAAAAATTACACAATTTGATAAATCATATAATTTGATCGGTTAAGTCATGCTACTCAACAATAATAACTTAAATGGATAATGATAATAAATAGACGAAACATACACTATTTATTGATTATTAAACGGTAATTGGTTACAGATCTCTTCGGTTACAATATGAACCTAACTATCTAATACTCGGTGAAAGAAATGTGTTAATCTTCTTCCACGTTATTTCTCTTCGGTACATGGATTGAGTTCATGCACTTAAATGTAATTTCTAGAGAGATAAACTCTAAAAAGTACCTGCACTAGTCAGTTATATGGTAGATCGAAAATCCGTTGGTGATTGTAATGCTATTTGACTTTATTTATAAGGATATGTGCACCGTATGATGTTGACATGTGGTAATTTACACGTACTATTTATGGACTTTTAGTTTAGTGGGCTCATATTATTTAGGATTAGTCCAATGGGTTATTGGTTCTCTTCCATCTTATTATAGAGATCGGTTCTATAACAAATACGTAGTATTTGATATATTTTGTATGTCGTATCAGAGTTATATGTATGTGTTTTTTTCGAAGTGTCGTGTGAATGGGTTATCCGTGAAGTTTCATCATGACATGAATACTATTCTCTTCAAGTACACATTATATTTTGACCGGACTTCAAAAAATTACACAATTATATATGTTTGTTTTCGAAATATCGCGTGAATGTGGGTTGTCCCTAAAGTTTCACCACGACATGACTACTATTCTCTTCAAGTATAGTATTAAATTGTGTAAAGACGTGCGCATCCACAAATTTTAGAGCTAGTTTTATGTTGAATACGGGGATTGGTCCGAGATGCGACTTCCTTATTTATTATTCTCTCCGTCCCATTTTATTGGAGCAATACGGCGAATAGCAAATATTAAGGGAACATCATGATTACATTGTTTTTTGGTTTAAATTGACTGATTTGCCATTCTTTATTCTTTCATTCTTTTTATTTTATGTTTACAAAAAAAGTAAACGAGAAAAAATAACAAAAAATTAGTTTCTACTTTGAAGAAGTGTCCCAATAAATTAAGACAGTCAAAAAATGAATAATATCCCGGTAAATTGGGAGGGAGGGAGTAATATTTGTTTGATATCGTTTCTCTCTTCGTAATCGTGTTTCTATGATCATTAGGAGAAATTGTTCCTGTAACCAACGTAAAAAGTTGCTTGAAATTTGTAGGGTTTACACCGTGAGAGCAAACTAGTGTGGAGTAATCCATCAATTGGTACCACACCAATAACCACCGTTCCCGACTAACCGCCGACATGGCCTACACCATCGGCGACAACAATACGATGGTCACCACCCTAGCCATAAAAGCCACAAATCACATCATTCTCCTATCACATGCAAGAAGCCACCATCATCATAAACTGAGCCATTATCAAATCAAATTTAAACAACTAGTGCGGTAAGGTCACTACGAAATGGAGCATAAAGACGTTGGCCAAGAGGGTTAAAAGAATTGGGTTCTAGGATGTCAGGAATCACGACCGAAAAGGAAAATGTATTTTCGTTAAATGAATCTGATTTTGTTCCAAATGTAGCATATAGTCTTGCTCAAGATAACGATTTTGAGTTAAATTTATCCAATAATTTATCTGGTTTGGAGGGCTGGAATACGACACCAATTTTTGATAACTATATTGATAATGAATTTTATGATATCGAGACTTTGAATTATAATGTACTATCTTTATTAATTGATGAAGAAAAAAAAACATATAGAAAATAAAAAATAAAGATGAGTTTTATGTCTTGGGAGGAAGGAAACGATTTGGAGAACAAATTAAAGAATAATATGTTGGCAAAAGTGGATTACAAGAGTAAAAAATTGTGGATATGATTATTGTTTATTCAATTAACATATTGTGCTGGATGAAACATTTGAGAGGAGATATAAAATTTATATTTCTGAATTCAGTGGCTCTTCATTGATTTTGATAGTTGGATTTGTGTGCTCGTGCATAATTATTGTTGGGTTGAGAAAAAATTGTCCGTATTTTTTGAATTGATCATTGGCTCTCGATGATGTAGAATTGGGTACTTGACTAATTAGTGAGTATATGAAGTACGGGGGTATAATTATATTTGTAAGTTGTTCTATAAAATTCCGAAGCGTGATTTAGCTATCATTTGTACTTTTTTTGGTAAATTTGTTGTGCCTCGTGAAAAAAAAACCCGTAAGAATTGGCACTGTGTGAGCCCAAACTTTATCGGTGTTTATTTGAAATCGATAAACATATTTATAAATTGGAGTCAATGAATTTCGGTACGTGGAGTATGAGTTGGGAATGATCAAAGTTGGGACACTTCGTTCAACTATATTGATTTTGTTGATACAAAATTAATGTTCTCGTATAGTAAACATTCTCCGAATGAGAAACCGATTTACAGGGACATCTATGATGCGTTTAGGAACTAATTACGATTCGAATCAACTTGTTTGGTTGAACAAATATCGAGACATGAGTTTTCAAAGTTGATCGTGCAGTGCAGTTTTTACTATTTATAGATTAGAAGAGGTGTAGAGGATTCAAATCTTTTAAAACCAAACGGTATCCAAATCAAAAACTGTTTGGTGGATAGACAAGATGATTATGCAGGTTCTCCAACTCGAATCATTGAATTGGGATGACCAAGCAATTTTTTATGAATGTTTTATGAATTTTTGAAATTGTTCTTGTAGGTAAATTTTTTCTACTTTATCGATTCGTCAAGTTGTACCAAGTCGATGGTTTCATACAACTTAAATGAAAAACTGTTTTCCAGTGATCTCTATGCACGTTTTGCAATTTGAATCACGGCATTTAGGCACGACGAATGTGAGAAACGGAAACGTGAAACAAGGCTAAAAAAACAATGCAGTTTTACTTAGAAAAGAAAAAGAGAAGCGGCTTAGCATGAATCTAGAAACGTAGTTTTTGAAACAACAAGTGTTGTGTAACGTTTGACCAAAAACAAAAGCTTAGAGAGTTTATTGGTACTCCCACTTCCGATTAAAATGTTTGTTTCTTCTAATTCTCTTTGTACAATTTAGTAATGAGTTTCACCGTTCATAACGTCACATCTGATTATTTGCTCCATTTAAATATTGTTGACTCAAATTTGTTGAGCTTTCTCCTTCTTTAATTGAAGTTCAACCTCGATTAGAAATGGTATATCAATTTTCGGATGATTATAATAAGATAACTAATTATTTGGTAAACCAAAGAATTTAGATGTGATTAGTTTGTATTCAAAATTCGCGTAAAATAGCCAAGTCAAGAATGATGGTTGAACAAAAAACAAATTGTTCAGAGATTATATTTCGGTTGAAAGACAATATGAATGTTCTGCTACGTTAACACAATAAATGGTTTATATGAGAAATCCGGTATAAAAGTAGACCAACGTTTCTATTTGAAGATAATAAGTTTCCAAGTCCACGGCCAAGTAAAGAAATACAACCAGCGCATACACAAGTGAGAAGGATGAACTGCACTTCCACCACCAGCTCAAAATTCAGTGGTGAAATTGTTTCAGAGCTTTTCAGCCATGATCGTTTCAAGAATTTGGTTCTTGCAAAATGCCAACTTTTGAAGCAGAAAAACTATTATAAATATAATCATATCATGTGTTGGAGAATATCCTCCTTGAGGACCAGATAATATCACCCTCATCTGAGAATTTTTCAAAATAAGTCCTGCCATGGAAGGAACGAAACCAGTTATAGCATGAGGCAGCAGACATGCTAAGATTTTCTTCTCCAAAAATACGTGTTCTAAAAAGATGAGAAGTAAACACAGGTCCAAAACAGAACCAGCGTGTCATGTACATTATAGCAAGAACCGATGAACTGGTCGAACTTTACACCACCTGTTTCAGGTTTCTAGAAATACAGACTGTGATGACTCGGTCTGAATAAAAAGTCATCGCACACTGCTATCAACATTTACGATTTCATCGTGAAAAATCGATCATCTTACTTAGGATGCATTACAACATATCCCTTCCCCTCCATTTTTTACTCAAGTGGGAGAAAACAAACAAAAAGAACCATGCATGAAAAAAAAAGGGTTGTACAACCCGAAATTAAACCTTATTCATCAGACTGCATAATGTAAGACTCCAATATTATAGTGACTACTACAACCAACAAAACATAAAATAAATAAGTCCAAACATCACGGTGGTTCATTACAATACCCATTGCTATGCAATTTCTTGCAATATAGTAAATTAAACATTATCACTTGGGGCCAATATCCTTGAGGCCACAGATCTGCTCCTCTCCCATGGCCGACATAACTGACACCACAAGATCTTTCCCTTCTGCAAATCCAGCTTGGAGCTGAGAGAAACACCAGCACAAAGAAGGAAGAAATGATCAGACTGTTATGGTATCACCGTAAGCTACTCGACATTAAAAATGTACCATTTAACCTTATGGAAACAAAATATTATAATACCCTAAAGAAGAATCGATCAACTGATATCAACGTAAGCAACTCGACGTGAAAAATGTACCATATAACCTTATGACATAAAAATATTGTAGTACTCCATCCCCCCGCCTTAAACAAAAAATGTCCTCATCTTTAAGAAGAGGTGTCAAGTGCACAAGGGTGACCAGTTTCGTGATTTAATGTCTGATTTATAGTAAACAGTTCTATTCTAAAGCTTCATCAAGACAGAAAATATAGAAATAAAAGATAGTAATGATAATAGTTTCTTCTTTTGTGCATTGTTACGTAGTTGAAGGAGGAAAGTTTAAAAGACTTCACATAAATAAATTTCATAAGAAAGGTTTATGGAAACAATATTGTTGCAGGCACGTGACGTGATATGGAATGACAATATTAGGTTATTAATTCTCTCTTTCCTTGAATTTTCACTAGATTCCTCTTTTAACAATTGCAACATCTTTGTCGTAGGATCAACGCATTATGATGCCATAATTACCAAAAGTATACCTAGTTGAAATCAGAGAAGGAAAACAATCCCCTGATATCTCTAAATTTGACTCAACTGATTTACTTACCTTCCCAAATTCATAGCCAGCAAGGCAAATGTTCATGGTTTTTCCTCAATTAGTCTTGTTAATATATCTAGTAAAACTGTTAAAATATCACTTGACAGAGTAAGATATTCACAGAACTGGACAACAAGACTACTGACAAAATTTGTTATCTAGTTGAGTTTAGCTTTGCAATAACAAATTATAAGAACAAATAATATTTTGAAAAGCAGCATTCGCCTCTGAGGATCAGTATATGCACAAAAAAGCAGTGCATTTATTATTCCATCACTCACATAATATTCTCATTATCCATATGACACAATTTTTTCATTACAATGCCACTCAATAGAACACGACAAATAATAAGAGCAGATATGTGCTTAATGGGTCAAGTAAGCCGGTTCTTTAAAATACGACACAATTTCAACTGCAAGAGAAAAAGGTAAATAGACTAACCTGATTGAGAAGAGCGTCATCGGTGGGTAGGCGCAAGTCATCCTTGGTGTTGCCATTCTCAGTTAAAAGACTAACCTGCAAGTAAATGGAGCAGTTCAAAACAAGTAAACTGCAACATCAAAAACTAAAACTAGGACCATAGTATCATTTAACACATACATAAGAAAACTTGGTCTTGAAACAGCATATAAAGACGGAAATCAGTTATCCAGACAATATTTCATGACATTAATGATGAAAACACAGCTGAGGAACATATACCAATTATACTCGATTCTTTAACGAAGATACTTTAACGAAGTCAATCAGTATGACTTTCTTGACTTAAAGGAATAAAAAATGGCAAGGAAATTTCTTAAAACAATTTCGCCATCCAATTAGCATAGAAGAATTTTCTCAAAAGAGATGATTTCGATAACAACACATCTTAGTCATTCTTCAGTTAATAAAAAATCACTTACAAAACCATCTTCAGAAATGTCGATCAACTGATAATCAACACGGTTAACATGAGGAACCTGCAATGCACAAATGATAGGAAAATTTATATTTTATCAATATAGCCATAGATACAGATTGTTCCAAAGAACATAAAAATAGAAAGTATACAAAAAAACATAGACAAAGATCACTCACATCACAATTGTGGGATGATGGAACAATATCCTCAAGCTTCTTTCCATTGAATATATCAATTCCCACAAAGTTACATTTGGCATGTCCATGCTTGCCAGTTTTGGAGGTTGAAACCTCAACTACCTGTATAAAAAATAAACTCAAAAAAGAAGATTGGGGAAACCAGCACTAAGATACTACCATAGTCAATTAAATTAAATTGATTACTGGTGAGTATTGGATTTCGTTATTATATATATGCCTAAGAAACAAGAGTCGAAATTTCACTCGAAGATTTAATCTATCAAAGGTCGTCATGGGCAACCAAGTATTAGCAAAGTCTAGTATAACAAATAATAACAACTCCAACAGTATTTTAAATCTATGGTTCACATTGACTCTACTTTTTTTTTTTGAATTCCGCAAAGTTAAAAGGAAATATCGGAAGGAAATCACATATAGTATGTGAGCAATCAGATTCGGTCAATAATACACGTGGACATATATAAGCAAACAATATGAAATACCAGATATTTGTCTAGGAAAAACGAATTCTTAACAACCCTAATTCCTACATATCTTATGCAATTATTAGCTTCTAAATTTTCATTTAAAAAGGCAAATTACAGAAGCAAAACACCAAGTAGTTATCCAAAAGATATAAATTATTTAACAAATCGGGTTTTGGTCTCCAATAAACACGGAGAGGTAGATGCAAATAGATGATAGATACTAACAAATTTTAAGCTAGGAAAATTATTTCTCAAAAAATCTTACATATCATATCTAACTAATTAGATTCCAATCAAAATAATAAGAGAAAACCATAAAAGCAAAACATCAAGTAGTTATAAAAATCAGATATAGGCTCTGTTTGGCAACAGATTATTCGGTTAAAAATCAGATTTAAAAATCCAAACAAAATCCAGATGTTTGATTTTCGGATTTTTTTAGCTTTTCTAGGATAAAATCCTGCTTTTTAAAAGCATCTGATTGTCCAAACACCAATGGATTTTTTGAAATGCAAAATCCAAAATTCAAAAATCAGCTAAAAAAATCTGTTGCCAAACGGACCCATAGTAGGTAAAAAATCGGAATCGGGTCAATAATGAACACAGACAAGTAAGATGCAAATAGATGGTAGGTATAGGGAAAATCATAAATTTGTCTAGGGCAACTTAATTTTTAATTATTATAATTATTATTTTAAAAGAAGACAACAGATTATATAGATTAATGATACAATTATTATGGGGAAGGTATCGTCTAAATTAACTAATTACAGAATAAAAAAAATTTGTCTAGGGAAAATCATAAATTAGTCTAGGGCAACTAATCGTTGATCATTATTATTTAAAAACAAAACAACAGATTAAAAAAAAAAGATGATAGAAATAGGGAAAATCAGAAACTTGACTAGGGAAACTAATCCATAATTAGTAGAATTAAAAATAAAAAAGAAAATGATATAGATTAATAACACGATTATTAAAAGGAAGGTATCTGAGGTAAGAAACGAATTAAAAGATAATAAAAAAAAATGAAAGAAGAAATTAAGGAAAGTAGTAAGAAGATCTGATGGTATATGTAAATAATAATAATAATAATAATACCTTGCAGGGGCGGTTTTTGATGACGATATAACCATTTTTACGGATTGTACCTGCTTGTTGTGGGAACGTTTTAGATGCTCCTGCATCTGCTTTTGACTCAAACTCATGCTCTTCGTCTGACATCTCTCTCTCTCTCTCTCTCTCTCTCTCTCTCTCTAGCTCAGATGGATATACTATACTATAGCTATACTATGTTTGTATAAAAAACTTAACAAGTTAGTAAATGAAATGATGACGGCAAGCTATGTCCCCCTTCAATATTCTTTTTTTTTTTTTAATTATGTAACACTATTTCATCCTAATAAATAGTTAAATACTCCTACTTAATAATAGATAGGAATGGGAATGGGATTATAGGGTTTCCCTTTGGGCCTGTTTTTATTTTATTTTATTCTTATCTTCCTTTAACTAACCAATCTCTGCCCTTTACTACATACTTATCATTTTTGTTACTAATTTGGTTTCTGAAAACCCAACTTATTAATAAAATAAAATAATTATATGTTTTTTACACTATTTTTTCACTTTTATCTTTAATTTTATTAATGCACATTCTCGTAGAAATTTAAAAGTATGAGCAAACATGTAATTTTACATAATATTCTTTTCTATTTTAGAGAAATTGACTTATATTGTGTAACAACTCAAAAATAGTACTACACTGGACTTATATTTTGAAACGGAGGGAATAGTAACTACATCGATTATTAAAAAAAAATGGTTAATAGTTGCTTGTTTCTTTTTCTTTTTAATCGGAGCATAGTTATCCGGGAACTCGTTTTGCTTTTCAAAAGTTATGTTTTCCGTTTTCTATTATTTACGTGTAAATTTTAGATTCAAAATTTTAAAAGAATTGTAAAATAGCATGTTGGATACTTAAAATTTTGCAATTTGCAAAGATACAATATTCAAACACCATCCTTTTGATTGATAATAAATGATATCTTATGATTAATTTGTCACAAAAATGTAATTAATTGTCTATATTTTTACGACATAAAATGAAAATTATACATTATATATAGCTAAACTAGTCATTATTTTATTTAAATACATCAAATTGTAATTTTTTGAAACTTTGAGGGACAAATCTTACATTAAAGTAAAAGAATTGAGTGATGGTGATATGGCATCTAATTAATGTCAACAAAGGTATTTCACCAAATTGTTTTCATGAAATTCCATTTTTCTTTCAAAAACTCTAGTGTATAAAACCAATGGAGAGTTGTAGACTTGTAGTATAGGGTTCAACGGCGGTCCGTCTCGGATAATTTTTAAAACATGACGTGAAAACCACAAATTATACCACTAGAACATTCTTAAACTTTCAAATCTTACAATTTTATCTCAATAATTAACAAATATTCAGATAAAAATGCAATTGTTACTAAAATTTATCTATTGCATTTTTATTTTTTAAAAAAATCTTGGTTTTGCAAACAAGATATATTTAATTTATATAAATAACACATTTATTATTTATTTAATTATCCGCGTCGTGTCTAAATTAAAAAAAAAATCCATTCGATCAGAACAAATCCGAGTCCGCGCTAAGCAATTGACATCAAATCGGAACGTGCGTCTTATGTGGCCTACCCCTATAGGGTCACTTACAGATGATCCTTACATTAAATAGTTACTCAGGACCAGTCCTTTTTATTAATTTAGTTTCTGAAGAAGACATGGCCGTAAAATTCGATTGGTTTTTGCTGCACTAGAAACAGGGTTAATTAAAAATTAGTTCATGAAAACAAAACTATTTAAACTTTGGTCATCATACAAAATTTAATTAATGATTGATCATTATTTCTAAAACTAATTAAGCATTGGTCAACCATCTAATTACCCAATAAAAATAAAATAAAAAAGGGAAAACTCAAAAAATAATAAAAAACTATAAAAAAATCAGAAAAAAACAAAAATACAAAAAATAAAATAAAAAAATAAAAATAAAAAAGCCTTCAAAAAAAGTCGGGACTCCGAAAAAACATTGAAAAATTGGTCATAAAACAAAATTCACAAAAAAAAATGAAAAAAAAGTTCAAAAAAATCGGGACCCGAAAAAATCCAAAATTGGTAAAAAAAAATTTAGAAAAACCCTCTAAAAACCAAAGTCACAAAAGAATAAAAAAAACGTCCAAAAAAGTCGGAAACCCGAAAAAAAACCGAAAAATGTTATAAAACAAAACAAGAAAAATCCAAAATCACAAAAAATGAAAAATGAAAAAAAGTTCGAAAAAGTTGGAAAAAGCCGGAAAGTCCAAAAAATGTTAAAAATTTAAAATAACTTGCAATTGTTTTCAAATGACTCAAAATAAATTCAAATGACTTTCAAATGACTGTTTTTAAAATTAGCTTCTTTTAAAATGTATCAAACTGTTTTTAAACTTACCGAAAATAACTCATACTGTTTTTCAAATAACTTAAATATGAATCAGATTGTTTTTAAAATGACTCAGACTGTTTTTAAAATTACTTAAAATGACTCAGATTGTTTTTAAAATGACTCAAAAGAACTCAGACTGTTTTTAAAGTTACTCACATTGTTTCTAAATTACTTAGACTATTTTAAAATAACTGAAAATGACTCGGACTGTTTTTAAAATGACTGAAAATAAATAAGACTATTTTTAAAATGACTCAGACTATTTCAAAAATGATTAAAAACGACTCAGTCTGTTTTTAAAATTACTCAAACTGTTTTTAAAATTACTCTGATTATTTTTAAAAGGACTTAAAATGACTCAAATTGTTTTTAAAATTACTCAGACTGTTTTTAAAATGATTTAAAATGACTCATATTGTTTTTAAAATGACTTAAAACGACTCAGACTGTTTTTAAAATTACTCAGGCTATTTTTAAAATGACTTAAAAAGACTCAGACAGTTTTTAAAATGACTCGGATTGTTTTTAAAATGACTTAGATTGTTTTTAAAATCACGTAGACCTTTTTTTTTAAATGACTTAAAATGACTCAGACTGTTTTTAAAATTAATTAGATTGTTTTTAAAATGACTTGAAACGACTCAAACTGTTTTTAAATGGCTTAAAACGACTCACACTATTTTTAAAACGACTCGGACTATTTTTAAAATGACTTAAAATGACTAAAACTAATTTTAAAATAATTTAAAACGACTCAGACTGTATTTAAAATGATTCAAACTGTTTTTAAAATAAATCAAACTATTTTTAATATGAATTAAGACGACTCATACTTTGTGTTTTACTGCGTTTTTGGATTTTTGTTGATTTTAGATTTTTTGGGATTTTTAAAATGTTATTCGTGTTTTTTCGGGGTTTTGCCTCTTTAAAGTTTTTTTTTGGATTTATATTTTCATTTTTCAGATTTTTTTTTCTTTCATTTTTTCATTTTTTTCTAATATTTTCCCATTTTTTGTTATTTTTTACATTTGTATTGGTTAGTTAGGGGAAATAGATCAATACTTAATTAGTTTCAATTTCATTAATTAAGTTGTAGATAAGCTATTAATCCAAAATTTACCCCTAAAAATATTAGGCTAATCTGCCTTAAAAATTTTTGGCCATTGGATCAAAAAATAATTCAATCCAAATGTTAACAAAAATTATGGAAAAATGCTTTTTTTGTCTCAACACACGAATTGCATACATGCACACCATGTACGGGTACATTACATCATTTAAAGAACTCGGCATGAAAAATCAAGTATCGTTGATATTTTCCTTCTTTGACCACGTCGGCACGATTGCGAACGGTACTTTTTCGGCACGACATGTTTTTTTTATTTTTCTTCATCTGTACCGTATTTGAAATGACATACTATACCCGTATCGGGTACCTCAAATAAAAAATATGAAGTACTCTTGATAGATAGGTGTGTATGTATGCAATTCATGTGTTAGACAAAATAGACATTTTCTATTAATTTTGTTAACCATTGAATTTTATTGTCTTTTGATCCAATGGCACACACAAAAATAGGACAGGCTGCCCTAATATTTTTACGGCATAAAAAACGCATCCGTACAATTCCCAAGAATAAATTCTCTACTTTTGATATTCCCTAATTCCCTACTTTTGATTTTCCCACTTTTCCATCTTTGTTGTGCGGCTATGAAGGGAATAGGGTCCATTCACTTACTGTATTATTTATGTTTTTGGTCTTTCTTTTTGGGTCTTTTATGCTAACTATTGACCGTAATAAGATGCAAAGATTAAAAATTTAAAAACTAATGAATGTTTAATTATGTTATAAGGAAAAAGTGGCCTCATTCTGTTTTTTTTCTAATTCTATGTCATCTTTCCTTCTTGTGCTTTTTGGTGCTGAGTATTTGAACCTGACCAGATTAAGAATCAAGTTGAAACAAATTGTATAGTAGTTTTGTCAATTATTTGAAAAGTATAGCAACAAAAAGAAAGTTTATACCGATAAGAAATAAGGGCCCATGAAACGATAATGATATGTATACTATTTCCACACTCATTGTCATACTTATAGCGGTCGGAACGTAAATATAACAAATTTTTTAACATTCAAACATGTTTGATGTAAATCTGTTTTAATCACTGCCCATAAGATTGATGACGTGGTTAGTATGGTCGTGAGAATGAGTAGTGTATGTGTCATTATACACTCACCAAATGGAAACATGTGAAATACGTCTATTTTTACTCGTTAAGTCGATATGAATGGCACATCACAATTCATATTGGGAAAAAAGTAGAGAAAAATTAGTGATTCTAACACTAAAAAATATATATATACAAATAGATACAAAAACTGTGACGATTTTTTGTATGGATAGGAGTACTAATTTAGGGCAATGGTTATCTCTCAAGTTATTATGGGTGGACATGATAATAGAGGTCAGCGTCTCAATGAATCCCGTCCTTTTTTCTTTTTTTTGACGTGAGTAAGAAGGAAGAAGTAAGGACCAAGGAGTGTGGGCAATTCCACTCTGAGAAAAATTAGATTGTCTTCTTTGAGGTTTGGCAAAAACAAGTTCATCAAACTTAATCTACTTTCATTTATTCAAGTAAATAAATATTTCCTCCGTACCAAAACAATGTCCAATTTTAATAGTACGTAGTTTTATTCTTATTCCGTCGAACTTAAATTTGTTGGAAAAATTGGAAAATATGTAATTTAAACATAGTTGTTCCAAGTGGTCAGGGACCATCTTTGAGTCAATTTTTAATGCGACTCCTCAGTTTTTCTGAGGCCATACTCTTTGCGTTTGAGTAGCTCGTGTGACGAGCTTCGCAACGGTATATCGCATGACCCATTCGGAGGAAGGGTGTGAATGATAATTGGACTCGAAGGTTGGTACTCGAAAGAGGCAATAAAGTCAATGCTGGAAAATGAGAAAAGAAATGGGATTTAACCCATGAGGGTTATCCCACATTGGAAAATCATGAGTGATTTTTACAATATATATACTAAGGTATCCTATGTGGATATTAAGTAATGTGTCCACATACACATGTGTGTATTGTGTACCACACATGGGCGGGCTTGCTCGTCGGGCGGGCTTGCTCGTCGGGCGGGCTTGCTCGTCGGGCGGGCTTGCTCGTCGGGCGGGCTTTTAACTCGACGGGAAAAAGTACGCCTGTTCCTATTCGGGAAAAGTGTTCCTGTTCGGGTAAAGCGCGCCTGTTCGGGAATGGTGTTTCTGTTCGGGAAAAGCGTGCCTGTTCGGGAATGGTGTTTCTGTTCGGGAATAGCTTCCAGCAAAGCTGTAACTGTTGCAATAAATGTGATTTCATTGCAAAGTTAATACTGCAGTTTCGAATTTCGAAAACCGACAGTAGTAAAGTGACCTTAATGGCTGAGATACTCAGCAAGCCTATAAATAGGCAGACCCCCCACATGTCAAATACACACACATAACATTCTGAAATCAAATACCAGTAGCATATATCATCTCTCTAAACAGTAGCATTACATTTTAGAAACAGAGAGAACCACCCACCAACAGCTCGACCTTGACTCGTCGCCAGTTTCCGACGAGTCATCCGAGACGTTGTACCTTGGGATCGAAGCGCCAACGCAACCAGAAACCTTAAGGTGGTTGGGCGAATATCGGTTAAGGGCATACTGTTAACAGTAGCCTCGTCTTATTTTGTTTTCAATTCTGTCCATTTTTTAATTCTGTCATTTCAATTACGCAATTTACTTTTCAGTAATTTTAATTTCAGTATTTTACATTGCTGTCCTTAGCTGTAGCTTTTATATTCTGTTTGTACCTTTCTGTAATTTCTTTAAAGTTCTGTTTTTTGCTGTAATTTCAATTCTGTAATTTAATTCTGTAATTAGAATAGTTTCAATTCAGTCCTGTTATTTCAATTTAAATCAGAACAGTCCGGCTGTTAAGTTTATACTTTCCAGTCCGGCAGTTTCTATTTATTGCAATTCAATACATCAGATTATTAATTAATAATAATCTGATAACGTTTGCTTTATTTACGTTTCAGTACCTACACGTTGTAATCATTAATTTCTGTATCAGTTTCGAAATTAATAAAGATTACAATGGTTTTTGTTTATTCTTGTTTAGTCCTTTAATTATTGTTAATTGTTATTTCGTACACGGAAACCAACAATCTTAACCGATATCTGTTGTTTCTTTCGTGTATTGATTAATACAATTATTTATTTTATAAGGAATAATGCTTTCTTTTTTTCAATTCTAAATCATATTAGAAATTGGATTACAAAGAAAAAATTCCAAACAGTTTTAATTTTATTTTATTTTCTTGTTGATACCAACCGTATTGGTATTCAATAAGAATCGTTTCAATCCTTTTAATATCAACCGTATTGATATTTAAAGGGATAAGAGTTTATTTTAATTTTGTTTGATAATTCTTTTACAAACCCAAATTTCAGTTTTGGCGTTTGTTTATAGAATTGTTTGTACACGTATCTCATACGTTTTGTGTTGTCGTTTCAGATAACTAACACGTCGCCTATTCAGTTGCCTAGCGGGGGTGAGCATGACCCAGTGGTTGGTGGGCCTGTCCATAACACTGGGGGCGATGCGAATGTTGTGGCTAATGCCGATGACGCAGTTGTAGCAGCTGAGGCCGCCACGGCTGCGGCTATGGCGGATGCTACGGCCAAAGCTGAGGCTGCGGCCGAAGCAGCGGCCACGGCCAAGGCCGCAGCTAAGGCTGCGGCTAGAGCCAAGGCTGCGGCCAAGGGCAAGGCACCGATGTATTCGGCTGTGCCTACTTTGCCGACTTCTCATCTGGAGAAACCGGAAAAATTCAGGGGTGACAACTTCAAACGTTGGCAGCAAAAGATGCTGTTTTATCTCACGACCCTGAATCTGACCAGGTTTCTCAAGGAGACTGCTCCCGTCCTAAGCGAGGACGATCTGGACGAGCAGTCGTTCTCTGCGGTTGAGGCATGGAGACATGCCGACTACCTATGCAAGAACTATATCCTGTGTGCTCTAGATGACACGCTGTTCAGTGTTTTCGAGCCCAAAGCTACTGCAAAGGAGCTATGGGAGACTCTCGAAAATAAGTACAAAGTGAATAACGCTGGCACAAAGAGATTTGTTGTCACGGACTTTCACGAGTACCGTATGACTGACAGCAGGGGTGTCATGGAGCAAGTTGAGGAGCTTCAACTCATTTACCATCGCCTTGAGGCTGAGGGGCTAGTGATAAACGAGCCTTTCCAGGTGGCACTCATGATTGAGAAATTGCCACCATCTTGGAAAGACTTTCAAAACTACCTTAAGCACAAGCGAAAGGAAATGAGGCTGGAGGGGCTCATTGAGAAGCTCAACATCGAGGTGAGCAACCGTCGCTCCGTGAGGAGAGTCGGTGGTGCTGTCATCCCGATGGCAAAGGCCAATGTGGTCGAAAGCTCCAACGTCAAATGGAAACGTCTTGACACCGGAGGCAGTGCTGTTGTCGCGAAGAAATTTGCGGGAACCTGCTTTGTGTGTAACAGGACCGGCCATCGTGCCGCGGACTGTTATGACAATAAAGGCGCTGTTAAGCCTAAGCCCCCCCCCCCCCCCGAGGAACTTTAAGGGCAAGGGAAAGAGGAAAGCTCCAGCTTAGGCTCATCTGGCTGAGGGAGGACGAGATGACGACCACTTTACTGCTGTGGTCTCTGAGGTCAATCTCGTGTGGAGCAATCCCAAAGAGTGGTGGCTGGATACTGGCGCCACAAGCCACATCTGCTCAAGTAGGTGGATGTTTAAGACCTATGAAGCGGTAGAGGGAGAAAGCTGCTTCATGGGAAATTCTGCTGCTTCCAAGGTGGAAGGAAAAGGAATGGTCGTGATGAAGATGACCTCGGGAAAAGAGCTGAGGTTGACCAATGTGCTCCATGTTCCGGATATTCGTAAGAATCTGGTATCCGGATCTGTGATGGTGAAGAACGGGTTCAAGCTAGTCTTAGAATCCGATAAAATTGTAATCACCAAAAATGGTGTCTATGTAGGCCGTGGCTATATGACCAACGGCATGTTTAAGTTGAACGTAGGGACACCTGCTCCCAATAAAGGTGCTAAAGCTGAGGCTAGCACAAGTACTGTAATGACTGTTGCCCAAGAGGCCAATAATAATTCTGAGTTTAATTATTTATTTGAGTCATTTCATTTGTGGCATGTTAGATTAGGTCACGTGAATTATAATTCTTTAAAGAAATTAATTTCACTAAAACTAATACCAAATTTCGTTTTTGATAAGCAACACAAATGTGAGATTTGTGTAGAAGCAAAATTAACGAAATCATCGTTTCAACATGTTGAACGAGAAAGTGAACCTCTCGGTCTAATACACACGGATGTATGCGACTTAAAGTTTATACAAACGCGAGGAGGGAAAAAGTACTTTATCACCTTTATAGATGATTGTACTAGATACTGTTACGTTTACTTAATGAGAAGTAAAGACGAAGCAGTAGAGAAATTCGATCTTTATAAGACCGAAGTTGAAAATCAACTCAATAAGAAAATTAAAACATTGAGAAGTGATAGAGGCGGTGAAGATGAATCACCGTTTGAACAGATATGCGCTGAAAGCGGCATTATACATCAAACCACAGCCCCATACACTCCCGAGCAAAATGGGGTTGCTGAGCGTAAAAATAGAACGCTAAAGGAAATGATGAATGCTATGCTAATCAGTTCTGGGTTACCCCAGAACATGTGGGGGGAAGCTGTACTTTCCGCTAACTATGTTTTAAACAAGTTACCACATAAGAAGCGAGAAAAGACTCCATATGAGTTATGGAAAGGTCATCAACCCAGTTATAAGAACCTGCGGGTTTGGGGTTGTCTCGCAAAGGTCCTAGTTCCCACTCCTAAAAGGATGAGAATTGGTCCTAAGACGGTGGACTGTGTGTTCATCGGATATGCACAGAACAGTAGTGCATATCGGTTTCTCGTGCACAAGTCGGACAATCCCGATGTGCACGTAGATACGTATATGGAAAGCCGAGAGGCCTCTTTCTTTGAAGATATCTTTCCCCGGAAATTACCTACATCTGTACCAACTGAAGAGTTGAACAGTGAAGGAAATGTGGGGGCAAGTGAACCGACAGAGGAAGAGGAAGAGGAAGAGGCTCGGCGCAGCAAAAGGGCAAGGAAGGAAACTTCATTTGGACCTGATTTCCTAACCTTCATGGTTGAAGGCGAACCGGCGACATATAAACAAGCTATGTCAACACCGGATTCCCAATATTGGGAAGAAGCTATTCAAAATGAAATTGAATCAATCATGCAAAACCACACTTGGGAACTAGTGGATCTTCCGAAAGGATGCAAGCCCCTAGGTCACAAGTGGATCTTCAAGAGGAAGTTAAAGGTTGACGGCACGATTGAGAAATACAAGGCGAGACTTGTGGTAAAAGGATTCAGGCAAACTGAAGGTGTCGATTATTTCGACACGTATGCTCCTGTCTCCAGGAAAACGTCTATCCGAATCGTCATTGCTCTCGCAGCTTTGTTTGATATGGAAATACATCAAATGGATGTAAAGACGGCATTTCTGAATGGGGAACTGGAAGAAGAAATTTACATGGAACAACCTAAAGGGTTTGTAGTTCCTGGTAAAGAGCACCAAGTGTGCAAACTTGTAAAGTCTCTATATGGACTCAAACAAGCGCCAAAGCAATGGCATGAGAAGTTTGATAGAATTATGCTATCAAACGGTTTTCACATAAATGAGTGTGATAAATGTGTCTACTCTAAAGGAAGTGGAAGAGACTGTGTTGTAGTCTGTCTCTATGTGGATGACATGATCATAATTGGGAGTAATGATAGAATCAGCTCCACAAAGAAAATGTTATCACAACACTTCGATATGAAGGACCTAGGTTTAGCTGATGTAATACTTGGCATGAAGATTACCAAAACATCAGAAGGGTATGCCTTGTCCCAAAGTCACTATGTTAAACAAGTCTTAGACAAGTTTGACAAGGACAGTAAAGCTATGTCAAGAACCCCAATTGAGTTCAACTGTAACCTGAAAAAGAATTTCGGTAAAAGTGTGAATCAATTGGAGTTCTCTCGAGTCATAGGCAGTCTCATGTATATAATGAATTGCACTAGACCAGACATAGCAAACTCAGTGAGTAGACTGAGCAGGTACACCAGTAATCCAAATGAGGAACACTGGAAGGCTATAATGAAACTTCTCAGGTATATAAGGTTTTCAGCCGATTACGGGCTGCACTATACCAGATATCCAGCGGTACTGGAAGGGTATTCAGATGCCAACTGGATATCAGACTCCAATAGCACAAGGTCCACGAGTGGATATGTGTTTATAATGGGAGGAGCTGCTGTGTCTTGGAGATCCTCCAAACAGACATGTATTGCAAGGTCAACTATGGAATCAGAATTCATAGCGTTGGACTTAGCAACCGAAGAGGCAGACTGGCTGAGAAGTCTATTGGAAGGAATTCCAATGTGGCCGAAACCTGTTCCCGCAATAAGCATGCATTGTGATAGTCAATCAGCTATTGCGCGGGCTCAGGATCATATGTATAATGGAAAGTCTCGACATATACGTCGAAGACATAAATCCGTAAGGGAATTGTTATCCAATGGTGTGGTATCCTTAGATTTTGTAAGATCAAAGGAAAACATAGCGGATCCATTAACTAAAGGCTTGACTCAAGTGGGAGTCGAGACGTCATCGAACGGAATGGGGTTAAAGCCCATTAAATTGGTGGCCCCCCCATAGGCAACCCAACCTAAACGGAATCTTTCCTGATAGGTTCAAAGGGAAACTGAACTGTGGGGGCAACCGAACAAAGCACTCGGGAACCTGGAGTTCCCAGCCCATCTCCGCGATGACAGAGTGATAGACCTGTACCATTGTAAGGGTGAGCTTGATGCTCTTAATGATCCAAGTTACTCGACGGTCGAGTAAAGTGAGTCAGGACACTTTCGACTTGGAACACCTATAACTAGTGTGTAAGGCCGGTACCATGTGATGAGCTTGGGCTAATTCACTAAAGCACTAAGTTGAAGTTGCCAAGGCAGTCCAGACCAAATATGGACAACAACTAAAGGGCCTAGTACGTGGGTAGAGAGGGCACTGTGCGGGTACCATTCTGGGATACACAAAGCTTGATGGTTCAAAGCTTTACAGCTACCTAATAGCAGTATTCTGGGTGGTACTCCGCTACGGCAGGTTCAAGGCGCGCGCTACCTGACCTTAGGCAGTGAACTTTTGCGGTTCTCTTGATTTGCATTTAGGACATGGGCTTTCGAGCCAATTGCATTCATGTGGGGGATTGTTGGAAAAATTGGAAAATATGTAATTTAAACATAGTTGTTCCAAGTGGTCAGGGACCATCTTTGAGTCAATTTTTAATGCGACTCCTCAGTTTTTCTGAGGCCATACTCTTTGCGTTTGAGTAGCTCGTGTGACGAGCTTCGCAACGGTATATCGCATGACCCATTCGGAGGAATGGTGTGAATGATAATTGGACTCGAAGGTTGGTACTCGAAAGAGGCAATAAAGTCAATGCTGGAAAATGAGAAAAGAAATGGGATTTAACCCATGAGGGTTATCCCACATTGGAAAATCATGAGTGATTTTTACAATATATATACTAAGGTATCCTATGTGGATATTAAGTAATGTGTCCACATACACATGTGTGTATTGTGTACCACACATGGGCGGGCTTGCTCGTCGGGCGGGCTTGCTCGACGGACGGGCTTGCTCGACGGACGGGCTTGCTCGTTGGGTTTTTAACTCGACGGGAAAAAGTGCGCCTGTTCCTATTCGGGAAAAGTGTTCCTGTTCGGGTAAAGCGCGCCTGTTCGGGAATGGTGTTTCTGTTCGGGAAAAGCGTGCCTGTTCGGGAATAGTGTTTCTGTTCGGGAAAAGCGTGCCTGTTCGGAAAAGTGTGCCAGTTCGGGAAAAGCTTCCAGCAAAGCTGTAACTGTTGCAATAAATGTGATTTCATTGCAAAGTTAATACTGCAGTTTCGAATTTCGAAAACCGACAGTAGTAAAGTGACCTTAATGGCTGAGATACTCAGCAAGCCTATAAATAGGCAGACCCCCCACATGTCAAATACACACACATAACATTCTGAAATCAAATACCAGTAGCATATATCATCTCTCTAAACAGTAGCATTACATTTTAGAAACAGAGAGAACCACCCACCAACAGCTCGACCTTGACTCGTCGCCAGTTTCCGACGAGTCATCCGAGACGTTGTACCTTGGGATCGAAGCGCCAACGCAACCAGAAACCTTAAGGTGGTTGGGCGAATATCGGTTAAGGGCATACTGTTAACAGTAGCCTCGTCTTATTTTGTTTTCAATTCTGTCCATTTTTTAATTCTGTCATTTCAATTACGCAATTTACTTTTCAGTAATTTTAATTTCAGTATTTTACATTGCTGTCCTTAGCTGTAGCTTTTATATTCTGTTTGTACCTTTCTGTAATTTCTTTAAAGTTCTGTTTTTTGCTGTAATTTCAATTCTGTAATTTAATTCTGTAATTAGAATAGTTTCAATTCAGTCCTGTTATTTCAATTTAAATCAGAACAGTCCGGCTGTTAAGTTTATACTTTCCAGTCCGGCAGTTTCTATTTATTGCAATTCAATACATCAGATTATTAATTAATAATAATCTGATAACGTTTGTTTTATTTACGTTTCATTACCTACACGTTGTAATCATTAATTTCTGTATCAGTTTCGAAATTAATAAAGATTACAATGGTTTTTGTTTATTCTTGTTTAGTCCTTTAATTATTGTTAATTGTTATTTCGTACACGGAAACCAACAAAATTTTCTTAAAAGCAACTAGTATTGAGAAAACCTTCTTTCATATTCAACAAAAATACCTAAATTTTGTTAGATAGTAATACACACAGATTGATAGTTATGGTTGTATAAGAATACCAGTATAAAATTTTTGAGGAGTGGCATGCAGCGACGGAACCAACACCAAATGTATAGAATTACCAAAATAATTAATAGAAACACAATATTTTTCAAAATATAAAAACAGAGAAACCGGATTTTTTTAACCTTTTTTACCATCGTTTCTTCATTTTTAACCCTGATTTCTTAATTAAAATGTACTCCTATTTGATTTCTATTTTTTTTTTCCGCTCAATTTTGACTTTTTTTTCAAACTGTCAAAAAAATCCACGTAATGTCACGTGCAATCACGTCTCAAAAATTTCAGCGTTTCAAAATTGACTAAAAGATAAATAAAATAGAAACCAAAACGATACAAAAATGTAAAATTAAGAATTAAGAGTAAAAAGATTTAAAAACAAACGTAAAAAAATATAAAAGCTAAAAAAACCAAACTTATATTAAATAATAGATATATACGAGCAATAAAATATTTATTACACAATTTCATTGTACTCATTTCACTTAATTAAAATATAAACCACAAAAAAATCTTTTATAAATTTTATTTGCACTCATCACTACCTGTTGTTGTAAATTTGTAAATATTATTATTTTTTACAATTTTTTCAAGATGTGTGTTACGTGTCAATATGGTAATTTGGTGTAAAGTGTCTTCTATTATCAATTGCCTATATGTTAGTTTTTAAGTATTACTTATATATTATCATCACATACAAAATCATAGTATGTTATTGCACTAACAATATATATTTTTGAGAGGGTTTACAAAAAAAATTAAAATAAAGGCTTGTCAGAATACCTTATATATAAATTATTTTTAAAAACATTAATAAAAAAATTTATTTTTTGAAATTATAGGGTTGCCGTGGTAATCCACAGTCACGTGTTGTTTCCGCCCACGGTGGCATGCTTCATAAGCAGATCGAGCGTTCATTAATCCCTAGACTCGCTCAAAAGCTCATTTCGTGATGGTTAGTTTGAAAAATAACGTAATAAGTAAGAGTTAAAGACTAAGTTTGAGGAAATCAACAAAGAATATATAACAACTTATGGAACTATACTCTGTTATTGACAATGATTCAAGGTACGAATGGGAATAACAGTTCACTTCAACGAATAAAATTTTCAATTTTGATGACTTTGTGAGAGTAATACTACCTAATTTCAATGTTGTTGGCAAATGCACCGCTGCAAATGATTTACCTAGCATCATAGCATGTAAATCTTCCAATAACACAAATAATCTCCATATTTTTATGATTCCCAAAGCAAAGGTATCATGTACTTCTTCCAATAACGCATAAAATAATTTATTACAGTACTTTTATAAATCCCAATGCAAAGGTATCAAGACTGATCATGAGGTTCACTAGCATTTAAGTTTTCTAGCAAGGCATTAAAAATGGGTTTGAAATTTTGAACTTTGAAACATCATGATGCTCGATTCTTCTGTGCATCTGTCTTTGTACATTGTAAAGCAGCTCAAGTTCTTCTACAATTTCTGGATCCCTGGATTCAAAAAATCATGTAACCACCTCGGCAAGCTTGGGAGGAGAAATTCAAAACTGTTTCTGAGCTAACCAGTACTTTCGGATAGCTATCCTAAACGAAAACCCTGCAAATTAAACTTGCTGAATTTACCAAGTATAATGAGAAAAACGGATTTAGTTGAAAGAAAAAGTCTGCTCGGTTATGGTCGTCTGAAAGTACTTTTCTGACTGGCTATGGTTCTTGACATTGTTTTCACAATCTGAGGATAAGAAAAGCTGTTTTAAAAACCAGCAGGCATGATGTTCCAAAACATGTAATAAAAAGGTTAAATTTAACAAGACCTCCAGTTGAAAATGCTTTTGCTGGTTTTAAATTTTTCCTAATTTTGAATAATTAAGTAAAAGGCTTCTCCCAATTCTTGCGCCAGTTTGAAAGACCCAATCTCAGAAGTCCCATTTAAAAGGATCTCATGTATCTCATCTCTCTCATTCATTGGTTAGCCAAGAATGAGTTCAAAATGAAGGACTTTAACATTCTTGTATCTAAATAAGCGTTTACACAACTGACTAATTCTCTATATATGGGGATATAGAACGATATTCCACATGTTAGTTAGAAGTAGAACATATGATGAACTCTTAACTACAGAAGATAACAGCAGAGAAGAGGGGAATCTATCAAGTAGAAAAATGGTTTCTCGCCATATTTTGTTAAGTTAATGCATTCTTCTGAAGCAGGCCATGCATAGATATCATTCTTGATACTATTTCCAAAAAGAATACAGCTTTAGAAAATCATGAGGTGATGCTTTTGTATTTGTAATGACAATTGAAAAAAAAGGAGTACTTGCAAAAAGTTCAAATTTACGCAAATTGCATACAGAAGGTGAAGCAAGAAAAATAGTGCAACTGAAAACGAGAGCATCACTTGCCAACATTTGACACAGTATCATCTCAGGATTATAGAGAGCAATACATTAATTTTTAATTGTCTTCATCATCGACATGACCATATTTGTGCCGGTATTTCAATATACCTTTTGCAGATCGTGTACAAAGATAAAAAAAAAAAAAAAAAAAACAGTAGAAAATCACCTCAATCTCAAGTCTTTGGTTTGAATTCTGAATCTAAATAACGCAAGCCACGTATATACTAACAAACAGTCGTAATAAACAAATTAACACATTTCAAAATTTGCAAACAATAAAAATTTATAAACCTGAAAAAATATCTCATCTTCAACCAACTCTGTGTGAAGATTGGCCTAAGCGTGCCAAGCGAGAGGCCTTGGGAACATGGTGAGAGAAGATTTTTGCAGTGTCTCTCCACCAAGAAACCTCTCTTTCTGTCTCCAAAAGCTTCTGAGTGGCACGTTTCAAAGCAGCTTCTAGTTCTTTTATTTTATCTTGTTGCCTTGACTGTAACAGTTCATGTAATTTTCTCTCGAGCTCATGAGGACAAACTCCAGACTGCTCTATGCCATCCGTTTGTTCAATATTAGCTACTTCTACAAAGCTTTCACTCGAACTTGAAAAACTATCATCAATATGCATCTGCACAGTAAATCTCTTTGTAAACAAGCTGCTTGAGACAACAAATTCAGGTGCAAGAAATATCAAATCTTTACACAAGTGCATTAGTGATTTGACTTTGGTTCCCAATTTCGTTATCAGAATCTGGGAATGGATGGCGGAACACCCTATAAAACTTTACGAGCTAGTTACAATTTTGTACACGTTAACGAGTTACGTCTCATCATATTTCGATTTTGCACATCAATCTTAACAAGTTAGCAAATTGTACCCACCCTAACTTCTATTTTCCGCTTGTATACGCTATATAGAAAAAAAACATATTTAAAGAAAAAAACATGAAAAGTTTGATAGAATCTTGTAGTTGAGTAAAAATATTGTAGGATTGCAAACCAAATGGAGTAGTGTATAAGTACCAAATCAATGAACTATTTTAAAATTGTTTCACAATCGAAATTAAATTGCCGAGAAATGTAATGCAGTGTCATCATTATCATCATCATCAAACTATGCCTTAATCCCACGAACTTGGGGTCGGCTATATGAAACCATATGAGAAATCAAAAGTAAGTAACACTGTGCACAAACTGTAATTAACCAAAATTTTATTGGTTCTGAAAGAACCTTTGGGTACAATAAAAAATAAAGACTCATGCAAGCTCAAATACCTTTGACCTTTGATGCCTTGGGTTGTTAGATGTATCCATTCGGACCTGCAAACGTTCAATCTCATTTTCAAATTCAGCCTCAAGCTCATCAATTTCTTCCACACATTTCCCATTATTATCCGTATTTATTGTCAGAGATTGTTCACATGAATAACTGGTCAGCGTCTCTGTTTGATTTTCGTATGAAAGATTGTGAATTGAAAAATGACCAACAGAGCAGAGACTCTCATGTGCGTCAATGTTTGAGCAATTACGGTTGGTATATGGCTCAGATGGTTCATTTAACATTTTCCTATCATGGGTCTGAAATTTATCTTTGGTATTTTGAACAAGCATCTCCATCTCTCTCCTCAACTCAACCATCTTGCTTAATTCATTTTTACTCGCGGCAATTAGGTAAAAAAGTCCAAATCCAACTGCGAGATTAACGCATTCCCGCTTAGCATGTTCTCCTGCACAAACAAAACAATCGAAGATATCTAAAGTTGAAAGTATGAAAAACTAAATGCAAGCATATTTACTGAGCAATAATGCGTGGGAGCTAGGAAAATAAATACAGTATACAGATCGACATCACCGAATATTTTCTTGATTTAACATAGTATTACAGCTCGAAACCAAAAATCTTATTTGCTATCAAACAGAACAGGCTAATTAAAAATCCAATTGTTATTCTGGCTGGACTCCATGGCCAATGTTCAACTGGTTGCAACCATGTCCCCGAAGATATATACATGTATGGATTTCTAATTGCATTCAATAAGAATCTTAGGATGCATCAATGTAGACCCAAATATAAGCATCTCTTTTTTAATTGGGCTTTTTCTTTGATTGGAAAGTAAATTGACTATGATTGATAACTTCCACTTCCAGCAGAAAACAACAAACAAATCTCCAAGGTAATTACAGTTTTCAAAGATATTACGATAATCAGTATTAAGAAATGCAATTGAGTAGATCGTTGGCGTCCTTCATGTTTTGGTTTAATCATTTAGTTTTTCTTCTTTCTATTGTGACTAAAGTATAGGATTTCCATGATCTGCATTATATGAGCTTCGAAATGACAATAAATTCTGATCATCTGTGTTTTTGGACTTAATGAGATATTTCATGAGTATGAAGTTTACCATGCATAATGCATCAATGGAAAGTTTTGAGTTAGCATCTTCCTTTTCGATAAATCAGTTTGAATTGGAGTGAATTGAACTTGTCATAAGTTACTTTTTTTTATGCAAATATAAGTTATAACGCTTTAATTATAAGTTAGTACTTTCATTTAGTCTCAGGATATTTAACTGACAAAGTCTCAGAAAGATAATTAGTTATTTAAAAGTTATTTTTTAAAATAAGTTCATTTGAACTTATTATTTACTGTTGACTTGTACATTACTTGCTTCATAGCTTCAGAAGTTATTTCCTTTCAAGTTTTAAAATTAGGCTCCTCAGAAGTTCATCAATATATTCCAACCATTTCTTTAAAAACGTTTTCATTCACTTGTCATTAAAATTAGAATTTTTTTCTTCAAAAGCAGATTTTACATTGTTAAATTCATCGAAGTCATTTTACACGGCATTCACATAGAAACAATTAAAGGTTTTATTGGCTAAGATAGCCAGACAAGGAAGGGGGATGAAATTGAAAAATTCTTCCAATAAGGAGAATGTTACTATTTTATTTTATTTTTAATTTTAAAATTTTAAAATAAATCGAAATAACATTTCATAATTGTTGGTTCTCGCATGAAGCTAAAACTTTTTGATAAGTATAATTTTTCCCCATAAGAAGGATCCAATAAATCGTACCTAAAAATGATCGTTTACATGTACCAATATATGAAACAAGAAACGTCATATATTAATAATTAAGTCCGAAAGTATGTAATAAGCATCAAGTTTCCCTGAATGAATTTCCAAACAAAAAAAAGAAGTAAGAAAAATAAGGCGCGTTCACCTGAAACGTGATAAACCTGACTTTCCGGTCTTATAAATTCTGGAGAAGCAGGAGGAGGAGTCGAATACAGTTCATGGGATTCCTTCTCTTCTTTTTTCTCACTCCCTCTCTTCGCCTTCGACGACACCCAGCCTAAGAACAGAAACCGTGGCGACAAACAGCTAGTTGGATGCTTCTCTCTCCTCTTCCGGTTTTCTCTCTCCTTTTCCATCAATACGTCCATAATTCGTATTGCCTCAGTTAACACGTTGATTCCTTCCAGATATATTTATGTATATGCTGCTTCTTGTATATATTTATTATTTATACTAATGTACTAAATCTTATTTAATGTTTGTATGACTAATGACTGTATCTGTAATGTAAATTGTAATGTGAGGATTAATTACTCAATAAATGAAAAGTTGGTTTATTTTGTTGGGATCAACGTAAATGCGACGTAGGGGGGGCAGAACAAAGGACGTCAACTCAACAGTGGTTTGTATTCCTTTTAAAAAACAATTCATTTAATATAAATTCAAATTTGGTAACAAAATATGGGGGTGGGTCCTACCTAGTTGTGATAACGAATCGAAAATTTTATGATTTTTTTGTTCCTTTGGCTACTACTCGTCTGGCTCATGTTCGTTAATTAGTAAATGATAACGAAGAAGACTACTATATAATCCGTTTAGTAAACATTTGTTTTGTAAAATTTCATTCTCGTTTAGAAAAACATGTCATTATACATTTTAGAAAAAAAAAACAAGACGCATATTTGTGTTTCCGTCGTGAAATCGTACAGATTTGCATTAGCCAAATTTTAGTTTGAAACGTTTTTACAAAAAAAAAAGTCAATTTTAGTGTTTTTTATGGTGTACATATATCCTCCCCGTATATATAGTTTAATTATATATATGTGATGAATTATAATAAATTGTATTTGTAATCGATAAAACTAACATATACAAATGTGCGGGGCTTCAAATTCTTCTAAGTGTATCAACGGTTACTGCATCCTATATATCTACATTAGTCAAACAATTAATTGAAAACGATAGGAAAACGATTTGCAACGATCCAAAATATGAGTTTTAATAATTACAAAAACACTTTTGATAATATTTTGAATTTTTTTTGACTAACTTTTGACTTTTTATAAAAAAAAAGTAGAATTTTGTAAAAGAATAAATATGAATTTTGAAAATGGAGTTTTTAAATTATAAAAAGCATTAATGATACTTTTTCATTTTTTTTAAATTTTTGCCTTTTTTTTTATAGATTTTTTTAAATTAGAAAATTGTTAAAAAAGCTTTATAAAAAAACAAAAAAACTTAACTCTTGATATAGTAGATCTAGTTTTTCTACAATAGAAAAAGACGCACGCGGGCAGAAACTACGTGTGACGCCTCAAATATTGTGTTCGATATGGCTTATTGGTAGACTTTACGATTTTTCTATAGATCATTCGGACAGTCAACTAACATGTTTTTGTTTTATAACACTTGGATCAAAAGAATATATAAAATTATTGCATTTATGCATCCAGGCGATTAGAGTAGCTGATATTTATAAAAGAAAAATATTTCGCCAATATTATAAATTATCCTTGTTTGGTTAAGTAGAAAATTACATTACGTCACATATATGTTTTTTTAAGTGATGTGTCTTATCCGAGTGTCATATATATTTTAAAATTTCAACGTTTTGTCATATTCATGTCGTGCATGCCGTGTCCGATCCTTGTAGTGGTATCCGTGTATCATAACATCCTAGATAGCATGTTTACTTTGGAATTGGCGATCTGCGTGTACGGGTATGTAACTCGTATTTGTACTCTTAGTAATTAGATACGTATGAAATTCTTATATTTTGTAAATATAACTTATATGAGGCGAAAGATAGTAAAACAAAATATGATTACGAGGCATTTGATCAAATTCAATTCATATCCTTATGATATTTATATCTACTAATCTCTTTGTTCTTTAGTTAAAAAGTAAACGTGTCATATTTTTTCGTACAAATGTTCTAAAACTAATAATCCATCATGTCAAGACTAATTCGCATGAAATTAATTTTTTTTTTCAACTAATGCCCAATAGGTACCACTTTTAAAATTATATTCCTTCTAGGTACCTCCATAATTTCACATTCCCTATAAGTACCACTTTTTAATTATTTAATTTATTTACCAAAACCCCATACACATATTTCATAAAAAATAGAAAAAAAACACATAAAAATATATAAAATGCAAAAAAATCTAAAAATAAATGAAAAAAAACCACAAAAAATTGTAAAAAAAAATAATAATGTATTTTTATAAAAAAAATCACAAAAATCACAAAAAATGAAAAAAAATAAAAAAAATAACAAAGAAAATAAAAAAATCATAAAAAATTATAAAAAATGAAAAAATCACAAAAAATCACAAAATTTTAAAAAAATTACAAAAAAAATTATAAAAATTATAAAAAATGAAAAAAATCACAAAATATTATAAAAAAATAAAAAAAATAATAAAAAATGAAAAAAATCACAAAAAATGAAAAAAAATGAAAAAAAAATTCACAAAATCACAAAAAAATCACAAAATTTTAAAAAAATTAAAAAAAAAATTAAAAAAATCACAAAAAATGAAAAAAATCACAAAAAATTATAAAAATATAAAAAAAATAAAAAAATTATAAAAAATGAAAAAAATCACAAGAAATTATAAAAAAAATCACAAAAATCACAAAATTATAAAAAAAATGAAAAAAATCACACAAAAAATCATTAAAAAAATCACTTTTATTGAACTTTATGCACTTTCGACTGTAGTAGATGCACTTTCAGCTGAACCATATGCACTTTCAGCTGAACCATATGCACTTTTATTGAATTAGATGCACTTTTCACTGAACCATATGCACTTTCAGCTGAACCAGATACACTTTGAGCTGAACCATATGCACTTTCAGCTGAACCATATGCACTTTCAGCTGAACCATATGCACTTTTATTGACCTAGATGCACTTTCAGCTGAACCATATGCACATTTATTGAACCATATGCACTTTTAGCTGAACCATATGCACTTTCAACTGAACCATATGCACTTTCAGCTGAACCATGTGCACTTTCAGCTTAACCATATGCACTTTTATTGAACTAGATGCACTTTCAGCTGAACCATATGCACTTTTATTGAACTAGATGCACTTTTAGCTGAACCATATGCACTTTCATCTGAACCAGATACACTTTTAGCTGAACCAGATGCACTTTCAGCTGAACCATATGCACTTTCAGCTGAACCATATGCACTTTTATTGAACTAGATGCACTTTTATTGAACTAGATGCACTTTTAGCTAAACCATATGCACTTTTATTGAACGAGATGCACTTTTAGCTGAACCATATGCACTTTCAGCTGAACCAGATGCATTTTCAGCTGAACTATATTTACTTTCGACTGAATTGTATGCACTTTCAACGGAACTAGATGTACTTTCAGCTGAATTGAATGCAATTTCGACTCAATTTTATGCATTTTTGACTAACTATATACACTTTCGACTGAACTATATGCACTTTTATTGAACTATATACGCTTTTGACTGAATTATATGTATTTTTGACTGAACTAGATGCACTTTCAGCTCATTTAGATTAAAAAAGGCACATTTATCATGGAAAAACCATTTTTTTGTATAAAAAAAATCACTTTTCGGTATAAAAAGTGTTATATTGACAAAAAAAAACATTTTTTGTAATTTTTTAAAAAGTTTATGATTTTTTAATTTTTTTGTAATTTTTGTGATTTTTTATATTTTTTATAATTTTTTGTGATTTTTGTTATTTTTTTAGAATGTTTTGTGATTTTTTGTGAATTTTGTGATTTTTTGTGATTTTTTGATTTTTTGTGATTTTTTGTAATTTTTTGTGATTTTTTGTAATTTTTTGTAAGTTTTTGTGATTTTTTGTGATTTTTTGTGATTTTTTGTGATTTTTTGTAATTTTTTGTAATTTTTGTAATTTTTTGTGATTTTTTGTAATTTTTTGTAATTTTTTGTGATTTTTTGTAATTTTTTATGATTTTTTGTAATTTTGTAATTTTTTTTGTAATTTTTATATTTTTTTTGTGATTTTTGTATTTTTTAATAATTTTTTGTGATTTTTTGTGATTTTTATAATTTTTTATGATTTTTTGTGATTGTTTTCATTTTTAAAAAAAATCAATTACTAATAAAATTCATATAGTATAAAAAGTGGTACCTATGAGGAATGTAAAATTATGAAGGTGGATTAGAAGGAATATAATTTGGTAAAAGAGACTTATAGGGAATTGCCCCTTTTTTTTTCATCTGTTTATCGCGTAGCATACCCTTATTCATACTATAAGCGGTCCAAATTTTCTATCTCTATTATCTATCCTCTTTCGTACCCACTTGTTTATTTTATCAAATTTTTTTTTCTAAAAAACTTAAAAAAATTATACAATTACTATAACACATGTATCAATACATTCCAATAATTATTTTTAAAAGAAAATCCACACCCAATTTATTTGAGAATAAATGTATAAATTGGTGTAAATTAAACATTAAATCTTAGAAAAATTGTGTAAAACAATATAATGTCCAAATGTTTTAAAATTTGAATACAATATAATATAAAACCTTATAAATTTGCGGAACAAGTTGTGAAAATTTAAAATCTGAATGAAAAAAATCAAGAGTGTAATAGAAGATTTGGACTCATAATATTCATATACATAGTAACTTATGTGGGAAAAAGATTAGCGTGTCATAGACTGTTTATGTGTAATTTTTATTTAAGTTTTGTTGTTAGAATTCTCAAACATGCGTTGGGTTTTAATCATTTGTCAAACAAAACATAGTTGAGTGAGGCTAGGTAAATATCAATCATGAATCATACATGAATCATGATATATGCGTGATAGTATTAATGAGCATAATGTTGAAATTTTATGATGTGGTTCCATCATTTTGAACGCCGGGACCCGATCATAATTGACATTTGACTATGACATTTGTGGAAACTACACTAATACACACACAATTCTGAATGTAGAAGGAGTTTGCAATGTTAATCATCATCCATTTCATGTAATTATCATCCACTTCGGTGTTTGCAATTATAACCTTTCGCCGTAAACTTACATTTTCCGCTACTATAAGCTCGGTTTTTTGAGTTGATCATTACTCCAATAATTCCGGTACAAGTAGTCTACTTACATTTTCAGACAACCTAAATAAATAAACTAACATTGTTAGAGCTAAACAAGTTTAAAGTTTCTATAAATTTTTCGAGAAATGTTTCTCTAAAAAGTATGAAAAGCTAGATCGTCGTTGATCTACTCATCATCACCATATTTATCAAGAAATTTAACCGGGCAAGCATAGAGAGGTTGTTTAAGTTCCAAAACTTAATGATCCCAAACTCTACAGTACTTTTACTTTGAAAGCGCCCATAAAAAGGCAATTTCCGGTGATGCCTGTGTTGGAAGCCCTATATGATGTTTATTTTAATAGGCGGACGGTCATATGTGATTAAAATTTGGGTATATTTTTTAAGCGTTAATAAAATGGTCAATGTCCAAAACATACAATTAATCAAAACATATTATCAAAACATACAAAACCTAAAAATTTATTCATAAAACATACAAACATACAATTACATATATTTATTAGAGTTGTATGTTTGGAAAAGGAAATTTTATTTCATAATTTTTGTTAATTTGACTTGAAAAATGAATGTTTTGGTAATTTTACCAAACCTGAAGTGCAAAGATTTTCCAAGGAAATCACGCTGATGGGCTAAAAATAAGGTTTATTTTTAGGGTGATGTTACATATACAATTTACACACAACTCACACACTCACTGCTTGATGAAATACATATTTATCACTCCAGATATACATAAAATACAATAATTTGATAAACCAAAATATAAATATTCAACATAATAAAAACTCAAACTACTAAAAATTCAAATAAAAATATAGTAGAACTCTATTTGATTATATCCTAAATTTAAATATTAATTAAAAATATGAAAAATTATTAAATTTAGTATTACTAATATATATATATATATATATATATAAATCACACACTACATACATATATATTTGGAGGGATAAAAATATATTTTTTAACAAAAATAAATTATTATACATGTAATGGAGTGTGCAAATGAGTGAAAAATGTGTGTATAATATCTTTTCCTTATTTTTAACCTCTTAGACCATCAGGTGAATTGGAGGCCGTACATTTTAAAACTATTAATTTAATAGTTAGTATCACTTTCAAAATAATTATTGCAAATTAGTAACACTTGTCAATATATACATTGTTGAACATAGAGTTCAATAATGATTTTGATTATTACTTTGATTATGCGTTTAATGATTTTACGATTTCAATGATATAATGCTTGTCTTGTCCAAAGGTAGAAAACGTATATTTCAGGTCTTTAAATGATAGAGCATTCGATAACGAAGCCATAGGTTCAAGCGGAACCAAAATCGGAGCTAAAACGAAGGAGTTATGAGCATTCGAAGATTTACGGGACCAGGATTACAGTCGACCGATCGACTGGACAAAAACGACCGATCGTTTTTGATCCAATTTCTTCCAGTGAGTCCAGTATAAAAACGACCGATCGTTTTCCGAAAACGACCGATCGTTTTCTGTAAAACGACCGATCGACTGTAGAAAACGACCGATCGTTTTCTGCAGTTTTCGAAAACAGCTTTTCAGCTTATTCTGGAAAAGAGCTGTTATATCTTCAACGGTCATAACCCAGAAAAACAGACTTTGCTGTTATATAAACCACCCCAATCTCTCTCCTAAATCACCAATTACAATATCTATTAACATCCTTCAACCTCTCTCATAAAAACCCTAAAATCACCATTTTGGTGAATATATTCGAGAAAGAGGGAAATCAAAGAAAAGGAGATTCAAGCTCGATCATCATCAACAACTCACCAATTAGCTTTTTAAGAAGCAATTAGAATCGTGAGCGAAGTTACATTTTTGTAACTAAATTTGTATCGAGTGTTTTATAAACTCAATTGTGAGCGAGTGAACGGGTAGAGGCTTTGTAAGCAAGTGAAGCTTAAAAGCTCTAGGTTTTTCATTCGGGTACTCATAAATTGAGGGGGAGTCGTAGACTCGTAGACGTGTACGCTTGCACTTGTATCAAGAGTTAGGAACCCCGGGTAGAGGGTGAGCCAATCGGTCGATTGAGCTCAATAGGATTTGTAATATCCGCAAGAACTTTTTTAGTGAAATACTCGGTAGTACCGAGGAGAGGACGTAGGCGCGTTTGCCGAACCTCTATAAATCGCGGTGTCAATTCCTTTCCCTTACTTTTACTTTACGCAACTTATTTTATTGCTTATTTTCTTGTTTGCGTTAAGTAATTCTAGCAATTCTTTAACTCTTGTTATAACGCTTAAGCTTAGAATTGCATTAGTTGGGTGGTTAGTTGCTTAGAATTTTAATTAGGCGAAAATCGCCAAAACCTTATTCACCCCCCCCCCCCCTCTAAGGTTAGCACACGGACCAACAATTGGTATCAGAGCCGAGGCTCTTGCATATAGGAATCTAACGATTCTAGAGTTAAGATCCCGATGGCTAATATACTTAATTTCGCATCCGGCATAGCTTCATCACCCAATACACCACCATATTTTGATGGAATAAATTTTTCATATTCGAAGGATAGGATGAGCATGTTTTTACAAAGCTCTAATGTTAGACTTTGGATGACTATAAAAGTAGGATATTCCGCACCTACATCCGAAAATAGCGAGAACCCAATCCCCGTAGAGGACCTAGATAATGCTCAACTAGAAGCCTACTCTACGAATGCCAAAGCGATGTATGCTATTGTTTGTGCCGTTTCTCCTAACGAGTACAACAAAATTTCTGCTTGTAAAACCGCTAAGGGTATGTGGGATAAGCTAGTAGTAATGCATGAAGGGACTAACCAAGTTAAGGATTGCAAACTCCAACTATTAGTTCATGACTACGAGCTTTTTAAAATGAGCGAGGGTGAAACTATTTCCGATATGCTTGCTAGATTTACTACTATTACTAACGGATTAACATCTCTTGGTAAGCATTTATCTTGTAAGGAAATGGTCTCAAAGGTGATTCGGAGCTTACCGAAGGAATGGGAACCAAAGGTCACCGCAATTCAAGAGGCGCACGACATGAGCACCTACTCTCTTGATGCTTTGACGGGTTCACTCATTACACACGAGATCACCCTCAATAGTCACAAGCCAATCTCAAAAAGGAGGGAGATAGCTTTCAAAGGAACAACTTGTGACGAAAGCAATGAGCTATCCAATGACGACGAAAATTCAATGCAAATCATTCGAATCGTCAAGGAAATACTCAAGCTAAAAGACCACCGCAAACATAAAGGTAAATCGTCAAATAATTCAATTTATTCTAACGATTTTGTTTGCTACACTTGTGGTAATAAAGGACACATGGCGAGAGATTGCGTCATGAATCGCAAGAGCAAAGGAAAGAAGAAGATATCCGCTTTAAGCTCTAGCGATAGCTCCGACCAAGATGAAGTCGCGCACCTTGGTTGCTATATGGCCATAGAAGACAACAATGAGCCTAACCAATCGTCTTCAAGCGAATGTGACCACTCAAGCAATAGTGACAACGATGAGGTAAAAGAATTTTCCCATGATGAATTAATTCATATGTGTGGAATTTATTCCGAAAAAGTTCCTAAGCTTGTAGAGAAGGTCAAATCTCTTAAAAAGATAAATTTTTCTCTCAATGAAGAAATAAGATCTTTAAAAAGAGATAAAAATGAAAATGAGTCTATTCCGAAATCGTCATTCTCTTTAAGTGATATAGATGACGAAAAGGAAGACTTGAAAGATAAAAACAATGATCTCATTATTCAAAACGAGTCTTTACAAACCGAGATCAATTTTCTTAAAAATGAGATGTCTAGACTTGCTAAAACTCTTTCAAAACTATCTTCTTTAGATTGCGATTTATTAGAAAATTTTGAAGAGTTAAAGGATGCTTTCGATAAAGTTAAAAGCAAAAACAAGGTTTTAAGTTCTCATGCTTTTAACTTAAATGACAAGGTCAAGGTTTTAGAAACCGAGAATGAATCGTTGAAAACTAAAAACAACGATCTTGTCATTTCCATTGAAAAACTTAATTTAACAATTTCAAAGTTTTCTAAAGGTAAAACCGTTTTAGATAACATTTTGAGTTGTCAAAAAGATGTCAATGATAAGAGCGGTATAGGTTTTGATTGCATTAGCTCTACTTCTAACAAACCCCGCTTCGTTAAAGCCTTTAACATTTCTAAAACTCCTACTCCGCCTAAACAAGAGGTTGTATTTACTAAAGGGAGTGCTTCCAAGATTTTCCAAAAATCTTTTAATGATAGGAAAGGTATAGGTTTTAAAACCAAAATGGATACTCCGAAAAACCTTTCTAGAACTACGTATAACTATCGTTATACTAAAAAGTCTAAGCATTGTGTGCATTGTAGTAGAAATGAGCATATTTCTTCTAGATGCCCTTATCGTTTTCAAGTTAGTAGAAGCGATTTGAAATGGGTAGTAAAGACCCGAGCCACTAACAATGTCGGACCCAAAAGAAATTGGGTACAAAAAGACAAATCTTGTGTTGTAGGTATCTCCATCCAAAAGGAGAAAATCGACAAGTGGTTGGCAAAACCGACAAAAGGTATCTCCATCCAAAAGGAGAAAATCAACAAATGGTTGGCAACGCCGACAAAAGCCGTGGAAGTCAAGAAGGTCGACTCCACCATCAAGGATGAAGTGCCGTTGATCAACAAAGGTGGAAGGCACACCAACAAGTGGTACCACCTATTAGGAATCGGCAACGCTCAATGCAAATGCCATTAGCGAGCGGACTCGACTCCACATCACATATGCGGTATACTCTAATCTATAATATCTACATATATGTGATTAGTTGGGTCGTGTATATGCATCATATTTACATTTTTCGTGTTTTGGTTTTTCTTTAAAAACCCTTCACATAACCCCATATTTTTTATTATTGATTGCATTTTGATAATGCCAAAGGGGGAGAAAAATGATATAATTTGGTGTAATGCGTTTTGTTAAAATGGAGGAGATATTTTTCTTGTATCTTGTAAAATCATCATTAGTTTGTCATAATCAAAATGGGGGAGATTGTTGAACATAGAGTTCAATAATGATTTTGATTATTACTTTGATTATGCGTTTAATGATTTTACGATTTCAATGATATAATGCTTGTCTTGTCCAAAGGTAGAAAACGTATATTTCAGGTCTTTAAATGATAGAGCATTCGATAACGAAGCCATAGGTTCAAGCGGAACCAAAATCGGAGCTAAAACGAAGGAGTTATGAGCATTCGAAGATTTACGGGACCAGGATTACAGTCGACCGATCGACTGGACAAAAACGACCGATCGTTTTTGATCCAATTTCTTCCAGTGAGTCCAGTATAAAAACGACCGATCGTTTTCAGAAAACGACCGATCGTTTTCTGTAAAACGACCGATCGACTGTAGAAAACGACCGATCGTTTTCTGCAGTTTTCGAAAACAGCTTTTCAGCTTATTCTGGAAAAGAGCTGTTATATCTTCAACGGTCATAACCCAGAAAAACAGACTTTGCTGTTATATAAACCACCCCAATCTCTCTCCTAAATCACCAATTACAATATCTATTAACATCCTTCAACCTCTCTCATAAAAACCCTAAAATCACTATTTTGGTGAATATATTCGAGAAAGAGGGAAATCAAAAAAAAGAAGATTCAAGCTCGATCATCATCAACAACTCACCAATTAGCTTTTTAAGAAGCAATTAGAATCGTGAGCGAAGTTACATTTTTGTAACTAAATTTGTATCGAGTGTTTTATAAACTCAATTGTGAGCGAGTGAACGGGTAGAGGCTTTGTAAGCAAGTGAAGCTTAAAAGCTCTAGGTTTTTCATTCGGGTACTCATAAATTGAGGGGGAGTCGTAGACTCGTAGACGTGTACGCTTGCACTTGTATCAAGAGTTAGGAAACCCGGGTAGAGGGTGAGCCAATCGGTCGATTGAGCTCAATAGGATTTGTAATATCCGCAAGAACTTTTTTAGTGAAATACTCGGTAGTACCGAGGAGAGGACGTAGGCGCGTTTGCCGAACCTCTATAAATCGCGGTGTCAATTCCTTTCCCTTACTTTTACTTTACGCAACTTATTTTATTGCTTATTTTCTTGTTTGCGTTAAGTAATTCTAGCAATTCTTTAACTCTTGTTATAACGCTTAAGCTTAGAATTGCATTAGTTGGATGGTTAGTTGCTTAGAATTTTAATTAGGCGAAAATCGCCAAAATCTTTTTCACCCCCCTCTAAGGTTAGCACACGGGCCAACATACATAAACCCAACACATTACATAAGCCTAGCACATTTGGCATAATAAAAATTTGACCAAGACCATTCACCGTCGGACTCCGGTGTTTACCGTCGGATTCCGGCGTTGGCTGAAAAATGAAAATTTGAAAACAGAAAGAAAAAAACTCAAAAAAATAGAAAAACAAAATAGGAAAAAACACAAAAAAATTCCAAAAAATTCTAAAAAATTCTAAAAATAAAAATATTTTGACAATCTAATACAATTTTTTTGACAATCTAATACAAATTTTCAAGAATCTATTAGACAGTGTAATGCAATTTTAGTGACAATCTAATACAAAAAATCCAAAAACATTAATACAAATTTTTTTAACAGTTTAATATAAGTTTTTGTTAATCTAATACATATTTTGACAATCTAATAGACAATCTAATATAATTTTTGTGACAATCTAATACAAAATTTATGACAATCTAGTACATTTCCTTTACAATCTAATACAAAATTTTACAAATATATTATAATTTATTTGACAATTTAATAGACAATTTTTTATAGTATAATTCATTTTTTTTGGCAATTTAATACCAAAAAATTTGACAATCTAATACAACATTTTAAACAATCTAATAAATTTTTCTTGGCAATTTTATACAATTGTTTTTACAATCTAATAAATTTTTTGTTGACAATCTAATATAATTTTTTTTACAATATAATTCAAGTTTTTGGCAAATTTAATACAAAAAAATTGACAATCTAATACAAAATTTTGACAATCTAATGCAATTTTGTGACAATCTAATCCAATTGTTTTGACGATCTAATAGAAAATTTGATACAATTTTTTTGGTAATTTAATACTAATTTTTTGATAATTTAATACTAATTTTTTTGACAATCTAATACAAATTTTTTGACAATCTAATACAAAATTTTAAAAATATAATATACTTTATTTGGCAATATAATAGAGAATATTATGCAAAAAAATTTGGCAATTTGATTAAAATTTTTTGAAAATCTAATTTTTTTTTTACAATCTAATACAAATTTTACATAATAAACTCTTTCCCGCACAGATTATAATCACTTTTTTAAGCTATAAGCTGTTTTTTACATAATAAACTCTTTTCCACATAAATAATAGTAACTTTTTAAGCTTGAAAAATACTTTTGAGCTATTTTTACAATATTTAAACTCTTTTCCTCAAAACTTAAAAGCTTAAAACCTTGCAACCAAATAGGCCTTGAAAAACATTTCAATCGAACAGACCTTAAAAAGGTGCAACCAAACATGCCTTAAGAAAATACAACTAATACAACATTTCTGATGATCTAATAGACAATCTATTACACTTTTTTTAATAATCTAATACAAAAAATTTGACAATCTAATACAATTTATTTGATAATCTAATACAACATTCTTGACAATGTAATACAATTTTTTTTTACAAATCTAATACATTTTTTTGATAATTTAATACAAAAAACTTGACAATATAACACAAATTTTTTGAGAAATCTAATGTAATTTTTTTGAGAATTTAATACAAAAAACTTGACAATCTAATAAAATATTTTTGACAAATCTAATATAATTTTTTGAACAATCTAATACGTTAATAATAAATATTGGACAGTTTAATACAATAAGGTAAAAAAGTATAATTTTCTACAAAATAATAATTGTTCACTTAAAAAGGTTAGGACTAATCTGTAAATAATTAATTAAGCATGTGGGCTGAGTTGTAATAAACTAATATTGCTAATTTACAAAAACTCCCCCTGGCCATTAATAGACCTCAGGTAACACACGCTCAAAGACGACGAGCAAAGATCAAGCCGACGACGATGACGGCGGAGATTCGGCGATGATAACGGCGGAGATCTGAACGACGACGAGCAGAAATGGGGGAAAGAGACAGCGAGATATGTATATATATATATATACACACAAAGAGAGAGCGATAAAGAGATAGATTCATCGCCGGAGTACAGAGGAGAGAGAAACATGACGGTCACCGGAGATCCGGTCAGTCCGCCGTCTCTGCAGTGTTTTGAACGAGAAGAGGTGAGAGAGAGACATATATGAGCGTATGTCTGGTTTTGGTCCGGTTTTTAGGAAAACCGAAACCGAGTATATTTATTTTTTGGACCAAACCGGACCGTTTTTTTGGTGTTTTTCGGTTCGGTTTTATTGAAAACCGAAACCGACCTGGATTTTTTTCGGTTTCGATCTTTTTTTATTCGGTTATCGGTACGGTTCGATTTTTTCAGTTTTTCGTACAGCGCTACATGTACGTTCTCCTCTCCTAGTAGAGAGAGAAAGTAAATAATATAAAGGGTATTAAAAACTAATAATTTTATTACCCGCTACTGTGAAAAAATATGCTAGGCAGGCTCAATTAGGGGAAAATTTTGAATTAAATCGTGCTGCTTTGAAATCCGACGGTGTTTTTCGTAGTATCTAAGGGGTTGGTTTACTTTTGTGCATGCTTAATTTGCTTTGCTGTTCTTCTTCGGGCACATTTGGCATGATGCTAGAACCCTTTTCTGAGATGTTTTTGCAGGTATTGACTCGGATTTGGATGCTCAAGGGGTACTGGCCTCCAATTTATTCTAGAGCATGTATAATAGTTGTGTTAAATTGTTATTGTTAAATAGTGACACATGTATATGTTAAATGACACCTATATTTGTTAATTTCAACAACCATATACGTCTTATATTAGTGCATTTTTATTAACAACATTATCTATTAATTTATAATAAATTATTGATTTCGGATAAATAATAATATTCTTGCAAATAAAAAAGAAAAAAAGAATGTGTTATTTTTGTTTTAGTGTAACAATTAGTCAACCAAATTGTCGTGTCATAAGTTAACAACGTTAAATTTGCTGTTAAATATAACAAGAATATTAACAATATTAAATTTGGTCTACTAGCAGTAAAGTAAAGTATAGATCAGATCGAATCTCGGTATATCTTCTCAATTACCGATTTACTAGATTTGTCCGCGTTTAGCGTTATTACAGGGCACATTGGCACCATAACTATTTTGGTGCCATCCATATTGTACTTCTTGATAAAAAAAAAGAAATAGTTGAGTTCTCCCATCATTCTCATTTTAAATTCGCCCGACATCATCTCACAAAAATTATTTGCACGTACAAGGATGAGGAAAATTGAAAATGATATCGTCAAAAAAAAAACTTTGAATTAAAAGTAAACCACCCTCCTCTTTCTTTTTACAAAAGTGTGTTGTGTACAATGTTCCTTTGAGATATTCCTCAATGAAAAATTTACTTAACGTGTCGTACCATGCTCGAATTGTTTGCTTCAACCCATAAAAAGGCTTTCTTGAGTTTAAACATATGTTTTATAAATACTTTTCAACAAAAACAGAAGTTTGTTCCACATAAAGTTACTCACTAATGAACTCATTTAGAAAATCGTTTTTAACATGCATTTGAAATAGTTTAAAACTTTTTCTGGACGCATAAGTGACTGTACTCGGAACGTGTTTTTTTCCATGTAAGAAAGTCTCGCACCGGCTCAAGAGCAGTTGTAGTTAATATTTGGATAAATTACCCGGAACATTGAAATGTAGGGACAAATTTAGGATTAGATCAAATTGTTGTTTTTCAAAGGCTTTAACTAATTTAAGGCTTAACTCTACGTAAGGATAACCATTAGTGTCCAAACTTGCCTACGGATGAATATTTTAATGTTTACTTAGAATTTAAACTTTACAACATTTCCAATTTTAGGGTTGTTAATCTTAATCATGTAAGTGCTTTTGAAGTTGAATAAAAATAAAGGATAAATTAACAAAATATATTAATTTTGAAACTAAATTACCAAAAACATACACTTACAACTTTAACTATCAAAAACATATCAAACAAATTTAGTGCGGTTTATTCTCTCATTTCTCTATCTCTCATCTACTCTCTCTCCTCCCTTATTATCTTTCTCCTCCATTCTTCTCTCTCACCAATTCTTCTCTACATCTCTCTCTGATCTTAGTCTCTCTCTCCTCCATTATTGTTTGTATCTTTCTTTTATATCACACTCTATCTCTCTTCCCTCATACACCACGAAAACCCGCCACTAACTACCGAACACCATCTAAATTATATAATCATCCATATAAATATAAATACATATATATACATACGTAATCCACAAATATTACACTGGTTGATACCCCGTAATATATGAAAAATATATGAAATTGGTGAGATTGTTTTCTATTTCTTGAGCTTTGAGACTATTGTAAAATTTGTGAGTTTCAAGTTGAAGGAGGAGAATACATATGTATAGTATTGAGAGAAATTCATATGTAGGGTATGAACTTTTAAAATTAGGGTATGAAGTTTTGAAATTAGGATATGAAGTTTTGAAATTAGGGTATGAAGTTTTGAAATTAGGGTATGAACTCTTTTTTAGATATTTGATTGTGATTCAGAACATTTAGGGTATGACATTTTATAATTAGTATATGAATATTTTGTAAGTTTTTAGTCATTTTGAGAGAGAGATGGATGATTAGCATGTGTTAGAAAGAGGTGCGATTATCGTGTGTTAGAGAGAGAGAGTTGCGGTTAAAGAGAGATGTTAGATTATGGTTTGATTAGAATTAGAGAAATAATAAGTATATATATGTATGTTTTTTGTAATTTAAGTTTTCTGGGTATGTTTTTGGTAATATAATAGAGTTATGGTATGTTTTTGTTAATTGCCCCAAAAATCAACTATTTACAACAGTTGATGAAGCATAGCATGTAACTAACGTTTGTTTTATTGTATTGGAGATATTTTAGAGTTATAATCTACCACTTAACAAAAAGTATCGAGATACTAAGTTTGCAAATCCTATATGCATCTACGATTCGTTTTATCGTTATGTCATTACCATTGAACAGTTTAAGTTAAACTGTATGCATTTTCGACTAAACTATATTCACTTTGCGGTGAACAGTATGCAATTTGAGTTGAACTATATGCATTTTGTGATGAATTAAATGCAATTTTGAGAGCAAAGTGGTTGGTCTAAGTGGTTGAGACCCAAGTATATCATGCTCACCACTATGGTTCGATCCATGACGTCTACGAAGCAGGCTATCCAAATAGAGGGATATTAATTATCAATAAAAAAATACAATTTTGACTTATCTGTATGCAATTTATACCAAACTATATGAATTTTATATCAAACTATATACAATTTTTTTGTGAATTATATGCACATTTGACAGAACTATAGACATTTATAGTAAATATATGCACTTTCGACTCAACTATATATATACGCTTTAGACTAAAACTATATGCACTTGATGGTGAACTAAATGAACTATTTTGTGAAAAATTCCGTGTTTTGGTGAAAATTTTGTGAAAATACTTTTTTTTTTTGAAAAACCCCGTGTTCTTTTTTAAAAAGACCTTTTTTGTTGGAAAAAACCAATGATAGGTAAAAACATCCAAAAACCAATGATAGGCAAACCCGTTTGCTTTTTAATGAACAAAAACCATTTTTAAAAAAAAAAAAACACTAACCAGGGAAGAAAGTCAAATTTTTGGTGGAAAAAAAAACATTTTTTTAAGAAGCCATTCTATGGTGAGAAAAACCCTTTTTAGGTTAAACAAATCGTTCTGTGACCAAAAAAATTAATTTAAAAAAAACATTTGTGGTAAACTATATGTACTTTGTGATTAACTAGATGCATTTACAACTTATAAATTATATGTAATTTTGACTGAACTTTATGCTTTAGACTTTAACTATGTGCCATTTCTATGAGAAAAATCATTTTTCAATGTAAAACGCACTTTTGATGTAAAAAATCACTTTTACTTAGAAAATCCTTATATTGATTAAAAAATACGTTTTCGGAGAAAAGTCCACAGTATATGGTGAAGAGAGCCTATTTTTTCACGTTAATAAAAGCCGCTATCTGGTGAAAAAATCTATTTTGTTTAAAAAACCGTTATCCAATAAAAGGCGTCTTTTGTGTGTGAAACGACTGGTTTCCTGGGTGAAAAAAGTCATTTTTGTAAATATTGTAAAAAAAATCAATTTTTTAACTTTATGTGAATTATTTATAGTTTTATAAGAAAATTCAATTGATCATGATTTTATAAATAATTTTATGATTTTTGATATTTAATATTACTATTTCTGGAGGATTATTTATATTTTGAGCTGAATCAGATTATTATAGTTATAGTTTAATGACAATAAATTGTTTGTTTTGATGTTTGAATAGTGAGTATAAAGTGTAATAAGTGACACAAAAGGACAAAACTGAGATCCTATTATTCACACTAACAAACCTAACTTCTCTCTCTCTAGAGAAAATAACATTTTACGAATCTCAGATTGAAAGCCAAGTTTGTTATTATGAAGAGTAAAACAGAAGACACGTAATTCTTTCTACGTACAGTACTCATATAAACAATAATGTACCTTAATCTACACTTTTCTCTCTCACATAGTTACATGATCACATGCATATTACAATATATAGCATAGATATAGGATATATTCTTTGTATTTAAGCAACATTTATGGCTTTATTTAAGAGGTTTTTCTATCGAAAGCCTCCTGACGGACTCTTGGAGATTTCCGAACGGGTTTTCGGTAAGCTTTCATCTCATTTTCGTTCACATTTTATGTACTTGAATTGTTCTAACTTTTAATGTTCACTGGATTATATTTTTACTACTCGTACTTTAATTTGTATTTCCGGGGATTGGCTTGTGATTTCTATGGTGGTTTGATCCATTGTTACCTGAGTTGTTACTGGAGATAGGGGGAAATTATACATTACTAGTTTTTATTTGAAATCTGGAGCGTTAGAATTAGTTGGAATGATATTTGAAGAGTGCGATACATGCTCAATACACTAAAAAAATTGTCGGGATGACAATAGTTGCCTTTTTGAAAATTGTTGTTCAGTGAGTGTCGCTAAATTTTAGTACCAACTTTGCGACAAAGGCTAAAATTTAGCGACAATCATTGTTGCTATCCCGACATTTTCTTGAAGTGATAGTAGTGATAAACAATACTATATTAATGCAGCCATGCAGGTGTATAATTGATGTTAAGCATAAAAAATTGTGTTTCTACTTTAATTAATTGAACCAATCACCTGAGTTATTTTCTGTAAAAACCTAGCAATGTCTCAAAGGATGGTATTTTATCACGCGAGAGTACAACATTTCCTTGCTTGTGGACTTGAAATTGAATATTAGGGGGTGAAAATATTAAGGAACATTGCTTAGTTACTTAGTTCATCTTTAATACCAGTTTAATGAGGTTTATGAGTTCTAATTTGACTTATAATTCTTGTGGGGAATCATACTTTGTCCTCTGGAAGTCTAACCCTGTTACAACTCAGCTCCAATCATGAAATTTCGCATTAACCTCCTAGCAAACAGTGAAACAGATCATATGCTACTTTTTATCCAGAACCCGCATTATGGTTTACTTGACTATGTTCCATCACAAAATTTTGACAACACTTGAATTTAATAAAAATGTGCGTGTTGTGGATATTTGGACAAAGAGCAAAACGGCATGTTGGTTTGAGCACTGATCAGTCAGGCATGAAGGGTGGCGAAAGATAGTCTGAGAGAAAATGCATGTACGGTAAGTGACGGAACCAGGAGTTGAAAGTGGGAGGGGCCGATGTTCCATATAATTTTTTTCATATCCTATATATGACTATTTTTTCCGTAATTGGACTCTTTTTAGCGCTATTAATACTACCTACTTCCTTCCCTGTGTACGGTCTATTAATGCCTAATTAATATTCGCTGCAGTCATGAATTTATCTATTTTTTTATTGAAAACAACATGGTACCAAAATTGCTTTATAAATTTCATGGTATTGCTGTCATTGGATTCTTTTTAGCGTTATCACCTTAGTCTAACAAGATTTGGTAGCGTGGATTTGGTCGTCTTTTTGTACTATATTTGTTGTATGATTTTATTTTGATTTGCTTCTCATAAAAGAATGAACAACATTTAGAAAATCGTCAAAGCATTCCAATTTTCTGATATTATGATTGTAAAAGTTATTGAAAATAACATCTTTACTGGTTGCTAAATTTTGTAACTTTCCATAATTCGTTTCAGAAAACCAATTCTAAAAAACAATTTACTAGCTGTTTTGTGATCTTACAGTTTATTTTAATTATGCCTTTCTGTTATCATGCGATATTCAGTACTTAACATGATACTTTTGGTAAATTTCCTCATTTAAGTCCAGATAATGAATTATTGATTGGTTTGTGTGTTTAACACTTCACTGTGAACATTTTACCAATTCTTATAGTTTATGATTTTATAGTACTTTTTTCCGCACAAATCACTTGCAAAATGGCAATGACTTACAAATAGTACTATTTGTGTTGCTCATCATGTAAATATGTAGTGTTCGACTGTTGCTTCACCACCGATGTTCTAGAAGACATTGAATACAAATCTTACATGACAAAAATAGTCGAAAGCCTCCGCGAATATTCCCCCGATGCTTCATTCATGGTATTCAACTTCCGAGAGGGAGAGAATCAAAGCCATCTCTCTCAAATTCTATCAGAGTACGATATGACCGTAATGGACTATCCTCAATGTTACGAAAATACCCCCTTATTACAAATGGAAACAATTCACCACTTTTTGAGGTCAAGTGAGAGCTGGCTCTCGCTCGGCCAACATACCATGCTATTAATGCACTGCGAACATGGTGGTTGGCCGGTTTTGGCGTTCATGCTAGCGGCACTCTTGATTTACCGGAAACAGTACACAGGTGACGCAGATATTTTTTTATTTTTAACTTTACATATTAAGTAGTGCGTCATTTCCATTTTGGCTCTTCTGATTTTGATAGTTATGTCTTTCATGCCTTGTTTGGTTGCAGTTTTAAGCTCTGGTTTTTGCTTAAAAGCTGGTCTGTTTATAACTAACTGATTTTGTTTCAATTTATTTAATACAAAATGTGTGTTTTTCAGTTTTGTGTATTCTGAATTTGATAGTTATGTCTTACTGCCCTTGCTTGCTTGCAGCTTTTAAACCCAGCTTTTTTGGATTGCTTGCTTAGGCTGGGCTGTGTTGTTCAAAAGCTGCATTGAAACAGTCTAGTAAATAGGGATATATTGTTGAAATTGGCTTTACTGAGCTTGCTTGGTTGTAGATTTGAAGCTCGCCTTTTTTTCTTTTCTTTTTTGCATAAAAGATGTGCTGTGTCTAGTGTGGATCGGCGTATTTTTCTTATAAGAATCTACAAAAGAAGCCCTTAATTCGAGAATTTTGTTATAGGACTTGTTTAGCTTTTTTTATTTTTTGTTTCTTTTCTCTAAAGCTAGACTGTCTTTTGTGGATCGAGTCGTTTGCTTAAATTTTGTAACCAAATAAGCCCTAAAAGGGCTAAACCCTTTTTAAAAATACGGGTTTTTTCCCTCTACATTTGTGTTTTATGGGTTCGTCAAGTTGTTTGTTTTAGATTACTATAAGTTGAACTTTTGATGTAATTAAAAATCAGGTTTCAATTGGAAAAAAATTGTAGGGTTTGGTACTCTTTCGGTTAAAGTTTTTTTATGAAATAATGAAAACGAAATAGAGCTTGGATCGAATCATGCCATTCCATTTATATTTATACTGATAATTTCAAAAAACTGTTGATATTATGATCATAGTATGAAAGCGGTCAATCAAGTATGCCCCCATCGTCTAGTGGTTCAGGACATCTCTTTCCTTTGTAAAAAATTAAGCTTTGATTTCGAAAACTATACCTGATTGTGACCAGGGTTGTTATCCTACATCAACAGGTGAGCAAAAGACTTTAGATATGACCTATAAGCAAGCGCCACGCGAGCTTCTGAAGCTAATATGTCCACTAAATCCGATTCCTTCACAGTTGAGATACTTACAATACGTATCTAGAAGAAATTTGGGGTCTGAGTGGCCCCCACATGATAGGGCGCTTACGTTAGATTGCGTTATTTTGAGACTTATTCCAAATATGGATAGAGAGGGAGGTTGTCGTCCGATTTTTAGGATATATGGCCAGGATCCTTTGATGGATGATGATCGGACCGCTAAGATGCTGTATTCAACACCAAAGAGGAGCCGAAGTGTTCGGTATTACAAGCAGGTTATCCTATATTTTAAGTATCGTATTTTCAAGACTCACTTACTTCATTTGTATTAATTTCCGCAACTGATGAGACCAGTTATGGGCTTGTTTGGTGAAATGAGCTGGATTTTTTATGTCTAATTTAATGCTAGGTTCAGCTAGCTTAAAGTTCTATATTTTTCGGGAAAAATATCGAAAAAAACTCAGATTTTGAGCTGGTTAACCTAATCTGCTCCAACTTTTAAGCAAAAAATTAAAAGCTGGTTAAAAGATCTTATCCAATAAGGCCTATAGAGCACAACTTCCTTATTTCACCTGTAAAAGACTAGCGGTTCATTATGAAGCTATGATGCATTTTAGTTTCTGAGTACGTTTTCCTAAAGTGGGAAGTAAGTTCGATTTATGATAAATTTTACATATACAGAAGAGTTTACATGGTAATTAATTTATTATCTCATCTTTGGCACAGTACTCGAAGATGTAAGACTGACTTAACTACTTAAATTCCATCCTTGGTATGATTTAAACCAAGCTTCATGAAAAATTAGTAGCCTTCATTTATTTTACTTTTGATTTTGGCTTCTCCATTCTGTAACAGCATGTGTCTCCTAATCATCCTTCTTTTTCTTTCCCATTTGTTTGACGTTTTCTTTTCTCTCCAATAGCACTATATATGTTTCTATTCCATACAATTGCAGGCAGATTGCGAGCTAGTTAAGATCGACATACGTTGCCATGTTCAAGGTGATATTGTACTTGAGTGCATTAGCTTGGGTAATGACTTGGAATGTGAGATAATGGTGTTTAGGGTCATGTTCAATACAGCCTTTATAAGATCAAACATTCTAATGGTCAACCGTGACGAGATCGATTTTCTGTGGGGTGCAAAAAATCAATTTCCCATCAATTTCAGGACAGAGGTTTGTTTTTTGTCCATTTTCCTTGGTCTTTATCGTCTCTTCCTGAAAACACATAGTAATAGCGTTTGAGATTCTCATATAGTTACTTTTTCTGGTTCAGAAAATTACTTTTCCATGCAAATCAAAGGATTAATAAAAGAAGTGAGTGATTGAAAGTTAATTCATAAGCTTTATTGTTTTGTAGCTTCAAACTCAAATTCTTTTTCCCGCTTAGAACCGACTACCGAGATGACATTTCACTCTGCTTAGCTGCTTAAAATCTGCAGCCACACAAACCTAAAATTTCACTTCCGGAAACAGTTAAAACCATGAAAGTAATAGAAAATGAAGATTCAAAGAACAGAACTAAATGAAACCTGATTTTGTATTTTTTTTGGTTTGGGAAAAGGTACTTTTTTCGGAGATGGATGTCACAGCAGCACTTTTACCAATCGATTTGCCCGATATTGAAGTTAAAGGTCTCCCAGTTGAAGCATTTGCTAAAGTTCAAGAGATATTTAGCAATGTGGAGTGGCTAGGACCCAAGGCCGACAAAGCATTGAATAAGCTTCAGGAAATTAATAATCAAAACGAAAAATTGGACTTAAATTCTCCTCTCGTTACAGAAAACATCAATCTTTTGCGAGAACTCTGCTCAGAGGAAATTAAAAAGAAACCAGCAGCAGAGGGGATCCAAAAAATCGATAATCTTCTAAAAAAACTGGATCAGATCCCTTCTCAGAAAGCTAACGAAGAACCAGTTTGGGTTAAATCAGAAGAAAACGTTATAAATTCCCAACTAGAGACAAACAAGTTTGATATACAGAGCCCATGTATTGATGTGAACACACCCGCTTACACTAACATCATAACACGACAAAAGTCTCGTAGGTGTTTATCTGCTCCAGTTTTGTACTGTAATTCCTCGCAAGGTTCACCAGTTAATCTCTCTAGATATCATAGTTCGCCCTCTCTTTTAGGCATACTAGCATTGTTGCAGGGCGAGAATGAATTAGATAACAAAGAAACCAATCACTATGTACGAATATCAAGCTCTAATATCACATCCCCAAAATCACCCACACATTCTTCTCCTACTAAACATGTATCAAGCCCTGAAAGTGGATCATTATCATCATCACCGCCTCTTAGAGTTCCGCTAGGTGCTAGTATTGCATCTTCAAAACCACTAGAACTTCTTGAGCCCACATCGAGCCCTGGTTTTGTATCTGCAACATCTCTAGTATCACCACAACCACCAACACCTTCTGAGCCCACACTGATCCCTGATAATGGTTTTTCTGCTCAACCACCGCCACCAGGACTTGTACAACTACTTTCTGAGCCAACATCGAGCACTGATACTGAACTACTACCAACATCACAACCTCCTTCCCCTGGGACCATATCAAGTTCCAGAACAACACCGCGATCACCTCCACCTCCACCTCCACTTTCAAGACCTGCAACAAGTCCTATAATTGTGCCACCGCCGCCTGCTGGGACCCGATCTAGCACGAGTATTGCATCTGTAGGACCACCACCACCGCCACTTAGGCCTACACAAATCCCCAGTGTCACACCATTAACACCACCTCCTGTACCGTCACCCTTAATGCCAAATCCACCACCACCTCCTCCTCCCAGTCTTGCTCCAAAAACAACATTGCCAAAAAATTCACCACATATACCTCCTGTGCCACCTCCCCCGGCTCCAAAAATCAATGGAAAAACTCCGGGAATAAACGGAAAAGTACCTCCAGTTCCTGGACCACCGTCAATCAAGAAAGGGAGATTGCCTTTACGCGTAAATTCAAGGGCTCTTGATCAGCCTAAGACTCCCCTAAAGCCGTATCATTGGTTGAAATTAACGAGGGCTATGAACGGAAGCTTATGGGCAGACGCACAGAAATCTGATGAAGCTTCCAAGTATGATATTGTTATATGTAATATATATAAATTTATATATATATATATATATATAGGGCCCGGTTATATGAACATAAAGTGGGACAAGATTTTAGACATACTTGAAAATAAAGCGCCAGGATTGAAGGGTGGGGTTAAAAACCATATCCCCTTTATGTTCATATATAATCATCTGTATATCACATATGATTATATGAGTTTGTAATGGATTTTTGTGTTCTAGGGCGCCTGAGATTGATATTTTTGAGCTTGAGAGTCTTTTTGCCGTAGCAGTTCCAAGTTCCAACAATGGAGGGAAATCAAGCAGTCGTGTCTCAGGACCTAAATCCGAGAAAGTGAATCTGGTAAGATTAGTCGTTGATTTTCTGAAATAAGAATTGGACAGTTTTACTTACCGTTTTATGGAAAATTCAGTGACGGAACCAGGAATTTAGAATGGGAGGGGCCGGTATTTCTATATAATTTTTTTTCATAGCATATATGAGTTTTTTTTATAATAAGGGGGGACGCTAATTTTTGAAGATTTTGATCAAAATACATAGAAAAAATTATTTTTTCTTCAATTTTTTTCCAAATTGGGGGGGGGCTCCCGACTTCCCTCACCTAGTTCCTTCATCTTTTGGCTAGAACCTCTTATACCATCAGTAGTCTATCAACCTATCTCGTTCACCCTTACCATTTGTAGAATAACAATTTTGAATTTTTTCAGTGAAATTATGGTTTTAATTTTCTTCTTCCGGGCAGATTGACCTCAGAAGAGCATACAACTGTGAAATAATGCTTACCAAAGTTAAGGTTCCATTGCCTGAACTGATGGTAAGTTAAGGTTACATCTATGATAATAATTCATTTGCTTTGTTAATACGTTATTCACGGATTGCTTTGTCAAATGATGTCAACAATTATTTTCTCCAGCGGTTTTAGCAAATAACTATCACAAAAAGCAGTGCGAGCCATTCTTCTGTGTTCAAATGTTAAAGTAATCTTACAAAAGCTAACAGCTCCTCTTGCGATGGAGCATTTTGTAGTATTATTACTTGGGTTAAATCACTAGGGGTAGATTTTTCATATAATGAAGGATAATCTTTAAATTTAACCTACATCAACAACTCCTCAACTGTGGAAGTGAGGGAACTTGTGTCTCCTGATTAAGTGGAGATATGTGTCGTCAGCTTTTCCCCTACGCCATATATCCAGTTCTTCCCCGCGCTGATAAGTAACCTAAAATTTAACCTCATTGGCTTGAGTTTCATTTATAAATTCTTAATAAGTAGGTAATTCAAAATAAGACTTTGTTTCTTTTTCTTGGAACTTTGTTTATTTTCCTTGGTTTTTCGTTCTTTCAACTCTCGAACATTGTACAGAGTTCGATCCTTACTTTGGATGATTCAGCATTGGACATAGATCAGGTTGAGAATCTCGTAAAGTTCTGTCCCACAAAAGAAGAAATCGAAATTCTCAAGGTAAAGAAATTTTGTTCTGCATACTACTTCCCATCTACTGATCCACCTAGATAACTTCAGATGGTCAAAAAATGCTGAAATTTGGAATGTGATTAAATCTCCTGCACCTTTAACGACCCGGTCCTCCGACCAGACCGCCACCATCTGCTTACTACCACCAAAATTGTCCGTTTTGTCCCGATTTCGTCCTCGCTTCTCGGGCCGCACGGCTTTAAAAGGCCTTGGTAATAGTAAGGAGTGTTTCCTTAACTTATATACCATATAGGTACTCACATATCTAGCCGATGTGGGACAATACTTTCTTTTTACACCGGTATTTTTCTATGAAAATCCGGGTTCTTACAGCACCCCTTTAGTCCAAAGTATATGTATGTCACATTATACATCCATAGCAACATATTGTGTATACAATCATCCTTTGGGAAGTAATATTTCCTTCTCATGAGAAAGATTTTAATCCTTTTTATCTACTTTTCCATTATTTCCCAGTACAAAACAAAACTTTGTACTCAACCTAATAATATACTATTAAAATACAGTTTTTGTCTAAATTAATGAGTTTTAAACAGTATCTATAACAAAATGATATTGTACTCTGTTCTCAAAACTAATACTTGATATTATTTGTAGAATTACAAGGACGACAAGGAGAAGTTAGGAAAATGTGAGCAGGTTTGTTAATTGATTTTCATCATCTGCCACCCGTGCTAAGTTACTTTCTTTATTTTTGCTTTTTCTTATGAAAATGCACTATCAGTAGATTCTTGCATTATCAAAGATTTCAGCATGCCTCCTGATATATTGCTTCAAGAAATAGTTGTTTATTCTCATTCAACATGCCCTTAGATACTTTATTGCAGTTTTTCTTAGAGATGATGAAAGTACCTCGGGTAGAGTCCAAGCTTAGAGTTTTTGCTTTCAAATTGCATTTTTCAACCCAGGTTAGATGAAAATACTGCTAGTCTTTTCTTTAATATTTACCTTTTTATCCATGAATGAAGTTCTTTTTTTTTGCACTTTCACAGCTTGCGGACCTCAAAAAAAATTTAAATACCGTTAATTCTGTGGCAAATGAGGTAAAGATATTGGGCCTTCACTTTTTAATCATGTCTTGTCTTCCATTGAAGGTGTAAATTCCAAGATTTTGCTCTTGATTTATTATTTACGTGATTGGCAGATTAGGAATTCAGTGAAGTTGAAAAGAATTATGCAGACTATTCTTTCATTGGGAAATGCTTTAAACCATGGAACTGCAAGAGGTGAGTAAAGGAAGAGAGATTAAACAGCATCAAATTTGAATTGTCATTCATGATGGTGTGGTAACCTTCACTATAATTATAAAACATCTGCTTAACCCAAAATCCATTTTCTCGAGTGCATACATTTTGATATATAGAATATTTCTTTTCCTGTGCATTATTTAATTGGATTTTCTAATATATGAAGCAGGGAAAACCAAATGGATAAGTTAAGTTTGCTAAGATTTACATCCACATCGGTGAAAAATATTTTTTTATTCAACTTAGTTCGACGATCTTGACCTATGTATTTGAATATGTTTTAATAACAATATTAGTATTCTCACTGGCTCACTGGCTCAGAATGTGAAATTCTTGTGAATTTTTTTATGTGGTGTTTAAAACACAACACGCGAAGATTTTTTGATAAACTTATCAATTACTCAAAACCAAGAAAACCCTGTATCTGTATTCTTAAACCTGGAAAACAGGATTGTAGATTCCTATTCGGAATCAGATATGAAAAGAAATACAAAAGAAAAAGACAATACAACGACAGTACGAAAGCAGAACTAAGATTCTTCGTGAAAATTTATATACGTTTTCAATTGAGATAAGATGGTGCTTTGAATCAAATAATGATCAATAATATCAAATTATATGGTCTCCTGCTTAGACTGAAAAATCTAAAAAGAAGAACCCTATCATAGTATCATTCGAAGGAGAGAAATGAATCTTAATATCGTGCTGAAATTGAGATCTTATTCAAAGAGTGTTACAAAAACCTATCTTATTTTGCACCACATTACTTCTGATCTTACTTTCTTAAAGTGATGTTAATTTATTAGGATCCTACTATCCTGTATAAGCCGCGATTCCAAATTAATTATATTTATTGTAGGTTCGGCTGTTGGATTTCGGTTGGATAGTCTTCTTAAACTTACAGATACTCGAGCTAGAAACAACAAAATGACTCTCATGCACTATCTTTGTAAGGTAAAAGGTGGACCTTCTAATTTACTATTTAAAAAATTAAATCTGAAAATGAACTTTGGTGTTTATATCCCTCAGAAGAATATGTGGAAGCCTGTATCAATGTATTGAGGACATCTTCAATTCAAGGAAATATGCAAAACTTATATATTTTCATTGTGGATATCTGTTTTTTTTAGATATTTCTGGTAGTTTTAGCTTATCGACGTCTTAACTTTTTGAATTATCCTCAATGTCAATGGTAGAATATTATAAAGTGAAATAAAAGGAACATGTTTGCAAACTATAGTTTATTGGGTCTCATAATATGTTTATAGATGTTAACATTCCTTGTTAACTCCTGATCATTATAAGAATGAAGCTTTATTAATTGTACGTAGGTACTCGCTGAAAAGCTGCCAGAACTTTTAGATTTCCCTAACGACCTGATAAGCTTGGAGTCTTCCACAAAGGTTTTCAGTTTTTTATTCTAATATATAATTGTATCTGTTTTGTATAATTAGTCTCTAAATGATTGATCATCTTTCAGATACAACTCAAATATTTAGCAGAAGAAATGCAAGCTATTAGCAAAGGGCTTGAGAAAGTTATTCAAGAATTATCAGTTTCGGAAAATGATGGGTTTGTTTCAGAAAGTTTTTGCAAGGTACATATGACAAGTTGTCAAGTTCTTTATTATTTTTTAGAATACGCATTTTCCATTAACATAAAATGGCTTTAAATGACCTTATAAACATTGATTCTATAATCCTTATGATCGATATGTATGCCACCAGTTTTTAAATCAGATTTTTTCTCACACATATGGCCTCGGTTATATTTGCAGATTTTAATAGAGTTCCTTGGTTTTGCTGAAGGGGAAGTGAGATCATTGGCATCACTTTATTCCGGAGTGGTATACGATATAACGCTTTCTTTTCTTCCATATTTTTTCTTCTTCTTTTATATAAATTCGCTGTACCAAATTATGATTGTTACTGATCAATTTTTTTTTTTTTTTTTGAGATGTACTGATCAGTTTATTCATGTACTAAACTCTTGATTTCAGGGAAGGAATGCAGATGCATTGGCTCTGTATTTCGGAGAAGATCCAGCCCGTACTCCTTTTGAACAAGGTAGAGACGTAGTCTTCCCTATCAATTTCTATTAAGTCATTACATGTCATTGATACATTTAAGCATAGATATTCAAACAGATATAATAAGGATATTAAAATGTTTCATTTGTTTTGTGAAAACATTCATTTTTCATTACAATCATACACTGCAATTTGTTTTGAATTAGCATTGAAGTTGAACTGTTGCATTGTTGAATTGTCTGTCTGGTATGTTATCTAGAGACTATCGAATATTTATCTTAAAGTCCAATATCAAATTTCACCGCAGTTGTTTCCACTCTGCTCAATTTTGTGAGAATGTTTGTCCGAGCTCGTGAGGAAAACAAAAAGCAGTCTGAATTAGACAAGAAAAAAGCACAGAAAGAAGAAGCAGAATATGAGAAGGCCAAAGTCACCGTAGTTAAAAAGGAAGCTGAATCTGCAAAGATAAATTCACGAAAAGGAATTCAAAATCCCGAAAATGGAGACCAGTGAGGTGGCACAAAAGCAAGGGCAGCGAGAACTTGGAAAAAATGTCTACGGAAAATAAAGCTCAGATGTTGTGGTAACCAGTTCGTAAAATAATCTGCAATTTGCCGCTCAAGAGCCCCCTATGAAGCTGATAAAGCTGGAAACTTGGAATTATTGACTAAAACTTCTGGACAGGAAGGCGCTTTCAAAATAATAGAGAGAGAAATGACAGAGTGAAAGTATATGAGAAACATGAACCAAAGTTTTGTTTGCCATTTTTAGGTACACCATTGGAGAAGTTATTTTCAAATCCACCATGTTGACGTTCAGCGTTTGAATTTTTATTTATCATTCTTTTATTACTGAATCGCACGGTTGCTTGCTGAGATATCTGGTAGACCAGAGCGATTTTCTTAGAAAAATAAAATTTTGCACCTGAGTTTTATAGTTTGATTCAATCATTTTGTTCTCAGTAGATTGGTCCCTGGGCGAAGTCAAGAATTGTGAATGAGGGTGCCAAATTTTAGAAAAATAATGTTTAAGTAGAAAGAAAAATGCGAGAGGTATTAAATCACTATTTCCAACAGATTATAAAAAGAATAAAAAACATGATAGAAATAATAAACATGATAGAAAAATGCGAGAGGTATTAAATCACTATTTCCAACAGATTATAAAAAGAATAAAAAACATGATAGAAATAATAAACATGATAGAAAAATGCGAGAGGTATTAAATCACTATTTCCAACAGATTATAAAAAGAATAAAAAACATGGTAAAAATAAAAAAAACATGATAGAAAAATGCAAGAGGTATTAAATCACTATTTCCAACAATTTATAGAAAGAATAAAAAACATGATAGAAAAATGTGAGAGGTATTAAATTACTATTTCCAACAAATTATAGAAAGAATAAAAAACACGATAGAAATAAAAACACGATACAAAAATGCGAGAGGTATTAAATCACAATTATGTGGTTATGGGAAGTGTCCTCGCCCATCACCTCGTAGTTTCCCCTGACCTTCTTTGCTCTTTTCTGTAAAAAAAAATTGTTTTCGTGTTGATGTTTTCAAAATTTTAAGATAAACATAAATTGTATTTGTGATATTTTTAGTCTTAATATTGTGGCAGTATAACAGCATATGAAATCTTTAGTTGGTTTGGCCACTATGGACCTATTGTATAGGCCTTCCTTGAATTACATTGAAGGATGCTACTTCCACGACTCAAACCATGACCTTCATGTCACATTGCAATCATTTTTCCGTCACGCTAAGGCTCGTCTTCGCCTTCTATCTAGTCTTAAAGCATACAAATATTTAAAAAATATGCATAAGAAGAAAAACGTTTGCTAAATCAAGAACTTTTGCTGCTAATAAAGAGCTTTTTCTTGGTATAAATAAAGAACTTTTATTGCTAATACTGTAATACAAGAAGCTATTTGTCCAATATTTTATAAGTTGGTATGTCTTTTATGAAGGAAAAAAATAGGAATCTACAACTCATAATATTCCGTCATTATTGAGGAAAACATTGTTCATGTGATAAAATAAGAAGAGGGAAACAAGTGTCATCCGCAATATTACTGTCCTTTTTCAATACTCCGGCATTAGTAGATACTTGATAAAACTTGAGAGAAATTTGTACGTAAGATGATATAGCTGCACATGTAACTTTCATTCAACGGCAATCTGTTATCATTTGTATTATATGATCCATCTTTATTCGGCAATATCATCAACTATAACTCATCCATTATAAAACAGGCCATACAGGGAAAGTACAAACTGAAACTGTATAAGCACTCAAATCCCTTCAAAGTTAATTCAACCACAATAATCATGACCAAAATACACAACATGAACAGGAAACTAGTTGCTTAACAGAAAAGAAAAGCTGTTATAGTTTAATTCCACTCCGATAGAACGACAGAATGACGACCATCAAATCTTCAACCTGTCCTTGAAGGAGATGGACTCAATCCAGAATTTTTAGCTAGATTATTATCCTATAACCTGAGAAAAGAAAGAAATATAAGAATTAAGGTAAAGATTTAATCAACACCAAGTACATGGTTTTGCATAGGTCTGGACGTCTGGTTGATGGCAACAGGAAATTGTATAATAGTTCGTAGTTAAGACCCATGAACAAAATAAAAAATGGAGAACTTTTACAAGTTCGATAAAACAAAGAGAAATAACTTTTCGTATATCAACAGGGATTTAAGAATCTTTTCACAGTTCAGTTTAATTTCTGATGTAACTCACATAATGAACTTGAAATGTAAACGCCGGCTTAACATGCTTGTGCAATGGCATTTTTGCAATGATGGAAAAATGAAATACTTACGAGTTAAGCATGTACAAAGATGCCTACTAGCAGAAGAGGTGGCTCTTTCTCTCTCAAGTGTGCAAAAAGTTGGCAGCCATCATCAGCTCAAGGGTTAGCTCAGGTTCAATGTGGAATTCTGTCTCTTTCCCGCTGCAAACAGAAATATTCTAAATTTCAAAAAAAGTAGCCTATTTGCATTTCAGGATAACTGGTAGTATTACAAGCATGCATCATGTATGGCATTCACCTGAACAATTTAGGCTGAAACTATCGTCAAGGCTGTAATTATTATTTTCTTTGTAATGCAAGGAACTTCAATAACATTACCAGGCAAGTATACTCACTATCTAACTGGTAGTATTACGAGCATGCGTGGCATTCACCTGAGGTCCTGAACTATTTACTATTTAGCCTGAAATTACTGTCAAGGCTGTAAACATTATTTTCTTTATTATGTCAGGAATTTCAAAACATAACCAGGCAAGTATACTACACTATCTAAATAAAAAAATATTGACGCACCAACCTGTTATTTTCTAAATTGATGCTTATTTTCAGAAAAGTGCCTCTCTCTCAAGGAACATCACACCTGAACCCATCTGCTAATTTTCTTACCTCGATAACTAAAGTGATATTACTCCGCCTTACAAAACTAAAGAAAGATTCGGGAGTATTTACAAAAATGTACTTGATAAAATATGTTAAAAGTGTAAACACGCGACATATAAAGCTAAAACCTTCCTGCTCAGTGGTTCATCTTTAACCTCAAGCAAACAAAAACCTTCACAGTATTTATCTATATCTCCAAAATGTAAAACTTAAATGACAGCATTCTGTGATATTAAAAAGAAAATTGAACTTTCCCGTGTATCTCAGACGATACCAAAAACATTTGTATGCTACAAAATTCTGCTATATTTAAGTCAATACCGTAGACAGTGAAATATTTCTTTGAGAATCAAAGATATATTTTACGATCAATAACTGGTCAAACCATAGTTCATGGAAACAGAAGCGGGAAACAATACATGAACAGAGAACGGAAAAGGGAAACGCGGAGTAAAATTGTGTGAAACAGAAATGCTAGTATAATTTAAAATCGACAACCAAATACTCCTCTCTGTTCCAATTTACTTGTCCACTATGAAAATACGTGCATTTTGAGATGAAAAAAAAAATCGTACCTAAAATGATAAATTTGAAGAAACTTTTATATACTCAAATTAAATATGAGTATGATAAAGTTTTTTCAAATTTGTCATTTCGGCAATTTAGCTAATAATACATCCAAAAAGAAACGTATACTCGTATTGGCCAAGAAAGCATATATATAATTCATGAATTTCAAAATAAAAATAAGATTAAAAACCTAATCTCTTGTATTTCATGAGACATAATAACTAAAGATGGTTCCATGAAATATGATATATGGTCGTTAAACAATTATTTTTATCATATTATTAGAGGGAAATATTAAATAATTATAGTATCGGATAAATTTACTCTAAAATATTACGCAAGTTTCACCTTCGTATTGTTAGATCTCTCAAAAAGTTTAATTTGGTGGTTTTTTCCATGTTCTGACTGAGTTTCCGAAACGTTTCTACTTAGTTTACCCAGAGTTTGGAATACGTACTGTATGTCCGTATCCTTTTTGGAATCGCGTTTCTGAGAAAATACGTTTGCGACCCAATCCGAGTTTCCGGGTTACTATGGATCAAACTCTCTTAACCTAGACAAAAACCCACGGGTATAATGTAAGCTATCCTCGTAATTATCTTCATGCATATGGGATACTTGAACACTTCTACCAAGTTATTTATGTTCCAACATTTGGGTATGTCGTTGCGGCTAACTTTATCAAGAACGAATATTTTATAAAACTTTTTCAAGTTTCACTAAACAACTTACGTGCAGTCAATTTATGCGTAAAGTTTGTAAAAATCAACTATCCAAAACCTAAGATGTAATACAACCTTTGAAATCCACTTCAAAACATCAAGAAAGTAGACAAAGAACAAAAGCAGAGTAAGTTTCTAGTGTTTACGAAAAACTATGCCTTTATTCGTTAATTTTATCACAGATGATATGTACCATAATAAAAAAATAATAGGATAAAAGAAGACCTGGCATATTGGAGAGACCAGTAGAAGTATTGGCAAATCTTTTCAAGAATAGCGGTACTAATCTCTGGAAAAGTCACCTTTCCCTCCTCCCTTTCAGCAAAACCACCTAAAAAAAACAGATCATCAAAATCATTACCAAAAACCTTTTTTTAATAATAATATAATCCAAGTAAATAATCAAAGAAGAACCTGTAGAAGTGAGCATGTTACGAATGGTCTGAGAAACCATAGCTGCCCTCTTGTCAATAATGAATTCAAACCCCTCTGCACTAATCAGCTTTACAGTATCTTCCTTCCTCATCATAAACTATATTCAACACACTACAGACAAAAAAAATAAAAATAGTTTGTCTATTAATTCCATCTTTTCCTGTAGTTGATCATGGTCAGGAATGTTATGTTACTAAAGATTTAGTAATGTATATTCCTTCAAGTAACATAATCCAGAGCAGATGAGGATTTTGATACATTTTTAGTAGCACAATCAGACAATATATCTTTATAGGATAATACCTCCTAATGTTACAAATCCACACTAGTAAGTAACAGCTTATAGTAAACGACCTATCGAATGAACAATAATATACTCCCATGGAACATTAGTAAGTAACAGATTATAGTCAAGGACTTATAGAAAGAACAATATCATACTCCCATGGATTTATATATAAATATACATATTCATAATTAGTAGTAATATAACATAATAAACGACAGCTCAAAAATTTAATCTGGTTAGCATTCCAACTATTTCAGCATTCTCCATTGAATTAATTTTAACATATACACCCCCATCCTTAAAAGTAATACACCTAGATCCAGTGAGCCAATATAAGTTTTTTGTTTGTATATATATTTTTTTTAAAGAAATTTAAGGCCTCCCCAGTATTTTTCTTGGGGGATTGCCTCAATGTAGGCCTTGTCTTACCTAAAAGTTACTCAGTAAAGTACTATAAACTAGTACTAGTAGTATTAATACTACTCTGGGTCCCACCTAGTATCAGATTTATTTACACAATTTGTAATAGATTTTTATATACGTCCGTTTGGCAACAAATTATTTGGTCAAAAAAATCAAATTACAAAAATCTGTTTTAAAAATCCAACCAAAATCCAGATTTTGGATTTTTGGATTATTTAGGCTAAAAAACTCCTTTTCAAAAGCTAAACAATCTGACTGTCCAAACGCCCACAGATTTTTAAGATCTAAAATCCAAAAATCACTAAAAAAAATATGTTCACAAACGGACCCTAAGTGTACTACAGTGTATTGCTAATAAGTGGTATAACTAATAACAACTATATGGTGTTATTATTAATATCATGCATAATAATAATTAACAAATTGTACCCCTTTATACTAGGCTGCAAACAAACATGACAAATTTATTAATAAGGAGTAATTAAAAACCTGAAATAGCACTTCAACCAAGCCTATATCATAATCGTAAAGCGAACAACGCGACGAAACTATCTATTGAATTGAATAGATACTAAACAATGAATTGCACAATTCTTGAAAATCCAAAATAACCAATAACAAAAAACAGTATAAAAAAGTAAGGGGTTTTGTGGAAGAATTAACTTTGTCAAAATTGAGAATTAAAAAAACTAATTCGGAACACCACTAGCTAATACTATTAAGTATTTTAATTCAACTGTGAAAGAGAAAGATGAAGATTAAACCTGTAGAGAGAGAGAGAGAGAGAGAGAGATCAGACTAAACCGGATGATATAACTACTTTTATTAATAGTTATAATATTTAAATACTCCTATATATATAATTGATTTAGTTAAAATAATACTATTATTTGAAATAAAAATAAATATAGATGTTTTATAAAACGACACTAAATAGCTCAATAATATATTAAGTATTAAAAACGTAAATATAAAATGCACACGAAATATAACGTGATTCGGCGTTTCAACACTTCTGCGTTGAACCCTACTCCACGGAAAAGATCACTAATTTTTTATATATAGGAATGTGGAAAAGTACAAAGTATAATAGTCCGTATATTTTCTCCTTATGTTACAATTGCTGTAACCGGATGGTACTCAGAATACTCAATTTATAGGCAAATGTGAGGTATGCCTTTGATGACATCTGTCACTTAGGTGGCATGAGTTGTGGCATTACCCCAAGTCTAACACTCCCCCTTAATGACCACAACTTGATTTCATTTTCGATCACGATGTTTCAAGTCTTCCCCTGATGATCAGAACTCAAAGTGATTATTTCAAAACTTTTTTCAGACTTCTCATCCCAATCCTGTGTACAAATTTCTTAAACGTTGTTGCAGGAAGAGCCTTAGTAAATAAGTCGGTCAAATTATCTGTTGATTGTATTTAGCGAACGTCTATTTCACTATTATTTTGGAGATCGTGGGTATAGAAGAATTTTGGATAAATATGCTTAGTTCGATCCCATTTAATATATCCTCCTCGAATCTGCGTAATACACGCTCTATTACCTTCATATAGTAACGTTGGCTGAATTTTTGTCGAAGTCAAGCCTGACTGTTCTTGCACATAATGTATCATTGATCTTAGCCAAACACATTCTCGACTTGCTTCATGAATTGCAAGTATTTTCGAATGATTCGAAGAAGTTGCGGTTAATGTCTGTTTTACAGAACGCCAAGAGATTGCAGTACCAGCATATGTAAAAACATATCCGGTTTGTGATTTAGCATTATGTGGATCTGACAGATAGCCAACGTCTGCATATCCAACTAATTTTCCATTTCCATTGTTCGAGTAAAATAATCCTAAATCGACGGTTCCTCGTAAATATCGCAATATATGTTTAACACCATTACAATGCCTTCGAGTTGGTGCTGAACTATTTCTTGCAAGTAAATTGACAGAGAATGCAATGTCTGGTCTAGTGCAATTTGCAAGGTACATAAGGACACCGATTGCACTTAAGTATGGCACTTCAGGTCCTAGTAAATCATCTTCCTCGCCTTTTGGACGAAAGGGATCTTTCTTGATATCGAGTGAGAGAACAACCATAGGGGAATTTAGCGGGTATAATTTGTCCATATAAAACTGGCGAAGTACCTTTTCAGTGTAGTTAGACTGATGAACAAATATACCATTAGATGTATGCTCGATTTGTAAACCGAGACAATACTTTGTTTTCCCAAGATCTTTCATCTCAAATTCCACTTTTAGGTAATTAGCAGCCTTTGAAATCTCTTCAGGAGTCCCAATTATATTTATATCATCCACATAAACTGCAATAATAGCGAACCCATAATTCGCTTTCTTGATAAAAATGCATGGACATATCAGACTATGTACATAACCTTCTTTTAAGAGGTAATCACTGAGCCGATTGTACCACATGCGTCCTGACTATTTTAAACCGTATAACGATCTTTGAAGCTTAATCGAGTGTAAACTCCTATTTTTTGCTTCAGGTAATTTAAAACCTTCATGGATTTTCATATAGATGTCACTATCTTATGACTCATATAAATATGTTGTGACCACGTCCATTAGACGCATTTCCAGTCGTTCAGCGACTGCCAAACTGATCAAGAATCGAAAAGTACTCCCATCCATTACTGGAGAGTATGTTTCTTCGTAATCAATCCCAGGTCTTTGGGAGAAACCTTGAGCAACAAGTCGTGTTTTATATCTTACGACTTCGTTGTGTTCGTTACATTTTCGTACAAATGCCCATTTGTACCCTACGGGATTGACATCTTCTGGTGTCAGGACTACTGGTCCAAATACTTCCCATTTTGCTAAAGAACTTAATTCGACTTCAATAGCATTTTTCCATTTTGGTCAATCACTTCTACGTCGACATTTTTCGACGGAAGTTGGTTCAGGATCCTTATTATCAATAATTTCTAGAGCCATAGCATATGCAAATTTTTCGTCGACGACCACATTACTACGATCTCATCTCTCCCCATAAAATATTGAGATATCATTATTTTTTTCAGGTACATGTATCTCTTCAGGAGATATAACCTCTTCACGAGGAATTTGTCATGGAGGTTAGGACGAAGTTACTTGTGGAGCCTCTTCATGAGCATTTTTATTCGACTCTTTACTCCCCTTCGGGGTTCTTTGTAATTTCTCTTCAGGCGAATTACTTAGAAAAGTTTCCTTTGCTGGAGGATTACTTGGTCTCGGTTCTTTCTTTTTTCGGGACAATTTATCTTTTGCACCCACGGGTCTTCCACGCTTCTGGCATGGTTTGGGTTCATTCATTATTGGTTCCCTTACAGGAACATCAATACGTGTCATAGTGTTAGATGCAGGTGCATGTGACTTTAATACTTTGGTATCAGTAAATGCATCGGGTAAATTATTAGCAATGCTTTGCAAGTGAATGATTTTCTGAACTTCTAATTCACTTTGTCTGGTACGAGGGTCCAGATGAGATAATGATGGTACATTTCATTCAAATTCATGTTCTGCTATGTGTTTAGAGTTTACTCCCCTAATGGTGGGAAAAGAGTCTCATCAAACCGACAATCTGCGAAACGAGCCTTAAACGAATCACCGGTTAATGGTTCAAAATATCTAATAATAGATGGTGAATCAAAACCAACATAGATACCTAGGCATCGTTGTGGACCCATTTTAGTACGTTGTGGTGGTGATATTAGAACATATACTGCACACCCAAAAATACGTAAATGAGATATATTTGGTTGGTGACCAGATACTAGCTATAGTGGGGAATAAACATGATGGGCAGATGGGCAAATACGAATTAAGGATGCAGCGTGTAAAACAGCATGCCCCCACACTGACTCTGCTAATTGAGACTTCATGAGTAATGGTCTGGATATCAATTGTATGCGTTTAATGAAAGATTCTGTTAGGCCATTTTGTGTATGGGTATGTGGGACAGGATGTTCAACATTTATTCCTACAGCAATGCAATAGTCGTCAAATGCTTGAGAAGTAAATTCACCAGCATTGTCAAGATGTATTAACTTAATTGGATATTCAGGGAACAGAGCTCTTAAACGAATGATTTGAGCTAAAAGCCTAGCAAATGCAACGTTTCTCGTTGATAGTAAGCAGACATGAGACCATTTAGATGATGCATCTATTAAGACCATAAAATAACGAAATGGACCACATGATGGATGAATTGGTCCACAAATATCTCCTTAAATGCGTTGCAAAAAACTTGGTGATTCAACACCGATTTTTAGAGGAGATGGTTTCGTAATTAATTTACCCTTTGAGCAAGAAACACATGTATACTCACTAGGCGATGGAATCTTCAGGTTTCTTAATGAATTACCGTTTGAACCTTCTACTATTCGGTTCATCATAGTTAAACCCGGATGACCGAGACAATCATGCCAAAGGACAAAATTTTGAGAATCAGAATGAACCTTTTGAACTTTGGTGCACTTCTGGTGTTGTTCCCTAATGCACTTCAGGTGTTGCACTTTAGTGCACTTCTGTTGCAATGGTTCGATGCACTTCGGGTGCACTATAGAGTATAATTCAATACACTTTATTATTGTGTAATATAATCCTGAAGAATAAGTACTTATTCTTTCAAGTACAAGCTTCTGGCTTGCAACCAAACTTGTTATATCGAGATAATATTTACCTCCCTTATTTCCAGTTTCAATATGATATCCATTACTGGGAATATCTTTGAAACTCAACAAATTTTTATTTGACTTGGGAGAGTATAATGCACATTCAATGCGGATCTTTGTACCCTTAGATAGTATCACATATGCTCTTCCGGAGCCTTCTATGATGTCGGTTGGTCCGCTAATCGTTTTAACGTTGGCAATAAGAGGTTCTATGTCCATTCACTTCAAATTAACTTCAAATTATTGAAGTGAATGAGCTTTTTAAAAAAAAAAAATTGAATTGAATGAGATTTTGTTTGCTCTATTCATTCTAAAATCTGTAAGTTGTTGGCCCCTAAGCGGGTAAAACTTAGAGGGGGTGAATAAGTTTTGCGTACGATTTTTACGGAATTAAAAACTACGAACAAGTACAACCCAACGAACATCAATTTACGATAAATGAATTGTAAACAAGCTTTAAACAACTAAATTATTTTACGCTAACAATATAACAACAAACAATAATATCGAATACGTAACGTAAAGAGTAGGGAAATGAGATGACATAAAAAAAACATTCATTCGCTTCAAGATTTTAGAGTGAATAAACGAAACAAAATCTCATTCATTTAAAAAAGCATAAAAAGAAGCTAAAAAAATGTTCATTAACTTCAAAATAACAAACAAAAAGTACATTCACTTCAATATTTTGAATTGAATGTAGCAAGCAAAATCTCATGCACTTCAAGTTTTTAACATGAATGGACAAAAAATAACTCATTCAGTTCGTTATTTTGAAGTGAATATAACAAACAAAAGCTCATTTACTTAAAAAAAAAAAAAAAAAAAGATCATTCACTTCAATAACATTGAGCAAACAAAAGTTTATTCACTTCAAAATAACAAACAAAAAACCATTCATTTCAGGTTTTTAAAATGAATGTATCAAACAAAATACATCGACTTCAAAGTTTTGAAGTGAATCGGAGAAAGATGCATCAAAAGTGAATTACTTTTTGCTAGTATGACTTTATGGAATTACTTTTAAAAAGATACACTAAAAGGTAATTTATTCTTTATAAAATGACTCAAACTGCTTTTAAAATGAGTGAGAGCGTTCTCAAATGGAGATTTTTTCTGAATTAGCCTAGGTGGGCCTTTGTATTCCCAATTTGGCCTATTTGTCAAAAAATTTACCATTTTGGCCTATATAAAAGGGCACTTTCAAAGTGTGCTTTTTAATATAAAAAAAAACACTCTTTACTTATCCAGCCTACGTAGCAAGATAAAAAGGGCACTTTCAAAGTGTGTTTTTCGTCATCCTACGAAGCTAAAAATGGCACTTTCAAAGTGTGTTTTTCTTCATTTTGTCTTCTATGGGACCATCAAAGAAATCACTGATATTTAGGTGAGTATTAATGAGGGGTTCTTCCTTTATGCCCATGTTTTCAAAAACAGCAAAATTTGTTTCCTTATCATTCATTTTTCCTTTAAGAGAGTTTTGATATAACCCAACCAAATGTTTTGGAGTACGACATGCACGAGACCAGTGCCCATCCTTTCCGCATCTATAGCAATTACTAGAACCACCTCGTTTTAGAGCCACATGAAATTTCTCATCAGACTTCATATACACAGGATGGCCTTTGGTCCACTCTGGTAGTTACCAACATGAAACTTTCTAGCATATTTGCTGTGATTAAAACACTTAACTTTGCGAGCTCGACCTCGATTATTCTTCAGTTGAAAACCTTTTATATCGACAACATTTACTTCAGGAAATGGTGTAGAAGCAGTCGGACGAGACTGATGGTTTTTCAATAAAAGTTCATTGTTTTCTTCTGCAAGAAGAAAACAAGCAATCAACTTGGAGTACCTCTTAAACCTCCGCTCTCGATATTGCTGCTGCAGGAGCATATTCGAGGCGTGGAATGTGGAGAAGGTTTTCTCAAGCATATTAGACTCAATGATATTTTCTCCACACAGTTTCAGTTTAGAGGTAATTTTAAACATAGTCGAGTTGAATTCATTGACCGTTTTAAAATCTTGTAACCTCAGGTGCATCCAATCATATCGAGCTTTTGGAAGCAACACGAGCCTGTGATGCTCGTAGCGCTCTTTCAAATTATTCCACAACTTGAGAGGGTTATTTATCATGAGATATTCAGTTTTTAAACACTCGTCGAGGTGGTGGCGGAGAAATATCATGGCTCTTGCCCTGTCTTACGGGGACGGGTCATGTCTTTCAATTATGGTGGTCCCAAGATCCATAGAAGCAAAATGAATTTCGGCTTCTAGAACCCATGATAAGTAATTACTACCAGATACGTTCAGAGCAACGAATTGGAACCTTTGAATATTCGTCATATCTAATCAATGAGATGTAAAACATAATTAATATATAAATAACTAACTAACAACATTTATTCCGTTTTAGAAATTAAAATTGCTACTCAAGGTTTGCCTACTTCGGGTAGTTTTATATATTATTAACAAATAAGTAGTTTTATATATTATTAACAAATAAAATCTCATGAAAACTACTTCTGATAGTTGGAATTATTCAGGAATTACCAATATTATGTATTGTTCACTACTTCAAGTAGACATAATCTCTCAAGATTACTAAACGTTAACTACTTCTGATAGTTATAATTCTTCTGGAATTATCTTTAAAGTTCTTCGGGAACTATAAATTTCGTAACTCTTCGGGAGTAATTTAATATTAATTCTTCAGGAATTAATTAAGCATTAATCTGCAGGATTAATCAATATTTATACTTCATCATAAATTTATTAATCTTCAGGATTGTTTACATTAATTCTTCAGGAATTAATCAAGTGTCATTCTTCAGGAATGATTAATATTAATTTTTCAGGAATTAACCAAATATCATTCTTCATGAATGATTAGTAGCTACTAAATAAATTAATTCATATTTATACTTCGGGATAAATATGTCAATCTCCAGTATTGATATTCCGGAACTTGGAAAATATAATTAAATTGTAGAAATGGTAGTATACACTTTTACAAAATATTAGTGTAAAAGTATATACTAGTCCAACATAATAAAATCAATAATTAAATAATGACTCCTGCTGATAACGTGTTATAAAACGACACTAAATAGCTCAATAATATATTAAGTATTAAAAACATAAATATAAAATGAATACGAAATATTACGTGGTTCGGCGTTTCAACACTTCTGAATTGAACTCTAGTCCACGAAAATATCTTTACCTTTTTATATATACAAACTTGAAAAAGTACAAAAGTCTCCGTTTAATGACTCATAACAACATGGTGTTATTTTGACTTTAATTAAGGAGTGATATAAACCAAAATGTCACATCATGCTTTATGTTTACGGTTAAGTTTAACAAAAGTTTTAACAACGTTAGCTTTACTTAATTCACTAATAATACCATTGTGAATGAAATAATGTTTATTAGTTACTAACTATTTTATCTAAGAGAATACCATTGTTGTGGATGCTTTAAAACAAAGTAAGACATTGTTTCGAAGGACATTTTGCATTTCATTTGATTTGGGTGGATATAACGCGACTAAATTAATTAAACTTGTAAAAATTACATCATTCAGAATTTTTAAAATTAAAGATCTTAAACTGGCCTTATTAAAATGGACCAAAACATTTAAATATGAAATATTAACCAAAAAATCTATAGTTTGTTTTTTCTTTCACTACTTAAGTCGAAAATCAAATTTTTGATTAAAAACGTTTTGTTTTTTATAGGCGGCTTATGATGTTGTATCTTACCCCAGGCCGGCCAAAGTGGCACATGAAAGGAATGAAAACATTATTATACTTATTAATACTAGCAAGAAAGCCCCCGCAAGGTGGGAGCCGTATGCTTTAAAGTTGATAACGTTTTTCATTTTACGTTTATTTGCTCGAATATGACATGGAATACGTTTAACTGTCGTGTCATTTCAAGTGAATCTATAAATTAGTTTCTTAATATATCAATTTACGAGGGCAAACTCATGCGAAATCACCAATCCGTAAATGTTACATTTTGTTAAACATGTATTCAACTTGAATTCGAAATTGTCCCCATGAATGTTTGAACTATTTTATATCCTCATATTTAAAATTACTTTTGTATGATTTTAAATTGGAAAGCTAATATAGGGACGAGTTACTTTCTTAACCATATCACATCCCGGATCTGATGTATTTAGTTTCTTAGAAAATATATTTGTAAGTGTAGTAATACTTACACTACATTCATTACATGTTAACCAGAAGTAAAGAATCTCAAAGGGAATGAAATGTTTCCGATCTTCGGATTTAGTTACACTTAAAATTTACGGAGTAAATATTTGTAAACAGAGAAAACATTCGTAAATTAGTTTTAATTCACGAACTTTTCATTCATAAGTTTAACTATTCAATAAGAAACCTAATTCAATGGACTAAATTACAGCTTTTAAAAAAACGTGACAAATCCATTATAATTTCATAATAGCAGGCCTATGAGTGAAATTAATACTATGCGAAGTCAAAAATATTACGTAACCCTGTAAGTACTTACTTATGGACTAAACAGAACTCGTGCAAAAAGTATGAGCTGTTATATAAATAAATCTGTTGTAAGTTATTATTGGACTCTTGGGCCTTATTCATAGTGGGTCTAAGTTGAGCTTTCTACCTTGTATAACCCTAACATCTAGTATATAAAAAAGGTTAGAGTCCTCTTGTATTCACACATTCTGATTAATAAAGACATAATGTTCCCTCTCTCTCTATATCTATACATATCTCTATATATATCTATAACGAGCTAATATGTCACACAACACGTTATCAGCACTTTGCTCGCGGAGAATAATATATACGCTCGCGGATATTGGAGATTTTGGGTAAACGCACGGATATTGGGTATTTATAAACTTTGAGATTTATCCGGGTTTAATTGAGTTATTGTTATATCGACTTTCATCAAAATACGAGGAGTACGGTATACAAATATCTACTGCATGTCCATTAAAATAAAATAGAAACTAATATTGCAAGTAGTCATTGAACTCGGTCATATGGGTGAATTATGTCTGTAATTAATGTGTTTGTTTGTTTGTTTATGTCATGGTTATTGATACTTGTATGGTATATAGAAAACAATTACTATGTATGCAACCATGTAGCCAAACCAGCGTTAATTATTAACAGTTAATTATTAACAGTTAATTATTAACATTTATAGATGATATGCTACTTTGAAGAACACATGTTAATTAACTTCTACCCCCATGCCATCTCCATGTCTACATACGGCCCAGTACAAGCCTAGAGACATTATTTTGTAAAAATAATTTCTAGTATAAAACAGGTAAGGTATTGTTCATAATTATACGCAATAAGAACAACTTTCTGAGAAGTTAATATTTGATGGCCAAAGCCGGAATGTACCTTATGTTGATCTATTTTTAGGTCAGACACCACCATGTATAAAAAGGAACACAAATGGTGTAATATGTAAATTACCATGAATAGTAATTACTATGAATCTTGTGAATTACCATGTATGGAACTTGTGTGTATATTGTAAATTGGTAAATAAAATATATTACGTACATGAATGATTTAGTTACCATGTATAAAACTTACACATATAGCAATAGAATAAATTAAATATTGAGTAATATCTTGCTTAGTGTAAATTGGTAAATTTAGATTGTGCTAATATGTACTACCATGCTACTGCTATATTATTTAATCATGCAAGCAGGTACAATCTATGTATTTATTTACTGCCATGTACACTTGTGTAAAATATGGTAATTTGCGAAATCATATATTTTCACATTTAAGTTGGAAAAATTATGAACCCTCCCTAACTAGGCTCACCTATTTGGATACGATGTCTAGAAAAGATATAGGCAGAAGTCGATATCCTAATGAGGTCGGGTTTTAAGTGGCATTCGTGCCCTCCACCCTCACCGTCTTTCCTGGTCGTTTTTCAAATAGAGCTACCGAAAGGGGTTGACTAAATAATAATTTCCCCGAGTGTGTTTATATAGTGATGTATGTTTCGCTGAATTGGTGTTTCAGTATCGACCCGTCGTTCGATCAATGAGAACCGATTCACATGAGAAGCAAAACTAATGTTTTCGAACCTGTCGTTTCAAAAACACGTTTGTGCTTGTGCAAACCATAAACATATAAACCAGTCGTTTTATATGATAAATAATCCAGAACTCCCAACACATGTTGGATGCCATCTATGATGAGAAAAATCGCAAAACATACTTGCGAAATGACTGTTTAGACGTTGATGTTATTCCGTCACCACATGTTAGTCACCCTGATGTGTGAAAATGTGATGCCCAAAATTTCTTTTGAATGCCATCTTTGATGAGTAAAACACGAGTTTGTTGTTACCCTCAAAATTAATGCTAAGGCGTTGATTTTATTCCGCCGCCACATTTGAGACGTGATGACGTCTATGGTGAACAAATGTCTGAAATTGACATATTGGAGAAATCCTTCACCAAAATACTAGCTTGGAAATTGTATTCCATTAGTATCGTGAATTTATATTCACTATGTTCCTTTATCGCCCATCTGTTATCGGATAAGAAAATTGCCCCGGTGAGTAGTTTTAATCCTATTGGGACAATGGCGAATTGTTTGCCTGATATTAATGCTTTTCGTGTACAATTTTTTTCCACGAATCGAGAACCGAGACAAGTGTTATTTGTCTCAAACTGTCGCGATCCCGATGAATCGCCTAGCCAAGTGAGATTTTAGACAATCGTCAAAATCGAAAACCTGTGGCTCCAAGACAGTAATTGAAAGGAACAATATGGCCCGTTGTCACAAAGCAAGAGATAATGCTCAAGGAGGCAACTCTATGCTATAAAGACAAATGTCATGCACGGTTACTCCTTAAATAGTTCAAAACTATTATAAAGGTGAAAAAACCGATGCTAATGTGGTTAAAGATAACTGAAAGGAAACTCTTGAGACCCCCGGTATTGTGGCTCAAATAAGTTTGGTACCTTTCTTTATTGATTTTGATAAATCATTGAGCCATTTTTTCGCTCATCTGGATTCTGTTTTTCCATTTGGATTATGAATTTTCCATTTGGACATACTTTTGCATTATGGTTTGCCTGTTTACGAAATTTCTCGAAATAATTTAAAGTGTTTTAAGAAAATTCCTTTGACAAATGTGACCAAAACTTTAAATTATGAAATTTTAGGCAATACATGTGAGGTAGTTGTTTTTTTTTGGAAATAATGGGTAACAGTGTACCACATAATTTCACCAACTATTTGCCTAAAAGAGTACTTAGTGACAACGATTCTGGACCTGTTGTTCCAAATCAAAATCTTTGGTAAAACCAAATTGATTTGTCAAATATGAGGTCTTATACTCATGTAGGTCCTGCCGTACCTTGTTGAGTTATAAAATATACGAGAATACCAGTGTTATCTGGTAATAGCTCATGAAAGAATTAAAATTTCTTTACACAGCCTCCATTCAATACGATCAAAAGCGTATTTTAGAGGAGTTGAAATGTCTTTCAAGTGGTTTCTACCACAATTTTTAAAAGCATTTAAAGTTACCTTATCATTTCGCCTGTCGTCGAAATGATAAATGATTTAGATGCTAAGACATGATTGTCTATACTATCATTCGCCTGTCGTCGATTGATAAGAGCATTTTGATATTGTGGCATTGACCGGATGAGATATTCCCGGGTCAAAAGACGATGCTTGATTTATAATCGCATCGCATTTGGATTCTCTCTGAGAATATATTTCGCGATTAATCCGAAATTCATGCCATTAATACTCACTTTGAAAGACTAGTATGTGTAAAGATCACGAAAAGAACTCGTAGAATTCTTGTAAAGAATTGAAGGAGTTATTGTGGACTTATCCAACCATAAGACGGACCATAAATATAAATGGTTATGGTTGATGCATCGACAATATGGTCACATTTTAATGTTGTCCACATAAATGCATCACTTTCCAAACTTTTAGCCCTATCATTAAGTTGATGGCTCATGATCCGGATTATCCTGAAAAGTCTAGTTGACTTGATAATACCGAAGAGTAAGAATCGAAATTTCGATTTGAATTACTTGAGTTTGGAAATTGAAATTGAACATCCTGTCGATTATGTTCAGACCCAAATGGACTCACGGAAAGTTTGATGATGCGACTGCAAATGATTGCACGCACTTCTTGGTCTTGCGCACCAAGATTTATATTTCCGTGTGAGGTTATGCTATTTTGCTGCATTGGTCCGTCATGAGGCCCATAGACACTCAAACATCATATGCGTACCAGCTGGTTACTGGTTATGAGCCAGAAGTCTCATATTAACGCGTGTTTAGAGTGATTAACTAATATTTTGATTGAGCCGCTATAGCGTTTAAAATATGGACCTCTGAAGGGGACATAAGTCGATTATGAATCCCCTGCCTATCATTTGATAGAGTAACCCTTGGCAAGCGATCTCTTTACCGCATGATATGCGAAAGTGACATCGCTAAGACTGTTATCCCCATCATTAGGGGGAGATTTGCACGTTACCGTTGATAAGGAACGACATGAAGTAACGTGGCATAACCCACTCAGTCTTAGCTTGATCCCCAAAACTGCACTTAGTGATAAGTAAGTGCATAGACTCCCTCAAGTTTAACTAAATGCCAGACGCATTTAATGACTTTATGAGATGTCACGAGATCATTTATACCTGCTGCAAAATGCTTGCAAGGATAGACGTCCCTGTCGGACGCCGTGTTCCTGTAATAACACGTTGCTTTGGCCGAACCCGCCAAGCAAAGGACGCTGCCGTCGGCCGTCAGTCTGTCATCCTTCCCAAGATACGAGGAAGTTGACCGGTTCTTAATTCCTTCATCCCAGATGTGGTGAACTGAAACTCGTTTATCGCACAAGATTATAAAGGATCAAGGAGATGTGTGATTTCCTCCTCATCCTAAGAATCTCGAAATATCTGTCGATCATGATATCTTAGACGATATTGAAGCGAAACGAGACTGTCATTGGTTACTTGTTCATATATTCGGTGACGACTGATAATATGAGCAAATTATGACAGGGAACCATGTACCGTTGCCTGAAGTCAACGTAGAATAGACTGGACTAATGGAAACTTGCAATCCAAGTAGACTCCTTAGCAAAAGTGTGTTCGGACCTGTAGCTCCAACACCACCAATGTTAAATGAGTTCGTTTATTTGGTTATTCGTAAGGAAAAGTGATGAGAATAATGAGATTGTAGAATGCTCGCCTAGTAGCGCAAGGTTTCTCTCACATCTTGGAATTGATTACGAGATGGTTGATTTCCTCGTAATGGACGTTATAACGGTCCCCTACTTTATCAGTTTAGTAGTTTCCCAAAAACTGATTATGCATCATGTGATTGGGGTCACGGTTTTATCTCTATGGGAATTTAGACAAAGAGATATAGATGAAGGTCCCTGTGTGACTTCATAATGCTTGAATCAAGTAGTTCCTGACCACGAAACACGATCTCAATTAAATGAGACGTTCACTATATGGATTAATATAATCCGAGCGGATGTGGTATACCCGCCTAAGTGAGTACTTGATCAGCTTGGGATACTTGAACAAGTATTATGCCCTTGCGTGTTTTATTATACGATCCATTTTTGGATTTACCTTCGAGATGAAGGATTTTGGGAAGACACGGTAGTGACTCGGCCTGATGATCGAGTCCCATAAAGATTGAATCTAAGTCCATGATTCAGACTACACCCAGAAGGTGTTATGACGTTTTAGTCATTATGACGCTAAGTCGTCAGATTCTCCCATGATCGTTCGATCACTAGACATTGATATAGACCCGGTCCGTCCCTGATGAGACGACAAAGAGATATTGAACCATGATGTTCATATCTAAGTACAATAAGCGCATCATTGTACTTGGTCTAATGTACTAGGACGAACATCTTGTCTGCTGTGAATGGTATAGCTCGACACAGCATCGCGCTAACACGCTGTCATCGAAATGGCACTAAAGACACATTCCCTTACCTTATGGTAATTTTGGAAGTGGGCTAGTTTATCCCATTTGCGTCATCGAGTGTACCTACCCCCTTCGGTACTCGAATTAACGCAACCCTTTTTCGGTTATACCGATGCCGGTTACTTATCAGACCCGCATAAGTGATATTCCTAACATGGTCTGTCATTACCATTAGGAATAAGGCAATATCTTGGAGGTCTTGGAATGACTCCAAACGAATCACTCTGATCTACTCGTGCTCTATGAGACGACTAGAGAGTGTATATGGGTTCGAGCTCGTATTAGCCATATTTGAATTACATATGCTCTGTCTCACGATCCAGATAAAACACTTGTCTTATTTGAGGACAACTTGTTGTTATCGATCAAGAGAGACATGACTAGATTATGCTATTTAGCATTTCTTGCCAAAATAAATCTTCACATATGAAGTTTAAGAGCATCCTGTCGAATGCTCGTTCTATTCCATGTTAGATTTTCTTGCATCCAGCCGTGTGCAAGTAAATGAAGCATCCAGTCGAATGCTCGTACTCTTTCGTGAAATATGAAATCCTTGCACCCTGTCGTGTGCAAGTGAGGGGGAGCATCCAGGTGAATGCTTATTACACTAATTACTACTTAGTCGAAATCCTCGCACCCTATCGTGTGCAAGTGAGGGGGAGCATCCAGTCGCATGCTCATGTACTCTTTTTGTCCTTAGACCAAGGTTTTTTCCCACTGGGTTTTCCTTGACAAGGTTTTTAGCGAGACACGTTCCCATCTTATCTCACTTAAGATTGCCGAAATTAGGGGGAGTATCCTGTTGTATACTCCTTACCACTGTGTACTCTTTTGTCCTTCGACCAAAGTTTTTTCCCACTGAGTTTACTCTGGCAAGGTTTTGATGAGGCGCCTGTTTTGTGGATGATCCCCTACTACTACCACTGTTGCATTCTTTTTCCTTCGATCAGAGATTTTCCCATTGGGTTTGCTCTGGCAAGGTTTTGATGAGGCACACTGTTTTGTGGTTAGTTACTTACATGATATTTCGGCCTATATCATTCGGCTACACAGTTTCTCCTAGGTACCGGTTTTGTCCCACACTGGGTTTTCCGTCCCTAAGGTTTTTATGTGTTTAGCACTGCGAATGAATTCGACTCAGATCGACAGCATGAAGACGAAGAAATCAAGACGTCCAAAGGAGGAGTGTTGTAGGTTATTGTTGAACATGAGTTCAATAATGATTTTGATTATAACCTTGATTATGTTTTAATGATTTTACTATTTCTCTATTTCATTGATATAATGCTTGTCTTTTCCAAAGAAGAGAAAACGTATATTTCAGGTCTTTAAATGATAGAGCATTCGATAACGAAGCCATAGGTTCAAGCGGAACCAAAATCGGAGCTAAAACGAAGGAGTTATGAGCATTCGAAGATTTACGGGACCAGGATTACAGTCGACCGATCGACTGGACAAAAACGACCGATCGTTTTTGATCCAATTTCTTCCAGTGAGTCCAGTATAAAAACGACCGATCGTTTTCAGAAAACGACCGATCGTTTTCTGTAAAACGACCGATCGACTGTAGAAAACGACCGATCGTTTTCTGCAGTTTTCGAAAACAGCTTTTCAGCTTATTCTGGAAAATAGCTGTTAAAACCTTTCAACGGTCATAACCCAGAAAAACAGACTTTGCTGTTATAAAAACCACCCCAATCTCTCTCCTAAATTACCAATTACAATATCTATTAACATCCTTCAACCTATCTCATAAAAACCCAAAAAATCACCATTTTTGGTGAATATATTCGAGAAAGAGGGAAATCAAAGAAAAGGAGATTCAAGCTCGATCATCATCAACAACTCACCAATTAGCTTTTTAAGAAGCAATTAGTATCGTGAGCGAAGTTACATTTTTGTAACTAAATTTGTATCGAGTGTTTTATAAACTCAATTGTGAGCGAGTGAACGGGTAGAGGCTTTGTAAGCAAGTGAAGCTTAAAAGCTCTAGGTTTTTCATTCGGGTACTCATAAATTGAGGGGGAGTCGTAGACTCGTAGACGTGTTCTCTTGCACTTGTATCAAGAGTAGGAACCCCGGGTAGAGGGTGAGCCAATCGGTCGATTGAGCTCAATAGGATTTGTAATATCCGCAAGAACATTTTTAGTGAAATACTCGGTAGTACCGAGGAGAGGACGTAGGCGCGTTTGCCGAACCTCTATAAATCGCGGTGTCAATTCCTTTCCCTTACTTTTACTTTACGCAACTTATTTTATTGCTTATTTTCTTGTTTGCGTTAAGTAATTTTAGCAATTCTTTAACTCTTGTTATAACGCTTAAGCTTAGAATTGCATTAGTTGGGTGGTTAGTTGCTTAGAATTTTAATTAGGCGAAAATCGCCAAAACCTTATTCACCCCCCCCCCCCTCTAAGGTTAGCACGCGGGCCAACAATTGGTATCAGAGCCCAGGCTCTTGCATATAGGAATCTAACGATTTAAGAGTTAAGATCCCGATGGCTAACTTCCTTAATTTCACTTCCGCTATAGCTTCATCACCAAATACTCCACCATATTTTGATGGGGTAAATTATTCATATTGGAAGGATAGGATGAGTATGTTCCTACAAAGCTATAATGTTAAACTTTGGATGACCATTAAGGTAGGATATACCGCACCTACATCCGAGAATAGCGAGAACCCAATCCCCATAGAGGACTTAGATAGCGCTCAACTAGAAGCCTACTCTACAAACGCCAAAGCGATGTATGCTATTGTTTGTGCCGTTTCTCCTAACGAGTACAACAAAATTTCCGCTTGTAAAACCGCTAAGGGTATGTGGGATAAGCTAGTAGTAATGCATGAAGGGACTAACCAAGTTAAGGAGTGCAAACTCCAAATTTTAGTTCATGACTACGAGCTTTTTAAAATGAGCGAGGGTGAAACTATTTCCGATATGCTTGCTAGATTTACTACTATTACTAACGGATTAACATCTCTTGGTAAGCATTTATCTTGTAAGGAAATGGTCTCAAAGGTGATTCGGAGCTTACCGAAGGAATGGGAACCAAAGGTCACCGCAATTCAAGAGGCGCACGACATGAATACCTACTCTCTTGATGCTTTGACGGGTTCACTCATTACACACGAGATCACCCTCAATAGTCACAAGCCAATCTCAAAAAGGAGGGAGATAGCTTTCAAAGGAACGACTTGTGACGAAAGCAATGAGCTATCCGATGACGACAAAAATTCAATGCAAATCATTCGAATCGTCAAGGAAGTCCTAAAGCTAAAGGACCAACGCAAACACAAAGGTAAATCGTCAAATAATTCAATTTATTCTAACGATTTTGTTTGCTATACATGTGGCAAGGAAGGACACATGGCAAGAGATTGCGTCATGAATCGCAAGAGCAAAAGCAAGAAGAAGATATCCGCTTCAAGCTCTAGCGATAGCTCCGACCAAGATGAAGTCGCGCATCTTGGTTGCTATATGGCCATGGAAGACAACAATGAGCCCAACAAATTGTCTTCAAGCGAATGTGACCACTCAAGCGAAAGTGACAACGATGAGGTAAAAGAATTCTCTCATGATGAACTTATTCATATGTGTGGAATTTATTCCGAAAAATTTCCTAAGCTTGTAGAGAAGGTCAAATCTCTTAAAAAGATAAATTCTTCTCTCAATGAAGAAATAAGATCTTTAAAAAGAGATAAAAATGAAAATGAGTCTATTCCGAAATCGTCATTTTCTTTAAGTGATATAGATGACGAAAAGGAAGACTTAAAAGATAAAAACAATGATCTCATTATTAAAAACGAGTCTTTACAAACCGAGATCAATTTTCTTAAAAATGAGATGTCTAGACTTGGTAAAACTCTTTCAAAACCATCTTCTTTAGATTGCGATTTATTAGAAAATTTTGAAGAGTTAAAAGATGCTTTCGATAAAGTTAAAAGCAAAAACAAGGTTTTAAGTTCTCATGCTTTTAACTTAAATGACAAGGTCAAGGTTTTAGAAACCGAGAATGAATCGTTGAAAACTAAAAACAACGATCTTGTCATTTCCATTGAAAAACTTAATTTAACAATTTCAAAGTTTTCTAAAGGTAAAACCGTTTTAGATAACCTTTTGAGTTGTCAAAAAGATTTCAATGATAAGAGCGGTATAGGTTTTGATTGCATTGGCTCTACTTCTAACAAACCCCGCTTCGTTAAAGCCTCTAATATTTCAAAAACTCCTATTCCACCTAAACAAGAGGTTGTTTTTCCTAAAAGGAGTACTTCCAAGATTTTTCAAAAATCTTTTAATGATAGGAAAGGTGTAGGTTTTCAAACCAAATCGGATGCTCCGAAAAACCTTTCCAAAACTACGTATAACTATCGTTATACTAAAAAGTCTAAGCATTGTGTGCATTGTAGTAGAAATGAGCATATTTCTTCTAGATGCCCTTATCGTTTCCATGTTAGTAGAAGCGATTTGAAATGGGTAGTAAAGACCCGAGCCACTAACAATGTCGGACCCAAAAGAAATTGGGTACCAAAGGACAAAATTTGTGTTGTAGGTATCTCCATCCAAAAGGAGAAAATCAACAAGTGGTTGGCAACGCCGACAAAAGCCGTGGAAGTCAAGAAGATCGACTCCACCATCAAGGATGAAGTGCCGTTGATCAACAAAGGTGGAAGGCATACCAACAAGTGGTACCACCTATTAGGAATCGGCAACGCTCAATGCAAATGCCATTAGCGAGCGGACTCGACTCCACATCACATATTCGGTATACTCTAATCTATAATATCTGCATATATGTGATTAGTTGGGTCGGGTATATGCATCATCATTACATTTTTCATGTTTGGTTTTTCTTTAAAAACCCTTCACATAACCCCATATTTTATTTTTTGATTGCATTTTGATAATGCCAAAGGGGGAGAAAAATGATATATTTTGGTGTAAATGCGTTTTGTTAAAATGGAGGAGATATTTTTCTTGTAAAATCATCATTAGTTTGTCATAATCAAAATGGGGGAGATTGTTGAACATGAGTTCAATAATGATTTTGATTATAACCTTGATTATGTTTTAATGATTTTACTATTTCTCTATTTCATTGATATAATGCTTGTCTTTTCCAAAGAAGAGAAAACGTATATTTCAGGTCTTTAAATGATAGAGCATTCGATAACGAAGCCATAGGTTCAAGCGGAACCAAAATCGGAGCTAAAACGAAGGAGTTATGAGCATTCGAAGATTTACGGGACCATGATTACAGTCGACCGATCGACTGGACAAAAACGACCGATCGTTTTTGATCCAATTTCTTCCAGTGAGTCCAGTATAAAAACGACCGATCGTTTTCAGAAAACGACCGATCGTTTTCTGTAAAACGACCGATCGACTGTAGAAAACGACCGATCGTTTTCTGCAGTTTTCGAAAACAGCTTTTCAGCTTATTCTGGAAAATAGCTGTTAAAACCTTTCAACGGTCATAACCCAGAAAAACAGACTTTGCTGTTATAAAAACCACCCCAATCTCTCTCCTAAATTACCAATTACAATATCTATTAACATCCTTCAACCTATCTCATAAAAACCCAAAAAATCACCATTTTTGGTGAATATATTCGAGAAAGAGGGAAATCAAAGAAAAGGAGATTCAAGCTCGATCATCATCAACAACTCACCAATTAGCTTTTTAAGAAGCAATTAGTATCGTGAGCGAAGTTACATTTTTGTAACTAAATTTGTATCGAGTGTTTTATAAACTCAATTGTGAGCGAGTGAACGGGTAGAGGCTTTGTAAGCAAGTGAAGCTTAAAAGCTCTAGGTTTTTCATTCGGGTACTCATAAATTGAGGGGGAGTCGTAGACTCGTAGACGTGTTCTCTTGCACTTGTATCAAGAGTAGGAACCCCGGGTAGAGGGTGAGCCAATCGGTCGATTGAGCTCAATAGGATTTGTAATATCCGCAAGAACATTTTTAGTGAAATACTCGGTAGTACCGAGGAGAGGACGTAGGCGCGTTTGCCGAACCTCTATAAATCGCGGTGTCAATTCCTTTCCCTTACTTTTACTTTACGCAACTTATTTTATTGCTTATTTTCTTGTTTGCGTTAAGTAATTTTAGCAATTCTTTAACTCTTGTTATAACGCTTAAGCTTAGAATTGCATTAGTTGGGTGGTTAGTTGCTTAGAATTTTAATTAGGCGAAAATCGCCAAAACCTTATTCACCCGCCCCCCTCTAAGGTTAGCACGCGGGCCAACAGTTATTATTGGACTCTTGGGCCTTACTCATAGTGGGCCTAAGTTGGGCTTTCTAGCTTGTATTACCCTAACATCTAGTATATAAAAAAGGTTATAGTTCTCTTGTATTCACACATTCTTATTAATAAAGACATACTGTTCCCTCTCTCTCTATATCTATACATATCTCTATATATATCTATAACGAGCTAATATGTCACACAACAAAATCTATTTAGATAAAGCACAGACCCCAGTCTAAAATATATATGTGTCTAGAGATGTACATAAACAGATCAAACTGACCGAACCAAACCAAACTGAACCGATTAAAAACTGAACCAAACCGATTAATAATTGGTTTGGTTCAGTTTGAAATTTGATAAAACGATTTAAATCTGTTCGGTTTGCGGTTTTAGTGATTTTCAAACCGAACCGAATCAATTATTTTTATTCATATATAATTATTTATATATATACTTCAATAAGTTGATATATGATGTTTTACTTGTTATTTGTATTTATCAATAATATATTTTGTTAAATCATTTGTAAATTTACTTGTTATTCGATTTTTGATTCAAAGTTTTAAATGAAATATAAGCGAAAACTTTACGAAACTATTATAATTTTGAATATTGTGTTTTTTATTTGTTTAAGTTCAAACCGACCGAACCAAACTGATTATAATTGGTTTGGTTTAGTTCGCTTTCGATAATTTTTTGTGTCAAAACCGAACCGAATCGAACCGTTTTTTTTTTTGGTTTGGTTTGCATTTTACTCAAAAAACGAGTCGAGCCGAACCGCGAACACACCTGTATGTTTCTATCCATGTTACAATCCTAAAACTGTATTTATATATAGCGCAAGCGACAAGCTGGTGATGGACTGATGGTGGTCAAGCAGGCAGGTTATTATGGGCATGAGCGGAAGCCCGCTTTTTATATAGTTAGATTATTATGGTAAACTTATTTGTAATTTTCTACACTCATAGATTGTTATTAGTATATACATATATAATTATGACCAAATAAATTCAACACTGAAACTTCAAGCACTACCAATGTTATAAACCTAAATACAGACTAACAGGCATGTCACCCTAAGAACTCGTTTGGTTGCGAGATTCATAGTCTTCAGACTATAAATCCATAAGGATTGCAAAGACACTTCTCGTGTGATTACCAATACCACCTCCCCCTGTTATTATATATACACCCATTTTGGTGTATTTCATATCCCGATGGACTATTACTCCCACGTCGAATTCATCAAATCAACAAAGATATGTGGGGTCCACGGTATTTGAAATCTCACTCTACCAATACACCAAACAAACAAGGCATAAGGCTTTTTATATAGTTAGATGTATCACAAGGAGAATTTTGCCCTTTTCAAGATTCAAGATTGATCTTTGTGACCCGTTCAATCTCGTCTAACACCCTAGACTTTTTAAGGGGTCGTTCCTTTTGTTTTGGTATTGTCACATGGTGAGAATTTTGCTATCTAGTCATCTAGAGGGCCTTTTTTATACGATTGGGACTCATTGTTTGGTAGTGAGTATGGTGTTCAACAAGATGATCCACTGGTCCTTTGTGTTTTGCGATCGCCATTCTTTCAGGTTTAGCAAAAATCAATGACTTTTGGACTAAACAGCTACAGGTTTCCGACCAGATTGACCCATGTTTAACTCATATCAAAGCGAATGGTAGTAATCGGGGCATCGGGCCAAGGTTTGATGCCTAGCCGAGGACTTTAGAAACAAAACCCAAGCTCTTGGGATTGGAGTAATTTCGGCAAGGAATTACGAAATCTTTATGATTTTCTCTCTCTCGACTAATCCCCCTTCATCATAGCTTACTAATGCCTAATCCACTTAATATCGCTCAGGAGATCTAAACTCCGCCTATCACCAAAAATCTGCCTAGGCAGTAGGTTTGTTTACAACTTTTTCAAAGACTCCGTGAACTCAGAGTTTTCTACTACATAGGCGGCTAACGGTGCGTAGGCTCGATTTTTAAAACACCCATAAAGATCATTACTGTAATCAACTCATCCCGGGAAAGAGTGATAAGATTGCGTTGTAATTAAAAACAAAAACAAGGATATTTAAATCATTCCTGGTTTTCCATCCTAGCTCCGTCAAGAATTTTAAATGTGCAAATCACTAATCAGCTACAGGTGGTGTATTAAAGTGTGATTAACCCTTAAACAAAAGCACTAGCCCTACCCCAGAAATAAGTTAGAACATGATTTGAGTCAGCAAGAATTCATTACAAAACAAGGCAAAACATTAGGTTTGTTCTTTATAATCATAGCAAAATTTCATAATCGAGAATTACGTTAAGGCCTCAATTCAAACAGAAGGTTCCCTCACAGCCGTGGGCAAGTCGAGTTCAGGTTCAATTTCTCCTAAAGGTGCAAAATAGTAGTCAACCATGTCATTGGTCACTTCTCCTAAACTTGAAGGTTCCCACTGAAAAAATAAATCAAAAACATATGAATAGTTAACAAAATTGCCAAAAGTAAAGGATGTGAACATAAAGAAATTGTTTCGTTGCAGTTTTTAAGCAAACAAGCTGGGTTTTTTTTAGGTTGAGAAAAGGGTTGGGTTTATTCAGCTTATTTCTTCCCCGTCTCCTTCAGCCAGATAAAGTAAACCAAATTTAGTCCAGCTGTTAAGCAAATAAGCAAAAAGAACTGATCTTAAAAACAGCAACTATATAAGCTGGATAGGGCCCTTGGCTGCAGCTTCAAAGCAAAAGGCCGGATCATTTAGATTGAGAAAACAGCCAGGTTCATTCAGCTTAAACTCTTAGCTTTTCAGGCCAAAAAACCCGAAAAGCTCAATTTTTCAAGCTGGTGAAGCAAATAGACTTTAGCTTTTCAATACTAGTAAAATTTACACACGCGTTGCGTGTGAGACGCGTAATGGCACAAATATCGTAATATATTTTATTTTGAACATAATATTCAGATTTGGTATCATTTATTGTAGTTATACATGTTAAAACGAATTGTTAATTAATTTATGCTACATCCGTAATTAGGAGAATATAGTGAGGACAAATTGTTAATTAATTAGATTAGCAACATTGGTATTTTATTAGCAACATTGGTATTTTAGATTAGCAACATTGGTAATTATTAAAATAGAGTGAGGGTATTTTTGGAAAAATTGGGCAAAACTTTGGCAGCCTCAACTTTTCTTGAGTTTGCTTATATTAATAGTATGAGAATATAGTGAGGACAAATTGTTAATTAATTAGATTAGCAACATTGGTATTTTATTAGCAACATTGGTATTTTAGATTAGCAACATTGGTAATTATTAAAATAGAGTGAGGGTATTTTTGGAAAAATTGGGCAAACTTTGGCAGCCTCAACTTTTCTTGAGTTTGTTTATATTAATAATAGTATGAGAATATAGTGAGGACAAATTGTTAATTAATTAGATTAGCAACATTGGTATTTTATTAGCAACATTGGTATTTTAGATTAGCAACATTGGTATTTTAGATTAGCAACATTGGTAATTATTAAAATAGAGTGAGAGTATTTTTGGAAAAATTGGGCAAACTTTGGCAGCCTCAACTTTTCTTGAGTTTGCTTATATTAATAGTATGAATATGATATGATATAAGCAATAAAACCGAGCTTAAAAGCTGCAGACAAACAAGGCCACAAATGGGGGGGAAAGGAAAGAAATGATTACTAAAATGTACCTTTGGCGCAAAGTCCTTGTCAACCAGTCGTGCCCGAACACCCTGATCAAATCGACAAAAAGTTAGGATATGACACGGAAATAGTTCTCAATAACGAAATCTGAAATTGGAAAGCAACCATACCTCACAGAAATCACTAGAGACTTGTTGGAGAATCCATTTCAGTGATGTGCGATACTCGCGAATGAGACACTGATCGAGAGATTGAAATCTACCTTCTCTTATCTAAATTCAGCGAATCATAAGGTACCAAGCTAAATAGGCAATTATCATAAGCTGTTAGTACTATACAGGGATCTAAAAACTCACAGATTGTAAGGTCACTTTCAAGCTCAAAGGGGATGCTTCTTTAAATTTTCTAAGGGCTGTCATGCACCATTGCAATTGGGACTCTGCCACCTCATTTTCCTATGAAATTGAAAAGAAAAGAAAAGATTTGTCTGTAAAGGGGAAAACGAAGAATGGACAAAATGTCAAAAGAATCCATACCATATTTCTCAGATGAAATTAAGCTAAAATAATACTCCCTCCGTTCCAAAATGTTTGTCCACCACAAAACTACGTGCAACTTTGACCGATAAAGAACTCATGTAAATTGTCGAACCGGAAATTTTCAAAAGTCAATTATAAAGTTTAAATGTAAAACTATGTGATTAACTTTTGAAAATTTTGATTTCGACAATTTTCATGAGTTCTTTGCCCGTCAAAGTTGCACGTAATTTCGTGGTGGACAAACATTTTGGAATGGAGGGAGTAATAATCTGTCACTTAATGAAGGGCTTAATAAAAGTAATTAGCATTTCCCACTAAAACAGCTGCAAAATGAGAAGTATGCTTTGTATAATTATGTATTTCAATCTTTGAATGAAGAGTTGCAAGGTTCACTTAGTCTATAGTTTGTAAATTGTAACCAATTTGAAATGACGGGTGTACCCACTAAATAAGGGTTAATACCCAATTAGTTGCATGTACTATTAGAAAGTAATAATTAGTACCTTTTACTATTTGATTTCCCGATTTAGGATGTTATAGTTAACAATTAATCCAATTTAGTACAATTAAGTCCAGTATGAAGATGCCATCCAAATTTTAAGATTATTTTACACTTTTGCCCTTCTGTTAACAAAAGAGTTATAGTAGTGCCAATTTCTCATCTTTATTTACAAATATAAATAAATAATTCATAATTATAAAGTAAACATGGAAAAATACAAAACTAAAATAAACATTAAATCAAGAATAAATTATTACTCTTTATATAAAATGTATGGACAATAAATAGATAAAATATGATGCAATTTTTCTAGATAAAATGGAACGGGCCAACCCTTTCCTTCTCTTTTTGAAACAGGAACACCATCCCAGATACACTTAGTCATAGTTTCTAACGTGCATGTTTGTTCAGATCATTAAACACGAGACCAGATTTTATAAGCAAAAATTACTCAACAAATGTTAACCAATTCAATCAAGGGCGTTATGTAAATCTAAATATGTCCAACCAAATCGATCTAGATCGGAGCCCTAATCAGTGAGATAGTTGGTATTTGTATAAATGAATATACATATGTACACATGATTGTACGGATATAAGTTACAATGTTTGTGTATAGTCGAAGGTATTTATAAAAGTTTGTATTTACAAGTACTGTATATATAACAGTTATGTATGTATATTGCGGGGAGAGAAAGGGGGTAGGAAAATCAAGAAAGGGAACAAAAAAGTAGATTATTTTTTTAATAGAATTTGGTGAAGTGAGCAAAATGCCTCTTACTTAACAAAATAATATGACGTGGCAGTAACGCCGTCATCGATTTTGACGGTTTTGTCTTAAATTGGGTTATTTGTTAACAGTTATGCCCTATACTGGAAAATCAAATAGTAGAAGGAACTAATCGTTAATTTCTAATAGTACAAGGTAAGTATTAACACGCTAAAAAAAGGGTAAATTGAATTTTTCTACCACCCTATGAACTAGCAGTCTATTGATGCTATGTACACTATTCTGCAACAATTATAATTTGTTTATTGACCTGCGTGTTTTTTTTACGATTGAGTCGCTGCTGTTTATGTCCAATTCATTTTGTTAAAAACAAATGAGTGTACAAATTTTTATAAACACTGATGTACAAAATGATATAATTAGCCTTGAATCAGACATGATCAACAGTCTAGTTTAACTGGGCGGACCTCAGTTGAAAAAAACACACATAGATCAATGATCATATTAAAAATGTCAGTAGAACAGTACAAACTGTTTAAAGTTTGAATACTAGCAAACATAACTCTTAAAGAATTAAAACACTGTTGTTAAAAGGTTTGGGGTAATCGAGAAAGACTAAATAGTCGTTATTGTATTTATTTAATTAATAGGAATACTCTTCCTTAAACAAACCCCAAATCCCATAGAGTAAGTTCCCAGTAGTGTTCAATTATTCATTATTAATAATTAGACAACCAAAATTCAAAGCTGAGTAATCTTAAGCATACCAAGGCCTCGACGATTTCTTCAACAGTATCTTGGCTGAAACATTTGTCGATTGCTTCAATCCTGAGTCAAGTGCATGTAAAAAAGAAAGCATCAGAAAAGAACTGTCAGAATTGAATAAAATAAACGAGAAAAGCAAGACCAATAGCAAGATTTGAAAAGAAGAGGTCTGATGTCTGAATAAACTAAGACTTCCCATATAAGGAAGGCTTCCACACAGATTTAAAACTCATTCGCGGAAACTAATTCTGAATTGCATATGGTCATGAAACAATCGTCAATTTATTCTGATTTTCGGCGACCAAAACTAATTTTATTGAACAGCTACTTTCTAAGAAAAAAATACTAGCATTGACAACATCAATTCTCTTCAATAAAGATGCTTAATAGAACTTACCGGGAAAAAAATGCTTAATAGCGCCTTTTAACACAAGGCGATAATGTTTTTCATATTGGTAAAACATGGATAGTTAGATGAAACAATTTAAAGGATGGGAAGTAAAATGGAAGTTAAGCGGAAATGGACATGGAAAGGTGGGTGAAATATCTCAATTAAGAGAAGGTAACAACAGCATATATAAAATAAAAATGGATATCCAAGAAACAAAAAAGATAAGACTGTAACTTATATATTATGCTGCTATTTTCCGGGTAGACGACATCACCATATTGTGCAAGAGATTCTCCTATCACAGAAGGAACATCTGTGCTCAATTTTCCAAGGCGTTCTTCAATCATAGGAAGTCTCTATGAAAAGAGTAAAAAAAGCTCAAACCCATAACAAAAAGAACTATGCTAACATAGATAAGCACAAAAAGATAACCTGAAAGTATCTGTCTGTATTGAAAATCAGTTTTTTTTTTTGCCTCAAATGGGGTATTTTCCCATGAAAGTACCATCTTACCTTTAAACAAACCCAAAATTTTTCATAGTTACTAGTAACACAACACATGGTGTCTTATCTCAGTGAACAAGTCAAAGGAACAGGCACCTTCTCCACTAATGAGAAAGCTTGCATGTGTGACCACATTAATAACAAATGTGTATGCGGTTTTTAAACTGAGATTATCGGTTTATTTCAGGTTTTGATAAACACTGGAGGTTATTTTGTGAGTATATATTGAGTCAATACTTTTTTTTTAAAATATGTGACAGGGTACTGCAGGTAATCTCAGGCATCTAATTCGTAATTGTCATAACCTCCGTTTCTAAAGTACCCCCTTTTAAGCAAATATAAAGTTTGCTTTATTAGAGCCCAGGAAAATATCAAAAGTAATAATGACGTCGCATGACATGATTAAATATACTACCATTGGTTTTATTGACGGATGATGCCAGCTTTAAACAGTTTAACGCATGGAAAGTATTTTATATATTCTGAGGAACGAAAAATATTTTCAGTTTAGTTTGTGATACTATGAAGAGATTTTTCAAAATAGAAACAAAGGGTCCAGTAACAAACCGCATTCAAGGAATAATGTGTTGCAAGACCACACGCAATCATTTCAACTCCATTCAGTTTTTCTCCTGTTAAAGCTAAGTATTCACCTGTGAAGGGAGAAAACAATAAAATTCTTTTAACTTTAGGAAACACAAGCTTACGTCTCCAAGGAAATACTTACATTTACTATTAGCAAATATCCACACACATTCCTTATATATAGAAACTTTATTCTGAATTTTTTGAAGTTAGAAGTGGATGAAAAAGAAATGTTCTAGATGTGTTACTAGATTATATCAGAAAGAGTCCCACGGCACAGTATTTTACAAAAACTGAATTAAAGTATTTCGAAAGAAATGAAAATTAGATACTAGAATTACCTAAATAGCCAGGCAGACGAGAGAGATAATAAGAAGCGCCTGCATCAGGATGGAAACCCATTTGAGCCTCTGGAGTAGAAAATACCTGTGTTGCAATGGCAAGACCGTGGGATTTCATTACAAATGAGTATCCAACAAGAAGTAAATAACCGAAAATGCAGAAATTGAAATTAAGATAAGAGAAGATGATAGTAGCATTTAGCAAGATTTCAAAATGCTATAGGCAGGGTCTAGGCGTAAAGGGTCCGCCTGGCGCCTAATTGGCCGCCTAAGTTGCCTTTTCTCGCCTAGACCGATTTTTTTCCGCCTAATGCCTAGCGCTAACGCTAATCGCCGGCTAAGTGGCCGCCTAGACCGCCTTTTGAAACACTGTTTTTCAGGGCTAAAACATTCCAATTTAAGGGAGAAAGCTAGAGCATGATTTGAGTTATTTAGTTGCTTTATCAGAGTAGCAGTAACTTGGTTGAGGGTTTTTTTCCGCCCATGAGTTTGTATGAGATTTTCATATCTCTTGTTCGTACTTATCAATCTCGAGAAATGTTTTTTTAAATCTGGATGAGTATCTTTTGCTGGCTTATAGTTTTATACCTAGTGTTTCCTAGAATACCTTATACAGCTCTTATGCTGGCGGACGTCCTTTCCTATATAAGTGCTTTCGTTCCTTCAATCATTACTCATATAAAAAAGGCTTCACCAAAGAGACCTTAAACTGTACTGATAACATCCCCTCGGGAGAGATGGGTTATAAACAAAAGACATAATTTAGTCGAGTTTCTTATTTTGGACTTAGATGATGATAGAAACTTTTCGAGCTCATTTCAGGTTCATCCTCTTTTTCAATATGGTTAGTTCCAAGCTTACAGTATAAGAGTGAAAAAATATATTCCTCTAAGATTAACTAACTGACCGCTAACATACTTTTATCCAAAAAAAATTGATGAAAGTTCTTCTTTCCATGAAAAGCAATTAGCCAGCTTCTCATATAGTGTGGGTGGAAGTTAAATTTCAATGACAGGACAAAAAAAATACAAACTTAATTCACGTTTATCAATAAGTCAACATCACTAATGATCATGTATGTAGGACAAACAAGGGGTTGCTATGGCAACGACACAATTGAAATGTTGAATTTATATATAATAAATCAAATGAATTTGTAGATAATACACTTTCGCAACCCCGGATGATTTAACCCGGGTAACCTTTGGCTCTTTCACAATTGTCTTTATTTATAATCATAATTTATTTATTACAGAATCATAATATTTAACATTATCTTTAATATCATCATCGATTAACCAGATAAAAGAGTAAACCTTGTTTATCTTCTATTAAATTGTAATATCTTAAAAAAAATTAGAAATAAATTTCCGCTGACTTTGACTCCTTACCAATATATACATCATCTATCATTGCACTAAGGTGATTATATTTAGATATTTGTATTGTATTTTACCTACTTTTTATCCTAACTTACGCTTGGTATTCTCTCTTTTCATTGGTTTAGCTTTTATAGAATTTGCTACTCGTGTTTTAGTATCCATATTTTTATTCAGTTTTGGCAAATACAAGTGATATATATATATATACCTCTTATATTCTCGCAACACCATAAAAATAGTCCGGACTTGCACGCCTGCTAAGGATTACTCTAAAGAAAATTCAATAAACCAATTTCATGTCAAATACCGTTTTATCAGTCACCAGACGGAACATTCCCGGAAGAGAAATTCCAGCTGCGCCTCCCATCGTGACGCCGTCCAAGATAGCTACCTGCAAAATACCACTCAAAATTCACATGTTAAATAAAAATACCCAATATTGTTCTGCGTATAAGACATGCCAGAAAGTAAAGATATTCATTCGATCGCCACATTTCAAGTAGGTTGACATATCTTTAATGGGTGCAAATAAGACCAAGGGCCAAAACCCAGTGTTACCCAACAACTTCGCTATTTTTAATAGGTTATTTTCAGTAGGTTGACATATCTTTAATCAGTGATAATACCCACCTCGGTACTTGGGTTACACAGAAACGGTTCACTGTGAGGCTTAGTGTGGTGCAGTGGACATTTCTTCTCAATAACAGGAAATAAATGCTTTCTCATATAAAATCACCAGTCGAATTCAAGATTTTAAAGCTCAAGCAACTACCAAAATCTTTTCTTTTCCTTTTAGTTTCATAAAAATTGATATGATATCTTAACATCGAGCTTAATATATAATAAACACTTACATTTGGCTTCAGATATGTTCCCAACAAGTATGTCAGCTTATATAACGTCTGGAAAAAAGTTTTACATTCTTCTACTTTCCCTGCAGTAATAAAACCATGAAAGTGATTGGAACCCTTCTTATTCCTGTATGATATAGGAGTATCAAATAGCTTCCACCAATTTCCATATCCATTCAAAAGTATACACTCACAAATACATGAAACAACTATAATTCAGAGATTTTGCAGATTCGCCTTAGTGCCTTGTTACCTTGCATTGCTCAGGTTTAGCCATTTTTTTACTTTTGAAGATATTGGAAGTGTATCAAACTTGTTCTCCTATGCTTGAAAATATTAATATAATGTTTCTTCAATATCTTAGTGCAGTTTCTTATCTCTTATAAACTCAGCCAAAATTTTAAAGTGTCTTCCAATTTTTCCCTGGGCTCTTTCAATCTTGGAGCTGGGCCCAAAAAAAATAGTCATGACAGAATCGCATAGAGACAGTTGTTCACTTATATAACTGCAGGATGTTGTAATTTCGAACTATTCCACAAAATAATGTCGGACGTTTCAGTAAAACACAAGCACGGAAATGTTTAGGATAAGTGAAGAAAAGTAGTATAGTACATCAAGCTTCGACTTTGAACCAAATGGATGAACTGATTGTGCGAACGAAAATTAAGGAATTTGAAAATGATTCTGGAAAAATAACAAGAACAAGGGACTGGAAAAAGAAGAACGAATATATACCTTCATTAAGCAACTGATAAATAGCAACAACATCTGCACCAGAAGAAAAAACGGCGCCCTTACCCTTCAATGATGAAAATAACAAACCAGACACTTAGCGTGTTTGAAAAGATAATACACCCCTCTCATAGTAATTTTAAGCACTCAATTATTATCTGCAGAAATTCATTTATGTAATTTCTTCACAAGCAACATAATATCAGTCATCATCATTAATGACAATGCCACATACTATCTCCTGTCAATATAATAGGTCATACATAGTGTACCACGATGACGAGTTAATGACTTGAAAATATCAAGAAAAAAAAGTAGTACCTTTGTAATTACAAACCCAATATCTGGATTTTCCTCCCATGACTCGTATAGTCTTTTTAATCTACTCACCTGTGGAAAAATCAAAGCACTTGCCTTTCACATCTAAATACACGGGTATTGAGATGAACTAAATATATGCAACGACTACACAACTTTTGAACCCAAAATGGATCGCTTAAACAAAAAAAACAACCCACTTCCCTAATAAACAGTAACTAATGTACGAGGAGAGAAAAAAATGATGTCCCCATAAATGGGCATCTTTCCATTACTCATTTTGCTAATTCTATACAGTTTCGTTCCCGTCCTTTTACGTGGAAACAGGGTTGTAACTCCTAGATCTTCATAATCATATCCCTATTACGAATTCGCTTTTAAAGAGGAAATCTATTTCAGTCCATTCTTTTCCTTCTCATTAACGAGGCGGTCTCTCTTCCATCCCAATGAAGTGAATCACTCTTCTTATATATATATATTGAAAATCGCAAAGATACCCCCTTTAACTTTCAGTGTGAACAGGTCATGCTAAAGTATTTTAGGGGAATAATGCTTAATTGGTACCCAACCTATCAACTTTTAGCAATTTAGTACCGAACCTAGCTAATTTTCTAAATCGCTACCCAACATTAATGTTATATATTCAATCAAGGCACTCTTGCTTATTGACGCTCTATTTTCTAATTGGAAAAAAGACTGTTTAATGCCCTATACTACCAACTTTTACTAATTTAATACCCAATCTATAATGGTTAATTGGACATGGTGCCTTGATTGAATGTTAAACACAAAGCTTGGATACCTAATTGGAAAAGCAAATAGGTCGGGTACTACATTTCTAAAAGTTGATAGGTAGGGAACAAATTTAACATTTCTCCCATATTGTAGCTTAAAATTTCACATTTCTTTTTGGATGGGAGCAATAAATGAGAAGAAGAAAAAAAGGTGAAAAAATTGTGACAAATTTCATAGATTAGTAACTCAATTGTTAAAATTGGTACTACAACACCTATATCGTAAAATAGTGGTAGTAAAGTACACTAAACGTATTATTATTTTTTCCGGTGAAAAAAGAAAAGAAAAGAAAAGTAGTAACAAACCATGGAGGTAGAGAGGGCATTGAGAGAAGAAGGCCTGTTGAGCACAGCAGCTCTCATTTTAGCTCTCCCTTCAACTAATACCTGAATAATTTTAATTAATTAATATATAAGTAAACCAGTGATAGATAAATAGAAACAAAAAAAAGGGGTTTAAAAAAGGAAGTTTACCAGTTGTTGGGTATGATCATGATCATTATTGTGAGAAAAGTATGAGTAATTAGGTTGAGCAGAAAAGAGTTGTGACTGATAATGACGATGAAGATGAGAGATAAACCCATTTCTCCAAACCACCTTCTTCACTCTCTGCATCATCTCTCTCTCTCTCTCTCTCTCTCCAGTTGCGGCCTTCTTGTTCCCTTTTGTTTTGAACCTGGCTAACAAAATAAAATAAAATAAAATAATAATGTGGTCAAAACCGTAATTACAAACTAAATACCTAATTATTATTTTTTATTATTTTTTTAAAAAATAAAATAAAAATATAAACCGTAAATCATAATTACGGTTTGTATTTATGATTTACGGTTTTTATGTGAAAACAGATTTTTTGCCGTCGAAAAATCCAACTTATTTTATTTTACCCCAACACTAACTTCATTCTGTAAAGTTGTAAACTTTCTATTTAATCCTCGCTTCTTTAAATTGATACACAATTTTATACTATAAAGCATGTAAAGTAAACGAAACGATCTGAACATGACTATTTCATGTTTATATTTATAAACTGAAACATTTGTTTATGTTCATTTAAATACGAACGAACATTTGATGAACATGAGCCGAACGTTTGACAAGCCGAACACGAATTATTCGTGAACGTTTAATGATTAAAAATATTTAATGATTAAAAATAGTATTTTTTTCCTTTCTTTTTAGAATATATATTATAATTTTATGATTTATTATTATGTTTTTTACTATGATAAAGTTGTCTACAAGCAAAAAAAGCGCTGGTTGATTAATTTATTTGACACCATAACATAATTTGTTATTAGTTTTAAGTTTATATATTATATTATTAATGTATAAAAAAAATTACATACGTATAATTGATTATTTTAACAAATAGAGCATTTAACAATAAAATCGGTGACTGTATTTATAATATTATGATTTAAATTACCTTAATAAGTTTAAAATAATACAAACATATCATTGCTATTATTGTAGTATGAATAAATTTATTAATTTTGTAGTGATACTAGTTTTTGTTATATCATTAATAGATTTATTTATTTTATTTTATTAAACTTTGTATTTAGTTATACGAACAAGAGTTTAGACGAAACGAACAGAGTTGTGTTCATGTTCATGTTCATGTTCATGTTCAGTTCAATTACTAGCCGAAGGCTATATTCTTGTTCATTATCATGTTCGTTTATACATGAACGAACATGAACTGAAACTTAACCGAGCCGAACACGAACGATTCCACAAACGGCTTATCTAATTTACAACCCTATATGCGATGACTTAATAAGTTTTTGAAATTAAACTTCGAAGTTGCTCATTTATGTGGTACTTTGAAATAAATTGCCTAGTAGTAATTTTTGTTAAAGTACAAACCGACCGAACCAAACCGCTTATGATTGGTTTGGTTTGATATCAATAATTATTTTAGTCCAAACCGATTACTTTTAATTGGTTTGATTCGTACTTTACTTAAAAAACAAACCAAACTTAACCGAATTGCATGCATGCATAGCAATAAGTTTTGTGAGTGTATTGATAAAAGAATATCGTGATGTGTATAAATGGACTATAAAAAGTATTTATAGAGAAAACAGTCAGAAAAAGATCAAACGTTTCACCCCATTCAATAAAACGTGTTAGTATTAGGAGCATAATTGTAAAAAAAAAAAAAGTGAAACGACCACCATTACCACATCTAGGAGGCTGCAATCGTATTAATTATGCTTTGAGTTTAAAAGCACATTGAGCTGCATTTATGGGTGTAAGTTGGTTATTGCATAGTCATCATTTTACACGTGGCAAGGGGTTATAGACAAAGCAGATACGTGAAAAGCCATACAATTGATTAAAATGCATATAAATAAAAACGATAACTCATAGACGGGGAAAAGCAAATACATTTTTATTGATGAAATATTGATAGGACAATTACAACTTCCGGCAAAATAAAATGTAACTTCCAAAAAGATCAGACATTGGGAGCGCTAGAACCCGAGCCACTACCCCCATCTCTTTTCTTAGCGAGCACAACCTTCAAAGCCTCCTTGTAGTATTTCTTGGAAGCTTTAAGTTTGGCCTTATCATTCTTGAGTTTGCGGGCAAATGTCACTGCTTTTTCAAGAATAGCTTGAGAAGATGCTAGATGGTCATTGACCAAAGAAAGACGACGTTCTAAAATAGGGACCCTTTTAGCAGACTCCTCGATTTGGGCATAGTAATCAGAAAAGTTATCTCCAGATCTTTCATCAGGATGAGCCATGATTAGAAGAGAATTAAAGAAAATATATGTGAAGGTGAAGAATGAAGAAATAAGTGGAGCGAGTCCACTTTAAATAGAATTCACTTTAAATCGTTAACAGGATAAGACATGCAGTTAATGCAGAATATACGATTCCCACAATAATAACTAAAAAATCAATGAACATTGGTTAACACAACAAAATCCAATACAATGGTCGAAACATAACATTAAAACCAAAGGATTGCTATGCGACCGAACATAATGACTCTCCTGTTATGGAAATCATGACGATAAAGTCAAGAGCATTTGATATGCTTTAAATATTATTGAATGGATACCCGTTTGGTATCAGAGGACCATCTATAAATCGGGTAATCCAACGCTCTAATGACAAGTGTCAATCATCAAGTCAAGTGCAAACATATTATTTTCACCTTTAAATGATATTTAAGCTAAAGTTATTCGGGCTAATCCATTCCAAATAGAGCCCATTAGGCCAGTGCAAAAAAGTCGAGCTCATGAACGTAATATGCCACATGCCAACATTCTACAAACACATTAATCTATAAATAAAGTTAACTAGTAATATACATACCAAATTCCTATTACATCACAGTGACTAGTACAAAGACTTTTGTGCTTCTTTCTAGCAAGCTCATCAAAGTAAACAATGTTGACGTGTGCACATAGTCGAGCACTACTTGACCCGAAGACGAGCAAGTTTACCGATTAGAAAGAATAGCATAGATTACTTAACGTTGTACTGAGCAATATTGTAACGTGTAGTTATTCTGTATCAACAAAGAGTAAACTGTTCGACTACTTGGGTTTCCTATTACTTACTCAACCGACTTATATACGGGTTGTAACCAAAGTTTATTAGTTCATCACATACTTGTTGATTATAAAATATTCACATTTTTATTTTGTTTTTTTAGAAAAAAAAATTAAATTTATCAAACGTAAAGAAAATTAGAAAGACGCGCCATAGTCAAACTGTAGCCAAGTAGTCAAAACAGAAAAAAAGAAAAAAAACACGACAATTCATTTACTGAACCGGGTATTAAAAAAAAAAAGCAAAAATTAAATAGGAGATTAGCTCCCGTTTATGTGTGCTTCATAATCCATATTACTTATTAGTACTAATTACTGTTACTAAAGGCGTTCATACTACTACTACTAATAATAATAACAACACATCCCCATACATTTCTTTCTCTATGTATATCTCTCTCACACACATACACAGCTACACACACAAATCTGGGATCTAGATCTCTCTTTCTCTCTCTAGAAATGGGAAGAATAAGCTCCGTTTTTATTATTTTTCTTGTGTTATTTACTCATAATGCCTCTTCCTTTTACCTCCCCGGCGTTGCTCCCCAAGACTTTCACAAGGTATATATATATTTATATATTTATATGTATGGATCTGTTACATTACTGTTTTTTTGTGTCATAAATGTCATAATGAGTGATTGATCTGTCGTGTTAGAAAGTCTACTTTTTTAGACCTGCCTACCATAATAATAGTCTAGTTAGGTTTTTAACTCCGTCCCGAAATAATAGTTCAATTTGACTATTTTTATAAATAGTTTCCTCAAAGGCCCCTGATTAACTAGCATTGTTTTTTTTTGAAAATCACGGAAACATGTACTATTTTGAGGGTATATTTGATAATTGTTACCCATATTTATTACTCTAACCAAATTTTCCTTATATTCGTGAAAAACCTGAGTGGATTATTTTTATAGGACAGAGGTATAAAAAAGGAAGACAAAACCAGACTATCGGAATCGTTCCTCTTATAAGATCCAGCTATTAATCCAGCATTACCCTCCGTTTTATGAGAGATCCAAAGCTACTGATTTGTTAAATAATTGATTGAAATTGATCAACAGTAATTAACTATTTCATTATTCTCTTTTTATTTGGGGTGTGGGGGTGTTACTATTTAAATTTGATACTATAATTGACAATTGAGTAGTCTTAGAATACGACACATTGTCGAGTTCTCAGGTGTCCGATTTCGGACACACACTATGTATATATAGTGCTTGATCTGGTGTGTTAGAAAGGCTAAACTTTTAGAAACTAAAAAAAAATATACTCTTTCCGTCCCAAAATAATAGTCTAGTTAGGTTTTCGACTGCGTCCTAAAATAATAGTCCAATTTGACTTTTTTTATAAAGAGTTTTCTGAAGTGCCCTTAATCAACGAGCGTTATTTTTTGCAAAGCATGCAAACCATTACTATTTTTTCACTTTTTTATAAAGAGTTTCCTCAAATGCCTCTAATTAATGAGCATTGTTTTTTTACAAATCACGAAAACCATTACTATTTTAAAGGTATGTTTGATAATCGTTACCCATACTTATTACTCCAACTAACTCTAACCAAATTTTCTTAATATTCGTGAAAAAACTGACTGGACTATTTTTATGGGACAGAGGTATAAAAAAGGAAGACAAAAGCAGACTATCAGAATCGTTACGAATCTGAACGAACTCGTTACGAATATAAGATCCAGCTGACTAGTTCAGGCTGTTCAGCATTAGCCTCCTTTTTCTAAGAGATCCAAAGCTACTGAATTTGTTAATAATTAATTGAATTTGACCAATAGTGTAAGAAATGAAGTGAATTATTGATCAGTTTCGTGAGAGATTTAACCCCCCTCTCACTCTATGTGTATTGAAGTTCACTTCATATATGGCTTTGTATGAGTGTTTGATCTGCTGTGTTATTTATGTCTTAGATCTCTCTCACTTTTCTTTGCATCTCCAATCCTGTCTTTTTACTCTCTTCTATTATTCTTACCTAATTTTACTATTTATTTTTCTCTTTTTTTTGGGGGTGTGAAGAATTGGATCGCATCAGTTCTCTCACTTTTAAGGAGTTGTTATTAAATTGAATTCATTAGTGAATTACTCTATATAGACTATTTATCTTATTAATATGTAGCAATGACTGTGACCGACGGGATGGTAGGTAAAGAATAGAGAAGTTGGTGAAAAATTGAAAATTGTCAAGAATTGAGAATAAATACATTTAAATGTAATTATTAAAGTTTAGTACTTTTGAAACTATTTGATACTATAATTGACAATTGAGTAGTCTTAGAATACAACACATTGTCCAGTTCTCAGGTTTGGATTTTGAATCAGGATTTTCTCAGCTCTGTGAAGTCGAATTCACACACACACACTGACAAATATATATATGTAGATGGGTCATTAACTCTTCTAATCTAAACGGATATTTTTACATGCAACTAATGGTGGAAATAATATTCTTGTTAGGAATTAAAAAATATACATATAAAAAGAGGAAGACAAACCAGACTATCGGAGTCGTTACGAATCTGAACCAACTCGTTACGAATATAAGATCCAGCTACTAATCCAGCATTACCCTCCATTTTCTAAGAGATCCAAAGCTACTGGATTTGTTAATAATTAACTGAAATTGATCAATAGTGTAAGAAATGAAGTGAATTATTGATTAATTTCGTGAGAGATTTATATAACTCTCTCTATATATATGGAGGTTCACTCGATAGTGGTATTAGCAGAGATATATGGCTTTGTATGATCCGTCTTTTTTTTATTGCGGAAAATTGATTGAATATAAATGTTCTTTAATTATCACACAAGTGATAACTGTGTAACGTCAACTGGTACACCGACTGTCTTTATACTCTACTAATATTATTAGCTAATTAACTATTTCGTTTTCTCTTATTTTGGGGAGGTGGGGGGTGTTTACTACTTTAATACTATAATTGACAACTCAGTAGTCTTAGAATACTACACATTGTCGAGTTCTCAGGTCCATGAAGTTGAATTCACACACACACATATAAATATACTAGCGAAATCAACCCACGCGTTGCGTGAATGATTAGTACAATCTGTGATGTAAAAGCAATACATTCGAAACAAAATAATTTCTTATCATCAAATTAAATATGAAGATAGTTGTGTGTAAAAGAATTAATTGTTTCTTAATTTTAGTACCTTATGGGAGAGAGAGAGATTAAGGTTGAAATTCACAATGAAGCAGTGTTAAAACTGGTTGTGGTGTTTTTTTTAGCCATTTGGTTTTTACAAGGCAGTTTTTTGTTCCGAGATTTAAACTTTATTTCAGATAATGGCAGTCATGTAATTACTTTAACAAGGAAGGGTATTTCTGGAAAGAAATCTTCCAATATATGCACCAAAAACACATATTTATATATATGTATAGATGGGTAATTAACTCTAACAATCTAAAGGAATATTTCTACATGCGACTAATGGTAGAAATAATATTCTTGTAATCATGAGAGCCGTTTTGCGAGATTGTCTTGCTTAAAAATAATTGGGCGATTCTGTTGTTTCGAGCTCAATATATTATCACCTTGTTTATATGCCCATTGTCGGAGCGTAGGGTTTCATTTAAGGTGAGACAAATTAAAAGGGGGCTGGTAGCTTTGTTTATGGATAATGTATTAGGTTTATATGTCAAGTATCTAAATATTTGGTGTTTTAATAAGTTATTAAGAAGTAGTATTCCCTCCTAATGTACAAAATGTAAGCGTGCATAAGTCACATTTGTTCCAACTATAGATTTTTATTTTAATTGATGGAGGGGTTCGAATCACCAATTTTGGAGCGATTAACATACTTAATTTACATTTGTCCTCCAATATATATGGTGAATACTATTTAGTCAATCAATATTGTATATTAATGACACATGAAGACATGACTTAAATCTTTTGTCTATCACTCACAAACACCGACGGAATCTACCTTGCTATTGATTGTCTGATACTAAGGAAGCCCTCAAAATCAGAGTATGTCAGAATATGTTGAGAATGATTGAATATTTTCTATTGACCAATTCTCTCATTTTAGTTTTTACAATCTGCACAGTCGGTTTAATTTATGACCCATAGTACCATAATCTTTTGTTCTGAATCTTCTCCAATTTGAAATGCGTGCCAGCTCATATCAATTGAAAAATATAGCTTTACCTCATTGATTACTAGAAGACCGGTTACTAGATGATTCTGTTGATGACATAGTCTTGTTTATCTTGAAAGCAATCTGTTCCTTCACCTTGGTTGAGAAACTTTCAGTAGTAGTGGGTTCATTCAGAAAAAAATATGATTTACTATTTATCGTTCCTATTAAGAATTTAACTAGGTGTCATCAAGTTGTATGTTTTCAGTTTTTACATTTACATCTGGTCAACTGTTTTCTTGTATATCTATACTTGACTATGTACGATAACACTTCAATTTTGAACTAATGACGAACAGTGTAAGAAAGCTATGCTAAAATAGATGCTTCTCTCTTCAATTTCTATTGTTTTTTAGACAAAGAAGATGAAATATTAACATTGAACTTCAAATAATCTAGTATGGATTGGGTACAACCTTATGAGAAGATCGGGGAGGAGATGAGAAGAATCTCAAATTTGTTCAAAGCATGGAGATAATTTGTAAGAAATCTTAGATGAAATAGTTGAATATTAGGTGGAGAAAACTGTTTTTTTAAATTTCTGAGTTAATCCCTTTATATTATAGAGTTTTTTTTTATAAAGTTTAATAAATATTGAGTCTAATATAAAATCTTTTAAGTGTTGAAGAATCTTTGTTATTCTAGAGGTGAGGAAGTAGACAAACCACCTGAACTGTTCCCAAATAACACTATATAGATTACGAGTTCTGGACAATTTTAAAATAATCAGTGACTTGATCCATGTTAGGCTGATCTTTAAAAAGGTTATAAGCAAGTAAGCAGCGGACAAGCCTCTCAGTTGCGACAGTCTTATTGATTTCCAATTTAAGGAAAACAGAAAGTTCACTTTATAGAAAGTTAACAGATCAAACTAATTTACTACTCTCGTCTTCTAGCTATATATGTCAGTTCATCATTAGCAAAAAGAAATGTAAGGGTAGAGAATTGGTGCTATTTATTATTAACTTATAAGAGCTTGTTAACTTTTCGTTACATATACAAAGTAGTCAACTCAGTTTCCAGTTTTAAAACTCGTTTTGACCCTTTTAGCCTCGATGAATATGTATGCGTTTTCATTTCAGCTACTTGGTTAAAATCACCAAAGCCTGTGAATTGGCCTAAAAGTGTAGACCTATAACCTATTATGTGTGTAGAGTTTAATTCCAACAATGTGCCTAGTAGGAACTAGTTTTATGTGTCTCTCTCTCTTCTAACATGGTTGATAGTTAGTACATTGTTTATATCCATACACCTTGTTTTTTTTGCAGGGGGATCCTTTGAGTGTCAAAGTTAATAAATTGACTTCAATAAAGACTCAACTTCCTTACTCGTACTATTCTCTCCCTATGTGTCACCCAGACAAAATAGTCGACAGCAGAGAGAATCTCGGGGAAGTATTGCGTGGTGATCGTATTGAGAACTCTCCTTACTTGGTAGGTTATAGAGATGAATTAAAGTTACTTATTCTGTTAGGAAACCTTTTTGCTATTGGGTCTGTTGACACTTCCAAGCCCCAATTATCAATTGCAGTTTAAAATGCGGGAGACACAGATGTGCAATATTCTCTGCCGGATAACCCTTGATGCTAAAACTTCTAAGCAGTTCAAAGAGAAGATTCAAGATGAATATCGTGTCAACATGTATATATCTCTTTTATATATCTATACTTTGCTCCTGAAATATTTGTCTGCCAAAGACTATCGGAAGTGATAAAGATTACATTATCTAATTGTATATCTGCATTTTTATTATAGGATTTTGGACAATCTTCCTTTGGTGGTGCCTATACTAAGGCCAGACCAGGCATCTCCTCCAGTATATCAACTGGGATATCATGTTGGGCTGAAAGGACAATATGCTGGTGTAAGTATTTAATATCACAGTCACCAACAATTTGTACTGGCCTTGATGACTAATAAGTAATATCTTCTTGTGTTTGCGATCTTTATATATTTTTCTGGTAATTTGCAGAGCAAGGAGGAAAGATATTTCATTCACAATCATCTGTCATTTGCTGTCAAGTTTCACAGAGACTTGCAAAGCGATGCAACAAGAATTGTTGGTTTCGAGGTCAAGCCTTTCAGGTCAGTTCTTGAGCTTATATCCCATTGGTAATCAACCTATCAGCTTCTATCTATTATTACAATATTATCGAATTTCACAAGTTGGGTATCAATCTACAAAATTTTAAACATTAGGAAATCACATTTCGAAATTATCAACTCAAATGCTCTAGTTATGCACTAATTGTTCGACCGTGCTGGTGAACTAAGCATCTGATCAATACAAATTCAAGCAATTGGTATACCAGCTATCAATCATGACTGTTCTGACTTGGTCTATCTCTCAATGAAACCCATTTAAGTGAAAATAGAAAACTTTATTTCATTTTGACGACTTACTAGTTACTAACCATTCAGGGTCAGGCTGGCGTGGGGTTGTGTGTTGGGGTGGGGGTGGGTGCTTAAGCATGGGATATTAACAAATTCAAGCAAGTAGTATACCGGCTTTAAACTATAAATTTTGAAGTCCTAGTGAATTTTGATTGGTTAATCTACTAATCGTGAGATTTTGTGTATACTGGTGTCTAATCTATGAATTTCTCCAAGTTGGTGTACAATCTTTTTTATTTTTTATAGAGTTGTGTGTAAACTGTGAAATGTAGTAGTTATATTGTAAAAAATATTCATATCTTTAAGGTTGGTGTTTTAAAGCTGTCAAGTAAAGATTTCTCTTTTATAGGATATTAACCTTTTCTGATGATCTAATATTCGGATTATATTTTGTAGTGTTAAGCATACGTATGAAGGGAAAGGGACTGATAAGATTCGGTTGAGCACTTGTGACCCTCACACAAAGCACGCTGTTACCTCCTCCAACACTCCCCAAGAAGTTGAAGAGAAACAAGAAATAATTTTCACATATGATGTCGATTTCCAGGTAAACTGTACATCTGAAATTCTTAGTTATATAATAAGGTATACAGCTGCCGCCAATGTGATTTCATATTGCCGGTTTTGCTATGTATTTGAATGTTTCTTTAGGTAATCATCGTTGTCAATCGTGCCTGTTCTAACTTGGTCTATCTTTAGACTTAAGATGATACCCATTTCAGAGAAAACGCAATTTTTTATTTTATTTTGATGACTTGCTAACCATCCAGGGTCGAGCTGGCGTGGGGTTGTGGGTCAGGGTGGGGATGAGTGCTTAATCATGGCATATTAACCCTTTATGAAACAAACAGAATTAAAAAGTTGAAATTGTATAGCTTATTTTTGTAGACAAGGTTAAATCTTAATATTTCGAGTTTTATTATAATACTTTTGTTCGAGTAGAATGAAAGTTACAAGACCCCATAAATAATGGAGTAGTACTCTTTGATATAAGGGTTTTAAGGACGTTTATTTCGGTTGCTGAGACAGGGTAACATATTTTCGCTAGGTTTTACATGTTAAAGGAAAATGCTTTTTATATCCTACTTTTTGCTTTTCCCCCAAAAGTATAAAATATGAACTATTAATATATCATTCGATAATGTTTCTTTCCAATAAATATGGATATTTTGTAGAAAATGTGGCAATCCTTATTTTACAGATAATGAATAAGGTGGTGATTGAAAGTAAGGATCTTTGATTGGGAAGTAATCCTACTTACAGCTACTATGAAAATTATATAAAAAGTTATTTATGTATGTCTTTTTTTTGGCTTCTGGGTTGCTTTACGAAGAAGTTTTGCATAGGCCGGTGTGCTTACTTCTTTTACCACAAGGCTAGAGAATAAGCTCTTTGAAAATATTTATGTTAAATTCTTACCCTGTAAAATTCACAAACATGCTTTTGATGTGTGCTTTGCTCTGTCCTAGAATTGTGGTAACAATTACCACCCCCACCCCCTCCCTCTCTGTGTGTGTGTCTGTCTCTTCTGCAGAGTAACACCTTTCCCTTAACATTAGACTCTCATTTAATAATTTTGAGTTTGTCATTTGTAGGAGAGTGATGTGAAATGGGCATCTAGGTGGGACACATACCTACTCATGAGTGACGACCAAATCCACTGGTTTTCCATCGTAAACTCTTTAATGATCGTCCTATTCCTCTCTGGTATGGTCGCTATGATAATGCTACGAACTCTTTATCGTGATATCTCAAAATACAATGAACTCGAAACCCAAGAAGAGGCCCAAGAGGAAACAGGTTGGAAACTTGTTCATGGTGATGTTTTTAGACCCCCAAATAATTCCGATTTGTTATGCATCTATGCTGGGACTGGGATTCAATTCTTCGGAATGATGCTCGTAACCATGATCTTTGCCATCCTCGGGTTTCTCTCTCCTTCAAACCGAGGAGGGCTTATGACCGCGATGCTCTTACTTTGGGTTTTCATGGGATTATTTGCTGGCTATGCCTCTACACGCTTATATAAGATGTTCAAAGGAACCGAGTGGAAAAGAATTGCTCTACGGACAGCATTTATGTTCCCAGCTACAGTTTTCGCTATATTTTTCGTTTTAAACGCTTTAATTTGGGGGCAAAAATCTTCCGGAGCTGTTCCTTTTGGTACCATGTTTGCTCTTTTCTTCTTGTGGTTTGGTATCTCGGTCCCGCTCGTGTTTGTAGGTAGCTATGTCGGGTTCCGTAAACCAACTATCGAAGATCCAGTGAAAACAAACAAAATCCCGAGACAAATCCCTGAACAAGCATGGTATATGAACCCTATTTTCTCGATTTTAATCGGGGGAATCCTACCATTTGGAGCAGTCTTCATCGAGCTTTTCTTCATATTGACCTCGATTTGGCTGAATCAGTTCTATTACATATTCGGATTCCTATTCATAGTCTTTGTTATCCTTATCGTCACTTGTGCCGAAATATCTATCGTTCTTTGCTATTTCCAGCTATGTAGCGAAGATTATCTATGGTGGTGGAGATCATATCTAACCTCAGGCTCATCAGCTCTCTACCTTTTCTTGTACGCAACTTTCTATTTCTTCACAAAGCTTGATATTACCAAACCGGTCTCTGGGATGCTGTATTTCGGATATATGCTTATTGGTTCGTATGCATTCTTTGTGTTAACTGGTACAATTGGGTTCTATGCTTGTTTCCTGTTCACAAGACTCATTTACTCATCAGTGAAGATTGATTAAGGAGAAGGAAACAATTGATGGTTTCATGGCGAGCTCGAAAGGTAGAATATAGTGGCACTACTCACGTTAGATGATGGGAATTTTCTGTTTTTTGCTCTTTTTGTTGGACATGTAGCTCTTTATTATATTGTTGTAGATTTCTATTGTCTTTTTGCCGAAACTGGGCTTTTACAACTATGCACTTCATCTGATCTATATAAACTATTCTCTTTGATCATACAATTGTGGGTTGATAGATTTGCTTTGGACATTCACTGCCTACTGATCAGTGCCCACAGTTATTGTGGAATGTAAGTGTCAGGTGAAGAAATGCTATGTTTCAATAACTTTTAGGCTCCGTTTGGAACCCGGAAAAGGAAAGGAAATGAAAATGAAAATATTTTTTTTTGGGAAATCATTTTCTGGCCCGTGTTTGGCATGTCTAAGAAGATCGTGTCTTTTATCATCTCTCTCACAAGGGTACTCGAGTATATCACTATATTCATCCTAGAAAATAAAGGAGGCGTACTAAATCGTAGCAAAAACGTAGCGTTTGTGCATAAAATCGAAAAAATAAAACGTTGATGTACAAAATCTAGTAAAGTGCAAAGCTTGGTGCATCAAACTGTAATTTGGCCATTATTTTCACACCAATTACTATTGCCTACTGGCTGAATTTTTGCTCAGTGGGTAGTTATTTAAAGTTTTTGATACATTTGATGTAACTTTAATTTGTATGAACTAAGCTTAATTAGACAATTTAAGAACAACCTTTTAGCCCAAACCCCAGATTCCCTCCCGCGACATCGTAAACTATATTCATCGTCTGTTGCTGAACATTTCCGAAAATACCCACATCCGAGTCGTCACCATTTCCCGCAAATGCCAAGCAAATCTGTGATGCCCCCCCGCCTGAATAAAGTATCCCCAATCCAGTACTTATGGGAACCTGAATATTTCCACCAAAATAAAAGGTTATTACCGGTATTGTAACGGATGTGTAGTTGCTAAGGTCGAAGCATGTGTCAAGTATAGAAAGTGCCGGAGCCGAAGGGTATTTGGCCATTTGCTTTTTGAATTCTGTGCTTAGGGCAGAGTAAGCCGTGGGCGGGAGACGGGTAATGACCGTTCCCGAGTCGATGATCATACCACCAGTCTTGAATACAGCCTGGGAGATCGGTAATAACGTAGCACCACATTTTATCCCTACCATGTCGATGAAGTAAAACAATGAGCCTTTAGAGTTGATGGACAGGGGGGTGAATTTTAGTGCATTTGAATTTCGTCCTTTTCCAAAGGTTAGATATCCGGTTGAACTCGACGTGGGAAGACAATACGAGAAGTACTTTCCGTACTTTGAGGCAGTCTGTGACACGATGGACAATTCGTGACGCCCAAGACCTAGTTTTAAATTATGAGATTGATTAGAAATGACTTTCGGATGCTTTTATTGCACCTTATAAACAAAATTACATGTTGGCCTTTTGGTTGCGGAAAAATATAGCAAGTTTGTCCAACTTCTAGCTTCTAGCCAATTAAGGCAAAAAAAACCCATAAAAAGCTCAACTTTTAATTTGATCAACCAAGTGATGGCCAAGTTTTAAAAGAAAAAAGCATAAAACCGAGTTTATAAAGTGTGTAACCAACCAACGGCCTAGTTGACATGTGTATTATGTATATATAAATATCAATGATTTGATAATTATATTGTAATACCTAGCAGACCCGCGGCTCCTCCGAATAACCCTTTGTTGTACTGGCCGCACCCGAAGGAGAAATTCGGGAAAACATCCATCGAAGACAAAGTCAAAGTTTCAGTACCAAAGTACCCCTGGGAAAACGACTGATCCCCATACTGGATCCCGTACACGCAGGCCCCTGAACCAGAGGCACATCTTGGCGGGTTCCCGGTGGCGGATTGAAGCAGACCGCATTGGTTAGACGTACATGACGCGTTTCTATACGTGTTGGATCCGGAAGGGTCAAAGATCGGGTCTTGTTGTTTGTAACAAGTTACAGCACAAGGTTGGCATTGGGTCCATGTTAGGTCGCTACCTGTTGGAAAGTAATATAAATGATTAAGAAAAAATGTTTGTATTACAAGTTCAAGATTTTAGTGAAATTGACGACTTAACATCACCTGTATCAAAAATTAGAGAGAGTTTTTTCTGGGGCGTGCCGAGACCGACAACAACAAAGTAGTTGCCTGTCCCAAGCAAGTTACCGGATTTTGCAGGTAGCGTTGCTCCGGAAGTCCTAAGGGTACTTTTGTCTGAGCTGATGCCAAATTTAGACTGAATTGAGTTCACTCGGGATTGGTCCTTTTCGAGGAATTGACTCACAGACGGTACATTTAATTTGTCGGAAGTGAGTTGAGAGCAAGGCCCATGCCTGTGGACAACTTTTAATGACCGTCCGTTGCTTTTACCTACTTGATAAAATCATCAAAGAATTTTTATTTACATACTATCAAAAGACTAGTTAGTATGATTAACTGATTAAGAAGTTTGAGTAGAGCTTTTTCTCATTTCACAACCTCTAGTTTTTTTACTTCTCCTGGATATTGACCGTATGAGGGATAATAGAATTATAAAAGTTGGTTGTTTCAGCAATATATGCTTTTTGAGCCATCTCAACGACCTGGTAATTAACAAGTATACTTCTTTGGGAGAAGTTTAAAATAGTAGTGCCAAAAAAAAGACAGAACAACTTGTAAGAGCTTAATCTCATACCAATAATGAATTGTTATCTTCCAAATAAGAGAATATGATTGATGCAAAGTTTACCAAAAGCATGAGATGTTTTGCAATTGCTCTTTATATTTTATTTTAAAATTCTTTCCTAGCTTTCTATATTGATGTATGTAAAAACGACAAGTCTTGCAAGTCCATAAAATAACATTTTCGCCATAATGTTCATCATGTCTATGCCCCTCGATCCGATTCCTATATTATAAATATTCTTCAGGTTACCTTAGCTCCAAGGCCATCCTCGAAGGCTATGTTTGCTTGGGGACCCTACTTATATCATGTTTGTTTACATAAAATACAATTAGTACTATATGATGTATTTTAACTTAATAAGTGTGTATAACTAATAACACATATATGTTGATATTATTTATACCACTCATAATACTAGTTATAAACAATATTATCCATTTATACTATCCTGCAAAGAAACATGAGTTTCGAGAATACACTTATCTAATGTTTTCCTTTTTCATTATTTTGACACATCACAGTATACTATTATTAGACGTCTGTGCGTAAATAATCAACCCACAAACTTAAATTTAACATATCATCCTCTTAACCCTAAAATTTAACTTAACACTAAAAAACCCTAAAATTTAACTTAACACTTTGGATAAAATAATAAAGTAACCTGAAGAAAATTCACACGGAAACATTCATAGCAAACATGAACTAATTAAGTATTTGACACGATGAGGAGAGGTAGAGATGATGGATTTGAATCGCAATTGTTTATAGTAATTTTGTAATACTCATTTAGAGCCATGAGATGCTTATCTATTCAAAGTCGACTATATGAATATACAAAAGAAATAGGGTCCCCTTTTATTTTTCTTCATTTCACTACTTTATAAAAGCATTTCTTTTTTTTGTAATCTTTATAAAGGCACTTCTTTTGTCTATAATATTAGAATACGACATCGCATAACATTTAAAAATTTACTAATGTATTAAGAAAACCGCTTGTCTTGTGCTTTCTTATTACTAGTTTTTACTGCCATAATGTTTTTAGCATAGGCTGTTCTAGTTTTTTAAAGACTATTGAATCAAAAGTAATCCTATTCAATTGTCAACAAAAATTATGGAAAGATTACTATATTGTCACAACATACGGATTGCATACACACACTACTAGGTATACGACTACTTCAATTTCTTTTTTATGTTTTTGATACAGGTACGGTACGTCATTTCAAGTACGATATATATGAAGAAAAAAATAAAAATAAATTTTTTTTAACAATACTGAAAAAAGTACCGGATGTGTATCGTTAGAGTACGCGTGATATTCCGAATTCATACCGATGTGGTTAAAGAAGTACCGAGTACTTGAAATAGTGTTGTACCCGTATCGGATACTTAGAGAATTTTTTTTTAAAGTATGTACTTGTGACACCTAGGTATATATGTATTTATGCAATACGTATGTTAGGAAAAAATAAGAATACTTTTTAACATGTTTTGCCTTAACCTCGGATTTATTATATTGTTATTGATTTTTTCGATTTTTTTAACCTTTTCTTGAATTTAAATATATTTTCCTAAAATAAAATCCTAATATTTTTTCCCCTAAAAAGCAGAAACTGAAACCGAAACGAACCCATTTTTTCATACTTTTTATTGACTTAGATTGGAATGATTTTGATTCAATAGATCTCAAAAAATTAGGACAGACTATCCTAAAAACATTAGGACAGTAAAATTGGATATTCGCAACCATCAAAACATACACATGATCAAAACATGAAGTATTTAATATGACCAAATGCTAAAAAAAAAGAAAAAAAGGAGGAAGAATTCAGGAATCCGAGTTAGGATAGACGTCAAAATCTCTTTTGGATTTATGGTGACTAAAACTATAAACTATTGCATGTGAAACAATGTTGGCCTAATATGCTTCCATACTTTGTCTGGTTTTACGCATGGCTGATGTATATATATATATATATATATATTAGTAAAATTTACTCACGCGTTGCGTATGAGACGTGTAATGACATAAATATCGTAATATATTTTATTTTGAACATAATATTTAGATTTGGTATCATTTATTATAGTTATGTAGGTTAAAACGAATTATTAATTAATTTAGTTTACATCCGTAATTAGGAAAATATAGTGAGGACAATTTGTTAATTAATTAGATTAACTACACTATAAAAAAATACTCAAATAGCGACGAGACTAGTAACGGTATTTTTTGTTACGAGCTTATTAATTAGCGACGGTTTTTGTGACGGCTTTGTGACAGTTTAGTTAATTTGCGACAGATTTGTGACAACTTTTTAAATTAGTGACAGACTTGTGATATCTTTTGACTCTCATTAAATCAAACATTATTTTGTAGTGTTATATTGGTAATTATTAAAACATAGTGAGAGTATTTTTGGAAATATTATACAAAATTGAACAGTCTCATTTATTTTGAATTGACTTATTATAATAGAATGATATTATATTATATATTGTTGCCGGGGTGTGAATATATGGAAATGAAATTAAAACTTTTAGAAATTGATTGACGTTGTACGCCACCCTCATTGAGATAACGAAATAATGAAAGCGAAATCCACTAACTTGCGACTACTGACTACCCTATTCACGTGTAGAATATTTCAATTACCGAAATTTCCTTTTCTTTTTTTGGTCCAACTTCTAGAGATTTTATTAAGGACAAATTTTCCAACCCTATATACTTTTGACTAAACGAGTGTACTTCGAATCGAATCCTATCTATTTTTTTTATTTATTTATAGAAATCTATGTATTTCTTGCTAAACTCAATTCAATGTACTTTTGATGGAACCCTATATAATTTTGATTAAATTATACCTACTTTGCAATTTATATAGTCACGGAAAAAAAAAGTGCATACGACGATAGATGGAATTTTATTGTAAATTGGTGGCTTGTTTTGAATTGCAGATTATATAAATTTGTTGAGTGACTAATATATATATTAGCTTTTATTTTGTGTTTTATGTAAAGAATTATTACTCAGCATATATTACATGCTGAGTAATAAAGTAATTTTTAAAGTAATTTATAGAGAGTAATATTCCAATCGTGGGATATGGACAAGTCAGTCTCTTAATAACAGAGTGTACAATTCTCGTATATATAATTATGCGTATGGACAATTCTGTCTCTTAATAATAATAGAGCATACGTCCCGTCCCCACTTTCTCTTTACGAAAATGAACCTTCAACAACCCACTTGTATCTTGGCCTAACATTTTTAGTGTATTTTTCTAATTTCATTAAAAATGAAATGAGTCGAGATGAAAAAAACCAATGATAATATAATACATATTTAAAAATTTATTTAAAAAAAAAACAAATTGTTTTGAATTTGATCACTCTTTTACAAAAAAATACATATTTTGTAAACTTATTTACAAATAGATACATATGTCATTAAAAAATATTAAAAAATTAAAAACCCAAATTAAAAAAAACTAAAATTAAAATTAAAAAAAACCAAAATTTTAAAAAATACATTTTTATACAAAATATATGTGTGATCTTATTTAATTTTGTTCAATCATGTATGTCTAATCATGTTTGATCATGTCTAATCATGTCCAATCTTGTATGTCCGATCATGCTTAATCATATCTAATCATGTTTGATACTATTTAATTTTTTATTTTTTATTTTGATTTATTTTGTTTTTTTTTAATTAATTTAATTTTTTTTGATTTTTTTTTGTATATTTTGTTATTTTTTATGACATATGTAGCTAATTGTAAATAAGTATATGTATCTAATTGTAAATATATACACATAGATGAATTTTTTGTAATTAAGTTGATTGATATGTATTTATTTATAAGCCTCAATTCGAGCAAGCCTAGAAAAATTATACACACCTATATATACGGAAAATTACTAGTTCACGCTTTATTTTCGCAAATAACTAAGAATTAATTATTTAATTGCCTCCTAGGGTACTTGCGAACTCAGTCAGTCTATATATAAGCTAGAACGTTTTAAAAAAAAAGGTTAAGATTAACAGTAAAATTCATTAATTTGTCTGTACAAACTTTGAAGTTGGAACGGCCTTAATTATTAAGTATATATGTTAGGTTATCATTTCAAAAGTGTTAAAAAATAATAGCACAAACATGATTCGTCTGAAATTAATAAAAGGCAAGTGTTAGCAGCAAAATAATTAAGAGGTTCGTGATCAACTGTAAGTAAAACAGATATACCATTAAGTATATATATATGTATCATGGAATATGGGGTAAAAATAGAAATATATTCTGTAAATAAAATCATATATGAGGCTACCAAAAAAACATATGCTCGTATTTATTTCATTTTATATTATTTCAAATGCAGCATTACACGGTAAGGGGCAACAAACATCAGTATATTGACAGATGACAGTAAAAAATATATCTTTTTTTGCTCTTTCTACTAGGCTCGACTTTCCTTATCATGTATGTTCATCACTATGAAGATATGAATCATTATATCATATGGTACGGTATAATCATTGATTAGTATATAAAAACATACTAAATTTTCAAAACCCCGAATTTTCAAATAATATTTAAGATTTAGTACATATAATATAATATTATGTAACATCAAAATTTAAAGCAAAAAGTGAAAAGATATAACATCATAATCATGTAAGCATATGTAGTAGCATCATGCAGAATATGTAATAATATTTAAAAGTGTTTTATAAGTCAAGGTTTTTGATAATTAAATATTAACTAGCTTATATGTTTTCATCATTTACTCTATATAGTAGTAGCATTAAACGTAATTTAAATGTTTTCACAAAATTTATTGAATAAAGTAACATGAGTATGTATGGAAATAACCTTGGGAAGAAGAAGAAGAGCTGCAAATAGAAGAAGGGAGAAGAGAGGTGAGGTGGATATTGTGGTGTTGTATCTCCCCTTCACTTAAAGCAAGCCCCCATTTGTTTGAGGAACATAAAATAAGAACCAATAATACGAAGCAATAAATGAAGATTGATGATATTGAAGAGGCCATCTATTAAATAAAGTAATTTTTGTTATGTCCCCAAGTCAGAAGCACTTCGAGTTAGCTACTTAGCTTGATAAAGCTATGGCTTTATAGTGATATTCTAAAACTTACACGTCACCCACTTTCTGGGTAACCAATTACTAATATAAAATAACCCTCTTGAGTTTAATTCCAATGAGGCTACGCACACCATATCATCAAGGTCAGATTTTAGGATCACATTTATTGGTAAAAAAAATCATCATTTTGTATAGTTTTTTAAAAAATAAAAATATATTTATTCGTCCGACGAAATTTGGCCTAACGGTAATGTTGTTATGTGACATGAATATTACGCGGTCTTTTACAGAAATGTAAGACAATACTGTCTACATTAGATCCAAAATGCCCCCCCCCCCCGCGGACCATACACAAAGCGGGAGCTTTAGCAACGGATTTGCCTCAATATAGTCCATGAGTGTACGAGCCGATATTGACTGACACAAGGATTAGCTCATACACACGATATTCAATGACTAAGAGCTCTTTTCCTTGCTTATACGCTTCTCTTTCTATATATCTGTATTGACCTAATAAGTCTCGTAAAACGTTAGGAACACTTTTCTCGAGTAGATTATGGTATTCACCCGAAGATTACGTTATGTTCACGAAGAATGGAATATAAATATATGTCTAGGATTTTTGTTCATCCATGTTCTATAATCCAATAAAAACGGCGAGATCACCATGCAGACGCGAAGCCAACATCAATAAAATGATAACCATTTAACCAAACAATTTTAAGTATTCCTTCCAGGACCAGGTATGAATCTTGTGTAGTGCTTAATATTGGAATATGAATCCCTTTTAAACAAGATCCTTAAATTACAGTAAAAGTTTGTCTCTTAAATCTTTTTCGGACATAATACTATTCCGTCACCATGCATGCCGAACGGTAATATATATTATTTTTTTGAAAATTATCATACTTACTTTTTATAACCTTCCTAACCGAGTGTTTTCTAGAGATTAAACTGAAATTCAAGTTTAATAAATCTCATAACTCATAGTAGAGAAATTCTTGCACTCGTTAAACAAAGGAGAAATTTATCGGTTTGGTCATATACCTCAATCATAATTCATAACTTATAACATTAATTTTGATAATGACCTAGTGAATACAACGCGTAAAGTAGACAAAAAGACAACCAGAAAGTTATTTCTTGTGACTTTGCACCATGGTTTATAGCCAACCCCACCCTCCCTTATTGATTATTACACTCCTTGTTAAAATAGTGGAGGAAAGCTGTATATCATATATATGGTGTGCATATATATTATCTTACTTATGTATTAAATATTTCATATTGGTAGTGGCGCCCATATTATTTTAGTATCTTGTCTTTCTTAAATTTTCACCTATTTATTTACCTAAAAAACAATCAATTATCGACCGCCCGTTAGTCCGTCGACACATAAGTTAAAGATGTATATGGTTTAGGTGAGCGTATTTGATAGTATTTGTCCAGTTATAAAGAGTTTTAGTTTTGAATTTTTTTTTGAGAAAATTGATGCCCTCCAACTTATCTCCACCCGCTAGTTATATGTTCGTAAAAAATAGGATGTACATATATTTTTTGCTTCCAAACGCTACAAGGTGGAAAAACGACGTTAGACATTCCCTTATCTGTATTAGACAACTTATATAAGAGCAACACATAAAAGCAAACATTTCAGTAAATTAGTGAGTATATAAAATCTAAACAACTGAAATCTACGCAATTGAATAAACATATGTGAAAAAAAAAACTAACGACGACATTCGATCTGAGTCATCTGCCTCAAACCTAGTACTATTACTCCTCTATCCTCTGTGCAAGTGTTTCGATACCATGAAAGAATTGATCTCTCGTGTAAATAAGCCCAATACGAAAATGTTCAAAAACTAGTTCTCCAAACTTAAATAAACAACACCGAATATCAAACTATGTGTTTATACATTAGTATTTGCAAATTTGTATTAAAAAAAAGTAGTTGCATAATTACTCGATTCAGTAAATTACGAGTAAACGAAAAATCGTCAAGAAAATAATAGCGTCCCACCAAAGCTAACATCAACTTTTTTCTCAGACCCACACATGACTAGCAACTTTTCATATAATGGTTTTAATCTACATGGTATCGGAACTCTTGGCTTCCATGACACTATGCCATGAAAAAAATAATCAATCAATCAGACGAAGCGAAGGGAGGATGCACACATCACATTTTAGATCAACGAGAACTCTGATATAATAAACCTTCCGCACCAATTCGTTCGTTTCATTTGGTCCTTGAAGCGCTTGGTATTCATCTAGAGTTCAGAAGCTCCTTTGAAATTGGAGAACCTGACAAGATTAACATTTACCAATTCCGTGAATTTACCACCGACCATACAAAGAGAGTTATGATAAAAACATGCCAAACCAAAACTTGAATCTGTTTTTCTCAATGGTTGTACGCAACTGAAAAACTTAGCTTTAAGGTGCTCGACCTAAACATGAAAACAAGATTTCACCTTGGATTTATGACAACCTTAAGAAACTTAAAGTAGTAAGCAACATGTGCATAGCCTCAAGAATTTTCCTTTCGACTTTCATAACAACAACCACACCTTCATAGATAACCAACAGTCTATCATTGAAATGTTTTTAACAACGAGTAATATTATATAAACGAAAACAAACAAATAATGATACGATCGATCAATCTTCATCGTTACTCATTAATTGGGTATCAACATAAATGTCTACATCGACCCATCACTAATTCTCCCTTTGTTCACCGAGCATGAACAAATTTATTCAGGAAATCAGACTTAAGAAGCAAAAACTTTTTTAGACAAGGAATAAACAAAAAACAAAAAACTAGATCAAAATTTGTTTTCAGATTTAAACAGAAATGCTGATTGAAAAGCCTCCCTACAACAATTTAAAAAGATCAAATGAAAACATCTTGAGCATAAGAGTTCATTCATGTAACTGTACTGTTCTAGGACAAAGGACGAAATGACGAGAGAAAAAATATCTCTACAAAAAGTTTACTCATTTATAGAATAACAAAGAAGGAGATTAAATCATAAAAACATGAACTATAAGAACACTGCACCTTTTGAGAACAAACTTTCCTTCTTTTAATTCTTTTGGTTCCTCTCGTGAGTAGAGGCCTGATGAAAAGCAGGAAAGGCACAATCAACAGAAAATCCTTATTTACCATAGAAATGCATTGTTGTGGGACGAAAGAGAGACTTGTTCCCGATCTCAGCCTTTTGTCTTATAATTTCTTTTGGCTTATACACTGCAGTATATATGATTGGCAGGCTTAAGCTGTCGTTGAAACGCTACAGAATCTAAGCCTGAAGGCAAAATATTCTAAGGCTCGACTAAGCTAAGCTTAATTCTTAAAAGTAATAGTACAAAACAGAGTGAAATAGAGAGATTCATATTTCCATTCGATGTCTTGATGACTTGACCACAGCAGCAACAAAAATATTTTTTACCAATTGATTTGTATGAGAAGTCAGGTATATAGTGGTGATTTCATTTTTTAACAATTTCAAAACTCTGTAAACTTTGAAACACTAAAAACACCCCCTAATTTTTTTGAAGGATTTCAAAAACAGATTTAGTTGATTTTAAAAAAAAAACACAAAAAAAAACAATCTTTTCCATCTAAATGATCTAAAAAACTTTAAAATCGCTATATATTTGCAAGGTTCAAAAACCAGTTCTTAACTGAAAACACCATTAAAATCCTACGGATTTCAAAGAAAAGTTATTGATTAAAAATCCTCAAAAGTTTACAGGTACAAAAAAAAAAAACAAGGAAAAATGCCCAATAGAGAATTGAGGGAATAATCGACGTCTTGGCAGGTAATCAAAAGGCCGGAAAACTAGTACATTGGGAAATGATTATACTGCCCACTTCAACCTTTAAAACCCATATGATTCAGCAGAATATGAGTTTTAATAGCAATTCATTAAAAAAAACCCTGATAAGTCGTGAGCACACACAGATGCATATATACGCAAAAATCCAATCAGTGTTGAGCTTACTTATCACTGATTCAAAATCCTGATGCAGAAATTCAACCGATTTGTCCATTCAAACTAATTGCAAAAAGAAGAGATTCAATCCATCAGAGATGGAGAAATTCGTCCACATACACAAGACAAAAACATTTAATCAATTCATTGACTACCAAAAGATTCGGTTGAGCACTTGTGACCCTCACACAAAGCACGCTGTTACCTCCTCCAACACTCCCCAAGAAGTTGAAGAGAAACAAGAAATAATTTTCACATATGATGTCGATTTCCAGGTAAACTGTACATCTGAAATTCTTAGTTTTATAATAAGGTATACAGCTGCCGCCAATGTGATTTCATATTGCCGGTTTTGCTATGTATTTGAATGTTTCTTTAGGTAATCATCGTTGTCAATCGTGCCTGTTCTAACTTGGTCTATCTTTAGACTTAAGATGATACCCATTTCAGAGAAAACGCAATTTTTTATTTTATTTTGATGACTTGCTAACCATCCAGGGTCGAGCTGGCGTGGGGTTGTGGGTCAGGGTGGGGATGAGTGCTTAATCATGGCATATTAACCCTTTATGAAACAAACAGAATTAAAAAGTTGAAATTGTATAGCTTATTTTTGTAGACAAGGTTAAATCTTTAATATTTCGAGTTTTATTATAATACTTTTTTGTTAGGACCAGATTTCTGGTCTAAATATTGTTTATTGTCTATTGGTTTTTACTAAATAAATCATAACTGTTGTTAAGAACTAAGACAATATTGACAGGTTTCAAGTACCAGTTGCAAACTCAGTTACAACCTACTAAGTCAGTAGTATTAGGTTTCAAGTACCAGTTGCAAGCTCAGTTACAACCTACTAAGTCAGTAGTGTTAGGTTTCAAGTAGCAGTTGCAACCTCAGTTGCAACCACAGTTCCAACCTGCTGCTCAGCCGTATTCTGTCTAGTTCTGTAAAGCTGCATAATTATTCTTAATTAATAATTATTTGTTCTACAGTTTGCAGTATATATTCTCATATGATGTTAAAGGTTTGATATGCGTAAATTGAGAATATCAAAGTGTTAATGAAAGATGTTTTTTAAAATATATTAAGAGATTAGTTTATAAGGTTATGTTTCCTTTTAATATGTATCTCTATTTCTTATGCTTATCCTTATCACTTGTTTCAATCTTTGTTCCTTATCATATTCAGCAAAGATACGTTTAAAGATTGATTGTTACATGGAGTTGAATGTTTCATATACTTATGAAAAGATATTATCTTTATATGTTTCCTTTCAAAGGGAAAGACTAAACTCTTACTTTTAAGCTTGTTATTAACTAGGTATTAACCAAAGATGATTGGAGTCAATCCACGCTGAAGTATCACGCAATGCATGGAAAGATTGAAGCCAATCAACAAAGTCAAAATCAATCAAAAGATATTGAAGATTGAAGATTGTTTTTACTTGCTTATATACTTGATAACTTTAGCTTGTAAAAGTGTGTGTTCTGAATTATAAAGAACCCATTACTTGAGAGAATACACAGTGAGATTTAATAAGAAAACAATGGTGGGATGCCATTGATTTATAATTGATAGTTATAGAGTAGGAGCAATATAGAGATAGGCAGAAAAACCTAGAGGGAGTCTAAGAGTTTTTCATTAAGACTTGAATCTTATATTGTAAGCTTTTTATAATATCATAATCTGGGTAAGTGCCCCGGAGACGTAGCCTAGTTAGGTGAACTCCGTTGTTAAATGTGTTTGTGATTACTTTAAGTACATTTAACGTTTTACAGTTCTGTCCATTAAATACACTTGGTTCCAACTGTGGTTGCAACCTCACTTGGAACCTAACTGCAAAACTGCAACTAGAACAGTGGATAGGAATTACAATTGGTATCAGAGCTTCACACTAGATCATACTTAGTGTGGATCTTGTGTTCTGGTAAAAATGGACTTAATGAGAGAAGGAAACGCATTCAACAAACCACCATTGCTTGAAGGAGAAATCAATTATGGAGTTTGGAAAATCAGAATGAGATCGTTCATTAAACAGCAAAATGAACATGCTTGGAAAACAGTACTGTATGGTTGGGAAGCTCCAACTGTTACTGATGGTGAAGGTGATCTAGTTTATGTGCCTGAAGACAGATGGTCTGCTGATGAGGACAGAAAATCAAGTGCCAACTCCACAACAATAAACTTGATATTTGCTGGTGTAACTCTCAGTGTGTTCAGGTATATCTCTCATTGTGAAACTGCCAAAGAGGCATGGGACATCTTACAAATAACCTTTGAAGGAACTGTTAAAGTTAAAGCTTTTAAACTCCAACAATTAACCACTCAATTTGAAAATTTAAGAATAGAGGAAGATGAAACGATTGAACAATTTAATGGCAGAATTTGTCATATTGCTCATCAAGCTGGAACCTTAGGTGAAAAATACAGTGATGCTAAACTTGTTAAGAAAACTCTAAGGTCTCTTCCAGAAAGGTTTGAAATTAAAGTTACTGCTATTGAAGAGTCAACAGACTTAGATAATCTTAAACTTGAAGAAATTATAGGAAATCTAAGCACTCATGAGCTTAAATTCTTCAAACATAAAAGACCAGAAAAAGGAGTAGCATTTCAGGCTAAGAAATCTGAACCTAATGTCTGTGATAAAATAAGTGATGAAGAACAGCTAGCTTTCTTTGCTAAAAAGGTTTACAAGAAGTTTTATAAGAAAAAAGATGATGATACTGGTACTTCTAAAAACTTTCAGAAAAGAGATTATCAAGGTAAGTCAGAATCTAGGTTTAACAATAATTCTACAGGAAAATGGAATCCTAAAGAGAAGGATAATAAAGAATACAAACCTAGAGAAATTCAATGCAGAGAATGTAGAGATTTTGGTCACATTCAGTCTGAATGTGCAAATACTTTAAAAAGGAATAAAAATGCTTGTATAACCACTCACAGTGATAGTGATTCTGAGAGCAACAATGATGAAGAGGATGGTTCTAATTTTGTTAATTTTATGGGAATAATCACTGACAAAGAACCTACTTATGAAAGCAACTGTGAATCTGTATCAACCATAGTTACTACTGATCTTAAAAACTACAGTAGTGATGTGGAAGAACCTTCTGATGAAAACATTACTCAGCAATATATTGTTCTTTATGAAAAGTATAAATGCCTTAGTAAGAAATCCTTGATTATGAACAATCTTAATGTTAATCTTAAGAATGAGGTTAATAGTCTTACTGAGAACTTAACACTCAACTAGCTGAACTTACTGAAACTAGAAAAATAATAAAATTGCTGAATATTTCTGCTTCAGAAAAATTAGATGACATGCTGTCCTATTCTAGAGGGTCTAAGGACATAAGTGGTTTAGGTTACTATGGTTGGGGAAGTACAGGAAAAACTACCTTTATTAAAGCTGATGCTAAAGCTGAAACTCATAAGTTTAACTATAAGGTTAGAAGCTCTGTTGCAACCAAGGTTGCAACCAGGAATAAAACTCAAGTTTTTGTGAAAAAGGTTAGATGTACAGTTGCAACTAGAGATGCAACCACAGTTGCAACCAAGAAAAAACTGAATAGCTATGAGGTTAAATCTACTTTTAGAGCTAAACTGTGTAACTTCTGTAAAAGATCTGGTCATGTAGAAATCCAGTGTTATTTAAAGAAGAACAGAAGATATATTTCTCAGAAGACCTGATTGGCTTCTATCAATAAAAAATTGAACTGAGTCTGGATTGTTAAAGAAAAATCTACCTCCATTGCTAATAATAAAGCTGTTATTACTTCCTTGAATGTTGTTACTTCTAATGATTGGTATTTTGACAGTGGTTGCTCTAAGCACATGACAGGTACTGCAAGTTTCCTAAAAAATGTCACTAATCTCACAGGAAACACTGTTGTGTTTGGAGGAGGAGATACTGGTAAAATTGTTGGTAAAGGTACCTTAAACAAACCTGGAATGCCTAATATTGATGATGTTTTTCTTGTAGATGGTCTAAAAGCTAATCTTATTAGTATTAGTCAACTATGTGATAACAAGATGATTGTCAAGTTTAACAAAGATAAGTGTCTAATTACTGATCTTAACAATGATGTGGTCATGACTGGAATTAGATCAACAAACAGCTGCTATGTGTTTGAAAAAGCTGAAAAAGAATTGCCTCAGAATAGGTGTAATCAAGCTCTCACTAATAATGCTGATATTTGGCATAAAAGGCTGGGTCATGTTAACTACAAAACCTTAGATAAACTTGTTAAAGAAGAACTGATAAGAGGTATTCCTAAACTTAGTGCTAAAACTCAAAGTGTCTGTGGTGACTGTGCAGTTGGCAAACAAACAAAGAATACTCACAAAAGTACTAGTCAAATCTATACTAAGAGAGTCCTAGAACTACTTCATATTGACTTAATGGTTCCTATGCAAACTGCTAGTATAGGTGGCAAAAAGTACATTTTGGTAGTTGTAGATGATTTCTCTAGATACTCATGGGTAGTTTTCTTAAAAGATAAAACTGAGACTTTTGATCTCTTTAAAACTCTGTGCTTAAAACTTCAAAATGAAAAAGGTTCAACCAGTGGTAACATTGTTAGGGTCAGAAGTGATCATGGAACAGAATTTGAAAACAGTAAGTTTAGAGAATTTTGCAACTCCCTAGGTATTAGTCATGAGTTCTCTGCACCTAAGACTCCACAGCAAAATGGCATAGTTGAAAGAAAAAATAGAACCATTCAGGAAATGGCTAGAGTCATGCTTAACTCTAAGAAACTTGCAAACAGATTTTGGGCTGAAGCTGTTAATACTGCATGTCATATAGTTAATAGAGTGTACATTACTAAAGGCACCTCCATGTCTGCTTATGAAATATGAAAATGAAGAAAACCCAATGTTAAGTATTTTCAAGTCTTTGGGTGTGTCTGTTACATTCTCAGAGATAGAGAGCATCTTGGTAAATTTGATTCTAAAAGTGACAAAGGGATCTTTCTTGGTTATGCTCAGAATAGTAGAGCTTTTAGAGTCTTTAATCAAAGAACAAACTGTGTTATGGAATCTTATAATGTGTTATTTAATGACTTACAAGATGTGAATGAGACTACATGTGATGATGAAGAGTCGGATATAACAGGAAAAGAGACTGAAGAAAGCCAGCAAACAAGCAGTCCAACAGTGGTTGGAAGTCCAGTTGCAACTGAGGTTGAAACTGAGGTTGAAACCCAGAATGCTGCAGCGTCTGAAGAAGAAGAAGAAAGCTCTCATGTTCAGTCAACTAGCAAGCCTCGCTATGTAAGGACTCAGAAAAATCATTCTCTTGACAATGTCACAGGAGAAGTAGCTTCAGGTATGAAAACCGGAGGTAAAAGAAACAATGTTGTTCACTTTGCTTGTTATATATCTTAGTTAGAACCTAAGAATATAAAAGAAGCGTTAGAAGATAGTGAATGGATTCTTGCTATGCAAGATGAATTGGCTCAATTTGAGAGAAATGATGTATGGACTTTAGTACCCAGACCTTCCAATAAAAATGTTATAGGGGCTAAATGGATTTTTAGAAATAAAAGTGATGAGGATGGTGTGATTATCAGGAATAAAGCAAGGTTGGTAGCTCAGGGTTATACACAAATTGAAGGAATTGATTTTGATGAAACCTTTGCTCCTATAGCTAGAATTGAATCCATTAGAATGTTACTATCTCTTGCATGTCTGTATGATTTTAAACTGTTTCAACTTGACATAAAGAGTGCTTTTCTGAATGGTGTGATTAATGAAGAAGTATATATCTGTCAACCTAAGGGATTTGAAGATCCTAAATTTCCTGAACATGTCTATTTGCTGAAAAAGGCCTTGTATGGTCTAAAACAAGCTCCTAGAGTTTGGTATGATAGATTAACCAAGTTCTTGATTAAAAAAGGTTTTAACAGAGGGGGAGTTGATAAAACTCTGTTTACTAAGAAAACTACAAATGATATAATCATTGCTCAAATCTATGTTGATGACATTGTATTTGGTTCTACCTCTAATAACAGAATAGAAGAATTCATTTCTGATATGAAAAATGAATTTGAAATGAGTGGTGGAGGTGAACTAACTTACTTTCTAGGATTGCAAGTTAAACAGAATCAGAAAGGCATTTTTCTATGTCAGAGTAAGTATGCAGACAATCTTGTTAAGAAGTTTGGTCTGAGTGAGAGTAAAGATAAGAGAACCCCTATGAGTACTACCCTTAAACTGTCCAAAAATGATAAAGGGAAAAGTGTCTGTCATAGTCTTTATAGATCCATGATTGGAAGTTTGCTTTATCTAACTGCTAGTAGACCAGACCTCTGGTTAAGTGTAGGAGTGTGTGCCAGGTATAATGCAAATCCTTTTGAACCTCATCTTCTAGCTGTTAAAAGGATTTTAAGGTATGTAAAAGGAACAATTCACCTAGGCCTATGGTATTCTAAAGATACAAATAATTTCCTAAGTGGCTACTGTGATGCAGATTGGGCAGGAAACATAGGTGATAGAAAGAGTACTTCTGGTGGTTGTTTTTATTTTGGAAACAACCTTGTTTCTTGGTTTAGTAAAAAGCAAAATTGCATCTCTTTATCTACTGCTGAGGCAGAATATATTGCAGCTGGAAGTGGATGTACTCAACTTATTTGGATGAAACAGATGCTAAATGATTATAATGTTAAGCAAGAAATATTAACTTTATGCTGTGATAATAAAAGTGCAATAGATTTGGCAAAGAATCCAGTTCAACATTCTAGAACTAAACACATAGACCTAAGGCATCATTTTATCAGAGAACTAGTTGAAGGAAAAAGCTTAATTTTAGAACATGTTTCAACTGAAAAACAATTAGCTGATATTTTCACAAAGCCCCTTGATACTAATAAGTTTGAATCTTTAAGAAGTGATATAGGGGTATGTCACTTTGAATCTAATTGAATACTCTTGTTATGTATGTATGTTTTGAGTACCTTAAATACTGTTTATTTTTAGAGGTAAGTCTTTATTGAGCTTTAAAGTTTTTGTCTTGAAAAAGCCGCTTTTTGGTATCTCAAAAACATATGTGAGGTAACTTGTCCTAACACCTCTCTGATAATAGAGTTGCATGCACAAAGTGCAAATTTTATATAGTGGTTGCAAGTACAGTTGCAACCCTAGTTGAAACCACATGCTAATAATACTGGTTGCAAGCTCAGTTGCAACATCAGTTGAAACCTCCTAATACTGAAAAATTCAGTGAGTGTCCAAATTCTCTAAAATTCAAGACATGTCTTGTTTATTTTTGACATCACTTATACTCTTTCCTTGCTGAGATCATCAAACTAGTTTTTGTATAGAGATGAAAATGGATTTGCTCAATTTAAGCTCTTCGAATCTAATCTGGATTTAAGCTACTCTATGATAAACATATCTTTTTGAGTAAGTTGTTAGTTTTTTTTTAAAAAAAGTGAATATCTTCATAATTTGCTATCTTCCCTTGAAACTAGTCGAAATTTCCTTACTATCCTCAATTACTTCGAATTCAAATTTTTGGGTAAATCCTCAATTACTAATTGTCAAAAGATTTGGTCCTTGTTGCTATTTATACAAACCTTCTTTTAATATACCAAATCAATCACAATTATCACAATTACTCTCTCACAGCGTAGTTCTAAGTCCGGTTCCAACCTCCAGTTGAAACCATGTCTTCCAACCCTTCTAAAAACCCAAACCTGAACAGTGATGATGACTGCACTCTAAGAGATTTCTTGAATAAATCTCCAACCAGTCCTGGCTCTAAGGCTAAGGTAAGTGAGTCCTCTTCTTCTAAGAAACATAGGACTAAAAAGCATGCTAGGAGGAATCCTGATAATGATCCTATTATTGCTAAGTTTGAGTATGTTCCAAAATTCAATGAAGGTGATCCTCGTTTCTGGAGTAGAACCACATATAGGAGGTTTAGGGCTTTAGCTAGCAAAGAAACCCATTATGAAAGAAAGATTAATTTGGTTAGCTATCCTCATATACAACTTTATATTGAAAAATTGCTCTCTGCTGTTCGTTTAGGAAAAACTGTCTGTTATGCTGATTCCTACTACCCTGCTGTTGTTAAAGAGTTTTATGCTAACCTGAGTAGTAGTGTCTTTGATGAAATCAATCCTATGTCTGGAAGGGTCTTCTTAAGGGGTGCTACTTTAGACTTTACCCCTAAGTTAATAAATGAATTTCTGAATGCACCAAATCCTTCTGTGGAAAATACTGAATATGACATGGAAGTCATTGGTCTGGTTCTAACTGGAAAGAACACTAGATTTGATGGTACTTCCATCAAAACATCATCTCTCACACTTTGTGCTGCTGTTTTGCACAAAATTGCTAGGTTTAACTGGACCCCTACCAAACAACCATCCAAAGTAAACAAAGAAATGGCCATATTTCTATACAAAATTATGTCTTCTTTGCCTATCAACTTTGGTCATCATGTTTTCAACCTGATTAAAGAGTTCAGTGATATCAATTCATCATCTATCTTGCTACCCTTCCCTTGCCTAATAACTAGTATTCTTATAAACCAAGTTTCTTCTATGGGCAGAGATTCTCCTATTAGTATTAATGAACCTTTCACTGATTGTCCATCTGCCCCTATATATTTCTGCTAAACTGTTAAAAGAAGGGCATATCAATGACATTTCTGGTGAAAAAGGCAAAGAAAAAGAAGAAGAAACTTCTACTGCACCTTCAGAAAAGAAGAGAGGTGTAAGGTGGTACTTGACACAGAAGCTGGTGTATAATCTGAAAAGGAGAGCTGAATTAGATGCTGATGATTATCAAATCAAGAAGCTGCTGGTGAACCTAATAGAGAGTGATGATGGGGATAGTGATGCTACTCACAGTGATGATGGTTTCTCCATAAGCAGTGAGGATGAAGATGAAGAAGTAGTTAGAGACAATCCTCTAAGAGAAAGAGCCCCACATTCTGATATACCTCGTGACTAATTACAATGGCTGCTGACAAATAGGGGGAGTGAAGTTTATGAATGTTCTGTTGTTCTGTTCTGTTTAATTTCAATTTCAAGACTTAATACTGTTATCTTTAAGTCCTATTACATTTGCTGTACTAAGACAATGTTGTGCCATGTTTTTGGCCTTTCAATTTTTGCAATTTCTAGTTTGAAGTATGGTTATCTTTAAAATTGAATTTGTGAATGGATACATTCTGTGCCTATTTAAATACCTGCAATTCTAACATACAGGGGGAGCTATAAGATATACAATTTAAGACTGTGCTGATATTGAATTTGCAGGTGGTTGGGATGATTTATAAACTTAATTGATTTGTCAAAACCAATGACAAAGGGGGAGATTGTTAGGACCGGATTTCTGGTCTAAATATTGTTTATTGTCTATTGGTTTTTACTAAATAAATCCTAAATGTTGTTAAGAACTAAGACAGTATTGACAGGTTTCAAGTACCAGTTGCAAACTCAGTTACAACCTACTAAATGAATAGTATTAGGTTTCAAGTACCAGTTGCAAGCTCAGTTACAAACTACTAAGTCAGTAGTGTTAGGTTTCAAGTACCAGTTGCAACCTCAGTTGCAACCACAGTTCCAACCTTCTGCTCAGCCGTATTCTGTCTAGTTCTGTAAAGCTGCATAGCTGTTCTTAATTAATAATTATTTGTTCTACAGTTTGCAGTATATATTCTCATATGATCTTAAAGTTTTGATATGCGTAAATGAGAATATCAAAGTGTTAAGGAAAGATGTTTTTTAAAATATATTAAGAGATTAGTTTATAAGGTTATGTTTCCTTTTAATACGTATCTCTATTTCTTATGATTATCCTTATCACTTTTTCAATCTTTGTTCCTTATCATATTCAGCAAAGATACGTTTAAAGATTGATTGTTACATGCAGTTGAATGTTTCATATACTTATGAAAAGATATTATCTTTAAAAGATGTTATTTTTATATGTTTCCTTTCAAAGGGAAAGACTAAGCTCCTACTTTTAATCTTGTTATTAACTAGGTATTAACCAAAGATGATTGGAGTCAATCCACGCTGAAGTATCACGCAATGCATGGAAACATTGAAGCCAATCAACAAAGTCAAAAGCAATCAAAAGATATTGAAGATTGAAGATTGTTTTTACTTGCTTATATACTTGATAACTTTAGCTTGTAAAAGTGTGTGTTCTGAATTATAAAGAACCCATTACTTGAGAGAATACACAGTGAGATTTAATAAGAAAACAATGGTGGGATGCCATTGATTTATAATTGATAGTTATAGAGTAGGAGCAATATAGAGATAGACAGAAAAATCTAGAGGGAGTATAAGAGTTTTTCATTAAGATTTGAATCTTATATTGTAAGCTTTTTATAATATCATAATCTGGGTAAGTGCCCCGGAGACGTAGCCTAGTTAGGTGAACTCCGTTGTTAAATGTGTTTGTGATTACTTTAAGTACATTTAGCGTTTTACAGTTCTGTCCATTAAATACACTTGGTTCCAACTGTGGTTGCAACCTAACTTGGAAGCTAACTGCAAAACTGCAACTAGAACAGCGGATAGCAATTACACTTTTGTTCGAGTAGAATGAAAGTTACAAGACCCCATAAATAATGGAGTAGTACTCTTTGATATAAGGGTTTTAAGGACGTTTATTTCGGTTGCTGAGACGGGGTAACATACTTTCACTAGGTTTTACATGTTAAAGGAAAATGCTTTTTATATCCTACTTTTTGCTTTTCCCCCAAAAGTATAAAATATGAACTATTAATATATCATTCGATAATATTTCTTTCCAATAAATATGGATATTTTGTAGAAAATGTGGCAATCCTTATTTTACAGATAATGAATAAGGTGGTGATTGAAAGTAAGGATCTTTGATTGGGAAGTAATCCTACTTACAGCTACTATGAAAATTATATAAAAAGTTATTTATGTATGTCTTTTTTTTGGCTTCTGGGTTGCTTTACGAAGAAGTTTTGCATAGGCCGGTGTGCTTACTTCTTTTACCACAAGGCTAGAGAATAAGCTCTTTGAAAATATTTATGTTAAATTCTTACCCTGTAAAATTCACAAACATGCTTTTGATGTGTGCTTTGTTCTGTCCTGGAATTGTGGTAACAATTACCACCCCCACCCCCTCCCTCTCTGTGTGTGTGTCTGTCTCTTCTGCAGTAACACCTTTCCCTTAACATTAGACTCTCATTTAATAATTTTGAGTTTGTCATTTGTAGGAGAGTGATGTGAAATGGGTCTAGGTGGGACACATACCTACTCATGAGTGACGACCAAATCCACTGGTTTTCCATCGTAAACTCTTTAATGATCGTCCTATTCCTCTCTGGTATGGTCGCTATGATAATGCTAAAAACTCTTTATCGTGATATCTCAAAATACAATGAACTCGAAACCCAAGAAGAGGCCCAAGAGGAAACAGGTTGGAAACTTGTTCATGGTGATGTTTTTAGACCCCCAAATAATTCCGATTTGTTATGCATCTATGCTGGGACTGGGATTCAATTCTTCGGAATGATGCTCGTAACCATGATCTTTGCCATCCTCGGGTTTCTCTCTCCTTCAAACCGAGGAGGGCTTATGACCGCGATGCTCTTACTTTGGGTTTTCATGGGATTATTTGCTGGCTATGCCTCTACACGCTTATATAAGATGTTCAAAGGAACCGAGTGGAAAAGAATTGCTCTACGGACAGCATTTATGTTCCCAGCTACAGTTTTCGCTATATTTTTCGTTTTAAACGCTTTAATTTGGGGGCAAAAATCTTCCGGAGCTGTTCCTTTTGGTACCATGTTTGCTCTTTTCTTCTTGTGGTTTGGTATCTCGGTCCCGCTCGTGTTTGTAGGTAGCTATGTCGGGTTCCGTAAACCAACTATCGAAGATCCAGTGAAAACAAACAAAATCCCGAGACAAATCCCTGAACAAGCATGGTATATGAACCCTATTTTCTCTATTTTAATCGGGGGAATCCTACCATTTGGAGCAGTCTTCATCGAGCTTTTCTTCATATTGACCTCGATTTGGCTGAATCAGTTCTATTACATATTCGGATTCCTATTCATAGTCTTTGTTATCCTTATCGTCACTTGTGCCGAAATATCTATCGTTCTTTGCTATTTCCAGCTATGTAGCGAAGATTATCTATGGTGGTGGAGATCATATCTAACCTCAGGCTCATCAGCTCTCTACCTTTTCTTGTACGCAACTTTCTATTTCTTCACAAAGCTTGATATTACCAAACCGGTCTCTGGGATGCTGTATTTCGGATATATGCTTATTGGTTCGTATGCATTCTTTGTGTTAACTGGTACAATTGGGTTCTATGCTTGTTTCCTGTTCACAAGACTCATTTACTCATCAGTGAAGATTGATTAAGGAGAAGGAAACAATTTATGGTTTCATGGTGAGCTCGAAAGGTAGAATATAGTGGCACTACTCGCGTTAGATGATGGGAATTTTCTGTTTTTTGCTCTTTTTGTTGGACATGTAGCTCTTTATTATATTGTTGTAGATTTCTATTGTCTTTTTGCCGAAACTGGGCTTTTACAACTATGCACTTCATCTGATCTAATATAAACTATTCTCTTTGATCATACAATTGTGGGTTGATAGATTTGCTTTGGACATTCACTGCCTACTGATCAGTGCCCACAGTTATTGTGGAATGTAAGTGTCAGGTGAAGAAATGCTATGTTTCAATAACTTTTAGGCTCCGTTTGGAACCCGGAAAAGGAAAGGAAAGGAAAATGAAAATATATTTTCTTGGGAAATCATTTTCTGGCCCGTGTTTGGCATGTCTAAGAAGAACATGTCTTTTATCATCTCTCTCACAAGGGTACTTAATTATATCACTATATTCATCCTAGAAAATAAAGGAGGCGTACTAAATCGTACAAAAAACGTAGCAAAAACGTAGCGTTTGTGCATAAAATCGAAAAAATAAAACGTTGATGTACAAAATCGAAAAAAGTGCAAAGCTTGGTGCATCAATCTGTAATTTGGCCATTATTTTCACACCAATTACTATTGCCTATTGGCTGAATTTTTGCTCAATGGGTAGTTATTTAAAGTTTTTGATACATTTGATGTAACTTTAATTTGTATGAACGCTTAATTAGACAATTTAAGAACAACCGTTTAGCCCAAACCCCAGATTCCCTCCCGCGACATCGTAAACTATATTCATCGTCTGTTGCTGAACATTTCCGAAAATACCCACATCCGAGTCGTCACCATTTCCCGCAAATGCCAAACAAATCTGTGATGCCCCCCCGCCTGAATAAAGTATCCCCAATCCAGTACTTATGGGAACCTGAATATTTCCACCAAAATAAAAGGTTATTACCGGTATTGTAACGGATGTGTAGTTGCTAAGGTCGAAGCATGTGTCAAGTATAGAAAGTGCCGGAGCCGAAGGGTATTTGGCCATTTGCTTTTTGAATTCTGTGCTTAGGGCAGAGTAAGCCGTGGGCGGGAGACGGGTAATGACCGTTCCCGAGTCGATGATCATACCACCAGTCTTGAATACAGTCTGGGAGATCGGTAATAACGTGGCACCACATTTTATCGCTACCATGTCGATGAAGTAAAACGATGAGCCTTTAGAGTTGATCGACAGGGGGGTGAATTTTAGTGCATTTGAATTTGGTCCTTTTCCAAAGGTTAGATATCCGGTTGAACTCGACGTGGGAAGACAATACGAGAAGTACTTTCCGTACTTTGAGGCAGTCTGTGACACGATGGACAATTCCTGACGCCCAAGACCTAGTTTTAAATTATGAGATTGATTAGAAATGACTTTCGGATGCTTTTATTGCAGCTTATAAACAAAATTACATGTTGGCCTTTTGGGTTGCGGAAAAATATAGCAAGTTTGTCCAACTTCTAGCTTCTAGCCAATTAAGGCAAAAAAACCCATAAAAAGCTCAACTTTTAATTTGATCAACCAAGTGATGGCTAAGTTTTAAAAGAAAAAAAGCATAAAACCGAGTTTATAAAGTGTGTAACCAACCAACGGCCTAGTTGACATGTGTATTATGTATATATAAATATCAATGATTTGATAATTATATTGTAATACCTAGCAGACCCGCGGTTCCTCTGAATAACCCTTCGTTGTATTGGCCGCACCCGAAGGAGAAATTCGGGAAAACATCCATCGAAGACAAAGTCAACGTTTCAGTACCAAAGTACCCCTGGGAAATCGACTGATCCCCATACCGGATCCCGTACACGCAGACCCCTGAACCAGACTCACATATTGGCGGGTTCTCAGTGGCGGATTGAAGCAGACCGCATTGGGTAGACGTACATGACGCGTTTCTATACGTGCTGGATCCGGAAGGGTCAAAGATCGGGTCTTGTTGTTTGTAACAAGTTCCAGCACAAGGTTGGCATTGGGTCCATGTTAGGTCGCTACCTGTTGGAAAGTAATATAAATGATTAAGAAAAAATGTTTATATTACAAGTTCAAGATTTTAGTGAAATTGGCGACTTAACATCATCTGAGGGGTGCCGAGACCGACAACAACAAAGTAGTTGCCTGTCCCAAGCAAGTTGCCGGATTTTGCAGGTAGCGTTGTTCCGGAAGTCCTAAGGGTACTTTTGTCTGAGCTGATGCCAAATTTAGACTGAATTGAGTTCACTCGGGATTGGTCCTTTTCGAGGAATTGACTCACAGACGGTACATTTAATTTGTCGGAAGTGAGTTGAGAGCAAGGCCCATGCCTGTGGACAACTTTTAATGACCGTCCGTTGCTTTTACCTACTTGATAAAATCATCAAAGAATTTTTATTTACATACTATCAAAAGACTAGTTAGTATGATTAACTGATTAAGAAGTTTGAGTAGAGCTTTTTCTCATTTCACAACCTCTAGTTTTTTTACTTCTCCTGGATATTGACCGTATGAGGGATAATAGAATTATAAAAGTTGGTTGTTTCAGCAATATATGCTTTTTGAGCCATCTCAACGACCTGGTAATTAACAAGTATACTTCTTTGGGAGAAGTTTAAAATAGTAGTGCCAAAAAAAAGACAGAACAACTTGTAAGAGCTTAATCTCATACCAATAATGAATTGTTATCTTCCAAATAAGAGAATATGATTGATGCAAAGTTTACCAAAAGCATGAGATGTTTTGCAATTGCTCTTTATATTTTATTTTAAAATTCTTTCCTAGCTTTCTATATTGATGAATGTAAAAACGAGAAGTCTTGCAAGTCCATAAAATAACATTTTCGCCATAATGTTCATCATGTCTATGCCCCTCGATCCGATTCCTATATTATAAATATTCTTCAGGTTACCTTAGCTCCAAGGCCATCCTCGAAGGCTATGTTTGCTTGGGGACCCTACTTATATTATGTTTGTTTACATAAAATACAATTAGTACTATATGATGTATTTTAACTTAATAAGTGTGTATAACTAATAACACATATATGTTGATATTATTTATACCACTCATAATACTAGTTATAAACAATATTATCCATTTATACTATCCTGCAAAGAAACATGAGTTTCGAGAATACACTTATCTAATGTTTTCCTTTTTCATTATTTTGACACATCACAGTATACTATTATTAGACGTCTGTGCGTAAATAATCAACCCACAAACTTAAATTTAACATATCATCCTCTTAACCCTAAAATTTAACTTAACACTAAAAAACCCTAAAATTTAACTTAACACTTTGGATAAAATAATAAAGTAACCTGAAGAAAATTCACACGGAAACATTCATAGCAAACATGAACTAATTAAGTATTTGACACGATGAGGAGAGGTAGAGATGATGGATTTGAATCGCAATTGTTTATAGTAATTTTGTAATGCTCATTTAGAGCCATGAGATGCTTATCTATTCAAAGTCGACTATATGAATATACAAAAGAAATAGGGTCCCCTTTTATTTTTCTTCATTTCACTACTTTATAAAAGCATTTCTTTTTTTGTAATCTTTATAAAAGCACTTCTTTTGTCTATAATATTAGAATACGACATCGCATAACATTTAAAAATTTACTAATGTATTAAGAAAACCGCTTGTCTTGTGCTTTCTTATTACTAGTTTTTACTGCCATAATGTTTTTAGCATAGGCTGTCCAAGTTTTTTAAAGACTATTGAATCAAAAGTAATCCTATTCAATTGTCAACATAAATTATGGAAAGATTACTATATTGGCCTCGTTTGGTCGCGTCTTTTATATTCAAAAATATACTTTTTGTAAGTGGGTTGAAAAGTATACTTTTCTGTTTACTTTTTAGTAAGTAAATGCTGTTTGGTGAACACCGTAAAACTATACTTTTCATTAAAAATGTTGTTTGGTAAAATATGTTTACTTTTACTTTTTGAGTGAAAATGAATTGTTTATTCAAATAATGCACAATAGGTACCACTTTTGAACTTATATGTACCTCAATAAGTTCATATTCCCTATAGGTATTACTTTTTAATTATTTACTTTATTTACCAAAACGCCATATACATATTTCATAAAAAATGAAAAAAAAAACACATAAAATTATATAAAATAAAAAAAATCTCAAAATAGATGAAAAAAAAATCACAAAAAATCACTAAAAATGAAAAATAAATAAAAAAAATCATAAAAAAAATAAAAAAATCACAAAAAAAAATAAAAAATGTATAAAAAATGAAAAAAATCACAAAAATGAAAAAAGAATAAAAAAATCACAAAAAAATTATAAAAAATGAAAAAATCACAAAATTTTAAAAAAATTACAAAATAAAAAAAAAAAAAATGTAATTTTTTTTTTAATTTTTTGTGATTTTTTATAAGTTTTTGTCATTTTATATATTTTTTTTGATTTTTCGGTATAAAAAGTGTTATATTGACAAAAAAAATTATATATATATTTTTTAAATTTTTTTAAAAGTTTGTGATTTTTTTCATTTTTTATGATTTTTTGTAATTTTTTAAATTTTTTATAATTTTTTTAATTTTTTTTGTGATTTTTTTATTTTTTAATAATTTTTGGTGATTTTTGGTGATTTTTTTTTTAATTTTTGGTGATTTTTTTTAATTTTTTGTTTTTTTTGTTATTTTTTATATTTGTTGTGATTAAAGATTTTATTATTTAAAGATTAAAAAATACAAAATTAGGAAAATATAATGATGATATGAACTAGGTTTTGAACTGTACTTTAAAAACACATTCAGATTAAAACCTACTTAAAAGTTTCATCAAACTTACTTTTAAAAAGTATTATCAAACTTACTTTTAAAAAGTCTACTTATAGACATTTACTTTTCACCAAAAGTATACTTATGAGATGACATCCAAACAAACTAATATAAGTAAAAGTAAAAGTAAAGCCAAAAGTATACTTAATGGTTTACTTTTTAAAAGTAAGCTTTTAAAGTGGCAGCCAAACAACATTACAATAAGTAAAAGTAAAAGTAAAAGTAAAAGTAAGCAAAAAACAGGCCAACCAAACAAGGCCATTGTCACAACATACGGATTGCATACACACACTATTAGGTATACGACTCCTTCAATTTCTTTTTTAAGTTTTCGATACAGGTACGGTACGTCATTTCAAGTACGATACATATGAAGAAAAAAATAAATTTTTTTTTTTTAACAATACCGAAAAAAGTACCGGATGTGTATCGTTAGCGTACACGTGATATTCTGAATTCATACCGATGTGGTTAAAGAAGTACCGAGTACTTGAAATAGTGTTGTACCCGTATCGGATACTTAGAGAATTTTTTTTTAAAGTATGTACTTGTGACACCTAGGTATATATGTATTTATGCAATACGTATGTTAGGAAAAAATAAGAATACTTTTTAACATGTTTTGCCTCAACCTCGGATTTATTATATTGTTATTAATTTTTTCGATTTTTTTAACCTTTTCTTGAATTTAAATATATTTTCCTAAAATAAAATCCTAATATTTTTTCCCCCTAAAAAGCAGAAACTGAAACCGAAACGAACCCATTTTTTCATACTTTTTATTGACTTAGATTGGAATGATTTTGATTCAATAGATCTCAAAAAACTAGGACAGACTATCCTAAAAACATTAGGACAGTAAAATTGGATCTTCGCAACCATCAAAACATACACATGATCAAAACATGAAGTATTTAATATGACCAAATGCTAAAAAAAAAGAAAAAAAGGAGGAAGAATTCAGGAATCCGAGTTAGGATAGACGTCAAAATCTCTTTTGGATTTATGGTGACTAAAACTATAAACTATTGCATGTGAAACAATGTTGGCCTAATATGCTTCCATACTTTGTCCGGTTTTACGCATGGCTGATATATATATATATATATATATATATATATATATATATATATATATATATATATATATAGGGGGAGGATCTATACAGATAAAAAAACACATTATCTTTACACATCAATCACAACCCTCCATTTACTAACTTTTAATGGTCAACATTAGTTCATCTAATAACAAGAATAAACACATAATATTAACCATTAAAAGTTAGTAAATGGAGGGTTGTGATTGATGTGTAAAGATAATGCGTTTTTTTATGTGTGTACGGATCCTTTTCCATATATATATATATATATATATATATATATATATATATATATATATATATATATATATATACTAGTAAAATTTACTCACGCGTTGCGTATGAGACGTGTAATGACATAAATATCGTAATATATTTTATTTTGAACATAATATTTAAATTTGATATCATTTATTGTAGTTATGCAGGTTAAAACGAATTGTTAATTAATTTAGGTTACATCCGTAATTAGAAAAATATAGTGAGGACAATTTGTTAATTAATGAGATAAACTACACTACCAAAAAATAACCAAATAGCGACGAGACTAGTGACGGCATTTTTTGTTACATATTTAAAAATTTATTTAAAAAAAAACCAAATTGTTTTGAATTTGATAACTCTTTTACAAAAAAATATATATTTTGTAAACTTATTTACAAATAGATACATATGTCATTAAAAAAATATTAAAAAATTAAAAAATTAAAAAATTAAAAAATTAAAAAATTAAAAAATTAAAAAATTAAAAAATTAAAAACCAAAATTAAAAAAACTAAAATTAAAATTAAAAAAAACCAAAATTTTAAAAAATACATTTTTATACAAAATATATGTGTGATCTTATTTAATTTTGTTCAATCATGTATGTCTAATTCTGTTTGACCATGTATAATCCTGTCCAATCTTGTATGTCTGATCATGTTTAATCCTATCTAATCATGTTTGATACTATTTAAATTTTTTTGATTTTTTGATTTTTTGATTTTTTGATTTTTTGATTTTTTTTAATTAATTTAATTTTTTTTTGATTTTTTTTTGTATATTTTGTTATTTTTTATGACATATGTAGCTAATTGTAAATAAGTATATGTATCTAATTGTAAAGATATACACATAGATGATTTTTTTGTAATTAAAGTTGATTGGTATGTATCTATTTATAAGGCTCAATTCGAGCAAGCCTAGAAAAATTATACACACTTATATATACGGAAAATTACTAGTTCACGCTTTATTTTCTGCAAATAACTAAGAATTAATTATTTAATTGCCTCCTAGGGTACTTGCGAACTCAGTCACTCTATATATAAGCTAGAACATTTAAAAAAAAAAGGTTAAGATTAACAGTAAAATTCATTAATTTGTCTGTACAAACTTTGAAGTTGGAACGGCCTTAATTATTAAGTATATATGTTAGGTTATCATTTCAAAAGTGTTAAAAAATAATAGCACAAACATGATTCGTCTGAAATTAATAAAAGGCAAGTGTTTGCAGCAAAATAATTAAGAGGTTCGTGATCAACTGTAAGTAAAACAGATATACCATTAAGTATATATGTATCGTGGAATATGGGGTAAAAATAGAAATATATTCTGTAAATAAAATCATATATGAGGCTACCAAAAAAACATATGCTCGTATTTATTTCATTTTATATTATTTCAAATGCAGCATTACACGGTAAGGGGCAACAAACATCAGTATATTGACAGATGACAGTAAAAAATATATCTTTTTTTGCTCTTTCTACTAGGCTCGACTTTCCTTATCATGTATGTTCATCACTATGAAGATATGAATCATTATATCATATCGTACGGTATAATAATTGATTAGTATATAAAAACATATTAAATTTTCAAAACCCCGAATTTTCAAATAATATTTAAGATTTAGTACATATAATATAGTATCATGTAACATCAAAATTAAAAACAAAAAGTGAAAAGATATAACATCATAATCATGTAACATATGTAGTGGTATCATGCAAAATATGTAATAATATTTAAAAATGTTTTATAAGTCCGGGTTTTTGATAATTAAATATTAACTAGCTTATATGTTTTCATCATTTACTCTATATAGTAGTAGCATTAAACGTAATTTAAATGTTTTCACAAAATTTATTGAATAAAGTAACATGAGTATGTATGGAAATAACCTTGGGAAGAAGAAGAAGAGCTGCAAATAGAAGAAGGGAGAAGAGAGGTGAGGTGGATATTGTGGTGTTGTATCTCCCCTTCACTTAAAGCAAGCCCCCATTTGTTTGAGGAACATAAAATAAGAACCAATAATACGAAGCAATAAATGAAGATTGAGGATATTGAAGAGGCCATCTATTAAATAAAGTAATTTTTGTTATGTCCCCAAGTCAGAAGCACTTCGAGTTAGCTACTTAGGTTGATAAATCTATGGATTTATACTCATACTAGTAATCGTGTCCCACGTTTTGCGTGTAATACTCGTAATGCGATAAAATTTAAAAAATAAGTGTAGTTATGATACAAATATTTGGAGAATAAAAAAAATATAAGAGTATAAGATGAGAAGACTCAAAAGAATTTTGAGAGTTTAAATAGGGATAAAAAGTGTTATTAGCTATTACTTTTTATCTATTTTTTATGAGAATCTGATATTGTGGTAATTAATATAAGGGTATTTTTGAAAAAAAGTGGTAAAATTTGACAGACTCAAAAAATAATATTGGATTGACTTATTATAACAGTATAGATTCTAAAACTTACACGTCACCCCCTTTCTGGGTACCAATTACTAATATAAAATAACCCTCTTGAGTTTAATTCCAATGAGGCTACGCACACCATATCATCAAGGTCAGATTTTAGGATTACATTTATTGGTAAAAAAAATCATCATTTTGTATAGTTTTTTAAAAAATAAAAATATATTCGATTCGTCCGACCGCAACAGTAAAATTGTTATGTGACATGAATATTACGGGTTCGAGTCGTGAAAGCAGTTTCTTACAGAAATGTAAGACAAGATTGTCTACATTAGATCCAAAATGACACGACCCCTCCATAGACCATACACAAACCGCGAGCTTTAGCACCGGATTTGCCCCAATATTCCATGAGTGTACGAGCCGGTATTGACTAACACAATGATTAGCTCATACACACGATATTCAATGACTAAGAGCTCTTTATACGCTTCTCTTTCTATATATCTGTATTGACCTAATAAGTCTCGTAACACGTTATGAACACTTTGTTCGAATAGATTATGGTATTCATACGAAGAATACGTTATGTTCTTGAAGAATGGATTATAAATATATGTCTAGGAGTTTTGTTCATCCATGTTCTATAATCCATAAAAACGGCGAGATCACCGTGCAGACGCGAAGCCAACATCAATAAAATAATAACCACTTAACCAAACAATTTTAAGTATTCCTTCTAGGACCAGGTATGAATCTTGTGTAGTGCTTAATATTGGAATATGAATCCCTTCTAAACGAGTCCAAATCTTCTACCCCTATTCTCTATCCCCTTCCGTGTCCGTTTGCTTATATTATTCAAAAAAATTTTCTAAAAACTTGAAAAAATTTATACAATTACTATAAGACATGTATCAATACATCCCAATAATTATTTTTAAAAGAAAATGCACACACAATTAATTTTGGAATAAATGTATAAATTAGTGTAAATTAAACATTAAATCTTAAAAAATTTGTCTAAAACAATATTATGTCCAAATGTTTTAAAATTTGAATACAAAATAATATAAAAGCTTATAAATTTGCGAAACAAGTTGTGAAAATTTAAAATTTGAGTAAAAATAAGCAAGGGGGCACGGAATGAGATAGAGAATATGCGTATAAGATTTCGACTCCTTAAACAAGATCCTTAAATTACAGTAAAAGTTTGTGTCTTAAATCTTTTTCAGACATAATACGATTCGGTCACCGTGCATGCCGAACGGTAATATATATTATTTTTTTGAAAATTATCATAGTTATTTTTTCTAACCTTCCTAACCGAGTGTTTTCTAGAGATTAAACTGAAATTCAAGTTTAATAAATCCCATAACTCATAGTAGAGAAATTCTTGCACTCGTTAAACAAAGGAGAAATTTCTCGGTTTGGTCATATACCTCAATCATAATTCATAACTATGTAGTCAACATTTATTGAAAACTAATTTTGAAAATGACCTACTGAATACAACATGTTTTCTATAGATTAAACTGAGTTTAATTAACTCATAGTAGAGAAATTCTTGCACTCGTTAAACAAAGGAGAAATTTCTCGGTTTGGTCATATATCTCAATCATAATTCATAACTATGTAGTCAGCATTTATTGAAAAATAATTTTCAAAATGACCTAGTGAATGCAACGTGTTTTCTAGAGATTAAACTGAAATTCAAGTTTAATAAATCCCATAACTCATAGTAGAGAAATTCTTGCACTCGTTAAACAAAGGAGAAATTTCTCGGTTTGGTCATATACCTCAATCATAATTCATAACTATGTAGTCACCATTTATTGAAAACTAATTTTGAAAATGACCTACTGAATACAACATGTTTTCTATAGATTAAACTGAGTTTAATTAACTCATAGTAGAGAAATTCTTGCACTCGTTAAACAAAGGAGAAATTTCTCGGTTTGGTCATATATCTCAATCATAATTCATAACTATGTAGTCAGCATTTATTGAAAAATAATTTTCAAAATGACCTAGTGAATGCAACGTGTTTTCTAGAGATTAAACTGAAATTCAAGTTTAATAAATCGCATAACTCATAGTAGAGAAATTCTTGCACTCGTTAAACAAAGGAGAAATTTCTCGGTTTGGTCATATACCTCAATCATAATTCATAACTATGTAGTCAGCATTTATTGAAAAATAATTTTCAAAATGACCTAGTGAATACAACGTGTTTTCTAGAGATTAAACTGAAATTCAAGTTTAATAAATCCCATAATTCATAGTAGAGAAATTCTTGCACCCGTTAAACAAAGGAGAAATTTCTCGGTTTGGTCATATACCTCAATCATAATTCATAACTATGTAGTCAGCATTTATTGAAAAATAATTTTCAAAATGACCTAGTGAATACAACGTGTTTTCTAGAGATTAAACTGAAATTCAAGTTTAATAAATCCCATAACTCATAGTAGAGAAATTCTTGCACTCGTTAAACAAAGGAGAAATTTCTCGGTTTGGTCATATATCTCAATCATAATTCATAACTATGTAGTCAGCATTTATTGAAAAATAATTTTCAAAATGACCTAGTGAATATAACGTGTTTTCTAGAGATTAAACTGAAATTCAAGTTTAATAAATCCCATAACTCATAGTAGAGAAATTCTTGGAGAAATTTCTCGGTTTGGTCATATATCTCAATCATAATTTATAACTATTTAGTCATCATTTATTGAAAAATAATTTTGAAAATGAGTTAGGGAATGCAACGCGTAAAGTAGACAAAAAGACAACCACAGAGTTATTTCTTGCGACTTTGCACCATGGTTTATAGCCAACCCCACCCTCCCTTATTGATGTGCATATATATGGTGGAGGAAAGCTGTATATCATATATATGGCGTGCATATATATTATCATACTTATGTATTAAATATTTCATATTGGTAGTTGTGCCCATCATATTTTAGTACCTTGTCTTTCTTAAATTTTCACTTATTTATTTACCTAAAAAACTGTTTAAAAAAAACAATCAATTATCGACCGTCTGTAAGTCCGTCGACACATAAGCTAAAGATGTATATGGTTTAGGTGAGGGTATTTGATAGTATTTGTGCAGTTATAAAGAGTTTTAGTTTTGAATTTTTTTTTGAGAAAATTGATGGCCCTCCAAGTTATCTCCACCCGTTAGTTATATGTTCGTAAAAAATAGGATGTACATATATTTTTTGCTTCCAAACACTACAAGGTGGAAATACGACGTTAGACATTCCCTTATCTGTATAGATAAAATCATAAAACTTATATAAGAGCAACACATAAAAGCAAACCTTTCAGTAAATTAGTGAGTATATAAAATCTAAACAACTGAAATATACGCAACTGAATAAACATATGTGAAAAAAAAAACTAACGACGACATTCAATCCGAGTCATCTGCCTCAAACCTAGTACTATTACTCCTCTATCCTCTGTGCAAGTGTATCGATACCATGAAAGAATTGATCTCTCTCATGTAAACATGCCCAATACGAAAATGTACAAAAACTAGTTCTCCAAACTTAAACAAACAATACCGAATATCAAACTATGTGAAAACTACATAGTGGAAAAGAAATGGCAAAGTGGCACAATAAAATTGTGTTTATACATTAATATTTGCAAATTTGTATTAAAAAAAAGTAGTTGCATAATTACTCAATTCAGTACATTACGAGTAAACGGAAAATCGTCAAGAAAATAATAGCGTCCCACCAAAGCCAACTTTTCATATAATGGTTTTAATCTACATGGTATCGGAACTCTTGGCTTCCATGACACAATGCCATGAAAAAATAATCAATCAATTAGACGAAACGAAGGGAGGATGCACACATCACATTTTAGATCAACGAGAACCCTGATATAATAAACCTTCCGCATTTCATTTGGTCCTTGAAGCGGTTGGTATTCATCTAGAGTTCAGAAGCTCCTTTGAAATTGGAGAACCCGACAAGATTAACATTTACCAATTCTGTGAATTTACCACCGACCAAACAAAGAGAGTTATGATAAAAACATGCCAAACTAAAACTTGAATCTGTTTTTTGTAAGCAACTGAAAAACTTAGCTTTAAAGTGCTCGACCTAAACATGAAAACAAGATTACACCTTGGATTTATAACCACCTTAAGAAACTTGAAGTAGTAAGCAACATGTTATAGCCTCAAGAATTTTCCTTTCGACTTTCATAACAACAACCACACCTTCATAGATAACCAACAGTCTATCATTGAAATGTTTTCTAACAACGAGTAATATTATATCAACGGAAACAAACAAATAATGATACAATCTATCAATCTTCATGGTCGCTCATTAATTGGGTATCAACATAAATGTCTATATCGACCCATCACTAATTCTCCCTTTGTTCACCAAGCATGAACAAATTTATTCAGGAAATCAAGACTTAAGAAGCAAAAGCTTTTTTAGACGAGGAATAAACAGAAAACAAAAAACTAGATCAAAATTTGTTTTCAGATTTAAACAGAAATGCTGATTGAAAAGCCTCCCTACAACAATTTAAAAAGATCAAATGAAAACATCTTGAGCATAAGAGTTCATTCATGTAACTGTACTGTTCTAGGACAAAGGACGAAATGACGAGAGAGAAAATATCCCTACTAAAAGTTTACTCATTTATAGAATAACAAAGAAGGAGATAAAATCGTAAAAACATGAACTATAAGAACACTGCACCTTTTGAGAACAAACATTCCTTCTTTTTATTCTTTTGGTTCCTCTCGTGAGTAGACAGACGCCTGATGAAAAGCAGGAAAGGCACAATCAACAGAAAATCCTTATTTAGCATAGAAATGCATTGTTGTGGGACGAAAGAGAGACTTGTTCCCGATCTCAGCCTTTTGTCTTATAATTTCTTTTGGCTTATACACTGCAGTATATATGATTGGCAGGCTTAAGCTGTCGTTGAAACGCTACAGAATCTAAGCCTGAAGGCAAAATATTCTAAGGCTCGACTAAGCTAAGCTTAATTCTTAAAAGTAATAGTACAAAACAGAGTGAAACAGAGAGATTCATATTTCCATTCGATGTCTTGATGACTTGACCACAGCAGCAACAAAAATATTTTTTACCAATTGATTTGTATGAGAAGTCAGGTATATAGTGGTGATTTCATTTTTTAACAATTTCAAAACACTGTAAACTTTGAAACACTAAAAACACCCCCTAATTTTTTTTGAAGGATTTCAAAAACAGATTTAGTTGATTTTAAAAAAAAACACACAAAAAAAAATAATCTTTTCCATCTAAATGATCTAAAAAACTTTAAAATCGCTATATATTTGCAAGGTTCAAAAACCAGTTCTTAACTGAAAACACCATTAAAATCCTACGGATTTCAAAGAAAAGTTATTGATTAAAAATCCTCAAAAGTTTACAGGTACAAAAAAAAAAAACAAGGAAAAATGCCCAATAGAGAATTGAGGGAATAATCGACGTCTTGGCAGCTAAGCAAAAGGCCGGAAAACTAGTACATTGGGAAATGATTATACTGCCCACTTCAACCTTTAAAAACCATATGATTCAGCAGAATATGAGTTTTAATAGCAATTCATTAAAAAAAACCCTGATAAGTCGTGAGCACACACAGATGCATATATACGCAAAAATCCAATCAGTGTTGAGCTTACTTATCACTGATTCAAAATCCTGATGCAGAAATTCAACCGATTTGCCCATTCAAACTAATTGCAAAAAGAAGAGATTCAATCCATCAGAGATGGAAAAAATCGTCCACATACACAAGACAAAAACATTTAATCAATTCATTGATTGCAAAACATGTAAAAAGAAAAGAAAAACGTCACAGTTGGAATGATAGAGGAGATAGAGTACTATGCGTTTGTAAATGGAGACGATAAAAGACGAGAAAGGAGGTAATATCGCACTGATTGTAAAAGGGGAGAGATATAGAGATCACAGAGCAATGGGGAAGACTGCGGAGAGATGAGGTTTCGCTTAGAAATTGGACCGGAACATAAATAACTCTATGACCGTGTACCTGCGCTTAATAAAAGATTACTCAAGTACCGGCCAAAAAACTGCCCATCTTTAAGCCGCCAACCCAATTTCTTAAATGGAACACAAAATAACTGAAGTACCGTACTAAATAATGTAAGGATTTCAACGGAAAAAAAACTACTCCATCCGTTCCCAATTAATTGTTCTCTACGAAATTACGTGCAAATTTGACCGGCTTATAAAATTATCAAAATTGTCGAAATGAAAAATTTCAAAACTAAATCATATAATTTAATGTTTAAACTATATGATTAATTTTTAAAAAAATTTATTCCGATAATTTTAATAAAAGTTATTGGCCGATCAAAATTGCACGTTATTTCATAGTAGATAATTAATTGGGAACGGAGGTACTACTAGAAGACTCATGATATACTATAGTTCTAACAACCTAAGGAATAAATTCTTTTTTTTTTGGCAGTCATGCTTTGCTGAGCAGGTTTAATATAAGATTACAAAGAAATCAAAAAGTTCCAATCACCTACAAAGAGAAACAAATATAAACATGAACCTCTCCAAACCCATAACTTTAACTTCAACTTTTTTTTACTAGAATTTAACTGTTACATGGATAATCTCCTCATCAACTTCAAAACTCTAGGTGTAAGCACTTGTCCACATCCCTAAAAAGGCAATAGACAAGCCTAAAACTGCGAGTGCTCTACGCATATATATAGATGAGCCAATCTGGTATAGAACACGAGGATATTCCAAGGCCGAAGAGAGATATCTTGATCGTTTGGGCTTGACAGTAGTTGTAATAACCCGACTATCGCCATCCTCAACCTGCAAACCCCACCAACTATGGTTAATTTTTTTGGAAAACATAAAATGGGTAAATGAGGAAACCAGATATGATAGATTCCAACATACAAAACTACAAGCATCTATATTCAATTCCCTTTCAAAAAAAAAAACATCCTGTTAATATCCCACAATCACACTACTTCTAGGAGGGTTATAAAACATTTTTGGAGTGGATAGGCCACAACTGCTCATGGTACTTCCTTCTTTAAGGCCCTATTCACTAAATCGAGCCAAAGACAAAAATTATCATTTACCACAGCACCTTAAAACCCCATATTTACATACAAACTCAACATATGAGCTGTCACCCCTCCCATACTCCAGTCCTGGTTCAGCCACTGAAAGGAGGTAGAGATCCCCACCCAGAATATACATACAAGTGTCATTAAAAAAATGCCATCCTAAAAGCTGTTAATCACTTTGGTATTTATGCAAAAAGGATAATGCACAGATAAATGTCTAATTAATAAGGTAGGTTGGTTTGTCATGTTCAAAATGATCGGTTACATGACAGTTACCATCCCACTCACTCTATGTATCTAGTGGCCAAATATAATATCATAGGATTAGTCAATAAGTTTTAAAAAAGATCTCACCTTTTGAAGTTCCTTTTGCAACCGGATTCTTCTTGGTGCAGATCCCTGTGGGTCCATATTCTGAAGACTTGGTATAGTTTGTGTTTGACGAGCCCTAAGGGTTATTCCGGTTTCAAAAGTGCTACCCTCGCCAACGTTGGTATTACAGCTCGAGCCTTCTTGGATGCAGAATAAATTATTATAATGCTGGCTAGTATCAGAAAGTGGTGGCACAAGAAACTCACTGTGCAAAAGGCCAGTATCTCTCATTTGCGCTCTAGAGCTTCCATGCCCAATTTGATGAGTCTGTTAGAAAACCAACACAGTTCAAGGTTACAATAGAAATAAAAGGATAGAATTTACATAACCCCAATTTACTATGGCTGTATGCAAATAGTCCCCTATTTTAGTTGGTTTTTCAATTACCCGGATGTACTATGATTTTTTTACAAACAACCCATGTCTAATTTTAACATGGCATAACTTGGTAAACGATGGATGGGATGGTTTGGATAATTGTTCCTTTGATGTATATCGTTTGTCCATATCCATGCAAGGTAGTTGTTAAGAAAAAGAAGTCACTGAGCAAAACTTTACATTCAAGAAGTCTTAATAGATCTGTATATAAATCTGGTGCAAAACCCGTTTTGGTCGCTTGACATGTATAGACAACAAAATACTATCCCCTCCCTCCCAATGTAGTTCAAAATTTCGAAAATCCAACTCTTTAAGCAATTAAACTAATTTCACTTAAATTTCTCAAATTTCACTGTTGATCTTAATTTATCTGTATCAATTTTTTGGGTACATAAATCACTTCAGGGGTCGTTAGCAGAACACTGAAAAGTATATGGAGGGTATTTGCAATTTACCCAACAAGATGAGGAAATGAAGATTATGATTTGTCCATTTAATACACATCACCAAGAAAATGTTTTTGTAGTGTTTGAAGTTGCCACATAACACAAGTCAAATATATTAACTAGTAAATTATCTAAGTGCCTAAGAATTGTCCATACCTGTGCTTGCACGAAATCCACATCGAACTGAGTACATGATCCAGTAAAATAATTATGGGACTCACTTTCATAAGCCATATTTTTGCGACACAGAGAGCTTTCAAAGATGGGATCGTTCGATGTAACAAGGACCGAGTCCAAGAACTCACTCACATCATGTGCACTTTTTACCCCATATTGATATTGAATTGGCTTAAAATCCTGGCCCATGCTATTGGTACCAGGGTAATTAAAGTCAAATGGACAAAGCTCTGATTCCATCTGCCTGTGCAATGGAGAAAATATTCTGTCATTGCCATTTTCTGGTCGAGGAACTGAGCCATCAAACATTCCCATCATTGAATCTAGCTCGTAATCCGGCTGAATAGATAAAAAGAGAAATATTAAAGACTTGAGCTCCATACCGCAAACAAAAAAGGAATAGCTGTTTGCAGGATAAGGAAAAAGTAGAATTTATTACGCTGCTAATACTATGTTTAACGCGATAGTGAAAGCAGTGTTGTCTATTAATTTAACGTATCATATAAAACACTACCAATGGGGAGTATGCACTGTGATTGTCCTGTAAAAGGACCAAAAATCTTTGAACATGTGTGATAAAAGGCCCTTTGTCAGGTAAATTATTATATATATATATATATATATATATATATATATATATATATGTATGTATATAAATTTAAATAAAAACGAAGAAACTTTAAGACCATATATTTACTGTACTATTTGATTAACTTTGAGTTTAGCAATGTTTTAAAACACGAAAAGGTAGTCTTTTTCAGAGGAGTTTCACTAAAGGGTAAACATTGACGCGTATAGCATGAGAACTTGCACAAAATATAATGGCATTCATAAGAAATTACTAGATAGTTAAAATCGTTTTTACCGGACTAATATTTCATTAAGCACGGAATCAAAAAGGATTAAAACACACAGCAAGACAAACAATGAAAAAAGAAAAAAGACAAGGTTCGTAGTAGAATTTTAAACAAGAAATCAAATTCATGATTTCGTCATTTAAAACAAACCATATTTGTTTTATAATTTATGCATGCTTTTTGAAATAATAACAAATTTTAATTTTCATGCTTGGCAGCGCACAGAACGCACAAGGCGTAAAAAGCGTAAGTTTAAGCGTTTCTGCAAATTTATAACTACGAGTAAAGGTGCTTTAAAGTGATTTAAAAAAACACAGCTTCTCAATACATAGAGAATCCACAAATAGACCTCGATAGACTAGTCACAAACGAAACTGGACAAATAAATTTAACAAAGGAGAGATAAAGAACCTGAGCAAGCAAGTCATTTACAGCATCATCTTCACTGTGACTATAGTTTGTCCACTCAACAGGTAAATTAATATCACCATTTGCCTTCTCTAAACTTTCTGCCAGGCCACTCTCGCTACTAGATGGTATATTATTTAAAGGATGTCTACATGCTAACGGAGTAACAGGTCCAGATGGAATTTCCTCAGAGACTGATTTTACTGTCGCAGGGGAAGAAACATTCTCTTCGTGATTATCTTCCACTCTGTCATCATGCTTCTTGATAAGCTTGCAGAGAACAAAAGAACCCTGCGTACAGCCAAAATTAGTCAGGATGAAGACATGTAACGAACAATAGAGTGCAAGAATTAGATGTGGAAGTAATTCATGTTGAATTGTCGGACTAAGCCAACCCCTACCATGAACTATATACTGTACTTAGCATATCGTAAACCAACTTATCAAATTTCACGACACCAGTCAAAATAAAATCAAACAATCAGGGCACCAATTTATCAAAACTCACAAGTTAGCTACCAGTTTACACAAAACGGAACAATACGTACACCAACCTATTGGAATTTATGATTGCTTTAAAACATAAATTTTAAAACTGGTTTACTAAATGTTTGATATAGTGTCTTCTGGTGTTTAGTATATCAACATAGTCAAGCAATTAATACATAGCTAGTGCTTCTAAGTTGAAATTGTGATGTTGGTGTACTAATTGGTTCATATTTGTGTAGGTTTGTGACTACATTTAAAATTTCAATACTGAGGCCAAGGTGTATCAATCCTGATAAGTTGGTACAAACAAATATATTTTCCCTTAAAAAAGCTCCTTTTTAAATAATTTTCCAACGTGCCTCATCTCAACTTTCTCATAACAAACTGCTTCTAAAGACATCAACTACAGGCTAAGAAAATGACAAAATCATTTCAACGGTTCAAACTCAGGCAAAATAACATGGACTTCAATGTATATAAAAACTAAGGTAATAAAAACAGATTAAAAATTGAGAGAAATCGTTATAATAAACCTGTCCTGGGTGAGTACCATCGAGATCCTTAGTAGTTGCCCTATACTCATGAATCACCCAATTTGTCCTCGCCCCTTTTGGGGCCCGCCCAGTATAAAACACCAAAGTTTTTTTCATCCCAATAATGGCCGCCCCTCTACCGGTCTTTATTGACCTGTCTTTTCCTGTCGCTTTCCAGTAACCTGATATTGTAGCTCGATTTAATCGCTGACCGTTCTGATACTTTCGGTCCTTGAGACAGAAGAAGAACCATTCGTCGTCGTTTGTTTCTACAAAGGACATATCTGCAAATATACTCAAGAGAGCAAAATTTAAACCGAAGTTAGCATACATTTAGTGCGTGAGAACATGGACATAAAACACACAATACTAAAAGTCAAATTAATACATACTCATGAGTATACTATGCTGCAATGATTCGGATATACGGTATTGTATCCAATAGAATATGAAAGGTGATATGGAAAACTACGAAAACTTAGGTATGCGGCTAGGATACTCTTTATTTATTTTATAGATATATAAAATAGAATCCATTTAATTTATCGAAGATTATAAATTTTAAAGAAAGACGATCAAAATCCATGCATATTAGTCCATAATGACAGTGAGATGAGTTGTAGATCACTCTACAGTGGATTGACATCTTTTCAATTCAAATTATGTGATGAACAGTTGAACTTTGTTTTTCGTTTTCAATTAGACTCCCAATATAACTAAACCCTAATATATCCATCTAATCTTGCTCATATACTATCAATTTTTAATCCATGTTTTTGAATAAAAAAAATGAAATTGGCCTAGTCATATCAGGTAACATAACGGTTTCGTATCTATCCCGTATCTGAAGATTGAAAAATTCGGTAATACTGCAAGGTAAGAGACACACCCATCCCGTTCCCTTATATTTGAGAGGTAAAATCAAATCTGAATTGGCATAAATATACACTCAATAGTCTCATAGGCCTTGTTTGTTTAGATCTTTTGTAATCCGAGGATTAAAAAAGATGGTGGTATTGTGAGGGTTATTGCCGGGACTATTGTATTAATCCGAACTTCACCATTACAATACCCAACCCCCCCTAGTATTTGAAAAGACCCCTTTTTGTGTCTTTTTGTAGTCCATTCTTCACTATGAGTCCGAACCTATTTGAAACTTTTGCAAATAGCTTGTGGACCCATGTGCTTTATTAATCCAATCCCAATTGATAAAAGACCCAAACAAACAAGGCCATACTGCTCAAAACAACACATCTATCGCCCAATGGAGCGCAAACCTAAATCTAATTTGCATGAAATTTCACAAAAGAGATAAAAGACACTAAATCAGAATGGAGTTAGATAGCATACACCTGGTTGAAAACAGATACATACAGCAAGAAACACACAATGTAAAAACCTAAAACAATCAACCCTTTATTGGCATACACTTTTGCATAATCACGTACAATTTCATCATTCAATGACACGAATGGTAAACCTAAAATTCCAAATACCTTCAACCACGATAGCTAATTTGAGGAAGTTGTCGCAAATGTCAAGCTAGTATTCGATGATCTGCTACATATGATTTATACAATCTATCCTAGATCATTTCCTATAAATAAAGGAATTCGTCAATGATGTAAAGATCATTGAATACAACACTGTTATTCTAAATCCTAACTATTTCAATACTGTTTTAGACACACATACATTTTCTCCCACCTCGATAGGCTCCTTACTCAGCCACCCAAGGGTAATCTGTTAGTAAACAACTCCTGACCTAAAGTTATTTCTTTTGCAAGATATACGGAGCAAACCTCCGAAAGAGCAGAACTTTAGTTTTCACAGAGCTTTCCGGAAAGGCAATAGCAGGAAAAGGGAATTTGTGTAATAAGTCTCTCTAATTCTCCTCGGAGAAGAAACTGGATTTTGATCATTCATAAAAAAATGCACTTATTGGCAAAGAAAATTCGATAGATAGCTAAATGGGATAAAACTGTTTTAAGTATCATTTGGTATAAGAATATACCATTAGTATTTCACTGTTTTTGCTTTTTCGTCATCCCAATTGCTAGATTCTTATACACACAGGATTAGGACCCTCAATTTTCTTATGTCGCCACGTAGTATATATGCTCAAATTGTAACACAGACAAAAACAAATACACGGTATAGTAATATCTTTATGGGTCAATTATGGTTTAGTGACCTGATTTTGGACACTTTTAGGATTTGTGACCTGAGTTTTAAATAACTTGATTTAGTGACCTAAATTTACTAACTTTATATTTTCAGTGACCTGCCGTTAGTTTGGAGGTTACAATTTAGTCCGTATAGTTTAAAATTTACGATAAACACATGAAAATTTCAAAATTATACACTCTATAAAAGCTTGAAACAAATAGTAAATTACAAATAAACAGCTTAATAATATATATTGAATTAAGAAACCGATCCAAAGCATAACAACCCCTAATAAACTGAACGAATACGAACACAAAGTAGAAATAGAAACAAAAGAGAGAGATATAGGGATTATTATGAGTATGTAGTTGATAGTATTATTCCTTTTAATTACGTTTTTGTATCAAATGCTAACAGAGTAAAATAAAATAAAATAAACTCTTAAGTTCATGGTACTAAACCAGATAAAGATAACAGTGTGGATCATGATCAAATGGAATAAATAAAAACAAAGAAAATAATAAAAACGAGAGGGAGGGGAGAAAAAATAGACCGGGCAAGTCCCAGGGCTCCCATTTGCAGACGTCGATTTCACGAATAACGCTGACCTCATCATGGCGACCGTTGATCTTAGCACGGAGGTAGTGATTGATCAGCTCCTCATCGGTAGGCCTGAATCTGAATCCCACTGGTAGTGACTTTATAGGTAAAACCACCGCCATCACTACACTGTTAAATTATTATAATTATATCAATAATAATAAGTAATAATAATAATGATCTGTATGGATTAAACTGAATCTGGTTATAACTAATTTACTAGTGAATAGATAGACAGGAGAGAGTGAACCCTAGGTGGGTAACAGAGGGAATCTTATTTTTTTTTGTTTTAATTTTTTGTAATTACGGAATATTATTAAAACGGAAGAGATATTCAGTGGGGCTTTTAATTTGATTGAAATAAATCTAGAGAGAGAGAGAGAGAGAGAGGAGGGAGGAAAACAACCAGGCTAAGAAAACAGACCAAAGGCTCCTTGACCCGCGTTTTTATAGTGGTTTTTATTTTATTTATTAAACCCACTTGTGTAAGGTATGTTTTATGGGATAAGGGTGACAGACTATCTCTGTGGCACCATTGGATCTTACGGTATGTGACTCCCTCTGTTGATCCAATAGTTCCACAGAGAAGAGTTTTTCAGACTATCCCTCTCTTGTTTTATGTTTTAACCTTACAAACACGTGTATGAAGTTTCGTTGCTGAATTTTTAACCAATTCGGTACGTCACAGGCCTAGTTCCGATGCTTTTTTTATACGGCTGAAAAAAATTGTTTTACTTTTTATAAATTTTTATTTATAGGAATATAAATATTTATAATCTATAAATATTATTAGACTGCTTATATTTGAGTCACACACCATAAGTAATGGAAATGTAAGACTAGTTATATATTTTATTTTATTTTATTTTGTTATATCGGTATATCAAATAAAACTAAAATTTAAGACTATCGTTGTCTTTCTTGTATTTCAATAGCATGTTATATAAACACTCATGAGATTATTCATAGAGTCGAAATTCTCCCAACATTTCTTCATAGACTAGTTATATATAACAATAAATAATTACCATAGAAAAAATCTATCAGATTTAAATCACGACTCCTCTTATTTTGATTTTAAGATATTTTGATTTTTTATTTATTTATAAATTATTGATTTAACAAATTACATAATTCTTACCAAAAAAGTGAGAAAACTATATTAAAATAATTGATATATACCATAATATTGTATATTAAATTGTACAACAAAATCAATAATTTTGCTAATGTAAGAATGTAAATTGTAACTTGAACCACATTATTTATACATATGTATAACAATATGTTATGCATATGTATAACATATTGTTAATATAACCACACTCAAAAAAAGTCGAGACTGCTAAATTTTAACTATTTTTTTCAAAAATAGTCTCACTCTATTTTAATAATTACCAATGTATCAAATCTAATTAATTAACAATTTAAACTAAAAATCGTTAGATTTTATAAAAAGAAGAGCTAGGCTCTGATACCAATTGTTGGTCCGTAAGTGTCTAAACCTTAGAGCGGGGTGAATAAGGTTTACGTACGATTTTTGCAGAATAAAAACTTTGAGGTATTAACTATGCTAATTAGTAGATTTTATAACTAAACAATTTTGTTAACTATTTAATGCTAGTTTAGGCTATGCAAGCAATCAAAATAAGCAATAAATAAGTTCGGAAAATAAAAGTTAAGGAAAAAGAAATAACACAAGATGTATAGAGGTTCGGCAAAACGCGCCTACTTCTCTCCTCGGTATTCACACTACCGAGTATTTCACTAGAATCTTCTTCCTAAAATTACACCCTAACGAGCTAATCCGCGGATTAAGCTCCCCCTTACTCTATGAGTATCCCGAATGAAAAGACCTAGAGCTTTTAAGTAATACTCGCTTATAAAGCCTCTACCCGATCACTCGCTCACAATTGAATTTATAATTCACTCTTACAAGTTTGAAATTGAAATGAATCACTCACTAACAAATAATATCTTGGTGTTTATATGATTATAATAAGATTACACACAAGAGTATTTATGAATATAAGTGAGAAAAATGAAGTATAAGATTGAGTATGATCTTGAAATAAAAGCTTGAATTTGTGTGTGAATTGGGATTTTTTTCATTAAGGAATTTGGGGGCTATTTGAAGGATAATTGGTCTTGTTACCGTTGTATGAAGTGTTATGTCTTTATCCAATGGTTTTCAGTAGTTTTCCAATTTTTCAGAATAAGTCAAAAAGCTATTTTTTTGAATTATGCAGAAAACGATCGGTCGTTTTCTGAAAAACGATCGGTCGTTTTTATCATGATCTCACTGGAACATTTTGGACCAAAAACGATCGGTCGTTTTGTCTGTTTCGATCGGTCGTTTTTCAGACGACCTCACTGGAACATTTTGGGCCAAAAACGATCGGTCGTTTTGTCCAAAACGATCGGTCGTTTTTTCTGGCAATTTCTCGGTTTTCTCGTTATACTTCGAATGCCCGTAACTTCTTTGTTTTAAGTCCGATTATGGTTCCTCTTGAACCGTTGACTTCGTATTTAATAACTCTATCATTTCGAACCTTTAACAACCTAGATAAATGATTAGTATGCAAAACGAGCTTTTATCATGTTTTACATATTTTGTTATCATTAAAACAATCGATTAGAAGAACATCGTTCAACATTTTATCCCTTTTTGATGATGGAAAAATATTGACATAAAACATATTATAAATTAGAAATTAAAAAGTATTAGAAATTAAAAAGAAACACAACACATATGTAAAAACAACGCTTCATAACATAAATGTAAAAACGTTTGCTACTTAACACATATGTAAAAAACATCAATCTCACAAAGTATTAGAAATTAAAAAGCAACATAATACATATGCAAAAACAACGCTTCATAACATAAATGTAAAAACGTTTGCTACTTATTACATCAAAAACAACTTTGTTCGACGAAAGGAAACACAAAAGAAATACAACGCAAAACGAAGGAGGGTATTTCTTCCCCTTTGGCATCATCAAAAATAAAAACATAAACGTCTAATGGCGGTGGGAGGTCGCATCGTCGTCCTCGTCGTCGTCTTCGTCATCGTCATTCGGACCGGGAAGGTCGGGAAAATACACGTTGAACTTCGCCTTTTGCTCGGCGCTCATACGATCAAGTTTGTCAAGTTGTTCTTGACCCGGATTTAGGAAACGAAACATGCGCCGGGTTACTTGCGCATTTCGGTAGGTGTCGATGTAAAGATCGTTGTAAAATTGTTCGGTGTGCGGGAGAGGGTTGAAAGATCCAACTTTAGTTTTTCCTCGACCTCGAGAGGGACGAGAGGAGGTAGGGATGTCGGGTGGGGGAAAGGACTCGGAGCAAATTTGCACATCCTCACGAGGAGAAACTCGCGGTGTGGCCTTGGGGCCGACATACTCTTCCTCCTCACGGGGAAGAGGGGTGTAGTCGGGGCCGGACACCTTCCTACCCGACCAAGTTATGGTTTTCTTGGTAGTATCGAATTTTATATACATTTGGACTAGATAAGCGGTGTCCCAAATGTGGTTTTCTTTATTCTTAAAAGGAGTTCCACCGGGAGCGAGGTGAATGTCCTTTAAGATTGCGGAAATTAGGGCACCGTAAGGTAGCCCATTTTTAGATTTGGTTTTGAGCGAATCCATTTTAAAAAAGATAAGCGTCGCAAAGTCAATTTTTACTTGACGATGGATGCACCCTAGTAGGAAGATGTACTCGTTGGTAACATCGGTGAAATTTGATGAGTGAGGGAGTACGATGTGGGAAAGGATATGGTAGGCCATTTTATTATGAAAAAGAAGACCGTGAGCCTTATTTGAGCGGTTGTTATGGTTGGGATGAAAGAGCTCGTCTTTCAGATCGTTAAAGCTATCGATCTCGAGCATTTCGCAAAGTTCTTCACTTTGCTCGTACACCCCGTCATCATCGAGGTGTAAAAGAGTTTGTAAACGGTCTATACTGTAAACAAAGGGTTGGCCATTCAAAGAGGAACGCAAACGGAGTGCGTTACTTTGACCCTTATCGACAACTAAGTTGGCATAAAATTCATAAACGTTTTCATGGAAAAATGGCTCTTTTAAGGCAAGAAGGGTGTCTAGTTTTTGGAATCTAAGATGATTCATTAGGAATGGAAAGCGTTCACGAAATAGAGGCATGTCGATTGTAAAATTTGACAAAATACCTAGTTTGGCGATGGTGGATGGATAAGAAGGAGGGAGTGAGCCGGAAGGAGGAAGTGAAGCCGAAGGGGCGCCGGAGCCCGATCGTGGAGCGGCGTCGGTCGGAGGAGCGGTTGAGGCGGCGGTTCGAGGAGCGCGGGGAACACGCGGGCGGCGAGCGGTGGATGAAGGCAAGTACTCGTCCTCACCTTCGTCGACGAGGGATGGTTGAGCTTTGTTTGAACGAACCATATTTGGATTAAATAAGGATTTGAATTTTTTTTTAGGGTTTTTAAGAGATTTGGGTTTTTAAGAAATTAGGGATTTTTTATAAAAAAAAAAAATCAATCGATTGGTGAGTATTATGGATAATAAGGGAATTAGTATATATATTATAGAGATTGAAATAATCTTTGAGGAATTTTTGGAAAATATTGAGGAAGGGGGCGAATTTTGAGAGAGAGAGAGTTGAAATTATGTAAAATGAAAGAAAAGAAATTAGGGTTTTAATGTTAAAAACAGTAAAGCAGAAAAAACGATCGGTCGTTTTGGCATTTCGACCGGTCGTTTTGGGAAGAAATTGTTCCAGAGACCACATTAAAAAAACGAGCGGTCGTTTTCAGAACGATCGGTCGTCTGAAACAAAACGACCGGTCGTTTTATACAGTCGACCGGTCGACTATAAACAGTTTACAGAACAAGAATTTTTTGCACTTTTCGACACTGATTTGGCAAAAAAAAAAATATATAATCAATCAAATATATATATAAGTGTACAATTCACACATCAAACATGTCTAACTCTCGTCGAATAAAACAAAATTGTTCCTCGTTAAGGAGTTTTGTAAAAATATCGGCTAATTGCCTATCGGTACTTATATATTCAAGTATAATATCCCCTTTTTGAACATGATCCCTTAGAAAATGATGTCGTAAATTTATATGTTTAGTACGAGAGTGTTGGATCGGATTTTTCGAAAGATTTATAGCACTAGTATTATCACACAAAATAGGCATACTATCAAAAGATAATTCAAAGTCATTCAATTGTTGACGCATCCAAAGGATTTGCGCACAACAACTACCCGCGGCGACGTATTCCGCCTCCGCCGTAGAAAGTGCAACCGAATTTTGTTTTTTGCTATGCCAAGAAACTAAAGCGTTTCCTAAAAAATGGCAAGTGTCACTAGTACTTTTTTTATCTAAGCGACAACCGGCAAAGTCGACGTCGGAATAGCCAAGCAAATCAAAAGTAGTGTCATGTGGATAAAACAATCCTAGATTACATGTACCTATAAGATATCTAAATATGCGCTTAACGGCTATCACATGTGATTCCTTAGGACAAGATTGATACCTAGCACAGAAGCAAACACTAAACATGATATTGGGTCTACTTGCGGTTAAATATAAGAGAGATCCAATCATAACTCTATATAGCTTTTGGTCCACGCTTTTACCCGATTCATCCTTATCTAGTTTTGTTGCCGGACTCATTGGAATTCCTAGCGACTTTGCATCGCTCATGTTGAACCTTTTGAGCAAGTCCCTTGTGTATTTGGCTTGATTTACGAAAATTTCGTCCTTAGTTTGTTTGATTTGCAATCCAAGGAAGTAGGTAAGTTCACTCATCATGCTCATCTCGAATTCGTCTTGCATACAATTAGAAAACTCCTCGCACATGCGAGCATTAGTAGCACCGAAAATAATATCATCAACATAAATTTGAATTAAAAGCACGTCTTTCCATCCTTTTTAATAAAAAGAGTAGTATCCAAAGTACCACGAGAAAAACCTTTTTCAATCAAAAACTTACTAAGTCTTTCATACCAAGCCCGGGGTGCTTGTTTTAAACCATAAAGAGCTTTTTGAAGTTTGTAAACATGATCGGGAAACTCATGATTTTCAAAACCGGGTGGTTGTTTTACATAAACTTCCTCATTTATAAACCCATTTAAAAAAGCACTTTTAACATCCATTTGAAACAATTTAAAGCGTTTAAAAGAAGCATAAGCAAGCAACATCCTAATGGCTTCTACTAGTCTAGCTACGGGTGCGTAATTTTCATCAAAATTGATGCATTCTTCTTGGTTATACCCTTGAGCCACTAGTCTAGCCTTATTTCTAATGACTACCCCGGATTCATCCATCTTATTACGAAATATCCATTTCGTACCTATGATGGTTTTCTCACGCGGTCTAGGTACTAAAGTCCATACGTTACTACGCTCGAATTGATTTAATTCGTCATGCATAGCTAATATCCAACTCTCATCGAGTTCCGCTTCATGAATGTTCTTAGGCTCTAATTGAGACAAGAATGCAAGATGATTAACTAAATTTCTCAAAGAAGAACGTGTATGCACTCTTTCTCCCGGGTTACCCAAGATTAAATCTTGCGGATGGTGATTGGCAAACCTCCATTCTTGAGGCAAATCGTCATGAATATGTACACTAGATTCTAGGTCCGTTTGAAGTCTCTCTATAGTGACTTCTTCAACAACGGGTTCAACCTCTATACTAGGCGTAATCTCTAAGCTAGATGTAACATGATTAGAAGAAGATGCATTATGAAAAATATCATCATTAATATTATGAACAATTAATGGCTTATCAATCGTCGGTAAATTCTCATCAAAGGAAACATGTACCGATTCTTCCACCAATAAAGTTCTTTTATTAAAAATTTTATACGCTTTACTCGATAGAGCATATCCGATGAAAATTCCTTCATTAGACTTAGCATCAAATTTTCCTAAACTATCCTTACCATTATTATGAACATAGCATTTGCAACCAAATGCACGTAAATGAGAAATATTGGGCTTTCGCTCATTCCATAATTCGTAAGGTGTCTTTTTCAATATGGGCCTAATTAAGGCTCTATTTAAAATGTAACAAGCGGAATTTACGGCTTCGGCCCAAAAATACTTTGGCAAATTATTTTCACAAAGCATGGTCCGTACCATTTCCTCTAGGGTTCTATTCTTCCTCTCTACTACCCCATTTTATTGGGGCGTACGAGGGGCCGAAAAATTATGATCAATACCATTTTCATAACAATAAATTTGAAATGGAGTATTTTCAAATTCCTTACCATGATCGGGTTTGGATACTTTTAATCATATAATCCTTTCGTGTTTGGAGCTTTTTGCAAATAATAGAGAATTCTCTAAATGTTTCATGCTTATGAGTTAAAAACAAAACCCAAGTAAAACGACTAAAATCGTCAACCATGACGAATGCATATGCACGCCCTTCAAGACTAAGTGTCCGGGAGGGACCAACTAAGTCCATATGAATGAGCTCCAAACAACGAGTAGTAGAAATAATATTTTTAGACTTAAAAGAAATCTTCGTTTGTTTGCCTAATTGGCAAGCGTGACAAAGTTTGTCCTTTTTATAAGGAGCTTTTGGTAAACCTATTACCAAATCTTTTCTAGAAAGTTTAGCGAGTAAATCAAGACTAGCATGACCAAGTCTTCTATGCCACAACCAACCATTGTCGTTGATAGTAACAAGACACTTGACCTCATTATCCACCGAACTATTCAAATCAATCATATAGACATTATTTTGTCTTTGACCCATGAGAATAGTTTTATTTTCCGAAATACAATGAATGATGCAATGCGATTTTTCAAAAATGACTTTGTGACCCAAATCGCAAAGTTGTCTTATACTAAGCAAGTTATGTTTAAGACCATCAACAACCAATACATTATCAATAATAACATTTGATAGTTTAGAAATACTACCAATACCGATGATTTTACCCTTGCTATTATTCCCGAAGGTCACAAAGCCTTCGTCTTTAGGTGCAAGAGTAGTAAATTTCATTTTGTCTTCCGTCATATGTCTTGAGCATCCACTATCCAAGAACCACTTGTCCTCGTTAATTTTTGACCTCAAGCATACCTACAAAACAAAACGATCATTGGTACCCTAATTCACTTTTGGGTCCTTGAGGGTTAGTGTCTCAACCCTTTGAAATCCAAACAAAGTCATTTCTATTTAATTTATATCTATAAGGGCAATAGACATAATCTTCAAAGTGATCACAACGGTTACAAGTAAGACCTTTAACGTGCACACTTGGTTTAACAAAACGATTATAAACTAAGTCATTTTTATGCAAGTTGTTTTTAAGAGAGTAACTTGGTTGTCTATTTTCATTTTTCGTCATTTGTTTGGTGAATAGATTTTTATGCTTTGCCGTTAGAAGTGGGTTGTACCCTACACCGGTTTTATCATACGCGCCTTGTTGAGAAGTTAATATAGTACTTAACATTTTACTTCCCTTAGTGAACTTAGCGAGAGTAAGTTCGGCGCTATCCGCCTTAAGTTTACATGAACTAAGGTCATTAACTAACTTATCATTTTCCATGGTAAGTTCGGCATTTTTAGAGGTGAGTGAGTCATTTTTTATAGCTAAGTTTTCAAGTTCGTCTTGTAAAGTGATTAACATTTTTCTAAAGGATTTGTTTTTACCTCTAGCTTTTTCTAAAGAAACTAACACATCATTTATATCAAAACCATCATCACTAGAAAGAGAAGAGTTAGAGGAATGGAAGCTTACATCCTCGGTTTCGTCGTCTCTAGCCATGAGACATAGGTTTGCGACTTCTTCATTGTCGTTATCGGGACTATCATCATCGCTCCCCCATGCGGCCATGAATGCCTTCTTGTATTCTTTTTTCTTTTCGAACTTGTCTTTTTTCTTCAAAGAACATTCATTTTGCATATGGTCGGGTTTGTGACACTTATAGCAAATGATTTCGTCCTTCTTATTCGACTTGTCAGATGGCTCTCCCTTATATTCCTTTTTCCGAAATCGTTGTCCGCCCTTCTTTTTCCAACTTAGGAACTTGTTGTAGCGTTTGGCGAATAGTGCCATTTCATCATCCTCGCTAGAAGAGTCGTTTTCGCTATCGTGATTCGTTATACTTTTGAAGGCGATGCCTTTCTTCTTTTTCGAGTCATCCTCTTGTTTTCGAGTTGTCATGTCTAGTTCATGAGTCCTCAAGGATCCTATGAGGTTGTCGAGAGAGAGAGTGTTCATGTCCTTGGCTTCTTGAATAGCCGTAACTTTTGATTCTCATTTTCTCGGAAGACTTCGTAGGATCTTTGTCACCATCTCCTTGCTAGAATACACTTTTTCAATTCTTTTAAGATCATTAGTAATTTTAGTAAAACGAGTGTACATAGAAGAAATAGACTCGTCATCATCAACTTTAAAAAGTTCATAATCATGAATAAGCATGCTAATTTTAGAGTACTTAACTTGCCTAGTTCCCTCATGCATAATAGCTAGCTTATCCCACATTTGCTTAGCGGTATCATAACCGGAAATCTTATCATACTCACTAGGCGCGAGCGCACAAGTTATAGATGTCATAGCTCTACAAATAAGAGAAAAAGCATGGCGTTCATCCGTGTCGAGTTCTTTTACGAGTTTATCTAAACCATTTCTCCTAGGCGTTTTATAGCATTTACTAATGCTAATCCATTGGTCTATTTCGTAACCACATAGAAATTTTTTTATAAGATCTCTCCAATACGGATAGTTTGTACCGTCAAAGAACGGGGGCCTAGTTATGGATTTTGAGTCGGCATACGAAGACATATCGGATCTTTAAACTAAAAATCGTTAGATTTTATAAAAAAGAAGAGCTAGGCTCTGATACCAATTGTTGGTCCGTAAGTGTCTAAACCTTAGAGGGGGAGTGAATAAGGTTTACGCACGATTTTCGCGGAATAAAAACTTTGAGATATTAACTATGCTAATTAGTATTTAATGCTAGTTTAGGCTATGCAAGCAATCAAAATAAGAAATAAATAAGTTCGGAAAATAAAAGTTAAGGGAAAAGAAATAACACAAGATGTATAGAGGTTCGGCAAAACGCGCCTACTCCTCTCCTCGGTATTCACACTACCGAGTATTTCACTAGAATTTTCTTCCCAAGATTACACTCTAACGAGCTAATCTACGGATTAAGCTCCCCCTTACTCTATGAGTATCCCGAATGAAAAGACCTGGAGCTTTTAAGCAATACTCGCTTATAAAGCCTCTACCCGATCACTCGCTCACAATTGAGTTTATAATTCACTCTTACAAGTTTGAAATTGAAATGAATCACTCACTAACAAATAATATCTTGGTGTTTATATGATTACAATAAGATTACACACAAGAGTATTTAAGAATATAAGTGAGAAAAATGAAGTATAAGCTTGAGTATGATCTTGAAATAAAAGCTTGAATTTGTGTGTGAATTGGGGTTTTTTTCATTAAGGAATTTGAGGGCTATTTGAAGGATAATTGGTCTTGTTACCGTTGTATGAAGTGTTATGTCTTTATCCAATAGTTTTTATCAGTTTCCTAATTTTCCAGAATAAGTCAAAAAGCTATTTTTTTGAATTCTGCAGAAAACGATCGGTCGTTTTCTGAAAAACGATCGGTCATTTTTATCATGATCTCACTGGAACATTTTGGACCAAAAACGATTTGTCGTTTTGTCTGTTTCCATCGGTCGTTTTTCAGACGACCTCACTGGAACATTTTGGAAAAAAAACGATCGGTCGTTTTTTCTGGCAATTTCTCGGTTTTCTCGTTATAATTCGAATGCCCGTAACTTCTTTGTTTTAAGTCCGATTATGATTCCACTTGAACCGTTGGCTTCGTATTTAATAAGTCTATCATTTCGAACCTTTAACAAGCTAGATAAATGATTAGTACGCAAAATGAGCTTTTATCATGTTTTACATATTTTGTTATCATTAAAACAATCGATTAGAAAAACATCGTTCAACATTTATCATTTCTAGCAGCTAGGGTTAAAAGTAGCGACGACCGCTCGAGTTGCGGCGACGGAGAACGCAAAACAACGTTGTAAGAAAGAGATCCATCGCAACCATTTCATGCTATGGTCATCGCCTGAGTTACATTCCATGGAAAGTGACGTTGGCTTCGATCTGTAGAGGGAAAAGAGAGGCGATTGGAGTGAGAGCTGTGGGAGAGGGAGAGGTCACGGACCGAGGCAGAGTGAAAACAACGGTAATATGAGAGAGATATTGAAGATGTTGTCGGATACGATGTTGAAGACAGACGACGTAAAAGCAGTGACATGGGATGATTTTGGGATGAGTTTTTAGAGAGAAAAACATATTAGGTTAAAAGGTAGAATCATACATTTTTCTTAAATATGTTTAGCAACAAAACTAAAATTTAAATAATTTGCGGTTTTGGGATCGGAGCATAGTTACCATGATAGGAAACGAATACGAGAAACGGACACGTCAAAAAATGAAAAAAAAACTGAATTTTACACCTGAAATAGAAGGAAGCAGGAAACGAGTGGTAGGAAGCGAAAAATAAGAAACGCGGCTTTTAAAAGGGTTAACCGATAAGTATGAACTGGAGCTTAATTTTTTCCAACGAAGCATTGGGGCTCATAACGGGTCGATGATCCCATTACCAAGCAAAGCCCATAATTAAACTCAAAAAACAAACAGAATATAAGCGCTCGATTCATCTAGGGTTTTAGAATCTAGAGAGAGAGAGAGAGAGAGAGGGGAGAGAGAGATGAAGACGATTCTATCTTCGGAAACAATGGAAATCCCGTCCGGCGTAAAAATCAAAGTCCACGCCAAAGTGATCGAAGTAGAAGGTCCACGTGGCAAGCTGACACGTAACTTCAAGCACTTAAACCTCGACTTCTCTCTCATCACCGACACCGAAACCGAAGGAAAGAAGCTGCAGGTGGAGGCGTGGTTCGGGTCCCGTAAAGCTACGGCTGCGATACGTACCGCGTTGAGCCATGTGGATAATTTAATTAAAGGAGTTACCAAAGGGTATAGGTATAAGATGAGGTTTGTGTATGCTCATTTTCCTATTAATGCGAGTATTACGAATGGGAATAAGGCTATCGAGATTCGTAACTTTCTTGGTGAAAAAAAGGTCCCTCTTCTTTTCCTGTTTCTTTCTTTCTTTCTTTCTTTGTTTATTATTATTATTGTTATTTTAGTCCCTTTTTAGTTGCGGTTTCAACGCTATAGCTGGTTGTCTCTTCTTTTTTAGCTTCTGCAATATTTAGGCAAGATACAAATATACAATTGTTAGAACACTTGCATTCTTTAGTACAGTAGAAATTTGCAGTCATGTTATCTCACCTATTATATAGTGAGTGCAGTTTTGTCAAAACATCTGTTGAAAATAAAACTCAAAATGTGAGATGTGGTTATTGCAATTCCGTCAATTTATGTTGTCGGACCCTTAATTGGAGTAAGATTGGTAGGTTTGGACCCAAATTGGTAAAACTTAAAGGTTGGGTACTAAAATGGTAAAAGCCAATAATACGGGGTACTAAATAGCTTTTTCCACCGTCTCTTCCTTTTTTAGCTTCCACATTATTTAGGCGAAGCAGAAAATGTCAGCTTAAAAAATAAAGAAAGTGATGGTATGAAGATGGGCTTCAATGCTGCACTTGTTATATTTTGTATATGCTCTCGTATTAGAAATTTTGGGGAAGTTGATTTTTTGTTGTTTGTTATCTTTTGGCCTTTATTAATATGGGATTCTGATTACTTTAACAGTGTTGCTTATTCATTTCCGTGCTATTCATTTTTTTAATTTGTGTTGGACGTGTAGATCTCTGAGTTTTTTGCTGAAATGGTACAGTGACCAACCCAAATTCCCAGAATGGGTTCTGTTTCTGTAATATTCCCAAAATGGTCTACTTTCGAAAAACGACCGATCGAAATGAATAAAACGACCGGTCGTTTTTATCATTAACTCTCTGGAACAATTTGGACAAAAAACGATCGGTCGTTCTGTACATTCCGATCGGTCGTTTTTCAGACCAAAAACGATCGGTCGTTTTAGCCTAGCGATCGGTCGTTTTTTGTGTTGTGCTCATTGGAAGCATTTCTACTTACGATCGGTCGTTTTATAGCAGCGATCGGTCGTGTTTAAGGTTTGCTCATTGGAACATTTTCGTTCCACACCGATCGGTCGTTCTGTACATTACGATCGGTCGTTTTTCACCATAGTAGAAATCGTTTTAGGTATGATTTCTTCCAGAGAGTTCACCATAAAAACGACCGATCGAAACGTACATAACGACCGATCGTTTTTGTCTGAAAAACGACCGGTCGTATGATCCAATTCGACCGATCGTTTATTGTCCAAATTGTTCCAGAAAGTTCAATAATAAAACGACCGGTCGTTTTAATCATTTCGATCGGTCGTTTTTCGAAAGTAGACCATTTTGGGAATATTTCAGAAAGGTAGCCCATTCTGGGAAATAACCCGCTCCCCTATACCATTTTGGAAAAAAACTCTAGATCTCTTGCATGAGATCTTGTACTTGATTATGGAGTTAAATAGTTGGTTACTTGATGCCTTTTTTTGTAGATTTTACAACTTTATCAAAGTTGGTTTTTGGTTACTGCCTAATTGTTGACTAGTCCGCTACTTGCCTGTTATGTAATGTGATTGTTTGAAATAAGTAGCCAAAAAAGTTAAGGTTGGGTTTATGTTTGTATATTAATAGCTACAGATCAAATGCAAATGATGATTTTCATTAAGGATTTCATGGAAATGATTTACTACGTTAGCTCAAATGCTCCATAATTTTTTATTCGTTCATGTGTGCTATATTCTGCATAGACAGGATTGTGTTTTGTGTTTTTTATGGGAATTAGTTTACAAGTTAGACTCTGAAACAGGAAATTTATCATAGTTTAGTTTAGAGTGTTCCCTTTGTACGTTGATTAACTTGATTCAGAAATAATGGAAACGTGTTAACTAGTTTTCAAGCAATTTTAGGAGTAATGCTGTGTTGGCTTGATTTTAGCTTTTTTATGAAATGTCGCTTGAAACTTTATTCTAGGATCTATTTTGCGTGTTAATAAAATGTCTGATATCAGTTTCTCTCTGTGATTATTTTATCATGTTATGAAAATAGGGTTAAAATTTTATCAGGTTTGAATGGTCAGGTTTTTGTCAGGTTTTCGGTTTTTTCATATGAATTCGTAATTTTTTTTTTTGTAAATCAATGCACTATTTTATTTCTAAAGTGTTTGTTCAAAAAAATCTATAAATTTTGACCTTTTATATTTTTTTTGAGTATTTATTAATATTACTACTTTATAAATTGTCAAACAAACAATTAAACATAAAAAAATTATATAAAAGGTCAAATTTTACAGATTTTTTTGAACAAACACTTTAAAAATAAAATAGGACGTTGATTTACAAAAAAATTATGAAAAAAATTATGAAAATATATAAAAAACCCGAAAACCTGACGAAAACCTAACTATTCGAACTTGATAAAATTTGAACCCATGAAAATAAATTAACATGAAGCTTAACCAAATGTTGTTGCCCAATTAATTCGTTCCTCGCTGTTTTTTAATTTTTTTTAATTTATTATTGTTGTGGCTGAGGCCCTCACCCCCTCTATTAAAATCATTTTCTCTAGGTTTACATCTTGATAAGTTTGTTTTACTTTTCCTTTATCTCTTTTTGTTGCAATTGTTTCATAATTAACGATATTTGATCATATTATTGTTTGTCTTTCTTGACAATTCTATGAGTTTAGGATGAAAGAATGTAAATATTTTTTGTGCTTTTTTAACCTTGCTATGAGTTCCGCATTCTGAAATTTAAAAGAAATAGTAATTCAAGTTGCATCTGATATGTGAGTGAGTGAGTCTCTAATTTTACGTAGAAATATGAAAGTTTAATTTTTTGTATTCGGGATGCTTGGAAAGATTTTAAACTGTTAAAGCTTTGAGCGAGCCAAGGAATAGTTCGTCTTAGATTTTGGGACTTGTGATGTTTAGTATTCGATTATCCTTACTAATTATCAGGCTATTTAATTGATTTTTATTGACAATTTTTTTATCTTTGCTATATTAGGTGAGAAAGGTTGATATGCTTGAAGGGGTAACCATTCTCAGATCTGAGAAAGTTAAGGATGAACTCGTATTGGATGGAAATGATATTGAGCTTGTTTCTCGTTCTTGTGCCCTTATAAACCAGGTAAATGCTCCCCACTCTTTTGCAAAAACTGTATCTAGTCATATATTTTCTTTTTAGTCATGTTCGATACCTTAATATATGCTTTATCAAAGGTTATTTTTCAAGTTTGCATTTTTCAACAACATTTTGTTAGGATGTGAAGTTGATCTTCAGAACATGTTTTAGAGTTTTTTATTAGGAGTTTCAATTTGGCAAGCTAAGCTCAAATTAGTTTGACCTTGGAAGTGTGCTTCTTCTTCTGAAATCTTGGTGAACGGGTGAGATTTTGCTAAGTTTAGTTTAATTATTGCTGATGTTGTTTTTTCTGCCAGTCGATTAGTTATACGACATCAGCAAAACTTAAATTATGTTTAGTATTGAAACTTGGAGAAACCGAATCGGAAATCTGGAAATCATGCATAAAAAGCTCTAAATAGTGTCAGCTTTGGAAATGTCCTTCACTCTTGAGAAATCTTGGTGAAATCAGCAAACCACATAAATTTGGGTAAAAACCAACAAGTCTTGGCCATTTTCATTTAACAGTCGTCTGTATTTGTGTTTCAGTTCATCCACTTTGTTTTATCATTCTTAATAATCATGCTTTTATGTTGATTTTTTTGGTTGAGCAGAAATGTCATGTGAAGAAAAAGGATATCCGAAAGTTTCTTGATGGTATTTATGTCAGTGAAAAGGGACAGATAATTGAAGAAGAATGAATTATAGTATTTTGCAACGAGTAAGAGATTCTTGTTATTTCTCAGGAGTTGTTTGGCTAGTTTTTCCTTTTTCTTTGGATAATGTTTTTGGGCGCCTTTCATATTTACCAGTTGAATTCACAATTGTCTCGTCAGACTAAGCATGATCTATTTGGACTACAAGCAGTTAATCATTTGTTGTGCCCTTTTCTCCCTTTATTGGATCTGGCCTTTTAAAATTTCGTTATTGCAAGTCTGAAATTGTGCTGGTTGTTTTCTGCTTCACCATACTTGTTATCTCTTAATTTTCGTCACAAAAATTTGCTAGTTGCGTCTGTAAAGGACAATGCTGCAGATGAAGTTTATTAGTCTTTTCACATGAGATAGTTTTTTACATGATTGAAAAGGTTAACGTCGATTGTTCTTTAACAAGGTTAAACAGGATGTCCTTTCTATTTTACATTCATCACAACATTTGTAAAGAGTTGGAACGTTTTAATCTTTAATGAATTAATCTAACATTGGAGGTTATTAAACATTTATTAACATAAGTTTAAATTTCTCCCAGAATATGATATACTCTTATGTTAATAAAGCTAAACTTGTATTGAGACAAGTTCCTACGAGTTTAGCTTTATTTTGAAATTATTGCTTTTTCAAGCCTCTTTCTTTCCTTGTCTTTTGCACTCCAAAACATAAAACACTTAAATATTTTGCAGTTAACTAAGTATTGGGGAAAAATATGTTTAGCGACCCTAACTAATATACATTAACAAAATGGGGACTAAACTACTGACTTTAACAATTTAGGGACTGAACTTATGTTTTTTTTCTTAAATTAGTATTTTCCGGCGAAATCGATCTCAGAAAGAGATCAGGTGCCTGCACGTGACCTATTTTAAGGGTATATTGGTCATTTTCTCTACTTTTTATTTAAAAAACAAAAACAAAAATATAACAGAACCCATACACAACCACTTTTTTTCTGTTATATTTTTGTTATATTTTTTTCTGATATATTTTTGTTTTTGTTTTTTTAATAAAAAGTGGAGAAAATGACCAATTTACCCTTAAAATAGGTCACGTGCCAAACATGATCTCGTTCTGAGATCGATTTCGCTGGAAAATACTAATTTAAGAAAAAAAACATAAGTTCAGTCCCTAAATTGTTAAAGTCAGTAGTTTGGTCTCAATTTTGTTAATGTATGTTAGTTGGGGTCGTAAACATATTTTTTCCCCTAAGTATTGTAAGCATCATTCAGTTTTTCATTGTCATACATAAATAAAAGGAAAATGTTTATGACGAATTTCCAATCCAAAAACCTCATCGCTCTTGTGGCGGAATGAAAATATGGTCTAAATAAAAACATGAAGTGAGTGTGACGGAATATAAACATGATGTGACGGAATAAATACAAGGTATTGTAAAACCATTTCAGGATCATCAACGATTGTGTTTCAGGTTACGATCTTCAACCTTGGACTTCCCTTTAAAAGTGCATAATTGTACAAGTGTTGTGTTGATTTTTTTAAAGTATTCACTTTATTTCAACAAAAAACTATGCAATGTTCCTTCAGTTAGATACTTATTTAATTAATATAGGGTATACTTTTATAAAGAAGAGAGTGACTTAATAAACTGCAAAAAGTCTTCAAAAACGCTGTAACCGTAGATTAAATCTACGGTTTACAGTGATTCACTGTAAACCGTAGATTTAATCTACGGTCTGTGTAATTTCTGCAGAAATTAAACAGCCAGTCCCTACTTTTCAGAAATTACACAGTCAGTCCCTGCGCAAAAATTACACAGCAGGTCCCTGAAAAACAGAAAATTACGTTTTTTTAAAAAAAACAACAATTTTTATACTACATTCTCTCTCTTTCTCTCAAAACCCCCCAATTTTCATCCAAAAAAACCACCCAAATCAATCAACCACAATAACTATCAAATTTATTAACAAAAAACCCCAAATCATCAATCAAATTTATCCATAATTGAAGGTATATCTTTTATTCTCTAATTTATTATTTATTTTGTGTAATTTCAATTTGTAAAATAGGAAAAAATATATAAAATATGAAAATTGATTATTCACTTAGCTATATATAATTGTTTGTTGTTTGTTTATATTAATTATAGAAATTATAATAATTGTTGATATTTGTCCCATTTTTGCATTATTTTTTTTTTGTGTAATTTTAATTTGTAAAATAGGAAAAAATATATAAAATATGCAAATCCATAATTCACTTACCTATATATAATTGTTTGTTGTTTGTTTATATTAATTATAGAAATTATAATAATTGTTGATATTTGTCCCATTTTTGAATTAATTTTTTTTTTGTGTAATTTTAATTTGTAAAATAGGAAAAAATATATAAAATATGCAAATCCATAATTCACTTAACTATATATAATTGTTTGTTGTTTGTTTATATTAATTATAGAAATTATAATAATTGTTGATATTTGTCCCATTTTATAAAAAAATTATGGTTTTTATTGAAATTTGTTTATTTAAATATTTATTACTAATGGTTTGGTTATGATGTTACATGTTTATGATGGTTATTTGTTTTGAATGAGAAAAATAAAAATACTTACGCTTTATTAATATTTACCCGTTTTGAAAATTAGGGGTTTTTATAAAATTATGTTTTTTAATTAGGTTGTTTGCCCAAACACGTACGAAAAATTGGGGTTGTTGATATTTTATCCGTTTTATAAAAAAATTGAGTTATCATTGTTTGGTGATCATTAAATGTGTTTGGTTATGATTAAAAAATTGAGTTATTATTGTTTGGTTATGATTAAAAAATTGAGTTATCATTTTGGTTATAATTGAGTTATCATTGTTTTGGTTATTATTAATTGGTTATCATTGAGTTATCATTATTTGATTATCATTAATTGATTATCATTGAGTTATCATTGTTTGGTTATAATTGAGTTATCATTGTTTGGTTATCATTAATTGGTTATCATTGAGTTATCATTGTTTGGTTATAATTGGTTATTAATTGGTTATGTTATCATTGTTTGGTTATCATTAATTGAGTTATATTTGGTTATCATAGTTAGGATGGCAGACCCAGGTCCACATATTAAAGGCAGGTTGGGCATTTTACGACAGACCGGTCACATTTCTAATCAGACTTGTGATGCTGGAAGAGAAGCAGGTAGAGGAGATGCCAATAAGATTAGGGTTTATAATTATAGTTGGCAGATACCGACCCCGGAAAGGGTAGTTCAAAATATGATTATGGCTGGTTTTTACGGTATTTACACTATAGGTAATTATACCGTAGACCGAGGCTTGCTTACAGCCTTAGTTGATAGGTGGCGTGATGAGTCGCATACGTTCCATTTTGTCGGTGGAGAGTTGGGGATATCTTTACAGGATGTAGAGATTATGCTTGGTCTCAGGGTTGATGGTCTTGTTGTTACCCGGTCGGAGCGGAATGACACCAAGACGAGCAGGTTGGATATGATAGAGAGTTTGTTGGGTGTTAGACCTGCTGACCATCAAGTCAATACAAACTGTTTGACAGTTAGACTTGATTGGATGTTACACACCTTTGGTGAATTACCCCCCAATCCTAGTGAGGAGCGTTTGCTATATCAGTCTAGGGCTGCCATGCTATTATTACTGGGGGCACATGTGTTTTCGGATAAGAGCAGTGATCAGATTCCACTCTGGCCTCTGCCATTTCTGGAGGATTTTGACACATGTGCTGAGTATAGTTGGGGTCTTCTGGCCTGGTTAGAGTCTAATCTATGCAAGTTGGTACGTTGTAAGGCAAGCGGAGTAAGCGGGGCGGTGATGTTTCTGGATATGTGGGCGATTACCAGACTACTGCCGGTTAGACCATGTGAAGAGCTGCCGGAAGATATCGAGCCACCTGAGGGCTGGCCTAGGTTCTCCCTCGGTTACAGGTATGATATTATTTAGTTTTTGTATTGGATTTGTGTTATTGTGTCATCTATCATTTACTTAGCTGCCGGTTATATTTATTGTTTATCGGGTTTTGTTTGCATATTACAGATGGAAGATTTGGAGGCAAACTAACCTTACACCATATGTCTACGGACATAATGTGGTCCACATACGTGACCAGTTTGACAATATGTCGCATGAACAGGTAAATTTTAACTTTCGTATTATATGTAACTTACGTATTATATGTTGTATATGTTTGCATTGGTCTTATGTTCGCAGAATCTATTACTAGTATTTTTAAACCCTTGTTTATATATTCTAATTTTGCTGATTACAGATAGTGTGGCAACCTTACGGGAATCTCAATCAGTATCCGGAATACTGCACGCGGGGCCGTTATATGTGGCATTGTTCTGTGCCTCTCATTTGTAATGAGAAGGTTGAATTCCACCCCACGGACAGGTTCATGAGACAGTTCGGTTTTGTTCAGCGGGTCCCAACATATATTTGGAAACCCAGACAGGGTCACGGCAAGGATAGAAGATATGGGATTGGGCAAAAACACGACTGACCTTTACTTTGTGGAGAGTTTATAGCCGTGTGGAATGACCGCCACAACCGTCTTGTTAACGACGAATTTGGCACGGGGACGCCACCGGATTACATGAGATGGTATAGAGAGAGGATCCGCATCTTTATAAACCCACCTAAACTTGCCCGGCCATCTCACGGTTTCCGGGAGCATACGGGGTTGCTCAATAAAATGGTAACAACTAATCAAAGTTCATTAATATTTGATTGTTATTTTTTTGTTTGTATATTTCAATACTTATAAATATACATGTATTGTTTTTTTTTTCCAGAAAGCGGTATTGCGCCGCAATTTCAAATCGTTCAAACGGGCGAAAATGAAATCGGAAGTGAACTTACTACGAAAGGACTTCGCTGAAATGGGAATGAATCCGTATGGGTCAGTTGATGAACAGTCGGATGGGGATGATGACGATGACGACGATGACGACGATGGTGATGACGACCTAGGTTACGACCCAAGAAGTTACACTAGGTCGGCAAGTTGTCGGCGTCCCGACGAAAGAGGCAGAGGGGAAGGCGAATCTAGTAGCGGCGGTAGAAGAACGAGTGGAGGTCGACCCCCGACTACAGATCAGGGTCCGGGTCCGAGTTCAAACGGTCATGGTCGTCGTGCTTCTTTTGCTGGGTCGGAGTACGTTCAGGATGATGTTCCGTTCGATCATCATAGACAATCATTTGGGGCGGACTACAGTTGGAGTCGAGGATTAACACTTACATCCCATGAGCGTGCTCCGCATCCAGAATCGCAGCATCGACAGAGACGCCGTCCAGAGCTAAACGAAATCGAAGAGTCTACTGAGCCGTCATCGGATAGATTAACATCGGCGGGAAAGATGCTCCATACGTTCAACTTTAAATCATTTAGTCGTTACAAAAAAATAAATAAATGCATATTTGTGTTTTTTGTATTTGATTTTTATGTTTGATTTGTACGTTATAAATTCGTAAGTTTAATTTGATTCGTATGCTTTATTTGTATGTTTGTAAAAAATATTCTGTATTTTAATTGATAGGACCAATATTGCTGAAATTACAAACCCTAAACCCTAAACCCTAAACACTAAATTACAAACCCTAAATTACAAACCCTAAACCCTAAACCCTAAACCCTAAATTACAAACCCTAAACCCTAAATTACAAACCCTAAACCCTAAATTACAAACCCTAAACCCTGAATTACAAACCCTAAACCCTAAATCCTAAACCCTAAACCCTAAACCCCTAAACCCTAAATATTCTGAAATATACATACAAACCGTACATTTAATGTACGGTTTGTACAGATTTCATACAAACTGTACATTAAATGTACGGTTTGTACCCCTGATTTAAGTAGCGTCATTTTACGATTGTACTTTTTGCACTGAATCACCGTTAATTACGTAAAAAAAAAAAACTACAAACCGTAAAAGTAATCTACGGTTTGTAGTGTAAATGACATTGGATATCATATCTATCAAAATAAATCCGACAACACCTTATCACTTTTGAATTATTATGACTTGACAACCCTATCCGAAAATGACTACTCAATGCATTATTAAAGTTTGGAAATGACTACACCAAAAAAAACACTACAACCCGTAAAAGTAATCTACGGTTTGTAGTGTAAATGACATTGGATACCATATCTATCAAAATAAATCCGACAACACCTTATCACTTTTGAATTATTATGATTTGACAACCCTATCCAAAAATGACTACTCAATGCATTATTAAAGTTTCGAAATGACTACACTAAAAAAAATACTACAAACCGTAAAAGTAATCTACGGTTTGTAGTGTAAATTAACACTATAAATATGGCTCAATTTTGCCAATTCTAACAAACCCTAAAATCAAACACAAACACATTTCAGAAATCTCTAAAAAAATAGTCATTTCTCCCCAAAAAAATATATAAACAAACACTTTTCAAAAATGAATTACAACTATGGTTATGACAACAACCAATGGAATAACAACAATGCGAATTCATCCAGTGGCTCAAACGATGAGCTAACTGATTATTCAGAGCACTTTAAAGTTGATGAATTGACTTGGGAAACAAGGGATGAAATGATTGCTGATCTTGCTGATGTGGCTGGAAATTGGGGTTTCATTCTTACGATTCGTAGGTCTGGAGGGGGTGATGGGAGGAGAAAACCGTATGTTGATATTGTGTGTGATAAATCAGGGGTTTACGAAAAAAAGAAACCATCTTCCGTAAATTCAGGTACAAAGAAAAAAGGTTGTCCATTTTTCATTAAAGGTTACGTAGTTAATGGTGAATGGATGTGTCACGTAGAAAATGGACAACATAACCACCCACCTCCAACTTACCTCCAAGGGCAAGCACGACGTGCTCGTTTAACCCAAGATGAAAAAGAAATTGTTAAAACTTTAAGGCAAAGTAGTTTTAAAGTTGGTGCAATATTAAAGGCCATAAAAAATCGAAATCCTGACATTGTATCAAACACTAAAACGATACATAATTTTTTGGTTGGACTGAAATTTAAAGAACGAGATGGTAGAAACCCGATACAGGAACTGTTTAATTTGTTGGATAGCCATCGCTACACATTCTACTATAATATGAACCCATCAACCCATTGCCTTGAGAACTTGTTTTTTGCACACCCCGATTCTATAAGGATGTTCAAAGCTTTTCCTGATGTCTTGTTAATGGATTGTACATATAGAACAAACCGTTTTAATATGTCATTTCTAGAAGTCGTAGGAATGACATCAACGAACCAAACATATTGTTTAGGTTTTGTTTTCATGAGTGACGAGACAAAGGAAAGTTATATATGGGCATTGGAAAAATTTAAAGTAACATTGGAGGGGTGTATACTACCTAGGGTTTTTGTAACCGACAGGGAAATGGCCTTATCAAATGCTTTATCCGTTGTTTTTCCCGATTCTCATCATATTTTGTGCACTTTTCATATTGCAAAAAATGTTTTGAAAAACTACCGTAAAAAGATCCCTGAAGAGGAGTGGCAAACATTTCTAGATGATTGGGGTTTATTGGTTGATTCTGAGTCGATAGAGGAGTACAATCATAACCGAACTTATTTTAATTACTCTTACAAATCGTACCCTGCTGTGATTAAGTATGTAGACAAGCTTTTAAATGATTATGGTGAAAAGTTTGTTGCATGCTATACCAACCATACAACACATCTAGATAACAAAACTAGCAATCAAGCCGAACAACAACATGCTAAGCTGAAAAGATCCCTTTCCACAAATACTGACACGCTTGAAACTGTTTGGGTAGAGGTGAATAGAATTCTAGAAAAACAGTTTGAGGATATTAAGATGAAGTTGGATAAATGCAAGTCTTATTTTCCACATTCTGAACGAACACCTCTATTTATAAATCTTAGGTCGTATATCACACACTATGCCTTTGATTTATTATTTCAAGAACACAAAAAATGTAGTGGCCAGGCTGATGAGAATTGTTCTTGCGGTTTCAAATTGTCTCACGGTTTACCTTGTCATCATATTATGAGTGAACATATTTTATTCGGGAAGCCTCTTCCTCTAGAATATATTCATCCATTCTGGAAAAAATTAGACGTAATTGATGATAATGGGAACACCGATGATTATGGGGTAGATGGTGATCTAGAAGAGTTTAAAAGTGTTTATGCTAGCAAAACTAATGTTGAAAACCGGCGTATGAAAACACAACTCCGAGAGATAACCGTACCAGCCAGAACATCCATCAGTGACCCCGAAGTGAGAGTAAATAGGGGGAGACCTAGAAAAGGAGACAAATCTAGTAAGAGAGATAAGTCGGGATGTGAGTATGTGGAGGAACAGAGTGCTGGTGCTAGTAGGGACAAGGGCAACGGCAAGGCGGATGAAACACCGGAGGTAAGGGTAAACCCAACTAGGAGGCCGCGAAACCAGAACCCTAAACCCACCCCCAATAGGCCAACCTTCCTGTACAGTGACCAAATATGGGTCATGTTACATAGTTACATCGAAACGGTTTATGATGTGCGTGGGGATGGTAACTGTGGGTTCTGGGTACTTGCAAATGCGACGGGTAAACAGCATGGGGAAGATGATTGGTACGCGGTAAGATGTGAATTGTTTCAAGAGCTGCAGCAAATGAAAGGTGTTTATTATGAGCTGTTTGAGAATCTTGACTTTGAAGCTTACCGATATGATTACATTTTATCAAGTTTAAATTTTTATCATGCTACAAATCCCGCACCTTCTGAGAAATGGATGAGATTTCCATCGTATGGTTTTTTAATTGCTTCTCATTACAATATGCCAATTGTATTGTTCTCCTTATGGAAAAATCAAAATGGAGGGGTAAACGTGTGGAACTCCACTTTTTTATCTCTTTATACTGGTCCGCCTCAGGGAACGACATATTACATCCCGACTGTAATGGTGTTCGTCAACAGTTGTCACTATGCTCAGGTTATTCCTAAGGAAGAAGGGATCTTCCCAATGCCAGGAATTATAGCACGGTGGGAACAAACACGCACTGAGGCAGCTGCGCCATGCAAGGAACTTTTTCGACCAAATTTCAAGTTATATATGGCGCTGGAAAAGCAATCGGGAAAGCAAAAAGCAAATGAAGAAGCTATAGACCTAAGTCCATAATCAGTTTTTTATTTTTAATTTTATGTAAATTACTATTTTTTCCAATTTGTTGTAAATTTATATGATATAAACAAATGTTTAATAAATTTTTTTTATGAAATTTAGTTCATGTTTGCATATTGAGTTAATTTCTTTTATGAAATTTATATAATTTATGATTGTTTCATTCAATAAAATTGACGATTGACACCAAATTGACGACTTATTTAATGTTTCATATTGCGTTGTTGAACGATGTTCTTCAATTCGATTATTTTAATGATAACAAAAATTGTAAAACATGATAAAAGCTCGTTTTGTGTACTAATCTTTTATCGAGTGTATTAAAGGTTCAAAATGATATATTGCGTAATTACAAAGCCAATGGTTCAAGCGGAACCTAAAACGGATTTGAAACGAACTAGTTACGGGATTTCAAAGATGGTCGAGAAAACCGAAACATGCCCAGAATTAAAAACGATTGATCTATAAGCAAAAACGATCGATCATATTCAGTCTAAATTCTTCCAGAGAACTCAGTTCAAAAACGACCGATCGCCAAGAGGAAACGACCGATCATTTCAGAGAAATTTTCTTCCAGTGAGCTCAAAGCAAAAACGACCGATCGCCATAATAAAACGACCGATCGTTTTATTGATGATTTCTTCCAGTGAGCACTCAGCAAAAACGACCGATCATTAATCTGAAACGACCGATCGTTTCAGTGCACATTTTGTCCAGTAAGTCCAATTGAAAAACGACCGATCGTTTTTCAGAAACGACCGATCGTTTCTGTAGAATTTCAAAATCCAGCTTTTAAGCTATTCCTGAAAATGGGGCGAACTGCTGCAAAAACAGCATTGAATGAACTCACCAACCAGCAACGGTCTGAAATTTATTGCTGCACCTTTGTGACTCTATAAAAGCCCCAAAACACTTTGAAGAAGCTTATCCAAGCATCCAAAACTTTATTAAGCAAATACTTCTAAGAAATCCGTCAAGCTTATACTTCCAACTTCTCACTTATTATTCATAAATTATTCTCGATTATATTCTCATTGTAATCTTATAAATATCGAGATAATATTTGTTAGTGAGTGATTCGAAATCAAACTTGTAAAAGAGTATTTTATAAACTCATTAGTGAGCGAGTGAATTGGGTAGAGGCTTTTAAGCAAGTGTAGCTTAAAAGCTCTAGGTCATTTATTCGGGATACTCATATAGTGAGGGGGAGCATAATCGGTTGATTAAGCTCGTTAAGGTGTAACCTTGAAACGAAGATTTTTAGTGAAACACTCGGTAGTGAAAATACCGAGGAGAGGACGTAGGCGCGGTTTGCCGAACCTCTATAAATCTTGCGTTATTTCTTTCCCTAAACTTTTACTTTACGTATTTATTTATCGCTTATATTTATTGCTTGTTTATATTATTTAGCGTTAATTTGGTAACGAAAAAGTTTAGGTTATAAAATCTACTAATTAACTTAGTTAAATACCCATAGATTTAATTCCGCGAAAAACGTACGAAAACCTTATTCACCCCCCCTCTAAGGTTTAGACTCCTACGGACCAACAATTGGTATCAGAGCTTAGCTATTTTATTCACAAAAATCTAACGATTTTATAGTTTAAAGATCCGCTATGTCTTCATACGCCGACTCTAAATCCATAACTAGGCCCCCATTCTTTGACGGCACTAACTATCCCTACTGGAGAGACCTTATGAAAAATTTCCTTTGTGGGTTTGAAATAGACCAATGGATAAGTATTAGCAAAGGCTATAGAACGCCTAGGAGAAATGGCGAAGATAAACTTGTAGAGGAACTAGATTCCGATGAACGCCTTGCGTTTTCCCTAAATTGTAGGGCTATGACTTCCATCACTTGTGCGCTCTCGCCTAGTGAATACGATAAGATTTCCGGTTGTGACACCGCTAAGCAAATGTGGGATAAGCTAGCTATTATGCACGAAGGAACTAGTCAAGTTAAGGACTCTAAAATTAGCATGCTTATTCATGATTATGAATTATTTAAAGTCGATGATGACGAGTCTATTGCTTCTATGTTCACTCGTTTTACTAAGATTACTAATGATCTTAAAAGACTTGAAAAGGTATACTCGAGCAAGGAGATGGTGACGAAAATCCTTCGAAGTCTTCCAAGGAAGTGGGAATCTAAAGTGACGGCCATACAAGAGGCCAAGGACATGAACACTCTCTCTCTCGATAACCTCATTGGATCCCTAAGCACTCATGAACTCGACATGACGACTCGAAAGCATGAGGATGACTCGAAAAAGAAGAAAGGCATTGCTTTCAAATGCACAACAAATGACGATAGCGAAAATGATTCATCTAGTGAGGATGATGAGATGGCACTCTTCGCCAAACGCTACAACAAATTCCTAAGTTGGAAAAAGAAGGGTGGACAACGATTCCGGAAAAAGGAGTATAAAGGAGAGCCTTCCGACAAATCGAACAAGAAGGATGAAATCATTTGCTACAAATGTCACAAACCCGGCCATATGCAAAACGAATGTCCTTTGAAGAAAAAGGATAAGTTCGGAAAGAAAAAGGAATACAAGAAGGCATTTTTGGCCGCATGGGGGAGCGATGATGATAGCTCCGATAGCGACAATGAAGAAGTCGCAAACCTATGTCTCATGGCTAGAGACAACGATACCGAGGATGTAAGCTTTCACTCCTCTAACTCTTCTATTTCTAGTGATGATGAAATTGATATAAATGATATGTTAGAATCCTTAGAAAAAGCTAGAGGTAAAAACAAATCCTTTAGAAAATTGTTAATTACTTTACAAGACGAACTAGAGAACTTAGCTATAACAAATGACTCACTCACGTCTAAAAATGCCGAACTTACCTTAGAAAATGATAAGTTAGTTAAAGACCTAAGTTCTTGTAAAGAAAAGGCGGATAGAGCCGAACTCACTCTCTCTAAGTTCACTAAAGGTAGTAAAATGCTAAGCACTATATTAGCTTCTCAACAAGGCGCGTATGATAAAACCGGTGTAGGATACAACCCTCTCTTAGCGTCTAAGCATAAAAATCTATTCACCAAACAAGTGGAGAAAAGTGAAAATAGAACCCCAAGTTACTCCCGTAAGAACAATTCATATAAAAGGAACCTAGTTTATAATCGTTTTGTTAAACCTATCTCGCATATAAAATGTATTACTTGCAACCGTAGTGACCACTATGAGGATTATATATATTGCCCTAATAGGTATAAAGTAAGTAGAAATGATTTGGTTTGGATTCCAAAGGGTCGAGACTCTAACCCTCAAGGACCCAAAAATGGATTAGGGTACCAATGATCGTTTTGTCTTGTAGGTATGCTTGAGATCAAAAATCAACGAGGACAAGTGGTTCCTAGATAGTGGATGCTCAAGACATATGACGGGAGACAAAACAAAATTCACCACTCTTGCACCTAAAGACGGAGGCTTTGTGACCTTCGGGGATAATAGCAAGGGCAAAATCATCGGTATTGGTAGTATCTCTAAACCATCTAATGTCGTTATTGATAATGTATTGCTTGTTGATGGTCTTAAACATAACTTGCTTAGTATTAGTCAACTTTGTGATTTGGGTCACAAAGTCATTTTTGAAAAATCGCATTGCATTATTCATTGTATTTCGGATAATAAAACTATTCTTATGGGTCAAAGACAAAATAATGTCTATATGATTGATTTGAATAGTTCGGTGGATGAGGAAGTCAAATGTCTTGTTACTATCAACGACAATGGTTGGTTGTGGCATAGACGACTTGGTCATGCAAGTCTTGATTTACTTGCTAAACTTTCTAGTAAAGATTTGGTAATAGGTTTACCAAAAACTCCTTATATAAAGGACAAACTTTGTCACGCTTGCCAATTAGGCAAACAAACAAAGATTTCTTTTAAGTCTAAAAATATTATATCTACTACTCGTTGTTTGGAGCTCATTCATATGGACTTAGTTGGCCCTTCCCGGACACTTAGTCTTGGCGGGCGTGCATATGCTTTCGTCATGGTTGACGATTTTAGTCGCTTTACGTGGGTCTTGTTTTTAACTCATAAGCATGAAGCATTTAGAGAATTCTCTATTATTTGCAAAAAGCTCCAAACACGAAAGGGTTATATGATCAAAAGTATCCGAACCGATCATGGTAAGGAATTTGAGAATACTCCATTTCAAACTTATTGTGATGAAAATGGTATTGATCATAATTTTTCGGCCCCTCGTACGCCCCAACAAAATGGGGTAGTTGAGAGGAAGAATAGAACCCTAGAGGAAATGGCACGGACCATGCTTTGCGAAAATAATTTGCCAAAGTATTTTTGGGCCGAAGCCGTAAATTCCGCTTGTTATATTTTAAATAGAGCCTTAATTAGGCCCATATTAAAAAAGACACCTTACGAATTATGGAATGAGCGAAAGCCCAATATTTCTCATTTCCGTGCATTTGGTTGTAAATGCTATGTTCATAATAATGGTAAGGATAATCTAGGGAAATTCGATGCTAAGTCCGACGAAGGAATTTTCGTTGGATATGCTATATCGAGTAAAGCTTATCGTATTTTTAATAAAAGAACTTTATTGGTGGAAGAGTCGGTACATGTCTCGTTTGATGAGAATTTGCCGACGATTGATAAGCCTTTAATTGTTCATAATATTAATGATGATATTTTTCATAATGCATCTTCTTCCAATCTTGTTGCATCTAGCTTAGAGTCTACGCCTAGAATAGAGGTTGAACCCGTAGTTGATGAAGTCACTATAGATGTACTTCAAAAGGACTTAGAATCTAGTGTACACATTCATGAGGATTTGCCTCAAGAATGGCGATATGCCAATCACCATCCGCAAGATTTAATTTTGGGTAACCCGGGAGAAAGAGTGCATACACGTTCTTCTTTAAGAAATATAGTTAATCATTTTGCATTCTTGTCTCAATTAGAGCCCAAGAACATTCATGAAGCGGAACTCGATGAGAGTTGGGTATTAGCTATGCATGACGAATTAAATCAATTCGAGCGTAGTAACGTATGGACCTTAGTACCTAGACCGCGTGAGAAAACAATTATAGGTACGAAATGGATATTTCGTAATAAGATGGATGAATCCGGGGTAGTTATTAGAAATAAGGCTAGACTAGTAGCTCAAGGGTATAATCAAGAAGAGGGCATCGATTTCGATGAAACTTACGCACCCGTAGCAAGACTAGAAGCCATTAGAATGTTGCTTGCTTATGCCTCTTTTAAACGTTTTAAATTGTTTCAAATGGATGTTAAAAGTGCATTTTTAAACGGCTTTATTAATGAGGAAGTTTATGTAAAACAACCACCCGGTTTTGAAAATCACGAGTTTCCTAATCATGTGTACAAACTTCGAAAAGCACTTTATGGTTTAAAACAAGCACCCCGGGCTTGGTATGAAAGACTTAGTAAATTTTTGATCAAAAAGGGTTTTTCTCGTGGTACTTTAGACACTACTCTTTTTATTAAAAAGGATGGAAAAGATATGCTTTTAATTCAAATTTATGTTGATGATATTATATTCGGTGCTACTAATGCTCGCATGTGCGAGGAGTTTTCTAAGTGTATGCAAGGTGAATTCGAGATGAGCATGATGGGTGAACTCACATACTTTCTTGGATTGCAAATCAAACAAACAAAGGACGGGATTTTCGTCAATCAAGCCAAATACACGAGGGACTTGCTCAAACGATTCAACATGAGCGATGCAAAGCCGCTAGGAACTCCGATGAGTCCGGCAACAAAATTAGACAAGGATGAATCGGGTAAAAGCGTGGATCAAAAGCTTTATAGAGGTATGATTGGATCCCTCTTATATTTAACCGCAAGTAGACCCGATATCATGTTTAGTGTTTGCTTGTGTGCTAGGTATCAATCTTGCCCTAAGGAATCGCATGTTATAGCCGTTAAGCGCATTTTTAGATATCTTGTAGGTACTTGCAATTTAGGATTGTTTTATCCTCATGATACTTCTTTCGAATTGCTTGGCTATTCCGACGCCGACTTTGCCGGTTGTCGATTAGATAGAAAGAGTACTAGTGGCACTTGCCATTTCTTAGGAAACGCTTTAGTTTCTTGGCATAGCAAGAAACAAAACTCGGTTGCGCTTTCCACGGCGGAGGCGGAATACGTCGCCGCGGGTAGTTGTTGCGCACAAATCCTTTGGATGCGTCAACAACTAAACGACTTTGAATTATCTTTTAATAGTATACCTATATTGTGTGATAATACTAGTGCTATAAATCTTTCGAAAAATCCGATCCAACACTCTCGCACTAAACATATTAATTTACGTCATCACTTTTTACGGGATCATGTCCAAAAAGGGGATATTACTCTTGAATATATAAGTACGGATAGACAATTAGCCGATATTTTCACAAAACCCCTTAATGAGGAACAATTTTGCTTTATTCGACGAGAGTTAGGCATGTTTGATGTGTGAAATATACATATATTTGACTAATTTCATATATTTCAGTATTTTTGCTATTGTTCCTTGCCAAATCTGTGTCGAAATGTGCCAAAATTTTCTGTTCTGTACCTCATTTACAGTCGATCGATCGTCAGATAAAACGACCGATCGTTTTGCTACAGACGACCGATCGTTCCACAAAACGACCGATCGTTTTTTAGTCTTACTCTCTGGAAGAATTCAGATCTTTTTCGATCGATCGTATCACAAAAACGACCGATCGTTTTTGTGATTTTCAGTGTTAAAACTCCTTTCAAAACCCTAATTTCATCACACTCTTCACAATTCTCTCTCTCAATTTCGCCTCCTCCTCCAAAATCACCCATATTTTCCATTTTCACTATGGTTCGCACCAAACAATCTAAGCAACCCCATCTCGTTGATGAACCCGAGGATGAGTACGTGCCTCCACTCATTCGGCCCCGTATTCCTCGCGGTCGCCGAACCGGCTCTTCCTCCACCGCTCCACCTTCGGGCCCCGGTGCCTCTTCCGGCCCTCTTCCGCCTCTCTATCCGGCTACTATAGCCAAAAGAGGTATATTGTCAAATTTTACTCTCAATATGTCTCTATTCACGGAACGCTTTCCATTTGTTATGCAAAGCCTAAGCTTTCAAAATCTCGAAACCATTCTAACCCTCAAAGAGCCATTTTTCATCGAAAATGTTTATGAATTCTATTACAACCTCGCTCTTGATAGGGATGATGGCGCACTTCGCTTGCGTTCATCATTTAACGGACAACCTTTCGTTTACGGTTTAGATCGTCTACGAAATTTATTACGCCTAGGAAACGATGGCATTTATGAGTCCAATGAAGAAATGTGTGAATTTCTCGAGATCGATCACTTTAACGATCTCAAAGATGAAATTTTTCATCCCCTCCATAATAATCGCTCCAACAAGGCTCATGGCCTTCTTTTCAAATATAAAATGGCCTACCATATTCTATCTCATATCGTCCTACCTCATGCCTCAAATTTCACCGATGTTACGAATGAGTACATCTTTCTCTTAGGTTGCATCCATCGCCAAGTCAAGATTGACTTCGCGACTCTCATATTCCTTAAGATGGATTCGCTCAAAACGAAATCCAAGAATGGGCTACCTTACGGTGCCTTGATTTCGGCCATCTTAAAGGACCTTAATCTCGTTCCCGGTGGAACGTTGTTCAAGAATAAGGACAAACATGTTTGGGATACTTCCTACCTTTCTCAAATGTCCATCAAATTCCATAATGCCGACAAGTCCATAACTTGGTCCGGCAAACGGGTGTCCGGCCCCGGCTATACCCCTCTTTCCCCCGAAGAGGAAGAGTATGTCGGCCCCAAGGCCACACCGCGTGCTTCTAATGAGGACGTCGCTATATCCTCCGATTCCATTCCCCCCGTCGATATCCCTACATCCTCTCGTCCCTCTCGACGACAAGGAAAAGCTCAAGTAGGATCTTCTTCTCGTATCCCGCGCTCCGACAAGTTCTACGACTCTCTCTACATCAACCAATACCATAATGCGCAAACGACTCGTCGCATGTTTCGATTTTTGAACCCGGGACAAGAAGAGCTAGACCGACTTGATCGTGAAAGCGCCGAGCAAAGGGCACAATTTCATGAATTCTTTCCCAATGACGACGACGACGACGAAGATGATGCGACTTCCCACCGCGACTAGGCGGATATTTTTTCATGTTTTTTTGATGATGTCAAAGGGGGAGAAGTACCTCTCTATATTGTTTTTCTCTTTGCATTGTATTTCTATTTCCTTTGAGTTGAACAAGTTGTTTTTGATGTAATAAGTAGGAAACGGTTTTACTTGATTATTATGATGCGTTTCTTCTTACATTTGCTCTTGTTTATATGGCATTGTGTGATTGCGATTTTAACTATGCGTTTGGATCTTATTTGATATTATTGCATTGTGTGCGCATAGTTTGCTTGTTGATTGGATTATATATATTGTTTTTCTTTTGTGGCGATTGACCTTTTTTAGGCAAAACTATGGCCAAATTTTCGCTTGCATATAGATCTTCATAATCCCTAATCGTTTAGCTTGTTTTTACGTCGTTTTAAAATCGGATGTTATGACATTTACTTGCTTTTTCTCTAAAAACGTTTATCCAAGTAAAGCGTCATCTACACATATCGGTTATACTTGTTTTAACAAAAAGAGCTTATAGTATGTTGAAGTCAATATTTTGTCATCATCAAAAAGGGAGAGATTGTTGAACGATGTTCTTCAATTCGATTATTTTAATGATAACAAAAATTGTAAAACATGATAAAAGCTCGTTTTGTGTACTAATCTTTTATCGAGTGTATTAAAGGTTCAAAATGATATATTGCGTAATTACAAAGCCAATGGTTCAAGCGGAACCTAAAACGGATTTGAAACGAACTAGTTACGGGATTTCAAAGATGGTCGAGAAAACCGAAACATGCCCAGAATTAAAAACGATTGATCTATAAGCAAAAACGATCGATCATATTCAGTGTAAATTCTTCCAGAGAACTCAGTTCAAAAACGACCGATCGCCAAGAGGAAACGACCGATCATTTCAGAGAAATTTTCTTCCAGTGAGCTCAACGCAAAAACGACCGATCGCCATAATAAAACGACCGATCGTTTTATTGATGATTTCTTCCAGTGAGCACTCAGCAAAAACGACCGATCATTAATCTGAAACGACCGATCGTTTCAGTGCACATTTTGTCCAGTAAGTCCAATTGAAAAACGACCGATCGTTTTTCAGAAACGACCGATCGTTTCTGTAGAATTTCAAAATCCAGCTTTTAAGCTATTCCTGAAAATGGGGCGAACTGCTGCAAAAACAGCATTGAATGAACTCACCAACCAGCAACGGTCTGAAATTTATTGCTGCACCTTTGTGACTCTATAAAAGCCCCAAAACACTTTGAAGAAGCTCATCCAAGCATCCAAAACTTTATTAAGCAAATACTTCTAAGAAATCCGTCAAACTTATACTTCCAACTTCTCACTTATTATTCATAAATTATTCTCGATTATATTCTCATTGTAATCTTATAAATATCGAGATAATATTTGTTAGTGAGTGATTCGAAATCAAACTTGTAAAAGAGTATTTTATAAACTCATTAGTGAGCGAGTGAATTGGGTAGAGGCTTTTAAGCAAGTGTAGCTTAAAAGCTCTAGGTCATTTATTCGGGATACTCATATAGTGAGGGGGAGCATAATCGGTTGATTAAGCTCGTTAAGGTGTAACCTTGAAACGAAGATTTTTAGTGAAACACTCGGTAGTGAAAATACCGAGGAGAGGACGTAGGCGCGGTTTGCCGAACCTCTATAAATCTTGCGTTATTTCTTTCCCTAAACTTTTACTTTACGTATTTATTTATCGCTTATATTTATTGCTTGTTTATATTATTTAGCGTTAATTTGGTAACGAAAAAGTTTAGGTTATAAAATCTACTAATTAACTTAGTTAAATACCCATAGATTTAATTCCGCGAAAAACGTACGAAAACCTTATTCACCCCCCCTCTAAGGTTTAGACTCCTACGGACCAACATGCGTTATACATGTGTTAAAAACAAACCAAAAAAACTTCACAAAAATTGATGATTTACTTAATAATTCAATAAATATCAACTTATACACTTGACAAAAATATAACATGAACCAAAAACATAAAATTTATCAAATCAACTTTTTTTGTGTAAATTTTGTGTTTATTTTGAGAGATTGTTAGAATATTGGTAATTTATTTTATGTATAATTTTAAAAAGAAGGCATTTAGTTTTTTTATTAAAAAAAAATCATGTTTAATTTGAAAAAAATATTCAGTAATTTAATTTTAATTATTAGAATTTTAATTTATGTAAAAAGAGTAATTTACATAAAAATAAAAATAAAAAACTGATTATTGACACCAAATTGACGACTTAGTTAATGTTTCATATTGCGTTATACAAGTGTTAAAAACAAACAAAAAAACTTCTCCAAAATTGACAATTTAGTTAATCATTCAATAAATATCAACTTATACAATTGACAAAAATATAACATGAACCAAAATTATAAATTTTATCAAATCAACTTTTTTTTTTTAAAAATTTTGTGTAAATTTTGAGAGTTTGTTAGAATATTGGTAATTTATTTATGTAAAATTTTAATAATAAGGCATTTAGTTTTTTTATTAAAAAAATCATATTTAATTTGAAAAAAATATTTTAATAAGGCATTCAGTATTTTAATTTTAATTATTAGATTTTTAATTTTAATTTTTAATGCAAAAAATCTGAAAAACACACAGACCGTAGATTTAATCTACGGTCTACAGTGAACCACTGTAGACCGTAGATTAAATCTACGGTCTCAGCGTTTTTCCAGATTATTTGAGGTTAAAAAATCCAATCTCCACAATATTTTTCCCTACAAATGGACCTTTTGTGGGTCCATCATCTTTTGCATTCCAATCCCACTCCTGGCACATCGCGGACCAGGGTAAGTCACTTCTTGTTTTCCTTAGATTTTCAGTTTTACACTTAGCTAAATTTTGTAATTTTGCGAATTTTGCGAATTTTTCTAACTTTTTTTTTCTTGTTTTGAACGATGTAGGTGGTCCGTTCCGATGAGGAGGAGGAGGAGGTGGAAGAAGTTGTTGCCGATACGGGGGGCGATGGTGAGGAAGAGGAGGTTATAGAGCCCGAGGCCATTGAGGAGGAGGTCGCCGAGGCAAGGGATGAGGAGGTGGTCGAAGTGGCTCCTGCTGATGCTAAGGCAAAGGCCTTAGAGAGGTAGGGAGATTTGCTAGGGCAGGCGAGGCATGAACGAGCTGCTCACAAGGCCGAAGCTGACAAGAGAAAGAGGGAGGAGGCGAAGGCCCGGACCGGGGAATCTGAGCCGAGGGAGGATGTCGTGCCTATCCTGGAGCCTAGGGAGCATGTGGTCGTTGCCAAAGAGCGAGCGGTGTCAACCACTCAGGCAAAGGGTCCAATGCCGAGTGCTTCGGGCTCAAGCTCAAGCTCTGGCTCCCCATCGCAAAGGATGCCTGTTCAGACCCCGAAGGAGGTTAAGGCGGCAGCTGGGGTGCGGAGCATCATGGAGGGCCACCCTTCTGCTGGCCTGCTTGCTCTGGCCGTGCTCCAGCAGCAAACCGTCGAGGCCGACCATCGCGGTCGCGACCTTGCTTCTGCCATGAAGTCGGCCATGGCCATGATCCCGCAGGTAAATTGCTGTTTTCGTTGTGCCATTCCTGAGTGTTCTTTGTTTATTTCTTAAATTTTTTCTAAGTGTTTCTCTTCTTTTGTAGGCCTACTTAACGATGAACCAGTACGTCTATCATCGAGGCCAACTGGTGAGGTCGTGGGCTTCGAAGGCCGAGGCCAGTGCTAAGCAGGCCGAAGAAGCTCTGGAGAGGGCGGAGGAGGCCCAAAAAAGGGCAGAGAGGGCCGAGGGCCTCGTCGAGTCTTTGGAAGTTTGGAGAGCTGAAGCCGCGAAGGCCGGTGCTGAGGCCGAGGAGCGTGCCCAAGCTGCGGTAACGGCTCTGAAGGAGGCTGAGGTAGGCGTGGCTGATAAGGTGAAGGCTGCAGTCCAAGCCGCTGAGGTAGGAGTGACTGAAAAAGTGAAGACTGCGGTATAGACTCGGGTGTTCTGAAACACTTGTAAAATATAAGCAAAGAGAAACCGGGGTAATTGTGAAATGACAACAATTTCATTCATGAAGCCCTCAGGCATATTTACATCATATTCTTATTTACATCAAAACACAAAGGTCGAGGCCTACTGGTAGTACTTCCTCAGGTTGTTGACGTTCCAAGGTCGATCCATCGGGACATCGTTGGGAAGGCGACCCAACAGGTAGGCCCCGTTCCCAACTGCGCCGAGGATTCGATATGGGCCTTCCCAGCTGGGGCCTAACTTGCCGTCGGATTGTACTCTTGTGTTGTTGTTTACTTTCCATAATACGAGGTCTTCGTCTTGAAAACGTTTGGCGTTCACTCTTTTGTTATAGGATCGTCCCAGTTCGTTCTTGTACTCGGCATTACGGATGGCCGCGACTTCCCTTCAATCTTCAGCATAGTCGAGCTCGAGGCCCATCATTTTTTCATTCAGTCCGTTCTCTACCATGTCGGTTCTGAGAAAGGGGAGCCCGATTTCTAACGGGATGATAGCTTCCATCCCGTAGGTGAGGCTATAAGGCGTTTGTTGAGTGCCCCGTCTTTTCGTCGTTCGGTAGGCCCATAGGACCTGCTGCAGTTCATCGGCCCATCGTCCCTTGAACTCGTCTAGCCTCTTTTTTATTCCGTCAAGAACGGTCTTATTCGACACCTCAGCTGGTCCGTTGCTTTGGGGATATGAAGGGGTGGAATAATAGCTTTTGATGTGGTACTTCGCGTACATCGCTTTTAATTTAGCTCCGGTGAACTGGCCCCCATTATCTGCGACTATTGAGTACGGGATTCCAAATCTTGTGATCACATCTCTCCAGAGGAACCTGATCACCTCGGCCTCCGTAATCTTTGCTAATGCCACGGCTTCTACCCACTTCGAGAAGTAGTCGGTGACCATGAGGAGGAACTTTTTGCCCCCTGGGGCCTGAGGGAATGGTCCGACGATATCCATGCCCCATTGTGCGAAGGGCCAAGGAGAGGTCACACTGCTCATTTTTTGAGCCGGGGCTCGAGGCACGGGTGCATATTTCTGGCACTTCTCACATTTGAGCACGAATGTTTTAAAATCCTTTTGCATGAGGGGCCACCAGTATCCCTGTGTTAGGGCGCGGTTGGCCAGTGACCTGCCCCCAGTGTGGCTTCCGCATACTCCCTCATGTATCTCTTCCATAACCTTTAGGGCCATGTCGGGGTGAACGTAGAGCAAATAGGGCCCGGAAAATGACCTCTTGTAAAGCCTTTCGTTCGGAGCCAGCCAGAATCCGAGGGCCTTCCTCTTTATTTTTTCAGCTTCTTTTTTATCGTCGGGCAGGTCGCCGGAGTTATGGTACATGATTATGGGATCCATCCAACTTTTCTTCGGTGGGAGGTCGGTTACCACGTTGACCTTTGACTTTACGTCGGTGCTAGGCGAGGGAACATACTCTATGGTGACGGTCCTTTCTCGCTTGTCATTTATTGCCGAGGCCAAGGTCGCGAGGGCATCGGCATGAGAGTTCTCGTTCCTGTTGATATTGTTGACCTCTTGATAGTCGAAGGTTTGGAGTATTCCCAAGGCGACAGCCACGTAGAGTGTCATCCTCTCATCCTTCGTTTGGAACTCCCCACTTATCTGGCTACTGACTAATTGGGAGTCAGTGTTCACGAGTATTTTTTTGACTCCAAGGCTACGTGCCATTCTTAAGACGGCGATCACTGCCTCGTATTCCGCCTCATTATTAGTAGCTCGGAAGCCAAGCTGGATTGACTTCTCGATCACGTCGCCTTGTGGAGACCGGAGTACCACCCCGAGACCGGATCCTTTCTTATTGGCGGCCCCATCCGCATGCAAGGTCCACGTCTCAAGGGCGCGTCCTGCAATGCCGTGACTTAGGGCCGTCGTGTCCACGATTGTGAATTCTGCCACAAAGTTAGCCAGAGCTTGCCCCTTCACGGATGTCCGACGCTCGTAGCGGATGTCGTACGCGTTCAGGTGGATGACCTGACAGGTCATCACCGGTGGGGGGAGGTCTGGTTGCCTCTCGTCGGCCCCTTCTCGACCTTGATCAGAGTCCCTTCGTGTCTTGACATATTTATTCATCAAGCCATCTCGTACCCATCCTTTGAGCCTCGCCTTCAGACCATGAGACTCGTTGGTATTGTGGCCACGGCCTCTGTGATAGTCATAGAATTTATCATTGGTCCCGCAGGCTGGCTCATTCCGGAGTGGGAGGGGCCAGGAGAAGAACGGCTCGTTCTCAATTTCGCCAAACAGGTCGGTCAACGGGAGGCGAAAGGTGGTAGAGTAGGAAGTTCCCGGTACCATAGGGCCATTCCGACGGGGCTCCTCTCTTCTCCTCTTGGGGGCCGGTTGCGGACTCTCTACCATACGAGGTCTCCCCATCCTTTCTGCTATGGGGCGATCTCTCCGGGTGCTTCTCGAGACGGTCCTCTCACGGGGCTGTTCAATGCTGGCGACCGAACGAATTGCCCCAGCAGATCTCATGTCCTTCTCAATGTCGACATGCTGCTTTATCAGTGATCGGAGTTGAGAAACCGTGCTCGGAGGGGTTGTTATCATTTCATTGCGGATCCTGCTCCCTACGATCATGTTCTGCCTAAAAGCAGCTATGACAGTTGAATCGGGACAGTCGGAGCACTCCGCGTGCTTCTGCCAGAACCGATTATCATAATTCTCGAGAGTCTCTTTAGGTTGGGCCCTAACTTGGTACAATTGTTCCGGTTGGGCAACCCTTTCTTTCAAGGTGATAAACCGGTGTGCAAAGTCATAGGCTAGGTCATCCCAACAGTGGATGGAGTTGGCAGGCAGAGACTGGAACCATTTACTTGCCAACCTCCCCAGGCTGGCGGGGAAGCATTTGCACATAAGCCGATCGAGGTGGGACCAGTGATTCATCTGGTATCGATAGTGTCGGAGGTGAGCTTCCGGGTCAGAATCCGCATTGAAGACTTGGAGAACGGGGGCAGTAAAATTTCCGGGGGGCGCGCTGTACTCTATCTCGTCTGAGAACGGGGTGCTACGGGTGGAGGCAACGATTTTTAACGCTGCTTCGTCGGCGGCTTTATCTCGGCCAGCACGGCGGCTGCGTCTCCGTCTACGAGGAGGCTTTTGAGTTCGTGCATGACTCGACTCTGGCTGTGATTCATACTGTCATTCGGCCAGCGGATTCGTGAGTGCACGCTTCGTTCGTTGCCACGACGAGAGTTCCCTTCGTGGGAGCGCTCCGACTCCTCACCCCTAGTTGGCTCTCTGGGAGTCTCTAGGGGGGGTCGTCAGTGGGGTCCCAGCCGGGACATCACGCTTTTGGTGGGTCTGAGGACCGGTTCGTCTTGGCTTGCGTCTTGGAGGACGGGCTCAGGCTCTGGTGCCATCAGCGTGGCTATCAATGCCTTCTGGGATGCGAGCGCGACGAGCTCCTTCTCGTGAACATCGAGCATCATCTCTGTCAGCTCGGCTAGCGATTGGGATGTCGCAGCTATAGCCGTTAAGGGGGCGGGATCCCTCGTAGATGCGGTTCTCGGGGTCTCACCGAAAGAGAGTGTCCTAGGCATCCCAAGAACGGGGGTGTGTCGAGACGGCGGGGTGTCGAATCCGTTATTGCCAGACATGTTTTCTATGAGGACGGAACGTCACAGCTAACGCGTTCCACACGTTCCCACAGACGGCGCCAATTGGCGAGCCTACTTTTCTTACAAGGCTCGGCTTAATCAATTCGCGTCGGCTCCGATCTTCCGAGGTGTCCGTCGTAGAATATGTCTGCTTCGACGAGGGGATGCTCTCCGTTCCTGCACAAGAAACGAACAGGGGCCCGGGGTTGGTACCAGGTTTTCCCTCTCCGACGATCAAGTCAGTACTGGGTAAGACTGAAAGTAGGTTGATAACGAAAAGGGAGGGGTCGGACCGGTTACAACTTGTGGCGTCGGGGGTCAGATGTCGTGTTTAGGGGGTCCGGGTGATTTGAGTTTTATCTCTCCTCTCTGTCTTTTTCTGTGTGTCCCCTTCTAAGTAGTGTTAGAGGGGGTATTTATAGTATAATCAGATGTGTATTAACCCTTGGATCACTGTACTGTAAAACACTGATCCAACGGTGTTAGGTCATTTATAACTCTGACAAGAGTACTGTCCTTCTCCGGGGCCCACAAGTGATGGCCTGTGATTGGGCCACGTCGATGAATATGCTGAGGGGTCCCTCAAGGGAGCAGCAACATTAATTAGGGAAGTGTACTCGACACGCTTTTCCAAGCCGGCCTGAGCACAGTTCGGCCTCTCAAGATCCGGGACGATGCGTCACCTATGGTTGACAGGCCCGGATAGCCTGTTGTGGTGGTGATATTGGCCCGGACGAGGGGGTGTCGACATTCCCTCGCCAGAATCTTAAACTTTCGTGTTTTTTCTCATTTGTATTGTCTATTTATTATCGAAGTGACTCAACTACCGATATGCCATAGAAACTATAATAGGGCACGTTGAATAAACATAATTGAAAGGAACAAATAGCCAAATCTACTAAATTTAAAACTAGATTACCAAAAGCACGTGTCAAAACTAGTTTTCCAAAAACAAATATGACCGAGGTAGCTTTCAGTAAAACTAACGGTGTTATTTTCACCGTCAACTTATCTTTTCTATTTTTACGATAACCCGAGATCTCACTCTCACGCTATCCCTGCAATCTATCCCTCCCTTCCATCGCTTTTTAAAACTGTAACGGTTTCGAGGGCAATTTAATTTTGTAAGTTACAATTTTAATTGCTCATATTGATGTCTTTATTAACATGTAACTTTCCGACATGTTTTTTGGTATAAAAACATAAGTGTTTTACCATTTTGTATGAAGGAAAAATAAGAACAAGAATGAAAATAATGTATATATAGTATATACACATTCACACACTCATATATACATTAATATATAGATAGAGTACTGCACCATCAACGGTTCGATCGTAATTCGATATCGTTTCCATCGAGTAACATGTGATAGACGTGGTAAATTAAGAACGGAGTACCCTACGCAGCCAGAAGCAGAAATGTGGCAGTGAAAATATAGTTTAAGGGCACGACTCTATTACAGTTGTCTCGTCTCGGCCTTTAATCATTTTTGGTATCATTTACATCTTTTATTGTTAAAGCTTGTATTTGATTTATTTCTATTTGTGGAAATTATTTTCTATTTGTTTCTTCATTTATTTTTTCGTAGAACCCAATAGTCTTAAACGATATTTTATGTTTTGTATGTTAATACAATAAATTGGGTGTTTGGATTTACATAAAATTATTTCCATGGCTAAAACAGTTGCTTGGAAAATAAATTTCTAACAAACTTTGGTTTCAAGAGAATATGGGTTGAATTTTCGAATGCTTTTTCATTTGGTTTTACCTTTTTTTGGAGTTTTTGTGGAAATCCTTATTTTCGCCTTTAATCGGTCACGTATGATTAGTGATGTATAATATGTGGTCACGCATGATTAGTGATGTATAATATGTGTTTTGATGCATGTGTAATTTTGTACTTTTGTATACAAGCATGCTTAGATATATTTTAGGTTAATGTATATAGTTGCATATAAACCTATGTACATGACTAATTTGTTTACGGTTGCAAGATTTATGCTCTGTTTTGATAAACTCAGAATAATATGTATAATTAGTGACATGCATTTGTGTATTGTATAGAGTATATTTGGTTGCGATGTGAGAATATGAGTGATACGGTTACTGCTTGATTTTATGATGTAATACACATACATGTTACGTGGCTCTGTAACTCAATTTGACAATCATAAAATTGATGCCACTACCAATATAGTGGGGCCTATAATATTTTTTCATATATACTATAATTATATTTATATACATACATGTATAACAAATAAAAAATAAAATAAACTCATATAAAAGAATATAGAGAAAATAAAAATGAACCACGTGAATTTAATGTTATAAATGCTGTAATATCAATTTGATCCTCCATAATCTAATTTCGTTTGGTCCTTAATTATTGCTTTATAAGAAATAATAAAAAAAATACTTCTCAAATGTTTAGAATTGACATTGTACAGTTGCCACCTTGTAGAAACTGACATATTTAGTGCAACATTTTATTTTATAAATTAAAATTATTATGTGACACATAGCAGGAAAAATAACGTTTAGTACATCAAGCTATTTGCATTTACCAATCAAGTATCCAACCTATTAATTTTGTCAAATAAATACCAAATCTATAAAATTCATCTCAATCAGGGACTGACGTCTAATTTAGTTGGGTATGTGACCTCACATGCTTGAATATTCCCTAAAAAAACATATTTTTTTAAAAAATATTTTATTTTTGAAAAATGAGTTTTAAAAGAAAGCGTTTTGTTTGAAAAACTAAGTTTTTTAAAGCATATATATTTTTTTTAAAAAATACGATTTACAAATTCAATATCCAGCCTATTAATTTTACCAATTAAGTACCCAAGTTACAAAATTCATCCCAATTAGGGGCATGCCGTCAAATTAAGCTTGACTTGTGCTATTTAATTTAACAACAAATTAAGCTTGACTTGTGCTATTTAATTTAACAACAGACCCATTGTGATGAATTTTGTAACTTGGTTACTTAATTAATAAAATTAGTAGAATGAGTAAAAAATTGATAAAAATAAATAAGCTGAGATATTAAACAACATTTTTTCTCACATATAACTAATAAAAGTGAATAGTCTTCTAAATAAAGGGCGCTAATCATTACGATACTAAAATGGTGTGTACTTCAGAGTTTATGATACTAAAATGGTTTATAATTGATAGTTGATGGTACTAAAATGATGTGTACTTGATAGTATATCACTTTTAGTTATGTTTTTGTATCAAATTCTAAGATATTGTATATTTGGTGATTAATAAAAGATAAATTAAAATTTGTAGTTCATTGTACTATTAAACAGCACTAAAATGTCCATAGTTAATGATACTAAATCATAAAAACCAGACCTTAATTTATGGCATAGTAGGAACATATAAATACATAAAAAGACAAGAGATACATATTACTCATTATATACGTATTCTACCATTTTCACTATCATCTTATCTCTCCACGTGTACGTACATCATAAAAACTTACCATTTAAAAAAAAAATTAGACTTGACTAAAACATAAAAACTTACTATGTTTAAAGCCATAAACATAATAAATTAATTATGATTCTGAATTAAAAAAAATTTCTACTTTAATTTAATTTTGAATTAATTATTTCATCATAATAACAAAAATTTAGAGAGAGAAAAGAGCAATTGAGGTATTAAAAAATCAATTTGGGAAAAGTAATATATTTTGGTACGTTCCTAACAATTTTTAAAAGCAGTGATTTTTATTCAGTAAATCTTTTTAATAGTGAATTTGGTCGAAATTTGTTTGTTTTTATTGGGATTGCTTTATTTAAAATAATTAATGATTTCATACGACTATTTTTCTTTGTGCATTTTGAGAAAAAATCTTCTTTGCTCTTTAGAGTTTTTTTGGGATCTATTATACGTTGCTCTATTGACTCTTTCATTGTATTATGTTATCTTTTGTTGTAAATGATGTTCATCGATTATTTGTAATTCTTCGTGATGCTTCAATATGCTATTATTATTTAATTTGAAAAGAAAACATTATTGAGCATCAAGCAACAAATAAAAAAACAAATGTATGTAGCATTATTTATTTTTAATGCGGTGGAATGTTACGCATTTTTATATAAAAAACAAAGAATCATGGCATTATATAATTTTAATGCCATGTAGCATGATGACATAACATTATTTAGTTTTGATGCTATGAGATATTTGTATTTGTGTTTAAAGAAAAAGTAACAAAGATCGAATTATGTAGCATCATCTAATATCATTAACTATGATGCATCACGTAGAATTACTTAGTCTTATAAAAGAAATGTTTCGTAAAAAAAACTGGCGATATCAACCTATGATGCCACAAGACATGAAAAGGTTGGAACAAGAATATCAATTGTGTAGAAGAACAAGAACAAATGCAAATCTGAAGATTATATATACTCCATCTGTCGCAAATTAAATAATGGTTATTCCATTTTGAGATGTACCAAATTAAATAGAAGTTTCACAAAATAGAGACTTAAAAATTGATGAAGTTACTTCATTACCATTATTTGAATTTTATGCAAAAACAAAATATATTGATTTGACAAAAAGTATGAGCAATATGAACAAATGCAAGTCCACCCATCTACTTTTCTTAAATAGTTGAGTTTTCAATGATAATATGAGATGGATGTAGTATTATTTTCTTAGCACTAATATTTATTATTAAAAGTATTTTTTTTGTTTTTATTTAAATTTCTGGTTAATAAGGTCGTTTCGGTCATTAATTATTATTATTAATGAAATAGAGGGTACTTCCTACCAATTTATATACGCATAAAAATTAGTCTTATAAAAATGAAGTATCACATAGCATTATCTAATCCGATGCTATTAGAAACTTTCAAATTTTTTTTATTATATATAAAATTTTCTATTAAGGCTTCTTCTTTTCTTAAACAAAATATCATTCATGAATGTATTTGTTTCCTTTTCATTTCCATATGAACTTTAATATACGTTTAAGAGTAGTTCAGTTTGAATTTGGAATAATTTTATTTAAGGGTAGTAAAAAAGAAAGTTAGTAATTAAAAGATCTAATGATAGGGGTACATTGGTATATAAAAATTGGATGTGAATCAAGTATTAAACAAGAAACAAATATTCAAGTTTATTGATATTTAAGTCTTAAAATATATATCAATCAATGATTCTCCCTTATAAATTTGTTGTCTTCTCTTGTGTCAGTTACATGGCTTTCATTGTAGAATTTTGTTTATGTATTCCTTTTTCTGCCAGTGATTCAAAGAAAAATGAAGATTATCTAGCCGCCTTTGTATCGTAGCTAAATTTACGACAATTTTCTTTATATCAAAGGATTTGCACCAAATGCAAGTGGTCATATCACATATGCGTGTCTTCCAAGTTTTTTCGTGGAAGCCACATTTGAAAACGATGGTCGAATTTATATATGAATAAGTTAAAAAAGGAGAAAAAAAGATTCCACCATGGAGTCAACTAAATAATCCAACATTGCTCTTTTTGTTGTTCATTTGGATAAGGAACACAATCATAACTTCTATTTTTGGGTGATTCGATAAAATTTCGAAAATTTAGAAGAAGACTTTCAGACAAACTTAGAATTTATGGGGTGTAATTGATTTTAAGACCAAATGTCACTCAATTAAGGGGTTTAAACGTTATTTACTTCTTTTTTTGTTATCTAAACGTTATTTACTTATGATACCATTAATGTAACTTTGTGTGAAATCTTTCCTCTGTGTCAGTTTTTTTTCTCCCAATTCCCGCTGAATTAACGCTATAATATAAAAAAGATGCACAAGTACCTATGAGATTAATTGACGGTATGTTTTATGAGGAGCTTATTATGTAAGTTTTTTTTGACGAGTTTATGATAGTTTAGTCAATTTGTGATAAATTTGTAATACATGTTTTTCAATTTGGGACAAGTTTTTAACAGTTTTTTATTCTTACTCAATAAATATTATTTTGTAATGCAATTCACGCGAAATGGAAAATTAAACCTCCACTTCAAAGCAATTTTTTTTCTTCTTAAATTAAACAGCTAAGCATAAGCTATGTAGGTATAAAGTATATACTTTAAAATAACTATTACCTCCGTTCCTATTTAATTGTCGACTATAAAATTAGGTGTAATTTTGACCGACAAATAACTTGTATCAAAATTGTCGGAATGAAAATTTTCAAAAGTTTACCATATAGTTAAAATGTTAAATTTTATGATTATATTTTAAAAAAAATTATTTCAATAATTTTTATAAAAATTATAAACCGATTAAAATTACACATAATTTTATAACAGGCAATTAAACAAGAAGACGAATTAATTAAGTAATATTTGATATTGATGGTCCGAGAGTAAATAAATAGAGACGTACTGTAAGTCTATATGATAACTTATATAATTACGTTACAAACATAATAAGCTATGATCTTATTCCTACATGATGATCATACATTTAACGTTACAAAAAGGTATGTCAAAACGCATACCTTGAGCCATGGGAATGCTTGTGAGCTCGGGACTTGAACACGGACTTGATTGTTGAGTTTCTCCCCCTTACCTATGCTATTTCTTATAATTTTTGGTGTGTCTCAAAGTGATGGATTTGAGTCCTTTATATAGGTGGGGAGAGGACTCAACCTCATGAAAAGACTTTCGATCTCAACCATCCATCATGGTAGGATCAATCTTGACCATCCATAATGTTAAGAAATAAAAGGTTGTAACTCACCATTCATTACCACTAAGTCATAAACATTTTAACCTATGAATGTCAAAAGACCACACTAATGACCAAGAATTTATGTATTGTAACTTTTGGTAAATGGGATTAATCTTACATTCTTCCACTTGGTCTATTGAACATTTCATAAGCAATCATAAGAGCGCAATTATAATATGACATGCTTTCCTAAACAAATCGTCAGTAAGAGTCATGGCGGTTCCATACTACATCAAGAGTATGGTTCCTTCCATGTACTACTATACTAACAACTTATCTTGAAAAACCTTTAATGTGAGTTATCTTGTAATAGTCCCATAATGTCTTTGAGGAAAGACTATTTCTGTCACATAAATAATACATGCATGTAAAACATAAGGTTAACAAAAATTATATTTATTCAGAAATTCAGTAATGATATCAAAATGTATCAAACATATAAGCACTAAGCAAAGCCACCCATTAAACTTTAAATGCTACTACCAAGACCCATATCTTCAACATGCTTAATGAATGTCTTTGGTGGTAGTCATTTTGTTAGTGGATCTGCTATATTAACATTTGTACCAATGTGTTCAATTGATACTTTTTTCTTCTGAACATCCTCCTTAACCGACAGATACTTCATATCAATATGCTTTGCAACTTTTGAATATCTGTCATTCTTTGAAAAGAATACCGCAGCGGCGTTATCACAATAAATTTTCAGTGGCTTGGAGATGGAGTCAACTACTGCCAAGGCTGAAATAAAGTTACGCAGCCATAAACCATGATTTGAAGCTTCATAACAGGCTATAAACTCAGCCTCCATGGTGGATGTTGCTAGGGTACATTCCTTAGCACTTTTCCATGAAATGGCTCCTCCGGCTAGACGGTAAATATAGCCAAAAGTGCTTACCCTAGTATCATAACAACCACCATAATCTGGATCTGTAAAGCCAACCACTTCAAGGTGATCGGTTTTTCTATATGTGAGCATGTGATCTTTGGTTCCTTGCAAGTACCTCAATACTTTCTTTGCAGCTTTCCAATGATCCAGTCCCGGATTGCTTTGGTATCTTCCTAGCATCCCAAAAACAAAACTAATATCTGGTCTTGTACAGACCATAGCATACATTAAGCTCCCAACCACAGAGGCATAAGGAATGTTTTTCATACTGTTATGTTCGAGTTCATTTTGGGGACATTGACTTAAGCTGAACTTGTCTCCTTTTTGTATAGGAACAACAGTAGAACTACAATTCCGCATATTATATCTTTCTAGAACTTGAGTAATGTAGGATTTTTGAGACAATCCTAACAATCCACGTGATCTGTCACGGAATATTTCAATTCCTATCACGAAAGATGCCTCTCCCATATCTTTCATCTCAAAATTCTTAGAAAGAAAATTCTTAGTTTCGCGTAATAAACTAAGGTCACTGCTGGCTATAGGTAAATCATCGACGTATAGGACTAAAAACATAAACTTGCTCCCACTCGTCTTAAGATATATACACCGATCAACAGTGTTTTCTTTAAATCCAAAAGACGTGATGGTATCGTGAAACTTAAGATACCACTGGCGAGAAGCTTGTTTTAGTCCATAGATTGATTTCTTTAATAAACAGACCATGTTTTCCTTTCCTTCTTTTACGAAGCCTTCTGGCTGTGCCATATAAACTTCTTCTTCTAAACTCCCATTTAGAAAAGTTGTTTTAACATCCATTTGATGTAACTGTAGATCAAAATGAGCTATCAAGGCTAAAATGATTCTCAATGAGTCTTTCTTTGAAACTGGAGCAAATGTCTCATTATAATCAACACCTTCTCGTTGACTAGATCCTTTTGCAACAAGTCTAGCTTTATGTCGTTCGATATTGCCTTGTGAGTCGCGTTTGGTTTTAAAAACCCATTTACAACCTACTCGTTTTTTCTCTTTTGGCAATTCGACCAACTCCCAGACTTTATTGCAGCGCATGGATTCTATTTCATCTTTCATAGCATCCATCCATTTTGCAGATTCAGTACAACTAACATCTTGAGTAAATGTAACCGGGTCATCTATATCTCCAATGTCTGTTTCTTGTAAATACACCTCATAGTCTTCGGAGATAGCAGATCTCTTATTTCTTTGAGATCTTCTTAATTCTCCCCCTTGAGATGTATTCTCAACAGTATCATTGGAAATTGCCACATTTTGTGGAATAACGAGTTGCTGATCATTTACTTGTCGTTCAATGTTGATTGGATCAACACGGTTAGGAACACCAAGTTCTTGATGAGATTCAGGTAACAAAATTGGTACCCTACTCTCTTGAATGATTGCATCGCTAACTTGAGTATTACTCCCACTGACTTCGCCATTTTCAAGAAATTTGGCATTTCCGGTTTCCATTATTCTTGTAGTTTGGTTAGGACAATAAAACCTATAACCTTTAGACTTTTCTGGATACCCAATAAAATAACAAGTTATTGTTCTTGGATCCAATTTCTTTTCTTGTGGATTATAAAACCTTGCTTCTGCTGGGCATCCCCAAACACGTAAATGTTTTAGGGAAGGTTTCCATCCTTTTCACAGTTCAAAAGGTGTTTTTGGAACTGCTTTGCTAGGAACCCTGTTTAAAACATACACAACGGTTTTAAGTGCATGCATCCATAAGTATATAGGCAAATTAGTATTACTAATCATACTCCTAACCATCTCTAATAAGGTACGGTTGCGCCTTTCAGCTACACCATTTTGCCAAGGTGATCTTGGCATTGTGTATTGTGCACATATACCTAATCGTTCAAGGAGTTTAGCAAAAGGACCGGGGTATTGTCCCGTCTCGTCATATCGACCATAAAATTCACCACCTCTATCGGATCTTATTATATTCACTTTTCTATCTAATTGCCTTTCTACCTCAGTAATAAATACTTCAACCGCATTTATAGACTGAGATTTGTCATGCAATAAATAAAGATAGCAATAACGTGAAAAATCATCGATAAAAGTGATAAAATATTTTTCTCCACCAATAGATGGAATATCGAAAGGTCCACATATGTTTGTATGTATAATTTCAAGAAGCTACGTACTTCTTGTGGCTCCTTTCTTGGTGTGTTTGTTTTGTTTACCCTTAATACATTCCACACACACACCATAATCGGCCCAATCCAGATTTGGAAGAGTTTGATCTTTTACTAATCTTTTCAATCCATTTTTGGATATGTGCCCTAATCTTTTATGCCACAAGTAAGACGATTGCTCATTAGATGAGCTACGTTTAGTTCCAATATTATGATGCAAGGTAACAAGGGATTCAGAAAAAGAAGGTTCAAGATTTAGTTTGTATAATCCATTTGAGAGAAAACCATAGCCAATAGCGGAAGCATTATTAAATAAAGGGGAAAAAATACATTTACTATCCCAAACTATAGTGCGGTTAACGATTTGGGTACCCACCTTTCAAATTTTCCAATTTAGGTACCACACTATAACAAATTTCCAATTTAGGTACCACCGGCTTAATAAATCACGAAATCATGTCACGTGACATTTGACAAACATTAATTTGAGAGGCTAATTTGATAATTTTACACAAAAATATGTCATCTTAGAAAAAAAATTCCCCCAATTTCACACATAAATTTTTTTAGCATATAATCCAAATTTTTGTTATGTGTGAAATTGGGGAAAATATTTTTATAGGATGACATGTTTTTATGCAAAATTGTCAAATTAACCTATCAAATTAATGTTTGTCAAATGTTACGTGACATGATTCCGTGATTTATTTAGACGGTGGTACCTAAATTGGAAATTTGTTATAGTGTGGTACCTAAATTGGAAAATTTGAACGGTGGGTACCCAAATCGTTAAAAGCGGATAGTTTGGTGTACTAAACCTATAACACCCCTTAAATAAAGTGAAGCCATTTATATTAAAATGAAAGGAAAAACCATCAACAGAGAGTTTCGATATTGAAATTAAATTGCGAGAAATTGAAGGACAATAAAGTGTTTCAGCTAAATCTAAACTGAAACCAGAATCTAAAATTAAACGAAAGGTTCCAATGGCTTCAACGGGGGACTTTGCCCAGTTTCCCATGTATAAAAAGGCTTCATTTGGGTTTGTGTTCCGGGTTGTAAGGAATCCCTGCATCGTATTAGAAACATGAGTACTGGATCCAGAATCAATCCACCATGTATTAGAAGGAACATCAATTAAGTTTGATTCGAAACATACTAAGGCAAAATGTTTACCTTTGTTTTCAAACCAAGCCTTACGTTTCAGGCAGTCATTCTGAAAGTGCCCAATCTTTTTGCACCATCTGCACCTTCATTTCTTTTGTCCTTCTTTTTGGATTGAGATGATCCATCAAATCTGGATTGGCCTTGCTTTTTGCCTTTTCCAAATTTGCTTTTACCAGCTCCTTTAGTGACAAAATGCGCCACATTAATATTCTGCTGCTTCAACCTACGCTCTTCTTCGACCAACATACTTTGCAGTTCATTTACATTCCACTTTTCCTTAATAGTGTTGTAATTGATCTGAAATGGTCCATATTGCGCAGGAAGCGAATTGAGGACAAGTTGGACGATAAGAGAATCATCCAAATTCATCCCCAAGTTTCTTAATTTCGCAGCCAAATTTGTCATTTCAATGACATGGTTACTCATCGTTCGAGAACCATTAAAACGCATTGTCGTAATTTCATCCAAAAGCTTTGAAGCAAGTGACTTATCAGCAGCCTTAAAACGTTCCTTAACATTGTTAAGATACTCTTTGGCAGTGCTTGCCTCAGGTAAGGAAGTCTTAATGTTTGTGGCAACAGTCATGCGCAAGAACATCATACTCAGTCTGTTGGATCTAGACCATTCCTTATGAACTTCTTTCTCGGCCACACTACTAGTAGCCGTTATAGCAGCGGGTTCATCAACGAGAAGAGACATGTCAAGGTCTAGAACACCCAAACTGAACTGAACTTGCTCATTCCATTCGGAAAAGTTGGTGCCATCAAACAGGGGAATATTTGATGCTTGAGAGTGAAGGTCTAGTGGGACTGTGTTTGAAACTGCAACTTATTTTATAACATGCTCAAAATTAAAATTATGACACACAACATAAATGAAAGGAAAATTATATAAATGTTGGTATTAAACATAATGGGTTCTAACAGTTTTCCAAGAAATAAAATATGGCACCTGTGGGTGACCTCTATCTTATTCCTACTTTTAAGGATCAACTAATTATTACCCCAATTATATTTATTTATTAATGCTACCGGACCTGTGGGCAACCTAGTAACAAAACTTAAATAAATTTTTTACATAATTACCAACAATTGAGCATTCACTATTTAAAAATTTTTACCTGTAGGCAACCAAAATTTACTTATATGAATGTTTGATAACATTTCGTTAATATTTATTCAATACGGATCAAAGCATGTGTTGTGTTTGATCTAACTTTTAAATATTAACAAACGAACATAAGTGTAGAAACACAAACGGGAAAACTATTTCATACTCTAACCCTTTCGGTAGCTCTAACATGATCCGACCAGGTAAGAGAGGGTGAGGGTTGGTGCAGCTAAGGCTGCTTAAAAACCACCCTTACTAAGATACAAAGTATCAGCCGAAGTCTTGCCTTTCCATCGCATCATACTAGGTGAGCCTATTCGGGAAAGATTTATAATTTTCCAACCTTAATGTGAGTCTAAACTTGTTCGTAAACTTTTAACTACATTTACATAATTGTAGTATTAACAATTTTCTTATATGCACATTTCAAATCAAATGAGTTACATGTAAACCCGTTTCGACGAATAAAACTTGTATTAAATATTCGTAACCTTCTATCTTAATGTTGTTTAAGCAACTAGAGAAGCATACAAAAAACATTGTGTACTAAATATGTTTTCCATATTCAGCAAGGTAACGTCGTACAATTGAAATAATACTCAAACAAATATTAAAAATAACCTCTATTCACAAAATAACCTTTAACATATATGAACCATTTCTATTCATATAATAACTATGTAGAACATCATGCGAAATTAACCTAGGCTCTGATACCAAATGTAAGTCTATATGATAACTTATATAATTACGTTACAAACATAATAAGTTAGGATCTTATTCCTACATGATGATCATACATTTAACGTTACAAAAAGGTATGTCGAAACGCATATCTTGAGCCATGGGAATTCTTGTGAGCTCGGAACTTGAACACGGACTTGATTGTTGAGTTTCTTCCCTTTACCTATGCTATTTCTTATAATTTTTGGTGTGTCTCAAATTGATGGATTTGAGTCCTTTATATAGGTGGGGAGAGTACTCAACCTCATGAAAATACTTTCGATCTCAACCATCCATCATGGTAGAATCAATCTTGACCATCCATAATGTCAAGAAATGAAAGGTTGTAACTCACCATTTATTACCACTAAGTCATAAACATTTTAACCTATGAATGTCAAAATACCACACTAATGACCAAGAATTTATGTATTGTAACTCTTGGTAAATGGGATTAATCTTACACGTACGAGATGCGTCACATGTAACATGGTCTTTGCATCGGTCAATGTCGTTATTAAAGTTGATGTAGTGATGCCAAGTCCAATAATTAGAGTGAGGTCATGCTCACATTTATATTATATGTACTCGCCTCATATTGCATCCTGTTTCAATGAAAGACCAATACAGTAGGTCTTAATCAAGCAAACATATATATATATATAGGCTACTTACTTTTCTATATTTTTAGTTTCGAAAAAGTTTTACCTTCTTATGAATTTTTTGGATTTAGTAGTGTTTTGTGAGGTTTTATAAACCTAAAATGTAAAAATATTATAAATGTTGTAAAATATTATTGGACATTTGGATCTTACGGCCTATCTTGGACTTTCCTATCCTATATAACTCTACCCTCTATTATATATAGAGGGTCACAGGTCTCTTGATTTATCTCTTTGTACACTCATATTCATGAATAAATATTTCGTTCGTTGTCTCTTTATATTCTCTTCATATATCTATATACATACTAGTAATCGTAGCCCACGCTTTGCGTGTGTGACGCGTAATTGCATAAATATGATCCGGCACAAATAAATTTAACATTTTAAAAAAGTTTACAAAAATAATTGGTTGAATATCGTAAAAATATAATGTTTTATTGTTATAGTAATATAAAAATACATGTATGATGATTTGTTTGAGAGATGATTTGATATGTGAAAAAAAATAATATTTATTTTTTTATTTAAATTGTATTAAGTTATTTTAGTAATTAGTAAATTGGAATAAGGGCATTTTTGGAAAAAAAATGGTAAAATTGGACAGCCTCAAGATTTCTTGAGTTCCCCCCTTATATTAATAGTATGATATATGTGAGTTAATATATCACACAACACGTTATCGACATTTTGCTCGCGAATATTGAAGTAGTGCTCGCGGAAATTAGAATAAAAATTAGGAGATTTGGATATTTATTCGAAGAACATATTTTAATTTCGGAATATGGGTTATAAACATACGGCCAAAATTTAAAAAATTATTAAATCAGACTTTCCCAAAAATATTCCGGAGTAAGGTACACATTTATAGTATGATTTGATAAAAAAAAAATTATGTAAAAAGACTAGCATTTATATAAGATTCAAATCTCCAAACGTCACCGATACACCTAATTTGGTGTGTTAGCATCCCTTCTTCCATATCATTATCCCAAAAAAGCTACGGAACATGGTATTTTTCTTTTTTGCTTTCTATGCCATTCAGAATTTATTTAATGCAAGAATTTCATCAAAATCATCAATATTCAAAATAATATTATCATATTTCCTCTCAAAATAAGAACGACGAAGGTTGTATTGCCCATTTGTTAGAATATATATGGCATAGTGTCATACATGTTAAATAAATAATGTTGTACTTATAGCTGGTTTGGATAATTGTCATGTATTATTAAACTTATTGGTTAAATAATTAATTAAAGATAAAACCAGTTATTATTAGATAAGAACTAAAGTTAATGTTAATGTTAATTACTAACTACTACTAGAACTTATAACGTTGATGGAACGTGAGAAGTGGGTGAAACTGTTATACGTTCTCTCTTTTTGTATGAAATAGCAACACAGTACTCTATTTTCACCGTCATATAATATACATAAAAAAAAGTTAATAGTGATTGTTTATTAAAATATGGGCTAAGAGAGAGAAGATTTTATCTAATAAAAGCTTGGAGTAACAAATTAGAATGACTCAACGTAAGTATTTAACCATCTCTATTTATATTGTGAAAATCATGAATTTAACTATCTATGTTAAGTTAATCTAAAAGTTTAATGAATATGTTTTACATGCGATATAGAGAACATGGATTACAAACCCATGATTTTCTCACTATTAGTATTAATAACTCTAATATTTAATTGAAATATGTGAATTTTTATTCCGCTGCTAATCATCACGTACACACAATAATAATATATGCAATTGACTTCTTTAATATTTCCGTACAGTATTATATTTTTTGGGGTCAAATATGCATAAAATGAACCAAAAGTTTGATTACATATCAATCTACACCTACAAAAATGTCATGCTTAACTATTTCTTCCAATTGTCGAGGAATAGTGTAAGCCCGATATTGGAAAAAAAAAGTTAAAATTCACAGCATTTGCAATCCAATAACCGGCTTTGTTGGCTGATCTCGGGCAATAACTCAGAAAAAAGGAACCAAAAGTTTGGCATAATTCTCTGATTTCTTCACATAGAACTGATATGTGTCAGTTTAAGGTCTTGCCGGAATTTGCTGAATCAATTACATTTTTCAAATCCGATTCAAACATTAATTCTTCCTAACCAAGTGTTTCTACCAAAATGGCTAAGATTAAATGGTTCATTAATGACGTCATCTTTTAATTATGGCACATGCTCTCTTGAATTCTTTGTTTTCTCTTGCTTCTCTTCCCGAAATTAAAATCACCCACTTTTGTATCATTCAATTATGACTCGGAAAAAATCCCGACATTCCCACCCGACCCGACCCGAAAACGTCGGGTTTTGTTCGAACCCGACAAACTTCAGGATCGGAATCGGGATCGGGTGTCAATTTTGATTTCGTTGGGTGACCCGACCTGAATTTTTAGTTAATTTTTTTTATTTTATATTATATAACATGATATTTTTTATTTTAATACTAAAATGTAAGTTAATGTATATCAAATGGAAGTGATGGGAATCGAACCTTATATGAGCTACAACCCTTTTTGTTTCGTATATTGGTTATAATTAGATAAGTATAATATATATTTGTAATTTTTAATATAGGAAACTATTAAAATAAAAAATATGCTTAAATTAAAAAGTTTTATTGTTACTTAAAAAAGATAAGTGATCAATATTTTCCGATGATAAAAATTATAATGATAATGTATCTCATTTAGTATGATAATTGTTGCTTGTGTAAATAAAATTAAATACTAAAATAATCTGATAAAAAACGTATCAATTTTTTTATCTACTCCATTATTTGTAGTTTCAAACTATTTTTTCTATTACATGTTAATTTATTTTTGCATTTATTAGTAGTGTTATTTTCAAATTAGGATTATGTTTTGTGTTAATAACATGTTTAGACTTTTAAAATGAAAATTATTAATAAAAAATTAACTTGTCATAAAAAAAAAATATGTTGGGAGATTTGGGATAAACCTATCCCGACCCTACGGGATTCCAAAAATTCGGGTCCCAAAAAAGTCGGGTCCCGACTTTTGTCGGGTCGGAGTCGGGATTTTTTTTTCACTTTCAAGAGTAATCGGGTCGCGATACGGATTAAGTGTTTACGGGTCGGGATATGGGTTGAGTGTTTATAGATGTGAGTGTTATTTTAATTTATTATTTATAAAGAATAAATTAAAATAAGATACTTAAATTAAGTAATTTGTTCAAATTTCTTTTGAATAATTTTCCAGCTTAATATGAGATGAAATTCTGATTTGTGCCATTCTCAAAATTTCAAAATTTTGAAATCAATTGGGTGACTTAAAAATTATCCTTAATATATATCACCGTCTTGGTACGATTTCAAAATCATACCGATGACTTAGTTCATAATTTTGTCTGTTTTTCCCTATTTAAAAATCAGAATCAGCCACTTATTTAAATGAGATGGTGACCAACAATAGATTGATTTTAACTATCGTGAAAAATTCAATACGGCATTGATTTTTCAACAGTGCAAAAATCAATCATATTTGGATCCAATTTAGTGTGTGGCACATCTATTTAAATATTTTTGGGTCCATTAATAGGTGTTAGCGTTTTAGTATGTGACACAACCAAAATAATAGTGTACTAGATTCATGATAGTATTAATCGGTAGATGCTTATTTCAAAATGCACTATTATTTAGGGTGTGTCAACCGATAGTATTTTTTAATTTTAATTTTGAATTAATTTTAGGGTATATATTTTTTGGTTAATTAAACGTGTTAGCTTTTTAGTATTTTTTAATTTTAAATTTGAATTAATTTTAGGATAGATATTTTTGGGTTCATTAGTGTTATGTTTTAGTATACGACACATCCTAAATAATAATGGACTAGATTCACGGTAGTGTTAATCGTTCGATGTTAATTCGAAAACATTAAAACAAAAATCAAATTACTCATCTTTGATGCCTGAAAAATCTAGATTCATGGAATGAACACCGAACGATTAACACTATCGTGAATATATTACACTATTATTTTGGGTATGCCACATACTAAAACTCTAACATATATTAATGAACCCAAAATATTTAAATAGATGTGTCACACACTAAATTGGATCCAAACAGAATTGTTTTTTGCTGCCTTGAAAAATCAAGGAGGCTGTGTTGAATTTTGAATGTCAGCCAAAACCAATCCGGAGTAGCCCATGATATGATTACACGTCACAATCTCTATTTCCGCAAAGCCATCTGCTAAATACAGACGCTGTCTGCTTGATGCAGACAGCGGATGTATTAGTGGGATGGGTTATAAGTCACGCCACGTAATAAAAACTCAATCTACTAAAAATAAAAATAAAAATAAAAATAATTTTTTTTAATTAATATTAATTAAATTTATGATTGAGTTTTTATTACGTGCCGTGATTTGTATCATTACCATCTGTATTAATCAAGAGGCTTAGGCAGAAGCCTAAAGCAGAAGCCTTCCACAAAAAATAAAAAAGAATTACGACAAGTTAGCAGACAATTATTCAGCAATTTGTACTACCACTTGCAATTTCACGAATACACATCATAGTATAATCACATCAACATTCTCATAGGCTGACCCAGAGAAAGAGTTACAATGGAGGAGATACTTTCTAAAGCAGCCATTGAGGGAGATGTACATACACTGAGAGAACTAATATCTAAAGATAAACTAATCCTAGACAAAATTCATGCTGGGTGGTTCAAAATAAACCCTCTCCATGTGGCAATTTCAAGGAATAATATTGAGTTTGTGAAGGAGCTTCTTGTACAAAACAAGGACCTCGCGGAGGTCCTTGATTCTGGTCGTTCGCCCTTGCATCTGGCGGCGGCCAAAGGAAACGAGGAAATTGTGAGGGCCTTGATCGAAGCAAGTAAGGAAATGTGCCTTGCACATGACCCGAATGGGAGAAATCCCATCCACATGGCGGCTATGAAGGGAAGGGTAAGGACATGCTTTTCCTCTAACCTCTAAGTTTTGTTGTCTTCTTTGAGAATATTCCTTCCGTTTTAGCAATAATTTTCTATTACGTAACTTCAATTCGTATAAGTGACATCGTAATTATGAATAACTTTGGTTATTTTTTTTTGTAATACACATTATGTTAGATAAGAAAACCATAAGAACATAGATAGAATGGAAATACGCTAAAACCTCTATAAATTAATACTCGTTAATTAATAAACTCTTTAAAATAATAATTTTTTCTGGTCGCGACTTTTACCAATATAAAAAATCGTTAATTTTGATAAATTAATAAAATAATAAATTTTTGAAAGATACTTGTATAAATATTGGTCCCCACAAAATCATAAATTAGTAATTTTTCAAATTAACAAACAATACTAGGGCGATTTAGTGAAATATGACTCTATAATCGTTTTATTTTTTCTTAAAATTTAAATATATTTGAAGATTCTCACTAGTTTAATGTATTTAATGTCTATTCTTACACTTCTAGACAGTTAATATGTAACAAAATTTATATATTACTAAGTGAAGTAGTTTATTTATCTTTCCTAAACAAGCTTAAAGAGTATTATTACTAATATATAATGAGTTTTATATTATTAACGAGTATATATCTATTGAATCAATTAAAACCTCTTTAAAATGATAAATTGTTATTTTATCTATTAATTAATAACTCTCTAAATTAATAAATATCTCTCGTCCAAACAATATTAATTTATAAAGGTTTTACTCTATTAGAGAAGATTATTTTACTTATTAGGGTGAATACTTTATTTGGATAATTCCATTTAGACAGTGGCAGAGCGAGAACATTAAGTTTGAGGCAAACAAAAAAATCCGCTCAAAGGGCACCTTAGTCCGGATGTCATCCTAGTTGATTGTCCGTTTTGGCTATGTAAAGGGTCGGCTTTGCAAGAAATTTAGATTAATAATTTGTAGAAATGTTTATGAAATTTTATAATTTGTTCATTGTTTTCATAATTTACTTACAACGTATTTATCAAATGTCGAATTTTTAGATTTATAAGTTATTGTTTTCTCAAAATTGAAATTTGAACTTCTTGTTACATGTAGAATGGTTGGAGGGCATAAAAAACTAATAAATCTTAGTTTGAGATTTTTTTCTAAGTTTTTATAATATAATTTTTTGACTAAATTAAATACGAGTGAGTAGAAGATATTACATTCGAAATGAAAAATTCACACGGAATCAAATTAAAATAGTGTATGCCACATTAGTAGTCAATAAAACATTTTAGCTAGCTAGTGTAATTAAGTCCTTACACCTTCTTTTGAATTTTAATAAGATGCTACTTTTTTAAAATTTTGCATTATTTTCTTTCTTTTTAACCTTTATAATTATGTAACTTTCAAAGTTAGAGAAGAAGAATAAATTAGTTTTATTGCAGTGCATATAAACAATCTTTCACAATCTCTATTTAATGGAAGATAAAGATAATATAGAAAAGTAAATCAAATCACTTTGTTATGCATATCTCAGTGTAAATATGCGTGATTCTAATATCACGTTTAATACTCCCCTTCAAGTTGAGAGTGTAGATCCGTAGCTCTCAACGTGGCATATTAATTACTTTTCAATCATCTATTATTCGATATTTACCCACTTTTCATAGATGGTCAATGTTCTTGTAAAAATACAGTCTCCCCCTTACTCCAAGATACCTGAATTTTTAGATAATCATTTTTTTTTATCTTATAGGAATTAACAATTCCGTAGTTAAAGAAAATTATTGAATTCTTCTTTCTTTTTTTGAAAACTATCGATTCGGTTTGGAAAAAGAAATCTCCCCTACAGTTGTTCGAGGTGGAGAAAATAATTGGTTTAGGATGGAGAACCCCATTTTACTTGCCTATATTGGTTGAGGGTTGTGTAACCCTATTTTATAGGCTGTTTTGGTTTTGTTAACAATCTCAGTATGGGATTGAAGTCTATAGTTATCATAAAAAAATAGAAGAAAAAAAGTATTTTATCAAAACCAAATTGAAAATTCATAAAAAATATCCATAATTTTGCACTAACGAGGGGAAGACATGAAAAGCTGGACTGTTCTTGATTTACGTCATGATCATCGTGGTAGTTGGCCATTTGCAATTGATTTATTATTGAGGAAAAAAATATGAGTTTTTTAGTGTGTGTAGCGACGGGAAGCTCATACGCCACCTCGGAGAAGCGGAAGCTAATTTGATCATGAATCTTTCACAATCTCTATTTAATGGGAGATAAAGATAAACACTCTAAATAAATCTAAAAATAGTGACAATATTTTTTTATTACGAGTTTATTAGCTACAACTTTTATAACTGTTTGTGACTATTTTTTTGAAATAGTGACAGTTTTATGACAGTTTTCTAATATAGTGATAAATTTGTGACATATTTTGACTCTCACTAAATCAACATTATTTTATAGTGAATATAGAAGTAAATCAAATCACTTCGATACGCATATCTCGGTGTAAATTTAAGTGATTCTAATATCACTTTTAATAAATTATTAATCCTTATATCGTATAAGTGTATAACTATACGAAATGTAAGTATGTAATTACAAAATTAATTTATAGTTTTAAAAGGAGTTGATAGAAATAAAATATAAGGGGTTATCAAAATACTCTAATTACAAATTAATTTGAAAAACAACATATAAAAATGAAATTATCGTAAAATGTTGGGGTTGCGAGTCATATGTGGCATCCGCCACTACATTTAGAAATCACTATAAAATAAGTTTAGAATTTGGACGGTCCAAAAAATATGATGCAAATGTGTCGCCAACTGGTAAAAACCGTCAATAAAACTAAAAAATGCCACCTTGTCACTATTTCGATACAATTTTTTTGTATTGAATTCTGGTACATTTATTTAGGAACATGTGCAGATATATTTGTTTTCATTTTGTTCATTTGCACAGTTATTGAAATAGTTTTTTGGTTTTCATACGATTTTAACTTGTGGAAAAAAACAAATAGGTGGAAGTGCTGAAGGAATTGGTGATGGCCAGTCCGAATGCAGCCCGAGCCAAGCTGGACCGGAACGAGACGATTTTGCACCTATGTGTGAAGCACGGACAATTGAAGACGCTTGAGTTGCTGTTGGAAATGGATATCGGGTTCGAGTTCTTAAACGCCAAGGACAGTTGTGGTAATACCATTTTGCATCTGGCTGTCTCCGGTAAAGACTTCGATGTAAGCCGTTTTTTGTGTTGTTCCACTTCGTACATTTAGTTGACTTTTCATTTGTGACGAGGGAAAACCATGGCAAGAGTTTTCCTCTTGTTTACGAAATATAATGAATCTTTGTGACCTCTTTGGTTTATTAGTACGTGTAAACAAAGTGCTAACTTCAAGTTTTAACAAGTCGTCTAAATTTACTGGAAAAAAAAGTCGTCTAAGATATTTTTTTCCTTTTAATTCCAATAGTCCTCCTGCTAGGTTTATTGTATATAAAAAACTCAAAAAATTTGTATACAAAAAACTTGAAGTAGTAATTACAAATAGTAATTACAATAGTCCTCCTTCTAGGTTTATTGTATACAAAAAACTCAAAAAATGTCTTAGACTATCACTTTTCTTAAATTTAAAGTAGAAAATTAGCTTCTCCCACTTGAAGTATGTCCATGGAAAAGGGGTTTCTTACCGTGTTTGGTACTTCTTTTTTTAATATATGCTGCTGAACATTATGATTTAGTACTTGACGCTTGAAAGTGAGCATATCCAAAGTTAAGGGTTAATTATTACTAAGAGAAAAAGATGCAACTCAAAGGTGTATCAACCATGACTGTTAGGTATGATTTAAATGCACAGTTTATTATGATCGTCTGAGGTCTAACAACTTAAGCAAATATTACTTTTTTTTCAAAAAAAATGATGGTTATAACCATATATAGTAATCGGAAATCTGTTGAATACTGGATATTCGAAGGGGATAGGAAGCATAAAAGTAATCCAAACACAAGAAAAGATGGAAAAATATAAAGAAGAGGGATGGGAACAAGATAAACTCTGAAAGAGAAAGGCCTATATAGATTTACTATTTCTCTACACCATAAAATAACATAGTGGTCCTCAACCAAAAACAAAAGAAACAATAGATCCATTAAATGACAAAACAAAACAATAGTTGCCTTTGTCATTAGTATAGACGGTCCGGATTTTAACGGATTAATCTCAATTCTAATCCAATCTATTAATAACGGATTGTAATTTTTTGAATCCGAACCAAAACACTCATACTTTCAATCCAAACCAGACCCAACCAGCGGATCGGTTTGGTTTGTTGCGGATTTGCGGTTTCAACAGATTAGATCGGATTGGATTGGATTCGGATTTATGAAACGAGTGATTACAACATAATAATAAAAAACCGTAAACGAAAGGACAAAACAACACTAACCCACACAAATGTCAACAAAACTTGAAAAAGATGTTATCAGACAAATTGATGTGTAATTTTGAAAATTATCAAACAAAAATAATTAATTGTACCAATAGTAAATATTCAAAAATTGAAAACAAACTCGATGTTTCTTAAAAAATAAATATTAATAATGCGTATATAAATATTCGACGACTTCACATGTTTAATAGCGGTCAAAAACGTATTTGCCTGCAAATTGGCCAGCACACACATTCATTGTTTAATGGGCTAAAAGTTTATAATTTATATAATATAGCACACACTAGGGTTTGTATATATGGTATGTTACATTTATGTATTTTTGTTGTACCGGATTTAGTACGGATTTAAACAGATAAATTGATCGGATTTGATACGGATTGAACGGATTGGATTGATATGTTTTGGTTTGGATTATCACTTTGTAATCCTAAACCAATCCATTAATAACGGATTGAGTTTTTTTTTAATACTAAAGTAAACCGTTTGATAAAAAATCCGAACCAATACAAACCAAACCAACGGATTGGTTTGGATTTACGGATTAACGGATTTTATGAACACCCCTATTTCTAATACTAAATAAATACTCCGCGTAGACAAAACCCGGAGGGGTCCCGCCCGATTTCATCAAAATCATTTCTCCTTTCGAATGAAACAGTTTGCCGTCGAGAATTGTTTCCTTAGAGTGGAAGTTGCTTCCTCCAAGTCATGTCCATTTCAACTTTAGCTAGTTAGTTTCGAAATTTAACCTAAAAAAATTGTGTTCAATAAAGTGCTTTGGGTTTTACGATCGAAAATTACCCTTCACAAAAATAGTTCTTAAAATGATGTATTGTCATCAAATTGTTTGTCCCAAATAGCACGTTTAGCGGCCCAAATTTGCAAGGATATTAAGTTCGATACTTTTATAAATTTTCTTTATAGATGAATCAATAATTCGCGACAATGTCATTGCGAAACAAACTAACTTCAAAATTGCAGATTGTTAGACATATTGTCAACTTCAACCGTCATAATGTTGGTCTTCACGGAAAGAGAAAAGAACTCGAAGTCAATGCAGAGAATGCAGAAGGTCATACTGCATTGGACATTGTACTCTTAGCACAAAACGATGAATACAAAGATTTGCTTCTACAGGCTAGATGTAGAAGGACAAAAGACATGGTGCAACGTGATTGGTTGTCCAAAAAACGTGACACGCTTATGGTAGTCGCGTCACTCATTGCTACAATGGCATTCCAAGCAGCTGTCACCCCGCCAGCAGGTACATGAAAGTAGCTACTTATTTATAATAGGCGGCCACGGCACCTTTTAAAAAAAAAACTTTTTGTTATGTATCTCAAATTATAATTTGAAAAAAGTAGTTATTTGAATTTCGACACTCCCACTAACAATTCCTGAATTTGGCCACTGGCAGGTGTTTGGCAAGAAAATAGAGACGGTCACGTGGCAGGGGAGGCAGTGATGGCCTACAACTATCCTGGATCGTATCCCAACTTTCTTCGCGCCAACACAATAGCGTTTGTCGCGTCTCTAAGCATTATATTGTTGCTAATTAGCGACGTGCCTTTCAGGAATCGGCTCTATATGTGGTGTTTGGTGGTGATCATGTTTTTGACTGTTACATCAACAGTGTTAGGACCAGATTCCTGGTCTAAATTCTATTTGTTGTCTAATGGTTTTCACTAAATAATCCTATCTGTTTATTATGAACTAAGACAGGTGTTGTTAGGTTTCAAGCAATGTTGCAACCTCAGTTACAACCTATGTTGATAGGTTTCTAGTAATGTTGTAAGCTCAGTTACAACCACAGTTACAACCTGCTTAGACAGCGTTGGTGGTTTCAAGTACCAGTTGCAAGCTCAGTTGCAACCTGCTGTTCAGCAGAATTCTGTCTAGTTCTGTAAAACTGCATAACTGTTCTTTATTGATTAATATTTGTTCTACAGTATGCAGGATATATTCTCATATGATCTTAAAGGTTTAATATGCGTAAATTGAGAATATCAAAGTGTTAAGGAAAGATGTTTTCTAAAAGATATAAAGAGATAAGTTTATAAGGTTATGTTTCCTTTTAAATATGATCTCTATTCTTATGCTTGTCCTTATCACTTGTTTCAATCTTTTGTTCCTTATCTATATTCAGTATAATTCGTTTAAAGATTGAATGTAATATGGAGTTAGGTGTTTCATATATATATGGAAAGATATTATCTCTAAAAGATATTATCTTTATATGTTTCCTAGTTATAGGAAAAGACTAACTCCTACTTTCAAGCTTGTTATTAAACAGGTATTAACTTATGAAGATTGATGTCAATCCTACAAAAGGCAGACGTGAAATATGGAGAGATTGAAGCCAATCAAAAGAAGTCAAAAGCAATCATAAAAGATCTTGAAGCAAGAAGATTGTTTTTACTTATAAATAATTAATAACTTAGCTTGTAAAAAGTGTGTGTTCTAAACTATAAAGAACCCATTCTTGAGAGAATACACGTGAGCTTTTAAAAATAAAACAATGGTGGGATGCCATTGATTTATACGTGATAGTTATAGAGTAGCAGCAATATAGAGATAGGCAGAAAAACCTAGAGGGATTCTGAGAGTTTTTCATTAAGACTTGAGTCCTATATTGTAAGCTTTTTATAATATCATAATCTGGGTAAGTGCCCCGGAGACGTAGCCTAGTTAGGTGAACTCCGTTGTTAAATGTGCTTGTGTTCACTTTGAGTACATTTAACATTTTACAGTTCTGTCCATTTAATACACTTGGTTCCAACTGGTGGTTGCAACCTCACTTGGAACCTAACTGCAAAACTGCAACTAGAACAGCGGATAGGAATTTCAATTGGTATCAGAGCTTTACACTAGACCTTACTTAGTGTGGATCCTGTGTTCTAGTAAAAATGGACTTAATGAGGGAAGGAAACACTTTCAACAAACCTCCATTGCTTGAAGGAGGAGTAAACTATGGAGTATGGAAGATCAGAATGAGGTCTTTCATCAAACAGCAGAATGAACATGCATGGAAAACTGTGATGTATGGATGGGAGGCTCCAACTACCATTGATAGTGAAGGAGAACTGGTTTATATACCTGAAGATAGATGGTCTGCTGATGAATACAGAAAATCAAGTGCCAACTCAACAGCCATAAACTTGATTTTTGCTGGTGTAACTCTCAGTGTATTCAGGTATATCTCTCACTGTGAAACTGCCAAAGAAGCATGGGATATTTTGCAAGTTACTTTTGAAGGAAATACCAAAGAGATTCAGTGTAGAGAATGTAGAGGCTTTGGTCATATTCAGGCTGAGTGTGCTAATACTTTAAAAAGGAACAAAAATGCCTATATAACCACTCATAGTGATAGTGATTCTGAGAGCAACAGTGATGAAGAGGATGATTCTAATTTTGTTAATTTTATGGGAATAATCACTGAAAAAGAACCTACTTATGAAAGTGACTGTGAACATGTTTCAACCATAGTTACAACCACTCTTGAAACCTACAGCAGTGATGAGGAAGAACCTTCTGATGAAGACATTTCCCAGCAATATCTTGTTCTTTATGAAAAGTATAAATGTCTGAGTAAACAATCCTTGATCATAAGCAAACTTAATGTTAATCTAAAGGATGAGGTTAAAAGTCTTACTGAGAAGCTGAACTTACAACTGGCTGAACTTACTGAAACTAAAAAGAAAATAAAACTGATGAATGTTTCTGCTTCAGAAAAATTAGATGACATGCTCTCATATTCTAGAGGCTCTAAAGATATCAGTGGTCTAGGTTACTATGGTGGTAAGAGTACATGAAAAACCATCTTTATTGAAGCTGTTGATAAAGCTAAAACTCAGGTTTTTAATAAGTTTAACTACAAGGTTAGAAGCTCAGTTGCAACCAAGGTTGCAACCAGGAATAAAACTCAAGTTTTTGAGAAGAAGGTTAGAAGTACAGTTGCAACTAGAGATGCAACCACAGTTGCAACCAAAAATAAACTGAATAGCTATGAGGTTAAATCTACTTTTAGAGCTAAACTGTGTAACTTCTGTAAAAGATCTAGTCATGTAGAAATCCAGTGTTATTTAAAGAAGAACAGAAGGTACATTTCTCAGAAGACCTGGTTGGCTTCTATCAATAAAAAATTGAACTGGGTCTGGATTGTTAAAGAAAAATCTACCTCTATTGCTAATAATAAAGCTGTAATTACTTCCTTGAATGCTGTTACTTCTAATGATTGGTATTTTGACAGTGGTTGCTCTAAGCACATGACAGGTATTGCAAGTCTCCTAAAAAATGTCACCATGCTTACAGGAAACACTGTTGTGTTTGGAGGTGGAGATACAGGTAAAATTGTTGGTAAAGGTACCTTAAACAAACCTGGAATGCCTGATATTGAGGATGTTTTTCTTCTAGATGGTCTAAAAGCTAATCTTATTAGTATCAGTCAACTCTGTGATAACAAAATGATTGTTAAATTTGACAAAGAAAGGTGTCTAATTACTAATCTTAACAATGATTTAATCATGACTGGAGTTAGATCAACCAACAGCTGCTATGTGTTTGAAAAAGGTGAAAAAGAATTGCCTCAAAGTAGGTGTAATCAAGCCATGACTAATAATGTAGATATTTGGCATAAAAGGCTTGGGCATGTGAATTACAAAACCTTAGATAAGCTTGTTAACAAGGAACTGATAAGAGGAATTCCTAAACTTAGTGCTAAAACTCAAAGTGTCTGTGGTGATTGTGCTATAGGTAAACAAACCAAAAGTATTCACAAAAGTACAAGTCAAATCTACACTAAGAGAGTCTTAGAACTTCTTCATATTGACTTGATGGGGCCTATGCAAACTGCTAGTATAGGTGGTAAGAAGTACATTTTGGTAGTTGTAGATGATTTCTCTAGATACTCATGGGTAGTGTTCTTAAAGGATAAGTCTGAAACTTTTGAACTATTCAAAACTCTGTGCTTAAAACTGCAACTTGAAAAAGGTTCCACCAGTGGTAATATTGCTAGGATTAGAAGTGATCATGGAACTGAATTTGAAAACATCAAGTTTAGAGAATTCTGCAACTCCTTAGGTATAAGTCATGAGTTCTCTGCTCCTAAGACTCCACAGCAAAATGGCATAGTTGAAAGAAAAAATAGAACCATTCAGGAAATGGCTAGAGTCATACTTAACTCTAAGAAACTTGCCAACAGATTTTGGGCTGAAGCTGTTAATACTGCCTGTCATATAGTTAATAGAGTATACATTACTAAAGGCACTTCCATGACAGCTTATGAACTATGGAAAGGTAGAAAACCCAATGTTAAGTATTTTCAAGTCTTTGGGTGTGTCTGTTACATTCTCAGAGATAGAGAGCATCTTGGTAAATTTGACTCTAAAAGTGATAAAGGGATCTTTTTTGGTTATGCTCAGAATAGTAGAGCATTTAGAGTCTTCAATCAAAGAACAAGCTGTGTTATGGAATCTTATAATGTGTTATTTGATGACTTAAAAACTGTTAATGAGATTACAGGTGATGATGAACAGCCTGAGATTTCAGAAAAAGAGAAAGAAGAAACTCAACAAACAGGAAGTCCCAAAGTGGTTGGAAGTCCAGTTACAACTGAGGTTGGAACTGAAGTTGAAACCCAGAATTCAACAGAATCTGAAGAAGAAGATGGAGGATCTCCTATACCAACTACAAGCAAGCCACGCTATGTAAGGACTCAGAAAAACCACTCTCTTGACAATGTCATAGGAGAAGTCACTTCAGGTATGAAAACCAGAGGTAAGAGAAATAATGTTGTTCATTTTGCTTGTTACCTCTCTCAGTTAGAACCTAAGAACATAAAAGAGGCTTTGGAAGATAGTGAATGGATCTTAGCTATGCAAGATGAACTGTCCCAATTTGAAAGGAATGATGTATGGACTTTAGTACCCAGACCTTCTAATAAAAATATTATAGGGACTAAATGGATCTTTAGAAATAAAAGCAATGAAGATAGTGTTATTATCAGAAATAAAGCTAGGTTGGTAGCTCAGGGGTATACACAAATTGAGGGAATTGATTTTGATGAAACCTTTGCTCCAGTAGCTAGAATTGAATCTATTAGAATGCTACTTTCTCTTGCATGTCTGTATGATTTTAAATTGTTTCAACTTGACATAAAGAGTGCTTTTCTGAATGGTGTGATTAATGAAGAAGTGTATGTCTGTCAAACTAAGGGATTTGAAGATCCTAACCTTCCTAAACATGTCTATTTGTTGAAAAAGGCCTTGTATGGTCTAAAACAAGCTCCTAGAGCTTGGTATGATAGATTAACCAAGTACTTAGTTGAAAAAAGTTTTAACAGAGGGGGAGTTGATAAAACTTTGTTCACTAAGAAAACCACAAAAGACATAATAATTGCTCAAATCTATGTTGATGACATTGTTTTTGGCTCTACTTCTAATAAAAGGATAGAAGAATTCATTTCTGATATGAAGAATGAATTTGAAATGAGTGGTGGAGGTGAACTAACTTACTTTCTAGGATTGCAAGTTAAACAGAATGAGAAAGGCATTTTCCTATGCCAAAGTAAGTATGCAGACAATCTTGTTAAGAAGTTTGGTCTGAGTGAGAGTAAAGAGAAGAGAACCCCTATGAGTACCACTCTTAAACTGTCTAGAAATGATAAAGGAAAAAGTGTTTGTCCAAGTCTTTATAGATCCATGATTGGAAGTTTGCTATATTTGACTGCTAGTAGACCAGACCTTTGCTTAAGTGTAGGAGTTTGTGCCAGATATCAGGCAAATCCTTTAGAACCTCATCTTCTAGCGGTCAAAAGAATTCTAAGGTATGTAAAAGGAACACTTCACCTAGGCCTATGGTATTCTAAAGATACAAACCATTTTCTAAGTGGCTACTGTGATGCTGATTGGGCAGGAAACATAGATGATAGAAAGAGTACTTCTGGTGGTTGTTTTTATTTTGGAAACAACCTTGTTTCTTGGTTCAGTAAAAAGCAAAATTGCATATCTTTATCTACTGCTGAGGCAGAATATGTTGCAGCTGGAAGTGGATGCACTCAACTTATTTGGATGAAACAGATGTTAACTGATTATAATGTTAAACAAGAGATATTAACTCTATTTTGTGATAACAAAAGTGCTATAGATTTAGCTAAAAATCCAGTTCAACATTCCAGAACCAAACATATTGATCTAAGGCATCATTTTATTAGAGAACTAGTTGAAGAAAAGAGCTTAATTTTAGAACATGTTTCAACTGAAAGACAATTAGCAGATATTTTCACAAAACCCCTTGATACAAACAAGTTTGAATCATTAAGAAGTGACATAGGGGTATGTCATTATCAATCTAATTGAATATTCTTGCTAAATATGTCTGTATTGAGTACCTTCAATAATTTTTATTTCTAAGGTTAAGTCTTAATTGAGCTATGATGTTTTTGTTTTGAAAAAGCCGCTTTTTTTGGTGTCTCAAAAACAGATGTGAGCTAACTTGTCCTTGAAAACCTCTCTGGTAATAGAGTTGCAAGCACAAAGTGCAATTTTTTTTTGCTGGTTGCAAGTTTAGTTGCAACATCAGTTGGAACCTCATGCTCTCAATAGCTGGTTGGAAGTTCAGTTACAACTCCAGTTGAAACCTCGTGTTAAAAATACTGGTTGCAAGCTCAGTTGCAACATCAGTTGAAACCTTAGTCTATTCTATAACTGCCAAGACAAAGTCTTGTTATTTTTGACATCACTTATACTCTTTCCTTGCTGAGGTCATCAAACTAGTTTTTGTGTAGAGATAAAAACGGATTTGCTCAATTTAAGCTCCTAAAATTTAATCTTTATTAGAGTTATTCTTTGATAAACATATTTTCTTGAGTAAATTGCTAGATTTTTGTTTTCCTAAAAGTTAGATATCTTTTTAATTGCTCTTTATCTTGAATCTAGTCAAATTTCCTTAATAAGCTTCAACTTTTGAATTTTCAAATTTTGGATCAATCTGTTTTGCAAAAGGAATGTTTATCTGTATGTTTGGCTGGATTTATCTTTCCTTCGTGATCTTTATTTATTGCTTGATTTATCTGTCTGAAAAACTGTTTCCATCATGATTTCTTTGTATTTTAAAATTGATTCTGTCTCAAAATTGATTTGAGTGTATCTTTTTCTAATTGTAAAAAGATTTGGACTTTATTGCTATTTATACTAAACTCTTTTATTATTCCAAATCAATCACAATTATCAGAATAATTCTCTCTCTCTTTCTACTTATCAAAGAAACCCTAAGTTTTCTGGAAACCCACACAGCGAAGTTCTTAGTGCAGTTCCAACCGTAGTTGAAACCATGTCTTCAGACATACCTCGTGACTAGTTTGTCTAGCTTATGACAAATAGGGGGAGATGAGTTTATGGTTCATTTTAATGTTTACAGTTTCAAGTTTTAATTTCAATTTCAAACTTTATGTTGCTGTTTTAAAGTTCAGTTACAATTGCTATATTAAGACTATTCTGTGCCAGCATTGTTTGGCCTTACAATTTCTGCAATTTGTTTTTTGAAGTATGACTATGTTTGAAATTAAATCTGTTCTGAAAATGGCATTATACATCAAACGACAGCCCCATACTCTCCGGAACAGAATGGGGTTGCTGAGCGTAAGAATAGAACGCTCAAGGAAATGATGAATGCTATGTTAATAAGTTCTGGGTTACCCCAGAACATGTGGGGGGAAGCGCTGCTTTCCGCCAACTATGTATTGAACAAGCTACCGCATAAGAAGCGTGATAAACCACCTTATGAACTATGGAAAGGCCATAGGCCGAGCTATAAATTCTTAAGGGTTTGGGGTTGTCTCGCGAAGGTCCTTGTCTCGCTTCCGAAAAGAACGAGAATAGGGCCAAAGACGGTAGACTGTGTGTTCATAGGATATGCACAAAACAGTAGTGCTTATCGTTTTCTAGTGCACAAGTCGGATAATCCCGATGTGCATGTAGATACTATCATCGAAGCTCGAGAAGCTTCTTTCTTCGAGGAGATCTTTCCCCGCAAGTCTTCCATAACTGTAGAGACTGAGGAGTCACACAGTGAGGAAAATGTGGGGGCAAGTGAACCGTTGGAGGAAGAAGAAGAAGAGCCTCGACGTAGTAAAAGGGCTAGAAAGGAAACGTCTTTCGGTCCAGATTTTGTAACCTTCATGATAGAAGGCGAACCGGCGACATTCAAAGAAGCAATGTCATCCCCGGAAGCCCAATATTGGGAGGAAGCGATCAACAATGAGGTTGAATCGATATTACAAAATCACACTTGGGAACTAGTGGATCTACCACCCGGGTGTAAGCCACTAGGACACAAGTGGATCTTCAAGAGGAAGAGAAAGCTCAATGGAACAATCGAGAAATACAAGGCAAGGCTTGTAGTGAAAGGTTTTAGACAAACCGAAGGTGTCGACTATTTCGACACCTATGCTCCTGTCTCCAGGAAGACGTCAATCCGGATAGTCATTGCTCTCGCAGCATTGTTCGATCTGGAATACATCAAATGGATGTTAAAACGGCGTTTTTGAATGGTGAGCTGGAAGAGGAAATTTACATGGAACAACCGGAAGGGTTTGTGGTTCCAGGTAAAGCGCACAAGGTGTGTAAACTTGTGAAGTCCTTGTATGGACTTAAACAAGCACCTAAACAATGGCACGAAAAATTTGATAGAGTGATGCTATCAAACGGTTTTCGAATAAACGAATGTGACAAATGCGTCTACGTGAAAGGTAATGAAAAGGACTACATGGTAGTCTGCCTCTACGTAGATGACATGATTATAATAGGGAGTATTGATAACATCAACTCCACTAAGAAAATGTTGTCACAAAAATTCGAGATGAAAGACTTGGGTGTCGCTGATGTTATACTTGGTATGAAAATTACCAAGACATCAGACGGATATGCGCTATCTCAAACTCACTATGTCAGGCAGATGCTTGACAAATTTGATAAAGATAGTAGAGCTACATCCAGAACTCCGATAGAGATCTCAACCACCCTGAAAAAGAACTTTGGGGAGAGTGTGAGACAATTGGAATATTCTCGAATAATAGGCAGTCTGATGTACGTCATGAACTGTACTAGACCAGACATAGCCAACTCAGTGAGTAGACTGAGTAGGTACACCAGTAATCCAAATGAGGAACACTGGAAGGCCATCATGAGACTTCTCAGATACATGAGATACACAGCAGACCGAGGGTTGCATTATACCAGATATCCAGCTGTACTGGAAGGGTATTCTGATGCAAACTGGATCTCGGATTCCAACAGTACACGATCCACTAGCGGATATGTGTTCGTGATGGGAGGACCAGATGTCTCATGGAGATCATCTAAGCAGACGTGCATAGCTAGATCAACTATGGAATCCGAGTTCATAGCGTTGGATCTAGCAACAGAAGAGGCTGATTGGCTGAGAAGCTTTCTGGAAGGAATTCCAATGTGGCCGAAACCTGTCCCAGCAATAAGCATGCACTGCGATAGTCAGTCGGCTATTGGACGGGCGCAGGATCATATGTATAATGGAAAGTCCCGACATATTCGTCGGAGACATAAATCCGTAAGAGAATTGTTAGCTAACGGTGTGGTGTCATTAGATTTTGTGAGATCTAAAGACAATATAGCGGATCCATTTACAAAAGGCTTAACTCAGGTAGGAGTTGAAGTTTCATCGAGGGGAATGGGGTTGAAGCCCATCAAACTGGAAACCTCCTCAGAGGCAACCCAACCCGAACTGGATTCTCCAGCCTCGGGTTCAACGGGAAAACCGAACTGTGGGGGTGACCGAACAAAGCACTCGGGAACTTAAGTTCCCAGCCCATTTCTAGGATGAAAGAGTGATAGACCTAGACCATCTTAAGGGTGAGCATGAGGCTCTTAATGAAAACAAGTATCTCGAAGATCGAGAGGGGTGAGTCAGGACACCCTTGACTTGACATCACCTATGACGAGTGTGTATGGCCGATACTATGTGATGAGCCATGGGCTAAATCACTAGAGCACTCGGTTGAATTTTGCCAAGGCAGTCCACGGCCAAATATGGACAACAACCAAAGGGCTTAGTAAGTGGTGTAGAGAGGACACTGTGTGCGCATTACCCTGGTATGCACAAACGCTAAAGGGTTCAAGGCTTAAAGGCTACCCAATAGTAGCATATCAGATTTTACGTCACTACGGCAGGTTCAAAGCGCGCGCTACCTGTCCTTATGCAGTGAACTCTTGCGGTTCTCTCGTATGCATTTAGGAGCATTTTATTTTCAGCCAATTGCATTCATGTGGGGGATTGTTGGAAAGACATGTGAAAACATGGGTGTTTCCGAATGGTCACTGGACCAACTTCGAGTCATTATTTCGTGTAACAGCGCTAAGTTGTTTATACCGTACTCAACGTGGTTGAGTAGCCCGTGTGACGAGCTTCGTAACGGTATATCACATGACCTATTCGGAGAATGGGTGTGAATACAAATTGGCTTCAAAGTTGGTACCTCGGGAGCTCAAATCTGGAAAATCTGGAAAACCGAAATGGTAATGGAAAAACCATTTAGTATAATCCCATATTGGAAGATTAAGAGTTAATTTTACAATATATATACCATACCAACCCATGTAGTTATTAAACTAACATGTCCACATACACCTAAGAGTATTAGTGTGTATTGGGCTTGGGCTTGGGATTTGGGATTTGGGGAATGTCTCGGGTCTTGGGTCCAAACCCGAATAGGGAGTTTTGTATAAAATACAAAAGGAGTCCCTAGAGTTTCCAGTAAGAGAAACGTCAGCAATGAATGAGATTAAATGCTGCGGTTTCAGAATTAAATTGAGCGGATTCTGTGGGTGTAACTCCCGGAATTAATGACCACAATTATGGCTGCGGTTTCTATAGAGCCTATAAAAGGCAGCCCTTCCCCTCTCATTCTAACACACCTTCATACACACAACTCACAGCATAAGCATACACTTAGTGAGAGAGAACCGCACCACCAACAGCTCGACCTGTGGTTCGGTGCCGGTTTCCATACGAGCCACTCTGAGATAGAAGTTGTACCTTGGGAACAAAGTCCCGAAACCAGAAACCTTTAAAGGTGGTTCGGGAAATATTGTTTAAGGGAAACTGCTCAGCAGTTGCCTCTTCTTTTAATTTCTGTTATTTATTTTTCAGTCCTTTATTATTCTGTCCATTTAATTTCAGTACTGTTTCCCTTCTGTATTTTTCTTTCCAGTACCTTTAGTTTCTGTAATTTACATTTCAGTCTTTCCTATTCTGTAATTTACTTTCCTGTACTTTAATTTCCAGTATTTACATAACAGTCCGGGCAGTTTATTTAATAACAGTCCGGGCAGTTTTTTATTTGTTAAAACCAGTCCAGTTTGTTTTATTTACAAAACAGTCCGGCAGTTTTTTATTTGTTAAAACCAGTCCGGCAGTTTGTTTAAAACCAGTCCGACAGTTTTTTATTTGTTAAAACAGTCCGGCAGTTTGTTTAAAACAGTCCGGCAGTTTCTTTTTTGTTAATACAGTCTGGCAGTTTGTTTTATTTACAAAACAGTCCGGCAGTTTTTTATTTGTTAAAACCAGTCCGGCAGTCTGTCAAAACAGTCCGGCAGTTTTTATATTGTCAAAACAGTCCTGCAGTTTTTTTTTATTTGTTAAAACCAGTCCGGCAGTTTGTTAAAACAGTCCGGCAAGTTTTATATTGTCAAAACAGTCCTGCAGTTTGTTTTATTGTCAAACCAGTCCGGCAGTTTGTTTTATTATCAAAACAGTCCGGCAGTTTGTATTATTGTCAAACCAGTCCAGCAGTTTAATTTAAATTCTGTACGAGTCAGGAATTGTAATTCATATTCCAATTGTGAGAAATAAAGTGTTATTTCCATTGCGTTCCTGTCTTTTACTTTATTGTCCTTTCAATTATCGTATTCGAAATAGTACCAAAACCAACACTTTGTGTGGATCACTTCACGAAACTATATTTCAAGTTGTCCCCTAAATTTCCACTCCATCTTGAAGGGTAATACATACAGATGGAGTTTGTTGGCCCGAGTGCGGCTAACCTTAGAGGGGGGGTGAATAAGGTTTTGGCGCTTTTCGCCTAATTAAACTAAGTGCAACTAGCAACCCAACTTTTTAGCTATTCTAAGCTTAGGCGTTTGATAATATTAATGACAAGCTATAATTCATAAACGCAAGCAAGAAAGAATAAATAATTGCGGAAAATAAAAGTTTAAGGGAAGAAGATGACACCGTGATTTATAGAGGTTCGGCAAAACGCGCCTACGTCCTCTCCTCGGTACTACCGAGTATTTCACTAAAAAATCTTTTCCCGGATATTACAATCCTAACGAGCTAATCGACCGATTAAGCTCCCCCTCACTTTATGAGTGTCCCGAAATGAAAAGACCTAGAGCTTTTAAGCAACTCGCTTACAAAGCCTCTACCCGATCACTCGCTCACAAAAATGAGTTTATAAAACACTCGATACAATTTTGTTACAAAAATGTAACTACACTCACTATTCTATTTGCTTCTAAATAAGCTAATTGGTGAGTCTTGGTTGTTGATCGAGCTTGAGTCGCTTTCTTCTTTGATTTCCTCTTTTTCGAGTATATACACCAAAATGGTGATAAATTGGGTTTTTATTGAAAGAGGTATTTGGATGATTGATTGGTGTTGTAATTGGTGACTTTGGAGAGATGATTGGGCTGGTTTATATAACAGCAAAGTCTGTTTTTCTGGGTTATGACCGTTGAAAGGTTTTAACAGCTATTTTCCAGAAATTGCTGAAAAGCTGTTTTCGAAAACTGCAGAAAACGATCGGTCGTTTTCTACAGACGATCGGTCGTTTTCTGAAAACGATCGGTCGTTTTTATACTGGACTCACTGGAAGAAATTGGATCAAAAACGATCGGTCGTTTTTGTCCAGTCGATCGGTCGACTGTAATCCTGGTCCCGTAAATCTTCGAAAGCTCATAACTCCTTCGTTTTAGCTCCGATTTTGGTTCCGTCTGAACCTGTGGCTTCGTTATCGAATGCTCTATCATTTAAAGACCTGAAATATACGTTTTCTATTTTTGGACAAGACAAGTATTATATCATCGAAATTGTAAAATCATTAAACGCATAATCAAAGTAATAATCAAAATCATTATTGAACTCTATGTTCAACAATCTCCCCCATTTTGATTATGACAAACTAATGATGATTTTACAAGATACAAGAAAAATATCTCCTCCATTTTAACAAAACGCATTACACCAAATTATATCATTTTTTATTGTTGGCCCGAGTGCGGCTAACCTTAGAGGGGGGGTGAATAAGGTTTTTGGCGCTTTTCGCCTAATTAAAACCTAAGTGCAACTAACACCCAACTTATGCAAATTTAAGCTTATTGCGTTTAACAAAAGATAAAGAATTGATAGAATTACTAAACGCAAGCAATAAACTAAGCAATAATATATTTGCGGAAAGTAAAAGCAAGGAAAGAAAATGACACCGTGATTTTATAGTGGTTCGGCAAACGGCCTACGTCCTCTCCTCGGTACTACCGAGTATTTCACTAAAAAATCTTTTCCCGGATATTACAATCCTAACGAGATAATCGACCGATTAAGCTCCCCCTCACTTTATGTGTGTCCCGAAATGAAAAGACCTAGAGCTTTTAAGCAACTCGCTTACAAAGCCTCTACCCGATCACTCGCTCACAAAAATGAGTTTATAAAACACTCGATACAATTTTGTTACAAAAATGTAACTACACTCACTATTCTATTTGCTTCTAAATAAGCTAATTGGTGAGTCTTGGTTGTTGATCGAGCTTGAGTCGCTTTCTTCTTTGATTTCCTCTTTTTCGAGTATATACACCAAAATGGTGATAAATTGGGTTTTTATTGAAAGAGGTATTTGGATGATTGATTGGTGTTGTAATTGGTGACTTTGGAGAGATGATTGGGCTGGTTTATATAACAGCAAAGTCTGTTTTTCTGGGTTATGACCGTTGAAAGGTTTTAACAGCTATTTTCCAGAAATTGCTGAAAAGCTGTTTTCGAAAACTGCAGAAAACGATCGGTCGTTTTCTACAGACGATCGGTCGTTTTCTGAAAACGATCGGTCGTTTTTATACTGGACTCACTGGAAGAAATTGGATCAAAAACGATCGGTCGTTTTTGTCCAGTCGATCGGTCGACTGTAATCCTGGTCCCGTAAATCTTCGAAAGCTCATAACTCCTTCGTTTTAGCTCCGATTTTGGTTCCGTCTGAACCTGTGGCTTCGTTATCGAATGCTCTATCATTTAAAGACCTGAAATATACGTTTTCTATTTTTGGACAAGACAAGTATTATATCATCGAAATTGTAAAATCATTAAACGCATAATCAAAGTAATAATCAAAATCATTATTGAACTCTATGTTCAACAATCTCCCCCATTTTGATTATGACAAACTAATGATGATTTTACAAGATACAAGAAAAATATCTCCTCCATTTTAACAAAACGCATTACACCAAATTATATCATTTTTCTCCCCCTTTGGCATTATCAAAATGCAATCAATAATAATAAAAAAATATGGGGTTATGTGAAGGGTTTTTAAAGAAAAACCAAAACATGAAAAATGTAAATATGATGCATATACCCGACCCAACTAATCACATATATGTAGATATTATAGATTAGAGTATACCGAATATGTGATGTGGAGTCGAGTCCGCTCGCTAATGGCATTTGCATTGAGCGTTGCCGATTCCAAATAGGTGGTACCACTTGTTGGTATGCCTTCCACCTTTGTCGATTAATGGCACTTCATCCTTGATGGTGGAGTCGATCTTCTTGACTTCCACGGCTTTTGTCGGCGTTGCCAACCATTTGTTGATTTTCTCCTTTTGGATGGAGATACCTACAACACAAATTTTGTCCTTTGGTACCCAATTTCTTTTGGGTCCGACATTGTTAGTGGCTCGGGTCTTTACTACCCATTTCAAATTGCTTCTACTAACATGGAAGCGATTTGGGTATTTAGAAGAGTTATGCTCACTTCTACTACAATGAATGCAATGCATAGATTTTTTAGTATAACGATAGTTATACGTAGTTTTGGAAAGGTTTTTCGGAGCATCCGATTTGGTTTGAAAACCTATACCCTTCCTATCATTAAGAGATTTTTGAAAAATCTTGGAAGTACTCCTTTTAGGAAAAACAACCTCTTGTTTAGGTGGAATAGGAGTTGTAGAAATATTAGAGGCTTTAACGAAGCGGGGTTTGTTAGAAGTAGAACCAATGCAATCAAAACCTAAACCGCTCTTATCATTAACATCTTTTTGACAACTCAAAATGTTATCTAAAACGGTTTTACCTTTAGAAAACTTTGAAATTGTTAAATCGAGTTTTTCAATGGAAATGACAAGCTCATTGTTTTTAGTTTTCAAAGATTCATTCTCGGTTTCTAAAACCTTGACCTTGTCATTTAAGCTAAAAGCATGAGAACTCAAAACCTTGTTTTTGCTTTTAACTTTATCGAAAGCATCTTTTAACTCTTCAAAATTTTCTAATAGATCACAATCTAAAGAAGATGGTTTTGAAAGAGTTTTAGTAAGTCTAGAGACTTCATTTTTAAGAAAATTGATCTCGGTTTGTAAAGACTTATTATGAATGACGAGATCATTGTTTTTTTCTTTCAAGTCTTCCTTTTCGTCATCTATATCACTTAAAGAAAATGACGATGTTGGAATAGACTCATTTTCAATTTTATCTCTTTTTAAAGATCTTATTTCTTCATTGAGAGAAGAATTTATCTTTTTAAGAGATTTGACCTTCTCTACAAGCTTAGGAAATTTTTCGGAATAAATTCCACACATATGAATAAGTTCATCATGAGAGAATTCTTTTACCTCATCGTTGTCACTTTCGCTTGAGTGGTCACTTTCGCTTGAAGACGATTTGTTGGGCTCATTGGTGTCTTCCATGGCCATATAGCAACCAAGATGCGCGACTTCATCTTGGTCGGAGCTATCGCTAGAGCTTGAAGCGGATATCTTCTTCTTGCCTTTGCTCTTGCGATTCATGACGCAATCTCTCGCCATGTGTCCTTCCTTGCCACAAGTATAGCAAACAAAATCGTTAGAATAAATTGAATTATTTGACGATTTACCTTTATGTTTGCGGTGGTCTTTTAGCTTGAGTATTTCTTTGACGATTCGAATGATTTGCCTTGAATTTTCGTCGTCATTGGATAGCTCATTGCTTTCGTCACAAGTGGTTCCTTTGAAAGCTATCTCCCTCTTTTTCGAGATTGGCTTGTGACTATTGAGGGTAATTTCGTGAGTGAGGAGTGAACCCGTCAATGCATCAAGAGAGTATGTGTTCATGTCGTGCGCCTCTTGAATTGCGGTGACCTTTGGTTCCCATTCCTTCGGTAAGCTCCGAATCACCTTAGAAACCATTTCCTTACAAGACAAACACTTACCAAGAGATGTTAATCCATTAGTAATAGTTGTAAATCTAGCAAGCATATCGGAAATAGTTTCTCCCTCGCTCATCTTAAAGAGTTCGTAGTCATGAACTAAAAGTTGGAGTTTGCAATCCTTAACTTGGTTAGTTCCCTCGTGCATAACTACTAACTTATCCCACATACCCTTAGCGGTTTTACAAGCGGAAATCTTGTTGTACTCGTTAGGAGAAACGGCACAAACAATAGCATTATCTAGGTCCTCTACGGGGATTGGGTTCTCGCTATTTTCGGATGTAGGTGCGGAATATCCTACTTTTATAGTCATCCAAAGTCTAACATTATAGCTTTGGAGAAACATGCTCATCCTATCCTTCCAATATGAAAAATTTAGTCCATCAAAATATGGAGGTGTATTGGGTGATGAAGCTATGCCGGATGCGAAATTAAGTATATTAGCCATCGGGATCTTAACTCTAGAATCGTTAGATTCCTATATGCAAGAGCCTCGGCTCTGATACCAATTGTTGGCCCGAGTGCGGCTAACCTTAGAGGGGGGGTGAATAAGGTTTTGGCGCTTTTCGCCTAATTAAACTAAGTGCAACTAGCAACCCAACTTTTTAGCTATTCTAAGCTTAGGCGTTTGATAATATTAATGACAAGCTATAATTCATAAACGCAAGCAAGAAAGAATAAATAATTGCGGAAAATAAAAGTTTAAGGGAAGAAGATGACACCGTGATTTATAGAGGTTCGGCAAAACGCGCCTACGTCCTCTCCTCGGTACTACCGAGTATTTCACTAAAAAATCTTTTCCCGGATATTACAATCCTAACGAGCTAATCGACCGATTAAGCTCCCCCTCACTTTATGAGTGTCCCGAAATGAAAAGACCTAGAGCTTTTAAGCAACTCGCTTACAAAGCCTCTACCCGATCACTCGCTCACAAAAATGAGTTTATAAAACACTCGATACAATTTTGTTACAAAAATGTAACTACACTCACTATTCTATTTGCTTCTAAATAAGCTAATTGGTGAGTCTTGGTTGTTGATCGAGCTTGAGTCGCTTTCTTCTTTGATTTCCTCTTTTTCGAATATATACACCAAAATGGTGATAAATTGGGTTTTTATTGAAAGAGGTATTTGGATGATTGATTGGTGTTGTAATTGGTGACTTTGAAGAGATGATTGGGCTGGTTTATATAACAGCAAAGTCTGTTTTTCTGGGTTATGATCGTTGAAAGGTTTTAACAGCTATTTTCCAGAAATTGCTGAAAAGCTGTTTTCGAAAACTGCAGAAAACGATCGGTCGTTTTCTACAGACGATCGGTCGTTTTCTGAAAACGATCGGTCGTTTTTATACTGGACTCACTAGAAGAAATTGGATCAAAAACGATCGGTCGTTTTTGTCCAGTCGATCGGTCGACTGTAATCCTGGTCCCGTAAATCTTCGAAAGCTCATAACTCCTTCGTTTTAGCTCCGATTTTGGTTCCGTCTGAACCTGTGGCTTCGTTATCGAATGCTCTATCATTTAAAGACCTGAAATATACGTTTTCTATTTTTGGACAAGACAAGTATTATATCATCGAAATTGTAAAATCATTAAACGCATAATCAAAGTAATAATCAAAATCATTATTGAACTCTATGTTCAACAGAGTTAATTTGCTTTGACTTAACCAAAGATATTATTTTCTCCAATTTGCTATTAAGTTTACCGGTTTGAAATAGTAATTTGAGTCGTCGTAACAAAATTCACTTATCAATCATTGCTCAACAAAAAAGAAAAAAAAGTATCTTTCTCGGTCATATTTTATTGCACCTTTAACAGAAACCTTACAAGGCAGATGAGAAGTCCAATCAAATGGGGGGAAATACAAAATATTAAACATCGACTACTATGTACAATGTAAAATACAACAATGAAAAGATTAGGCCATTAAGAAATATCTCATAACATCATCGGTATGAGATGCAAATGTTTGGTTGGAAAGAGATACTTTAAATCCGAACTCCAATCATTTAGTGCTTGGTAAAACTCTTACGAATACCTGATAGCAGTTACATTGGTCAATTATGGAGAGCTCTCATTGCATCAATATAGGCATTGTGTTTATCAACTTCCTCATCAACAAACCTCTTCATCAACCAAACGAATGTATTATGAGAAGAAGAGACAATATCACACTAGTCCAAACTATGATGGCAACAACGATTGTTCTTGTTAGTGAAATTCGAGTTTCTCTTGAACTGACCACAGTGATAACAAAAGCATACGAAAAGGCCATCGATGTAATTGTCAACCACATCACCAAGACTAGAAACCACATAACAGTTTTCATCGATGTAATTGTCAACCACATCACCAAGACTAGAAACCACATAACAGTTTTCTTTCGAAACGGCAAATAGCTTAGTAGGAGAAATATAATACTCAATGATGCCATAAATTCAACAGTGTTGGCATGTATGAAATAAGGGTAATAGTGGTGATAAGTATACGCTATTATCATTTCCCCAGCCCTATGCTCTACTGTATTGTCTTGCTAAACGCCACCTGGATGACATATACGCCTGCTTGAAAAGTCATGGTAGCGATAAGTACTGTAACAATTATTGGTGAATCTCTTTTTTCTGTGAGCCACTGGGGCTTTTTTTAGGAGAAAAACCTTCTTATTGTTTGTCTCGTCTTTTGTTTCTTCTTTTGTTTTACTGTTTAGAAGGAGATCAAGCGCGGTGTACCTATTGTTGGGTACGTTATAAATAAACACAATAATTTCTACGGAAAAGAAATGGACAAATAAACAGAAAATGATTTCCTCAAATATATAAATATCAATTACAACTTTCAAAAAATAAGAGTACGTAAATGATACCGAAATGGACTAAAGTCCGAAACTAGGTAACTGCAAGCAGTTTCCCTTAAACGATATTTGCCCCGCCACCTCTACTTCTGGCTGAATGGGGCACTTCGTTCCCAAGATACAACGTCTATCACATGTGACTCGGCGGAAATGGCACCGAGCCACGGTCGTACCGTTGGTGGTGCGGTACTCTCTCTATATATGTATGCATATGTGTTTGTGTGGGAATGTGTGTATGCCATGTATGTTTCTTTTATTTTCTTGTCTTGAAAAAGTGTGTTTAAAAAATGTAACAAGACCATTCTTTTATGCAAAGTTTGTAACTCATGAAAGCCATCAATATGGGGGAGAATGAATGGTTTTGTAACCACTAACTTAATTGCATTCAAAACAATTTTTCCAACAATCCCCCACATAAATGTAATCATTAAACATGCATAGTGCAACTAAATGCAATCGAGAGAACCACGAGAATTCACTGCATAAGGAAAGGTAGCGCGCGCCTTGAACCTGTCATAGTGATGTAAAATCTGATATGCTACTATTGGGTAGCCTTAAAGCCTTGAACCCTTTAGCGTTTATGCATACCAGGATAATACTCACACAGTGTCCTCTCTACACCACTTACTAAGCCCTTTGGTTGTTGTCCATATTTGGCCCTGGACTGCCTTGGCAAATTCAACCGAGTGCTCTAGTGATTTAGCCCTAGATCATCACATAGTATCGGCCATACACACTCGTTATAGGTGATTTTCAAGTCAATGGTGTCCTGACTCACCCCACTCGACCTTCGAGATACTTAATTCATTAAGAGCCTCATGCTCACCCTTAAAATGGTACAGGTCTATCACTCTTTCATCATAGAAATGGGCTGAGAACTTATGTTCTCGAGTGCTTTGTTCGGTTACCCGCACAATTCAGTTTCCCATTGAACCCGAGACTGAAGTTTCCAGTTCAGGTTGGGTTACCTATGCGAAGGTTTCCAATTTTTTTGGGCTTCAAACCCCATTTCCCTCGATGATGCTTCAACTCCTCTACGAGTCAAGCATTTTGTATATGGATCCGCATTATTATCCTTAGACCTTGCAAAGTCTATGGATACCACAATTTTTGCTAGCAATTCTTCTTACGGATTTGTGTCTACGACGAATATGTCATGACTTTGTCGGGACTTTCCATTATACAAATTATTTTGATCCCGTTTAATAACTGACTGACTGCAGCATTACACGTTTATTGCGGGAACAGATTTTGGCCACTTGGAATACCTCCCAAGACTTCTCAGCCAATCTGCCTCTTCTGTAGCTTGATTCAACGTTATGAATTCTAACTCTACAGTTTCTCCAACTATGCAGGTCTATTTTACAGACCTCCATAAGACTGCAACCTCTTTAAGTACAAACATATCCACTAATGGACCTTGTACTGTTAAAGTTCGAGATACACTTGGTATCTAAATACCCTCCAAACATTTTGGACATCTCGTATAACGCAGTTCATGATTGGCAGTATACCTCATGTATCTGAGAAGTCTCATTGGCAAACCTACTGAGTCTGCTCACTGAGTTGGCTATAACTGGTCTAGTGCAGTTCTTGACGCACAAGAGACTACCTATGATAAGTTAGGTGTTTGTTTTAGTCCATATAACGACTTAACAAGTTTTCGCACCTTGGCTTACTTTACACGGAACCACGACCCAATGGGTTGTTCCTAATTCTCTAGATCTCCATTTATAAAACACATGTTCTCATTAATTAATGATGCGTCCTTTTTATAGAGATTAGAGTATAGACATTAAAATTATCAAAACCGTCAGTTTACTTAAAGTAATTGACTTTATTTCTCACGTGTCTATCAACCTCATTTTTGATGGCATCTTCCCATATACACATTATATGGAAAACATTGATTATTTCAATGTCGTCGATTCACTTTCACTCATGAAGGTCAAGGGACAAAGGAAGTTTCATTACTTACCCTTTTACCATGCCGATGCATTTCATCTTCCTTAAAAGATTCACTTTCCACATTTTCCCATCACCGTTTGAGTGTTCACTTGTCTTGGGTAGCGTAATACTTTGAACACTCAACGTATTGGTCACACTCGCCAGGCGTTAGAGTTTTGCGAAAACTTCTCCTTTTGAAAATATGATTCTAGGGCATAGAACAATGTTCTATATGCACTTTAAAGTCATATGCCTTATGCACTAGAAACCGATCAGCACTATATTTTGTGCTTATCCGATGAACACACAATCTACCGTTTTCGATCCTATCCAAATCCTTCAAGAAACAAGATTGAGACCTTTCTTAGGTAGCACCAAACTTTCACGAACTTATAGTCAGGCACCATGCCTTCTATAATTCTGACTGTTTGGTTCAACTTTCTAAGCGATAGTTTGTTCAACACATAGCTTGCGGAAAGCTCACTTCCCGTACAAATTCAGAGTTTAATCCTGAACTTATCAACATGATATTCATCGTTTAAGAACTACATTTTTGCTCGAGAGCATAATAAGTCGTTCGAATTCACGTATTCATTCTTACTTGAATGAATATCTCGACTGATTTGTCTTTACTTCTCATCAAGTAGACATATCAGTGTTTCGTACAACCATCAATAAATTGAGGAAATACCTTTAAACCCTTCTTGGTTTTACACGCATCTCAAATGCATCAAACCATTAGGTTATGTTGTGACGACCCATATTTCCAGGATGGAAATTCTGTGGTGCGGTGTTGTGCGTCAGTCCCACATCGTCCAGATATGAGAGTACTCGTGTGGTATATGAGCTTAAAGATCCATTTCCTATCAACAAGGCCTTTTAAAGCCGTGCGGCACAACAGCGAGGACGGAACTCCGTAGTTAAGCGTGCTTAACTTGGAGTAGTACCAGGATGGGTGACCCCTCTGGGAAGTTGTGCCAAAGTGGACAATATTGTTGATACGGGCGTGGCGGTTCGGTCCGTGGGGCCGGGTTGTTACATATGTACTCCGTTTAAAACTTTGAACTAAAAACTTAGCAATACATTGCTTCAAACACAAACTCATATTTGTGTTTCAATTTAAATAATAGATTTAGAAAAATAAAACATTTATGGTTTTATATTTTCATGACCTATTATATCATGTCAAATCAGTAACTTAGTTGAATGACTCAACATGTCATTATTGACCACAAGAGTATCGACTAAAATGCTCATTTTGAACAAATAGTCACTCATGTATTGCCACAAACAAGCAAACTTATCACAATTTGATCCTAGTGTTTTGGCTACCGTAAGGCTACTGCCCTTTAGGTTTCAAAAACCACTAGTCATGATTCAGATTTGTATGCATGCACTTGTTAGTGGATTTCCAAACGTTTAAAACGTTTCCACACATTAATGCCCCCACAGTTCGTGCATTTCCTTTGTCCTCACTCAGAACATGCACATTGTTATAGAGAAACTTAATCGGTTTCAAGATGATAAATGAACAATATCATTTATTTTAAACGTTTAAATCCATACCAATACACCGTTAGATATTCTCCCACTTGCCCGCAGACGTTATGGGGTACGTTTAGATTCTCGATCTACAAGATCAACGGGTTACCCCCACATTTGTGGGACCCTTGGGGTTCTCCACCAATAATAGTAATATAATATTACTAAATTACTATTCTCAATAATAGCAAGCTCAACATATTCACAATATGTTTTACTAACAAATTAATAATATGTTATTTCAACAAATTATTAAATGTTTTTTCCAATAAATAAATAAGATGTTAATTTCAACAAATTATTAAATGTTCTTTCAGCAAATTAATAAGATATTATTTCAACAAATAATAAATTAGCCGATATTTGTTTATTTTTAAAATAAACTCAACAACCATTTATAATTTGTTAATCATCAAATTATTTGCTCTTGAATCAAGTTGGTTATTAAATAACTTTTCATCCAAATATGTAACTGATTCGTAGGTAGCTAATAAATCTCTCCATAAATGCCAACAATAACCGTCGTTACAATACTTTATAATTCTTCAAATTAAATTGCGATTAATCACAATTAATAAGAAGTTATAAATACTCATCATTAATCTCATTAATGATTACCGTTACAAATTTTGTAACCCTCCAAATTAAATTACAGTATATCACAATTAATAAGGATACCACCCATTATATCAGCACATTAGTGTCTTTAATAATGGTGATTTCGAATTTGTAACCCCTGTCATTAATATGCACTTATGCAAATTAATAGGAGCTACACCGGCATCCATAATGTTCTGGTCAGTTCTAGCACCCACTGTGTTCTGGACATTTCCCGCAGGAAACTGTTTGTTATCTCAAATAACAAACACGCACAATCTAATTTCGAAAAATGAAACTAAAACTCCTCATTCGCAAACACCAAATTTCTATAACCACGCATGGTTTCAAGAAACTGATTTTGCAAGAGTATTCTATTTCATTCCCGAAAAATATTATCAAATTCTGAAAGATTTATTCAGCCGTAAACACTAGATAAATCTGATTTTACACAGAACAATCTCAGAATTCAACCAGTTCTGCCGTAAGCCCCAAATTCTGAAAAATCAGAAAATAGTTTTACAAGAACTATTTCGAAACTAGTTCTTTCGTAAGCCCCAAATTAATGGTTTTACATGAACTATTTCGAAAACATTCATCCTCCAATTAATTGTAGAGATCCATATGACTACACAAAAACTCATTGGAAATTGTTAGTCCTTTACTAACATGAAAATAATAAACATGTATAAAATTCACTAACAATATAATGTAACGAGATTACTCATAATATGAAATGATAATAAATCCATTCATTACTAAATTATTCACATGACTTATTATAGTAATAGTCCAAAATGAAACGGTTTCGTAATGTGTCTCAATACCCATTACTATAAAAAATTAATCACCATTTAAGTCCAAAATTAAACTCTATTATTTCCTGACTTTAAAACGGTTACACAATCTGTGTATTATATCCTCCAGTTTAACAAACCGAAAACAATTTAATCCATGTAATTGTGTTGTAACCCTTTACAACTCATCATATTCAAATAAATAAATAAATAATAATGCAAACATAACGTTTGGCAAACATGGATGGTTTTAAATCCTACAAACTGTTAAATAACTTGTACATAATTTTAACAGTTACATGTGAAATTAAAACACCCATTAAAAGCAGCAACAATATTTTTTTCTGATTAAAAGAGAAAAAGCCTTTCTGATCATGATACCTTCAGTGACTTGAAGCTAATACCGCGTTAAGAAAAGTTTTCTATCAAGTTATATATTTGCCATGTAGATTCAGTGCTATAATAATCACTTTTTTATTGCTAGTGTCAAATGATATAACTTAGTACCTCTCAACTATTCCTTGGTTCTGATCATACAATACTACTCTAAACGATGCAAACTTTTTTGAAATATAGATGTTTCTTAAAACTATTTCTTTGCTGTTTGAAATTCCTTACCGAAACACTGTCAAATCTATTTCAAGATCTACAAAAAGATCAATATTCTAGCTAGTGCATAATTATACACAAAATACATACACACACTACGCATAATGGATGATTTAAAACCGTAAAAGGGATTTATACAAAAATCCCAAACAAGGTAAAACAACGAAAACCGCTTTCGACAATTCAACCGGAAACACCAAATTCTTAAAACCAAGTTTTGTTAGAAAATGATTTTTCAAAGAATTGTCTTAGCCACGGAAATAATTTTCTGTTTATCCAAACACCAAAATTATTGTATTCACGTACAAACATAAAAATATCGTTTAAGATTGTTGGTTACATTATAAATAAACACAATAATTTCTACGGAAAAGAAATGGACAAATAAACAGAAAATGGTTTCCTCAAATATATAAATATCAATTACAACCTTCAAAAAATACGAGTACGTAAATGATACCGAAATGGACTAAAGTCCGAGACGAGGTAACTGCAAGCAGTTTCACTTAAACGATATTTGTCCCGCCACCTCTGCTTCTGGCTGAATGGGGCACTTCGTTCCCAAGGTACAACGTCTATCACATGTGACTCGGCGGAAAGGGCACCGAGCCACGATCGGACCGTTGGTGGTGCGGTACTCTCTCTCTATATGTATGCATATATGTTTGTGTGTGAATGTGTGTATGTCATGTATGTTTATTTTATTTTCTTGTCTTGAAAAAGTGTGTTTAAAAAATGTAACAAGACCATTCTTTTATGCAAAGTTTGTAACTCATGAAAGCCATCAATATGGTGGAGAATGAATAGTTTTGTAAGCACTAACTTAATTGCATTCAAAACAATTTTTCCAACCCCTATCTGCATTTGTGACATATAAATTCATTTTCTCGTAATTCCCTTGGCATTTAAAGTTGGCCAATTCCTTCACTATCTGGAATGACACGGATTTAAGTTATCATTAGAGAATGCAACAAGTAAAAGTTGATCAATGTTTAGAGCTATATATCGTTTTTTTAGAAAACAAACATGCTAGATCATTATATCATTGTATTACCAAAGTTAGTGAAGAGTAAATCGAGAAGGCCTGTTACATGCCTAGCTAGCTGCCAATCTGTTTAATTAAACTGGACTTCTTTAGGTACCCTATGATATCGAAACAGATAATATTTTGTATTATTGCAGACGTCCTTCTACAAATAATTCAGATAGGTTGAAGTATTCTTAGTCTTTCTTTATATATAAATTTTGAATGGTCAGAACATGTAGGATGAAATAATCATCTGATGTACCAAACAACTTATACTTTTTAATTAAAATCGAATTTAATTACTTGTATTATAATCACTATGGTGATACTAATCTTCATTTCGTCAACTTCAGTTTGTTGCTATTATACAAAATGATGTTCCTGTCCGTAACTGGTGGTTTGACAAGCCTAATAAGTAGTATAAAACTTACGATCATTGACATTTTCAATAAGTAATTGTTGGGAGATTTGCACTTACAGTAACTTTTATTAAAACTTACATTCTTAATTATTGTTACATAAATATTAAAAGTTAATTTTCAATAACTTCCTTCCATTTGTATAGTTTTTGTTTAGTTACTAAATTTTTATTTATTTCAAGCATAGACTTCAAAATTGCATTGCAGGAGATTTATTTATCTTGCTCAAGAGTTTCAGTATGTACCTCCTTAAATATCATAAAACAGTACTTGATAGAATCAAGAGGTGAGACAATTCATATCTATATAAACACACCTTGAGATTTCGTATCTATTTCTTCAGCTCTATGTACTACTTCTGTGTGTACTTGATAAAGATAATTTTTACAGTTTCAATTACTTTCCAACAACCATGGGTTAATAAGAGAGATTTTAAATTTTCTCAATTTCTATCTGGAGTTTAATTTTACAGCACTCTCCTCTTCTCATGCTTGATTTCCGACACCATAGCAGTTTTCGTCTTTCTTCAATTCTTTAAAAAACATTAACCCGATTTCACCAACAAATCTTTTATCCTTGAAGGAACAATACTCCACTGCTAAAATGATAGTAAACGGATTAGATCTATGCAGTCAACTTGTGAGTGAATTAGAATTAATGTGAATATTGTGAAACCATTTCAAGAAAATGATAGTTGTTCTAAATTTCTAATAACAAAAACTCTTACAATTACTAAAAATTTCCCTATACGATGATATAATAGTTAATGTTTTACTAAATGAGAAAAGGATATTCAAGTCCTTATATTGATAAATCATTCAATAACAAAACAAACATTTCAATCAGAAGCCAATTCAGAGTCCGAACGAGCAAGTTACAAACATTTAGAAAAAAAGAAAAATCAGACCCAGGCAAGAGTACTGATCGATCGGTCCCTTGCATATTTCAAAAACTGCTTTTACTCTATTTGTGGAAAATGTTTGTATATTAATTTTTTGGACCATTGTACTTCATCAATATCCAACCATAACGGTCATGAGAGACCTAGGGAACCCCACATCCTCAAGAGACTACAAAAACATGTATTTTTTCTGTCTTCCAAAAAACCAAGAACATAGCCCTAGTATTCATTTAAAAAAAAATTGTTAAAAGAGAATGAAATGATTTCACACGTTGTTAACAAGGTTCGAACCCTACCCATTTTCTTTGATAATGCATGCTTTATGCCACTAGCCTATTCCTAATTGATTTAACGCTAACTAGGGATGTACACGGTTTGTTTTGCTTTTTTAGTAAAATGCGAAACAAACCAATAAAAAACAATCAGTTCGAATCGGTTTTGACCAAAAGTTTTCGCTTATATTTCATTTGCAACTTTGAATCAAAAGTTGAATAACAATTAAATTTACAAATGATTTAACAAAATATATTATTAATAACTACAAATAGTAAGTAAAATATCATGTCTCAACTTATTGATGTATATATATAAATAATTATATTATTTTATGTATGAATAAAATAATCGGTTCGGTTCGGTTTGAAAACCACTGAAACCGTAAACCGAACCGATTAAATCGGTTTATCAAATTTCAAACCAAACCAATTACTAATCACTTTGGTTCGGTTTTTGATCAGTTCAATTTGGTTAGGTCGGTTTGATCGTCTTGGTTCGGTTTATGTACACCTCTAACGCTGACCTTCATTGTTATCAAAACAAGATCATGAAAGAAAAGACTTATTGTAACATCTCTAACCTAATTTAGGAGTCACACGGCCGAATAACACGTGCGGCGGCACGTGCTAAACAAAGTCTAACTTAAATAAAACACATTTCAAATAATTTAACACTAAAAACACTTAATAAAATCCTTTAAATACATATTTCAATATTCTCACAAAATTCGATAAACATTATAACTTATTAGCTAAACAACATAACGTAGCGGAATCTAAAAAGTTAGTCTTATGGGGTCTGTCTGGTCCCGACTAATTTGATTTCAACTCTAAATAGCTGAAAATATTATAAAAATGAGGGATGAGCTAAAAGAGTTTAGTGAGTGATCAACCTTGTAATATAATATATGGTCGAAAATAGGTTTTAATCATGTTATCATTTTCTTTCAAAAATCAATACTTTTAAGTTTAACAAAATTCCCATAGCATACTTTAATAAACTGAACAAATATTATCTTTCAAAACAATTTTCTTTTGGTGTGATCAATACGATACATATATTGAGAAATTAAAATGGATTCAGACTTCCTGAATCTCTTTATTCTGTTGGACCCAGACTTCCTGATTATCTTTATTCTGTGGAATCAGACTTCCTGATTATCTTTATTCTGTGGAATCAGACTTCCTGATTCTCTTTATTCTGTGTACTTGGACTTTCTAAGTATCTTTATATCACTTATTTTACAATTATAGTACCATATAAAGATCACAAAAATAAAATAACATTTTCTCAAATAACCATATACGTCTATCGATGCATATAAACATTTCACTTTCATCAACGTACACAAATAACATTTATCTTTTGAAAACTGCAACTTGACAATGATATATACATATATGATTTTGATACTTTCAATAAATTGAGCCTGCAACACTTGTTAATAATGCAATGAGATATATATAATATCAAGTAAGAAAAACCACTCACATTTACGACATAAATCTTTTAATATGTAAGGAACGAATGTTGTTATTACTGTCATTGCCCATGGACCAGAATCACTTAATACACTATATTTCTTTTAATATGTAAGGAACGATAGTATTACAAAATGTACATTCTCTTTTTGCTACCACTACAAAAAAAAGTTCAATCAGTGACGGATTTTAACAGATTTGGCGACGGATTTTGTTATTTCAAAACGGATTTTGTTATTTCGCGACGGATTTGGCCGTCACTGTTTGAAGTTATTTTTGTAGTGTACTAATTTCACCATCTCCATATTTCTAGTAGTAATATGAAAGGTATAGAGAATGTATTTGATAATATGTAAATGATACTTACCCCTCTCTATCCGTGTCACATATATATATATATATATATATATATATATATATATATATATATATATATATATGCATAAGGAATGGGAAATTGAAAGTCAAAGAATTCTAAGTCTTTCATGAATGATTAATAGTATTACGGTACGTATTCTACTAATAAAGGTAGCATTTTAATGCATTTAAAACTCCATAGGCAAACAAGTATAAGAAACGGCATAATAACATGTCAAAGGAAAAGGAACCGGTCATAATGACATTAATAACTATACACATCATGCACATATGTTTAATAATATTGGTATAAAACTTATGATCATTTGTATTCCATGTTTAATTTACTAACGTGAAGTCAATTATAACCATGTAACTACTGATCTATCAAGATTCCAAAACTTATATCTTTAAAACTAGTACAATTAATATTGAATTTCTAAAACCGACACATTCAATACTCGTAACCTATTTATTTAGAAATAATCATAATTATTAGGCCAATACATCAAACATGAGTGAAGAAATAGACATACCCGTAACTCCATATAAATCAATGTGGCATTCAAGTAAATAAGGAATGTTTTTATGGTAATCTATGAATATTAGTAAAACAAACCACCAAACTATCAAAATCACGGTCAGATTTAAGAAAAACAATAAGATTACTAATAGCTAAAAAATATATATATGGGATTTTACACTTATACTACACATTTCTCAGTGATAAATTACTGAATCTATTCTTATTTTAATCGTATCAACATCAATAGATATGTTTAGTTTGGGTGAGATACACTTTCATTCAAATTTGATAGAACAAATAAGTTCAATTGTACGTGAGTGTTTTGGTAAAAACTTTTAGTCGAAATTAGTTATGTAAAATTTATAAATTAAACACTTGGATATACATAAATTGAGTGAGAGTCGTTAACTCGTAGACGGGGTACGCTTGCACTTGATATCAATAGTAGGAATATCGGGTTGATGGAGAGCATAAACAATATCACTTGTTAGGTTGTAATCTTGAGCGATGATTATATTGAATTACATGATAAAGTAAAATTTGGGGAGATGACATAGGCGGGTGTCGAACCTCTATATAATTCAGTGTCAATCTCTCGTCCTTTATCTATACTTCATCATTTTTATTATTGTGTATTTGATTGCTTGTGTAGATCAATTTTTTAATTTTTTTATATCGTCAATCATTAAAAATAGAATCACGATAGTTGAGTTGATTTATTTCTCAAATTTTATTAGACGAGACATGTCCAAAACCTTATTCAAAACTCGCCCTCTAACTTTAGCCAATCTGGAGCCAACAAGTATGTTGTAGATATATATACTTAATTAAGTTATTTAACAGATATAAGAAGAAATTAAATGTAAAATCGGAGCAACTTAAATTATGATTCCAACACAATATAGGGGGCGATACAAGAATGTGACATTAGTTGACTACAGCTGAATTGATTGGGCCATTTTCACACATGTGATACCTTAAAAAAAACCCATAAACATATGATCACTTGTTACAAAATAATCAATAACTTGAATATATTTTGGGTTTGTTGTGTTGTCACTTGACATAATTGCCGATAGGTCCAGAAAACTGAACTTATTTAAATTTTAGTCTGGCGTCGAAAGTTATTTAAGTTTTAGTCTGGTCCATAACTAATGCGTTGAGAGACATATTTAAATATGTTATTTCTGTTATATTATAGTGGGAGGTCTAAAAAAACTAAAATTATTTAAGTTTTAGTCTAGTATCTAAAATTATTAAGTTTTAGTAAATACATAATACAAAACTCATGATTTTCATATGTTTTTTTAAAATATAAATTATTGACTTATAATAGTAGATTTTACGTCTAAAATTGAGTTTTTACTTTGAAATAAATCTCTACATATAAAATATAGATTATTGAATCAAAACTCATGATAGTCATTTGTTTTTAAAAATACAAGTTATTTACTTCTAGTAACAAATTTTACGTCTAAATTAAGCTTTCATGTTTAAATAACCTTTACATGTAAAATATAGATTATTGACTCAAAACTCATGATTTGCATATGTTTTTTAGAATACAAATTATTAACTTATATTTATGTTTAAAATTAAGTTTTTATATTTAAATAAACTTCTACATGTAATTGACTCGTACACATACAAATTTTAACATTTAATTTGTTTTTGTTGTGAGATTATTGGACTCTTGGCTTATACTTTATGGGCCCAAGTTGGGCTTGTAACCCTACCCCTCTATCTATATAAAGAGGGCTAGGGGTCTTGTATTTTACATACATTCACATATTCATTCATAATAAAGACTATACCGTTCTCCCCTCTCTCTACTTCTGTCTCCCTATATACGTAGCTAATAGTGTATTACAACACGTTATCAGCACTGCTCCCGGAGATTGGAGTATGGATTCTGGGTTTAATAAATCTTGAGATTTATCCGGATTTTTAGTATTTTATTATATCGATCTTCATCAATATACCAAGAGTAAGGTATACAATTTCTTTTCTATACTGTACACGTTACATACATATTAATTGTATAAGATGACATGTTACAGCCGTATGCATGCTATTTTGTTTAGTTATACAATTTGCATGTGTAAGAATAAATCCACATGTTAATAGAAAATAGAATATGCAATATATATGCTACTGGTTTTGTGTTTGTAACATGAATCTCTTAATATACCATGCATATAAATTTGTTATTTTGACTGTTCATGAAATAAGAATGCAACCATGTTATTTTGACTGTTCTTGAGACAACTTGTTTGATAGTTAACTACAAGACAAAACCATGTATGATAGATATTTAGTAATCTAAATATACTTGTGTATACCACTAAACTTGTAACATTTTTTTTGGAATAAAACTGTTAAAGAGTAAAACATGGTACGGAGTATTACATACATACATAATCAATTACAGGTTCTTATACTATTAATGATTTAATTATAAAACATGTATTAATCTGTCGGATTAAATCTGTAAATAACTGAAACGTATGTACTGATTTGTAATTCTCTGAAAGCTGTAAACTATTCTGGAAATTACTCAAGGACTAAACTGAAACTTGTCTGAAATTATGGACTGAAGCAGTAATAATGCTGTAAATATATATATAGTTTGCTGAAATTACACGGATAGTCCCTGTAGTATATTACATGTATAAAAACAGTATATATGTGTTATAAAAGTCAATATTCGGTCTAAATATTCACCCACATGCATATATATATTTATTAAAAAGGCAAGTGAATAAAAATTGCATGTTAAATGAATAAATTGATATGTTTCAATGTATATTTAACCACTTTGCATGTAAAATTACCATATAGAATTAATTGGTAATTAAAGATATATTACTATTGCATGTTGTAATTACCATGAATAAAATTTACACATATGACATTAGAATAATAATTGTGATATATTTTGTACTGATTGGTAAATTTAGATTGATTGATTGTATTAGATATTGCTAAGTGTGATTTAGAATATCTTGTTATAATATGCACTACAAGCAGGTACAATCTAAATATATTTAATCACTGCCATGTGTATAATATATGTAAATTTGCGAAATCATATATTTTCACATTTAAGTTGGAAAAATTATGAACCTTCCCTAACTAGGCTCACCTATTTGGATACGATGTCTAGGAAAGATATAGGCGGAAGTCGATATCCTAATGAGGTCGGGTTTTAAGTGGCATTCGTGCCCTCCACCCTCACCGTCTTTCCTGGTCGTTTTTCAAGTAGAGCTACCGAAAGGGGTTGACTAAATAATAATTTCCCCGAGTGTGTTTATATAGTGATGTATGTTTCGCCGAATTGGTGTTTCAGTATCGACCCGTCGTTCGATCAATGAGAACCGATTCACATGAGAAGCAAAACTAATGTTTTCGAACCTGTCGTTTCGGAAAAAAGTTTGTGTTTGTGCAAACCATAAACATATAAACCAGTCGTTTTATATGATAAATAATCCAGAACTCCCAACACAGGTTGGATGCCATCTATGATGAGAAAAATCGCAAAACATACTTGCGAAATGACTGTTTAGACATTGATGTTATTCCGTCACCACATGTTAGTCACCCTGATGTGTGAAAATGTGATGCCCAAATTTTTTTTTGGATGCCATCTTTGATGAGTAAAACACGAGTTTGTTGTTACCCTCGAGATGAATGCTAAGGCGTTGATTTTATTCCGCCGCCACATTTGAGACGTGATGACGTCTATGGTGAACAAATGTCTGAAATTGACATATTGGAGCAATCCTTCACCAAAATACTAGCTTGGAAATTGCATTTCATAAGCAGTATCGTGAATTTATATTCACCATGTTCCTTTATCGCCCATCTGTTATTGGATAAGAAAATTACCCCGGTGAGTAGTTTTAATCTTATTGGGTCAATGGCGAATTGTTTGCCTGATATTAATGCTCTTCGTGTACATTTTATTTTTCACGAATCGAGAACCGAGATAAGTGTTATTTGTCTCGAACTGTCGCGATCCCGATGAATCGCCTAGCCAAGCGAGATTTTAGACAATCGTCAAAATCGAAAACCTGTGGCTCCAAGACAGTAATTGAAAGGAACAATATGACACGTTGTCACAAAGCAAGAGATAATGCTCAAGGAGCCAACTCTATGCTATAAAGACAAAGGTCATGCACGGTTACTCCTTAAATAGTTCACAACTATTATAAAGGTGGAAAAACCGATGCTAATGTGGCTAAAATTAATTGAAAGTAAACTCTTGAGACCCCCGATTTTGTGGCTCAAACGAGTTTGATACATTTCTTTATTGATTTTGATAAATCATTGAGCCATTTTTTCGCTCATCTGGATTATGTTTTTCCATTTGGATTATGATTTTTCCATTTGGACATACTTTTGGATTATGGTTTGCCTGTTTACAAAATTTCTCGAAATAATTTAAAGTGTTTTGAGCAAATTCCTTTGACAAATGTGACCAAAATTTAAATTATGATATTTTAGGCAATACTTGTGGGGTAGTTGATATATTTTGGAAATAGTGGGTAACAGTGTACCACATAATTTCACCAACTATTTGCCTAAAAGAGTACTCAGTGACAACGATTCTGGACCTGTTGTTCCAAATCGAAATCTTGTTGAGTTATAAAATATTCGAGAAAACCAGTGTTACCTGGTAATAGCTCATGAAAGAATTAAAATTTCTTTACATAACCTCCATTCAATACGACCAAAAGCGTATTTTAGAGGAGTTGAAATGTCTTTCAAGTGGTTGGTACCACATTCTTTAAAGCATTTAAAGTTAACTTATCATTTCGCCTGTCGTCGAATGATAAATGATTTAAATGCTAAGACATGATTGTCTGTACTATCATTCGCCTGCCGTCGATTGATAAGAGCATTTTGATATTGTGGCATTGACCGGATGAGATATTCCCGGGTCAAAAGACGATGCTTGATTTATGATCGCATCGCATTTGGATTCTCTCTGAGAATATATTTCGTAATTAATCCGAAATTCATGCCACTAATGCTCACTTTGAAAGACTAGTATGTGTAAAGATCACGAAAAGAACTCGTAGAATTCTTGTAAAGAATTGAAAGAGTTATTGTGGACTTATCCAACCATAAGACGGACCATAAATATAAAATGGTTATGGTTGATGCATCGACAATAAGGTCACATGATTATTGTTGTCCACAGAAATGCAGCATTTCCTAAACTTCTAGCCCTATCATTAAGTTGATGGCTCATGATCCGGATTATCCTGAAAAGTCTAGTTGACTTGATAATTCCGAAGAGTAAAAAAAATCGAAATTTCGATTTAAATTACTTGAGTTTGGAAATTCAAATTGAACATCCTGTCGATTATGTTCAGACCCAAATGGACTCACGGAAAGTCTGATGATGCGACTGCAAATGATTGCACGCATTTCTTGGTCTTGCGCACCAAGATTTATATTTCCGTGTGGGGTTATGCTATTTTGCTGCATTGGTCCGTCATGAGGCCCATAGACACTCAAACACCATATGCGTACCAGCTGGTTACTGGTTATGAGCCAGAAGTCTCATATTAACGCGTGTTTGGAGTGCTTAATTAAATATTTTGATTGAGCCGCTATAGCGTTCAAAATATGGACCTCTTAAGGGGACATAAGTCGATTATGAATCCCATACCTATCATTTGATAGAGTAACCTTGGCAAGCGATCTCTTTACCGCATGATATGCGAAAGTGACATCGCTAAGACTGTTCTCCCCGTCGTTAGGGGGAGATTTGCACGTTACCGTCGATAAGAAACGACGTGAAATAACGTGGCATAACCCACTCAGTCTTAGCTTGATCCCCAAAATTACACTTAGTGATAAGTAAATACATAGACTCCCTCAAGTCTAACTAAATGCCAAACGCATTTAATGACTTTATGAGATGTCATGAGATCATATATACCTGCTGCAAAATGCTTGCAAGGATAGACGTCCTTGTCGGACGCCGTGTTCCAGTCGTAACACGCTGCTTTGGCCGAACCCGCCAAGCAAAGGACGCTGCCGTCGGCCGTCAGTCTGTCGTCCTTCCCAAAATATGAGGAAGTTGACCGGTTCTTAATTCGTTCAGCCCCAGAGGTGGTGAACTGAAACTCGTTTCTCGCACGAGATTATAAAGGATCAAGGAGATGTGTGATTTCCTCCTCATCCTAAGAATCTCGAAATATCTGTCGATCATGATATCTTAGACGATATTGAAGCGAAACGAGACTGTCATTGATTACTTGTTCATATATTCGGTGACGACTGATAATATGAACAAATTATGACAGGGAATCATGTACCGTTGCCTGAAGTCAACGGAGAATAGACTGGACTAATGGAAACTTGCAATCCAAGTAGACTCCTTAGCGAAAGTGTGTTCGGACCTGTAGTTCCAACACCACCAATCTTAAACGAGTTCGTTTATTTGGTTATTCGTAAGGAAAAGTGATGAGAATAATGAGATTGTAGAATGCTCGCCTAGTAGCGCAAGGCTTCTCTCACACCTTGGAATTGATTACGAGATGGTTGATTTCCTCGTAATGGACATTATAACAGTCCCCTACTTTACCAGTTTAGTAGTTTCCGAAAAACTGAGTATGCAGCCATGAATGTGGTCACGGTTTTATCTCTATGGGGATTTAGACAAAGAGATATAGATGAAGGTCCCTGTGTGACTTCATGTGCTTAAATCAAGTAGTTTCTGACCACGGAACACGATCTCAATTGACTGAGACGTTCACTATATGGATTAATATAATCCGAGCGGATGTGGTATACCGCCTAAGTGAGTACTTGATTAGCTTGGGATACTTGAACAAGTATTATGCCCTTGCGTGTTTTATTACGCGATCTATTTTTGGATTTGCCTTCGAGATGAAGGATCTTGGGAAGACACGGTAGTGACTCAACCTGATGATTGAGTCCCGTAAAGATTGAATCTAAGTCCATGATTCAGACTACACCCAGAAGGTGTTATGACGTTGTAGTCATCATGACGCTAAGTCATCAGATTCTCCCATGATCGTTCGATCACTAGACATTGATATAGACCCAGTCCGTCCCTGATGTGACGATGAAGAGATATTGAACCATAATGTTCATATCTAAGTACAATAAGCGCATCATTGTACTTGGTCTAATGTGCTAGGACGAACATCTCGTCTGTTGTGAATGGTATAGCTCGACACAACATTGCGCTAACACGCTGCCATCGAAATGGCACTAAAGACACATTCCCTTACCTTATGGTAATTTTGGAAGTGGGCTAGTTTATCCCATTTGCGTCATCGAGTGTACCTACCCCCTTCAGTACTCGAATTAACGCAACCCTTTTCGGTTATACCGATGCCGGTTACACCGATGCCGGTTACTTATCAGACCCGCATAAGGGATATTCCTAACATGGTATGTCTTTACCATTAGGAATAAGGCATCTTGGATGTCTTGGAATGACTCCAAACGAATCACTCTGATTTCGTGCTCTATGAGACGACTAGAGAGTGTATATGGCTTCGAACTCGTATTAGCCATATTTGAATTACATATGCTCTGTCTGACGATCCAGATAAAACACTTGTCTTATTTGAGGACAACTTGTTGTTATCGATCAAGAGAGACATGACTAGATTATGCTATTTAGCATTTCTTGCCGAAATAAATCTTCACATATGAAGTTTAAGAGCATCCAGTTGAATGCTCGTTCTATTCTAGGTTAGATTTTCTTACATCCAGTCGTGTGCAAGTAAATGAGGCATCCAGTCGAATGCTCGTACTCTTTCTTGGAATATGAAATCTTTGCACCCAGTCGTGTGCAAGTGAGGGGGAGCATCCAGGTGAATGCTTATTGCACTAATTACTACTTAGTCGAAATCCTCGCACCCTGTCGTGTGCAAGTGAGGGGGAGCATCCAGTCGCATGCTCGTGTACTCTTTTTGTCCTTAGACCAAGGTTTTTTTTCCCACTGGGTTTTCCTTGGCAAGGTTTTTAGCGAGACACGTTCCCATTATATCTCACTTAAGATTGCCAAAATTAGGGGGAGTATCTTGTTGTATACTTCTTACCACTGTGTACTCTTTTGTCCTTCGACTAGAGGTTTTTTCCACTGGGTTTACTCTAGCAAGGTTTTGATGAGGCACCTGTTTTGTGGTTGATCCCTACTACTACCATTGTTGCACTCTTTTTCCTTCGATCAGAGATTTTCCCATTGGGTTTGCTCTGACAAGGTTTTGATGAGGCACACTGTTTTGTGGTTAGTTACTTACATGATATTTCGGCCTATATCATTCGGCTACACAGTTTCTCCTAGGTACCGGTTTTGTCCCACACTGGGTTTTCCGTCCCTAAGGTTTTTATGTGTTTAGCACTGCGAATGAACTCGACTCAGATCGACTGCATGAAGACGAAGAATTCAAGACGTCCAAAGGGGGAGTGTTGTGAGATTATTGGACTCTTGGGCTTATACTTTATGGGCCCAAGTTGGGCTTGTAACCCTACCCCTCTATCTATATAAAGAGGGCTAGGGGTCTTGTATTTTACATACATTCACATATTCATTCATAATAAAGACTATACCGTTCTCCCCTCTCTCTACTTCTGTCTCCCTATATACGTAGCTAATAGTGTATTACAACAGTTTTTATATTTTGGAATAAATTTTGAATAAATTTTATTTTTTGCACCTACACTTAATAAAAGATTAAAAATTGGACTGGAAATACAAATTCCCTTGTAACTTTAGGCTATTTTTATTTTTCCTATACTCCGTATGATGCAATTCAAATTTTTAATCAAAGTAAAGCAAGTTATTTTTATCATTAAACTCAAGAAGTTACAGGTTCAAGCTGGAGTAACATATAGTTTGCAAACCTCAAGTAAGAAGCTTATTTAGTTAAACAACTTGGAAAAACTTGGACAAACTACGAAATAAAAAATAAAAACTTGGACAAACAAAAAGCTTCTTATTAAGTGGGAATTTATGTTTAGTACGATGCTATAGACTTAATTTTCAAAAAGACAAATTTGCGTTTCTTGTTTAAGTTTTAATACACTTATCTTTTTATGTACTAAATTACCCCTAATAGCAACAAATATATCCTCTCTTCCTTAAATCTCTCCATACTTTTCTCCTTTTTAGGCAAGTCTCTCTCTCCGTTTATCTTTCCATATTTAAATAATTTTGTACAAGGAAAAATAGAGTATGAACTTAAAATATAAAAAAAAATGCACATATTTCCAAAAATAAAATGGATCGAGCATCACATGGCACCCAAAAATAAAGTGGAGCACCACATAACATCATAATACATAAAACCAATTTAAAAAAAAAAAAAAAAAATGAAAGTGCTTACAATCAAAAAAAATATCTGGTAGTATGCGAAAGCATCATGTAGCAACAACTAAATCTTATAGAATCAATAAGAAAAATATATCAAATCATAAAATGATTTTATAGTACGTACGTAAGAGCTAGAAGAAAAAAAAAAGAAGCATTAGAGAATTAAAGAAATATCAAATTAATAAAAGTAAAACTGAAAAAGAAATAAAACTCGAAAACAAAATTTAGTTCCTTATGAAATATCAAATATATATAAAGAACCATAGAGCATATGAGAGCATCATACAACAAATAGAAGTGTAGTTCAACATTTGTAGCACCAAAATGAAAAGTATCACATAATGAAAATAAACAGCGTCAAAAAACATCAAACAAAGTTTAGATAGAAACAGAAAACAACAGTCGAAAAGTTGGACAGTCGACGAAAGAGTAAAAAAAACGTTAATGAACCCATCAAGTAATAGTAAAAGCATCAACTGAATAAAAATAAAATATATATATAAAGCACCAAATTAAAGGGAATATATTGATGCTTAAAATAGTAAAAGAAATGAAGATAAAATGAAAAATAATAAAAAATAAATAAATGAATTCAAAATATAACAAAATATAATGGAGGGAGGGAGAGGGAGAGAGAGGCGGAAGGCAGATGTGTGTTTTGAGTTTAATCAAACATTAAATGTAATGCTAAATATATTGAGAGATCTATAAGATATGACCTACAAACTAGGAATTAGTTTATATTTATTATATAACTCAAAGTGTAATGTAGGGAAATTTGTGATGTTATGTACTATATCTTAATTAAGTTTTGTAGCATGTTTTTGTTTTTATGATAAATAAGGTTACAGAAGTGTACTAAACCAGTAAACCATCATTTTTCCTCTTATTAAATTCTACAAGAGTGTTTTCACTACTTTTCCGAATTCAGTAAAACTACCCTATGTTAAGAAAAAATGTCAATCGTTAATATTCATGATGATCAACGATTGGCTCCCCTTACTCCCAAAACAATATCCTAACGATTCGCTGAAGAAAACAATTATGGCCATACGAAATAGGAACACACGTAGAATTGGTCAAAAACTGTTGAAATTATTTATGCCAATCCCTAAATATAGAAACCAAGAACATTGTTTGCCTTTATATATCCTCTTATTTTCCTTCTAAAATGCATTCTTCTCTTGCCTCACTTAATAAATTTCTTGCTTTGAACAATCCCTTAATCTAGCCCGTTTTTGTCCCATCCTTGTTGAGAAACTATGGGAAACTGTGCGGGCAAGCCTAAGGATCTGAATGCCGAACGCGAGGCACCCCTCCCAGCAGAGGAGGCAACCGCCCCTGCAGCTGAGGCAGTGACCGTTCCACAAGTAAGTCGTCGAATAATCACCATATACGAAAACACTTTTCTCATGTGCACAATGTTGGCTTTGAGTTCCATTGTTAGAACATCGTCTTGAGCACAAAAGTTAGATGTTGGACAAGAAGCCACAATTTATTTCATATATTCTCTTTTCAAATTAAATAATAGTACTGGTTTTGTTCGCCTTTTTATCTACACATAAGTCTTGCACGTTGATGTGTAACAAGATAAATGCACCAACTGCGAAATTATTATTTTCGATTAATATTAGAAGAAAAAAGTAAATGTTTGATAGATACGCGTGTGCTGCCAATTTTGGGGTGAAATTTTCTGGACAGAAATAACAATGGTCTTAAAATATTACACTTTTTCAATTGTAAAAGATACGGGCTCACAAACAAGGTCGACTATATCGAGGAAAAAAAAGTATGGTAAAAGGCTGAATACATAATTTATGTGTACCGAGAGAATTCAGGAACTTTTTTATTTGAAGGAGCAAGATGTAGCTGAAACTAAGAAGGAAGAGGCATCAGCGGAAGAGCCAGCCAAGACTGAGGATGAAGCTAAGCCAGAAGAGAAGAAAGCTGAGGTCGAGGTTGCTCCTGCAGCTGAACCCAAGGTTGAGGCCAAGAAGGAAGGCACAGAAGAGAAAGAAGCCGAGGCACCCGTTGCTACAGCTTGAATATGATCTTCTTTGTTGTTAAATTCTTGATTATGCGACAAAGAATAAAATTGGTTCAGTGTAAAATCGTTTTGCGTCAATTTACTATAATTATATGGATAACGATGTGACATTACTTGAATCTATAAACAAAAATATGTTGGAATATCATATCTCACTCAGTTACTGATATATTATTTATAGTTGGAAATGTTGTACAAGTTTTCCATGAGAACGTCATTATCTATATGCATGCATGGTAAATGAGTTGATAGAAGATTAAGTTGGTTGTGGGTATGTCCTAACGTTGACGTGGTAGACAATCGAGGAATTAAATGGAGACAAAAATGGGTGAAAACCGACACCATTTTAACAAAAACTGCTGTATACAAAGATATGCTACTTAATTATCAAAAAATACGTACTCTAAAATACTTTTAAAAATTAGTAAATATGCTACATGATCGTACTAACACTCTAAAAAAAAGTTAGATCGTAGACGGAATTAGTGACAGATTTTGCTTGTCAACGTCCTAATCGGTGACAACATCACTACGGATTTCAAATTTACTGACAAAAATTGTAATTTAGGGACATAGTTCTAACATATTTTGCCGTTCAAGATTGAAACTTTTTTTTTGTAGTGTACATATATATGTTAGATGATGCTACTTGTTTTTGCTATTTGTTTTTAACTTTCATGCTACATTATAATGTAGCAAATTTTAAATAAGAATTGATAATTCGAGTTTTTAAAAATTAAGCATATTTGTATGTACTTAATCAATAATTCTCCCTTTCCTTTGATTGTATTGTGGTTAACATATATCTTGCATTATCATGAAAAAGAATTGGCACATGACTTTCAGCATATAACAATCAAATACTGTCATACGATTAAGTCACTATTGGGTGCCTTTCTTCATCGAAAACATTCCTATATCCAAAAAAGTAAAGGTTCTATTTTCGTTAAAAACAAAAAAGAGTTACTTGCAAGATAAAGGGAAGGTTCGTACAACCGCTCATTAACCACTTAATACAAACATATTGTCAAAGAAGAATTCTAGAAAACATAGAAACATTCATGGAAAATGCTATACCTAAAAGTTACTCATTTGGATGCCAACAAATGTATATGGTTGTCAACCGGGCAACAACAATTCACTAAGAGGACAATTTACGAAAATTAAAGAACCATAATTAAATAAGTTGTCTCGTTAAAAATCTAATATGTTGAAGAATAAATCATACCTTTGCAGCCAGAAATAACTCTATTACATAATATTGATGGAAACCTGGGTAAAATACAATGCCCCTAGGATTTTGTACATACCAGTAAGGAGGCCCGTCCAAGGAACGGGATTGGCTCTTGATAATGGTCAATTTGTCAATTTTAGCTTCGTGGTGACATTAACTTTATAAATTCATAGCAACATAATATTTAGCAGAATGAAATGTCCCATGAATAATAACTACCCGTACAAAAAAATGTTAGGTCGCAGATGGAATTAGAGACAGATTTTGCTTTCCAACGCTCTAATCGGGGACGACATGGCGACATATTTCAATTTTACTGATTGATATTGTAATTTAGCGATAAATTTCTAACATATTTAGTCGTATCTGATTGGAACATTTTTTTGTAACATACCTATATATTTAGTGACGGAAGCAAGGACCCAAAATAAGGAGGGGGATTTCTATATAATTTTTTCTGAACCCTATATGAATTTTTTTCGTTATATGGAAGGGCCGAATGATTTTTTTTAATCAAAATACATAAATTTTTTTTTACTTTTTCATTCTTTTTTTCCAAAATGGGTGTGGTGCGGGGGGACATGGCCTTGCGCTCACGGTGGGAAGCTAAGTGGGGACGATCGGGTGCCACGGCACCCCCCATAATTTTAGAAATCCCAAGTGACGTAATTTTTTTTTAGTACAATTTCTTTTTAGGTGTAGATTTGACACCCCCATAAAAATATGTTACTTGTACATATATTTTGGCACCCCCCATTTGCACATCCTGGCTTCGTTCACCTATTTCATTCCTTGTATATAATCACCCACATGCTTTCAATAGACCAACATGTATAGTACACCTTACATAGATATGATCAACTTTATTCAGACCACCGGTACATATAGTTAGAGTACTTCAATATACAAGTGACCAAAAGAACTCCCACTTTATTCTAAGCTGTATCAACGAGCAAAATAACTTAGAAACAATGTTAGTATAGACCCAATGGTTGTTGCTTGTACCAAAAATGCATGTACATGCTTGTAGAACTAATTTAGGTCCACAATATCACCAAAATAACTTAGAAACAAAATGATATTAAGTTTATGGAACATTTCCTTTGTACTTGAGTGGAACATTGTCCACTGCTTCTTTAGAGCTTTCGGCGATCTCGCTTCCATTGTCCTCATCTTCTACTGCCACGATTCTGAGCTTTCGTTCACTTTTGGAAGTACCGTGGTTGTCATAAGGTTTAATCAATAGGGCCTGACTCTTTGCAAGTGTGATGCGTGTATAGCTTTCATCCATCAGTCGACTCTGCAATGTTCTCTTGATTAGTACTTCTTTTGTGAGGTCAAAATCTTATAATTAATTAAACTAAATTTGATGGACGGGTATACCTTGTTTGTTCTCTCTTTGAGCTTTGCAGCTACAATGAAGAATTTTCGCGTCGTTCCCAAGACAATCAGCTTTTATAGCTCCAGTGGTATTACGAGCTTGACCTCGAATCGGCATCTGCATTAGCGAGAAGACATACCCAAGTCATAAGACTCACCAATAAACTAATAAACTAATGGTGATAACACAAAAAAATAATGATAGAGTAACAAAAAATAGAAATATATAATACTATGGGGAAATTACCAGCTTAGCTTGGTTAATCCGTGTTCTCGGCTTCACCTAACCATTATTCCACAGTTACTCGAAAAGCCAACTTAATTTATATGTGTTGGATGTAAATCAGTTACCTCGGTCTGGTTGTAACGTCGTGTTGATTGCGAATGAGGCAGTTATAGATATTTCCGCAACCAGCATAATAGTTTTGTAGTATTTGTTGCATCTAATGATTTTCCATATTTAGTTCGTCTATACAGGGAGGTTCTTATGCAAGCCAAACAATTCAGCTTCTTTAGGTGTCGGTTCCCTGAATAGGCTTAAAAATATATATTATTTTTTCTTTCTGAAGTAAGTCCTTTTTTCCCCTAATACAATCCAAGAAGAACCTATTTAATTGTACATCTTATGTCATGTAAAAGGCAAAAAAATTTACATTGACAAGTCAAGACCTTAGCACTATAAAATAATACTCTCTAGGTTACTTTTTAAGGGTACATGTTTGGCTTTGGCAAAGAGTTATCCTTAAAATGTTGAAAATATAGACTTACTTTAAATTAAATAATTATTATTGTCAATTTTTAAACATAATATAGTATTTTTATCATTTTTTAATTGATAAATTAGTAAAATGTACACTTATTTTGGGATAAAAAAATATGAAATAGTGAACACGTATTTAGAAACCGACTAAGTATATGTTAATAGAATGATTGATTTTAGTAAAAAAAAGTCAATATTAAGTAAAACTAGTGCAATGTCACTGTTCTTACCAACCCTAGAGTTAAATTTCATTCATGGAGATTAGAGAATGGAATGAAGTCGTAGCACTACAAAATAATAATGTTGGATTACACATATAAATAGTGACATATTTTGTTTGGTAACGTCCAAATGAAAATATAGAACTCTATTTGGTATCGCCGTAAAGTTAATTATTAATTAAAACAAAAAATACATTATTAATTTTTTCAGTAAACATTGTAAGTAAAAAACAAAAAGCATAAAACTAACATTCTAGTCTAATAAAAACTCAAATAGAAATGGAAAACCCTAATTGATACCGACCTAAATTTAATTATTAATTAAAACAAAAAATAAATTTATATATTCATCAAACTTATTAATTAATTAATCATTGTGTTAGGTAGTACTATATGTTTTGTTTTCTCAACGCCTAAGTAGAGAGAAGACACGTAAAAAAGATTGAGGGAAAGATCATGTGCAATATTCCCATATTATTATCTTTAATTTTACCAAAAATGATAAAAAATAATCAAATCTAATGGTTGAAATAAGATGAGTGTGAGCACTCCTTTTTTAAGGAATAGTCTGGCTCACATTTTTCCTGTTTGTTTAGTTAATGTTGTAATTATTTGGTTATAAATAATTTAATGTGTTTAATAGTTGGATCGAATGCGGACGTATAATTATTCTCTATATTGTGATTTTTGTAATAGTAGTAATGAAAGTGATGATATTTGTGATAAGTAAAAGTGTTTACCGTAAATGTGTAATTGATTAAGTGAGAATGTTGGTGATGCGTGCGATGGTGATCGGGACGTGTGTGTAAACGGTGGATGTATGTTACCTACACTGAGTTGTGGATTTTTGTTACCTACAACGGGCAATAAATGTATGTTACCTATAGGTGTAACTTGTGCAAGATATATAGGTGACTGCCATCCGAACATGTTTCTTCACGTAATAAAGTCTCACAAGAGTACGAGTGCATTTCCAATATAAATACCAGAAGTACGTCGTTGATCCACGAGAAATTAACAAAGTTCAATATTAAGTTCTAAAAAATTTAGAATTTGGGTTTCATATAGCGTTTTCTCTTTTTCTTTAATTTTCAACAAATGTATTTTCTATTGAACCAATTTGCAAACAATTAACATGCCAGGGTGGTCAATTCGAGCACTTTTTTAACATGCAATTAACATGTGCTGAAACCTAAGTCAAGTACTGAAAAACGATATTAAATATCAAGTTAAAGTACTAAGCTCACGAGCCTTACGGTAATGAACGAGGATGGGCAAATGTATCCCAAAAATATATATAAAAAGAATAATCTTGAGAGAGAAAAGGTTTATGAGACTAAAATTTCGTCTCTGTAAAGCTTGGTACTGAGTTATGGGTGGAAATTTGAGATATAAAGGGATAATATGGCATACTAAACTCTATCGAAATCTTTTTGGATTTAAAATTATGTTGACCTGACCGATCATCTTAAACGGTCAGGCCTAATCCGTAAGCTTGAACGATAATGTCTCAGCTTCTTGAACATTTTCGCTTTTTGTGCTTCGTTGGACTTCGTGGGCTTCTCCCAAGCCTGGTCCAGACTTCGTTTAATAGATAGTTGGACCGACTTTAGCTTTTCTGGTCTCGTTTTTTCATTCTAGCCCATTTTGGCTGCTTCACTTTGTCTAAGTTTCGTTTTTTTCCCTTCACTTTACGTAGAAATCATCATATTTACCTGAAAAATACAAATAAACGCCAATTATCTGGGAAAACATATAATTAACTAAATAACGCATAAATTCTTAATAATTAACTGTAAACTCACCTAGTTATGCTCGACTTACTATCAAAAATATACAATTTCATGCTTCAATCATACCCTCCAACTAGCTCAATACTCGTCTCGAGCGTTGAAAACGATAGAGTAAAGTACTAACCTCGTCCCATTCAGTTTTTTTATCCCTCTTTATTCCTTATCGTTTATTTACTAATCTAAAGAAAAAATAAATCCTAACACATTTGCGTAAAAATCACAGTTGCATTTAGGATATTTAACAAGACGTTAAACCTCTAATATGCTAAGACAACTCTTGTCTCGTGAGGGCCTATCAAGACGGTAACCATAAACATCTACGTTTTTAATTTATTAATTAATTCCCCTACTCTTACGATCTCACATCTCGATAAAAAAAAATGAAAAATACTTCATAATCATACTAAACCACTGTAAAACCTCTAAATAGAACTATGATTTGTCACTAACATTTTCATTCGCTTCAACCTAGCTCATTTTGATATTGTACATGTTTTATGATCCACGGAACTTCAAGTCTATACTCATTACTCCATAGTTCGACAGTTTTTTTTAAAACATTTGCAATTTTTCGTTTTATTAAAATTCACCATAAACTAGCCTTTTAAAAATATAAAGCGCAAAATAAATATATAGGCATAACTCCATACTAACTCTTATTATTTTTTCTTTACAATTTTTTTTTCTTCCTCACTTTTCTACTTATTTTTTCTTTTTATTTTTTTAACTTTTTTTTTCTTGCTATTTTTTCTTTCTAATTTTGTTTTCATTCGACTGCACTGCTCCCCACATATAGGGTCCGTTTGGTAACTTGTTTTTTTAGTTGATTTTTGGATTTTTAATTTTAAAAATTTGTGTGTGTTTGGACAGTTATATTATTTATCTTCTAAATATATGACTTTTAGAATGAAAAAGCTAAAAAATGCTGATTTTTAAAATCTATATTTTTAATGTATTTTTAAAACAAAATTTAAAAATATGATTTTGGACTAAAAAACCGGTTATGAAACATAGCCATAACTACAGACGGCATCGCTCTAATATCGATCCCGGCCTGTTCGCACTATACTCCTCACTAACAAGTAAGAAAAAAAATCAACTGAGCCTAGAAAGATCTCACTTTGACCCATCAATGAGCATTTGCACAAAGGAAAGCCCTAAAGGGTAGCGGATTCCTAACATCTAGTCATATATACACACACTAGTAACTATTAGCTCACATGTTTTGTGTGTGACATGTAATAAAAAAAAATCGTATTTTTTATTATTATTATGAACATCATATTCACGTTAATTTGGTATCATTTATTGAAATTATACGGATTAAAACGAATTGTTAATTAAATATGGATACATCTGTAATTAGAAATATATAGTGATGACAAATTATTAATTAGATTAGTGTAAATTGGTAATTATTAAAACAGACTGAGGGCGTTTTGAAAAAAAATAGACAAAATTTGGCATGATTAATAATTTGCTTATTATAATACTAGTAATCGTGTTCCACGCGTTGCGTGTATGACGCGTAATGCAATTAAAATATAAAAAATAAGTGTAGTTATGATACAAATACGTGGATAATACAAAAAAAAAATAGTATAAGACTTAAAAGAATGTTTGGTTGTTAAAGAGGGACACATAATGTTATTAGTTTTTATTTTATTTTTATTTTTTTATATGAGTATGGTATTATTGTAATTAATAAAACAATATAGGAGTATTTTTGGAAAAAATGGGCAAAATTGAGCAGCCTCAATTCCTTTGGGTTGGGTTATTATAATAGAATGATTAATATATATATATATATATATATATATATATATGTCATCCGACTATGTGGATCCCAAAAGGAACAATTGACCACCCACGTATTAGAGGGTCAATAGGCAGTCGCAACTAAACTCATGTCAAATGTTGGGACACCCCTATATCAAATTGCTAGGGCTAAATGATACTTCCCACGAGTATCCAAACCATAGACTTCAGTACTTAAAATAAGCTTATAATAGTTTAAGTTTTATAAATTGGTTTTTGCAATTTTAGTGAATGTCGCATAATATAATAAGTTTTGTTTAAGTTTCTTCCATCTAACTTATATTTTTTTCAAATGAATTGATAATTAAGTTATATAACATGATAAGTTACCAATATCGCAACCTGGTATAATGCTATCATATTCTAATAACTTGAGCTTAATTAAGATAAAAGTTCTACTATGGTGACGTATTTGTTCCACCGTCTCTAAAAAAGGAATCTACTGATTTCAGTCATTATATATTATATATATAAGATGTAACCACTGCTAGTAATTGTTTTTTTCAAAAAAATTATGTTACAGCCCTTTTGTTTACAAATTTCAGGAAGAATCAGTGTAACATAAAGTAATAAAAAAATAGGGATTAAAGATTATATGATACTTTAAACTAAGGAACTATTTCTACTACATTGTTAACCAAACATAGACTCAACTCTTAACTGATTTTTTTCTTTTCTGTTAACCCAATGACTTGTCGTGTTGGGCAGTGAGTTAAACATAGCACAAAACATGTGAGTTATAATTAGAAAATGACTAAAAAAACCTTTTAACTTCAAATTTATCTCAAACAGGCCCCACCGCCTTTTTTTCCCCACTCCACTTAATATTATATTTATGCTTATACAGTAGCTCAAATTCTCCTATACATTAGTATCTCTCTAAAATCTGAACAATGAGTACAGGAACAAGCACATTTGTGATAAGATGGATCAATTTCCTCACTATGGTTTGTCTCTTTTTTTTTTAATAGTTTTTGGTTACTGCATTTTTAATGGTTTTGCACCTGGTTGTGTTTTTCAGTAATTTCTAAGATAAAGATCAATTTTTTCTTGTCAAATGGTTTTTGGCTATTTGTAAATATTTTGAGCATTTCTATTTGGATTTTCATTGTTATGCATTGGGGTTTCCCTTTCCCAATTCTTAATTATGTATTGGTACTTTAAAATGGTATTGCACTTAGTTGTAATTTTCACTAATTGAAGAGAAAATTTTCTTCTTTTTTGTCTCTACTAGGAATTTGCGAATTGTTTTAATTTTAAGGTTTTTCATTTGGGTTTTCATAGCTGAGCATTTGGTTTTAGAGTTGAGCTCTAAAACATTTTCCGTTTCTTTTTGGTCTGTTTCATTTTAGTTCTGTAATCTGTACTGCTATATTGAAATGGTATTGCACCTAACTCAATTTCTGTTGAGAAAAAAACTTTGGGTTTTCTATGTGTGTTATTTTGCTAATTGTGATTTTGAGAGATTCTACAGTATTTGGATTTTTATAGTACAAAACTAGATTTCTGGGACCGCCTTTAAATTTGTTTCCTCCTTTTCATCTTTTCTCGAATTCTGTGTTGGTCTATTAAAGTGAAATTAAGCCTGATTGTAATTTTCAATACCTATTGCGAAAATGGTCGTCGTTTTTTCCTTCTGCAGTTTTGCTATTTCTTGGGACTTTTAGTTTTTCTAATTTGGTTTTCATATTAAGCATTCTGAGGAATTTAGGTTGAGACTTAAGAGTTATTTAGATTAAGCCTTAAATCCCCTAAAGTTTGGTTCTTTTCCACTAATTTCAATTTGAATGCTAATTTGTCAGCTCAGGACAGATGGCAACTGCTCCTAGTAGTAATTTTCAGTTCCTGTTAGGAAAAAAAAATGCTTTTCTTCGGTTGTGATTTTCAGATACTTGTGATTTTCAATCTTTCAACTTCGGTTCCAAATTTAAGTACTGGGTGTTTTCAGCTTATGCTCAAAGTTCCTCAATTCTTTTCTATATTGGAGCTGGATTCTACTTGCTCATCTCGTCTCGTATAATGTAACTTTAACTATATACACTGAATTAAACGTCAAAATCAACGATGTGTGAATAAAATTGTGTTGGTTATTTTGGAGGTACCTAAGCTATATGCTTATACGTCATTTACCCTTGCCCCATTTTAAGAATAGGGAGATTTTTCTTCCCTTCTTCAGCTATTTATTGTCTTCTCATACATTTATGAATTTCACTTGTTTTGTAGCTTTTGGCTGTGGTTGTAATAGGCTTTGGAGTGTGGATGAGTACCCATCATGATGGTTGTCGAAAATCTCTTACCCTGCCTGTTTTAGGCCTTGGTGGTATCATATTTGTTATGTAAGATTATGAATACCTTTAAATTTCATATATGCACTCTTCATATAAATGTATCTGCTTTGTATGATGATTATGTTTTTTATTTTATTTTGCTGCTAATCAGATCCATAATCGGGTTCTTGGGGGCATTAAAGAACAACTCCATTTTGCTATGGATTGTATCCTTTGAAAATACCTTTTTTTATCTAATTATGTTCAGCTTTACTATCTCTTTCCTCCTTAACTTTGTAACTCATAGTATCTTATCATGTTGTTCTTCATACTGATCGCGATATTAGTCTTCACCGTCTTGGCGTAAGTGTTTCTTGTGACAATGTTAAATATATTACCTTTTTCGACATCTATGTTTAGTGTGCAAATGTTGTTATCTAAGTTCTCTTGGTTTTGCTGATGATTTTTTTTTAATATTATGGACTTATTCTTTTACTTTATTGTGTTGTATGACTCTGTTTCTGTACTGCAGCCGAATATATGATTTGCAATTATGCACTCATTCTATATATGTTCTGCAATGATTAATTTAGCACTAAATTAACGAATTCTCTTTTGACACCTTTTTATATAGGTTTATTGTCACAAACAATGGATCTGGTCACCATGTATCTGGTTTGAGGTAATAACTGATCAAGTTTCTTTTATATGCATGGAATTTCTGTAATTGTTGCAATTCACAAGAGTTAAATACCGATCAAGAAAATTATGATGTTGCCTTTCTCATGAGATTTGCTAAACAAGTTTAGTTGTGGACTTGCGGGAGTAACTAAAACAATTTGTTTTTAGATCTCTAGATCGCTACTTGATCTTATGTCTCGAATTATGAGTAAAACACGTCCATTAGTTTAGGAGTTTAATCGTATTTTCTTCCTAATCCTCTCTTCTTTTCTGCACAAAAAGTGATCAAGTAAACTGTAGCCATTGGCATGTCTACTCAGGTATAAGGAGTATCAACTTCAAGATTATAGTTCCTGGTTTCTAAAACAGGTATTGAAATGTTTTATATTTTTACAAATTTGTAATCTCTGTATACCTTCTATTTTTCCCCTTTTACAAGGCTTCGATTTGTAGCTTAATGATAGTCACAACTGGGAGCATTTGAAGAATTGTCTGGTAAAATCTGGTGGCTGTAACAACCTGTCTAAAAGATACAAGGTTCTTTTTTCAACTTTCTAAAGTTATTTTCCTTTATTAATTCACATCACATGATGCGATAGTTTACTATCTCTCTTTTATTTAGACTCTTAAACAATACAAGTTGGCAAAGCTTAGCCCCATTGAGGCCGGTTGTTGTCGACCACCGTCAGAGTAAATTTTAAATTCTCTTCCCAGTTTTTTCTTTTTCACTTAAATCATCTTATCATCTGAATTACAATTGCATTTTTACAAGTTATGAACTACTGAAACCATTTGTTTACATATGTATGAATCAGTTGGCATGATAATAGTGATTTTGTCCAAAAACTGTAGTATGATCCAATAAATTAGATTTAGACATCGTAATACCTTTATCACTTCCCTTAAGAAAATAGCTTTATGACAACAACCACTTCAACTTTGCGATATTTAATTATCTCGTATTTCACTCTTAATTGAGTAAATAATAGGGAATATGAGGACTCGTAATTCAATTTCACCACACAAGAACCATATTTTTGAATCCCATAGCACAATTTATAGTTCGATTCCTTTCTTATGACTTTGTTTTCGACTCTTTTCTCAGTTGTGGTTATCCTGCTATAAACGCCTCGTACTATGATTTGAGCTTTCACCCAATTAGTTCGAACAAGGATTGCAAGAAGTACAAAAACTCTAAGCCAATCAAGTGCTACAAATGTGATTCTTGCAAGTAATATTCCGACTTTTTCCATTTAATCACTTGTACAAATCATGATCTTTTTCCCTTTAAAATCTGTTTCTCTTGCGTGTTTTTAGGGCTGGAGTGGTGCAATACATGAAAACCGAGTGGAGAATCGTCGCAATTTTCAATGTGGTTTTGTTTGTTGTTCTGGTAAGAAACTTAAAGCACTCGAGTTCAAAACAACCTATTGTGGCACCAGTTTTTATGTTTAAGTGACGATTCAAAGAAAATTACAATTTCAATCTTTTCCAAAATGACCCAATTTTTTCTTTCCCTTGTGCACTCGAGTTAGTAACAATTAGGCTTTGAACTTCACCTTATAATATCAAGTTTTTTTTTATTTTTAATATCAGGTTAGTGTTTACACAATACAGATAATAGGTTAAACTTGACTGTTGTAAACGTCACTTCCCCTTTCATGTTATTTGTTCAAATTTTCTGCTGTAATCATCTTGTAAATATGTTACTTATTGACTTTTCAAATTTTTGTTCAGTCAATGATCTACTTTGTCGGATGCTGCGCTAGACGAAATGCCGTCAGGACTCACTCTAAAGCTTAAAATGGGTAATTTTAATTTGCGGAAAATTGTAAAAGATCCCCATCCACAATTTGTATGTGATATTTTTTTATTCTATTGCTTGTAAAATGTGTAGGCAACTCCATTGTTCTCGAACCTAGAGTTTCCAAAAGTGGTTGATCTTGTTTCCAGTTTTTTTTTTGTCTTCTTATCAGGATTAACCTGAAAATGAGATTCATCGATTGCAAAAGTATATTGTTTAGTGAAACGTTTGTTTAAATTATCCACACTCCCTTTTAAATTACATTACTGCAAGGTTAACTTTATTAATCAAACTTTTGATTTCCTACAAAATGAGAATACATCAATTGCAAGGAAATCTTGTTTAGTGCGATGGAAAGTACCAGGGACATTAAAACACAGTACTTAATTACAAGCAAAAAGTGATTGATCATTTGATATTTCCCATTTTACTTGAAGTCGCGAACATTGTCAAACACCAATCTATCTAATTTTCGTTTACGATTATAGTTAGAAGACGACTGAAGTAGCAATATGCATGTGTAATCTCTCATTTAACTTGCTTCTTTATTCAAATATATATTATTAAGTTATACTAAAGACTATTGACTACAAGTGACAGAATCTGGCTTATTATATATGGTGAAGTGTTACGCATAGGCAATATAACCGTCATTTAATTATTGAATACCAACACATAAACACCTATTAAGACCACGGCATTCGCCGTAAAACTTTGCCCCTTTTAGCATCTTCGTTTAATAGTTTATAATTTACTAATTTTCAATTTGTAATTTATTTGATGGAGGACAATACAAGCTAAGATCAATCTATTTATTTTTGGTATTTTGGTGATTTGGAATTAAGATTTACACTTCTAATCTTTCTTTCAATTCACAATTGTGCTTATTCTTGTTTATATTGGACTATACACAAGTGAAATTTACCTCTTTATTTATTCTGATGATTTATCTTTTTCAGAATATGTTTTTTTTTTCCTGATGGTATGAGGACCAGTAAAACAAGCTAGAACGCCTTAATAAAGACTAGTTCTCGACCTTCCTTTACAACGCCTTTCATATCTCAGAAGAAACGTATGCAAATGGACATAGTTATATCATCGTATGTGGTTATCTAGAATAGATATATCTGTATAACTGTATATGTTGCCATGAATGGTAGAATTGCGAAATCATATATATTCACATTTAAGTTGGAAAAATTATGAATCTTTCCTAAATAGGCTCACCTATTTCGATACGATGTCTAGGAAAAATATAGGCGGAAGTCGATATCCTAATAAGGTCGGGTTTTAAGTGGCATTCTTGCCCTCCACCCTCACCGTCTTTCCTGGTCGTTTTTCAAATAGAGCTACCGAAAGGGGTTGACTAAATAATAATTTTCCCGAGTGTGTTTATATAGTGATGTATGTTTTGCCGAATTGGTGTTTCAGTATCGACCCGTCGTTCGATCAATGAGAACCGATTCACATGAGAAGCAAAACTAATGTTTTCGAACCTGTCATTTCGAAAAAACGTTTGTGCTTGTACAAACCATAAACATATAAACCAGTCGTTTTATATGATAAATAATCCAGAACTCCCAACACATGTTAGATGCCATCTATGATGAGAAAATTCGTAAAACATACTTGCGAAATGATTGTTTAAACGTTGATTTTAATCCGTCAGCACATGTTACTCATCCTGATGTGTGAAAATGTGATGCCCAAAATTTTTTTGGATGCCATCTTTGATGAGTAAAACACGAGTTTGTTGTTACCCTCAGGATGAATGCTAAGGCGTTGATTTTATTCCGCCATCACATTTGAGACGTGATGACGTCTATGGTGAACAAATGTCTGAAATTGACATATTGGAGCAATCCTTCACCAAAATACTAGCTTGGAAATTGTATTCCATAAGCAGTATCGTGAATTTATATTCACCATGTTCCTTTATCGCCCATCTGTTATTGGATAAGAAAATTGCCCCGGTGAGTAGTTTTAATCTTATTGGGTCAATGACGAATTGTTTGCCTGATATTAATTCTCTTCGTGTACATTTTTTTTTTCATGAATCGAGAACCGAGACAAGTGTTATTTGTCTTGAACTGTCGCGATCCTGATGAATCGCCTAGCCAAGCGAGATTTTAGACAATCGTCAAAATCGAAAACTTGTGGCTCCAAGACAGTAATTGAAAGGAACAATATGGCCCGTTGTCACAAAGCAAGAGATAATGCTCAAATAGGCAACTCTATGCTATAAAGACAAAGGTCATGTACGGTTACTCCTTAAACAGTTCAAAACTATTATAAAGGTGAAAAAACCAATGTTAATGTGGTTAAAGATAACTGAAATGAAACTCTTGAGACCCCCCGGTTTTGTGGCTCAAATAAGTTTGGTACCTTTTTTTATTGATTTTGATAAATCATTAAGCCATTTTTTCGCTCATCTGGATTATGTTTTCCATTTGGATTATTATTTTTTCCATTTGGACCATACTTTTAGATTATGGTTTGCATGTTTACAAAATTTCTCGAAATAATTTAAAGTGTTTTGAGCAAATTCCTTTGACAAATGTGACCAAACTTTAAATTATAAAATTTTAGGCAATACTTGTAGGGAAGTTGGTTTTCTGAAAATAGTGGGTAGCCGTGTACCACATAATTTCACCAACTAATTGCCTAAAAGAGTCCTTTGTGACAATGATTCTGGACCTTTCGTTCCAAATCGAAATCTTTGGTAAAACCAAATTGATTTGTCAAATATGAGGCCTTATACTCATGTAGGTCCTACCGTACCTTGTTGAGTTATAAAATATTCGAGAAAACCAGTGTTATCTGGTAATAGCTCATGAAAGAATTAAAATTTCTTTACATAGCCTCCATTCAATACGACCAAAAGCGTATTTTAGAGGAGTTGAAATGTCTTTGAAGTGGTTGCTACCACATTATTTAAAGCATTTAAAGTTACCTTATCATTTCGCCAGTCGTCGAATGATAAATGATTTAGATGCTAAGACATGATTGTTTGTACTATCATTCGCCTGTCGTCGATTGATAAGAGCATTTTGATATTGTGGCATTGACCGGATGAGATATTCCCGGGTCAAAAGACGATGGTTGATTTATAATCGCATCGCATTTGGATTCTCTTTGAGGATATATTTCGTGATTAATCCGAAATTAATGCCCCTAATACTCACTTTGAAAGACTAGTATGTGTAAAGATCACGAAAAGTACTCGTAGAATTCTTATAAAGAATTGAAGGAGTTATTGTGAACTTATTCAACCATAAGACGGACCATAAATATAAATGGTTATGGTTTATGCATCGACAATAGGTCACATGATTATTGTTGTCCAAAGAAATGCAGCATTTTCCAAACTTTTAACCCTATCATTAAGTTGATGGCTCATGATCTGGATTATCCTGAAAAGTCTAGTCGACTTGATAATACCGAAGAGTAAGAATCGAAATTTCGATTTGAATTACTTGAGTTTGGAAATTGAACATCCTGTTGATTATGTTCAGACCCAAATGGACTCACGGAAAGGTTGATGATGCGACTGCAAATGATTGCACGCACTTCTTGGTCTTGCGCATCAAGATTTATATTTCCGTGTGGGGTTATGCTATTTTGTTGCATTGGTCCATTATGAGGCCCATAGACACTCAGACACCATATGCGTACCAGCTGGTTACTGGTTATGAGCCAGAAGTCTCATATTAACGCGTGTTTGGAGTGCTTAATTAATATTTTGATTGAGCCGCTATAGCATTCATAATATGGACCTCTGAAGGGGACATAAGTCGATTATGAATTCCCTGCCTATCATTTGATAGAGTAACCTTGGCAAGCGATCTCTTTACTGCATGATATGCAAAAGTGACATCGCTAAGACTGTTCTCCCCATCATTAGGGGGAGATTTGCACGTTACCATTGATAAGGAACGACGTGAAGTAACGTGGCATAACCCACTCAGTCTTAGCTTGATTCCCAAAATTGCACTTAGTGATAAGTAAGTGGATAGACTCCCTCAAGTCTAACTAAATGTTAAACGCATTTAATGACTTTATGAGATGTCACGAGATCATTTATACCTGCTGCAAAATGCTTGCAAGGATAGACGTCCTTGTCGGACGCCATGTTCTAGTCGTAACACGTTGCTTTGGCCGAACCCGCCAAGCAAAGGACGCTGCCGTCGGCCGTCAGTCTGTCCTTCCCAAGATACGAGGAAGTTGACCGGTTCCAAATTCGTTCAGCCCCAGAGGTGGTGAACTGAAACTCGTTTGTCGCACGAGATTATAAAGGAGCAAGGAGATGTGTGATCTCCTCCTCATCCTAAGAATCTCGAAATATCTGTCGATCATGATATCTTAGACGATATTAAAGCGAAACGAGACTGTCATTGATTACTTGTTCATATATTCAGTGACGATTGATAATATGAACAAATTATGACAGAGAACCATGTACCGTTGCCTGAAGTCAACGTAGACTTTACTGGACTAATGGAAACTTGCAATCCAAATAGACTCCTTAGCAAAAGTGTGTTCGGACCTGTACCTCCAACACCAGCAATGTTAAACGAGTTCGTTTATTTGGTTATTCGTAAGGAAAAGTGATGAGAATAATGAGATTGTAGAATGCTCGCCTAGTAGCGCAAGGCTTCTCTCACATCCTGGAATTGATTACGAGATGGTTGATTTCCTCGTAATGTACGTTATAACGATCCCCTACTTTATCAGTTTAGTAGCTTCCCAAAAACTGATTATGCAGCATGTGATTGTGGTCACTGTTTTATCTCTATGAGAATTTAGACAAAGAGATATAGATGAAGGTCCCTGTGTGACTTCATATGCTTGAATCAAGTAGTTCCTGACCACGGAACACGATCTCAATTAAATGAGATGTTCGCTATATGGATTAATATAATCCGAGCGGATGTAGTATACCCGCCTAAGTGAGGACTTGATTAGCTTGGGATACTTGAACAAGTATTATGCCCTTGCGTGTTTTATTATGCGATCCACTCTTGGATTTGCCTTCGAGTTGAAGGATTTTGGGAAGACACGGTAGTGACTCGGCCTGATGATCGAGTCCCGTAAAAATTGAATCTAAGTCCATGATTTAGACTACACCCAGAAGGTGTTATGACGTTGTAGTCATTATGATGCTAAGTCGTCAAATTCTCTCATGATCGTACGATTAATAGACATTGATATAGACACAGTCTGTCCCTGATGTGACGATGAAGAGATATTGAACCATGATGTTTATATCTAAGTACAATAAGCGCATTATTGTACTTGGTCTAATGTGCTAGGACGAACATCTCGTCTGCTGTGAATGGTATAGCTCGACACAGCATCGCGCTAACACACTGCCATCGAAATGGCATAAAAGACATTTTCTCATTACCTTAAGGTAATTGTGGATGAGGGCTTGTCTTATCCCATTTTGTGTCATCGAGTGTATCTACCCCCTTCGGTACTCGAATTAACGCAACCCTTTTTTGGTTATACCGATGCCGGTTACTTATCAGACCCGCATAAGGGATATTCCTAACATGGTCTGTCTTTACCATTAGGAATAAGGAAATATCTTGGAGGTTTTGGAATGACTCCAAACGAATTACTCTGATCTACTCGTGCTCTATGAGACGACTAGAGAGTGTATATGGCTTCGAGATAGAATTAGCCACATTTGAATTACATATGTTCTGTCTCACGATCCAAATAAATTGTCTTATTTGAGGACAACTTGTTGTTATCGATCAAGAGAGACATGACTAGATTATGCTATTTAGCATTTCTTGCCGAAATAAATCTTCACATATGAAGTTTAAGAGCATCCAGTTGAATGCTCGTTCTATTCCACGTTAGATTTTCTTGCATCCAGTCGTGTGCAAGTAAATAAAGCATCCAGTCGAATGCTCGTACTCTTTATTAAAATATGAAATCCTTGCACCCTGTCGTGTGCAAGTGAGGGGGAGCATCCAGGTAAATGCTTATTGCAATAATTACTACTTAGTCGAAATCCTCGCACCCTGTCGTGTGCAAGTGAGGGGGAGCATCCAGTCGTATGCTCGTGTACTCTTTTTGTCCTTAGACCAAGGCTTTTTCCCACTGGGTTTTCCTTGGTGAGATTTTTAGCGAGACACGTTGTAATATCCCGTATTTTTGGGGCGTGACACACGTTCCCATCATATCTCACTTAAGATTGCCGAAATTAGGGGGAGTATCCTGTTGTATACTTCTTACCACTGTGTACTCTTTTGTCCTTCGACTAGAGGTTTTTTTCCCACCGAGTTTACTCTAGCAAGGTTTTGATGAGGCACCTGTTTTGTGGTTGATCCCTACTACTACCATTGTTGCACTCTTTTTCCTTCGATCAGAGATTTTCCCATTGGGTTTGCTCTGGCAAGGTTATGATGAGGCACACTGTTTTGTGGTTAGTTACTTACATGATATTTCGGCCTATATCATTCGGCTACACAATTTCTCCTAGGTACCGGTTTTGTCCCACACTGGGTTCTCCGGCCCTAAGGTTTTTATGTGTTTAGCACTGCGAATGAACTCGACTCAGATCGACTGCGAATGAACTCGACTCAGATCGACTGCACTGTTTTTAAAATTATTTAAAATGACTCATACTGTTTTTAAAATGACATAAAACGACTCGGATTATTTTTAAAATGACTTAAAATTACTCAGACTGTTTTTAAAATTACTCATACTGTTTTTAAAATAACTTAAAATGACTCGTACTGTTTTTAAAATTACTTTAAATTACTTAGATTGTTTTTAAAATTACTCAGACTGTTTCTAAAATGACTTAAAATGACTCAAACTGCTTTTAAAATTATACGACTATTTTTAAAATGATTCAAAACGACTCAGATTCTTTTTAAATGACTTAAAACGACTCTGACTATTTTTAAAATGACTTAAAACGGCTCGGACTGTTTTTAAAATTACTTACAACGAATCGGACTGTTTTTAAAATGACTTAAAACGACTCAGACTGTTTTTAAAATTATTTAAAACGACTCGGACTGTTTTTAAAATTATTTACAACGACTTAGACTGCTTTTAAAATGACTTAAAATGACTCGGACTGTTTTTAAAATGACTCAGACTGTTTTTAAAATGACTCGGTCTGTTTTCAAAATGACTCAGACTATTTTTAAAATGACTTCGACTATTTTTAATATGAATTAAGACGGCTCCGACTTCTTTTTCTTTCTTTTTTTCTATTTTTGGATTTTTGTTAATTTTAGATTTTTTGATATTTTATTTTTATTTTTTTGGATTTTTAAAATGTGATTCATGTTTTTTCGGGGGTTTGCCTCTTTAAATTTTTAATTTTTTTCAGATTTTTTTTATTTTCTGGAATTTTTCCATTTTTTCTTAATTTTTTATATTTTTATTGGTTAATCAGGAAAAATTGATTAATAATTAATTAGTTTATGTTTAATGAACTAATTATTAATTAAATTAGAGATAAATTACCCGAATTAGCCGCAGTAAAGGGGTTAGGGGAAATTCTATCCAAGCAGGGGTTAGGGGAAATTCTATCCAAGCAGCTATTATAAAACGGAATAGCCGCCGTAATTAGGGTTTAGAAAACTATTAAAACTCTTTAAATAGCAGCTTAAGTGCTTAACAAACCCACTCATATTTCTACTTCCTCAAAAAATAAATATGCAGCCTTTCACATATCCTGGTAGAACCTCTCTCTCTCAATCTAAAATTAAACAAGTCTAGTTTTTTCTTTTTCTTTAAATGTACTTTAATCATGATTAAGGTTTTTTTTTTTGTTTATAAGATTCTGCTTATTGTAATGCATCCATGATTTATTATCGATTAACATGTCATAGAGATAAAAATTCTAAGAAAGTTGAATTTTTTAGGGTTTATCCATGCAGTTTCCGGGTGTAGTTTTTTATACATCAAAATGTCGAATATATGCATTTAAAAATTTATTACATAGTTAGACTCCTAATTTCTATGCTTAACTTTTTTAGTATAATTTTGCACGTTTTCTGAACCTTATAAAGTTGAGATCAATGGAGTAATAGTTGATCAATCTACAAGAAATGATCATAAAATGCATTTTTATAGATGAGTAGATCTTTGATTTGTTATTAACTGTTGTGTTTATAATTAGTTGCCAAGAACACAAAATTAACATTTTTTTAATTGTTTTGTGATAGTAAAAAAAGGCTGCTGTTACTTAATTTTTAGAATTATGTGGATTGCCGGGAAGAAAAGGCGGCGAGCCCGCAATTATTTAAGTAATGGCAGATTGGAAAGATCATTGTTCATAACATTTCATAACATGTCCTGGTCAGGTTGTCGCAAGGTAATGTTTTAATTAATTTATTTTATTTGATCTTAATATAACATTTAAGTGACCGTAAAGCTCTATTATTTTTATGCATACTGCGGTGCAATCTTACATTCTAGGGTTGTTCTATATTCAATATTCCACTTATACTACAACTGTTTTTCGTAACAGTTCTTTGAGTCAGTTTGTGTTCTTTAGGTTATATAGTCATTTGTATATACTCCGTTGACAATTAATTATATTGCGTTACTATAATGCGTACTAAAAGAGTGTATTATCTCGTTTAAGGTACTTAATTATGATCTATTGCCTTTTGTCCTAATCAAGATATTAATTCTTCCATAAGAATGCAACTTGCAAACAGATTGTAGTAAATAAGATGCTAAGACGAATTTAGTTCTTTTTTTGCGGGTTCTCTGTGGAGTTGTTGCAAAAGATTCCTCTGGTAGTTATATCTACATTCAATGACTAAGAAGGAATTTTGACTTAAGCAGTGATTTTGCTTACTACCCCTAATGAGGGAATGAAGTCTGTAAGCAACGAATTCTGGTATATAAGAAAATAATTTTTCATAATTAGAATCTCTTAGATTAAGTTACAACATGAAATAATTTATCTTTTGGCTCTTCGCGTTTATTATTTCCTACTCTGGGTTCTTTTTTCTTTCTTCAAATTAGGTTTCCTATTTTCTGCTCAAGTAACCTTTGGTGGAGAATCTAGTTTCTTTTTGGTGATTTCAAAACTGAAGATCCTTTTAAATTATTATTATTTTTGGTTTTCAGAAAAATTAAAGTCCCTTGTATGTCTTGAATACATGTCGACAAGGACATACCAATGATTTGGTGCATCAATACATCTTCCTGTAAGCAATACCATAGTCTTAAAATTAAAAACTCAACTAACAATAACAACAATTATAATAACATTAGTAAAGGGGTCTCAAAAATAGGGTTATTATGTTTTGTTCTCGAAGGATTTAAGTAATGATTGCATAGTTTCTGGGGAGGGAATGGCGTAGCTTCCTTTGGTTACAAATAGCATTGTTAGCCAAACAAAAATGTGAAATATTCTGTCCTTCTTTTCCCATATACAAACACGCCAGAAGTAGTTTTTAAAACCTATAATACTCGTATATTGTTAGTCGACAATGGTAAGCATTCAGTAGTTTTTATGGCTAGAATGCTAGCGTATTTTGCATACATAGGTAATCACTAATCAAGTGCTATTTTTATCATTTTTTTAATCTTTATTGTAGCACTTAGACTTGTAAAATTGTTTTGCATTTACGGGTTTCATAACCAATTCTGATAATACCGTGTGAGTTTCTTTAAAAAAAAACTTGTCGGGTATGTGTCAAATTAGACAAAAAGGTAATGTTATGCTTGTCTTAAATAACGCATAATATTATTATATTTTCAATAATTGAACTCAGAGAGAGTTGGGTCTAATTGAATTCAATGAATGTGAATGTAAACAAAATTTTAGATCCACAATTATGTTTTTTGGATAGCTTATGTCAAATAATTGATGTTATTTATCCAATTTCTTCTGAATGATAAGCAATGCAAATGTGATTTTTACGGAGACAAATATCAGTTTACCACTAGTTTACTATCATCGATCTAGTCATTGTTTTAGTACGTAGAATGTTCTTCTTTTTCCGCAATATATTTGGAACATAATGTCTTCATAGATCTATAGAATGTTTGTATTTTGTTACTAGCTAGAGTTATGTTATTATTATGCAAACATCTAAAGTTAAGACACCACTAGTTTTAATGCATATTTTTTTAAGAGTAGCCAAATGATATATATTGAATATGTTAAGGGGAAAAATCATGTAGATTGGTTTCTCTCTAAAAAGAAATCAAGATAATAATTAGAATCAGTCTATCAGACAATTAAGTTGTGAAATGACCTCCTCTTGGCTTAATATTTGTTTGAAACCTTTTTGAAGGGAGATTACGAACTTTTAAACATTTGATAACTAAATCAATATAATTAAAAGTGTATGACAAATTGAATAGAATGCTCACTAATGAATGCCACAAATAAGTCTTATCTCGTTTCTACAATATCCCCTAAGTGCAGCAATATTTGCATAGAAAGTCTACCAATCAAATCCGCTACAGCAAAATTAACAAAAAAAATAAAGAAAAAAAGTTAAACAATCAAATAGAAATTATCATCTAGCCCCCTCCTTATATAAGAAGTGCCTCGAAACACTTAATAGGAGTATGTTGCAATAGGCATCAATCACAAATTTGGTTTGTATATACCAGTGCAGTAATGTTATTGTCGGCACCAAGTAGCTAGTTAAGTAATTTTTCTATGAAGAGGATCCAAATCACCAAATTAAGTAGTGTGGTAAACTGACATTAATGGCATTTTCTCAATTGTTTTGCAAACTGTTATCATTCTCTATTTAAGTTTTTTTTTTTGCATTTTTCTGCATACAAAAGATAGTACTGTTAAGCGATCATAGGAATGCTATGGTTGTGAAAATGGGCCTTCAACAAGGAGCTTGCTTTTACTTCGAGAAACCACTTACAAGGCGGTAGAAGGTCTTTCGCTACATTTGGTCAAGTATAAGATGACCAAGGTGAAAAGCACTTCTGAGAATGTGGAAGCAAATAGCAATGTACCTGAAAAATTAAGCAGGAAAAGGAAATCTGGTATTCCATGGACAGATGAGCTTCACCAAAAGTTCGTTAGAGCGATGCATCAGCTAGGCAATTCAAGTACGTGGTTTTATACATTTAACATTATTAAGTCGCATACGTATGCACCACGCAAACACAACTCTTATCTATTTATAATTATCTATGGGTCCACGACACTAAACACAATAGATTGTTATATGTAGCCTAACGTTCATGTAAAATGCTTATGTTTAATGTTAGACTGCTGCCCAAAAGAGATTCTTGAGCTGATGAACGAGCCTGGTCTCACTCGAATGCAAGTTTCAAGCCACCTCCAGGTTCATTCCGGTAATCTTCCTTTTTTCCTTTAGTTCTCTAAGATAGATTAACAATTGATATTTTTTGAACTTCAGAAATGTCGTGATCGAAACTGGAGCAAGCTACCAAACAAAGAAATGGTAATTCCCAAACCCGCAAAAAAGAAAGGGGGTTCAAGCAAATATGGACAGATGCCGTATTTACTGATGCCTTCAAATATACCCCAGCCCACACCCATGCAAGAGAATCAAGCAGTATCCAACACATAGAGAAATGTTCAGTGGGAGCTCAACTTTCCCAACCAGGTCCATTTCTTCTCAAGAAATATATATATTATAAAGTGTGTGAGAATTTAAGTACTAATTAGTTAAATTTTAAATTGTCCGCCATTTCATACGATTTCTAATTTCTCCTTTTCTTGAATAAACTCAATATTGCAAAATTGTTTATGTTGTCGATATTTGTACTAATTCAGTATATGCACATCGCCCTACGAATTTTAATGAATATAATATCGTTACACTCTTAATGTGAAGCTTCTTTCTAATACTTAAGCTAAGGGGTTGGTTTCATAGAGACGAGATAGCCATACTATAAAACTGAAGCAAAAGAAACCCAAATTATTTTGCACTAAAAACAAACAATTGGTATTATTACGATTATTTAAATTTGTTTAAACTTCATGGCAGTTTGTTTCTTACAACAATTTAAGAAATCAGCTATGTGAGCACTTTTATTACTTTACATATAAGTTGTATATAGTCATATAGATATTCTACGTATAACTAGTATTTCACTAATTGTATCTTGCATAACAGACTCTAGCAGATTGGAGTGTGTAATTGGAAGGAAAAAGGACATGGAGTTGATAGCATGCCAAAGTTTTCACAACACAGATGATATGGGTTTGTCAACTTGTTTTGCTGGTGGAGCTTTTAATATGTAACAATAAATAAAAAGTTTAATAGCATGGAAGCATGTTTTCATGGGATGTCATGATGACATTTTATTTTTCTGCTATAAACAATATGGTGAGCCTGCTAGGCTGTTAATTAAAAATATAATATAATATTTCAAATTTCTTCTCTATTTATCAGATTAATGTTTTTTGTCATATAATCCGAGATAATTCAATGTTCAATGGATTTATATCCTGGTTTTGAAATTATAACCAAATCAAAAATCTTAAGGTGATAGGTCTCTCCTGAATCAACTTGTATCTCATGATATTGTCAATCGAAAGTTATTTGGCAAGTAGTCATAGATTGTGTGTTCGTTGGGGTTTTACCATACCCCGCATCACACAATGTCACGATTCAGTTTCCGTCCCGTTAAAATAGGGTTTGTAGGATACCCACCCGGGTACACACACAAAAGTGTTATAGAAATATAATTAGTGTGTATTATGTTCCCAATGTCTACGAGCTCTTACCACACCAGGTAACAAATACACATGCAAAAGAAAGAAGAGGCAGTAAATACATTTTAAGAGCATTCAAGTCAGCGTACACAATTTATACATTGCAATCTAATTTTCTCAGTTTTAATAACTATGAAATTGTTGCAATGTCACTTTTCCATCATAATGTTATTTTCGTTGTTATGAATTTTCTCCTTATTTCATTTTATTTTTGGCTTTGCACAAACTGATTGATGCCCCCTAAGAAAAGCAAAATTAAGTAACTAATATTTCCTGTTTGTGTGACAAACCAAAATTAAGTGAAATTTATACCGAATAACTTAAAATGACTCAAAATGACTTCAAATAACTTAAAAATGACTCATACTGTTTTTAAAATTATTCGAGTTGTTTTTTAAAATGACTCAAACTGTTTTTAAAATTACCGAAAATGATTCATACTGTTTTTTTCAAATGACTTAAATATGACTCAGGCTGTTTTTGAAATGACTCGAACTATTTTTAAATTTAATTAAAATGACTTAGACTGTTTTTAAAATTAATTAAAATGACTCAGACTGTTTTTAAAATGACACAAAATAGCTCAGACTGTTTTTAAAATGAATGAAAATGACTCAGAGTGTTTTTAAAATGAATGAAAATTACTCACACTGTTTTTAAAATGAATGAAAATAACTCAGACTGTTTTTAAAATGACTGAAAATGACTCAGACTGTTTTAAAATGATTTAAAATGATTCAGTCTGTTTTTAAAATGATTTAAAACGACTCAGTTTGTTTTTTAAAACCACTCAGACTGTTTTTAAAATGACTCAGTCTGTTTTTTAAAACGACTCAAACTGTTTTTAAAATGACTCAGACTATTCTTAAAATAACTTAAAATGACTCAAATGATTTTTAAAATTACTCGGACTATTTTTAAAATTACTTAAAACGATTCACTATGTTTTTAAAATAACTTAAAATGACTGAGACTATTTTTAAAATTACTCATACTGTTTTTAAAAATGATTTAAAATGACTCAGACTGTTTTTAAAATGATTTCAAACAGTCTGAATCATTTAAAATTATTTTTGCGATGGTGGATGAGCACTTGCCCGTTATCCTTTGTTTGCACCATTTTGGATATATCGGCCCAATTTTTAACCATGTAAAGCATCACTCTGGATATCCTTTGTTTGCACCATTTTGGATATGTCAGCCCAATTTTTAACCATATAAAGCATCACTTCGGAAATGTAGGAAGTGTGTTATACATCATTCTAACCTATATTATCGGAAAAAGCCCAACCCCAATCAATTTGGTTACAAGCGCAACCTGTAGGCAGCACCGGCCCATTAGGAAGCCCAATCAGACAGCTCGTCTGAAGCGCAGTTCAAATTTTTTTTGCATCATTTTGGATATCTCAGCCCAATTTTTAACTATGTAAAGCATCACTTCGGAAATGTACGAAGTGTGTCATACATCATTTTAACCTCTATTATCGGAAAGAGCCCAACCCCAATCAATTTGGTTATAAGCGCAACTTGTAGGCAGCGCCGGCCCATTGGGAAGCCCAACCAGACAGCCCGTCTGAGGCGCAGTTTATTTTTTTTTTTGCACCATTTTGGATATCTCAGCCCAATTTTTAACTATGTAAAGCATCACTCCGGAAATGTACGAAGTGTGTTACACATCATTCTAACCTCTATTATCGAAAAGAGACCTCTTATATGCAAATGAAGAGTTCTATTAAACTCTATATCTGTTGATAAATTATCAGTTTTTTTACATAACTTAAAAAAAAAGGTTTATGTAGCCATATAAAAAAAAGATCATGAGGATTAATAATGGAAGTTTTTTAAAAACAAAATTAAATTAGATGTATCAGTTAAGAAAATCTATATCATCTCAATTTATTTTATTTAGTGTTTATTTTATTTTTTAATTACTATTTTTTGGCAAAACGGGTAAAAAAGTTGAGGAGTAAAAAAAAACCCGGCTGAGGTGCTTATAACTCTTGGACCGGCACTACTTGTAGGCAGGGGCGGAACCAGCATTTCGAGTCAGATGGGGCACAATTCGAAAAAATAATTAAGGGAAGTTCGAGGTCTCGGCTTTGTTAGTTAATTATAGGTTTGGTAATGGTAATAGAAACCCAAGCTATGTTTGGTAAAGTGTTAATCAAACAAACACTTTCATTCCATCAAAACAATTTGGGACCAAACCCAGTATACAAAAAGCCTAAGGCGAACTATTACAAAAAAATTGCAGCAAAACAAATCATAGGAATATCAAAGCACAAAGTTCTTAATATCTTTAATTAGTTGATCCTTCTAATATGCGGGATACGCATATTATCCAAAGAGAGATGAGCTCGCACACTTTTATATGGTTCATTTTCCTCCAAATTCGTAAAATTTGCACTATTTGATCCCATTTTGGCTAAGCAATCAGCTAAAGAATTTTGTTCTCTGTATATATGAACAACTTTATATACAAGCATTTCTCTTAACTCATCAATTTCATCCCATATTCCAGCAAGCGCTATATGAGGAGACACATTGCATTTTAACCTATGAATCAGCGCCAAAGCATCAGATTCGACTATAATATTGTCCAGTTTTAGGCTATAGCAAATTTGCAATCCTACTAACATAGATTTTGCTTCCATCAACCAACATGACAACTCATTTGCCTCAAATGCATAAACAAACATTTACCATCTTCATTCCTCAACGCCCCTCCTACTCCCACTTTCAAAATACTTTTAAAAGATCCATATGTATTTACCTTTAATCTCCCTTTTGGCAGGGCTAGTTATTTTTTTTAAAATAATCAGTGGGAAATCCCACAATTTTATTAAATAACAAAGTGGAAAATTGTTATAATTACAATCTATCGCAGTAAACTGCAAACCGACAGAAACTTTAGGACTAAAAAGAATAAAATGAAACTTTGAACACGCGTCCCATTACTAACTCTGTTGAAATCTTCGTCTACTGTAGAATCATCACTTTCCTCTTTAGAGAGAGACTGTCTCTCTTCTTCTTCCCAAAAAAACCCAAAACTCATTTGATTCGTAAGTAAGAAATTCCCAGAGCTTCCGTTATGATTAACTCCTTGAAATAATCTGAGAAGTCTTCTATGCAATTCGAAATTATTGGGTCTTCTTCACACCCTAAATTCGCCAGGTAATCTGCTCCTTTGTTACCTTCTCTTTCTATATGTATAATTGTTAATTCACGAATTTTGAATTGCTGCCTTATTAGATCCATAAGATAAATTAAATCCCAAAAACACTTACTTTTCCCTTGTATAATATTCACCATTTGTAAACAATCTGATTCAAAAACTATATTTGGAGTCCCCAACAATTTGAACACCCAATAATAATGCTTTCATCTCAGATTCAAGCCCAAAGTTACTGTTGATAGAAGTATAAAACCCTAAAATAAACTTGTCTTGATCATTTCGCATAAGACCCCCAACACCACTTTTATTTGTGGTCCTTTTAAAACTCCCATCAATATTAATTTTATTATATCCTTTAGGGGGACATAACCACTTTACCACTTTCAACTTTTTTTTATTATTCACCATTGCATTAATCCCAGTTTTGATATCAAAATTTGAAGGAAAACACTTATCCTTACTGGAGTAAATTTTAATCAAGCTGTTGACATTCTCACAAATCATTATTCCATTAATTTGTTTATTATTGTATTTACTACTACATCTTGCTTTCCAAATTTCCCAAACTATAAACACATGTATGATTTTGCAGAGTTTCCATTGTATTTTAGAGATAACAATACCTGATTGAGACCACCAAGAAATAAATTTGCCCCTTACTAGCTCTGAAGTGCTTATAACACCCAATAAATTATTAAAGAAATTGCACACTTCTGTAGCTATAGGCCCATTACTGAATAAGTGTTCTGTGTATTCCACATTACATACACATCATTCACATTTAGAAGATAACATAATTTCCAATTTTTGAATTGCAGGATCCAATGGAAGAGCTTTATTGAAGAATTTCCAGATAAAACAAGAAATTTTCACAGGTATCACAACTTGCTAATCCAGTTTATTGAAGTCTTGTTTCTCAAAAGTTCCCAAGTTGAATTTATACTGAAATTGCCCATTTTATTAACATTCTAAATGGGAGTATCTTTTCTTAACTTATTAATGCTAATATCACTGGAAAACAGATGTCTCAAATTTTGAGGAATAATATTAGTAATTTTCTCCTTGTCCCACTCTCCATTAGTTATAACATCTGAAGCCATAATATTATTATCCAAATAAGCATCCTTCAAAGGACCTTCACCAAGCCAGTTATCTTAATTAAGTGAAATGTTGCCTTCACCTATTAGCCAAACAATATGTTTTTCAGCTTCATTCCTCATTTTTAACATTCTTGTCCAAGTATTGTCAGCTTTCCCATTAGTAACACAATTAGGATGCCTTTTTCTACAAAATTTGGCTTTCAAGAAATTAGACCACAAGCTATTTTTTGTTCTGAAATTCCACCACAATTTAGCTGCAAATGCCTTAGAAATATCATTAAAACTTCTTAATCCTAGACCACCTTTATCTACTGGAGAGCAAACTTTCTTCTACTTAACCCATTGATGCTTCTTTACTAGATCAGAAGAACCCCACAAAAATTTAGCCAAAATTTGATCAATTTTTTTGATTACCTGTTTAGGTGGATTCATAGCTGATAAAATATACATTGGGATAGACTGTAGCACATATCTTATCAAAATAAGTCTCTCACCCATATTTAACCACTGACTTTTCCAATTACTTAATTTTTTTTCTTACTTTCAGGATGAGTTCATGAAAGAGTACACACTTTTTATGACCAGAGTACAACTTGCAGCCAAGATAAGTAAAATGAGTCTTTTTTACTTCTATTTGTAATTCCTTACTAATATCTTTCTTTTGTTCTCTATCAACACTTTTTGAAACATAAACAAAGCTCTTGTCCAAACTAATTTCTTGCCCAGAATCTTCATTATAACTCTTTAATACATTTTTCACATTTAGAATAGACCTTTTATCAGCTGCACTAAAAATGATAATGTTATCTGCAAAAGTCAGATGAGTTATAATAGGACCATGTAGAGGAGATTTGAAAGTTTTTCAACTTTTCTTGTTCATTAAAGCATTTATATTTCTAGTTAGCACTTCTAAGCAAATAATAAAAAGACTTGATGAAATAGGATCACCTTGTCTCAGCCCATTAGAATGGAAAAAATACCATGTTGGTACACCATTCACCATAATAGAGGTCTCATTGCATGAAATTATTCTCCATATCCTATCAATACAAATCTCTGAAAAACCAAACTTTCTTAGAACACAGATAAGAAAGTGTCAAGAGACTTTATCATAGGCTTTTTTCATATCAAGCTTAATAGCCAGATTTTTCCCACTGTTTTTCTTGTTAAGAGTAGCAATAAATTCTTGGGCCAATAATATATTCTCCACTATATCTCTGTTCTGAACAAAACCACTTTGATTAGAAGAAATAAGACATGGCAAGATAGTAGATAACCTCTTAGCCATAATTTTTGAAATCACTTTGTTAATAAAAGTGCATAAGCTGATAGGTCTATATTCTGAAAAATCATTAGGAATAAGAGCAATAATAGTACTATTAATATAAGTATGAAAAAGGATTATATTGTGTCCAACTAGCTCATGTTTTTACTTCAGTTTGGGCTCGAAGCTTTAAAAAAATTGACGACCAACCTTGAGAATTGGTCCAACTAAATGACTTGAATGTTCGAGTGAGATGATTTTTTCTTCTTCTTGGAATCGTGTTATTTTTAAAGATATTTCCAACTCAATTGCATAAAACCGTTTTTCTAAGAAATAATCTCAAAAAACACAATTGCATAAAACCGTTCTTCTTGGAACATTGTTTTTGCCCAAAAGAAACTGGCGATTTTGTTCATAAAAACTGACTAGTGGTGTTTCTTTTATTAATCTTTTCTAATTAATCATGTATTTTTTAAATACCTATTCAACTGGACTACCTAAAATGTTTTTGTTATGTAACGATTCTCAAAAAAGACATCGAACAATTGTTTCCCGCAAAGAAGCGTCGCAACGTTTTATTTCATACTCGAGTGCCTGATGACATGTTATTTTAACTATTAGAACACTGTTTTTAACTAAGACACTGGTTTTATCAGTAACATAATTTCCTGTCCAGTACGTAAATTGTACGCTACTCTATTACACTTTCGTGTCTTTTGTCATAGGATTACTACCTTAAAAAACAAAAATTAGGTTTCAAAACTTGAAGTTGTTACGAAAACGGAATGTTACTTCTAGGTTCCATAGTTGCATACATTAATTAGCACATTTTTGGATGTATAAATTTGCAATTTGTATCTTTGATTTATACCTTTCTATACCTTAGTTTTTTCACTTTTTCGGTCTTTTACTTTGCTTTCTTAATTTTTTTATTTTTTTACCATGGTTTATAATATTTTTTCCTTTTTTGGTCAATTTGTGACCAATCTTGACCTATTTTTTTCAGAGTCTAAAAAAGACATCATCAATAAGGCCATGTGTATAAGTTTTAGCATTTGACAAAAAAAAAAGTATAAACCAAGGTAAAAGAAAAGAAAATTTTAAAGAAAAAAAATGTACAAAAAGGAATAAATGAAGAAACAAAAAAAAGGAATAAATGAAGAAACCACGGTGTTAAAAGGAAAAAAGTGCAGAAACGAATATATGAAAAGGTATAAAACCCAGTACTAAAGTAACCATTTTTTTATTTGCACAAAAAGCGATCTGAAATTTTATAGTTTGACCCTCTTGAATTTTTATCTTGATCAAACTTTATCTGTTTTGTTATTATCTTTTTTACTCCTTTTTTTCATTTCAGCCCCTGTTTGGCTCCTCTCAACCGCTACCCGACAGGGTGAGATAAGGTCGGTTATGTTTGATTTGATCAAAATTTACGTGTGAGTAAGGTTATTTTTGTTTTCGGCTTTGCTGTTCATGCAATGTAACTGAAAATTATTTGGGAGATGAACAAATTTCTGTTGATGAACGTCGCTATAATCTTCAGGAAATGCTATAGAGATTAAATTTAATGTTATGACTGCTATCACTTTTTTTTTCATACTAAAAATCCTCAGGATGACTGCAACATTATTATCATAAATACACATGTCCTTTGTCCCACGCGAATCATTCAGAAACCATTAGTTCATAAGCTCATGCATGTACGTATACATTTCTGTGTGTATCTCGTACTTGTTATAAATTAAGAATTGAACTACGCTCTTATTCTTTAAGAGAAATTCTATCTTCAGTAATGTGCATTAATTTGGTCCTAACTGCACCTTACCATTGATTTCCTATGTATCTAATTAATATTCACAAATTTGGTTCATTTTGGATTCTCGACCCTCCCTTTAAACAGAATCGTATTGTACATGCCTAACAAAACATAATTCTAATTAGTTTGCCTTAATGTCGATTAAAGTATTGGAGCAACATGAGTAAAGGAATATATCTAGATGCAAAACCGAGAAGAAAACAGAATTAAGCAAATATCACGTAACATCCGTTTACCCATAATAAAGTATAGTTGTACCATCGCTTCACGCGAATTGATATGGTTGAAGTATATCTTGAAGAAATTGGGTTTCAAGATGTCAAAGGTCTAAGAATCTAATATGGTATTATTGTAATTAGTAATCGAGCTTTTTACTCCAATCTTTTCATGAGAGGAAACAAAAAAATGCAAAAGATACGAACTTTACACACATATTAAAGTCACCACATATGTAAGTGAAATTTATATCGAATAACTTAAAATGACTTTAAATAACATAAAAATGACTCAGACTGTTTTTAAAATTATTCGATCTGTTTTTTAAAACGACTCAAACTATTTTTAAAACGACTTAAAACGACTCATACTGTTTTTAAAACGATTTAAAACGACTCAAATGGTTTTTAAAATTACTCAGACTATTTTTAAAATGACTTGAAACGACACTGTTTTTAAAATAAATTAAAATGACTCATACTGTTTTAAAATTATTTAAAATGACTCATACTGTTTTTAAAATTACTTAAAACGACTCGGATTATTTTTAAAATGACTTAAAAGTACTCAGACTGCTTTTAAAATTACTCATACTGTTTTTAAAATAACTTTAAATGACTCGTACTGTTTTTAAAATTACTCAGACTGTTTTTAAAATGACTGAAAACGACTTAGACTGTTTTTAAATGACTGAAAACGACTAAGACTGCTTTTAAAATGACTCAAATTATTTTTAAAATTACTCAGTCTGTTTTTAAAATGACTTAAAATGACTCACACTGTTTTTAAAATGACTTAAAATGGCTTATACTATTTTTAAAATGACTTTAAATTACTTAAAAATATTTTTCAACCAAAATATTTCAGTTTAAAATATACCATATTTTATTACACAAATAAGCCATTTTAAACCAAATATGGTTTAAAATAGTTTATAATATTTTATTACCAAATATTTTAAACTGAAATATTTTTCAACCAAAATATTTCAGTTTAAAATATACCATATTTCAGTAATTTGGAGTAATTCAGATATACCATATTTGGAGTTAGGGCCTCAATTACACAAGGATCTACAGCAATGACCCATATTTTTCAACCAAAATATTTCATCTCTCTCCAAAACAATTGATCTGTAAAATATCACATGAAAATATATAGATAGATAGATGGAAAGAGAAAGATAGTGAACCTGAGAAAAAGAGTAATGGTCGAAAAGGGAAATTGACAGATCGATGCGGAGTGAAGAGAAGAGAAGAGATGAGATGAGGCTTGGCATACAAAGAGGTTCAGATCTAGATTTATGACTGTGGTTCTATTTCACTTTTCAGTTTTCACTTGTGTTGTTATAAAGTAAACTAAGGACATTTAAGGCGGAATAGCGAAATAATTTGCAGAGATTTTTTAAAAAAAAGGGGGGAATTGTGAAAATTTGGAAGTAAATTGGTGAAGATTAGCCACAGATAAATGATCCATACAAAATATTTACTCAAAAAATTTATCCATGGAGCGGGTTAAGTGACAAACCATTTTTGTTTCGATATTAAAAACATATTTTGTTTTAATTCATAATTGTTTCACCTAATCCGTCATATCAGCGGGTAAGATTTTTGCTTAAGTTTTTAGGTGGTTATAACATCACTCTTAGCCAAAATATAATCGAGTAAAGCTGAGTTATGTTTTGCGGATATAATTTTCAAAATAAAAAAAAAAAACTACCAAATAACATAATAACATATATTTTATATATTCCATAGTTCATAATATGACATAACAAATGCACGTATACAATATTATACTTCTATTTTTATAATATAGGTGTTCAAAATCTGTTACGAATAACTATGTAATATAAGTATTTCATAATCATATGCTTGCATACTTCATACAAGGACAATATTAGCTAGCCACCAATAGAATAAACAATATTTAGGATTTAACATCAACAAAACTATCTAAAATAATATATTTTCCATCAAAGTTTCGCAACAAAGGTTAGCGTTGCTATTTCTGATGCAACATTGTTACTACTAAGTTGCAAGAATTTCAAATTTACTCATAGCAACAAAATTTTATGTTGTAAAGATTTACGAGGTTCGTGTGTTACAATTTACTGGTATTTTTGTTGCTAACTTTACATGAGAAAAATCAGCAACTATTTTTGTAACGTTTCTTGTTGTTGCCAATTTTTCTTGAAATTTTTGTAGGTAATTTTGTTGCAAAATATTTATAAACTTTTATGTTGCTCTTTTGTTGGTATTTTGTTGCTAATTAGCAACACAATTTAATCCCTTAAAATTTTGTGTTGCTATAGGATGATTTTCTTGTAGTGAACTCAGGCTATTATCGGTCACTTGTTCTTATATGAGCATTCATGCATTGACTTGTATTCAAATGTGATTTATGGATCCTTTCGCAGACATCCGAGAAAAAAATATGATGGGCGGAAAAAATATGATGCTTAGGTTGATCGAGGTTGAACAATTTAAACTAGCTCCAAATTCAAATAAAATTACAATTCTTAGTGTAAGTTCAGTTGCTTAAAACCTAAATTTAATAATTGTTGCCGGTACCAAAGATATTGAGAAATCAACATACCAAACTAGTAAGTTGAAGATTGAGATACGATTGAACGGTAAAGTAGTCACCAATGGAAATGATCCTACAATTAAAAGTCTAAAATTACCAAACATCTCATTAAAGGGGGTTTTAAAAGAGGGGTAAGCTGCAATACTTAATTAATAATTCGGAAGACGAGAATGGTCCCATTGCCCATGAATTTTTTGTCAGTTTTGGATATCACAAGAAATACTAAAATTTGGATTGAAATTGCCTTGAGTTTATATATAAAAAGTTGAAACTAGTTTTGGAGAAGAGAAATTAGTATTACCTTCACGATCTTCACGTTTTTCGGCCGGATACATAAAATGCACCTTTTTCGAAAAAGAAAAAGATGTTGATAATTTTCTGTATTTGATTTTTAAAAGCAAGGATTATTCGAATCATAAGATGTCATGTGCATCTTCTTAGTAAAAAGGCAGTATATGTAGCGAAGCAAATTTTCCAAATTGTTTCATTTTTTTTTCAAAACCAGCAGCTTTTATTGGATTAACATTATTATCATGAACTGATTACATATGAAAAATCAATCAACAATCTGCGCCGTTAACCATTTCTAAATCGCAAAATTAATTATTTTAAATACTATATTCATAGACTTAAAAGATATAACATTACTATGCATGACCGTCTGCACTATCTTAAAAAACTTTACAACATCTGTTGTTAAGAAACCAAAAGTGTCACAAGCGAATGGTATGAACGCGTGTTGATTTTCAATGCACGCTTTCTCGTGTTTAGCTATCTTGGCCGATGCAGCTTTTAGGGCAGTCTGTATCACAGTAAAAACGATGTTTGGAGAAACTCCTGTCAAATCCACACATGCATTTGTCGAACGCCCCTCTTGCAGGTTAGTTAAGAAGTTCACATGTGCTTCTTTTTTAACATAGATTCCGACCCGCTTACAAACATAAAAAAGTTAAGATAATTTTTCAGATATCCGACGAATGCCCGGTGGAGGTGGCGGAGCTCCGACGGGGAGGACGGAAATCTGGTGAGGACCACCACCATCATCACCATCATCGTTATATATACATACCTATATATATAAATATACACACACCTTGATCAGCAAGGTAACGGAGCTCCGACTGGAGGGGACGATCTCCGAGGGAGGGCAGAGCACGATGGAGTGGCGGTGGTTTGTTAGAGAGAGAAAGATAGTTTGGGAGAGAAAGGTACCGCATCTCCAAATTAGATTTTGAGATTTATTTATATTTTTATTAAATTGTGACTAAATGAGAAGAGTAATCTTATATGTGAATTTTTAGTGATTAAGTTTGAAAAATATGATTTATTGATAATTACCCCTATTTTTAATGCTTAAATTCTAAAATCTGTTTCGTTTTGTAAAAAATAAAAATTGATGCATTTTTTCCGTAATGAGATTTTACTTTAAATTGTTTTTCTGGTTTTACAGAGTATTATCATTTCACTTGTTTGATAAATTAATAAGTGGTTTATTTTTGTATAATAACCTATTACTTGCATTATCCTAATAAATTACTAGTTTAATGTTTTATATATAAAACACGATAATTTACCACCAAACAACCTATTTTATCCGGGAATTGTTTAAAATTTTATGTTTATTTAATTTTTGGAGTTGATATATCACATGTTTGATATTTTATCACTTTGTCTTATTTAATTGATTGTCCATCAACGATGAATGAAATACTCTTATAAGACCTTAAATCATATAGTTATTGTTTACGGTACAAAAGGAGTTCCAGTAATTACAAAAATACAATTCTATGCTAATCTTCTAAATATTAAAGAAAATTGTCAATTTAATATATTTATATTGTGCTCCCCGTTGAACCAAAATTTTGGCTCTACCTTTTGTTATATGGTACGATTTATGGTAGGTTTACAAATAAACTAAATTGTACTTTTAATGTCTTTAAAAAGTATTTAAGTCATTTGGCATAGTATATTCTAAGACATGCATGAGCGTTTTAGTTCGTAAAACATGTGATATTTTATGTCTCATTTCAATATGATATTTGTTAGCTCGAACATGAATTCTTTTTTGAGAATACCATCAAAATGTTAGATTTAATGGTATCATGATTTTTTGTTGTTATTTTGTTGTTAAATTTAGTACACTTTCTATACTATTATAATAGCAAGTAGCAACAAGGCGCATCTCTCATGCTATCCTGACATTTTTGATGCGGAAGATAGTTAAGCAACATTGTAAATTTTCAATCTTTGTGCTAATACAATTAGTTTCTTAATCTAAGTGTTTCACTGTGGATAATTAGGATTTAATTATAGGGCCTACATAGCGGGAAATTACTTGAAGAATCAATATTGCATTAATCAATGAAATATACTACATTTGCAAAAACCCATTGAAAAAATGTTTTGTTGGAATATATAATAGATTCTAAGAACCTAGCTATCTGTCTTGTGGAATCAAAGGGTTTGTTTTTTTCCCGATGTCACTAGCAACCGGCCCTTAAGCTATGTACTTAGTATAACAGTACAAAGGTTACATATAATTTCATAAGAAGTTGGTCAAGAAACAATAACTTCAATTCTCATCCATCGAGGACTTTGGCATTAAGCCATTAACATAAAACTTATCTGATTAAATTACATTTTTTATAAGTTCATAGCCGGCATGTTCTTTGGCCAAGTCACATGTCTTTCTTTAAATGCTATTAGTTTTGTGTACGGACACCCGTTCGATGCGGCTTAATTCTTCTCGGTTTATTTATTGTGTTTACGCCTAAAATTCTCAAGGCAATTTTTTTAATTAGAAAATGTATTGGGTAGTTTTTTGATAGGTCTAAATTGTAATATTTTATTAAACAAATGTTTAAAAAATACTAAGTTTTAGTCCGATGGCATATAACCACAATTGAATATTCATAATGGAGTTCATTTTGTCTCTTTCACTCTCTCTCTTTTCTTGTGTACCCTCTATCTTTTCTTTCATTGACTTTTTCTTTTATTATCATCAACAAATTTGCATTATATACTTTTTATAAGTTAATAATTTGTATTTTGATAAATATATGAAAACGTTAAAAGCATATTAAACGTAAATTTTTTAATTTTTAGGAGTCAATATATAATGTGTTTAAATATTGAGAATTATGCATACATAAGTTGTTTAAACGTGGATTTATATAGAAGTCAATAACTTTTATTTTGAAAAACATATGAAAACGTAAAAACTGATGAAACATTAAATTTGTATTCTTATGAGCCAATAATCTATATTTTAAATATAGAGTTTATTTAAACAGGTAAGCTTAAATGTAGAAGCTTGTATATTTAAACCGGCATCGATTATTAACGATGGATCTTCTCCTCTAAGTAAAACTGACAATGTACTCACTATTGGAAAAAGAAGAAAAATATCAACGTTGGATGCCCGTGAAAACTCCATACCAACTAAAAATGAAGTAAAATAAAATACATACACATATTATGGTGGGGATGGGACAGAACTAGATAGGTGGTGGTGGTGGGATTTGACGGAATGACAGTTACTTCCATTATTAGGGTCGATAATTCTCCCCTAACAATCTCAGTAATGTAGCTTCTTAGCATCACATCCTCTTGGTCTCTTTAGAGCACCTTCTTCACAAAATTTTCCCTTCTTACCGACTTTCTTTCTTTCTTTCTCAACCCAGTTCTTTACGTGTGTCTCCGGATTTCCTCCTTCTTCTTCTCCCTACTCGTCACTTAATTTGGATGTAGAAAGTTCAATTTCAACAACCTCACTCTCTTCCTTCCTTGCCTTTACTTTGGGTATTGAAGGTTCAACTTTTGCAACCTTTTTCTTTCGGTTCTTCCAGCGCTTCTTCTTACGAGTGATAGTTGTCGTAACTCCCAAAACTTCCTCGTGCTTATATATCTCAATGATAACAACTTTCACTTGGTCATCCACTTCTTTCATTTTCCTTTCTAAACACATTCTCATTGGAAAGCAAGTACGTAGTCACCTCCGCAAAGTATAAGCGTGTCCTTTGTTGGTGATTTTAGTATCATCAATGTATTTTAGTAGTAATGTGATTTATTATAGGCCGATGCAATAATGCGTTAAACTCGGAAACGAGTTAGGGAAGTGCGGAGTGCACGCTCGTCGAGCCAACGTATAATTGAATATGAATAATTGAAACGGGGTTCCAAGATTTTTCCGAACAGTTGCTTCCTTTCCGGACAGTTGCTTCCTTTCCGAACAGTTGTTTCCTTTCCGGACAGTTGCTTCCTTTCCGAACAGTTGCTTCCTTTCAGTTTCAATTATTGATCTCCTATATAAGAAGTCATTTGGCCTCGGTTTTGCATACAGAAACATATAAGAAAATTCTCTCTACATTTCCTAATCTATTCTCCTTGACAGAAACAGATTGTTCTTCAAGAATTATCCCCACAAAGATTTCGTGAACCCAGGCAATAATAGGGTCGAAATACTTTGTTCGGAAAGTGTACGAACACGATTCTTCGAAGTTATCCAGGATTATCATACCCTAAATTTCTAACAAACGAACAAAGTATTCTCTGATAATCATGGCTGGAGGAAGCACCGTCAAGGAGATGACTACAAATTTCGGAAAATTGGACAAGTTTCAAGGACAAGACTTCAGGCGTTGGCAGAAGAAGATGCATTTCATGTTGACAACGTTAAAGGTGGTGCACGTCCTGTCTACACCGATTCCAGAATTTGTAGAGGATGACACGGTTGAAAATCTAAGACGCAGATCAAAGTGGGAGAACGACGACTACATTTGCAGAGGGCACATTCTTAACGGTATGTCTGATCCATTATTTGATATTTACCAAAACGTGGAATCTGCAAAGGAATTGTGGGATTGTCTCGAATCCAAGTACATGGCAGAGGACTCATCCAGTAAAAAGTTCCTGGTAACCGATTTCAACAATTACAAAATGGTTGAATCGAGGTCTGTCATGGAACAATTCAATGAACTCCTCCGAATCCTTGGACAATTCACACAACACGGATTGAAGATGGATGAAACAATATCTGTCTCAAGCATCATAGACAAGTTGCCTCCTTCGTGGAGGGATTTCAAACACAATCTGAAACATGGAAAAGACGAACTGTCTTTGATCCAACTTGGAAGTCACTTGCGCATAGAAGAATCTCTAAGAGCGCAGGAGGATGACAAAGGAAAGGGCAAACAAATTGCTGGACCCTCGGTTAATATGGTTGAAGAGGGTGGTAAGAACGATAACAACAGAAACAAAGGAAAGAAGCGTGCTTTCAAGAACAATAAGGGCAGTTTCGGTGCTAACAAGAAACCGAAACTAGAATGCTGGAAGTGTGGCAAAACAGGCCACTTCAAGAGGGATTGCCGTTTCGGCAAAAGGCACGACAACGCGAATGCAAGTGGTTCAGGAAAAGGGTCTAAGGACCAATCCGAAAACCAAGGTCAGAAATCAATTCGTGATTTGAATAGTTTGATTAAACATTCGGTTTCACTAAATTCTGAAGCATTTTATGTGCAGGATGATGCTATCGCGTGGTGGATTGATTCAGGCGCCACAACACATGTTTGCAAGGATCGTTTCTGGTTCAAGAGTTTTGTTCCAGTGGAAGATGGTTCTGTCCTCTACATGGGAGATGATCACTTCGCTCCCGTTGAAGGCAAAGGAAACGTGGTGTTAGAATTCAGTTCTGGAAAGACTATTACTTTGTTTAATGTTTTGTATGTTCCTAAATTACGTAAGAATTTAATTTCTGGTCCTGTATTAAATAAGCTTGGATACAAGCAAGTGTGTGAATCCGATAAATATGTTTTATCAAAGTCTGGTGTGTTTGTAGGATTTGGATATTATAATAATGGTATGTTTATGATGAATTTGAATGGAGTTCCTAATGATTCTGGTTCTGTATTTATGTCTTCTTCGAATGTTATCAACTTCTCGTTATGGCATGCTCGTCTAGGACATGTACATTATAAAAGAATGCATGAAATGTCTAAAGATGATTTAATTCCTGTTTTTAATGAAAATGTAGAAAAATGTAAAACTTGCATGTTAACAAAGATCACTAGGCAACCTTTTAAAAGTATAACAAGGAAATCTGTCATTCTTGAATTAATACATAGTGATTTATGTGATTTGCATGCTACTCCATCATTAGGGCATAAAAAATATTTTATCACTTTCATAGATGATGCATCTAGATTCTGCTATGTCTATTTGTTGCACGCTAAGGACGAAGCCTTAGATAAATTCAAAATTTATAAAACTGAAGTTGAAGTGCAACAGAATGTGTTGATTAAAACATTGCGTACAGATAGAGGTGGTGAATATTATGATCCTGTATTTTTCCAATCCGTAGGAATCATTCATGAGACTACGGCACCTTATACACCTCAACAAAATGGTGTGGCTGAAAGGAAAAATAGAGTTCTTAAAGAAATGGTGAATGCCATGTTATCTTACTCTGGTTTAAGTGAAGGGTTTTGGGGAGAAGCTATGTTAACGGCTTGCTATTTGTTAAATAGGGTTCCTAATAAAAGGAACAAGACTACCCCATATGAACTTTGGTATAAGAAACGACCAAACTTAACATTTTTACGTGTTTGGGGTTGTAGGGCCGTGGTTAGACTCCCGGATCCAAAAAGGAAAACTTTGGGTAAAAAGGGTATAGCTTGCATCTTTGTTGGATATGTTGAGCACTCCAAGGCCTATAGGTTTTATGTTATAGAACCTAATGACTCGATTTCTATTAACACGATTATAGAATCGAGAGATGCCATATTTGATGAAAATTGTTTCTCTTCTATACCTAGACCAAAGGACTCTATACCTAATTCAGATGAATCCCTAAGGGATGATCATTCAATTGATGTGCCAAGTGAGACACTTGAACCCCGTAGGAGCAAAAGAGCTAGAAAATCTAGATCTTATGGATCTGATTTTCAACTATATTTAGTTGAGGGATCAAGAGATCAGATTGGTACTCAATACTATTATTGTTATAGTATAGAGGAGGATCCAAGAACGTATGATGAAGCTGTGAAATCTCGAGATTCTGTTTTTTGGAAAGAAGCAATTGATGAAGAGATTGGTTCTATCATGGAAAATAATACTTGGGTATTATCTGATTTACCACCAGGTTGCAAACCATTGGGTTGCAAATGGATCTTCAAAAGGAAGATGAAAGTCGATGGTACAATTGACAAGTTTAAAGCTAGATTAGTTATCCAAGGCTTCAGACAAAAGGAAGGGATTGATTATTTCGATACCTATGCTCCAGTTGCCCGTATCACTACTATTAGATTTTTGATTGCCTTGGCGGCTATTCATAATCTAGTGATTCATCAAATGGATGTCAAAACAGCATTTCTGTACGGTGATTTGGAAGAAGAAGTATATATGAAGCAACCTGAAGGATTTGTAATGTCTGGTAATGAGCATAAAGTGTGTAAGCTAGTTAAGTCGCTGTATGGGCTGAAACAAGCTCCGAAGCAGTGGCATCAAAAGTTTGATGAAGTTGTTTTGTCTAATGGTTTCATTCTAAACCAAGCAGACAAATGTGTATATAGCAAATTTAACACATCCGGTAAAGGAGTTTTCATTTGTCTATATGTTGATGACATGTTGATCTTTGGCACCGACCAAAATCAAGTTGATAAAACGAAGAATTTCTTGTCATCAAAGTTCTCCATGAAAGATATGGGAGAAGCGGACGTTATTCTTGGTATTAAGATTAAACGGGAGAATAAGGGGATTGTAATTACGCAATCTCATTACATTGAGAAAATACTCAACAAGTTCAATTATGAAAGTTGTTCTCCAGTAAGTACTCCCATGGATCCGGGAGAAAAGCTTATGCCAAATACAGGTAAACCTGTGGATCAACTTGAATACTCAAGAGCTATAGGCTCTTTGATGTATGCTATGATTAGCACTAGACCGGATATTGCTTATGCGGTTGGAAAGTTGAGCAGATTTACTAGTAATCCTAGTAGATATCATTGGCATGCGATAACTAGGGTATTCAAGTACTTGAAGGGTACTATGAATTATGGATTGGCATATATGGGATTTCCTTTGGTGTTAGAGGGTTATTCGGATGCTAGTTGGATAAATAATGCTGAAGACTCATCCTCTACAAGTGGATGGGTGTTCTTGCTTGGGGGAGGTGCCATCTCATGGGCTTCCAAGAAGCAAACATGTATAACTGGTTCCACAATGGAATCTGAGTTTGTAGCATTAGCAGCTGCTGGTAAAGAAGCGGAATGGCTCAGGAACTTGGTATATGAGATTCCGATATGGCCTAAACCGATATCACCAATTTCTATCCGTTGTGATAGTACTGCCACACTGGCTAAAGCTTATAGTCAAATATACAATGGAAAGTCTAGACATTTGGGTGTTAGACATAGTATGATTAGGGAATTAATCATGAATGGGGTGATATCTATTGATTTTGTTCGGTCGCAACAAAACTTAGCTGACCACTTGACGAAGGGGTTAGCTAGAGACTTAGTGAATAAGTCGGTAATTGGGATGGGATTAAAGTCCATTTAAATCTATTAGCTGTGGTATACCCAATTCCCTTCGAATACAACGTTAGAAGCAGAATTCAATGTGGAAAGATCATAGTTAGAGATTGGAGCAATTGTGTTTATCTTCCCAAGGTATGTGCTCAGACCTGCAAGTAATGGCTAGGTTGAAGTATATCTTCTTAATGGTTCTTTTGAAAAATTGCAAATGCAGGTGCAAGATTAAAAGGATCACCTATGTGAGCATGAAGTTTTGCCGCTTCAAGAAGCTTGGACTTGGCTTCCTATATGCTTATTAATGGATAAGGACACATGGCTTGTAAAGTGTCAAGTATGAATAGTAGAGTATTGTAAGAAACATATGTGTACTATATCTTCAGATATTCAAATGGATTGACGGGTTCAATCGTTGTGACACCCAGATTTTCGAGTATTTGGAATGTGTATTTGTACTAAGATAAAAATTCAATCGTAAGACATTTTCATCTATGCATTTGTTTGATTGTTATACCTGTGTGTTATACCCTTGTATATATTATTGTATATACTGAGTAAATCAAGGATTACACTAAAATGGGGGGGGGGGGGATTTGTTGGTGATTTTAGTATCATCAATGTATTTTAGTAGTAATGTGATTTATTATAGGCCGATGCAATAATGCGTTAAACTCGGAAACGAGTTAGGGAAGTGCGGAGTGCACGCTCGTCGAGCCAACGTATAATTGAATATGAATAATTGAAACGGGGTTCCAAGATTTTTCCGAACAGTTGCTTCCTTTCCGGACAGTTGCTTCCTTTCCGAACAGTTGTTTCCTTTCCGGACAGTTGCTTCCTTTCCGAACAGTTGCTTCCTTTCAGTTTCAATTATTGATCTCCTATATAAGAAGTCATTTGGCCTCGGTTTTGCATACAGAAACATATAAGAAAATTCTCTCTACATTTCCTAATCTATTCTCCTTGACAGAAACAGATTGTTCTTCAAGAATTATCCCCACAAAGATTTCGTGAACCCAGGCAATAATAGGGTCGAAATACTTTGTTCGGAAAGTGTACGAACACGATTCTTCGAAGTTATCCAGGATTATCATACCCTAAATTTCTAACATCCTTGTCATAATTCGTGGTTTCTTTAGACGTGCTTAGGAATGTTCGTCCCAGGATAACCACATATCGATCATTCTTTACTCCAACTACTCGGAATTCCATGATGACAAATTCAAGATGACAAATTCTTCACGTCAAACACATGCTTTTGTCTGCAAAAATACAAATACTAGCAAATCATCTGGAAAAAAAAATGAATTAATAAAATAAGCATAAATACGCAATGATTAACTCAAAACTCACCTAAATATACTCGAATTACTACCAAAAAAAAAACAATTTTCTAGTCTAATCTTGAAACCGATTTGTCTACGACTAACATACAAGAGTTGTCAATCCTAACTCGTTTGATTTAGCAAATTCTGGCTATACTTTCAATTAAGAGAGTGTTTCTTAGTATTTATATCACACAAATAGGGCGTTGCCAATTCCTAAATCATGCAAATATAAAGAAGTAGTACTAGGTAAAACAAATATCAATGACAAAACTAATAACAATTGCTAAAAGTGATAGTAAATATCAATTTAATGTACCTAGTTTGAAGGTATTGGCGATAACTATCAAAGTTGACAAAAGTATCCCAAAAATATAAGGAAAATGAAAAATTTCTAGACAAAAAAATGTCTCAAAAGAGACTAATTTCGTTTATGGGATGCTGCATGTGTTGGCTATGCGTGGTGAGTTCGAGATATAGTAAAGCTGTAACAAATATAATAAATTACATCGCAATTTTGAAATTTAAATTTCGGTTAGGTACTATCTTTATTTTTACCATTTTCTTCAATCTCGTTGGTTGCTCAACTATTGAAAGCTGCTTCTTCCACATAGCACATAATTAAGTTTTTACATTTTCTTAATATTGATTATAAATTAAGTACCTATTTTTTCTAGCTTAATTTTTTGTTTCTTTAAACGGAAAAAAAGACAATATTTTCCTAAATCGGTCAAGAAAACACAACTACGTATAATATAATACTTATTGATAGCCAAAAAACTAGATTTTTTCAATTTAGAAGTTAAAACCTCAACATAATTTAAACATTCACATACTATTTTACTTATCATCTTTAAGTAAGAAAAATATATATAGACTAACAACATCAATTTTGGCTTTATTTTTATACCGAGCAAGTTTGGTTGTAAAGTGGTTAGTACCTTAATATACTCCTGAACAATATATACTAAGATTCTAACCACTTGACAATCAAACTTGATCGGTATATAAAATACTCATGGGTGTGTACAGACATTAAATATTTGATGCAGACATTAACCGCATGTAAGATATGCGGTTTAGATTTGTACCAAATATTTGTATTAAATTTTGTGTCAGTCTTGTTGGAGAATTTTTTTTAAGTGAAACCATGTATATATCCGAAAATTCTACCCGATGACATGAAACAATGCTAGTCACTTTTTCTGAACACGTGTCAAAAAAATTATATTACTACTAAAAAAACTCATCTCATTCTCAACAATAATTAATATATTAATTCTTCCAGTTATTCGTTTATACATATCGTTTATTTGTGTTTCTATTAAAAAACTTATGGTCAAATTTTGACATTAACGTTTAAATAAAAAAAAATTATGACATAACAATACATGTCACGCCACGTAATAAAAAGTCAAGCTACTAAAAACTCAAATAAAAATATATTAATTAAAAATTAAAAAAAATTGTTAAATCTAAAAATACAACTCAGTAAAACTCATATAAAAATATAATAGAACCTTAGTTGAACGTATGCTAAATACATAAATATTATGTGTATCCATTAAATACTCTGTATGAATCACAATATTATGGGTCCCAACTATACCTAAAACACAGTTCTCGGCTGCGGTTATGATCTGCCTCCATTAAACAATGGCTACAGAGATATATTAAGGTTTTAACAATGAAGCTTGGTCAGTATATAAAATAACACCAAAACCGATGCTTTGGATGGCAAGTTATGGCTTTATCTTTTTGTCGTCTTCTTGAATGCACGTCTTACTATGCCAATTGTGAGCTGGACCGTTACTCCAGACATCACACTCACACACATACTGTCATACTACCATTTGTTGGTATATCCCATATATAAATACACCAAGGTATAAAACTCTTTATACTCAATTACCTACAATCCTCTATCTCACTTAGCTCGATTTAGAATTAAGAGTATGGAAGTAAAGGGAGATGTAGAGAGTGGAACAGGGACGAAACTTTCATCTTTGTTCCGATACAACTCTCCTTTAGTCCAGGTCAGCCTGATCGGGTTGGTCTGCTTTTGTTGCCCTGGAATGTTTAATGCCCTCTCGGGCATGGGCGGAGGGGGTCAAGTCGACCCAACAGCCGCTAACAACGCTAATACTGCCCTCTATACCACATTTGCTGTCTTCGGGATCCTTGGAGGCGGTATATATAATATCCTGGGTCCGCGGACTACCCTTTTTGTAGGTTGCTCTACCTACGTGCTATATGCAGGCTCTTTTCTTTACTATAATCATTACCACCATCAGGGATTTGCCATCGTGGCAGGAGCGATACTGGGAATCGGCGCCGGTCTACTATGGGCCGGTCAGGGTGCCATCATGACCTCTTACCCTCCGGCTGACCGGAAAGGTATTTAATTTTGCATTTTTTTTATTTATTGCTCCCCATCAATTTGGATTATTATTTATTAGTAGGATTGACTTTTGATAGCTTATGTAAGAAAATTCAACGTGTCGCCAGTCATTGTCTTTAATTATCAATCATGCCATCTAGTAGGTCATTTAATATTGAAGTGATTTAAGACTTTCTATAAACGTCCATTTGGTATGTTGGAGTTGTAATTAGTGCTTAACTTTTCATGAAGAACGAACTCAATATGCATATATACACACATGATTTTAAAGAAGGAAGTAATCCTTAATTTACACACCAGACTGGCTGCTGCAGCCTATGTTTAATCCCAAAGCCAATTTGAAGACCCATGAGTTACATTTCTTGTTTTCTTTCATGACATGATAAGCTTGTTGTGATTATAAATGATAATATTTAAACTTCTTATATTCACTAAATAAAGATGCTTATGTAATGATGGAAACAGTCGACTAATTTGTGACAAGTTATTTAGCGGCAGCTTTCGCTTTTGTGATAGTTTTAAGATTTGTGGCATTTTTACGACAGTTTCTTATTGTTTATAAATCAACTTTATTGTCTAGAGATTATGCTTAACACTTGTTCAACTTCCCCAAGAAAAAAAGCAATCCTTAATTTTCTTCTTCTTTAATGTTTATCTAAATTACACGCGAACATTATAATTTTTTGAAAATCAGATGTCATATAACAAAGATAATATTTGATCTGTAATTGAACCAACCAGTCTACAAATTCTATAAAAAAGCTTTAGTAACACGACCCCTAAACGTTTATTTAGGGACCTACATCTCCCTATTTTGGTCGATCTTTAACATGGGAGGAGTCATTGGTGGCCTCATCCCTTTCATCCTCAACTACAATCGTGGCGACTCTGCCGCCTCTGTAAACGATGGTACCTATATTGGCTTTATGGTCTTCATGACAATTGGTACTATTCTGACACTCGCCATTTTGCACCCACGACACGTCATTCGTGACGACGGATCTAACTGCACCAATATCAAGTACTCGTCTGTCTCAGTTGAGTTCGTCGAGATCATGAAATTGTTCCTCAACTGGAAGATGCTCCTACTCGTCCCTGCTGCATGGGCCTCCAACTTCTTTTACAGGTACTTTTGTATTAAGTATCGAACAAACAAATACTTCAAACAACACGGAGGAATATAAATTAGAAGCGCTTGTTTTTTGTTAGGGTGAGAAGCTACTCTGGTAAATAATCCTTTATAATATAGTTACGAACTACGCGCAACTTTGACTTATTAAAACAATAAAAGTTCATATCTAAATTGCCAAAATAACTTTTTTATTAACATTACATCAAATAGTTTAATTGCTAAACTTTGTGACTAGATTTTGAAAAACTTATGAAAGCTCATGAATTTGATGTGGAAGTTAATAGACTTTGTACACTAAAATACATGTCTGCGTCACTTAATTGTATCTATCAGGACTTTTTGAGACGACGGAGTCTGTAGGTAAAAAGGACGGACTGTCACATTAACATCGACATTTCCAAAGATAAAATGAATTGTTTTCCTTAATGTATGGGAGTTTGTATTAAAAATATATTGATAACTAGATCGACAGAAAAGAGTTATATAATCTGGAAAAAGACCATTTCATTCCTCTTAACAAAAGGACTATCAATGCAGTTACCAATTCAACAACGTAAACGGAATTCTCTTTAACTTGAGAACGAGAGGGTTGAACAATGTGTTCTATTGGGGGGCACAGATGGTGGGGTCAGTGATGGTCGGGTACTTGATGGATTTCAGCTTCAAGAGCCGGAGGATGAGGGGCTTTTTTGGCATTACAGTTGTGGGCTTGCTCGGGACGGGGATTTGGATCGGAGGATTAATTAACCAGCTCAAATACACTCGCGATGACAAGCCAACTAGGCTTGATTTTAAGAACTCTGGTGCTGATTTTGCTGGCCCATTTGTGCTGTATTTCTTCTATGGTTTGTTAGATGCTATGTTCCAAAGCATGGTTTATTGGGTTATTGGAGCTCTTGCCGACGATTCAGAGATACTTAGCAGGTATATTTTAATAAATTCTTATCACAATGTGTATTCATTTGGAATGTTAGCCTGTTACGGACCAACACTAGTCAGGGCTCGATGCAGTTGCTTCGAGATTCACTAGAAAAAAGAAAAGAAGTACTTCAACAAACTCTACTTGACTTAAAAAAAATACTATTTTATATAGCTAAAAATGCACGTTTTAGTAGTAGTTTTAAACTTATTCGCTTACGGGTTTGTATGATAGGTATGCTGGATTTTACAAAGGAGTGCAAAGTGCCGGAGGAGCTATTGCTTGGCAAATTGATACACGCAAAGTTCCATTTTTGAACCAATTATTAGCTAATTGGGCAATGACTACAATAAGCTATCCATTGTTGGGTCTTTTGGTCTATTTAGCTGTGAAAGACGAAGATACAAGCACACAAGTGATGTCCAAGGAGATTGTAAATTCACCGGTGAAACAGACTCCAAAACCAGATGCTAATCTTGATAAAAGCATGTCAACTTAAGAAAATATTCCAAAATGTTTTTGCTGATCCTTTTTTTTAATGTGTGTAGTTCCGGATTTCATGAAACATGCATATCTGATTTTTTTTTTGAAGTTGAAATTTAATTTGATCTCCATGTGTATGAATTGTTTATTCCAGATTAACAATTGTCTATTGTAATTTTTGTTTCAATTCTCTCCTTCAATCTTCAACTGAATGAGTTGCATTTTTTTTCTTTTTTACATGAACACGTTCTAAACTTAATTTTGTATTAGCTCATTTTTTTTTTATTGATGTTCACTTTATCAACGTAAATGTGTTATTCGTCCCAAAAGTTCAAAATGTGTTATTCATCCCAAAAGTTCAAACCACAGGCTTTCTCTCACTAGAAAGAAAAATAAAAATGATTACATATTAAAACCAAGGAAAATTTAGTGAATATAAATAAATAAAAATATATCAAAAATTCCAGAAAATTTATGTAATTACAAAAAATTTGAAAGTCGTAAAATATCAACAACAAATAGTAAAAGGCAAAAATAAAGAAAAAGAAAAAAATAAAGTAAAATCCAAAAACCAAAAATAACCAAGAAGTGACTAATTTTAAATAAAAAAACTTATCTCCAAAAACGTGACTTATTTGAAAAAAAAAACTCACTTGCTTTTAAAACTTTGATTTAAGTTTAAGAAATGCATGTAGTACACTTCAAGTTAAAAAGTATATATGGTTCAAGTTAAACCGGATATGTTTTCAATTAAAGTGTATACGATTGAATTTAACGTGAATATGGTTCAATTTGAAAGTGCATATGTTTCAATTGAATATGCAAGTGCATATGTTTCAATTGAATGTGTATATGATTTATCTGTAAATGCATATATATAGTTTAAGTTAAAGTGTATATAAATCACTTTAGAGTGTATAAAGTGCATAAAATTTATTGACGGTGCATTTGCTTTAGTTTAAATTTTGATTTAGTTTAAATTGAATAACGTTCAACTGAAAAAGTGCATGAGATTCAACTAAAAAAGTGCATAAGGTTCGGCGACAAGTATATAAGTACATATGTTTTAAATTCGGAATTCATAAAATTAATTTAAAAATGCATATGACTCACCTCAAAGTTTATATAGTTCGATTAGAACTTTTTAAAAATGCATAAGGTTTAGTTAAACTAAATAGAGTTCAAATTAAAATAAAGTGCATGTACTTCATTTAAAAAAAATACATATAGCAGTCGAAAGTGCATATGATAAAGTTGAAAGTGCATATAAATCGATTCAAGTGTATATGGTTGAGACCAAAGTGCATGTGCATTTTGTAAAATGTGTAAATGTTAAGTTGAAAGAATAAAAATTCAGTTTAAAATGCATATGGTTCATCTTAGAGCATCTGCACCAGCTACATTAACTATTTACTCAAACCTAACAAATTTTATACCTTTTAAGAAACCGTTTACATTTACACAAAATTTCGGCTTTCTTATTAATTTCCTTATAATAATAACCCTACATTATTATTTTTATTTTTTTATTATATTTTAATAATCATAACAATATTACAACCACAAAAATATGGATCCCATGATAGTTTATTACTATTATACTCCATCCGTCCCTTAACAAATATCCGCTACGAAAATACATACTTGACCATCAAAATTTTCATATCAAAATTACCGAAATGAAAAAATTGAAAATTTCACCATATAGTTCTAACCATAAACTACGTGATTAACTTTTGAAATAATTTTTCCGACAATCTAAATATGAAAAAATTATCGGTCAAAATTGTACGTATTTTCATAGGGAACATTTGTTTAGGGACGGAAGGACTATTAATCTAGAGAATCATATGCATTATGAGGTAAATTTTGTGTTTTCTTAAATTTAGGGAATTTATAGGTTTTCTGATGCATGTCACTTTTTATACCATAATTATCAAATTTTAAGGAAAAATATGTTTTGAGAAAGCAGATGTTCAGTTGCATGACATTCAAATGAAAACACATATGATTAATTTATTCAATTAAATCCAGTTGATAATATAAATGTTAACTGAAGGTGCATATAGTTGTTCTTTATTTGGTTGGACAATTAAATACTTAAGCTATTACTCAGTAATATTAAGGGAAATTAGGTAGAGGTACATTCTAGTAGAGTTATTTAAGAAATACAAAACTCGCCAAATTAATTCTATATTGTCATCTCACAAACAACTTGAAAACCGAAAGCCATTCATACTTGCACCAGCTTTGGGAGACAGAAGCAGAAAGCGATACACGAACGTAACAACTTCGTCATGGTACTGGAAAAATGGAAAGTCATTTTTGGCTGCGCCCGGATTTGGAAACCGAAGCAGAAAGTGATACAAGTGACATGAAACACGACAAAACTGGACAAACTCAAGGAACCACATTGTAAAATATCGGGAATTGGCAGAAGCAGTTTTTGGAAACGGAAATGAGTTTCACGGTAATATGTAAAATATAGGTCCATTTGTAAACATTCATTTTACTCAATGAAGTCATTACTCGAACGTAATATGTTCGAACTCAGAAAGCAGTACTTTGCTTTTACATTCCCGAGATTCATTTGTCAATAGCTTAAGAACAACTCTTTAGGGATAAAAATAATTAAGACAACTATGCATTTAATTGGCAACTATACACCAAACGTCTGAAGTTTATGCATATGTACAGACAGTAAAGTAAATAAACTAAGAGTTGTGGTCTTAATGTAAAGTTGATATATCTGCAAGCCGCAGTTTCATCTTCATAATTCCTGCTTGAACAAGTATTTCCCCTCTCGATGGGTTGACTTTTAGGACAGTAACTTCCTTGTTAAGAGATGACGCACGCACGATATCCCCTACTTTTGGCAGCTTTGCTTTTTTCTCTGTGAATGCAAAAAAAAATATTCAAATCCAGTAAACCTTGTAACAGCACTTCAATATTTCTTTTACTTTTTTCTTTGCGAAAAGTTTTCCTCCCATTGTATTTACTTTACCAGCCTTGTTTCCATTCATGTCGAGATAGCGTTAATCACAGGTGCAAATATTTCTATCATATTCCAACGAGAAATATTTGCACCAAACAGAGGCTAGATATACAATATCACGGAGAAATGTGATGTTAGTGAACTAAATATTAAGTTTGGAGGTTGATATACAAAATCAAAATCTAATGATAGGTAGTATACTGTTTACACAACTTTTATTAACCCTAGCAAAGACGGGTATTGTTTTTGCTAGATAACTGGTTTAAGGAAAAAAAGAATAGAAGAGGGTGTTGTAGTGTCTTACTCAATCAAATACACAAATGCTTTAATATTTTATCAGTTAAAAAGCACAGGAAATTCGAAATTTTAAGTTGTTTAAAGAACAATACCAGGTGGTGTTTGTCGGTCTTTTTGAGCGCCATACAAGCCCTTATCTGTCACAGAAATTTCGTTCAAATCAGATTTAATGGGCTCATCTGTAGAAACGGAGTTAGGTTGACTATTATTTTCTGCTACAATTGACTGTGATGTCCGTGACGCAGTTGCACGGAAATGTCGTACTTTCTTATGAATAGTAGAACGTGCCTTCGAGGCCATTTCAGTAATTTCTAGCATCTTTTTATATTTTTTATCGTCTTCGTAGTTTTTTAGCTTCTGTCTAGTTATAAGTAGCTTTGCATGAAGATCCCTTGAAAGCCTGTCGCAACAAAACAAGTTTGCATAAGAGTATCAGTATTTCAAGAATAACTATCCAAAAACTATTTCGGCTAACATATCAGCTTTCTTCATCCCATGAGCGTAACGAGGGCTATATCAAAAAAATTCTTTCTCTGTCATCTGCTTCTTTTTTTTCCTGATAATTGTTAGGGATTTGTAAACTATGGCATCATTATATTTGGTTTGGTACACCAACGTACTCCTATTAGCAATTACCACCCAAACCTAACAATTTTTCCATTTTCTACATTACACAGAAAGAAAAGTTTCGAGATTGAAATCGAAAAGATTGAATAGTGTAAATAAATTAAAAACCAAATTAAATTAAATAATAATTATTTGTTTCATTCCGTACCAGAACTTATTTGTTTCCCTATTTGGTACACCAAGTATTAAATTGTTGAGAAAGGTTAAACGGTGTATAGTGATTGCTATACTAGGTTGACATATAAAATCGAAACCTGATGATACTTGAGAGTACGAGTCTGTAATGGTTAACTTTCTATAAGGGACAAACTATTAAAGTTATGGTTAACTTTCGACCAAAAAATCCATACTTGAGATGATCCTGTGTTTCAGAGACATGATCGTGGATGCTTTGCTTAAGCCTTTCCATATCTAGTATGACCTGCAGTTAAAAATATTCTGGTAAATAAACATTATCTGGTGAACCACTAAAGATAGATTATTTGCTTCAGTCGAATTTTATTAAACAATTTAGTCTTATTAATGACTAGTGAACTAATTCAACATAGTTAATTTTTGGTGTGTTTCTGTTGGAAAAACGTAGTTTTTATGTTACAATTTGTATTATAATTATTATGTATTCGAGAATATTACTTTTGGTTGTTTCTCCATTTCATTTTTGTAGAAATTATTGTATTTTTAAACTACGTACCCAACAATCTCTACAAGTGATATGAGTAACGAGAGCTAAAGCCATCTTACTTCATTAATCTCTGCACTAGCTGAACCATAGAGTTTACGAGCATTTTCTAATATTACATTGGGAAGTCCTAGCCTTTCTGCTATATTAATTGCATTCGAACGCCCTGCACCGTTATTCATACAGATTATGTCATTTTGCAATAATTATTTATCTAAGAAAAATGAAGGAACCTGATTAGGGGACCAAATAGATAGAGGGAGAAGACAACAAAAATGAAGGTACTAGTCAAGTTATGAAACTATGACTTGGGGATTAAGTGTAAGTTATTGAATAACTGTGCAGTTTCGTGCAAAAATATGGAATCCTTCTTATAAATTACCGAAACCTAGAAGCAATGTATATTATCTTCCTATTAGCTGAGCGGATCGGAAATACGTAGTTTTATCTTACTCCTTGTTATTTAATGTTTGAGTAGTAGCTAGATTAGACTTTAATCTCGTATTTTTTTTTCATTAACTTTTGTTACTGAATTTTAAATCTATATAATCAAAAAAATTCTCAGAAATTCTGTTTGGATCTTTACAAAAGAACACCCAGATAAGAAGCTGGAAATTTACACATCAACGGAGGGTATGCCTAGAGTATGCTAGACTATAGAATAACATCAAATTCTTCAGGCTTCACAAAATTATTTAGAAAATTAAGAAGGCTCACATGTAATTAGCAGCAATAGGCTAATTTGCATATCCAAAATAATATCACAAAAAAGATTAACATCGTATACAAACCTGGTACCCCCCATAGAATCTTATATGTTGGCTTTAAATTCACATCATCAAACTCCATACATGCATTCTCAAAGACCTCATTGCTGTCCATAATCCAGATTAAACGCCGATGATCTAAATTCATGAACAATTTTCTATAACAATATAAAAAATACCTGTATTTAAGGGTCTTGAGTTCGCCATGATGTGTTGTTGCTATAGTCAACAAAGGACCAGAATCCACAAAAGATTCTAGAAGAGACATTCCCAGTGCAGCTCCTTCAAGGGGATTTGTCCCAGCACCCACCTAAATTAATAAAGTAACAGAATTATATATATATATATATACATGTATGTCATTAAAATTCTATACATACTTCGTCTAGCAGCACTAGCGACTGGCTCGTCGAGTACTTCAAAATCTCCTGCACAATTAGCAAAGTAAGTCATCGCACAAAAACTACTAAAGGGAAAGCCAAAGCATTATTGTGAAGAGTTACTAAGAAAACTACATGAAAACCAAAAATCAATAAACATAATCGAAAATTAAATATGTTGCAGAACTTAGTAGCCAAACTACTAAAAGTACTCCTTACAGCTAAGTCTGTCACTATAAATTAGTGAAACGAATTTAAATAACTCACATTAATTTGTCTCAGATGTCCAGAGAAGGTAGATAATGATTGAGACAAAGACTGTTCATCACCAATATCAGCAAATACATAATCAAACCAGGGAATTTGAACAGATTCCGAAGACAAAACATAAAGACCTGCAATATTAAAGAAATTAGAAATCCATGTTAAAGGGATAAAGGCGGGAGTAATCAAACACCAATTTCTAGATTAAAAGATGCGATTTTTGAACTTAAAAAAAAGGAGGATTTAAAAGAAAGCAGTGAGACGATATGATTTTCAACCTGATTTGGCCATCATAACTGCCAATCCAACTGCTTTCAAGCAAATTGTTTTACCCCCGGTATTAGGACCAGTGACAACTAGAACTCTAGTTTTCTGAGAGATAGAAATGTCAACAGGAATTGGATGAGCTTCTTTCAACCGAGTTACCTGAGATCAGTAGAAATTTAGTATGAAAACTGCTATTTTCTTTTGATACATTACATAAGAACGTGATATATGAATAATTATATAAGCCACGTAAATGGCATACCTGTAGCTCTAGTGAAGAGAGGTTAATGTCAGTTTCCTCATTTTTGGACCAACTTTCCCCTTGCTTTCTCCTTCTTACTTCCTGACCAGTAAAAAACCAAATGAGATAAAATTCAGTACCTACATATGTACTAAAATGTCCTATATGATGAAAGAACAGCAAAACTTTATCAATGTTGCATTATTTGACTTACGGCAGTAGCATTATTGAGTTCTTTAATGGCCATTCGAAGATTTTGCCGATGTTGTTGAAGTAGTAAGGGATGATGGGCTTTTGGAATATATAATTTCCACTTTCTCTCACTATGGGAGGATGCCAAAAAGTTTTTCTTTCCTTCTACGGAGTTGGTACTAAGACTTTGAACTTTTGGCCTTGTTAGAAATAAATCAGGATGTGAGCCTCCATAAGATAAGCTATAAGCTGCTCTTGCATTAATCTGCATATAACCAACAACAAAGTTTTTAAGAAAAAAGAAAATCTATATCACCAGCTAAGAGGGTCTACCTAAAACTAGAATACCTTTCCACAATCAGATATACATTTACGATAAGAAAAGGGGATTGGTGCTAGATTACCTCCAGCATTTTTCTGATAAGAAAAAGGTATATTTTCGTAACTTTTGTTTAAATAAGCAATAGTCACGGAACCTATAAAAACGAGCAGACGATCTATAAAATGTTTTTGGTTCTCTATCAGCACTTGACTCACCAAATAACATTGAAATGTGCCCCCCCAAAAAAGGTACCCTTGTAGATAAAATAAAAAGTTAACTAGATGGTTTATCATTCAAAATTTACCGGAATATGTAAATTGAATGCAAATTAAACTCAGAATAGTAACCTTAGCTCAAATACGCACATATAAAAACAAAATAAAAACAGAGGGCATTGTCATGGAAATAGGTACCACATCAAGTTGTACTATGCTGTCGAATAGATTTTGAATGTTAATAAGATCTGCTTGCACCTATACAGAAAAAGGACAAAAACAATAAAGAACATGAGAGTTATATACATACATACATACGTACATATATATATGGGAAGGGTCAAGGGACATCATTTTGTAAATTAAAACTGGACCCTTGATTTCAAAGGCCAAGATGATTACAATTAGATCACAGCACATTCAACATGACTGACGTAGCATGCAAAATCCACTCTTTTTGTCCTTTCATTTGTGCAGAAAGTCATGACCATAACCCTTTCCTTCTCTCTTAATCAACACACCAGACTTGTGGAACTGTTAATGGTGATTGTGTTGACCACGTTGAGGACCAGTTGATCACAGGATGAACACGATTGAGCTGAAATTGGGCAATACTGGTTGGAGAGACACTAAAATTGAATATTGCATGCAGAGGTGAGTCCATGGCGAGGACCAATCTATCGACGGTTGGAGCGCAGGGCTGGTCACCGTTGGCCAGAGGTAGAAGAAGAGACCGAATTCAGCGAAACCAGAAATCATCACGTAGCAATTTCAATTTTTATATTAATATTACCAATGTTGATTAGACTGGATAAGATTTGATGTTTAATATGTCCCTTGATCATTTTTTCAAAAACGACATGAACAATATGAAAGATTTGCTTGAATTATTTATGCGAAACCTTTTCTGTTATTTTTAACAACACATCCGACTCAGCCTTTGCTACTGATGCCTTTGCTAGCTGCAATTCATCATTAAGTGGAACAGCAGATAGTGGCTCTACTATGCTTCCACCACCTGAACGGCTACAAAATAAAAATGATAGCAACTTTATTGTCTACTTAATTCTTTTCCAATTTGTGTTTAACTTGGTGAGTCTTTTCATTTCTGTAGTCTTTTCATCTTTATGATCTTATCGTCTGCAACCTAAATGATTTCAGTTTCGTCATTAGATTGATGCCCTTTACTATGTTATGTTGTTGGTATCGATAAGAGAAATTTAGAGTTTGGCACTCTTTTATAGGCTTGGTAATCGAGGATGCCATTTTTGTAAGGGTTAAACTTGTGCTTCTTGCAACTTTTGTGGAGAGAGTTTTGATCATATATAAATCGATTAGCACGGCTTTGTGTTCTACGTCAAAGGTATATATATTTGAAGTTGTCCTTTGCCTAAAAAGTTTCTTGTGTTCAATAACAACAAAAGGATGAGGTAAGATATTTCAATGTACCTGGACAACAATAAGCCTTCAAGGCTTGCAGGTGAGTCACCCTGTAACTTCAGGCACATTCTCCCGTCAATATTACTCACTTCCTGAACAAACAATATCATTAAAAAAAGTTAATTATTTGACTAAAAATAATGCCAGAGGTTGGGTTTGTTGATATGATGCGCCTCACTACTAGCTTAAGCTTTTAGGTGAGACGCTAACTAATACTAAACATAGAGAGAGAAAAAAAAGAAAAATGCAAGAGAGCTGTTTTACCAGAGTAGAAGCCTGGTTGAGCTTGTTCCTAGATAGGCTGTCCATCAACTGGAACAACTGAACAAAGAAACCCAAAATGAAGAAGAGAATGATAAAACTTTTTTAAGTTATCACTGACTAGAGTAGAATTATTACACATGAGTTATCACTCTTTCACTAAATGTTTATTAACTGGCATCTTAAAATGCATACAAATATGAAATGTTTTAATGGCCTTGATCACATCCACAGGGTCATTTCTCAATATATATATACATGCAAGGATGAGAAATCATCTAAGAAAATGAACTTAGTTATCTAAGTTTACTTTAAAAGGTGGTAACATGTCTTTTCTGTTGCAGACTTACTTTAACCCTCAAATAAAGAAAAAATTTAGACCTAAGCAACTCTTACACCAGTAACAAAGCTAAGAACAAAGTATTACCTTCCTTTCAAGCAACCTAACTTGTTCACGAGATCGTTTCAAGGCAGAACTCTAAAAAGATGAAAATAATTATAAATTAACAATCTCAAAAGGCAAAATAGCAATACTTAATGAGTGAACACTAATAAGGTAACACTGCAACTGCGAAAACATCCCACGGACACAAGAAATGCCTTGACTGCTCAAATGCTAAACTAACATATTATTAGTTTACTTACCAGGAAAAGGAGTAAGAAACTAAGAATTAGTTATTTAAATTTCTAGTTGGATGATGGACCAAAATATAGAAAGCTGATGATGGACTAGGATATATAGGGAGCTTATAATTTTTAAACTAACGTATGAGAAGATTTTGATCTTTCATCGACCTACAAAATTTAGCAATTAGTACTATACTAAAGTGACAAAATCAAAATCTGATTATATGTTCATTTATAAAACTGTAATTAACCCGGATATATAAAGTAACCAAAAAACATACTGCAGAGTCTTTCACAAAGCCATCATCATCTACAAGTTGTCGAATAAACTTCATTAAAGGACGATTCGTCACTAACTCTATAATCTGCAAATAAAAAAGACAATAATTAAATTTTAGAACATACATTCAAAATGGATATGGCACGAAAAGATTTTGCGGAACATTTACTTTTTCAGAAATTGGCATGAAACGTTTATACCATTCTTGATCTTCTTTTATTGCAGCTTTGAGATTAAACTGCATGTTTTCAGCAAGCTGTAATAAATCTGCAACAGCAATTGCTTCATTTCCATCCATTGGTAAACCCCTTCGAGCATTGTCGAGGCCAGAACTCACCTTCAATGATGATAAGGCACATGCTTATTTAGGATCATAATACACGTATATCAATCAAATTTATAACAATGAGAGTATAATTATTAAAAGATAAAAAGCTAATAGCTCATACGTAACCAAGTTTACAGCACAAATAACTCATCTCAATTGTCCTGCACGACAACATACTCAGAGCTTTCAACACTCAACTCCCTATACGATAAACATCGTTTCAGTATCTTATTAAACAGCACTTGTGTTCTATATTCCTTCTCTTTCTTTTTAAATATCATTTTATTCACTCAAATCCTTTCTTACAATATCATCTTTAACAAATTTGAGTAGGACTGGTGGTCAAGACCAAATTTTCTTCATGCATGGCTCTTGTTTTTCGGTCCTACCAATATTCTCAATTAGATTCATTTCATAATATATATTTACCTTTGGTATCCTAACAGATTGTCCATTATCTATCGTGTCACCCACACACTTTTAATTGCCTAAATGCATATATATATATGTGTGTGTGTGTGTAACAATTACATAAGAACTTATCTACAAACAAAACAATCTGTAAAAGAACAAAGCAATACGTCCAGTGCTTGTTTTAAGAATTTAAACCATCGCCCGAAGTTGGTAGATGAACCATACTCATGCCTTGTTTCTTGTTTGCTTGTTTCCTTAAACTCCTACAATTTGCTATGAGTTACAGTAGCTTGGGTTTTAATTTTGTTTCGACTATTATTTACTAAATCTAAAAGCTCTTAGCCGACCCAAAATATTGCTACTAATGCTTTTTGGGTTGTATATATAGCGAAAATCTTTGAGCTGGGGACGCCATACTTTTTCCTAATAAGCATAATAAAAACCAAGTAATTTTGTTTAACGCTTGCATCCGAACAAGTGACTTAAATGTAGAAAATGCCACCAACCAAGCCGATATCAATGCCGGTAAAGTCCATGATTCCGCCACCATACTTGTGGATTTCAACGGCGGCATTTGTCTCTTCCAAAAGCCTTCTACTATCTTCGTATGTTCGGTCCAACACCCACAATTGCTCCTGAAAATATTCCCAATGAGAATAGAAAATTGATACTTGAAAACAGTTGCTTGTAGAATTGGCCTGTCAATTATACAGATTTTACTAAACACAGCACCTACAAGGCCGGTCCGGCGTCTTTCTACACCCAAGTCCTAAGCCGTACTTTTATTGGGCGTTTTTTTTTACTATGTGGGAAAAAATTAATAAATTGCGTAAAAAATAAAATCACAGAAAAATTTCAAAATTCGAACCATGTCATAGTAAAACAAAAGATTATCTTTCACATTACACAAAATATATCATCAAATGACATGGGTTCTTCTTAGATTGTATTACTTAAAAAAAACGACTTAGTTATGAAAGAAAAAAAAACTTTTTTTTGCGCCTAAGCCTTGTTTGGCTTGCATAAGGACCGGCCTTGAGCACCTAGTAAGGTCCATATTAGTGGATTAATTCAGCTTTGGTTACATTTCAAATGATGAAACAAATTCGGTTTGATTGTAACAAGAAACTACTATAGACGTAACCGAAACTGAAATCTTACACGTGTAAAATAATCAGCCTAAGTAGATATATGGGAAAATGATCAATTAGTACATAATTTGAGACTAAATTATCAAAAACACATAATTAAAATCTCTTTCAAACTTAGGTACACATGCTACATGATGCTAGTTCTTTTTGCTCTCTGTTTTTAACTATGCCAATGTACCAAATTTTAAATAAGAGCTGGGAATGTGGGTTTTTGGATATTGTGTTTTTATGTACTACTAATCAATGATTCTCCCTAGGAATATTGGTGGAGTAAGATAATTGAGCAATTGAGAGAGAGACACAATGGTGGCAGCGGGAAGCTAAGTAAAGACCATCGGGGGCGACGGCACCACCCATAATTCCAAAAATTATGATTTTTTTTAACTTTTGACCATGTATTTTCTCTAAAATATGTTAAAAACGATGATTTGATACCCCTCACCTTTTCATTTCTTAATTTAGTAGTTTATGTAAATTTTGGCACCATGCATAAACCGTTCCTGGCTTCACCCCTGAATGGTGGCTGTTTGGTCACATTTCACATGATAAAACAAATTCAGTTTGATTGTAACAAGAAACAACTATAACACGTAACCGAAACTGTAATCTAACACGTGCAAAATAGTAAGCCTAAGTAAAAAATATTAGTAGAGTAAGATAATTCAGCAAATTGAGAGAGAGAATGGTGGCATGTGGTTAATAATTAACTAGGATAGTTAAAAACAGATATCAGTTTAACATGACTAAACGTGCACCCACATTTAACATGATGAAAGAAATTCAGTTTGATTGTAACAAGAAACTACTAAAAACAGTGACCGAAACCGTAATCTAACAGGTGTAAAATAATCAGCCAAAGTAAAAATATTCATGGAGTGAGATAATTGAGAGAGAGAGAGAGAGAGAGACAAGGGTGGCCTGTTTGGCAGGGAGAGTAGAAGCGAACGAAGCGACGGAAAGGCAGAGTTTATCCCATTCAATAAGGTTGAGACTGTTTTTCACTACTGATAATAATAATAATAATCCAGGGTTGTTTGTATTGTTCTTATTGGCTCTCACACATAATCTCCTGTTAGTGGATTTTGTGGTTTTAGCTATGGCTACTGGCGCCCAGTGGAGGAGCATTCTTACTTTCTTTGTTAGATGAACAACATTTTCCCGACTTGATAATTTATAATTATAACATACCATTTATCTAATTTAGTATTATAACTGTTAGATGTGCTAATAAAACCAAATTTTATAAATTTTTAATTTACTTCATCGTTTCCTCTACTCTTCGTTAACTATCCCCCTCTGTCTCTGTTTTTAGTAAATGGTGATTTCTTTTTACATTTATTATAGTAATGTTTTTTTTCAAATATAAAGTTGTGTTTATCTTTAGACAACCATGAATAAATATAAGTCGAACTTAATTCAAATAAGTCTTTTTTTATTAAAAAATGGCCTTTTGAAAAAAATATATATATGTCGCTGTAAACTCATCCAACCTACAACATCCCAAAAATCGGGTCCTGAATTTTATCGGATCGGGGTTGGAATATATTTTTACGCCGGAAAAATATTGGGTCGGGATATTTATAAAAAAAATCGGGTCTGATTCCGACCCTGACCCACCTTTAATCTCCCCTGCGCTCACTCCATCTTGCTCCCTTCCCACATCGTGGGATTTTTGGTGTGATTACCAAATGCTAGACATAGACTTGGTATTCTATTGCCGACCTCTTTTTAAACATCGCCAAAAATGAAGCCATTTAAAAACAGCCAATTGGACACAATAAGTCCTTGTCCTACATGGCAAGTAACTCCATCCAAACTAATTTATTCATCTCTTTTTTAAAATTTGAGTTTATCTGAGATACCTTATAAGAAATAGAGAAAAAAAAAATAAACGATAGCAAAAACACAAAAGAAAAAAATGTTTTTATTATATATTTATTTGATTTGACTCTACAATAATAAACTATGACCAACAAGCTGTTTTTTTTTTTTTGGAAAAATACCCTGCTTTTTGTTGAAAAAGTCTAATCGTACGTCAAAACCTCGACTCTTTTTAGTGAAAACCCCGTTTTTTATTTTTAGAAAGAAGCCATTTTGTGATGGAAAAGGTAGCTTATTGGTGAAAAGGCTTTTTTTTTGCTTATGAAAGCTCCAACCGATGAAAAAAGTCCGTTTTCGGGTCAAAAGACCATTTTTGGTGGAAAATAACGGTTATTTCAGTGAATAAAAGTCGTTATTTCAGTAAGAACAATCGTTTTTAGGTGAATGAAGCCGTTTCTTGGTGAATAATGCCGTTTATGGTTAATTTTATGGTGAACTATAAGCACTTTTATGGTTAACTAGATGTTTTCCGGCTATATCATATACAATTTTGACTCAGGTATATGTAATTTAGACAAAAATATGTGCACTTTTCAACTAAACATTTGTTTTGTTTTTTACTAAACTCGATATAATTTAAACTAATTTAAAGTGTACTATATGCACTTTCGACTAAGATATATGCACTTTCAACTGAATTATATGCATTTTTGACTAAATCATATACATTTTGCCGAACATTTTCCACTTTTAAAAATGAACTTAATGCACTTGAAAAATGTCCTTTTTTACAATAAAATACCCTTTTTAATGTAAATTTTTTTGTGTAAATAACCACTTTTAAGTAGAAAAACCTCCCTTTGATGAAAATACGCTTTTCGTGAAAAAATCCACGTTAATGGTGAAAGAACCTTTCTTAGTCGTGTTGGAAAAACATATATAAACATGAGTGTTTTTGAATGGTCGCTGGACCAACTTCGAGTCATTATTAAATGTAACAGCGCTAAGTTGTTTATACCGTACTCAACATGTTTGAGTACCCCGTGTGACGAGCTTCGTAACGGTATATCGCATGACCTATTCGGAGAATGGGTGTGAATACAAAGTGGCTTCAAAGTTGGGTTCTCGAAAGCTCAATTCTGGAAAAAACAAAATGGTAATGGAAAACCATTTAGAATAATCCCATATTGGAAGATTGAGGGTCAATTTTACAATATATATAGAATACCAACTCATGTAGTTGTTAAACTAACATGTCCACATACACCTAAGAGTATTAGTGTGTACCACACATGCGCGCTTGCTCGTGTCTCGGGTCCGTGGGCGCGGACTTGGGATTGGGATTGGGATTTGGGATTTGGGATTTGGGGAATGTCTCGGGTCTTGGGTCCAAATCCGAAAAGGGAGTTTTGTATAAAATACCAAAGCAGTCCCTAGAGTTTCCAGCAACAGAAACGCCAGCAATAAATGAGATTAATTGCTGCGGTTTCAGAATTGATTGAGCGGATTCTAGGGGTGTAACTCCCAGAATTAAAGACCATTATGGCTGCGGTTTCAATAGAGGCTATAAAAGGCAACCCTCCCCCTCTTATTTCAGACACACCAGAACACACAACTCACAGCATAACATACACATTAGAGAGAGAGAACCGCACCACCAACAGCTCGACCTGTGGTTCGGTGCCGGTTTTCATACGAACCACTCAGTGACAAGAGTTGTACCTTGGGAACAAAGTCCCGAAACCAGAAACCTCTAAAGGTGGTTCGGGAAATATTGTTTAAGGGAGACTGCCCAGCAGTTGCCTCTCTTTTTTATTTCTGTTCTTTCATTTCAGTACTGTTTTACATTCTGTATTTTATTTTCTGTACTGTTTACATTCTGTCTTTACTTTCCAGTACATTTAGTTTCTGTAATTTCAATTCAGTCCTTTCCTATTCTGTAATTTCCAATTCTGTAATTTACTTTTCTGTATTTACAGAAACAGTCCAACAGTTTAGTAATTATACTATTTTGTCTGGCAGTTTCTTTAATTGTCAAAACAGTCCAGCAGTTAGTAATTATACTATTCTGTCTAGCAGTTTCAAACAATTACAATTCAGTCCAGCAGTTTAATAATTTATATTAATCTGTCTGGAATTTTAATTAGTGTAATTTAATTCTGTACGAGTAAGGAATTGTAATTTATATTCCAATTGTGAGAAATAAATTGTTATTTCCATTGCGTCCTTGTCTTTTAAATTATTGTCCTTTCAATTATTTCTTTTCGATATAGTACCAAAACCAACAATCTTAAACAATTTTATTTTTTTGGTTTTACTATTTTCGAAATAAGAAAGGACTTTTCTTTTTATTTTATTTTGTTGACGTCTCGGTTTTTATTCTTGCAAAATCATTGCTAGTTTACTAGAAATTGAAATTTGCAAATAGAATAAATCCGATTTGGTTTAATCTTTTTAATTCTAGAATATTAATCAAGAGTTCTTAGTGAAATCAAAATTGATTTGATTTTCACGCTAGAATCTCTGTTAATTGTTTTATTCTTTTGAAGCAATCTAATTAAGTTATAATTAGTATTTGCGATTAAGAATTTTAGTTTTCATGTGAGAAACTAAACGGTTTTATATTGTCATTTCAGATGACTAATGAGGATCAAACACCCACCGTTCCTTCGGGAGACGTGCAGGGCACAGTTGTGATTGGCAGTAGCCATAACATTGCGAGCGCTGCGAGTGGGGGGGCTCAGGCTCAGGCTTAGGCTGAGGCCGAAGCTGCTGTGGCAAAGGCTGCGGCCGATGCAATGGCTGCGGCTGCGGCCGCAGCACAGGCTGCTGCTAAGGCTGCGGCCAAGGCAAATGGCAAGGCTCCGGCAACGCCGTCTATGCCATTGTTACCAACCTCTCATCTAGAGAAACCGGAAAAGTTAAGGGGCAACAACTTCAAATGTTGGCAGCAAAAGATGTTGTTTTACTTAACTGCCCTTAATCTGACCCGTTTTCTCAAGGAGACTGCACCCGTCCTAAGCGAGGACGATGAGGACGTGCAGACGGTTTCGGCGGTGGAAGCGTGGAAACACGACGACTACCTATGCCAAAACTACATCATGTGTGCTCTGGATGACACTCTTTTCAGTGTGTTCGAGCCCAAGGCTTCTGCAAAGGAGCTTTGGGAGTCTCTCGAAAGAAAGTACAAAGTGAATAACGCTGGTGCAAAGAAATTTGTCATCACGGACTTTCATGAATACATGATGACTGACGGAAAGAGTGTTATCGAGCAGGTTGAGGAACTCCAACTCATATACCATAGGCTTGAGATTGAAGGGCTAGTTATCAAAGAACCTTTCCAAGTGGCATTAATGATTGAGAAACTGCCACCGTCTTGGAAAGAGTTTCAAAACTACCTGAAACACAAGCGAAAGGCTATGACCTTGGAGGGACTCATTGAGAGTCTCAATGTTGAGCAAAGCAACCGCCGATCCGGAAGGAAAGGCGGTGGCGGAGCAGGCAACGTGGTTGCCAAGGCCCATGTGGTTGAGGACGCTGTGTCTAAGCGGAAACGCTTTGACAGCGGTGTCGGTGCTTCTCTCAAGAAGAAATTCATGGGAGATTGCTTTGTGTGCAACAAACCGGGCCATCGTGCCGCGGATTGTAAGATGCGCATCGACAAGCCCAACCCCCCCCCCCCCCCAAAGAGGAAGTTCCAAGGGAAATGGAGGAAAAGGGCACCTGCTCATGCAAATGTGGCTGAGGGAGGAGATGATGCCGGACAAGACTACATGCACCTGAGTGCTGTGGTTTCTGAAGTGTGAACCTGGTGGGGAGCAACCCAAAGGAATGGTGGCTGGACACAGGCACCACCAGTCACATTTGTGCCAGCAAATGGATGTTCAAGACCTATACGGCCGTGGACAATGAGAGCTGCTTCATGGGGAACTCGGCTACTTTCAGGGTGGAAGGAAAAGGAACCGTGCTGCTGAAGATGACATCGGGAAAGGAGCTCACACTGAATGGCGTGCTCCATGTGCCGAAAATTCGCAAGAATCTAGTTTCCGGGTCTGTTATGGTGAACAAAGGGTTTAAACTTGTATTTGAATCTGCTAAAATTGTAATCTCCTTAAATGGAATGTATGTAGGCCGTGGCTATATGACCAACGGCATGTTTAAATTAAATGTTGGTACTCCGGCTCCTAAAGCCGAGTTAGCTATTGAGGGTACTAAGGCTGAGGCCAGTATCAAGAATAATGTAATCGTTAATGTTGCCCAAGTGGCCAATAAAACTTCATTTGCTTATTCTTGTGATTCATTTAATTTATGGCATGGTAGATTAGGTCATGTGAATACTAATTCAATGAAGAAATTAATATCACTAAATCTACTGCCAAGTTTTGTCTTCAATAAACAACATAAATGTGAGATTTGTGTTGAGGCAAAATTAACCAAGTCTTCGTATCAACATATTGAACGAAGTACTGAACCTTTCGGTCTAATACACACGGATGTATGTGACTTAAAGTTTATACAAACGCGAGGAGGGAAAAAGTATTTCATCACGTTTATAGATGACTGTACTAGATACTGCTATGTCTACTTAATGAGAAGTAAAGACGAAGCGGTAGAGAAATTCGCTCTTTATAAGACCGAAGTAGAAAATCAACTCAATAAAAAGATTAAAATGTTGAGGAGTGATAGAGGCGGTGAATACGAGGCACCGTTTGCGCAGATATGCGCAGAAAATGGCATTATACATCAAACCACGGCCCCATATTCTCCGGAGCAGAATGGGGTTTCCGAGCGTAAGAATAGGACGCTCAAGGAAATGATGAATGTTATGTTAATAAGTTCTGGCTTACCCCAGAACATGTGGGGGGAAGCGCTGCTTTCCGCCAACTATGTATTGAACAAGCTACCGCATAAGAAGCGTGATAAACCACCTTATGAACTATGGAAAGGCCATCGGCCGAGCTATAAATCCTTAAGGGTTTGGGGTTGTCTAGCGAAGGTCCTTGTATCGCTTCCAAAAAGAACGAGAATAGGGCCAAAGACGGTAGACTGTGTGTTCATAGGATATGCACAAAATAGTAGTGCTTATCGTTTTCTCGTGCACAAGTCGGATAATACCGATGTGCATGTAGATACTATCATCGAAGCTCGAGAAGCTTCTTTCTTCGAGGAGATCTTTCTCCGCAAGACTTCCATAACTGTAGAGACCGAGGAGTCTAATAGCGAGGCAGATATGGGGGCAAGTGAACCGTTGGAGGAAGAAGAAGAAGAGCCTCGACGTAGTAAAATGGCTAGAAAGGAAACGTCTTTCGGTCCAGATTTTGTAACCTTCATGATAGAAGGCGAACCGGCGACATTCAAACAAGCAATGTCATCCCCGGAAGCCCAATATTGGGAGGAGGCGATCAACAATGAGGTTGAATCGATATTACAAAATCACACTTGGGAACTAGTGGATTTACCACCCGGGTGTAAGCCACTAGGACACAAGTGGATCTTCAAGAGGAAGAGAAAGCTCGATGGAACGATCGAGAAATACAAGGCGAGGCTTGTAGTGAAAGGTTTTAGACAAACCGAATGTGTCGACTATTTCGACACATATGCTCCTGTCTCCAGGAAGACGTCAATCCGGATAGTCATTGCTCTCGCAGCACTGTTCGATCTGGAAATACATCAAATGGATGTTAAAACGGCGTTCTTGAATGGTGAACTAGAAAAGGAGATTTACATGGAACAACCGGATGGGTTTGTAGTTCCAGGTAAAGCGCACAAGGTGTGTAAACATGTGAAGTCCTTATATGGACTTAAACAAGCACCTAAACAATGGCACGAAAAATTTGATAGAGTGATGCTATCTAACGGTTTTCGGATAAACGAATGTGACAAATGCGTCTACGTAAAAGGAAATGAAAAGGACTACGTTGTAGTCTGCCTCTACGTAGATGACATGATTATAATAGGGAGTATTGATAACATCAACTCCATTAAGAAAATGTTGTCACAAAAATTCGAGATAAAAGATTTGGGTGTCGCTAATGTAATACTTGGTATGAAAATTACCAAGACATCAGACGGATATGCGTTATCTCAAACTCACTATGTCAAGCAGATGCTTGACAAATTTGATAAAGATAGTAGAGCTACATCCAGAACTCCGATAGTGATCTCAACCACCCTGAAAAAGAATTTTGGGGAGAGTGTGAGACAATTGGAATATTCTCGAATAATAGGCAGTCTGATGTACGTCATGAACTGTACTAGACCAGACATAGCCAACTCAGTGAGTAGACTGAGTAGGTACACCAGTAATCCCAATGAGGAACACTGGAAGGCCATAATGAGACTTCTCAGATACATGAGATACACAGCCGACCGAGGGTTGCATTATACTAGATATCCAGCTGTACTGGAAGGGTATTCTGATGCAAACTGGATCTCGGATTCCAACAGTACACGATCCACTAGCGGATATGTGTTCGTGATGGGAGGAGCAGCTGTCTCGTGGAGATCATCCAAGCAGACCTGCATAGCTAGATCAACTATGGAATCCGAGTTCATAGCGTTGGATCTAGCAACAGAAGAGGCTGACTGGCTGAGAAGCTTTCTAGAAGGAATTCCAATGTGGCCGAAACCTGTCCCAGCAATAAGCATGTACTGCGATAGTCAGTCGGCTATTGGGCGGGCGCAGGATCATATGTATAATGGAAAGTCCCGACACATTCGTCGGAGACATAAATCCGTAAGAGAATTGTTAGCTAACGGCGTGGTGTCATTAGATTTTGTGAGATCTAAGGACAATATTGCGGATCCATTTACAAAAGGCTTGACTCAGGTAGGAGTTGAAGTTTCATCGAGGAGAATGGGGTTGAAGCCCATCAAACTGGAAACCTCCTCAGAGGCAACCCAACCCGAACTGGATTCTCCAGCGTCGGGTTCAATGGAAAAACCGAACTGTGAGGATGACCGAACAAAGCACTCGGGAACTTAAGTTTCCAATCCATTTCTAGGATGAAAGAGTGATAGACCTAGACCATCTAAAGGGTGAGCATGAGCCTCTTAATGAAAACAAGTATCTCGAAGGTCGAGAGGGGTGAGTCAGGACACCCTTGACTTGAAATCACCTATGACGAGTGTGTATGGCCGATACTATGTGACGAGCCATGTGCTAAATTACTAGAGCACTCGGTTAAATTTTGCCAAGGCAGTCCATGGCCAAATATGGACAACAACCAAATGGCTTAGTAAGTGGTGTAGAGAGGACACTGTGTGCGCATTACCCTGGTATGCACAAACGCTAAAGGGTTCAAGGCTTAAAGGCTACCCAATAGTAGCATATCAGATTTTACGTCACTACGGCAGGTTCAAGACGCGTGCTACCTGTCCTTATGCAGTGAACTCTTGCGGTTCTCTCGTATGCATTTAGGAGCATTTTTATTTTCAGCCAATTGCATTCATGTGGGGGATTGTTGGAAAAACATGTATAAACATGGGTGTTTCCGAATGGTCGCTGGACCAACCTCGAGTCATTATTACATGTAACAGCGCTGAGTTGTTTATACCGTACTCAACATGTTTGAGTAGCCCGTGTGACGAGCTTCGTAACGGTATATCGCATGACCTATTCGGAGAATGGGTGTGAATACAAAGTGGCTTCAAAGTTGGGCTCTCGAAAGCTCAATTATGGAAAAAACAAAATGGTAATGGAAAACCATTTAGAATAATCCCATATTGGAAGATTGATGGTCAATTTTACAATATATATAGAATACCAACCCATGTAATTGTTAAACTAACATGTCCACATACACCCAAAAGTATTAGTGTGTACCACACATGCGTGCTCGCTCGTGTCTCGGGTCCGCGGGCGCGGACTTGGGATTGGGATTGGGATTGGGATTTGGGATTTGGGATTTGGGGAATGTCTCGGGTCTTGGGTCTTGGGTCCAAATCCGAAAAGGGAGTTTTGTATAAAATACAAAAGCAGTCCCTAGAGTTTCCAGCAACAGAAACGCCAGCAATAAATGAGATTAATTGCTGCGGTTTCAGAATTGATTGAGCGGATTCTGGGGGTGTAACTCCCATAATTAAAGACCATTATGGCTGCGGTTTCAATAGAGGCTATAAAAGGCAGCCCTCCATCTCTCATTTCAGACACACCAGAACACACAACTCACAGCATAGCATACACATTAGAGAGAGAGAACCGCACCACCAACAGCTCGACCTATGGTTCGGTGCCGGTTTCCATACGAACCACTCAGTGACAAGAGTTGTACCTTGGGAACAAAGTCCCGAAACCAGAAACCTCTAAAGGTGGTTCGGAAAATATTGTTTAAGGGAGACTGCCCAGCAGTTGCCTCTCTTTTTTATTTCTGTTCTTTCATTTCAGTACTGTTTTACATTCTGTATTTTATTTTCTGTACTGTTTACATTCTGTCTTTACTTTCCAGTACATTTAGTTTCTGTAATTTCAATTCAATCATTTCCTATTCTGTAATTTCCAATTCTGTAATTTACTTTTCTGTATTTACAGAAACAGTCCAGCAGTTTAGTAATTATACTATTTTGTCTGGCAGTTTCTTTAATTGTCAAAACAGTCCAGTAGTTAGTAATTATACTATTCTGTCTGACAGTTTCAAACAATTACAATTCAGTCCAGCAGTTTAATAATTTATATTAATCTGTCTGGAATTTTAATTAGTGTAATTTAATTCTGTACGAGTCAGAAATTGTAATTTATATTCCAATTGTGAGAAATAAATTGTTATTTTCATTGCGTACTTGTCTTTTAAATTATTGTCCTTTCAATTATTGCTTTTCGATATAGTACCAAAGCCAACAAGTCGTTCTACCATAAAAAATAGTTTTATGCCGAAAAAGTTGCTATCCGATGAAAAAGTCGCTTCTTGGTGAAAAAAACCAATAGCCGATGAAAAAATCCAGTTTATTGATAAAAGCTGCTATTGTGGTGAAAAAAAACCACTATACTGTAAAAGAATCCGTTTCTTATTGAAAAAAAATGTTTTTTGTGGAATCGTTATTTGGTGAAATAAGCCATTTTTTGGTGAACATGGAAGGTTCGAGCAAATAGTTTCGCAATTCTTTTTAAAAACCTTGCATGTTATACTCGACTCTAGAGTTCCTTCGATCCATGCACAAGGTCACCCTAGAGAATTCGTTTCCAATGCTCAGGCTAAAAAGAGCAACAAATGGTTCAGTTTGGTGCTTGGTTGTCACCCTACTTCATTAGAAAACCTAATTTTTTTGCATGGCAATATAATGGGACCGATGATAATCGACTTGTTACTTGTTCAAGAGATTTTGGATTCTTCGTTAGGGCTTGGAAAGTATAAAGACACGTTAATCGAAAGATGAGTTATGCAATATGAACATGTAAACACGGTTTTTCCACCTTGTCGTGATTCTTCAGCATCTTATAAGAAAACATATAAGAAATCGATTATACTTTTGCGTTCAGTTTATGCAGTGATGAGGCTTTTACCTGCATATAGGTTGTTTCGTAAACTGTGTAGTTCAACTCAGGCTTGTGATTTGTATATAAATTATAAGGTTTATTCATAAAAGATGAAAAAATATCATTTTTCCTCTGTTGAAGTCCCAAATGGTCATCTATCGATATCTGTGGCTCATCGTGAAAGTCTTTCAAATTTCAACATTGATAATTATGCCTCATTTCCACATCAGATTATTACGGATTACGTTGGTTGCCCTGTTAATGACCCTTTTAGGGTATTTCCCTCTTCGGTTAAGGGCGTTAGCTCGACAAACTCTCAATTCCGAGGGATCCCTTCGTACAATCTGAACCCGTTCCAAAGGCCCCACTCTTGGACAGGTGGTGGTATCTACAGGCCGCCACTAGTCCACCAGAGAACCACCCTTCCGTATGAACCTCTATCCCCGCCAAATGACGTATACAATCGTATATACGAGGGTTTAAAGGTGCCAAGTCATCAACATATGCCTAGTTCAGACGAATACCAGCTATCGCCTCCATTCTCGCCTTGTCCTCTCTCCCTCTCTTCCAACGAGCATTTCAGGCTTTAATTCTATACGTATGTATATGCGTGCAGAAACTGCACCTGCGAGTATCCCACATCCTATGATGAGCATAAGCGCTAGATATTCTCCGTCTTTCTCTCCTAGTAGACACTCTCTCCCTCCTATGTCTCCTAAATGCACGAGGCTCGATCCTTCATCACAAGACTCCCCTTCTGAAATAAGGATTTCTAGGACATCCGATTCATCACGAGCTGCCAATTCTTGCCACAAGGCCAATTTTACTAATCAATGATTCTCCCTTGGGTTAATTATAGACTTACAGTTCTTTACATGTCAACAAATTTGGATTTTGTTCCTCAACCTTCAAAATTTAGAAATAACACTCTAGACTCAGGAACGAAATCATAAGCTTGGGGTACTCAATAGTTAGGAAGACAGTATTTTACACATGTTTTTGAGTATCTTTGTTTCCTTCTAAACTATTCGATCGCGTCTTATTCTTTAACAGTCTCCAACCTATAGATTTTCCCATTGTAGCTTACAATTTTGAGTACTAATTTGCTAATTTTCGTAGGTTAGTGTAGAAATTCGAAATCTTATGGTGTACAAAACTATGAAGAGCCGTTTGATCATTACTCCAATTTGTTCATCTGACACGTAAATGTAGAAAGCTGTAATACCCTTTGATCCTTACTCTAATTTATCTTCGGATATGTTTCTGTTTTGCTCACCAATCTATCCATGCTTTCCATTTAATACACCAAACAAACTTTTTTACAGTAAACTAACTTACAGATTTATCCCCACTTTCGTGCAATTCTGTTCAAGTAAATGCAGGTTAGTATACAAAAGCCAAAAGGTATAATAGACATGTATTTAATATATTTTAAAAAAGAATCAATCAAGGTAGCCTACAAAAGTGATGTTTGTGCACACAGTTAGATTAGTTGGATTCCGTGATGATGAAAACTGTAAAAAAATGCTGCCGTTAATGCTGATTTACTGGTTGTTGTTGATGCATGTAAAGTTGCACAACAGGTGAGATTTTTAAGTTGCAGAATATTATTTGGAGGAATTTATTTATGCTTTCCTAATTCTCTTTAATGTTTCTAGTAGATGATATGTATCGATAATACATCTATAGGCCATTGTAGCAAAACTAAAGAATGAAAGTTTGATGTGAAAAATCAAAACATTAATAAGTTGGGGTTCAACACAAAATCCTATTTTCAATACTAACTTATTCACTTCTTTTTGTAGGGTTTAAGAGACAGCAGGGAGGATTCGGGCCGTTTCTCAGCTTTGCTATCTTCAAGTGGGTCGCCACCCGTTGGGTTCTCGAGGAGCTCTAGTAGATTGTCTTTCCTGGATGATTTGGATGAGTGTGATTTCTCATGTCCTTTTATTGTTGATGATGTTGATTCATTTGAATCTCTTACCAGGTACTTGTTTTCTATTTATGCTTAATGTTTTCTGAGGTATTCACACATGATGAAATTTTTTATTGCATTAATTGTAATTGAGGTGCAAATTTTGCTGCTTATTCACACAGTTATCTTTTCAAGTAAATTTTAATCTACTTGAACTGGTTTGACTATGCTACAAATGAGACTGTATGGGTTCAGTGGTATCGGGTATGAATTTTTGACATGAACGAGTAAATCCTCAATGAATTTCTTACGTGAAGAAGTTTTCTACTCTTTTCTTTTCTTTCTTTCTTGGCAATGATTTCCGTGGTACGCATAAGTCCATTAGTTCCATGTATGCGCAATTGCGTTGATGATTTCAAAGCAATTTCATTAAATAATTGTGGCAGTAATTTTTTTTACGGAATGCAATTTACTTGGATAGTTGGAATGCTTTTATTTTGCAGAAGTTAGATTTTCTTGTTGCATTTGGGATGATATTTGTTGGATCTAGAGTTGAGCTTTGAGTTTAGACCTTGATTAAGGTGGATGAAGGTTCAGGATATGAACAATAGGATGAGAACTCCCACCATCTTTAAGTTGAAGAATATCATTTTGGTTACAATGTCATCACTATCATTTAGGTTGCCTTGCCTTTTCCTTCTTTTTTATAGCAGTATACTACTATTACTTATAAGTATATCTATACATGTCCAAATCATCCTACTTCAGGTTTCACTAGGACTTTTATTCATTTATATGATGTAAAATTCTTGTAGCAATTACTTTTGCAAGAACTATTCAAGCATGACAGGAATATCAGAGATGAATTTGTTATCCTACTGGACCTGGACTTGGCCATGTTGGTTGTTGATCTCAAAGGGCATTAAACTACGCTACAAGTGATGATATAGTTTTGCTATTTTGACTTGGATTGATTGTAATATGGAAAGGCCTACATGATTCGTGTACGTCCTCTTGGAGCGAGGAAAACAAAGTAAAGTGTATTGAGAGACAATATTTGGTTTCATAAGATTATGTTTCTAGCTTTGGATGAATCAATTTCGCATTCCACTCTGTTCTCTAGACAATATTAAGATGCTTATGGTTTTCCGTTCTCTACCACAAAAGTCTATGGCAACCTAATGGGTTAAATTCAGTTGTGAAACCATGCTTGCAATGAATAAGGTGTCAATATATAGTCACACAACATATTGATATCACATGGAAAAGCAATTATATGAACCCGGTCCACTATTATTTAGGGTGTGCCAACCAATAAGATTTTTTAGTTTTAAATTTGAATTAATTTTAGGGTGGTTATATTTGGGTTCATTAATATGTGTTGAGTTTTTAGTGAATGACACACCTTAAATAATAGTGAACCGGATTCACGATAGTGTTACTCTATCACATATGTGGGATAAATGCAACCCGTACTAGGAAAAAGTTACAAAATCATATGATTTTATAAGAGTTGTTATTGATTTGCTTTTCTTGTTTTCTAATTCCTACTATTTTTGCAGCCATAATGTTGATGGGATAGGAGGGTCGAGTAACACGTCACAAGCATCATCAACGGCTAAGAAATCACAAGATTCTGCTGTGGGTGCCCTCGTTCTCATGCTCAAGCACGTACCTCCCCTTCACCATGATTCTTCAAGTTGCTATTCATCTTGCTCTTCTTATAAGACTGAGGTCGGCGGAAATGACATGGCAGCTTCTGAATTTTTCATGACCCGGAAATCATCAGATACCATTGAAGAGCTTCGGAGCTATAAAGCAATGAAAGACTTGTTGCTATCGAAAAGCGGGACAAAATGTTTCTGTCAAGAAAAATATCTAAATCCAGCTTGAAAGAAGGATTGCGTGTTTTTCTACGTTAGCGACCATCGTATTCCCTGTAAGAGGATAATGGACACAGTCTCAAAATAGACATATACCATCTTATATCCCTCTCAAAGCAGTATGAAAATGAATAGAGCAGTTGTAAACTTCGATTTACTCAAACTTCATGCATACATTTGCTGTTTTAGTTGATTGCTCTGTTGCCGTTTTGTAGATTGAGGCAAGTTGGCAATCTCACCATCCAATTGGAAAGGTTCAGACAACACTGCTAGGTTATTTTCTCAACTGATTGAAAATATTGTGGAGAAGGACTCATGGATCATGTATATAATAATTTGGTCGTAAATCAACTTTAAGTACAATCAGCTAATTGGTTCCTTTCTTTACCACTAAACTATGTAGAGATTGATGATCTTTGGCTTCTTTATGTTCTCGTGTTTTTATTTATTTATTATTCAGTGCTTATACTTCTTGTTACAGCTTCAATTCATGGCTAATTATTCATCTATTTATAAGTTGTTAAGAATTTAAATGTGTACTTTGTCACCTCTGGAAAAAGTTTACTTCTGTGGTTGTTAGATGCAACCAAACAAGCTTAATGTCTGGATAAATGCACATTGAAAATATGTTGATGTTGGTTCTAACGTAAATTTATTAGCCATCCATATCAATAAAAAAGTAATATATTTGTGAATCAACGTCAGAAAGGATTAAGTAAAATACAGTATATGCAAAATAATAACACCAATATTTTCATATGGGAAATTTCCAGTTTTAGATCTTTAATCAAGTCTGAAGGACACTCCTTGGAAGTTATTCAAGTTTTAATCTAAACGTGTGGAGAAGATCAAACTATCCCTATGCGCAAATTTTTTGACCCACTTCTCAATCCACTAACTTCCATTTCTCCTTCTTGGCTCATTAAGTGCATTGTGTTGATGTGTGCATCGAATGGCCATTGTCGAGCGCCAACTCGACCAAAAGACAAAAGAGTTTACCCGAGAAGGAAGATTAGACTAGGGTACGTAGAATTGTACAAATTAATCTTGAAACATTGTAAACCACTCCTTCATATAAATAATAAGTAAACAGTTTGACTATTTCATATTGTTTGTACTCGACTTAATTTACTTATGTGCGGATAACCCGTAAAGCTTATTTCTTCATCAGTATCGTACAATCCAAAGTATGCCACTAAACGGATAAACAAAAAGAAGAACAAGAAAAGGTAGGGATTGATAGAAGAAACACAGTAGAAAGTTGGGTGCGAAGTGCATGAAGCCAAAAACTCAACGGCCAACCCGAAAGCCTGTCCATAAAACTCGAAAATAATATTATAAATCTGGTCACTATTTCAGGTCTGACAAATAATCAGATTTTTAGTTTTCATTTTCATTTTTTTTGTAATCAAATCTTCATTAAAGAAATGGGTCAGAGGCCAAACGAAGAGTTAATTGGCAAAATGTCAACAAATATACCGTAGCCAAACATAAATAAAGTAAGAAAAAATAAACCAAAAAACAAATCTAACTCTTCCCAAAATCTACGGGTCCGTTTGATAACTGATTTTTTGGTCCAAAATCAGCTTTTAAAAATCCATTGAAAATTTATATTTTTAAATCTATAATTTATAAATTTTTGAGGCTAAAAATCAGATTTTTAAAAGGTAAATAATCTGATTGTTGAAACATCCAAAAATTATTAAAATTCAAAAATTAACTAAAAAAATGTTCTTTGTTTTTATAATTAGTTTAAGAAAGTTATTTTTGAATTTATTAAAATGTATTATGTTTTTTTTTAATAATTAGTTTGAGAAAGTTATTTTTGAATTCAGCAAAATATAATGTGTTTTTAGGGATGGTCAGACATAAAAGGTCTAAAATTAGTGTTAATTCAATAATCTTGTGTAAGCTAGAGATATTTAATTTACAATCGTAAACTACTTCGTCTCTCTCTCTCTCTCTCTAAATAATGGCGACGAGCCTCCCATTTCGCCACACTCTCTCACTAAAACCCCACTTTCACCCACTCTCTCTTCGTCCCACCAAGCTCCTTCCCATAAAGGCCTTCAAGAGCGACTTCGAGAGGTTTAAAAAACGCGTGGAGTCGGGTGAGGTGTGGAGGACCGTCAACGAGGGTTTCGAGCAGCTCGTTTACGAGGCTAAAAAGACTGCCGAACGCATCGACAGGCGTTACGAGGTGTCACGACGTGTTTCCGAGGTAGCCGAGACTGCTTCTGTTAGGGCTAGGGAGCTCGACCGGGACTATGACGTCAGCCAGCGGTGGCGGTCCTTCTCCCTAGAATTCTCCCGAAACTTGCCTACGGTATTTTACTAGAAAGTAGTAGTATTAAGGATAATTTATGTTTGGTATAATAACTGTTATCCGTTAACAAATTCTATACCGGCTTGCAACTTGCCTACTGTTTCTTTCGTTTTACTAGCATATTACTATTATATCGGTCACTGTTTCCGGGAAGGAACTAGGTGGAGAAAGTCGAGGGTCATGGGCCCCTTTTTTGGGAAAAGTGATTTTTTCTATGTATTTTGATCAAAATCTTCAGAAATTAGCATTCAGCCCCGCCCCCACCCGTATTACGAAAAAAAACTCGTATATGGTATGGAAAAAAATTATGTCCCGTTTAGCTTTCTTGGTTTCGCCTCTGCTGCGTGATTAATTGAATTTGTGCTGGGTCAATTCCACTTGCCTACGGTTTCTTTCCCTTAACCAGTGCCCTTGTATTTTGCCTGTAGGGAGAATTTATGTTTAATATAATAAACTATCATCCGTTAACAATTTCCATACGAAATAAGCAGAAACTGATCAATTAACATACTATCAACAAATTGATAAACAAAAAGTTGTCAAAACTGGATGAGTAAGCACTTTGGGTTCCATTCTGATATGAAAATTGACGCATTCATATATCAAACTGGTCAATTCTGAGTTCAAAATTGATACATTCGTAGTACGAAAACTGTTTAATTTGACGAAAGTTTGTTGATTGATTAATTTATCTGCTTATTTGGTATGAAAAAAATGTTAAAATTTATAGATCCGTATGTAATTTATTAAACGATAATAGTTTGGAATAGTAAACATAAATTAACCCTTACTATTATATTGCTCACTGCTTGCTTAATTTACTTTGTTCTGGGTCAATTCCAAACAAGAGTAACAATTTTGCAGTCATTTGACATCCGCTTTTTTTAGTCATAAAAACAGAGAAATGAAAAGGCAACAGACAAGCAAGTAATAGACTTGTTTCCAGCATAAAATTGATTTGAAAATTTGTTTCTCCGACGAAGTACACATCCAGCCCTTTACAAAACAAGCGGATCTGTCAGTGGGTTTGTGAGTATAGTATTCCTCTTCAAAATGCAATGACAAAAAAGTTTGCTTCAAAAATGCAGTCTAGTGCTTCTTACCAACTTATCTTTCTTTTTTTTTACTTATAAGCGACTTCTTGACTAGACAATTTATTTTTATTGATAAGTCATTTTCACTTATAAGTGACTTATAATATATAAACAAATTACTTTCTTAATCAAAACGCTAAGAGAAGAAGCAGTTGCCAAACAGGCACTTTATTACTTCTGGAGCATCTATTTCGGAAAGTGGGACATCCGAAAATAGAACAATCATCCGTATAACTGGGACGGTGGGAGTTAAAAAATTTCATCTTATCTCATCATAGGGGAGGAAACAGCAGTGGTATAACAAGAAGTAGATCCTTCGAGTGTCACTTATTTGCTACCGACCACCAAAAATTCTTCTTTGGGAGTTAATGATGTTTGACTATAGTGTAGAGTTAACGATATCCATAACTGGTAGATTGAGAAACAGTGAATGTACTTGTAACAACTCCATTTCTTAGAATTGTCCGGGGAATTGGCTGGTTTTTCCTACTAGGAGATATAAAGATATCTGAAATTTCATTTAGCAAATGGGACAGTTTCATATTAATGAACTATAATCTGATTTCAACCTTGCTTACCTGGACATTTTTAGTGAGGTAATACTTGAAAATGGGGTATAGATGGATGTGCCTTCTTTCCCTGTTGACATGAAAGTTTATTCCCCATATACAGGCAAAAAATTGCCTTCATAATTGGTAGACTAGGTTGATGCTGTAAGTTTGACACTTTCAAACATCTCTTTATCAATATTAATATCTCCTTTAAAGATATCCATTAACCATTACCTCAACCACACGATTACTGATTTACATTGTTGTATGACGTTAGCTCCATTTCTTCTTGGTGAAAGTGTTGTTTTTCTTAGTTGGTATATTTTTTCTTACAATCTCCCATTTGCAGCATTATTGGTCCAATTTTCAGTAACATACACCGGTTGTTCCCTTTCCTTCAAATACACCAGTATTGGTTTCCATAGTTTTAGTAAGTTACACTGGTAGTCCTAACCTATGGGGGATCAAATGACCATTAGTGTTATACAAGGGAACCATTCATAGTCTATTTAAATTTGGGAACTATTGTGTGACTTGCTTAATATATGGGGCCAATAGTGTGCTCCAATTTAAAATTCGAGGGTCAAATGAAAGTATTGTCCAAAATACAGGAACTACTGCTGTACTTCACCCCAACTTTATTCTTCGACTTTCTTGCAGTCTTGCAACTACCGGATATTAGATTTCTTAACCCCTGTGTTGACTGATATAGTTACTTTTGTTAATTATGTCGTTTTATTCAATGCAGTACAGGAAACAACTTAATGACTTTCTCAATACTCCTGTGGGAAGAAGTTTTGCCGTAAGTATTGTTCAATTCCTAGTTTGATTACGTCATTGATTAAACTATATTCCTTTAAGAACCAAGCAGTTGGGAGCATGTTGAGCATAGTATTTGTTTTAAGATTCTGTTTTAGTGCCATTGCCCTGATGTTGAAGAAATATATCTTCTCTTTACGTTATTCATATATGTCCATACTCTTATATAATCTTATATTGGCTGATTTGGCTTTATGTGTTTACAGACAGTGTTTTTCCTCTGGTTTGCATTATCTGGATGGCTTTTCCGAGTATTGATATTTGCAACATGGGTGCTCCCGTTTGCTGGTCCCCTTCTGATTGGAACAGTTGCAAACAACTTTGTTATTAAGGTAATACACAATTTTGTAATTACATTTAAATAAACAAGTGCATTTCAACTTTCTCCTCTATGGGATTTTAAGAGGGTAGTAAGTCCACAAATTGGATAGGATAGATACCATCTCTTGCAGAAGGTTAACTTTGACATTAATTCTCTGGACAAGAACTATACCCACCTTGATAATGAGATGTTAAGTGAAGAAGTTTTTTTAGTGCATGGGCAGTAAAAACGATGTCTGCTTTTCGTTTTTTGCACGTGTGCCCAAAACCCCGTGATAATACCTGACTTTTTTAAACAGGATCTACATCAAACTATAGGGATTAGAGTTCTATAAAGCACGGTACTTCGAGATTGCCGACGTATCTAGTACTTTGCGTTCACTCTGGGTACTTACTTATTTAACAATAATATAAATTAATTATGATATATTATTAGGTAAAGATCCATTAGGCTCATACACAAAATGAGATATCTTGAGGTATGAATGAGACATTTGGAAAATGTTTTGATTACTTTTCTCTATTGTTCTCTTTCTAATTCTTTCGGAGGTCATATAAAAATAAAACAAACCCTCGTCGAACCCTCTCGGTTAAAATTCCAAAATCAGCGTATTCTCGTACTCGTACAGGTGCTTCCTAGTTGGAAGTTTTTTTAAAACGACGTCTCATATGTAGCCCGCTTGTGTTGATAATTGTTCAACCATTCTAATTGAAAACAAACTATAGCCCTTTTGTGAAAATTTAAAAGAACCCAAGATTATTGATAATGTCACCATATTGGTTTCTGCAGGGAGATTGTCCAAATTGCAAGCGGCAGTTTGTGGGTTATAAAAACCAAATTGTACGATGTACAAGCTGTGGAAATATTGTATGGCAGCCTCAAGGTAGAGATTTCTTCTCAAGAGATGGTAAAGGTCGATCTCCTTCTAAATCTGACCCTGATATAATCGATGTTGATTTTGAGGAGAAATAAATCATCGACATATTATATTCTGCTTTATATTATAAAAACAAGAAATGAAAAATGAAGTAATTCATCATTACTGAGTTTTGTTCTATATTGTGTATTATCCCTTTGTATCTGTAATGCTTGTAGGAGTTAACAGCTTTGTTAAATAGTTGTATTCTTACCTTTTTCTTTACTAGTTGGCAATAAGTTAGCAAACTTGTTCTGTTATTTGTGTTTCTGCTGGAGTAGCTTGTGATTGCAATTTCACCTTTTAGTTTTTGTTTCCGATTGACAGTTACGGATCTTATGGTGATGGTGGTGTTTCAAGTCATGATATCCATCAATAGTAATCAGACCATCTTTCAAACAAATAACACAATTTCGCGTCTTGATATAGCCACTGACTAGTATAGTATGCTAACAATAATAGCATGCGATAGGTGACCACTTTGCATTATTTGCATTTGGGTTTCCCAAGTTCTTATCAAACACTAAACGTGAAATTATCACTTCAATGAGAGAGCATTGAAGTCTCACATGCAAAATAAAGCATTAGGGGATATTTTTCTCGAGAAAGAAGCAGTGTGAAATTTCAGGAAAAACTGTAATGGGTAATGGTAAACTTCTAATTCAGGGAAGAAGTAGCTTTTAAGCAGAGAAGCTATATCTTTTGAGGTTTTTGGAAAGAGCATGGTTCAACAGCTTCTACATTTTTCGAGTTTTTTGCCAAAATGGGTTTTTCAGTAGAATAAATGCCCAGAATGGGCTGCCTTTCAGAAATATTCCCAAAATGGTCTACTTTCGAAAAACGACCGATCGAAATGACTAAAACGACCGGTCGTTTTATTATTGAACTCTCTGGAACAATTTGGACAATAAACGATCGGTCGAATTGGACAATACGACCGGTCGTTTTTCAGACAAAAACGATCGGTCGTTACGTACATTTCGATCGGTCGTTTTTCGGAAATACTTGTACTTAAAAAACTCATCTCATTTCCACAGACCTTAAAAACGACCGATCGCTACTATAAAACGACCGATCGTTTTAAGTAGAAATTCTTCCAATGAGCACAACACAAAAAACGACCGATCGCTATGATAAAACGACCGATCGTTTTTTGTCTGAAAAACGACCGATCGTAATGTACATAACGACCGATCGTTTTTGGTCCAAATTGTTCCAGAGAGTTAATGATAAAAACGACCGGTCGTTTTATTCATTTCGATCGGTCGTTTTTCGAAAGTAGACCATTTTGGGAATATTACAGAAAGGTAGCCCATTCTGGGAAATGATTTTGGTCACTGTACCATTTCAGAAAAAAACTCACATTTTTCAAGGAAAGAACCTAGACTGTAAGTTTTTCAAGCCGGTTAAACAAATAAACAATACGATTCACCTTTTATACATTAGGGCAAAAAATCTGAGCTTATTAAAGCAGAACCAAACAAGACCAAGCTGAAACTAGCTATGTTAGCCAGATCACAACCCACGAGACAAAACAGAACACTAAATTGAGGCTTTTTTACTGCACTCCACATTAGTCATTTCGTTGACTGCAAATCCCATATTTTCCTTCCGATCACACAGTGACGACTGAGAGGGGACCGGTGAATCTATTCTTGTTTTAGTAAATTATTTATAGAAAATAAATTTTTTCTTCTGTGTACGATGATATCTCTAGGGCCAAAAATGTGGCTATTTAATAAAGTGCATGATTTCTTTCAATTATGACATCTTTGTAAATTTTGTTATGTGCTTATCAAATTAGCTTTTCAATTATGATAGTCAACAATATGAAAAATTAGTTAATGAAATTGAAATAAATCCTTTTAAACTTAAGAAATTATTAATAAACATATTATTCTTTTATATAAAAACTTAAAGTTCCTAGTTAGTTACTTCAAGTTATCAATTATATTCTGTATGGAAACGGCAAACCCATTCGGGAAATGTCTGCCATGGGTATTCAATTAGTTCGGACTTGATTCGTATTGAATTGGGAGCAAGACAAAAAAAATTCTTATATCAAAGAGGCCCGTGCCTCCTTTGTTGAAATACGGACAAATGGTTTGATGCGGGATTTTCTAATAATCGACTTTGTCAAATCCTCTATTTTGGCTAGAATATCTAGCATATGGGGTGATACTTATCTTTTTCTCAATACAACCCCGTCTCCAAACGCTGTAGCTACTCCAAATTGTAAAGTAAAAACTGGAAGTAAATACTTGTCGTAAAAGTAATTTAGATTTATTTTTGCTTAAATTTCCTTGACACGTTATTTACCTGTAAAATTTGTATAACACATACTTTTTTTAACAACGAGGATGACGATATTAATTACTCCGTGAGAACCAGATGTTCGAGTTTGCGCTCTCCTCGCATATTATTATAATAACTTTTTGTATAAAAGGAACCTTATGATATATTCATAAAAACAATCTCGCCGTAGAAACAAGCTAAATTTTATTTCGGCTTTGAAAATTTCAGGAACATATGATATCTTCCAAGAACTCTTCAAAAAACATATCTTCAATCTCAAGTGCCACACACTCGCTTTCTAGTTGTAGGTTCATCCAATGGTCATCGGTCCAAATATCATTAGCTACAATAGCCTCCACAACCAAATTAGGCCCCAACTTCGGATTCATTATTTTGCTAACCTTACCCCACACCTCTTCCAAAATCTTGTATTTGGTGGGCATTGGAGGTACCCTACAATTTGAGGATAATCTTCTTGGATAGTATGTGAATGAGGTATCGTATATCTGAACTAAGACCTCATTGACTAAATCGAATAAAAGTTTGTGACGACAACAAAGTTCGTCTATAGGAGACAAGTCTTTGCCATTCCAACAAGACTCGACCTCATCAAACACCGAAGGGTTCAAAGGATGGTCCAAAGAGTGCCAAGGGAAGCGGAGTCCATTTCTCATAAAGCCCGACTTGTCTAGTATATTGCTTACATAATGGAAGTTATCGTCTAAATTATTGTTAATCGTTTTGTTCGATGTAGTGCTAGATCGAGGCAATGATTCGGAATAACATTTTTCCGAGTCGACTGAAGATTCCTTGTCAAAAGAATTGTTTTCCCACTCAAAATCTATCAAACATGAACAGAAGATAAGTTAAAATGTTTATTCAATTTTAGAAAGAAGCTTCAAAGCATCGTCTTTGAATTATTCATTTATTCTAATCATGTTTCTTCATCAAAGTCTTCAACAAAATCGATGAACAAATAGCATAAGAACACGGTCAATGGTGGAGGAAAATTCAAATTTCATGGTATTTGTCATATGGTTTCATATACCCGACCCTAATTCATTGGGATTCAGGCTTAATTAATGATGATGTTGGCGATCATAACATTGGGAAATAAATAATCTACATTACAGACATCCGAAGTGAGAATAAATTTGAGAAACTAAAAACAAATAATATACTAATCTTTTGGACATTCGGCATAAACATAGAGGGAGTACTTTCTCTCTTTCATCTCCTTTTATTTGCTAATGATGCTATGCTGAAGCTTTGTACGTACTTTATGAGATGGCTGTACTTGATTAAGCATTTTAAGGTGCTGGTTTTTTTCCCTTATGAGACCTAGGATTATGATGGTAAAACTGAAGCTTAATCCCTCCTTATTCCTAGGATAATTTTAATTGGAGGAGTGTAAAGATGATTAAAGTTTTAATTATGCGGTTGCTCTCAGATTCACTGCAGATATCTTGTTCAAGAAAGAAGAGGATCAAACCCCCTAGAAGACTATGGCACAAACTGATTTCATATTGAGGATATTAGTTGTTTTTAGTCCCACAGGTGGTAATTTTCATAGACAGTCTCTATGATTTTAGAGTTTTTGTAAGAGCTGCGTATTTAAGGTTTTTGGGGGAATTGCTGGCTTGATTTTTGACCTCTTTAAATGTAGCTTTTAGTTGTCATAAAATCACCCTTTTGGTCACATTGATCTGGTGTTAAAAGGGAGATATAAGGTGAAGGGGCATAAGGAGAAAAGTGGTGATTATTTTGAGCTCGTTTTGCCTTTTAAAATGAGGTTAGAAGATGGCCAGTTTTTTCTTTATTCCCTTGCTTAAGCAGCTATGGGTTTCATGTTACTGTGAGGCTAATCGTTGTGTTCCTAATTCCGAGTTTGTTTATCGGAATCTGCTTTATTTTAAATGCCTCCATGCATGGGGGCATGTCCCATGGTTAAAGACTTGATACTTCTATTTTAATAAAATTCATTTCCCTTGAAAAAAAAATAGAGAACCCTTTCTTTTGTTTTCCGGGAACACTACCTAAAGGGTTAAGAGAATGACATACCGAGGAAAAGCTTTGGAAAATCCAGTTTTGTACTGTGTCAAACCTAAAAAAATGTACTAATTAACCTAGCTAATATGCAAAATTTTAGTAAACAAAATAATTAAAGCTAGCAATTATTTGTTACCTCTGGAAGCCAAAAAACCAGTTAGGCCCATCATATCTTCTTGAGGATTACTCTGAAATTCCAGAAGCGAACTCGAATGTGGAAGTTTCTTGTCATGGTCTTCTACGGGATCAGTTTCCTCATTTTTCTTCACAACTTTTAGCAAAACCATTTGCCCTTCTGTTTCCATACAAGCATTCATTACCTTAGCTTTATCATGCTGATTTATAATTTCTACCAAACTTAATGAATCATCCATACTGTTGTCATCCCTATATAAATACTCATATAATCGACTGTCATTGACGCTGTTTCTATTACTATCCAAATCTGCGCTATGGCCATCGCAAGTTTGTTCGATTTGAAAGGCACCATATAAATCAATACGAGAAAGAGACCGTGCCCTTTTAAACGAGAACTCATTTGTCAACTTCAAGCTCTTCGTCGAACTAAATGTAGGCTCCCCAATAAAACTCTTAGGTAATAGATGAACATATTTTTCAAAAGATAACTCATTTGAAGATTTTTTTTTACTATACTTTTTTGTCACATCTATGACTTGTTGTCGATTAGTAAACAACTTATCATTTTTCAAGTGAGACCAAATATGGTTCTGTTCATAGTCCAGTTTAGTGAACTTGAACGCTTGTGATAGATTAGGCGAAGGGTACGAACATGACCGCGTTAGTTTTGCCCGAGCCTTATTTGTCTCGAGATTACAAAAGCTTTTAGCAATACCTCCGTCTGTATATTTGGAAACCTTTGAGAATAAGTTTTTGTTCACCCTATACATTTCCAAAACATCTACTACATCAATATCCTCTTGTACTTCATAAGCGTCCAAAACATGTTTTTTTCGACTATTAATATGTTCTCGGCAATGTTGTTGTTTATTTGATTTATTGACTTCGCTATAGATTTGTTGAGACCTTGATTGTGTTGATGAAACTGAGGCCGTTTGTTTATAGCCCTCTTCCTTGGATGGCTCTTTGGAAATTAGGGACTTAATGCGTGTTCTGAAAGTCGACCTTTTATTGGTTGAGCTAGTTTTTCTCGTACTAGGACTAACCTGATGAATCACAAAGTAAAAAGTGGTATGTTTATACGTCCAAATAATATAGTTCAAAGCATAATGGTGTAATAGTGACAATTTGTAGGTCATGATATGTACAGTCGTCACACTCACTCGTAAATAAGTTTTAAGAAAATCTGAAGATTACACTTACAGAAATGTGACTCTCCACGGAATCATAGGCAATCAGTCTCATTTTTCGTCTTCTGGTACCTACAAACAAGAAATCTTAAACATATTCCAAATTAGGGAATCGTTTTCCATTCAATGCAGAGGTCAGTTTCTACTAACTGAACGCATTTTAAGATTCTTGCCTAAAAACAAATGAAAATGCAATGAAAACATAAGTAATACCGACAAACACAAATTACAACACCCTTCTTATAGAAAAAAAAATTTTAAGGCTTGTTTGCAGCTTTAGAGCTCATATTATATATTCACATTGCCCTTATAATTTGTCGTGCCTTTGTTGAAACAATATGAATGAGGTATATTGTTGAGCTTTCACCTGTAAAACCAAGGTTTTATGTCTTCTTACATGAACTGTCGTAAGTTAAAAATAGAACGAGCCCAATAAATTGTCATACTCTCTTAATAGCCAAAAAAAAAAACTAACTTCTTATAATGAACTTATTAAATATTTACTAAGATGAATAATTGTTTACCAATCGAATATTTTTCTATACCTTTCTTTCTGCAAGGTAGCATCTTCCGAACATTCTTTTGCCAAATACTGTAATTTAAGGCACGAAAAATACCCCATATACACCCTGGATGTTTGTTTTCAACAACGTCACTATCCATCTCCATGTCTATTTGCCTCACCATCTCCTATATAGTATATGTTTTAGTATATGATGAACAAAATCTGCGAACCTGCTAATTATAAACTATATTTATCTAGCTCCTGTTTGTTTAATAAAAATGCCACACTATATGGTCTGTGGATATATTAATATTTCAATAAAGGCCGGTATGCAAGTGAAATTATGTATATTATTATCACCTTCTTTGTGAAAAAAGCATCTAACTTCTATTGTTTTATACAAATTTACATGTAGTGTACGATAAGCTAGTGTTATTCTTAAGATTAAGATTTTGCATCTTAGGTCTTGTCAGTTTGCAGTTTTTAAGCTCTTCTTCTTAAGAATTTTGTCTTTTTGGCTTGATCAACACTATAAGGCTGGATGAACACATGATACATCTTTTTTCCTTAGCTACGCAAATTTATTTACTTAAAAGTCAGAAGCTGAAGAAGCCCTCATGAAAAAATATATAATCCAAGCATGAAAAGAGTTAAAACAGAATTTCAAAGAGTCTTCTTCTAAATTTTCTATGGAGATATAAAACCATGAGATCAATTTTAAAAGAAATACGTAAACCAAAAAACAGTAACACGTAATCCGTTAGCATGTCTAAGATCATGGGAACGAAGACACCATCTTCAGAACAACTAAAATGCTACAATATTCACTTACTTCGTTACGAAAGACGGGAAAAAAGAGTAAAAGCCTAACCTTCTTTATTTCTTTATGACGGCTTCCGGGAGAGACAGAGAGGCACAAAGCCCATAAACTCGTAAGAAGCTACTTTTGTCAAATTCTTTATTTATGAGAATATAATTAGAAGATTGGTTCTTATAATAGTAAGTAAGAGAGCCATTATGCGGGTATATAGCAAACAAACTAGTTGTCAATGCTCTTTCTATATATGTAATGTGTGTGAATCAATATAGCCAATAAGGAGAATTTGTATTGAGAGTGGAAAACGGCTAAATACTCTGTCAAAGTGTCCATACATGGAGCTAGGCTGGATATTAAATCAATAAAATATATGTATACGGTTCGGCTAACAAGTGTGCATGAGGCATTTTTTAAGTTTTATCCACATTTTTATCAATATATGTTATTTATCATGAGTAGTATCTTGTCTTTGATTACTCAATCTATCACATATGATTTATGGTAATATTGTGATGTTTTATAGCAAGAAAAATAAGTAGTGATTTGATTATGTAAGATTATTTTAATGGTTAACATCTTACACAACCTTACAAAAAACGAATTACATAATGGATTATTTATTGTTTTTGCTTAGCTTCAAATTTATTTATTTCAACTCAATTAAAGACAAATAAAAAAATAATAGAAAGAACTTAAAAGACGAAACTGAGTAGCTTGGAAAAAATAAACAATGAAAAACTTGGGGAAAATAAAAATGAAAAAGATTTGTAATAAATTTGGAAAAAAACAATGAACAATAATGTCAAACCATACTCTCAACACATCAGTCCTTAATGTAAATTTAAAATTTTATTTTCATCCCGAAATTTAATAGTTTGCTATTCGGCCGTATATTTAATATTTTTAATTAATATTTAAGTTTAGTATAGTCTCAAATAGGGTTCTATAATATTATATTTGAGTTTTTATTTTGTTAAATAGTCAAATAAAATATATTAAAATTTTAAATATTTTTAATTAATATTTAAGTTAGGCTAGTATCAACTAGGATTTCATAAATATTATATTTGGGGTTTTATTTTTGTTTTTGTTGGGTGTCAAAAGAATTATAAAAATTACATAAATAACTGTCTGCTAATCAGTCTGGTTGAGATAGTCTGGCTTTATAGCGTTAGTACAGGCAATATATCGGATTCAAACCTAGTATATATTATTTGTTTTATTTCACTGTAGGATTAGAAATGAAATACGGAAACAAAAAAAATAATGTTGATATACTTATTTCCTTAACAAAACATTTACTATAGATTTACATAATTTTCCCCTTAAAATCCCTCCAAAATATACTTCCATATTGTAGTCATATAAATTTAATAATTCTATTAGTTATAAAATAAGTTACCTTAATTATCATTCTTAACCAAAACCTTAAGGGCATTGGTTAGCTTTTCCCATAAATATATTATACACACATCATCTCATAGCATGTACTATATGAAATTCTATGAAGATTGTAAAAATGATTAGCAAATTCCAAACCAATCCTTTTTCACAATTGATATTTTTTGAAAATTTTAGGACTTGTTTTAAGAAAGGACAGTGAAGTAACCACAGAGCCTTGTTCAAGAGTTTTGGATTTACAGAGGATACCAATTAGTTTTTTATTATTTTTGCAAAGTAACAAGTGTCGCAAAGAACGATCAATAAATGGTGGAGTTGAGGGGTGTTTTGGAGGAGCTAAAGGTATTCAGGAAGGGATCTTTTTTATCCCTTTATATTTTTGTAATTTGTATGAATGTTCTCTCTCATTTTAGATAATTTCTGTAAAAGTTCAGATTTCAATTTCATGATAAATGCAAAAAAACTCAATTTGAATCACCTTTGTTTTGCGGATGATCTCCTTATTTTTGTTAATGGTGACATCAATTCTACCAAAATCATTATGAATTCTTTAAAACTTTTCTCTAGATTTTTTGGTCTCGATTCTAACCCTCTTAAAAGCTCTATTTTTTTTGGTTCTGTAGAGGATATAGACAAAAATGCACTTTTAGATTTTCTTCATTTTAAAGAGAAAAAATTACCAATTAAATATTTGGGAGTTCCCCTCATATCTAGTAAACTCAAAGTTGTTCAGTGCAAAATTCTTGTTGATAAAATAACCAAGAGAATTGTTTCTTGGAATGGTAAATTTTTGTCTTATTGTAGACTTCAACTCATTAATTCTATTCTTATTAGTATGAATTGCTAGTGGTGCTCCCACTTTATTATTCCTTCTAAAATTATTAAAGATATTGAACAAATTCTTTATAGATTTTTTGGGTCTAGCACTAGCCTTAAATTACATGGAGCTAGAATAGCTTGGTCTTATATTACTCTCCCTTTCAAAGAAGGGGGTCTAGACATTAAGAAATTTAAAGAATGAAATATTTCTCTCATTATTAAACACTTATGGAATCTATATGATGCTTCGGTGGGCACATTGTGGAAAAAATGAATTAATACTTACAAGCTCAAAAATAGAAGTATTTGGGCTATTAAATCCCCTCCACGAACATTTGGGCTTGGAAAATTTATTTTTTTAAAATATAGAGCTTTGCTAAAAGACCTATTTTATTTTAAAATAGGTAATGGAGATAATATTTTTTCTTGGTATGATTTCTAGCTCCCCACTGGTCCTATTCTCCCTCGAGACAATATTAGAACTCTATTTCTTGCAGGAGTATTGACCCAAATGGTAAGCTTTCTGTCATAATCTCTCGTAATGTGTGGAATTGGCCTCATACTAGGTCTAATGACCTGTTACTCATTAAAAACACTCATCATCCCTCCATTCATCTAGGTGAGGACACATTGAAATGGACCCCCGAGTGACAAATACTCTGTCAAATGTATGTCGGAGACCATTGGAGTTTAAAAAAATACAAGATAAAATGGAGCAATTTAGTGTGGTTTAATAATAATATTCCTAAATGTAGCATCATTTTATGGCAAGCTATTAAGGAAAGATTACCTTCTACTAATAAAATTGCTAAATGGAATGTTAATGCTAATTCTACTTGTCCCATTTGCAATATATCTCTTGAAAACTTGGATCATCTTTTTTTTAATTGGAGTTTTTCTATAATCTTTACAAATGCTCTTCTTAGAGCTGGATTTATTTATAACTGTACGAAGTGGAAAGAGTGGATCGCTTGGGCTATTACTACTTCTAAAGGGAAATTTTTATCTGTTACCGTAGGAAAACTCATTTTTTCTATTATTATTTATCTCATTTGGAGTGAAAGAAATGACATAAATCATAAGCATAGATGTTCTGAACCTAGTAGCATCATAGCTCACTTGGATTTCTTGATCAAAACTAAGTTCGAATTAATTAAAAATATGCTCAATAACAGAAGAAATGAAGTTATTATCAAAGATTGGAATATTGTTGTCTGATGGTTTGCGGACCAGTAAGGTTTGGATCGGTTGTAAACCTTATATTATTATACTAGGTGCTAATGATTTGGCTAATTTTATTTCTATGATCTGGTGCACTTGCAGAATCTTTCTAAATTTTCCTCGTGACAACAATATTTTCTTGAATTTTGCTAGAAGAAATTGGCTTATAAAAAAGTGTTGTAATTCTCAGAAAACAATAAATGAAGAATGCAATAACAAATGCTGGGTTACGAGCAATGAAGATGAAGTTGGCAACTCTCATTTGGTTTATTTTGATTCAAAAAGAATATGTTTATTTGCTGGTAGTGCTTGGGAGATCACTCATTAAGAAAGGTTGTAGTTATTATATCTCCCTTAACTGTTTAAGTACTTATTGTTACGGTGGACATATTTGTCAAAAGACTACGTTTCTTTTCTTTTTTTGTTAGTTTACAATTAATATCGTTACTTATTCGAACTAATTTCTCATCCGTTTTAAGCGTGTAATTGAGTTTTTCGTGGTTCTTGATTGTTTCGGTTAATATAAGCTAAATTTTCAAAAAATAAATAAATGATGAATCATGTTACCGAATGAGCGATTCAAGATATAGCAACGAAAACATTTAACACAGATATTAATTTCTTTTTCATATAGTACTATATACTCCTATTCTTGCAGGATTTATTTAACTATATATTTGTCGTGTAGCTTACGTCAGATATATTAATAAATGAGCGCCGGATGTGTAAATTCAATATTTTAGGTTTTATAACATTAATTAAAAACTGATTATATACGCATAATTAATACTTGCATTCATTTTCATGTTTGACGATACAACATAGTTTTGCTTATACTATTTCTTTTTATCATTGATACATCTTCATTTGTAATAAGTACAAGAGGATTTGACTAAAAAGTAAAAAGTATTCGATATATATATTAACAAATTTAATGTGATTTGTTTTCAATGCATTACTATGGAACTCTTGTACTCTGCATACATGAATTTTAATAGGACTATTTAATTAATTTCGTAATAAAATGCACTTAAATGGAAATATGGACATTATGTTGAACACATACAAGAACTATAATGTATACACAAAAGTAAATTGATCAGTCGTTCCTTACAAGGTAATGGTACATGAAAAAAGAAAAGAAAAAGGGAGAATAGTTTAGTATACCCAATTACCGTGCGTTACTAAATAGGGTACCAGCATTACCAATTTAGGTACTAAATTTTATTTATTTTTCAAAATTAAAAAAAAATCAGCCAAACTAATCTCATAATCGTGTCACGCGTCATCACTTGATCCCATTTTTCATGATTTACACTTTTTGTCCTCTCTATTCCTTATAAGAACAAAAAAATTGGAGACTATCACCATTACCAAAATGTGTGTTAAAAGTCCTCTCTATTTTTTATAAGAACAAAAAAATTGGAGACTATCACCATTACCAAAATGTGTGTTTTGGAGGGAATGGAGTTGATAAAAAGGGTAAAGTAACTGAATATGGAGTCACATGATGGCATGTTAACACAATTACGATATCAAATTTGCCGGAAAAGTCTGATTTGAAAATTAGAATAAAATTTAGTAGCTAAATGACAATGTTAATAGTGTGGTACTACTTTTAATAACGTAGGATAGTTTTGTGTAATGAACGAATTTTATTTTATTTTAAAAAGAATTCTTGAAAAACCAAATACTGAGAGAGAATATATTTATATATCTAGCGTTAGAATGTTTTACGTATATATTACGTGACATTGAAAACATTCCTTATAACATTTTTTGTGTTCATCTAAGTCAAACGATATGGAATGAGGGAAAACTGGCTATTGGTTGTATTAAATTATTAATGGTCAGGTGAAAATGATATAAAAACCACTTGACATGTCATAAACGGTGATGGCATGAATCCGTACAAGATGCATCTACTTAATCAAAGAAATTAGTGGCAAAATAATTACAAATCTTCTGACTTGTATTCTTTATCTCATTTCGTGTCCCCTTTCTTATTTTCACTCAAATTTTAAATTTTCATAACTTATACCGCAATTTTATAAATATTTTATATTATATTGTATTCAAATTTTAAAACATTTGAACATAATATTGTTTTAGACAATTTTTTTAATATTCAACGTTTAATTTACACTAATTTATACATTTATTCCAAAATAAATTTTGTGTAGATTTTCTTTTAAAAATAATTATTGAAATGTATTGATACATGTATTATAGTAATTGTACAATTTTTTTTTTGAGATAGACGATTTGAAATCTTGCAAAAGAAAAGAGGAGTATTGGTGCAACCAAAGAAAATTAATTGCCACATAGTGCTATTTCAGTAAACTAATTACTATTCAGTGTGAATTTGGTCTTATCATTTCATTAGTCTCTCATTTACTTCGGTATTATAAAAATATTTTACAAAAATCTACTGTGATATTTAAAATTCAACAAAAACACTAAATATATATATATATTAAAGACCAATTGCAATATATTATATGAAATTCATGCTTATTCACAATCTCACACTAAAGTTCTTGTCATACAGATGCACGGACCAAGAAAACAATAAGCTTATCATATTCTAAAAGTGACACTAAAATGGTATTAATATTGGGTGGTATCCGTTTAAATGGTAATTAAGTGTGAAAAGTTGGGCTCAATGGTAATTCTTCCAAAACTGAATAACATTAAAATGAGAAATAAACTAGCTTTCTAGAATGACGCATGCGCTATGCAAATTACAAGTACAAGTAATTACTATGTTGTACATGTACAATACCATTGGCAACTGCATTTTCTTTGACCCGGTACACATACATTATTGCATTTACGTCTTTAAGGTTTTAGAGTTGAGTACCCTATACGATTACCTAAATTTCAGATTTGTATGTTTTTTTTTTAACCAATTTTTGCCAATTTAGTACTCCTATATGAACTATTGAACTACTCCCTCCGTTCCCATATAATTGTTCATTACAAAATTACGTACAATTTTGACCAAATTATAACTTGTATCAAAATTATCGAAATGATTTTTTTTAAAATCTAATCATAAAATTTAACATTTGAACTATCTGATTAACTTTTGAAAATTTTCATTCCGACAATTTTAATACAAGTTCTTAATCGGTAAAAATTACACGTAATTTCGTAATGAACAATTAAATATGAACGGATTAAGTATCACTTTACCATAACACAAATCAAACTCACCTAGTTAAAATTGTCAATATTTGTTTGGTTGGTGGGATTGTACGGTGTGACTGTAAAGAATCATGTCAATCCCATAAATGTTGTGTATGTTATGCATTCTAAGACCGATCTATTTGTCCAATTCGGACATCTACCCCAAAATAGTTTATTTACAATAATACGTAGGCAAGGTATTAGTAGCCTTCAGGACGGGGGCTGCCGCAGCGATCTTGATTTTTTTTTTAAAAAAATTATATAAAAAAATTCATAAATTTAAGATTTTATACATTAATAGTCATCCAATAAATAAATAGTAACTTACTTCAAATAGTGAACATAAAGTTTTTTTGTCCACAAGATCTCTAGTTCGAATCCTGTGGTTATTTATTGTTGTGTACGTTGTAAATAAACACAATAATTTCTACGGAAAAAAAAGGACAAATAAACAGAAAATGATTTCCTCAAATATATAAATATCAATTACAAGATTTAACATAAAATAATATAAATGATACTGAAATGGACTAAAGTCCGAGACGAGATAACTGCAAGCAGTTTTCCTTAAACGATATTTGCCCCGCCACATCTGCTTCTGGCTAAATGGGGCACTTCGTTCCCAAGGTACAACGTCTATCACATGTGACTTGGCGGAAACGGCACCGAGCCACGGTCGGGCCGTTGGTGGTGCGATACTCTCTCTATATATGTATGCATGTGTTTGTGTGTGTATGTATGTATGATGACATGTCTTTTCTTTGTCATGGAAAAAGTCTTTTCAAAATGTAACTCATGAAAGCCATCAATATGGAGATATAAATATTTTGAAACTCCTACAACTTAATTGCATTCAAAACAAAACAAAACCAAAGGTTTTTTCCAACAATCCCCCACATGAATGCAATCATTAAACATGCACGGTGCAACTAAATGCAATCGAGAGAACCACGAGAATTCACTGCATAAGGACAGGTAGCGCGCGCCTTGAACCTGCCATAGTGATGTAAAATCTGATATGCTACTATTGGGTAGCCTTAAAGCCTTGAACCCTTTAGCGTTTGTGCATAACAAGGTAATACTCACACAGTGTCCTCTCTACACCACTTACTAAGCACTTTGGTTGTTGTCCATATTTGGCCCTGGACTGCCTTGGCAAATTCAACCGAGTGCTCTAGTGATTTAGTCCTAGCTCATCACATAGTATCGGTCATACACACTCGTTATAGGTGATTTTCAAGTCAAAGGTGTCCTGACTCACCCCACTCGACCTTCGAGATACTTGATTCATTCAGAGTCTTATGTTCACCCTTAAAATGGTACATGTCTATCACTCTTTCATCATAGAAATGGCTAAGAACTTATGTTCTCGAGTGATTTGTTCGGTAACCCGCACAGTTCAGTTTTCCCATTGAACCTGAGACTGAAATTTCCAGTACAGGTTGGGTAGCTTATGTGAAGGTTTCCAATTTATTGGGCTTCAACCCCCATTTCCCTCGATGATGCTCCGACTCCTCCACGAGTCAAGCATTTTGTATATGGATCCGCATTATTATCCTTAGACCTTAAAAAGTCTAAGGATACCACAATTTTGCAAGCAATTCCTCTTACGTATTTGTGTCTCTGACGAATATGTCATGACTTTGTCGAAACTTTCCATTATACAAATTATTCTGATCCCGTTTAATAACTGACTGACTGCAGCAGTACACGTTTATTGCGGGAACAGATTTTGGCCACTTGGAATACCTCCAAAGACTTCTCAGCCAATCTGCCTCTTCTGTAGCTTGATTCAACGTTATGAATTCTAACTCTACAGTTTCTCCAACTATGCAGGTCTATTTTACAGACCTCCATAAGACTGCAACCTCTTTAAGTACAAACATATCCACTAATGGACCTTGTACTGTTAAAGTTCGAGATACACTTGGTATCTAAATACCCTCCAAACATTTTGGACATCTCGTATAACGCAGTTCATGATTGGCAGTATACCTCATGTATCTGAGAAGCCTCATTGGCAAACCTACTGAGTCTGCTCACTGAGTTGGCTATAATTGGTCTAGTGCAGTTCTTGACGCACAAGAGACTACCTATGATAAGTTAGGTGTTTGTTTTAGTCCATATAACGACTTAACAAGTTTTCGCACCTTGGCTTACTATACACGGAACCAATGGGTTGTTCCTAATTCTCTAGATCTCCATTTATAAAACACATGTTCTCATTAATTAATGATGCGTCCTTTTTATAGACATTAGAGTATAGACATTAAAATTATCAAAACCGTCAGTTTTACTTAAAATAGTTGACTTTATTTCTCACGTGCCTATCAACCTCATTGTTGATGGCATCTTCCCATATACACATTATATGGAAAAACATTGATTATTTCAATGTCGTCGATTCTCCTTCATTCATGAAGGTCAAGGGACAAAGGAAGTTTCATTGCTTACCCTTTTACCATGCCGATGCACTTCATCTTCCTTAAAAGATTCACTTTTCACATTTTTCCATCACCGTTTGAGTGTTCACTTGTCTTGGGTAGCGTAATGCTTTGAACCCTCAATGTATTGGTCACACTCGCCAGGCGTTAGAGTTTTGCAGAAAACTTCTCTTTTTTTGAAAATATGCTTCTCGGGCATAGAACAATGTTCTATATGCACTTTAAAGTCATATGTCTTATGCACTAGAAACCGATCAGCACTATATTTTGTGCTTATCCGATGAACACACAATCTACCATTTTCGATCCTATCCAAATCCTTCAAGGAACAAGATTGAGACCTTTCTTAGGTAGCACCAAACTTTCACGAACTTATAGTCAGACACCATGCCTTCTATAATTCTGACTGTTTGGTCCAACTTCCTAAGCGATAGTTTGTTCAACACATAGCTTGCGGAAAGCTCACTTCCCGTACAAATTCAGAGTTTAATCCTGAACTTATCAACATGATAATCATCGTTTAAGAACTACATTTTGCTCGAGAGCATAATAAGTCGTTCTTTAACGATTGGTGTCATTCCATCAACACAATTATGTGAACGGTGTCTCATATTCATCGTGTAACGACCCGGCCCCACAGACCGAACCGTCAGACACCATGCCTTCTATAATTCTGACTGTTTGGTCTAACTTCCTAAGCGATAGTTTGTTCAACACATAGCTTGCGGAAAGCTCACTTCCCGTACAAATTCAGAGTTTAATCCTGAACTTATCAACATGATAATCATCGTTTAAGAACTACATTTTGCTCGAGAGCATAATAAGTCGTTCTTTAACGATTGGTGTCATTCCATCAACACAATTATGTGAACGGTGTCTCATATTCATTGTGTAACAACCCGGACCCACGGACCGAACCATCACGTCCGTATGAACAATATTGTCCGTTTTGGCACAACTTCCCAGGGGGGTCACCCATCCTGGTACTACTCCAGGCTAAGCACGCTTAACCGTGGAGTTTCGTCCTCGCTATTGTGTCGCACGGCTTTAAAAGGCCTTGCTGATAGGAAATGGATCTTTAAGCTCATATATCACACGGGTACTCTCATATCTGGGCGATGTGGGACTGACGCACAACACCGCACCATAGAATTTCCTTCCTGGAAATCTGGGTCGTCACAATCACCCTCCATTTAGGCACGACGTCCTCGTCGGGCACGTCGTCCTTCAGGGGCCCACACACAAGTGTTAGTCCCCACATTTCCGGCCAGATAGAGGCTCTGATACCATATGTAACGACCCGGCCCCACGGACCAAACCGTCACGCCCGTATCAACAATATTGTCCGCTTTGGCACAACTTTCCAGGGGGGTCACCCATCCTGGTACTACTCCAGGCTAAGCACGCTTAACCATGGAGTTCCGTCCTCACTATTGTGCCGCACGGCTTTAAAAAGCCTTGTTGATAGGAAATGGATCTTTAAGCTCATATACCACACGAGTACTCTCATATCTGGGCGATGTGGGACTGACGCACAACACCGCACCACAGAATTTCCTTCCTGGAAATCTGGGTCGTCACACATCGTTTCAATCACACTGATCATGTATTCATATCCATGTGAATATACCATTTCGGAACTAGTTAGACAATATCTAACACTTCCAAAAATAGTCTATCATTCAATGATTAACATTTAATCATTGGATTAAAGTTGGTAGATTAACACAACAGAACACCCATGATTAAACATGTTTTCTGACAAGCCTTAATCCTCAACAATAGAATTCACGTATTCTTCTTACTTGAATGAATATCTCGACTGATTTATCTTTACTTCTCATCAAGTAGGCATATCAGTGTTTAATACATCCATCAATAAATTGAGGAAATATCTTTTAAACCCTTCTTGGTTTTGCACTCATCTCAAATGCATCGAACCATTTGGTTATGTACTCCGTTCGAAACTTCGAACTGAAGACTTAGCAATACATTGCTTCAAACACAAACTCATATTTGTGTTTCAATTTAAATAATAGATTTAGAAAAATAAAACATTTAAGCTTTTATATTTTCATCACCTACTACATCATGTCAAATCAGTGACTTGGTTGAATAATTCAACATGTCATTATTGACCACAAGAGTATCGACTAAAATGCTCATTTTGAACAAATAGTCACTCATGTATTGCCACAAACAAGCAAACTTATCACAATTTGATCCTACTGTTTTGGCTACCGAAAGGCTACTGCCCTTTAGGTTTCAAAAACCGATAGTCATGATTCACATTTGTATGCTTGCACTTGTTAGTGGATTTCCAAACGTTTTCACACATTAACGCCCCCACAGTTCGTGCATTCCATTTGTCTTCACTCAGAACATGCACACTGTTATAGAGAAACTTAATCAGTTTCAAGATGGTAAATGAACAAATATCATTTATTTTAGACGTTTTAAATCCATACCAATAAACCGTTAGATATTCTCCCACTCGCCCGCAGACGTTATGGGGTACGTTTAGATTCTCGATCTACAGGATCAACGGGTTACCCCACATTTGTGGGACCCTTAGGGTTCTCTCCCAATAATAGTAATATAATATTACTAAATTACTATTCTCAATAATAGCAAGCTCAACATATTCACAATATGTTTTACTAACAAATTAATAATATGTTATTTCAACAAATTATTAAATGTTTTTCCAACAAATAAATAAGATGTTAATTTCAACAAATTATTAAATGTTCTTTCAGCAAATTAATAAGATAATATTTCAACAAATAATAAATTAGCCGATATTTGTTTATTCTTAAAATAAACTCAACGACCATTTATAATTTGTTAATCATCAAATTATTTGCTTTTGGATGAACAAATTTGGTTATTAAATAACATTTCATCCAAATAAGTAACCGACTCGTCATTGCAATTCGTAGTTAGCTAATAAATCTCTCCATAAATGTCAACAATAACTGTCGTTACAATAATTTATAACTCACCAAATTAAATTGCGATTAATCACAATTAATAAGAAGTTATAAATACTCGTCATTAATCTCATTAATGATTACCGTTACAAATTTTGTAACCATCCAAATTAAATTGCAATAAATCACAATTAATAAGGATATCAACCATTATATCACCACATTAGTGTTTTTAATAATGGTGATTTCGAATTTGTAACCTCCGTCATTAATATGCACTCATGCAAAATTAATAGGAGTTACACCGGCATCCACAATGTTCTGGTCAGTTCCAGCACCCACTGTGTTCCGGACATTTACCGCAGGAAACTGTTTGTTATCTCAAATAACAAACACACAATTTAATTTCGAAAAATGAAACTAAAACTCCTCCTTCGCAAACACCAAATTTCTATAACCACGCATGGTTTCAAGAAACTGATTTTGCAAGAGTATTCTAGTTCATTCCCGAAAAAGATTATCAAATTCTGAAAGATTTATTCAGCCGTAAACACCAGATAAATCTGATTTTACACAGAACAATCTCAGAATTCAACCAGTTCTGTCGTAAGCCCCAAATTCTGAAAAATCAGAAAATGGTTTTGCAAGAACTATTTCGAAACTAGTTTTTTCGTAAGCCCCAAATTAATGGTTTTACACGAACTATTTCGAAAATCACCAATCCTCCAATTCCATGGTAGAGATCCATATCTACACAAATACTCATTGGAAATTGTTAGTACTTTATTAACATGAAAACAATAAACATGTATAAATCAACTAACAGCATAATTAATATTCTCTCTAACCAAATTAGTCATGTAACGCATATATACTTTACTGCCTTGACAAACCATGTTTCTGCTTTGTTGACCAATACCCATGGTTACCATGTTGTTTAATTATAAGGCTTGGAAAGTACCAAGAAAATATTGTTACTGCTGAAAAATATGAATACTGCTGTTTGGGTTTTTTTCTTTTTTTTTTTTCCTCTGGATTACTACTAACATCCAAGCATCAATAGTAAAGGTCTTTCATACACTTGTACACTCACAGGTATTACATACATATTTCAAGACAAAAAACTCAATTTAACATATTACATACACTTGTAAAGGTCTTTCATACACTTGTACATATTACATACATATTAACATGCATGTACAGTACAACCAAATATTATAGATGAACTCAATTTATCTAGCCACTCAAAACATGAGGAAAAAATATTCTAACACAACCGTGCTAAAAACAACATCCATGATTAACCATTTATATCTTCTAAATTATCACCAAACAAAATAAAGATTTTCCTCAAAATCGGAACGATGATAACATATTATCAAATTACACTACTGCACACCATCACACTACTGCAGTAGCCCAATTTTCAATGACGTATCCTTAAACTACAGAAGTCCCTGTGCCCGACAATATTTATACCATTTTGGTAGAAATTACCCGTAGCGAATCGAAAATTACGAGTCAATTGGTGGTTGTTTACTAAGTAGAGATATTCTTGTTGAAAACGCAAAAATAACATGTCCAAATATCACATTAACGTGCTGAATAGTTAGAGAGTAATCATTAGTCAACATGCTCATATGCGAATAATAATATATATCATAAACATACATACGATACGGTTAAAAACCGAAAAATTGGAATTTCACAAAAATCCCAAATAAGGTAAATCAAACACAAAACGCTTTCGACAATTCAACCGGAAACACCAATTTCTTAAAACCAATGTTTGCTAGAAAAAGATTTTCCAAAAAACTGTCTTAGCTACGGAAATAATTTTCTGTTTATCCAAACACCAAAATTATTGTATTAACATACGAAACATAAAATATCGTTTAAGATTGTTGGGTACGTTGTAAATAAACACAATAATTTCTACGGAAAAGAAAAGGACAAATAAACAGAAAATGGTTTCCTCAAATATATAAATATCAATTACAAGATTTAACATAAAATAATGTAAATGATACTGAAATGGACTAAAGTCCGAGACGAGGTAACTGCAAGCAGTTTTCCTTAAACGATATTTGCCCCGCCATCTCTGCTTCTGGCTAAATGGGACACTTCGTTCCTAAGGTACAACGTCTACCACATGTGACTCGGCGAAAACGACACCGAGCCACGGTCGGGCCGTTGGTGGTGCGGTACTCTCTCTATATATGTATGCATGTGTTTGTGTGTGTATGTGTGTATGATGACATGTCTTTTCTTTGTCAGGGAGAAAGTATTTTCAAAATGTAACTCATGAAAACCATCAATATGGGGATATAAATATTTTGAAACTCCTACAATTTAATTGCATTCAAAACAAAACAAAAGCAAAGGTTTTTTCCAACATTTTTTACTATTCATTTAATTTACATCTTAATTTTTGACTTCTCCATTAATTAATTGCATATTTAAGGTACTATTACAAGATTTTATAAATAAGTATTTTTTTGTAGTTTCATAATTATATTACAAAAATTTTTAAACTAATAAATTCGTATTTATAGTCAATTTTTCTATATATATTGTTTGAAGTTTTTGAATCAACGGACAATTCAACTAAGTAATAAGCTCCAAGTTTGTTTTCGTTTTTAAACCACTAACATTTCCTTCTTTTTTGTATTAATTAGAAAACCAGTAATTAGTTATAATTTGATTATCCATACACATGACACGTTTTTAGTGGGAGGTGTTCTCAATACACTACATAAATTCTGTTTTCACGCGCAGACCGTAGATTTAATCTACGGTCTGTATCATTTGATGCAAACCGTAGATTTAATCTACGGTTTGGATCAAATGATACAGCCCGTAAATTAAATCTACGGTCTGTGTAATTTTTTTTAAAATTACACAGTCAGTCCCTGCTTTTCAAAATTACACAGTCAGTCCCTACGCGAAAATTACACAGACAGTCCCTGGAAAAAACAGAAACTTTCGTTTTTTTTAAAAAAAATAAAATTTTATTCTACACTCTCTCTCTTTCTCTCAAAAACCCCCAATTTTCAACCCAAAAAATCACCCAAATCAATCAACCACATTAACTATCAAATTTATTAACAAAAAAACCCAAATCATCAATCAAACTTATCCATAATTCAAGGGTATATCTTTTATTCTCTAATTTATTATGTATTTTGTGTAATTTAAATTTGTAAAATAGGAAAAAATATATAAAATATGCAAATCCATAATTCACTTAGCTATATATCATTGTTTGTTGTTTGTTTATATTAATTATAGAAATTTTAATAATTGTTGATATTTGTCCCATTTTTGCATGTTTTTTTATTTTTTGTAATTTTAATTTGTAAAATAGGAAAAAATATATAAAATATGCAAAACCATAATTCACTTAGCTATATATAATTGTTTGTTGTTTGTTTATATTAATTATAGAAATTTTAATAATTGTTGATATTTGTCCCATTTTTGCAATTTTTTTTATTTTGTTTGGTTAATTTGAATTGTTGAGAATGTGTTTGGTTATGATTAAAAAATTGAGTTATTATTGTTTGGTTTATGATTAAATGTGTTTGGTTATCATTAAATGTGTTTGGTTATGATTAAAAAATTGAATTATTATTGTTTGGTTTATGAAAAAATGTGTGTTTGGTTATGATTAAAAAATTGAATTATTATTGTTTGGTTTATGAAAAAATGTGTGTTTGGTTATCATTAAAAAATTGAATTATTATTGTTTGGTTTATGAAAAAATGTGTGTTTGGTTATCATTAAAAAATTGAATTATTATTGTTTAGTTTATGAAAAAATGTGTGTTTGGTTATCATTAAAAAATTGAATTATTATTGTTTGGTTTATGAAAAAATGTGTGTTTGGTTATCATTAGAAAATTGAATTATTATTGTTTGGTTTATGAAAAAATGTGTGTTTGGTTATCATTAGAAAATTGAATTATTATTGTTTGGTTTATGAAAAAATGTGTGTTTGGTTATCATTAAAAAATTGAATTATTATTGTTTGGTTTATGAAAAAATGTGTGTTTGGTTATCATTAAAAAATTGAATTATTATTGTTTGGTTTATGAAAAAATGTGTGTTTGGTTATCATTAGAAAATTGAATTATTATTGTTTGGTTTATGAAAAAATGTGTGTTTGGTTATCATTAGAAAATTGAATTATTATTGTTTGGTTTATGAAAAAATGTGTGTTTGGTTATCATTAAAAAATTGAATTATTATTGTTTGGTTTATGAAAAAATGTGTGTTTGGTTATCATTAAAAAATTGAATTATTATTGTTTGGTTTATGAAAAAATGTGTGTTTGGTTATCATTAGAAAATTGAATTATTATTGTTTGGTTTATGAAAAAATGTGTGTTTGGTTATCATTAAAAAATTGAATTATTATTGTTTGGTTTATGAAAAAATGTGTGTTTGGTTATCATTAAAAAATTGAATTATTATTGTTTGGTTTATGAAAAAATGTGTGTTTGGTTATCATTAATTGGTTATAATTGAGTTATCATTGTTTGGTTATCATTGAGTTATCATTGTTTGGTTATGTTATCATTTTTTTGGTTATCATTAATTGAGTTATATTTTGTTATCATAGTTAGGATGACAGACCCAGGTCCACAGATTAAAGGGAGGTTGGGTATTTTACGACAGACTGGTCACATTTCTAGTCAGACTTGGGATGCTGGCAGAGAAGCGGGTAGAGGAGATGCCAATAAGATTAGGGTTTATAATTATAGTTGGCAGATACCGACGCCTGAAAGGGTAGTTCAAAATATCATTAGGGCTGGTTTTTACGGTATTTACAGTATAGGTAATTATACCGTAGACCGAGGGTTGATTACAGCCTTAGTTGATAGGTGGCGTGATGAGTCGCACACGTTCCATTTTGTCGGGGGAGAGTTGGGGATATCTTTACAGGATGTAGAGATTATGCTTGGTCTGAGGGTGGATGGTCTTGCTGTGACCCGGTCGGAGCGGAATGACACGAAGGCGAGCAGGTTGGCTATGATGGAGAGTTTGTTGGGTGTTAGGCCGGCTGACAATCAAGTCGATCTAAACTGTCTGACAGTTAGACTTGATTGGATGTTACAGACCTTCGGTGAATTACCCCCCAACCCTAGTGAGGAGCGTTTACTATATCAGTCTAGGGCTGCCATGCTATTATTACTGGCTGCACATGTGTTTTCGGATAAGAGCAGTGATCAGATTCCACTCTGGCCTCTGCCATTTCTGGAGGATTTTGACACATGTGCTGAGTATAGTTGGGGATCAGCTCTTCTGGCCTGGTTAGAGGCTAATCTATGCAGGGTGGTACGTTGTAAGACAACCGGAGTAAGCGGGGCGATGATGTTTCTGGATATGTGGGCGATTACCAGACTACTGCCGGTTAGACCGTGTGAAAAGCTGCCGGAAGATGTCGAGCCACCGGAGGGCTTGCTTAGGTTCCCCCTCGGTTACAGGTATGATATTTATTTAGTTTTTGAATTGGATTTGCTTTTTTATATTATTGTGTCATCTATCATTTACTTAGCTGCCGGTTATATTTATTGTTTATCGGTTTTTGTTTGTATATTACAGATGGAAGATGTGGCGGCAAACTAACCTTACGCCATATGTCTACGGACATAATGTGGTCCACATACGTGACCAGTTTGACAATATGTCGCCTGAACAGGTAAATTTTAATTTTCGTATTATATGTAACTTACGTATTATATGTTGTATATGTTTGCATTGGTCTTATCTTCGCAGAATTTATTACTCGTCTATTTTTAAACCATTGTTTATATATTCTAATTTGATGATTACAGATAGTGTGGCAACCTTACGGGGATCTCAATCAGTATCCGGAATACTGCACGCGGGGCCGGTATATGTGGCATTGTTCTGTGCCTCTCATTTGTAATGAGAAGATTGAGTACCATCCCGCGGACAGGTTCATGAGGCAGTTCGGTTTTGTGCAGCGGGTCCCTACGTATATTTGGAAACCAAGACATGGTCACGGCAAGGATAGAAGATATGGGATTGGGCAAAAACACGACTGACCTTTACTAACCGGAGAATTTATAGCCGTGTGGAATGACCGCCACACCCGTCTTATTAACGGCGAATATGGCACGGGGACGTCACCGGGTTACATGAAATGGTATAGAGAGCGGACCCGCATCTTCATAAACCCACCTGAACTTGTCCCGTCCCCTCACGGTTTCCGGGAGAATACGGGTGTCTTCAATAAAATGGTAACTACTAAATCGTTTTTTACTAATAAATCGTTACTTCTTTTTATGTATATTTCAATACTAATAAATCGTTTTTTATTGTTTTTTTTTTACAGAAAGCGATGTTGCGCCGCAGTTTTAAATCGTTCAAACGGGCGAAAATGAAAACGGACGTGGACTTACTACGTAAGGAGTTCGCTGAAATGGGTATGAATCCGTATGGGTCAGCTGATGAACAGTCGGAGGGGGATGACGACGACGACGACGACGACGATGGTGATGACGACCTACGTTACGACCCACGAACTTACACTAGGTCTTCAAGTTGTCGGCGTCCCGACGAAAGAGGCGAATCTAGTAGCGGGGGTAGAAGATCGACTGGAGGTCGACACCCGACTACAGATCAGGGTCCGGGTTCGAGTTCAAGCGGTCGACGTCGTCGTTCTTCTTTTGCTGGGTCGGACTACGTTCAGACCGATGTTCCGTTCGATCATCATAGACAATTATTTGGTTCGTACGAGCATCAGCCTAGTCATCAGTCCACCGATAGTTGGAGTCGAGGGTTGACAATTACATCCCACGAGCGTGCGCCGCATCCAGAATCGCAGCACCGACAAAGACGGCGTACGGAACTAAACGAAATCGAAGAGTCTGCTGAGCCGTCATCGGATAGATTAACATCGGCGGGAAAGATGCTCCCTATGTCCAACTTTAAAACATTTAGTCGTTACAAAAAAAAATAAATGCACTGTTTTTGTATTTGATTTCTATGTTTGATTTGTACGTTATAATTTCGTAAGTTTAATTTGATTCGTATGTTTGATTTGTATGTTTGTAAAAAATATTCTGTATTTTAATTGATAGGACCAATATTGAGTTTTTACAAACCGTAAACCCTAAACCCTAAGTTAAAAACCCTAAACCCTAAACCCTAAACCCTAAATTAAAAACCCTAAACCCTAAACCCTAAATTACAAACCCTAAACCCTAAACCCTAAATTACAAACCCTAAACCCTAAACCCTAAATTACAAACCCTAAACCCTAAATTAAAAACCCTAAACCCTAAATTACAAACCGTAAACCCTAAACCCTAAATTACAAACCCTAAATCCTAAACCCTAAATTAAAAACCCTAAACCCTAAATTACAAACCCTAAACCCTAAACCCTAAAAAACCCTAAATATTCTGAAATTTACATACAAGCCGTACATTTAATGTACGGTTTGTACAGATTTCATACAAACCGTACATTAAATGTACGGTTTGCATGTATTTTGTGCAAACCGTAAAAGTAATGTACGGTTTGTACCCCTGATTTAAGCAGCGCCATTTTACGAATGTACTTTTTGCACTGAATCACCGTAAACAACGTAAAAAAAAAAAACTACAAACCGTAAAAGTAATCTACGGTTTGTAGTGTAAATTACATTGGATACCATATCCATCAAATGCATCCGACAACACTTTATTACTTTTGAATTATTATGAGTTGACAACCCTATCCGAAAATGACTACTCAATGCATTATTAAAGTTTGAAAATGACTACACCAAAAAAAACACTACAACCCGTAAAATTAATCTACGGTTTGTAGTGTAAATTACATTGGATACCATTTCTATCAAAATAATTCCGACAACACCTTATCACTTTTGAATTATTATGATTTGACAACCCTATCCGAAAATGACTACTCAATGCATTATTAAAGTTTGGAAATGACTACACCAAAAATTCACTACAAACCGTAAAAGTAATCTACGGTTTGTAGTGTAAACTTACACTATAAATATGACTCAATTTTGCCAATTATAACAAACCATAAAATCAAACACAAAAACATTTCGGAAATCTCTAAAAAAATCCTCATTTCTCCCCAATAAAATATACAAACAAACACTTTTCGAAAATGAATTACAACTATGGTTATGACAACAACCAATGGAATAACAACAACAATGCGAATTCATCCAGTGGCTCAAACGATGAGCTAACTGATTATTCGGAGCACTTTGAAGTCAATGAATTGACTTGGGAAACAAGGGATGAAATGCTTGCTGATGTGGCTGGAAATTGGGGTTTCATTCTTACGATTCGTAGGTCTGGAGGGGGTGATGGGAGCAGAACACCGTATGTTGATATTGTATGTTGATATTAAAGGTTACGTAGTTAATGGTGAATGGATGTGTCACGTAGAAAATGGACAACATAACCACCCACCTCCAACTTACCTCCAAGGGCAAGCACGACGTGCTCGTTTAACTCAAGATGAAAAAGAAATTGTTAAAACTTTAAGGCAAAGCAGTTTTAAAGTTGGTGCAATATTAGAGGCCATAAAAAATAGAAATCCTGACAATGTATCAAACGCTAAAACGATACATAATTTTTTGGCCGGACTGAAATTTAAAGAACGAGATGGTAGAAACCCGATACAGGAACTGTTTAATTTGTTGGATAGCCATCGCTACACGTTCTACTATAATATGAACCCATCAACCCATTCCCTTGAGAACTTGTTTTTTGCACACCCCGATTCTATAAGGATGTTCAAAGATTTTCCTGATGTCTTGTTAATGGATTGTACATATAGAACAAACCGTTTTAATATGTCATTTCTAGAAGTCGTAGGAATGACATCAACGAACCAAACATATTGTTTAGGTTTTGTTTTCATGAGTGACGAGACAAAGGAAAGTTATATATGGGCATTGGAAAAATTTAAAGTTACATTGGAGGGGTGTATACTACCTAGGGTTTTTGTAACCGACAGGGAAATGGCCTTATCAAATGTTTTGTCCGTTGTTTTTCCCGATTCTCATCATATTTTGTGCACTTTTCATATTGCAAAAAATGTTTTGAAAAACTGCCGTAAAAAGATCCCTGATGAGGAGTGGCAAACGTTTCTAGATGATTGGGGTTTATTGGTTGATTCTTAGTCGATAGAGGAGTACAATCATAACCGAACTTATTTCAATTCCTCTTACAAATCGTACCCTGCTGTGATTAAGTATGTAGACAAGCTTTTAAATGATTATGCTGAAAAGTTTGTTGCATGCTATACCAACCATACAACACATCTAGGTAACAGAACTAGCAATCGAGCCGAACAACAACATGCTAAGATGAAAAGATCCCTTTCCACAAATACTGGCACGCTTGAAACTGTGTTGGGTAGAGGTGAATAGAATTCTAGAAAAACAGTTTGAGGATATTAAGATGAAGTTGGATAAATGCAAGTCTTATTTTCCACATTCTGAGCGAACACCTCTATTTATAAATCTTAGGTCGTATATCACACACTATGCCTTTGATTTATTATTTCAAGAACATAAAAAATGTAGTGGCCAGGCTGATGAGAATTGTTCTTGCGGTTTCAAATTGTCTCACGGTTTACCTTGTCATCATATTATGAGTGAACATATTTTATTCGGGAAGCCTCTTCCTCTAGAATATATTCATTCATTCTGGAAAAAATTAGACGTAATTGATGATAATGGGAACACCGATGATTATGGGGTAGAGGGTGATCTAGAAGAGTTTAAAAGTGTTTATGCTACCAAAACGAATGTTGAAAAACGGCGTATGAAAACACAACTCCGAGAGATAACCGTACCAGCCAGAACATCCATCAGTGACCCCGAAGTGAGAGTAAATAGGGGGAGACCTAGAAAAGGCGACAAATCTAGTAAGAGGGATAAGTCGGGATGGGAGTATGTGGAGGAGGAACATGGTGCTGGTGCTAGTAGGGACAAGGGCAAAGGCAAGGCTGATGAAACACCAGAGGTAAGGGTAAACCCAACTAGGAGGCCGCGAAACCAGAACCCTAAACCCACCCCCAATAGGCCAACCTTCCTGTACAGTGACCAAATATGGTTCATGTTACATAGTTACATCGAAACGGTTTATGATGTGCGTGGGGATGGTAACTGTGGGTTCTGGGTACTTGCAAATGTGACGGGTAAACAGCATGGGGAAGATGATTGGTATGCGGTAAGATGTGAGTTGTTTCAAGAGCTGCAGCAAATGAAAGGTGTTTATTATGAGCTGTTTGAGAATCTTGGCTTTGATTACCGGTATGATTATATTTTATCAAGTTTAAATTTTTATCATGCTACAAATCCCGCACCTCTTGACAAATGGATGAGATTTCCGTCTTATGGGTTTTTAATTGCTTCTCATTACAATATTCCAATTGTATTGTTGTCCTTATGGCACAATAATGATGGAGGGGTAAACGTGTGGAACAGTACTTTTTTACCTCTTTATACTGGTCCGCCTCGGGGAACGACAAATTACATCCCGACTGTAATGGTGTTCGTCAACAGTTGTCACTATGCTCAGGTTATTCCTAAAGAAGAAGGGATCTTCCCAATGCCATGAATTATAGCACGGTGGGAACAAACGCGCACTGAGACAGCTGCGCCATGGAAGGAACTTTTTCGACCAAATTTCAAGTTATATATGGCGCTGAAAAAGCAATCGGGAAAGAAAAAATCAAATGAAGACGAAGCTATAGACCTAAGTCCATAATCATTTTTTTATTTTTAATTTGATGTAAATTACTATTTTTTCCAAGTTGTTGTAAATTTATATGATGTAAACAAATGTTTAATAAATTTGTTTTACGAAATTTAGTTCTATGAAATTTTGTTGTAAATTTTGTTTAATAAATTTGTTTTATGAAATTTATAAGTTCATATTCATGTTCGCATATTGAGTTAATTTTTTTTACGAAATTTATATAATTTATCATTGTTTCATTCAACAAAATTGATGATTGACACCAAATTGACGACTTATTTAATGTTTCATATTGCGTTATACAAGTGTTAAAAACAAACCAAAGGTACTTCACAAAAAATGACGATTTAGTTAATGATTCAATAAATATCAACTTATACACTTGACAAAAATATAACATGTAAAATTTTGAACTTATACAATAAATATCAAACATAAAATTTATCAAATCAACTTTATTTGTGTAAATTTGTGTAAAATTTGTGTTTATTTTGATAGATTATTAGAATATTGGTAATTTATTTTATGTAAAATTTTAAAAATAAGGCATTTAGTTTTTTTATTAAAAAAATCATGTTTAATTTGAAAAAAATATTCAGTATTTTAATTTTAATTATTAGAATTTTTATTTTAATTTTTAATTTCAAAAAATCTGTCAAAAACGCATAAACCGTAGATTTTTTCTACGGTTTACAGTGATTAACTGTAAACCGTAGATTTAATCTACGGTTTGTATTAATTAATACAAACCGTAGATTAAATCTACGGTTTACAGTTAATCATTGTAAACCGTAAAAAAAATCTACGGTTTATGCGTTTTTAAAGATTTTTTGTTGTTGATTAATCCACCCTCGTATATATTTAATATAAATCATTAAATTATACTAATATACATGATCTGACAGTATATGTTTAATAAAATATATCAAAAAGTATATACTTATATAACCGCTCTTAAAAATAAAAAAAAAGGGCCTACATTTGTACTACCATCGGTACACTGTGTCTGTACATGCGTATACACTTAACTACTAATTTTATATAATAAATATAAATAAATATAGATTAGAAAGAGTGATAAGAGATAGAGAAATGGAGAGGAAAGAGAAAGTGGGTTTGTTAGGTGTTGGTATTTTGGGGATTATTTCTGCTGTTTTTGGTCTTGCTGCTGAGGCCACTAGAATTCAGGTTTTTTCTTTTACTTACTCTTTTTTCTTTTTATGCCTTGTTTTTATTAGGTAAAATCATTTATTACTACTTCAAAACATACTTAATTCCCAAATACTCATATTCTCAACTCTTATTTAATATTTGGTATATATAATGTAGCCATCCAAATTATAAAACAAATAGTCAAAATAAGTAGCATCATGTAGCATATGAACTAATCTTGAAACTGTTTTAGAGTGTAGTTTTTTTTTTTTTTTAATTAAGTACCAATAGTATGTACCTTTTCAGCATTTTCCCTTTTTATTACTATAATGTGTGCTAAATGTTATATTGGCTATGCTCAAAAAGGGGTTGTTTTATGTTTTTAGGAGTAATTTTTAGGATGGGTGGTAAAACCCCAAGTTTAGCTTTTACTTTGAGTTTCTACTAATGCAATAAATCAAGATTTTCTGTAGGAAATGGTGATTTACGGCTTGAGTGAGTGACACGGAGCTTATTATTACGAAAATGTTATGTTTTCAGTGAGGATTTTTTTTAACTCAATTAAGAATTAATGTGTGTCGCAGCCCCGTAAAATAGTACTCCGTTTAAGCAACCCAAAAACATTAGTGTTGGCTCTTTTAAGCAAATAAGTTGTTCAGGCGGACGCTTTGGAAAAAGTCAGTTTATTTTTTTGAAATAAGTAATCGAAATTTTCAATAGGAAATGACGATTTACGACTTGTGTGAGTGATGCGAAGCTTAATATTACGAAAATATTATGTTTTCAGTGAGGATTTTTTTTACTCAATTACGAATTAACGTGTTTTGCAACCCGGTAAAATAGTAGTAGTAAAGTTTAAGCAACCCAAAAAATTAATGCTGGCTCTTTTAAGCAAATATGTTGTTTATGCTGACGCTGTGGAAAAAGTCGGTTTATTTTGTTGGATTTAAAAAAAGAGAGGAAAAAAGTTGGTTGTTTCAGCTTGTTACTTAATTCGTGAAATTCGTTTGTGTTGATCATAATTCATAGCAACACCATTAAACTTATCTATCGTGTTGGTTTTTAAGTTTTTGCTTTAGTTTTGACCGGAGTGCTTGGCCTTTGTTGGTGCAGAAGTTATTAGTTTTACACTTTTATAATTATAGTAATTAACTGGTTATCAAAATTAATATTTTTGCACTTGTAAACTATAAGTGCATTTGTTGGCATACTTCTTCAGTCTTGAAGCCTTACAGAAATGCTAATATTCAGGTGAGTACTCATACTAAAGTGATGTTTTCTGTTCAAAAAAGAGAATTGCGATTAATTTCAAACTGGTATTGAAAATTTAAAATCCTTGTTCTTTTGGTAAAAAGCAACACTAAATCGTCAAATGCATTTCCTAGCCCTTTCCCATATTTTAAATATAAACCGAGGAGAAAATTCAAAGCAAAATCAAATAATTGGCAGCTATCTGTCCTCAAGTTATTGATTAACTTCTGAGTCATGTGAGTGATGTCATTACGTACTTCTCGTTCTATTTTAAAGAGGGTGTTTCTATTAATTTTCACTGCATTCATTGAGTTGTATCTTTACTGCAGTTTCTGCTGTTTTGTGTTTTTCTTATCAGGAATCACAGGTTACAGTTACTAATTCTGAATGCATATTCCCCACCAACAATCCAGCTTCTGGTCTTGCTTTAACTGCAGCTATTGTCTTAATAGTAGCTCGGATTATTATAATCGTATTAACAGGATGCTCTTGTTGCAAAAAAAATCCTAATCGATCAATTCCTAATTGCACATTTGCTATGGCCTGCTTGGTTATGTCATGGTAATATTATCAACTTCACATATGTACTCTTCAACTACTAATTGTTTACCCATATTTGTTTCCTTGTGATTTTGTTTTATCAAACACGCAGTTAGTTTCGTTTCCTTCTTTTAGAAAATGTGATTTTAAGGTGAACTGTCACATCTATTACCCTACTAATTCTAAGTTTCTAACCATGTAGCACTTTTCCGTATAATTTTCTTGTGACCAGCTAAAAAAAAGATGTGTTTTTTTTACCTGTTTGAAAAGCAATCCCATTCCAAGGTGAACCGCTCCATACTGACTACTAATAGTAGTGCTTCTTTTGACAAAATAAAATCAACAAACCACCTTAATCTTAAAAATGATAGAAGGCTGCTTCTCTTGAGATCTATTACAAGTTTATAATGTCAAAATAGCAGATTGATATTAATACTTTCTTTTTTAGAAACATCGAAACTACTTGCGAAATCTAATGGTATTATGTATTAAAGCCTTTCTTCAAAGTTTGCTGCTCTTTTTGTTTCTGTTATACTTGTCCATAACTTACACAAAGGGTATGTACCTCAATTTGCTAATGTTAAAAGAGCAGATTGCATATGAAGACCACTTCCTTTCTTGGCAAGTGTGGAAGGTATTTGAAGAATTTGGGGATTTCATGTGTTTTAAAACTTTGTTTCAAAGTTGATACCCTTTGTACGTATAGTGAACCTAGTAAAATGGTATCTATCTCAGTTTTTCTAATGTCAGGAGTGCTAATTGAATATGAAGTCTTTCTTTCTTTCTGAGGCCTTGTTCGGCTGCTGCTTTTAGCCTCGACTTTTTTGGCTCAAAAAAGTTGTACTGCATTTGGTTGATCAGCTTTAACTTAGATTTCTGGGTTTTCGTTTCGTGAATAAGTTAGAAGGTTTAAGCCGGATAAGCCTAGCTTTTGATTAGACCTAATCAGCTAATTATGTGCTTAAGTACTTGAGAGAGATATAAGCTTTCTTCTGGAATCCAAAGCGTAAGCTAGTTTTAAATCGTTATTTATATCTTACATAATATGTGAAATTCCTTTCCACCAATTATTTTCCTATGACTTTTGCTCCACACTTTTAAAAGACATAATGTTGTCTTGTACAGGTTCACATTTGTGATAGCACAACTTATGCTCGTGGGGGGTGCTATAACAGATGGCCAGCGTGGTAAAATTTCCATATACTACTATTGCAGTGTTGTTAGACGTGGCCAATTCGCAATTGCCGCTTCGTTATCTCTCACAAGTGTTATGCTCGGAATTTCCTATTCTTACGCCTTCTTTTCAGCTAAGAGAAATGGCGACTTGTCAAGCGGGCCCGCTCCTTCTAATCAGATCGGAATAGCCATGGGTCAGCCAATCCCTCCGACAAGCGCTCAAGATCCGGTGTTTGTTCATGAGGATACGTATATAAGAAGACAATTTACCTAATCACTGGGTTTGTTTGTATCGTTTTAGTAACATATTAAGGCTTATGTAAGTGGAGACTGCTGGGTTTGAATTCTGAGGTAGAAAATTTGTTGTAAATTTGGTTTCAGATGTTGAGCTTGTGCTTAGTATAGTAGTACCAAATAACTTAAATTACTAATCTTTTGTGATTCTGTTTGTTCACTCTTTGGGAAAAGATGACCAAATTGCCCGCTTCAATAACTCAATTTGTTGTTATTAAGGCTTACTTTTTTACCATGTACTCGATGAAAGATTGATCAAATGATCGAAGAACTTGAGATAATTTACTATAGAAGTTTTTGATATCTTTTTTTTTGTTTTAATGAAAACGAATTGGTTATAAATTACATGGCTAAATAGATCTCATGGTGGGAAAAATAGTCCATGACAAAGGAGAAACACTATGGTGAATCGGGTGTACCATCTGTATCCGTACACACCATCCAATAAATTAATTACACATGTTATTTAATACTTCATCCGTTTATATTTAATTATCCGTTACGAAACAGTGTAATTTTGACCAAGAACTTGTATCAAAATTGTCGGAATAAAGTTTTTTAAAAGTTGATCATATAGTTCAAATGTTAAATTTTATGATTAGATTTAAAAAAAATTATTTTGACAATTTTGATACAGGTTATAAGTCGGTTAAAATTACACATAGTTTCGTAACGAACAATTAAATGATAACGGAGGAATACAATCGTAGTTTGTACCCTAATATTTACAATTAAAGTCAAATTGAAATATTGTTTGTAGTTGTACCGTACCTTTCCCAACTACCCACTAATCATGACAAAGGCACCACCAAATAGGCTCAGAGTTGCCACGTGAAGCATTATCTATCTGATGTCTTCTACCTTAATAATTAATAATTGATTGCTATTTTACTGGTAATAGTTGTGCATAATTTGCGTGTGCGATACGTAATGATATAGATATTATCTCGATAAATAAACTTAATATTTTTAAAAAAAATTTAAATATCGAATTATTAAATATAATTAATTAACAATCGTATATAAAAACGTAACATAATATTTTACTCTTATAAAAAATACACAACAATTTTGTTTGAAATATAAATGTGTGAAAAATAATTATTTATGTATTTGAATTGAGTGATTTAAGAGTAATTACAATATTAGAGTTAGAGAATTTTTGGAAAATTTAGACAAAATTGAACAGCCTCAAAATGCTTGGATTGACTTATATTAATAGTATGATATTAGATTGTACTAAAATAAGTGTTCGTTTTCTGAATTTGTTAATTATAAAATAACAAATTTACTCTATTATACTTTATATAATATCAAAAAATAATAAGAAAATAAACATAAAAACTTGATACACTTACCAAACATGGCTACAATATCAATATTTTTTTAGAAAAAAACTTATCTGCATTAAATTTAATTATACTATTTATAAGGACAACATTAATAGCTTATGTCTCAAAATTTATTACTTTTAAAAAATAGCAATTTATAAATGTGACTTTAAAAGGAAGGGACGGAGTACTACCATTTGTAGTTTTCATTTCATAAAATTAGTGTTGTTTATTAGATGTGGTATAAAATTACTATCAATCATTTTCCACGCATGACTCTTCACACCGCAAAGTATTTAGCCTTGTTACAACTTTGTTCACTTTTTCTTATAGTAAAATTTAACTTAGCAGGCAAAATACTACTTTTAAATTATTCAATATTATAAGCATAATTAAAAAAATAAAGAAGAAAAAAAAATCAGAAAACATCATATAACCTCCACTTAATATCATCATTTAACTAACATCATATAGAAAAACGGAGAGGTGAGGGTATTATAGTCTTTTTTTAGGATTGGACTCGTAGTGCAAATGATCCTATTTTGCAACTTTAAGGGTCCGGTCCACATTCATAAAATAACAAACCACACAATATTTTTCCCTACAAATGGACCTTTTGTGGGTCCATCATCTTTTACATTCCAATCCCACTACTTGAGTGACACAAACAAACAGGGCCTTAAAGTGCTGTCTCCATCATATTTATTCTTTAAAGACCCCAGACAAATCAAAATATGGTCGTCTTTTTCAGTCACAATCTTTTCTTTTTACTCATCAACAACAATTCTTTTTAAATGCTGTACAGTGAATGCACGTCTAATGTAATATTACTAACAATTTATATACACTTCTTCAAACGACTTCCCACAAATACACTGCAATTTTAATAATCGAATTTACATTCTAACTTCAACCACATCACCATCGTTTAATTTTGTACCAGGTAACACAAGCATACCGTTAACAGAAACTAGCTTCCCTTCATGCCCAACCCTCCTCGCAGCATCAGCAGCGGTGCTACCACTGCTCAGTCTCATAATTTCACCATGGGGCCAACATACAATTACAACTTCACCTACAGATACAGATTTAGGGGTCCCAGCTTCAAACCTTAGCTGCTCCTCCCATTGAAGCATTGTCCTCAAAAGTTGGACCTGTATAACAGTTTCAATATAAGTTGTTAGATACAGAAATCATAAAATTAAGCCAACGGATTAAGTGCCTAGTCTATGTATTTCCAGACATGCGCGTGAGATTACTTGATCAACATCAACCTATTAGAAACCGATCTGTAAAAGATCGGACAACTAGTGTTTGCTCTATCTTATATACTATCCACCAATCTACATCTATTTAAACACTACACCAGTTTATTCTCAAAAAAAAAAACGCTATACCAGTTTTTTACTTAAAACATCTAACCATTGATTATAATTTTTTATGATGGTGAACCAATTTTTAGAATTTGGTAGAGCAATGTTGAAATTGTGAATTTTGCTTGGTTGACGGTTGGTGCACTGATTCTTCAATTTTGTGTAGATTGGTACCCAAACTGTGAAAGTTGATATAAGATGTACCAAATATTTAAAGATCTAGTGCTTCGACTACAAAAGTCATATTTCCCCTCCATTTCACAATCATGTTATTTTGTACATTAGACTTGCTGAGTTTCTCGAGTACGATACTCATCTAGGCTCTGAGAAAATGAACTGGATTTCAAATCAAAAAGACCAGAAAGCTTTAGGCAGCCCTCAGTTAAAACTAGTTTAAAGACTTTGAACCGCACCACAGCGCATACACAAAAGTTCTTAATGTGGATAAGAAAATTATATACAATCAAATTTATTAATTAAAATTATCAATAGCAAACGGTCTTGTAGTAAAATCTATAATAACGGCATCAATTTAATGCAAATGATGTGCAATCATCGTACCTGAATAGCTTAAGTTAATATAAGAAGTGTAAAACTTTAGATATTATTTCAGCAATTCGTCACTCCTTGTAGTAATCACATTTAGAACGAAACACTGACATGTACCTTGTTATTGATGCCAATTTCAACAGAAGGAATAGATGAGTTGCTACATCTAGAGTTGGAGATGAGAGACCCAACATCTCTGCCTTCGAAAACGGCAGACATAACTGCCCAATATTCAGTTTCCTCCCTTTCCGTTAAATCAATTATCTGGATGAAAGTTGGCAATAGGCGGTCAAACTGATCTTGCTGCATAGTAAGGGAATCTCAGTTATGTTCTATTGTAAGAATTTCAATTGACAGTAAAAAGTAATAATAATACTCTGGTTTGGAAAATTTAAGAATTGGATAGTCTGAGAGTAAAAGCATAAAAAGATCAAACTGGCAAAAGAAGAACCAAATGATAGAAGGAACTGACACAAAGTGTAGAAAATGATACCTTATGGTATATACCATCTCGGCAAAGAGCGTACTTTTCAAGACAAGTACACCAATCCCCATGTCCAGGTTCACACCACCACTCTTCTGACACCTAAACAGCATACTATTTTTTGTTTAATCACTCAAGTATAAAATAATACTTCAATATTTTCTCGTGAATGAAATGGTTTGTAGGTGTATATATTTATTAGTTACTACACTCATATCGTTTCTTTTCTAGTTTTGTCTCTCAATCGTTTTTTCGCTCACTCTCTCCCTCTGTCAGAATGAAGAAAATAAGAGAAACTTCAAAGAAAGATGAGGTCATTCTCATACGGAAACCTAATTATGAACATATTTTCCAAATGAAAATTTCATTCAAAAGAAAAAATTACCTTTTTATATAGCATTGCATAAGCTTCCCATCTCTTTATCTGGCAAGAAGATCTTCTATCAGCTACTGCTTCAGAAGCTGCAAGCCCAAAACTCACAGCAACAAGAAGTTCGGTTCCACCTTTATCTATCCTGAAAGAAGAATTTCCACGTTTGTTTTGACAAAAGAAAATGAAACAATCATAACATGAGCACTAAAACTTAACAAATCATTATTAATTATTGACCTGATGACAGTAGCAGCAAGCAATTGACTTCCATCTACTCTAAGGACAGGATGCCCAATTTTTAAGGAACTGTATTTCAAAGACGTGTTTGGATCAATCGAGTTCTCATCCTTCAAATCACTTGATTGATATGAAGAAGCATTTATCTCAGAATTCTCAGTGTTGTATACTGTAAGCAACTTATTTTCACTTTCTTTATAAAGCCAATGCGCAGCAAGTCCATATTCAGCATACTCATGCATCCTCTAAAAAGTCAAAATCATACATTAGCATCGGGAAAAATGAGTAGACTGTATGATTTTTATACCAACCTATCATCTTTTACCGATTAGTATGCCATTACAATTAAAGTTCAAATCTTACTCACAAATCCGCAAAATACCAAGCAATTACTATACCAATCAACACCAGATCACAGTTTAGACTAGGGGCTCAACCCGTATCCCGACCCGATTACTTTTGAAAGTGAATAAAAATTCCCGATCCCGACTCGACAAAGGTCGGGACCCGACTTTTTCGGGATCCCGTAGGGTCGGGATAGGTTTATCCCGAATCTCCCGACATATTTTTTTATTTTACGACGACGTCATTTTTTATTAACAGTTTTCATTTGAGAAGTCTAAACATGTTATTAACACGAAACATAATCGTAGTTTAAAAATAACATTCCTAATAAATGAAAAAATAAATTAACATGTAGTAGAAAAAATAATGTAAAACTACAAATAATGGAGTAGATAAAAAAAAATTATACGTTTTTTATCAGATTTTTTTTGTATTTAGTTTTATTCACACAAGCAACAATTATCATACTAAATGAGATACATTATCATTATAATTTTTATAATCGGAAAATAATAATCATTTATCTTTCTTGAAAATAACAATATAATTTTTTAATTCAAGTATATTTTTTTATTTTAATAGTTTCATATATTCAAAACTATAAATCTATATTATACTTATATAATTATAACTAATATATAAAACAAAAAAGATTGTAGCTCATATGGTAAACTGCTTACATTGTATGCTAGAGTTACAAGGTTCGATTCTCATCACTTGTATTTGATATAAATTAATTTATATTTTTATATAAAATATAAATTAATTTTAAAAATCGGGTCGGGTCGGGTCGGGTCGGTACACCCGACGAAATCGAAATTGTCACCCGATCCCGACATTTTCGGCTCGGGACTATTATCGGGTCGGGAAATTTCGGGTCGGGATTTCGGGATTTTTTTGCAGCCCTAGTTTAGACATCAATCTACACCAAATCAAACATGTACACCAACCAATTCAAAAACACAATAAATTAAATGTTTATGTATAAGGCTATAGAGTAATTTCAAATATGGTTACCCAACAGTCTAACTAAAGTCGTATATATCTAAAGGAAGTTAAAATTTATAGGATTACTGTATGAATGTAGAGAATTTTGGTAGAAAAATATAAGGATTTTTAGGAATATTTTATTCAACAAACAAAACCAATTACTCTTTTTATTTCTTTCACAATTAAGCTTTGACCATTCTCTCTCTAAATCTCCACATATCTACTTGGCCGCCTTTCCTTATAACCTCCACCTTGATTTAGATCTGAGGCGTTTATGGCTTTTCACTGATGTTGCCGGACTCTAACACTCTCTTCCCCAATCAACCATCATCGTTTATGACCGGTGATTGTGCATGGCACTTAAATGGCTCCTTTTTTTTCTGTTTTTCTTTTTTCCTGTTTTTTCTACCACAAAACTTCGATTTTGTCTCGATTAGCATCAAATTGCATCGAATGGTGTTTAACTATGTCGATTAAGGGTACATAGGCTTACAAAATGTTAGTAAATTTCGATCCTATCTGGGAATGTGTATGGCGGTGTACTGGTGTTTATGTTTCTCACAACTTGGGAAGAGAAGCAAAGAAAAAAGAAAAAAGAAAAAAGAAAAAAGAAAAAAGAAAATTGAATATTATTTTATTCACCTATATTTGTATTTATAGGGAACTGATGTGCCATATTTAGAATTTTACTCTATAAGTCCCTTATATATCTCTTTAAGCTTATATATATATATATAGCACACTGATGAGAGTGCTCTTAATATCAGAGTTGATGTACAGTTTTTTTGATTTTTTGATTTTATGCAAGCTGGATCTTACCTTCCGTGCATAACCATTACTTTTAAGTTTTAAGTAGGATGTTTACTGATTCTTCTATTTTATACAAAGTAGTGTAGAAATTGTGAGATTTAATAGCGATATTTAAACTTTACAAAAGTAGTATCATCCCTAAATAAAATTATATAAATTTCACAGATGAAAAGTTGAGAGAAGGTTCTTGCACCTGCGTTCTAATTTGCACTTCTAGAGAAGAGTTATCGGGGCCTTGAACTGCAGTGTGCAGCGACTGAAATTAGAAAAGGAGAGTCAGGACTTGGAGAGAAATTTTGGTAAATATATTGTCCAGGACAGCTGTATATACTTGCAACAACTACCAAAATAATATACCTCTTTAATCCCTTTTCAAGACAGGGAAAAGGAAAAAGGATTCAGTCGAAAAGGGATTCAGAAAGTTATAGTCGGAAGGATATCAGAAGTTCAAACTTGGCCATTTAAAAGTGAGCATATAAAAAAACTCCGACACGGAAAACTATATCTTCACCTACAACATCACATTTAATACATTAATATCCATTTAAAATTGCTACCTGATAGCCACTTGGTTTTGGATTAACAATGTAATCATCAAATTCCCCGTCAATAGGGGTCCAAAGCCTGCATATGGGAAGAAGATGTATACATCTATTACACGAATATCCTCCGGATGAATTTGATTCTAATGAAAAAGCTCCAATTGGGCAAAAAAGAGAAGGAATTTAAATGATTGTTAACCTGTGCACAGTGTTCAAAAGACTGTAACAACTCTGTACTGCTTCTCCATGTAATGTCCCATTTTTATCCCCAACAATCACCCTCAAGGCGCGGGCGTCATACACTCTAATAATACCAACATCTTTCCGTTTCATCTAGAAATTTGTAGAACAAAAATTAGAAATTCTAACAAGTCTATCTTTTTGTTGGAATAATCCCACGTCACTTGAGCATTATCAAAGTCAAGTCTTAATATATGCCCTCTCCTTCCTTACTAATAGGCCTTTTATTGGGGAATGGACGGGCTTTTACATGGTATCAAAGCGGGCTATCGAAAGGTTAGCCAAGTTATAAGTATGATGGGCCACCTCCACCCGATTTGTTGATTGCACTTATTGGACTTATCGGAAATTGACCAACCCACAAGTGAGGGGGAGTGTTGGAATTGTCCCACATCACTTGAGCATTATCAAAGTCAAGTCTTAATATATGCCCCTCTCCTTCCTTACTAATAGGCCTTTTAGTGGGGAATGGATGGGCTTCTACACTTTTAATGAATCTATGGATCAGTTAGAAGAGCCATGCAACGTAATTTGGACTCCAAAAAATATAAAAAGTAACTTTCAAACCCCAGCTCAAGAATGAAAACAAGAAACTGGAGTAATCATCCCCCAACTGAAATTTGATACTCCCTCCGTCCCATATAAATAGTTCACTTAGGGTTTCGACTCCGTCCCAAATCAATAGTCAGGTATCCTTTTTTACCACAATTTTTCCTTTTCTACCCCTATTTATGAACTTGGGAATTAACAATGGTCTTTGGTTTATTTACCAACATTACAAGTTATTGACTCATTGACCAATATGGACTAAATTCACATGTAATAAACCTATATAAACCTCCATATGTAATTGCACCAACTCAATTTCACCATGACTAAAAATATGAAAGAACAAAAAAATGAAATCAAAACTTCAAACAGCAGCCAAGTAGAAAACAACGTGAATACTGGTGGTCTAAATGCTCCTTTGGTTGATTTAAATGCTCCTTTGCTTGATTTGAATGCTCCGCCGACATACGATGGTTATATTTCTCCAACTAAAGCCAGGGAAAAATAGCTCTTTTTATCGCATTTTTTTTGGGTCCATGACTCGAATTCACTCCTGGTGGTGTCGTGATATTATCGAACTCCTCATAATCATCCGAAAAATACTCACTATCACTTTCAACAATTTGTGATGAAAGAAAATAAAAATCATCATCTGATAAACTTTCAGGAGAAGTATTGAGATAAGTAGGTGTATTTAGTGAGGAATCATTCATTATTTTACTTTGTAATGAAAATATGAATGCAGTTATGTACTTATATATAGGCTGCAACTTTTTGGTGGAGGAAATTAGTAAAAGTTTAAAATTTTAATGGAGGGAATTAGTAAAAGTTTAGAAATTGGTGATTTATCTACTTAAAAGTATTAGTCACTGAGGAGAAAAAATTGGTGGGAAAATTGATCCCACGGTGGGAAAAAATAAAGATGGATTTTTAATAACAATTAATGTTCTCATATGGTAAATGTGGTATACATTGGGATACAAAATTGTTAGTTACAAGTGAGTACAATTATTAATGTTCATCCACTTCTTAAATAATTAATTAGGAGCAAAATTGGAACAACACTCTTTTGTAACTACCTTAACCAATTTTTTTAAAGCGCGTGAAAACCCTAAGTGGACTATTGATATGGGACGGAGGGAGTATTAAATATGTTTTTATCAAAAATCTGTTACTGAAGACAAATTAATGTAGGGTCGGAGAGGGGATGAAAAAGAGAGAAGAATCACAATTCCGAAAATCCCTAAGTTTAAATCTTAAATGAAATCCTGCCCTTCACAAAACCCTGCATATATACCTATGAGATGAGACGATACCCTTTTCTATTTAAAGTCACGGCCTCTCATCCTATGTAGTTATATGCCATTTCAAACTTAAAGATCCCTAGCAGTTACATTATTTACTAAGTAACTCAGTATAAACATACCTAAAAGGCTAAAACAAACAAACAAAGACTTTAATATATAAATATAGAAATTTTGAGTTTTTCTTTTGTTTTCTGTGCAATTATGTCTTTTACTTAAATATTCTTGTTTCGCATCACTTCTAAAGTTTTTTATTTGAGTACAAAAAGTTTCATCAATACCTTGCTATAGATACTGTACAAACTCTTCAAACGTCCAGATAAAGTAACTTCCATTCCCGGAACATAACTAAAAACATTAAACAGAAAAAAAAAGTCAATATGCAAAAGGCATAAGCAACCTCAAAGTATAAAATAAGCAATAAATAAGCACAACTTACGAAGTAGATATAAGCAACTCTTGTTCGAGTGCCTCTTCACAAACAACCAATGATGCTAAGGCAATTCCAGCATCTCTTACTACCTTTGGTTTTGCTTCAGGTTCTGAGCACATTTCAAGATCGTAAAGAAACTTTATTTGCTTTTGCCGATCTAGCAAGACGTCAAATGGAAGTACGGCTTGCAAAAGGTCCTGCAATGGGAATCTTTACCGATGAGAGAGAAGGCTTAGCAACCTATGTTGTAGGATATTATTTTTGGGTGAATATTTATTTTGTATACCAAGTTACCAGCTTTTAACAAGTAGTACCCTGAAGGGCCTGAGCTAGTCGATTTCCATAATTAGACAACTTAGACACAATCGAGCAGACACCACACCAACTATCTTAATTCCAAATTCACGCACCAATAGGAAAATCTCATATTAAGTATATCAACCTATGGAAATTCATGAACTCTTAAGAGATTGAAATTCAACGACAGTGTACAACTTGTTTTATTCTATGTCAATTGATGCTTAATCAACCATCGTGACCGAACAATTAGTACATAAACAGTATTTTTGAGTTGAATTGTTAACAATGGTTTCCTGATAAATCGGTTTTGTGTTGATTGGTGTCTAAATTAGGAGATACAAGCTGATGGATTACTGGCCAAAAATGCTATTTCCCCTAAATCTTTGACCTTGGGAAAAAAACCCTTTCGACAGTTGACCTTCCACCAAATTTCGCAAGGGTAGAGGAAACAAGCTTGCATTAGTAGTCAGCTGAAGAGGCCTAAATCACCAACTATTATTAGTGGTTGTATGCATAGTTTGAAGAAAAATATATTTCATAGAAAGGGGAAGAAATGCAACACGTTGTCAGTCAAAAGAAAAGATGAATATTAAAACTATTTAAAATGTAGTGAGATTCCATACAGGTAATTGTTGTCTATAACCATAGTGAAACTTGGAAATAATTGCCCACCAAGTGCTCATCAACAAAATGTCAAAAACTAAGCTACGTTTCGTCAGATTTGACCGTTAATTTGACTATGGATTGAAGGCTAGCAGAGACATAGTATGACTACTTGTATGGAGTAACTGAGGATCTAAGGCTTGCAGAGACAGAATGTGACCACTTGCATGAAGCAGGTACTAAAAATATGCATATTTTTCCAATTAAATGTTTGTCTAGAACTTCAGAAAAAGTACGAATCTGATACGTTATTTTAAACACTAATTTAATTCTTCGAAATTTCCAACTAAACAAAACGCCAACTAATATGTCACCTTTATTATTATATTGCTCTCATCCACTGCTCCTGGAATTACAACAGATGGTAAAAGTGACCTGGCTTTTGTAGATAATCTTCCAATATTAGCAGCAGCTCTGTTGCTTGGTCTCCACATTGCAGCCAGGTCAGCTCGCATTTGACGGAATACTTGAGGCTGCATTGTAAATCAACTATATTATGCATTTGTTTCTCTCTCCTCCAAGCATAAGCTTAATTACGGTGGTACAATGTTTACCTGAAGGACGGCAAAGCAAAGATCTTCCATTTCAGCTCTTAAAGCCCATAAACCCAATCTAGAAGCAAGTGAGCACCAAACAGCTAAAGTTTCTTGAGCCACAGCACGGGCCTTGGCTGAAGGTAGTGCATAACTGTCGTAAGGTCACCGGACAGTGTTAAAAACTTAAAATTATGTCATTTCATAAATTCTACGAATTGTGAACAATTAACTCGAGCATTTAATTTTACCCAATTAATACTTGAACGATGTATGCTTTGCAGTAAGTAGATTTCACAGTAAATTCAAATGAACCCCATGTACCCACAGTCTTTTACAAATAACCACCGTCTACTATCTAAATTTTGAAATTAAAACCTATGAGCAATTAAAAAATGGCATAACCTTGTGTTCGATGACGCGTTTTAAATGATTATTATACAATTAATGTATTTTGTCGATATCTATACAAGTAATAGAGCAGTTGACGTGGGAAAAATCATGAGAATAAATCTACGGAAAACATCCAGGTTGAAGCAGAAAATTGCTTTTGTTTACAAGAAATGGCATCATTTGACGTTCCACTTTCTGTGGTACATAGATCTTAGAATAAGTACAAGGAATAGAAAAAGAATTTTCCCAAAACAGCACGAATAGTAAAGCTATACATATTCAAAGTTGATTCTAGGGTCCATTGCAAAACTTATATATTAACAATGGCTTACAAGCAAGAGAAGGAAGTACATGTGGGTTGTTTGCAGCTAAGAAGCACAAAATCATTTCAAAAGAGTGGCCAAGTTACACATCAAATGATAGCACAATGTTAGGACTAATGAAGGAATCACCATTTCTAACAAGAATTTAACAAATGAGCCAATAATCGCATTGTCCACACAATAAATAAACAAGATGAGTGTTGAGAATAATACATGGTTCTCATGTTGTGAAGGCGATCAGCAAGCTTTATTAGCACCACTCGTGGATCATCAACCATGCCCAGCAGCATGACTCGCAAATTATTTGCCTAACGATAAAAAAGGAGGGAGAAAAACATAAATTCAGCCACCCTCTGCATTCTCTTTTTCTGGAAAGGTTCAAGACATCATAAATGGTTGGAGACGATAATAAAGTGACTCTTAATCAACTAAAAGAAGTACTAAATGATCACTGTTTTCAAAGGCAGGCCAGGCGGCCGCCTCGTCTTTTGTCAGGCGTTTAGAAATTGCTGTTTAAATTGGGTAAAAGCCCAAATCTGATGGTTAATAGGGTCAATAGGTTAAAAATAGGTTCAAATAAGTACATACAGAGTAATATACAGCCTTTTTATTCTTTGATCAACGTGCCTTCACCAATCACCTCTGTCCTCTCTCTCTGCTATTGTGTACAGTTTAATAGGGAATTACTAGGGAACAGTCACCCTTTCACAACCCGTTTGCATAAAAAATTATCAAATTGATAAAAAAATTAATTTTTGATTAATATTTAAGTTTAGGGTAGACCCCCTTAGGGTTCTATATTTTTATTTGGGTTTTTAGTGTACTGTACAATTTATTTTTAATTTATCAAATTCTAATTTGTTGAAAATAGAAAAAATACATTAGTTATTGAAAAACATTATCTAACCATTCATTTTTTAATCTAACGGTGGTTAAGGTGACTGTACCATAAACAGTCAAATAAGGTGACTGTTCCAAAGAGTCTCTCCAGTTAATATCTATAGAGTATTGACTATTGTTTAATAGTTAAACTATTGTCTACAGTATGTCATTAGACTAATAGACTTTTAGAGTTGTCCGTGTCACTAGCCTATTGTTTTGTTTTTTTTAATTGTATTTCTAATAGCAAAAAACTTTCCCTGTATGTTTTTGTTTGTCTATGTGTATCTATGTATTTATAAGCATAAAAACTTTCCCCTGACTTTTTATTGTTTTTCTAGTCGCAAAAACTTTTACTGTTAAATAATTTAATATTTTATTTATGATGAGTAGGTTTGTACTTTGTGTGCAAAAACTTAAAATATAATAAAATAAATGGAACTTTTTGTTCTATTTTAAAAATAAATTAGTGATTGTGGGGGTCAATAATTGGTACCGGTTTTATTTCTTAACAAAGTTTAAAAACATAAACATATAACGATCAACTGGTACTAAAGTTTATTTGAAAAATCAGATCTAAGGTTAAATTTTAAACAATAGTGATTCACCAAGTAAAATCATTTAAAAAGTAATTGGCACATTTTAAATCTACTAAATAGGACAAAATCATTACTCCCTCCGTCCCAATTTATAGGAAACAATGGAAATACGTGCAATTTTGCAACGCGAAATTGGTGCATTTTATATGTCGGGATTGTAAATTTCAAAAGTTATTTATATAATTTAGCTTGTTAACTATGTGTCTAACTTTCGAAATTTACAATTCCGACATTTCATTTAAGGAGCACAAAATTTGCAATGCAAAATTGAACGTATCCCTATTCTTTCTTATAATTTGGGACGGAGGGAGTATTATTTAACTTCAGTTTAGTGTTCCGGCCTATTGTTGAACTGGTCGAATATTGTTATCATAAACTTTATTGTGTTGCTATAGTTTATCTTTAAGCTAAACGACTTCAAGTACTTGATTTAACATGATAGTACTATTTACAACATGTATGTCACACGATAATCCAAGAAAAACATGTAAAAAAACTCAAAAGTCGCTTTCCCACCTAGGCGGCTAGGCGGCACCTCTCCGCCTAAACCCCGCCTAGCGCCTTTTGAAACCTTGCAAATGATCCACACTTCCTTAATGAGCTACTATTATTCACCTAAAGACTATAATATGACATTTTCAAGTAGCAATACCTCTTCATTTCCAAGTGTACCTTCATCCTCAGCTAGCCTGCGATGTCTACGTAATAACTGCAAAACAAATTATCACTTTAGAGTTAATCTCTAGGTTATCCCTAACAGGTAAGAAACGGGTTTTTCATAAAAAAAACAATGTAGAAATAGAAACTGTGCAAACCATGAGAAATGGAGAGCATAATTATTTAATCTTCAATAATTACATAAAAATGATACTCCACGTTAGATGATAATGATTATTAAATGCAACAGTGGATCTAAAGCTTACGATAATTAGAAATTTTTAGCATCGGGTAACATGTACTACACTTAAGGACCATTAATTTTAATACTGCAACAATATCTGCTAAGCCACTTAAAAGAACTCCATGCATTATTCCAATTAGCGTTATTTACCTCATTTCTTCCTCCTCCTTGCTCATTATTTCTTCCTGTACTACACAATATTATGAAACAAATATACAGCTTAATTGCTCAAGGATACATTTTAATTTCCTTATACATCTTTGATATTATAGTATCTTACAGTTAAGATCAAGTAAATAGTCACCACATGTAATTAGGGCTTTTCAACGCTTTGGTTCTTCTAGGTCTCAAAAGTATGACACTAAACAAACTTTTCTTTATTTCATTTGTTGTTGGAGTAACATACTAGTTCAGTATTCTGTTACATGCTAAAGGGAATAAGGAACTGCCATGAAGATAGCATAGCTTATCAAAAGTTAACAGACCAAATAAAGAGAAACTTTCAGATGATTTACAGATTGCCACCTTAATTAAAACATTCAAAACAGCACCGTACCAGTAGGTAAATTTGAACGTGTTTTCAACAGGTAAAACAAAAAGGTCACCCCCACAAGCAGTAAAACCCATACGAATGGTTTGAGAAAATATGTATGCTTAGAATTTCATACAGTATGGTACATGAAAAGTCGGATATGCCGTAATGATAAACTTAGACTGATAATTAAAATTCTTATTTACGAGAATAGCAATTAGCTTCAACAACAAACAAGCCCAACTTCTTAGTAATATGGAGTCACTAATGAGCTCTGCTTGCTTGTTGTCCAGAATTCAGATAATCTTGTGCTTAAATAATTAAAAGGATAAAAGATGAGCTTTAAAGCTGCAGATGAACCATCACTAAGATTGTAGTATAAAATAATCTTTATTTACAAGAATAACAATTAGATTATATGTGGAGCATTATTAGATTATATGTGGAACATAATTGTAGTAAAAAACAATTAATTAATGTGTGGAACATAATTACTCTACCTGATTGATAAAACTTAACCTGGAAACTCCAGCAACCAGCTTTGCCACATCACTTCCAAATATGGTCTCTATGTTTTCCAAACTTTCACATGTATCGTCCACCACATCATGGAGAATTCCAGCCACAATTGTGTCAACAGCCTACACCCACAAATTTCATACTTATGTTATGATATAACATGGATAAAATATATTTATATGGCAGACGGTCATTAACCACACAAGTTCTAGTCATAACTGAAAAAAGAATCATACGCACTTTCTAGCACATATAACAAGTACATAATGACTCCCGTATTGTTCTCAACAACAAAGAATGTAGAAGAACAATAAGGAACTTTTAATCAATAATGCTCGATAAGTGGCCCTGATAGCCATACTGAAGGCTTGTTTAGATGCATCATCTGAGCCACTAAGTGGGACATTTAAGGATGGGGAAAATTATAGGTTGATCCTGCTTAAGCTTCTAGCATCTTCAGGCCAAAAACCAGACAACTTTGGCCCTTTAAACTGATAAACCAAATTCAATGTAAAGTTGAGCTTAAAGTGTTTGTAACCAAACAAATCCCAAATACTAGAATGGGAATCAAAATAGTGGAAACCAGGAGACGTACACGTTTTCCACTTGATGGAACTAAAGCTGCTAAAATTTTCCCGGTATTGAGGCAGTGAACCATATATGGATCTCCGGTCTTTCGAAACTGGCCAAAGTGGGCTTTTTGAGCAAATACAATCGCTTCCTGCACCTGCCTTCACAGATTTAACATCTTTAAGAAGATTAAATAAAAAGAATATGTTGTTAATATAGTAACACGCTCCAAGTAGAGATGTTACCTTAGCCTCATTGAATACAGGAAGCCCCGTTAAATCAACTCCTTCCAATATTAGAGAGCCTGTATCATATGGAAAAAATCAGTCAGAATTTGGTCTGAGTTAAACAACTTCTTTAGTGCTTATATAATCATAGATCCCCGTCTCTTTTCTTCTTGGGTAGTTAGAATTCTCCTAATCTCTTCATCTTTTATTCATAGAGGATACTTGAATAGACGGCATACTGGTAAAGAAAATATTGTAAATCTTAACTACAGAATCAATGGTGTGAAGTTGAAAATTAGGAGAACCAAATATAGCCGAGGTACCATGTTTCCTGGGTTTTTTTTCACAGGGAAACCAAAATTCTAGAGACTGATTTTGTGTAGAAATGTAAGTTGTGATTTTTTTACTATAGATTAGAGGCGCTAGTACTATCCATAGACACAAGGCCGATTTTGGCATAAGTAAAGTGAGTCAAGACAGCTTAGGTGCGGGTCCCTAAATAGTCGCAATTTTTAAAAAAAAAAAAAATTCTGTTTTGCAGAACGAAATCGTATTTTACCCATGATGCAATACAAGAAGAACTTACTTTATTTGATGGTCTATTCTGTGTAATATAAAAGACAATACTTTATTTGATGAGATATTTTTTTTTTAAAACCATGATATGAATTTTTCAGACAAAGTTAACAAAGGTGCCCATAAAAATCTACGGCTTAGGTGTAAAGTGGCGCTGGACCAACCCTGCATAGACATATTCTTGATTGTATCTAATCCTAGGTATTGAACTTAACCACCTGCTTCTGCAATATAAATTATTTAATCATACGGTAGTATTCAACTTGATGTCTTAGCTAATACAAAAAATCAAGAATCAGGAAAGAATAATAAAGGTATATGCACATATCTACCTAACTTATAATACCATATGTCTAGAGCCTAGAGGTCTTACGAGGCCTTGGAATATTTTTTTCCCAAAATACCCCTCCTAACTAAAGTTATTACATGAGTGCCATTAAATCTCAAATAAAATTTAAATTTCGAAAAAACAAACTCGCTAAAAAAAACACCACGCCCAGTTTTAGCACTGATTCATTGTGAATTTCAACCTTAATCTCTCTCTCTCTCTCCCATCAGGTACTAAATTTAAGAAACAACTAATTGTTTTACACAATTATTTTCATATTGGATTTGATGATAAAAAACTATTTTGTTTCTAAGGCATTACTTTTACATCACATATTGTACCAATCACACAAACAACGCGTGGGCAGATTTCGCTAGTATATCTTACTATTACTATATGTGTACTACCCTTATGAGGCCTTGGAAGATTTTCTCCCGAAAATACCCTTAATGACTTAAAATATTACCCCCTTGACCCGTGGCAGTTATAGGTAATTTCAAAAACTATTTCCGTACACATCCCCTTTAACCCACATTCCTTTTCAATCTATATTCTCTCTCTTCACTATCCTAATTAAATAAAAACTATCCAACAAAAAAATAAAAACCGTTTGTATGCATACTTTTAATTTATTCATGATTCTAAGTTCCTGAGGGAAACTTATTGCAGGGTACACTATTTTCAAGTTCTGAACAGGTGTTTCTTCTCCATTTTATGTTTTTAATACCGTCCTATTATTCTGTTTTTACTTGCTGATTCACTTTTTTCGAGTTTCACTTATTTAATTAAATAGGTGTGCTAAACAGGTATAATTATTGCCTAAATCAAACCACGCGTTACACCACACCCGTGTGGGCTCCGGCTCATGTCCGCTAATATATATACAATAAAACCTCTCTATAAGAATACTCCATATAGGAATAACCTCCCTATCGTAATAACAAATCCCGATCCCAACTCGGGCCAGTTCAAAATAGGAATAAACTCTCTATTGTCATATTCCGTAGTTTTTTATGGTCCCGTTAGTTATAAATCCACCTCCTTATAGTAATAAAATACATTTCATTACAAAAATATATATATCTAGTTACAATAAATTAATGATGATGTAAAATATTATGTAAGGTTGTTTGCGATGATGACTTAATTTTTTGTGTTGCTACCACATCTTTTAACTTGCGCGTCCATACTAACTTGTCAAGTTAATATGGACGCGCAAGTTAAAAGATGGATACCATCTTGTTGAAACCAAAACATTTCTAACTTGTCAAGCATTTTAAAAGCTTCTTGACATGAAACCTTTTGTATTTCTATAGTATCATCCTCTGGGTTATCTTCTCCTGCATCTTGCCTAATTCCAGTAACGATTTCTTCATCGGTTAAAGTACGCACAACCTGTTGTTCATTTGGATGATTGAGAAAAACATCCATATCCATTTAGTCATTATAGTGAAGTTGTGTGATTTGATTACTCACTTGTGTAGCTACTCTTTGATTCTCTTCATCCATTTCATTTGTAGCTTGTATTTCAATGATATCATAATACGAATTTTACGATGTTTAAAGCAATTCTCAATTGTGCGTGACTTCACATCTATTGTCCATGAAGCAATTTTCTACATACATGTATTTGTTTAACTAAACTTTTGATAGATTCATTTGTTTGTTTTAACTTATAATGAACCATGTATATGTATCTAATATTATGTAAATACATTTATTTTTTATTTTTTTAATATGTAAACTCTATATAGGAATAACCTCCGTATACTAATATTTTTTCGTAGTCTCCACAATATGACTGTATAGAGGTTTTACTGTATATGTATACATATCATTCTATTATAATAACCCAATCCAAGTCAAACGAGGCTGCCCAATTTAGCCACTTTTTTCCAAAAATACCCCTACACCTTTATATTAGTTACAATAATAGCACTCCCATAAAAATATAAAAAGTAAAAACTAATAAAACTATTTATTACTCTTTACCAACCAAACATTCTTTTAAATTTTAAACTATGTTTTTTTTTGTATTATCCACATTTATATCATAAGTATACCTATTTTCTATATTTTTATTGCATTACGCGCCGCACACGCAACGTGTGGGGCACGATTACTAGTATATATATATATATATGTATGTATATCACTACCCTTATGAAGCCTTGCGAATTTTTTTTTTACAAACAAACCCTTTAATTGATAGTGATTACAGATATAAAAAATAATGTTTAATTAAAAAAAATGCTCATACGTTAAAATAAACGGTTCCCACAGAGTTTATCTCTGCATTTACAAACACAAATTGTCATCATCAAATTCTCCCCCTCTCAAATTGCTCCAATATATTGTCGTCATCATCATTTCGTCATACAAATTCATACGTTAAACCACACATCGCATGGGCACAGTTCGCTAGTATATTATCTATCTAATATCTAATATCTAATACTATATGTCTAGATGCCTTACGAGGCCTGCAACAATTAATTACAAAAAAAAAATTGGATAGTTTCATAAATTACAAAATATGCATAACTCCTAATTAAACACGGGAAGATTTGAAAAGTAACTTCCCATATGTATTAACCGTTCCTCCCTATATAACTGTCTTCTTCCCCTCAATTCTCTCTCTTTTCAATATTTCTTTCTCCCTGTTTCTAAAAAATTTTCTAGAATCCAAAACCCTCAAAACTCAGGGAATATACAATAAAACAAAGCATTGTATACCGATTTATTTCTTAAAAACTAGAGAGGTATGGGCAACTTACTTTATGCTAATCTATATGATTTTTTCAATGTTGGTTTCGGTTTTAGGGATTTCAATTTTATTATCGTTTGATTAGTTTGATATACTTATTCAATGTAAGGGAGGAAAACCCGTATACACGTTACACCACCGCATCGCGTGGGCAAGTCCGCTAGCGTGCATATATATACTATACTAGCGGACCTGGGTGTGAATCCAAAAAAAATATATGTAACCCGTTATGGTATAATCTTTTGATGAAGGGAGGAACAATTATGGTTGAGAGAGAGAGAGGGGATGAATTCTTTTAATTCTACTGTGTGAAGTCTTCACAAGCCCTCTTCACATAAAGTAATAATAATATAGATAGATATATATATATAGAGAGAGAGAGAGAAAGGAAAGGTGGAGTGACCAGGTTGATCATGATCATGGTGGTGATGAGGAAGATGACTGGGGAAATGGACCTTAGTCGATAAACAAGCACCGGAGGCTATGGCGACAGCCGTAACAGCCACTTGAGTTATAGCAGAGGCCACAGAAGCAGCACCACTGGCATGACTTCCTCCTCCTAAAGCCGCAACACCCGCCGCTAACATGTTCCCTGCACCCGAAGCCCTAGTTATTATCATCTTCTGACGTCGTCGTAACTCACCCCACTTTATTAAATGCATCGATCCTATTATTATATTCCTACTGCTACTACATATAGTCATCGTCATCGTCACCGTCATCTTTTTCACATTCTTTCTTTATTTAATCTAATTTAAATACTACTCCCTCTATACTAGCATAGTAACTATTGTGATTATTGAACGAACGGATTTTGCTTTTATATTTCTCCCCCACCGGCTCCCCTCTTATTACTATGCTAACTTATTTTGTGTGGTTGCAGACTTGCTGTGAAGAAGTAGTGTGTGTGTGATATTTTCGTGGAGTACTAGTATTTTTATTTTTATGTAATAGTACTACTTTTATTTTTATTTAAAATATCATAAATACCCGACTACCGACTTTAACAATTGATTTATTGAATTACGAAATTTCGTATAATTAAGTGATTAACAGTATAAATCAACGAAATTGTAGTCGCTATATCTTACATTTGAAAATATATTTTTTACGGATATCGACATAAGTGCACTCATCATGTGATAGGCAGGACAACGTGATTGTCATTTTATCATTTTGTTTAACGATAGTTCGTCAATTGTGACAAATTTTATACATTAGTATCTCAATTGTTAAAATTGGTAATTCAGTATTTAAATCGTTAAAAACTAGTAGTACAATACATTAAACGTGTTTTTTCACTAAATTCAACCGGACATGATGATTAACTATTTAGTATTTTTGAAATTTGGCATTTAATTTTTCATTAAAGTTAATGTGAGAATGACACCTATGTAATTTTACTTAACAAATTGTTTTTATTTATGAAATTTGAAAACAACCCAAAATAAAAATATGGAATTATAATTTGGAAGACAGGAGTATTTTTTCAAGAAATACTCCAACTATTTTTAGCTATCTTTTTACCAACACTTTTAAAATCAGTTTTTTTGTCAAAAGTTATTTAAGTTAGGTCTTTTTTAAATGAATATAAATGGGGGGTCAACTTTTATTTTAATTAATATTTAATTTTAGGTTGGGTTCTACATTTTTATTATGGGTTTTTATTGTGTTGTAAATTGATAAAAGGATAACATAAAAATCATAATTTATTTCTATTAAATAAAAATAGAAAAAAATAGTTATTAGAAATGATCATCTAATCATTCATATTTTAACCTAACGGTGGTTAAGTTGGGTGAAACATATAATTTGCCTCTTTTAAGAATCAAGAGGACTGTTCCCTGAAATACAACTCATGATCATTTTAGTAATCTTTTTAAGTTGGAAGTTACTTTTTTTTCATGTTATGAAACTTGGTTGTGGTTATATTCTACACAGCCGGTGGGGGGTCGGTCCAGTCCAACAAGGTGACACGACAATATGGCTTGCTTTCTGTAAATTCAAAGATTACACCCGTATATCCCTTTTTCATCACGTATCGGGATTCAGGACTTGTTACTTGTATTTACTCATATTAATACTGGCAAACTATTAATCTTTATTTTACCCGAGTAAAACACAAGAAAACACATGCAGACCAACAACTAACTAAAATTCGAGAAAAATTGTTAGTATAAAACTAGAAATGTTCCCAAAGCCACTTATACTTGACCTATTGATCTATTGTGGCAAGGTGTATGTTAAACAATTTGTATTCTAAATTACTTGATTGATTCCATATTTTCAAATATGTGGAATTCTATTAATCTTCCGTGCACAATAATCAGATAAAAAATTATGTAAAATAGACAAAATGAGGTCTTGTATAAATAGATTAGCAATTTGTCAAAGATGTTGTGAATACTCTAACAAGTCACTGAATCGATCTCTATTTTCGTTGAGGAATGACAAATTTGGTCTTTTCCCCTATATTTCCCGAATAACTTTCCTAGTGTAGATTAATCTAAACCAAAATATCAGAGCTTTACTCCCCTTGCGCATGTCCACACTTCTCAAACCATTTTCACTCTTTGTATCTGCAACCATTGTGGCGAATAAATTTGGATTTCGCAAATATGGCTCAAAATCAGCCTAGCAGGAAGAGTATCATCCCATTTACCCACGTCTCTCCGTCGAGTTATTACTGGGTTGCTTTACTAGGAAACCAGGATTTAAGAAAGGCTTTAGCTTTGTTCCATTAACATACTTCCTTGCTGCTATTTTTCCTTTTTCAATTTCTATCAAATCCCCCTCTCTTCTGGAATTCGCAAAGTGCGGCAAGTTGTTGGAATGTTCATGTAATTGCTCATTCTTTACCCTCTCACTTTCTTCCAAGCATTGCAAATTCTCGGTGGAAGAAGACATCAAAACATCGTTACTAATCTCAAACTTGTCAGATATAGCAGAAAATTCAATTACATTTGCTGATTTTAAATCCTCGCAGCTGGAAACATTGAAGCCCTGCGGGAAAGATGGACTTGAAATGAAATCCTGACAGCTGGAATTGTCGCGATTTTGCTCAATTTGGACTCTAACACTATCTCCCGAACACTGTGAATTCTCAGTGGAAGAAAAAAATAACATGTTATTAGCCTCAACTCTCTGTTGATTCTCAACCTCGGTACGTAAAGAAGACGATGCAATTTCTCTCTCTGGGTTTGTCTCCTGAAAACTGGAAACATCCATGTCCTTCGGGGAGGATAGGCTTGATATAGAATCAGCATTTTCAACATCATTAGAATTGTTTGTCTTCGGCAATAAATCCACTTCAACAGAAACAATTGGCTGAGCTTTTGTGGAAAAGCTATGAGATGTAAATTTTACAGCTGCAGATTCAACCAACTTTTCCTCTTCTTCCACCAATTTAACTGTCTGCTGTTCTTTTCCTGAAGAAGATCCGATTGGCTTCAAGAACGATGGTCTCGGAAATATCCTGAAACAAAAAGCCCACAAAAAGTTATCAGCATTTTATTTTTTGTTTTATTATTATAAGGGGACTCAGACTCACACCTATCCCGGAAACCCCATCAATTATTGTCAACCTTTTCTGGTAGGAGGACATGTACTTAAAAACTTTACTTTCGTCTGTAGCTAAATGATATTTATCATATTCACCAAGATACTACCGTACTACGGTAAGATACAAATGTTTTTTGGGGCGAATGGAAGAAGTTGGAAAGCCTACAATCCACATGCCACTTGACTGGAGACATGCTTATGTCATTTTAAATACCTGGCTACTGCTCTTTAATCAATTATTAAAAAGATAAAAGTTCCCAGTAAGAAAAATTATACATTAGGATGTGAAGACATTATCACTTTACAAAAATAGTATAACAAAAGCATGCCCGTCTTGTGGCTAAACTGATAAGTTAACAAAACTTGCACCACTATTTCAATTCTATGTTTTCTTAGCATAGGAAAGACATGGGTAGTCTTCTCTTTTTTTTGGTAAGTTAATGGGACTGCCATTTTATACTATTTAATACAATCTTTTTCCCTGTTAGAGAGGTACGTAACACTTATATAGACATGGTTACACAACGATCAGGTTAGCTGATCCACCAATTACATACATAAGAATGTTTATTGACAGATAACTAGATAAATTACGGGAGAAATCTTGGAAAAGACACTACGACCCGAATTGGATCGATAAAGTTCGAGGAAAACAAAAAATGATTACTTGGCCCATCCCCTTGAAAAAAAGATATTTGAGGATGTCCCAACAGGGTCAACACTAAAGTACACCCATCTCTTACAGATTTCAACAGGACCAGACATCGGAGGAAATAACTATTGTCTTATTCAGGAATCACAACGGAAGATAGAAATAAAGGAGAGAAAAGACAGCAAGGTACCTCTTGTACAGAAGCATGTAAGCTCCATCTGATAGAACATCTAGCAGATCAACCTTTGAGACCTGAAATAAGTTGTGAGATAAGTTGAAATGAAACCAAGAATCAAAAACATTCAAACGAAAGAAAGAAGAAAAACTTCACAATGATCCCATTACTAGTTTAACATCTTCAAACGACTTGAGAAAAAAATGTAACGCTAAGAAACACTGAGCACTATGAGAAAACTAAACATTGGGTCCACGATACCACATCATCGTACTGATATGATGAGGAGACCTATCCATAAACAGGTGCTGTACATAATGGTTGCTATAGTATAGGCAATATTACAATACACGCCGACGTGTCATACTAGCTATAACAGGTATGAACACAAATTGTTTCGTAGCATCAATTTGTCAATATAAATACTTAATGGTCAAGTAAAAAGTATTACGACATATAGTTGGCATGTATAGCTATGAAGATTTTATCTAGCTGTGGTTTCCTTAAAATTCTAGGAATATGTTTCCTTATTAGTCTAGGAGTATATATTAGATATAATTGATAGTTGTCATATTTCCTTTTTGGTTGATGCTACCTAAATTATAGATTATGACTTCTCTGTATAAATACCAATGAGATATGTGAGGGGGAGTGTTGGAATTGTCCCACATCGTTTAGGCATTTATAACCTCTCCTTACTTACTAATAGGGGGAATGGACAGGTTTCTACGCATATGCACAGAATAGAACTGGAACACACAATCTCCTCATACAAAGGCTGGGCCATCCTCAACCTTAGCCTCCATGAGTTCATAAGATCAAAAGAAAGATAATATTTCACTTGAAAAAAATCAGCAGAAAAATACCTTACAATCATCAATCCTGTACCAGTTCCCGCGATAATCCTTTGTGTAGCAAATGTAATGTCCGAAAAAAGAAGCATTTAGCATGTCAACGTGGACAACCACAGCATATAACTTGTAAATATCGCTACCATCTCTTTCTTCAGTCATGTAAGGGCTAAGGTCTAAAGTATCTGGGAAAGTTACCCTCTTATTAAGTTTTCCAAATCTTCCACTCTGCATACAATATGGTCATAATTCAGAGACAAATTTTAAATTTTGGAACTTCTTCAACTATTCAGTTTTTTCAATCAACACTATAAGTTCAACATCGTCAGGAACTTAACACAATATGAAGTGATCTGAATAAAGACCAATTCAAAATACTTTCTAGTAATTTAATGGGGTTTTCTAGTTTATCGCACCAAGGATTGAATGAATTTATAGTCGTAAAGTTAGAAGTAACACAAAGGTTGGTCTAACTTAGAAAAAATCCATGTCAATATATACTGGCCAAAGTCATATTGAGAATATGAAGCAGATTTGGTGCAGGGGTATAGTGTTTCTCTTCCATAAATAGTCTTACACGCGACCCAACATGAAACTTAGAACCTAGAAAAATTAAGAAATACCAAGATGGTACAAACCTGAAATCTTTTCAATGCAATTGTAAGAATGTTTGGAGCTCTTCTAATCATGAGACGCTTCCACGCCACGACGTAGTCATTACATCTGCTTAATCAGAAAAATAGAACATTTTATGAACTTCAATGAACAAAAATCAAGAAATTATCAGTGTCTCAACAATCCAATTTTCCCTGCAAGATGATAAAAATTGGCCTTACAAAGAGTTGCTTTCAAAAAGGTACTTGATCAAAGTAGACAATCTAAACCTTCACTTGTTTTAAAATGGAGTACTATATTGATTGAACCCATATTTCGATGGAGAAAGCTACAAAGATTTGTTTATACAGTAGAAAAGTGTCTGCTTACTCATTCAGGATCTGATCGGTCGAACAAAGACCTTCTCTTGTTACAATCGGTAGTTAAGTGACAGAGCAAGACCCATTTATTAGGCAGCACACACTACCCCAATAAACCACTAACTGTTATATAGTTTTATTATATATCATGAGCTGTTCCTTCTCTAACTTTCCCTTGTTATTTATTAACACACTGATCATGACCCATATCACAGAAAGCAAACGCAGTTTAAAATTCACAAGCTTCTAACAACTTTAGCTGGGATATGTTCTTCTCTTTTCCATAATCTTAAAAGTCTATTTCTCAATATATTCTGCCGTTCTGTTTTGTACTTCTCTAAGATGATTCACCAACACTTTTTCCCTTAGTACAGATTTTCTCGTCACAATAATTTTTGAAACACAAAAAAAAATGTAAGTTTTGGATCCTATTCATCAACCTTATAATGTTTTTTATCCAAACAGACACTAGACTGGAACTGAAATAAGTATAAGGGTTAATTATGGTTAGGTGACCTTAGTTTTGGCCAATTTTAAGATTGGTGACCCAACTTTTAAAATTCCGTTTTAGGGACCTAAATTTATAGTTTGGTTTGTTTTAGTGACCGGCCGTTACATTTTTTGTATGGAAACCGTTTTGAAGTTTCAATTTGGTCTGTATAGTTTAAAACTTTACGATAAACGCTTGAAAATTGTAGAAATTACACACTTATATAAACACACTTATATAAAATATGTGTTTAAGTAGGTTGCACAATTAGGAAATAAAATGAATAGAAGTATCGAACACCATATGAATTGTTTTAGTTGGGATGATATACATACATCTTTACAAAGCTAATGAATTGAAAGGATAATTACTAACAATTCAATTTTAATAATTTATCATTTTTTTATTTCTTCACGTATAATTAAATATATAGAATAATGTCAAAACTTGTTAATATCATCCTGCATAAATAAATTTGGATCTAATAAACCCAATTTTGTATGGGTTAGAATCTAATTAGACTTTATTTTATTTTAGCATAAGACTAATCAATAAAAAAATTCATACCTCTTTAATAAGTTTAATAATGAACTTACATAGCAAAAAAAAAAAACGACTTAGCTTATATTTATTAGTTTGTAGCACGTTGTTTGATAATTTTATATCATTTTTAAATTTGCATTTATAAAACTTACTTTTTTTTTTCAATTTACATATGAAAATGTAACTTCCAATTGATAGTTTTATAAGCTTTCATATAAGTGTTTTTATATGTGTGTAATTTGTACAATTTTTAAGCGTTTATCGTAAAGTTTTAAACTATACGGACCAAATTGAAACTTCAAAATGGTTTCCATCCAAAAAGTGTAACAGCAGGTCACTAAAACAAACCAAACTATAAATTTAGGTCACTAAAACGGAATTGTTAAAAGTTGGGTCACCAATCCTAAAATTGGCCAAAACACAGGTCATCAAACCATAATTAACCCTAAGTATAATACTGAAACTTGAACAATAAGCGGACCGAGGCATACACTAAAAAAACAAAGAAATACAGTGACCAACAACAAACTGATTTAGCAAAACATTTTTTTGAACAAGAAAGCACAACCACGTGTCTGTATTCTAAACCAGTAATTTGAATTAGCACTATCTATGAAATTTCAACATAATCTCATGCATGCAGAAGCTTGCTAGAAACATAGCATGGTTGAAGAGGCCAAACTTCATATGACAATAAATTTGTAATAACTAATTTTATTGAGGATTTTGGTAGATTAGATTAGTAGTACTAGGTAAAAAAGACACAAGTAGAAAGATTATAAAGAGCCTATCCACAGATTGAGACTTCAAAATATATGCCTTCTTTAAATCATTTCTCAAATTAGAAAAAAAAAAAGGAAGCTTTCTTTTCTTTTCTACAATAAGTGTTCAAATTATTATATATCAGTTGATACGCTTCAAGCAAGGAAAACTATTAGAAGACAACTACAAAAGACTCTAAGATCCAAAAATTCAAGTCCACTTCGTACAACCAACAAGGAATAGGTAAAAACTATGCCATACACTTCTCCCTCTGTGCTGCACCTGGACTTGCGGATTAAAACGTGCTAATAAAACTCTCAAGCTTGTATTAGATGTGGCATCCCCTTCATTATACATGTAATAACTTGTAGCGAATTTGAATTTTCTTATGCACAATATGCAACTTGGTGTTAGATGCCTTGTGTTAGTTTATTCCAGATTTGATCGAAATCAGATTTTAGTTCAAGTCATTTCCGTCTATTAACATTTCTTCTATTTGTTTTATATGCCTATTTTGAGCATGATCAAACCTAACTCAATTTCTCTAGCTGCAGCAAAGTTCTGGACACTATCTCTCTTGACGAGCTTAAGTCTAATGAATTTAAAGCTTGCTTGACGTCACCACTAAAAGAGAAAACTAAACAAATAAGTGTTCAACTTATTTCCCCTGTTAAATTAATATACAAGAAAAATGAATACAGAAAGAGCACCCTTACCCATCACATTTATAGAGGTTATCCCCATGAAGCTGCTCTCTGGCTGTGAACAGGTCCAAACATTCCTCCAAAGAAGTGGCATCCCCATTGATTTCAACAGTTAGGTCCATCACATTTTCACACTGGTTTGAGACGTTACGGCAAATTGAACAAACTACCTAAGTTAAAAAGTAAAAAGTAAATCAATACTCTGACCAACATAAATTGTGGAGTATGTTAATACAAATAACTCGGGATCAGATGAGTTTAGATTGACTCAAATATCACTCTTTTCTCGGGAACTTATCCACTTCAGGGAGAAATTGCTTGTGTCTAACTACAAGCTTCATATATCTAACCAACACACCTACCAAACCTCATAATGGGAGTGAGGAAGTCTGGAAGAATCTAGAGTGGACCATCTTCCGCATTATATTTTTTAATATATTGTCAATAATTATTTAAGATGTTAACTAGCCGTTCCGGTAGCTTATGAGAATCAAGATTATATTGTAGTTTTTACCACACCTCAAACTGGTATGTTAGAATTAAGTTGTGACCACACAACAGGTTAACCTCATCAGGTTTGTGTTAAGGCCCATGCTTCTATTTTGGATATGTACTAATCCTGAATAGCTACTCGAAATAACAAAGTTTGACATGGATTTGATTTTATAAGTGTTGCACATTATCAATAAATGGAAGAAAATTGCAAACTACCCATAGTTACATAAAATTGAAGGGATAATCTTCTTAAATAATAAATAAATATTACAAGTTTCTTCACCCAAACTTGTGCAAGACATAGATATAAAGCTTAGTGTTATTACACATTTTAGCATAAATTTCTTCAATCCGTGCAACAGATTAGTACAATATAAATCCTGTGTATTACCTGAAAGAACTCTTGATAAGAATGTAATAGAATTTCGTTGCTACAAAACTTGGAATTTGCAACAAAAAATTCACACGTGGAATTTAAAACGAAACACGGTCAGAAAGCTACCTGAGATTGGAGATGGCCTCCAAATATGTGTTGGATAAGCGTGGTTTCTTGAGTGCTAGGATTAAGCACTTCCTCACCTCCAAATTCATCTAAAAACACTGATTGCATGGTATCAATAGCAAACCTGAAATGAGAAAATCACGCAAATTACAAGTATTCGTTACTAAAGGGTGGTAATTTTAGGCAATTCAATCCAAAGTAGGCTGCAGAGTAGAAGAGAGTTTACCTAAAAAAAACTTAAATAAAGAAGACTACATAACCTATCAGATTTTAACAATTAGTACACCAGCAAATACGAGTTCACAAAATAAACAATAATCTACACATAAATTCAATAACTGTTGCACCAACATATCAAAATTCAAAATGCAAATATCAATCATGAACAAAACCGTACAAGTAGTACACTGATCAATCTTAATTTATGAGTGCTAGACAGTAAAAAATCTAAATTATTCGATTTCATGTACACTGGTACTTATCACATTATCGTAAACAAAAGATTAGTACAAAACTAGTGCTTTAGACTTGATTTCATGACGCCCGTGTACTAATTGTCTACTACTGTTCAAATTGGTGAATAAACTGTACATTTTAAAAATGTGGTTGGTGTTGTGTATTGATTTTTGATAACCAATAGGTTGATGTATAAAAGCAACAATTTTCCCTAAGAAGAAACTAACTTAACTAGGAAAGACATAAGTTGTAACTAAAAGAAACCTCATAAACTCATGGGCATCCTCTTGTTTCCCGTAACCAAGGTTACCACCAATATTAGGTAGCCGAGATAGAATATTTAAAGGTGAGAAAGGCTGCCGACTTGAACTAGCTCTTTCAATATGAGTTTGAAATTCACACAGAAAGCACCAGTCGTTCCTTCTGCCTGAATAAGAAACAACAAAAAAAACGATAAGAATTTGCTCATCTGGAAAAACAAACTGGTCTGTATGTAACAATTTACATGATTATATATATAATAAACAATTTACATTCTTTACGGTGGCCTTTCTCGAGCAAGTAAGTGACGAGAGGCTTAGTGCACGAAAGACATTGTAGAACCACATTAGCAAAACAACTGCAGCAAAAAACCATAAAAAATAGGGGAATAATTAGTCAACAATAGTTCATACATATGCAGGCATTTGACTTTGTAGTTTAATTCGGGTCAACCCGTACTTGATGGGTCAACCCTTTTTCAATGGGTTTTAAAAAACACCTAGTAAAAAAGTAAACATATCAAACGTAATAAACTTAGGTCTTAAACATCCTTCTTCGATCGACAAACAAGAATTGAACAAGCAACAGACTAAACGTGTCAAGATTGAACAATATATGTTCAATCCAATGCTAGAATCATCAACAAGACCAAGAAAAGAGAAGGCATAGGAAAGTCACTCAAATTATCCACCTAATTCGATCGACAAACAAGGATTGAACAAGCAATAGACTAAATGTGTCAAGATTGAACAACCTATGTTCAATTTAATGATACAAAAGAAAAGAAAAGTCAAAAATAGCCACTCAAATTTTGTACATGGTAAAGATGCAAGTATGAGGGCGAGAGTTGGCACAACGGTAAAGTTGATGTCATGTAACCTGGAGGTCACAGGTTTGAGTCGTGAAAGCAGCCTCTTGCAGAAGTGCCAAAAAATGTGATGATGATTAGGCTTCAAAACTAAGATAAATCTTTTTAATTTTGATATCTTGCTGATTTTGGAGTATATTTGCATTTTGCATTTCAAACTTGTTTATGATACACATTTTAAGACAAATTTTGCTTATATTGAACTGCTCGAATGTCATTATCGTACACTTTCTTGAGTTATAACCGTATAACTATAAGCTCATAGACTTGAAATGCTTGATTTAACATGTTAATTATATTCACAGCATGAGAATCCATGAAATTGAAGTAAAAACCACTTAAAAGCCATTTTCCCGTCAAGCCCAGGCGGCCAAGAGCCTAGACCCTGCCTAACGTCTTTTAAAACCTTGCCTGTTTCCGCAATTTAGAAGCCCACAGGGAGGAAATCCTGCCTTGTCCCAGTTGTAAAGTTCAACGAAGTCCTCATAGGGGAAAAGTATCTGCAAAATATTTTTTGCAAAATGACTATGCTTATTCAAACGAAAATCATACAAACTATTCAAATCAAATTTTAAAGCGAAAACAGTAGCACTACCTCTTTTGGGCGTTTGCTATTACTAGAAAGTACCTCACCAGCAACAAGGGACACATTCTTCAAGCTGTTATGTCCATTTTGAACACGAGTCGACTGTTTCGAGTTACACTTTTCAGATAGTTGAAACTCTTTACATTCTGTTTTATGCCCAGAACTCCAGTGAGATCTTTGACAAGCTGTCGAGCTGGGAAAGAAGAAGCGATATTGAAAAATTAACAGATGAACTACCAAGAAGCACCATAATCTTGATAAAATAATATGTGTACTTGTTAACCTCTATCAGAACAAAAGCAACAGATGGCCTGCAAGCCTAAAAAATATGGAATAGTTTAACGTAGCTCCAATGTCAAATGGGCAGAATAAATAACCTTCAAATGGGCAGAATAGATGACCTTTGTATGGGCAGGATAAATAATTTAAAATGTCGGAAAATGCAACTTAGCCTCTCCGAAACAAATTCTCAACAGATGGCAAGATGGTAGGCCTCATCGGTCTTAGATGTATTCAAACATAACGACTCGTTACAGAGCATGCATGAACAACCAAAATAACTAAATAGCTTCCAATATTGTACAAACAAAGGACCTTGTTTTAGTCCCGAGACTATAAGTCCAAGAGGGACTATGAATCCAAGGGTGCTAAGACTCGGATTATGAATCCCATTTTAATTCTATCTATTGTTTGTTTTGGTTGGATTCTTGTCGGAGTATTTGAAAATTGAGGTACATGGTCAATACCTCCCTCCCCTAAGTACTGCAAATACCCCTTTTTAACATCATTTGATGTCCAATGTCATTTGATGTCCAATGTCATTTGAAGTCTCACCCCTATTTTGCAAACCAAACATATGGACATGGAGTCCAATCCCATCTATTTCCTACCACAACCAAACGAGGCCTAAAGGTTATATCATTCATAAAAAACAACTGTATAGTGAAAGCTCGCCAAGACACTAAAAGGGACAAGTCAGGTAGGGAAAAAAGAGAAACAATTGACAGGCTGTGAAAGCAGTATCTTGAAGTTAAGTGGCTAAGAATAGTTTAACCATTACAGTATTTCCGAAAAGCTCTCTCTATTCGCTTACAATGTGGTCGGTCGGTCGGTCCACGCAACCAAAATAACAAACAAGAAAACATGAGTGGATAGATAAATACATTTGTTTGTGGTATAAGAGGTGGTATAATATTGTGTGTCCATCTTATATCATGTTTGTTTACACAAATTGAACTTGTTACTATAAAAGATATAGTACTAATTCTACTACATTTTAGGCTAATAAGGGAGTATAACTAATAACACCTGGGTTTTTTTTGGTTGGGGCAATATTTAGGCGGGATAGGATTTTACATGCAGTGGGTCCCACAAATACTATGTTTGGGTGGGACAATTCGTGCAACCGGATAGCAAATGTCCCAAATCGAGCTATTTGTAATACTAGGGGAGGGTGGTATTTATAGTCCCGGGACTACGTGTCATCCCACTTTCATTATCCAATCCCAATCCCTGGCGTATTCATAGTCCTAGGACTACCAATCCCAGGTGTTAATAATACCACTAATAACAACTATTACAAATTATACCCCTTTATACTAGCAAACAAACATGATTATAAAGGAAGAGGGAGAAAGGGGTAAACGATACCAGTATTTGGGTGATTTGCAAGCGGAGCATTGCTTAGTGGATGATTTTCCGCATACGACACAACAAGAAGACGAAGAGGAGCTTGTTCTGTGTTGTTGTTGTTGTTGATCATGATGATGATTGGTACCCATTAAGGTTGAGGAGTTGTTGTTGAACAAAGGTTTGATGAGAGATAGAAACAAGAGTAGCAACAATGTTTTGCCAACCAACCACCAATCCAGATCCAACAACAACATCAATACTTTTTTTCTTTTTTATCCTTTAAATTACAACAAATAACCCTGTTATACCCCCTAACTATACTTTTCCCTATTTTCTACTCAATTCTTTTCATTTCTCTCTCTTACTCTCTCCACTTATCACAGCATTTCCAGCAAATTTCTCTGTAACGTCTTTTTGCTTATTTTAAATTAAATGGAACTTTTGAAGATTTTGTCGAATTAGGAATGACCGTGCACCAGTTTTCCCAAGCCTTCTTTTTTGTCTTTCTTTAATATTCAATGTTTTTTATGATGTGTGTAATATACTTTGCACATACTTATAAAATAAAATAGAGAATGTGTGTTTTATTTTTGTCTGACTATTGCAAACAAATGAGTACGGAGGTATTCAATTAGGATGGACCGCATGATGACCAGGGTCGGTCCGGTTCCTTTTTACCATCTCTCATTTTTAACACCCGAGTCGTATAATATTTTAAGCCTTTTTTTTAATTCAATTATAAGTGTAAAAAAAAATTCATACCATATACATAAAAAAAAAAAATGATTCTATGAAAAATTATAAAATCTCCACAATATAATATTAAAACAAATATTGCTTTTACATGACACAACAAAATCATCAAAGAAAATGGGTTCCTCTTATGTTATTTGAAGCAATTGGTTCAGGTATTTTATCTTACTTGAGATGATTTAAAAACTCTTTTTCAATTGCTATTATAGAAAATAAAAATATAATTTGTTTTTCCAAGGTCGTAAAAACAGTAATCGGAAATCAATCAAAAGCACATATAACATTTTTCGTCAAATATAATGATTAATTGTTTTAACAGATAATGTAACTTTCTTAAGAGTTTTAGTGTATTTTGTAACTTTTCAAACTTTGTATGTCACATTATTGAAACTAAAAGCTTTTTTATATGTTTATCAAAGTATAATGACTCATATGTAATAAAATCAAACAATCAAATTAAAGGTGTAAAGCCTCTCTTTTTTTGGTACATGGAAGCCTTAGTCATGCGCTGTATTCATTCTTCTTCCTCCCTCGATATTGTCGTAATCGAGCATCTTGAACTCAAACACTTGTTTATATGATCTCATTTAAATACGAATGATCGTTTGACGAACATGAACTGAAAGTTTGGTGAGCTGAACACGAGTTGTTCGTGAACGTCTTTTTTCATTAATTCAAAAATAAGAATAATTAAAAAAGTAGTTTATTTATTTATTTTTAGAATATATTATAATTTTATCATTTATTATTAAATTGTTTACTATAATAAAGTTGTCTAAAATAACTAAAACGTTGGTTAATTAATTTATTTAACATTCTAACATAATATTTTCTTAGTTTTAAGTTTATATATTCTATTAATTAATGTATAAATTCTTTTTTACATATGTATTATTAATTATTTTAACGAGTCGAGCACTTAACAATAAAATCAGTGACTGTATTTATAGTATATGATGATATAAATTACTTTAATAAGTTTGAAATAATATAAACATATAACTAATATTATTGTAGTATAAATAAATTTATTAATTTGTAGTGATACTAGCTAATTTTTGTTACATCATTAATAAATTTAGTTTTTTATTTTATTTTATCAAACTTTATATATAGTTACACGAACACGAGCTTAAACGAAACGAACAGAGTCGTGTTCATATTCAGTTCAATTAATAGACGAACGTTATATTTTTCTTCATTAATTATCATGTTCGTTTATAAATGAACGAACATGAACCGAAATTTAGCCGAGCCGAACATGAACGATTTCACGAACAAGTCATCTCATTTACATCTCTATCCTTGATATACCTTTTTTTTAAACCCTCAATTAGGAATTTTCATTTCACTTATTATATAATCAATTCCTTCTTGGAAAATTGATTTCGACCCTTTAACTAACCATATATCCATCCAATTAAACTAATTGGAGTCTATTTGATTTTTCGTTTTTTTTGCCCTTTAAGTTTTTTTTTTCTGGCACCGACGCCTAAGCTGGATGTCTTTTTTGGCTGCCACAAAAGCCGACCATATGAGATAAGTGGCGACATAATATTCCGCATAGTTAAAAATGTCACGCTTTTAACTAAAAAATTGTTTCAAACATATTGAAATGTTAGGTAATTATGTTGTTGAAATTGGATGGTGAAATTCAAAAAAAAAAAGTTAAGTTATAATATAATTTTTTAATATTTCATTTTAAATATTTAGTGTCCATTTTAATAGGAATTTTATGTATTTCATTTTTGAAAATTCTTAATAAATATATAAACACAAATTTTATTAATGGAACGGCGCATATCCTCACAAATGAAATAAAAAAATATCGTTTTTCCAATAATTTACGCTACGGAGTGCCTCCACATAACTCATGCAGCGCAAAAGAGATGTCCATCAAAATGTAACCTTAAGTGGATGGATGTATATATATATAGGTGCGTATGTATATATAAATAAAGTTTTGTATCTTTTATATTAATAAATAACAAAAACACATTTCCTAATGGTGAAGAAAATCTAATGTTCAAAATGCGATAGATTTTGTAAATGTAGTTACAATCCAATTGAGTTTCACAATTATTTCTTGTTGAGCCCTAAGAGGTTAAAACTTAAGGGGGATAATACTTATGTACATTTTTGGTGGAATTAAAAAATAAGTGAGAAATCAACCCAAATAACTTAATGTTAAGCTAAGTGTTTTAAGTACGCAAAAATAAGCTAATTAACTCTACGCAATCAAACTTCTTTTAAGTCGTCAAGCAATTAAGGAGTGGGAGCACTAGCCCGTAATAAAGCAAGTACGCAATAATAAGCTAATTAACTCTACGCAATCAAACTTCTTTTAAGTCGTCAAGCAATTAGGGAGTGGGAGCACTAGCCCGCACTGAAGCAAGTACACAATAATAAGCTAATTTACCTTACACAATCAAACTTCTTTGAAGTCATCAAGCAATTGGGGAGGGGTGGGAGCACTAGCCTGCAACGAAGCAAGTACGCAATAATAAGCTAATTAACTCTACGCAATCAAACTTCTTTTAAGTCGCCAAGCAATTGGGAAGGGGTGGGAGCACTAGCCCACAATGAAGCAGGAATCTTTGTTGAGGGTTGATATGGGGTTTGTCGAGCAACGTCTCCTTTAATGGCCGAGGCATGGACTACGAGGGCAGCTGTATCATGAACCACAAATAACAAATGGAATAGAATAATTTTTGAGTCTTAACAACTTAGTTTTATTACATTATGCGCAAACAAAGATACCGTGAATCCGTTGGAGATCGAGTCTTATCGATGACATCCACTTTATAATAGATGGCACGGAGTGGAGATTTACATGGAGTCCAAGAACAACGAATGGGCCGACAAATTGTTTAGCAATTCATGCTAGAAATACGGTTGAAAAAACATGTCCTTTATAAATTTGCCAGACCAAATGTGGGCACTGTTTGTATCCGATTTGAACTAATAAAAGGCCGCTTTGCATTTTAAAAAAAAACATATAAGTCGACAAGTTTTACATAGTATTTCAAGAATACAACACAACTGTTCTAGTTGTAGGCCTTTCACTTGTTCTCACATGAAATCAAGGCCGAATACAAACTTGATGAAACATATGGTGTCCAATCTCATATAGGGAGTTCTGTATCTTCTATTTCATATTAGACTATACAATGTGAATGTCTCTCCTTATCCCTCTATAAACCGGTACATAAATCCCCACCCAGAGACAAACCCACAACTCATTATAGATTACGAAGAGCCTACGATGTAACAAATCTACTTCTCACAATATCTAAGTAACTCTCACCTTCTCTCTCTTTGTTGCAAATGATACACCACCAGTAGGACCCAAATAAGCTTCCGATAAATCGATTAAAATTTGATGAAAAGCCAACACTGAAGCAGTTATCAATATTCGAGCAGAAGTGATACAGAACCTTGATACCAAAACCGAATCATCTCTTTTAGCAGAATTAAATACATTCCAACATATCACCTTAAGCCGTCTATCCTCAAGGAATTTCCGATAATCATCAATATTGCAAGGAGAAAATACGCTTCTCGTATCTCTTTTGTTCTTCGAGCCAGCAAATAATATGCCTAGACGAAAAGCCAAACTAAGCATCCATTGGTATATTACATCCGCAACTACCGTGCACAATGACTGTCGAACAGCAATTGCTTCTTTGGAAACTACAGCTCGGATCAATGATGCTCCATTCTGTTAAAAGTTAAGAGCAATGATTAAGTTGGTCTTTCAATATTTTATATTTTTCCATGCAAACTTGATTTTACATAGACAGCCACTTAAGGGTGAAGTACAGCAATAGTCCCATAAATTTGGATTAAATTTTCCATTTAAATTTCCTTAGTTTCAATTTTCAATTGCAATGCTAATGTTTCTCATACTTGGTAGTATGGAACACTATTGGTCCACAGTTTGAGTAAGCTAGAGAATAGTCCCCACATCTTAAACATGGTAGACATGTGGTGTACAGCACTACAGGACTACTAATGTAGCTTACTGAAACTATGGGCAGAATACTGTGGTAATTGACACTATGGGACCACCTGCGTAACACATTAAAACTATCAAGACCTAAATGGATACTATTGGGATCAAATCTAAAGAAAATCTCTAACTATATGAATTGTTTCTGTAATTCATTTGCTACTTAATGAAACTTTTTTAGTCAAAGAGTGAAACACTGGGAATATAATGTAGTAAAAGGAAGGCACTCACTGCAGTCATTAGTAGTTTTCGCATCACAGCACCATCTTTAGAACAGAGAAATCTCAAGACCCATTTGCTCAGATCAAATAACCGATTTACAGATTGTTTTACAGAAAAAGTTTCATCTTTTGGAGCTAGGAGCCCGAGCAATTCCTTTCTAGAGAAACATATAGAGTTCAGTTAGATAAAATTTAAAGAAGAAAGAGTTACCAAAGGTAAGGGGGGGCAAACTAATTATGAGCATGGTAAACTGTGAAGAGTTAAAAGAATTTCATAAAGCCTTTCTATGGAGTATCTATCAATATAAAAAGCACAAAGACAACTCTAATTGTCTGCTAAGAAAACTACTAGGGATAGCGTAGTGATGAAACCTCAGACTCTCAACTAGGTAGGTGTGGAAAATATTAAATCCTCTTAGTTGTCTCCTAAGAGAAAATGGCCTTTGACGATTCTGAAACTGTTTAGACACAGGCCCCGACTAGGGATTGTTTTAACTGTATCTCGTCAAACGCAACACACTTGATTGACTGTGAAAAAGTGTATGTGAACGTGCGTTTGATAAAATTATAAAGTTAACTTAGTTGAGGTTCTAGTAGTGTAAAGTAAGAATAATATAGCTAATTTTTATTGCACCTTTTGCTTAATTTAAACTTGGCTTTTAAATCAAATTTTGATACTAAAGTTTATCAGCAACTGCACTTTGATCCTCTCTAAGGGGGATTTTGCGCCTTCTTTTTCATCTTATTCCTCTTTTCAACTAGATGTATTCTTAAAGATGCTTACTAATATATCCTATTTGCAATCAAACAAATCATGGTAACTTGGTTTAGACTCTAGACTATTAACCTGGTACAGAATACAAGTACAATGGGTCAAGAAGGGAAAACAAAATCAAATGGCATATTTTGTCCAACTCCTCAATTATAGATGTTCAACCACAACTAAAAACTTAGAACATCTGATAAAAAAAAAATTAAACACTGATGATGTAAATCAATATACCTGCTTGTTCCAACTCTTACGAAAAGAGCTATCTTTTGCCATTGAAATTCTTTTTTTCGGTTTAAAACTACCTGCAAATAAACACCAAGTCATAAACAACCATAGATTCAGCAATTACAACCACCATGCTCAATAGATGAGGTCTTCGACTTCTTCCTCAATCAGGGATTACAAAAATAAAACTATAAGTTGGAGATTACAAATAATGATACTTTTAAGTCGAGGTATTTAAAACTCTACTCGGAAAACTTGGATTTACGGGTGTGCCAAATTGTTTGGTCGTATACTATCAGGTTTGTGGCTGATGTAGAAATCTTAACTGAGGCACTTGAATGTGTCGGCAGTGATCATTTTGCTTGTATTGTGGTAGTTATTAATAACGTTCGTTTACACTGCATTCCTGAAAGAGCCTTTTTCTTCTCTCTAAGCTCTATGCCCTACCCATACCTAACAGTTCCATAGGCCACTACTGTTGTGATTTGTGAGGTTCTTTGATCGTAATGAAATTTTAATTCTAAGAGTGTTATTACGAGTAAAGGAAAAAAATTATCTTTTCGCAATGGAAGTTGTCATGAGGTGCCTAATATTAATAGCTCCCAATCTAAAGCATTCCTCAATAAAGATATGCTAATTGGATTAGGATTAGAAAAGATGGGGGAGCTATTTTTCAGTGTTGATATTGAATAAAGGGTGTCTAGTTTTTTGTTTACCTTATTAAAGACAAGCTGAAACGGAGTGGAACATACTAACTAGCTTGACAACTGTCCGAGTTATAAAATACATTTTCTTTTGGAAAATTTAACATACATTGAACAGAGTAAAACTAAAGTTTAGGAAATTTGTAATAATTTCGAAGCAAATTAATAAAGTTACCAGACATCTGATAAATACAAATAAAAGACAAAACTGGTCATACGTTCTCAAAAGTACATACCGAATATAAAATTTTCTTAGAGGCAGGTGAGTTATCAGTGAGAAGTTTCTGAACAACGAATGGAAAAGCAGCTTCAAATGTCTTAAAATTTGGATCAACCGCCACCGCCAATCCTGTAATAAGGACAACAAATACTAGCACTCGTCAATTGAAATGATCAGAAGCTCAGCCAGATATTAAAGAAACTGTAGAAAACTTCGAAAGTACCAACGAGCTAAGACACAAAATGGTATTGCTAAAAAAATCACAAACTCTTATTTGTACTCATACAGTCATAAGTAGTGTAATATTGTGATGAATTTTTCAACCAACTCCATAAAGACTAATAGCTAGCCGACTTGTACACTTTTTTACATGTATGAATGTAAACAAGTGAATTTCCAAAAAACTTTCTGAAAAAAAAGTGAATTTCCAAAAATGATATGCTGATGTTTTCTTGAATCTGTGTGTAGTATGTTTTTAAGGCTTGACTTTGCTTAAGACTTGTCAAAATGCAAATAGATTATTTTGAGGACCATAATTGTATTGTAAAATTTACCTTCCAGTGAAGCAAGAGATCGCAGGACTAATGTATAGTAAGGTGGCATGCGTAGGTGGTACTTGATGGCAACAGACCAAATTTGACCCAAAACCTTGGAAGCGAAAGTTGATGAATATCAGCAAATTAATATCAGAAGAAAATAATAATCAAAGAAAAAAGAGAGGACTCATAATTCTATATGAAGTGCCAGAGTATTTCAAAATCTAGTCACCAAAGCAACGTAGAGATGAAGAATTTTTTTTGAAGATAATTTATCATAAGAAAAAACAGAAAGACCTTGACGAGTACCAATTCCAAAGTGCTTAATCTCAGGATCATGGCTGCAACTTATCAAGACTAATGCTAATAAATCCCCTTTTTTAATATTAAAAAAAAATTACACCTTAAAGTGTAGGAAGAACCAGATGAGGCTAATCTACCGCTGTTAAGTATTAATTTAACAGCAAACAATTTGGCAGGCTAAACCTCACCTGCTCCTCTAAACCTGGTTTCACTACTACAAACAATACATGATGAGGAAAAAAATGTGGATGACATAAAAGAAGGTTTTTTTTTTTACTCAGTTTGGAGTGTACGCTACATTTTATGTGTGGAGTCCGTCAAGCAAATCTATCCTATACCTTTATAAAGGAAACTTAAAAAGGGTATATAAGATTCTAAACTAGAGAAATCAGTTTATGTTTTTCCAGAAACATTAAGTTTAAACCCCAAAAATGAACTAAACTGGTATGATAGTGTGTCCTTCCACACACACACACACACACACATATATATATATATAAGACCCGGTTCAATGCCCACCCTTTTTGACACCTTTTTTGACATCCCATCTCAACCCTTTAAATTAAGGTATGATTATATATAAAGTTAAACTAAAAACATAAATAATGCAACTGTTGTACCAAATCAACTGTTGTACCAACATGCCAATACTTTTTAGTTTTTTGTTTGTTTGTATGTAGATAGTAGAACATGCTTACTGGGTGGGTGGAAACTGCTGTGGTGTGGGGGCGTGGGATTTTGTCAGAGTTTGTTGGAGTTGTTCATAGTTGAATACCATTATGGTGGTGGTTTTATCTCAGAGATATTACAGACGGAGGAGGAGGGGGAGGTACCAAAGTAGCATAAAGCAATGACACTCCTATGTTTTAGCTCACAGTTTAATCTAAGGCTATATTGATCTCAGCCCTTCATATATTTTATTTTCGAGGGTTAAGATGGGATGTCAAAAAAGGTGTCAAAAGGGTGTGCTTTGAACCCACCCTATATATATATATATATATGTATATATATCATTTCATTCTTATTATAATAACCCAACCCAAGTCAAATGAGCCTGTCCAATTTAGCCACTTTTTTCCAAAAATACTCATACATTTTTATATTAATTACAATAATGCCATACTCACATAAAAATATAAAAAGTAAAAACTAATAAAACTATTTATCCATCTTTAACAAACAAAAATTCTTTTAAATCTTAAACTATGTTTTTTTTTTGTATTATCCACATATTTAATTATATCATAACTATACATATTTTTTATATTTTTATTGCATTACGCGCCGCACACGCAATTCGTGGGGCACGATTACTAGTGTATATATATATATATAGACAAACACACACAAACTTAATGTATATCAAATGTTAAGATCCATAATATACATTGCTTATATTTATCAGTTCTAGAATATTTTTTTTTATATTTCCAGCATAAACGGTAGCAATATCATATACTACTACATCTTTTACAAGTTTATCCTAACTATCATATTGTAAAAAATATCTTATTATTCATATATCATGTTAAATGGATCATTTACCTGCTCTAATTTTAATCCTATCATGCTACTATGAAGAGATGCCAAAAGTTGCCGCAATATTTTTACGGTTGAAAAACTTGTGATTTCATAGCAGTTGCAAAAATTCAGTAATTTGCACCGAAAGGAAGATGACATTTGTTTGAAATAGTAAAAAATAAACATTAGATTCACTCGAATTCAGAGAAACATTTAAATTCAGTATGCACTTCCTATGAGGATTGTACAGCAAGAACAGTCTTGTTGACTGATGTATCTTACTATAATATATACACGACAGTGACAAGATATAACCATTCAAATTTTCTTTCATTCTCTATAGCCTAATTTTGCAATCAGTTTAACAAAAAAAATTATATTTCACGAATGTGAAAACTCCATACTATTTGTGCAGAGTAAAAGAGCTAGTCATACGTAAAATTGAGAACCAATGTAGAAAATCACTGCAAAGGTATCTCACCCTACTAAATTTAACATCAGGGATTCCGTCATTATATTCAACCTCCCCCAACGCATCTTCCATGTCCTGTATCATGCAAATTAAAACTGTCAGTTTCAAAGCAACTCTGAAGAAATAGTAAATGTATTCCCCTTTTTAAAGCAAGGACAGATAATACCAACAGCAACTTAATTTAAACAAGAATTAAGTGCGTGAACCAGAAATGCAATTTCTCTTATTCACTCAGCATAGAAAACAATTAGGAATCATCAATATACCGGATCTTTCGAAATCTGATAAGATACAAAATGATATAAATCAAACAAATATTTGATGCTCCCCCAGAAGATGAGAATTGAGGCATGGAGCACAACTATGTGCTAATCTTAAAACAGCTGTTGTGGGGACAGATAACTGTATCTTGAACCTTAATCTGAACATAGCTACTGAACTCAGTAAAGCGATGGTGGATGATTCAGAGTTAAACAGTTATGTGATATTGGTTTACTAAGTACTAACATGTACTTCTACACCCTCAATAATAAAATGATATCATGTCAAACAACACAGTTAGCTACAACCCAAGTAGGAATAAAACATAATATTTGTTTCTAACTGTTCAAATAACAAAATAATGAAGCCAAAGCAAAACAAAAATCAAGAAAAGTCCCCTGTATAAAATAAAACCACACGGTCTCGCAACTTTCTCAGAACATATTGGTTCCCAACAGATTGATGAGAAATCGAGACAATTACTATGGAATAGCAATATGCTTAGCGGTAAGCAGACAAGTAATATAGTATTTGAATCTGGGTTGGCTACTTCTGAGAATTTAATAAGTGGTAGTAACTCTACTTTAAAATGTATGGCTTAAAGTTTGAAGACGAGGGGAGACTAAAGACCCTGGACGATTGAATCTTTAAGTTTTACTTAAAAATTAAAAAATACAAAGAATTTTTTTTAAGAAAAGTTAACAACCAAAGAAGTTGGATTACCGATGGAAGAAGGAAGCGGAAATTTGGTGAGCAATCACGAGGAACGATTAAATTACTCTGATACAGTGTAAAGAAATTATATTGTTTCCTTGGATGTTAGTCACTAGTTTGATTGCATTTTTTGGTTTCTATAGATGTATCATCTCTAATTTGATTGGCAAGTTTTTAGTCTGTTCTTGTTTGGTGGAATTTCCTGTAGACTTAGGATTCGACTCTTTTTGCTCCCCCTCTAAGGTGGCTAAATACAATGACTTACACAAGTAAAGAAAACACTAACAAAGTAATTGAAGCAAGTGCATCAGAATTGAAATATAACAGACACATACCGCGGTAAGACTCCGTAGATTTACTCCTGGCCTCGAAACATCCATATCCGTTAAAGCGTTAACAAGAGATGCCCAATCTCCATTTACTATGTGTACTATAGATGCTAGCATAGCATATTGATGCTTCTTTTGCATATGGCATAGCAATCCAAAATCTAGAAATCTGGTATATTGAAATGTGTGCACCTGTTAGTCAGTTGAATTCTCTAAAGATGGTACATTCATAAAACTAAACAGTTAAAGCATAAAAAATATATAGTATACCCATTACCCAATTTCTCCTGATGAGGTGTAACGCAAGTTTCCAGGATGTGGATCAGCATGCAACAAGCCAGTACCAAGTAGCTGAACCAGTGTAGCTTCCACTCCATAATTAGCCTACAGAAAATACTATTACATTAATCAATGAATGTAACGGTTTTGCTAACGAGTGACCCTGGGGCTTTAAGCATTTAATATATTTCCAAAATCAAGATGCATTAAATACAAAAATAGTTGTATTCATAATTTATAGTTATACATACTACCATACCATTATATTATTACCATAATTATGCATTTGATTTATTTAAAAAAAGGAAATGTTATTAACATGTACTTAATTATGCATTTAGTTCAGGTACCTAGTCAATCAATATTGACCGATAGTAGGCCAAACCTCAAGGGTAACACTTGAAATTGAGGTCAAACACCATTATAGTACTCTAGGCCCTAGGGTCACAAGAGAATCTTGAAAACTATGTGAGAAAACATCTGACTAACCAATTTGAGAAGACGACTTCTAGCCTCAATTTGCTGTTTTGTAGACCCTTGTGAAGAAAGATTAAGTAATTCACTTGAACTCTCACCAACAATCCACTCCATTGTCAAAACCCTTTTCCCACTTAAATGCTTATAAACTTTGGGTACACGAATAAATGAAAATGGAGCATGAGCTTCCTGTATTGATCAAGAAAAGTAGTGAAATTGTAAATAAGCCAAAGATCATAGTATGTCATAACATGATGACCTGAATTCTTCGTTGACGAAATGATGGCTTGTGTGAAAATTGAATGTTTTCTTACAGTTTTATACACCCTACTCTCACAATTTTTGATTTAGTACACCCAACTAACAGCCATTTGATAAGTGAACTTGAGTTTCATTTTCTTCTTATTTAGTACACTGCGGTAACTTTTTCCGTCATCAACTATAATGATTTATCGCTTTTGTAAACCCGGATTGCCGGAGAACGTGACAGGGATCTACTAAATGAGTAAAAAAATAAATGTATGGTGCACTAATCATAATCGTTGATAGTTGGGTGTACAAAATCGAAAAAGTATGAAACTAGAGTGTATAAACTGTGATTAACCTGAAAATGAATGTATGACCTTTCAGAAAGGAAAACCATTTTCTCTTCTATGAGTGTAGAAAAAATATATGTATAAAAGACATCCTACGGGGCAAAGTAGCAACCTCTTATAAAGAAAAACATTCAACAAAATTAGCACACTCTAAAACTCGAAATGAAAACCATTATTTACCAACTGAACAAGCATGACGAGATTCTATTTCAAGAAATTGAACTTTCTGAAGTTCTGATCTACTATCAAAAGCTTCCTAATTTCTTCATCTCCATATTCAGCATGACAAAAAATAAACAGAAATACAGGTAACATTCCTGATGCATTTACTTGCCACAACAAGTTGACCGTGAAACAATATATATACCTTAAATGCTGAAGCATTCGCAGCCTCTAAAGTGTAATCCAACTCACCGACAAGGCCTTTTCCAAGCTCATCAGCATAAACTCGAATGTCGCTTTTTCTGTTGGCTATCTTCCGCAGGAGCCCTAACTAGATAAAAAAAATTATGAAATTACTAAAATTTAACAGGAGAATTTCAGATATAACACGTGTTAAAGTTGATACAAACCCCGATACGCAGAATATATATATCGCGAACTACTACATCTCGCAAATTAGGACGTTGAACTTTAACTGCGACATTGAGTCCATCAACAGTTCGGCCATGGTAGACCTGGGGTGAATGGAATTAGTTGTAAAACAAATGTTTATACATACATACCTATATACATACATACACATATATATCTATATAATATGAATTTTAACCTATATATAAAATCCACCTGACCGAAAGAAGCTGCAGCTACTGCTTCTTCTGAGATTTTGCTGAAGTTAATTTCTACAGGGCAACCTAATTCTTCTTCAATGATATTCATTGCCATGGTCCTGGGGAAAGGAGGAATTTGGTCATGGAGTTCAGATAACGCCTGCAATGTTTACTCAATCAAAAGTGCTAAAAGGATATATAATTACAACATACCAGTACTAGTAACATGATAATGTAAAATATATCTACATCCTAATGCTAAGCGTAAATCAAATTGGTAGAACTTTAAAAAAGAGGGTTTTGAAGAAGGAAAAGAAGCTCATAGGTAAGCTAGACACACCTAATAAGACGACAAAGCTAATAACACGACTATATATATATATATACATTGACACACCTAATAAGACGACAAAGCTAGACAAACATACCTAGAAAAGATCCTCAGGAGGATATATAAACGAGAACTAAAGAATAATTTCAACAACTGAGAACTGCAGCTGATTTCTAAGTATTGTTTGTGCAATATAGATGATGGGTCCCGCATCTTGTTGGGTTTCGTCATAGAAATAAGAAAGAAATTTAGAAGAGAAGCTAGCAATTGTTAACTTACAAATTAGAAGAATTTAGGAAGAAAATAGAAGACTTGGAGAGAATAATTTTACTACTTACTATAATATAACTCTTTTTATTGATAATCTACACCTTAGGCATGAGCCTTTTTACATAACCATGCAAGCCCATGGACTAGAGTTAGCGTTACTAGACAATGTGGGAAATGAACTGATTAACTGAATAACTAACTACGCTCTAACATATAACTAAATAGCAATAAATATTAAATAATAACAAGCACATGTAACTGGGTCTCATCAATAGACTCTTAAGAATACCCATTTAAATCGCTCGTTGAGTCTTATGGCTGGAAAGAAAGATTATATGATGAATTAAAATTGAATATTCCCTAAGTTGAAAACCAAATAAAGTCCCACAAATAAATTTACACACAAAAATTCAACATATATTTTTAGGACTTCCAATACCCAATGAATGCCAAAAGTAGTTATCCCAATACCCAATGAATGCCAAAAGTAATTATCATACTGAAATATCAATTTCCTCGCATGGGAGTTGTAATGATCTCATTCATAGTATATTTTATTGGTGTGCTGTATATAAAATTTGGTTTGTCCCCTTAGTAGCTAACTATTTGGGGGTTCAATTCTCTTAAGGATTGTAACAAACTACTACCAAGTTTCAGAGTGAATGTTTCAAAATTACCATTGACAAGGGAAGGTGTAAGCAAAAAAGTTACGCTCACGAAGATAATCATGTTACTTACCAGCGAAATTTCGGAACCAATTAAATCTGGTCTGGTTGAAAGTGACTGGCCAACTGCATTAGTAAGCAAAGGCAATTGACAAATAGGAATTATATCGAGAACAAATATATTTTTGTCTTTCAACTTCTTGCTGAAAGTTGTTTCCTTGTTTTACAGACAGTAAGTACCTTTAATAAATGTTGGTCCTAATTTCAGCATAGTTTCTTTTACAATCATCCCAACGCCATGTTGCATAGCATCTCTATCGATGTTTTCGCCAACGTCTTTGTTGATCCCTAACATTTGCATTCGAATTCCAGCTACAGCAAATGAGGAAAATACCTTGCAAGAAAAATAAATTAAGAAATTGATTTGTAAAGCAGACACAAAAACATTGTTTAAAAAAAGTGACTTATGTACACATAATATGTAAAGAATGTATTGATAAAATTATTTCTCAAAATCGTGTGCACTAATTTCGAAGCTTATCGTGCAACTTTGACTGACAAATTGCTCTTTTCTAAATTGCTAAAATTGAAAATTTCAAAAGTTAATCACATACTTTAGATGTTAAACTATGTGATTGACTTTTGAAATTTTCAATTTTGGCAATGTAGAAACCAGATTTTTATCTGTCCAAGTATGTACATCGTTTTATAAATACTAAGACTCCATCCATAGTTAAATGATAATTTGGTATTTTGGTTACCTCAAGCAGGCGAAGGGCGACAAGATGAGGCCTAAGCGAAAAATAGAAAGAAACTGCTTCAGGATCATAACCGTCCTCGGGAAGTGGCTTAGTCCACAACTTGGGCAGATAATAAAAGTAAGCACCATATGTCAGCAACGCTTTTATATCGGCCTTAAACAAATCCACGCCAGATAATTCTTAAATAATTAAAAGTTTATTATCAGTATAGGCCTTGGATGAAAAAACAAGCAGCTTAGGATTAATACACGGAAATTTTAACACTAGTGCTCCAACAATTCATCTATGTTTAATTTACTCCCAAAAATACACAATTGCTATTTTTATCCTAGCTTTTGATGACGTAGCGTAGCAATTGTGGTTGGCCATGTATTTGATTTAAAAAATGATTAAGGTAAGCAGGTGCATGGATCTAAAAAAAGACAAGCATTAGCAATACATAGTCAATGTTGGAACAAAAAAAATATTGCAAGAAATTTGTTATTAAACTTTGTTGAAATATATCCCACATTGATGGGTTATTAATCCTAGCCTATATTTATATATGAGTCCCTCTCCTTCCTATCACAAGGGGTATTACTAGGGAACAGTCAGGCCATATGACTGGTTCACAACCCGTTGGCATAAAAATGTGTCAAATGCATAAAAAAAATTAAATTTTGATTAATATTTAAGTTTAGGATATGCCTCCCTAGGATTCTATATTTTTATTTGGGTTTTTAGTGTGTTGTACAATTTGTTTTTAATTTATCAAATTCTAATTTGTTGAAAATAGAAAAATAAATTAGTTATTGAAAAACATTATCTGGCCATCCATTTTTTAATCTAACGATGGTTAAGGTGACGTTCCATAAACAGTCAAATAAGATGACTGTTCCAAAGAGACACTCATCACAAGGCCTTTTGGTGGGAATGGATGGACTCTAATATGATATCAGAGCAGGCTTGTTTGTTTGTTGGGCTCCCCCATTTATCTTGTTTGTTTACACTTGTGGGCATTTGGCCCATTGGCATTCTTTGCGGCCCAAAGAATGAAGGAATGGATGGACTCTAATAAACTTATCTCACATTTCTTATCAAACAAGAAAAGAATCATATTAGGACAAGAGAAAAAAAAGAGGACTCTTTATATAAACAGAAGCTTTAGTAATCCTAGGTAAACTTGCTAAGAAAGATCTGAAAATGTCATCAAGATGCCAGAGTAACCAGCAATAAATAAACTATTCCCATGACGGACAAATAAGTATTCAGGTACCTTTTTCTATCAAATGAAGGAATACTGCGAATCCGGTTATCCACATTTTCGGCTTCCTAGGTTGGTGGTTAAGTTTGGTAACAGAATAGCTATAAGATCAAAATAATTAAACTAATCTTAAACTCGAATGCCTATATGTATGTGGTTAACAGATGCACAACATTTGGTTTATACTTGGTATGAAAAGGCTACAAGTTTTGATCCTGGATGAACACAGTTTCTTCTTCTTCTTTTTTTATTCTTTTTTTCTGGACCCAATTTGCTAACAAGCCACGGGGTAACAACACAAAGCACTTATTCATGACAACTATTACTACTGTTATACTCAATTCCGAAACAGGGACTTTGGAGTATCAGAAACCAAATACATTTATGAAGTTGGTGAAAACATCCCTACAATTTTTTTAATTTTTTTAAATGGTGTTGATGAACAAGTATTAAGATATGATGTAACCAAACAAAGGACAGAGCGAGTAACAACACACACACAAAAATGAATATTGATGACATTTATTAAGAAACTACTCCATCCGTCCCATAATAATAATCTACCGGATTTTCGACTCCGTCCCAAAATAATAGTCCAATTGTGTTCTAATTTTTTGTATTTCCAATATACCCCTAAATAATGAGTATTAATTTTTGTAAATCATAAATATCGTTATTATTTTAAGGAAGCTAGGTACAGACCATCGGGGGCCACAATAACCCTATATTTTCAATAATTGTGGTTTTTTTTTTAATTTCCGACCATGTATTTTCACTACAATACGTTAAAAAAATGATTTGGCACCCCTCATTTTTTTTATTTCACTTAATATAATAAATGATGTAAATTCGGCACACCCCATAAACCATTTCTAGTTTCACCCCTTTTAAGGGCATATTTGAAAATTATCATCCGACATATTTATTACTCCAACTAACTATAACCAACATTTTTTAAACCACGTGAAAAACATAAGTGGACTATTTTTATGGGACGGAGGCAGTATTATAGTCCTGACGGAACCACGGATCCCAAAAGGGAGGGGCTGATGTTCTATATAATTTTTTTTCATACCTTATACTCCCACTGTCCCTAAATAAGTGTTCACTATTCCTTAATCTTCAAAAAAAAGTGTCCACTTTCTCAATTTGGTAATTAAAAATCAACAAAATTACTAATTTAGCCTTTATATAATCTCAAAAGAAAAAACACCATATAAGTAAATAAGCATAATAACCTGGTACACCCACTATTTTACCCTTTAAATGAGTTTTTTTTTATAAGATGGAAGCCGAACGCTAAATTTTGAAGATTTGATTAAAATAGACACAAGAAATATACATTTTCATCAATTTTTATCAAAATGGATCTCTAACTGTCTCCACCTAGTCATTCCCTGATTATAGTAAAGTGGAGAAGTTAAATACTGTAAAAAGTGATAGTAGTAAAGGAATAACAGTAAAAAAAAAAAAGTAGTAAATAGTAATAGAAAGAGAGGGAAGCACCTGGATAGTGGGGTTGAGGCCACGTCAGCGTTGTTAGAGGCTGAGGAGGAGGAGATGGTTTTATTTTATTGAAGAAACCTAATTTAATAAAATCAATATTTCTACCTCCGAACAAACCCCTTTTTCCATTTCTTTTATTATTATTATTATTATTATTATTGGTTTTAATTGGCGGGGGCGGGGTTACAGTGGTGCAGCACACGAAATTGGAGGAAGGCAAGATTACTCCCATCTCATATGGATAATAAATAAATGGATGGGGAAATCACTTTTGTTGTAGATACTATATACTACTGTACATACATACATACTCCATATTAATTAGTAAGACTATTTTTTTTAAGACTTTAGTTGAGTCATCAGTCATGTGTGAGTGACTGGTTGTCATTTTGCTTCGTCTGTGGAGTCTGACCATACTACAATTTTAACTTACAAACTATACATACGGTATGTTTAAATACCTTATACTACACTGTTTTTTCTGAAAAAACGTACAAATCGTAGAAAAAATCTACGGTTTACAGTCATTTTATACAAACCGTAGATTAAATCTATGGTCTGGATCAATCCACTGTAAACCGTAGATTTAGATTTAATCTACAATTTACATTCAATCATTGTAAACCGTAGATTAAATCTACGGTTTGCAGCGTTTTTTCATAAAAAAAATTTACATAAAATAAATTTGGTCAATTTTAACAATTAAAATTAAAATACTGAATATTTTTTTCAAATTAAACATGATTTTTTTAATAAAAAAGCTAAATGCCTTATTTTTAAAATTTTACATAAAATAAATTACCAAAATTCTAACAATCTCTCAAAATAAACACAAATTTTACACAAATTTACACAAAAAAAGTTGATTTGATAAATTTTATGTTTTTGATTCATGTTATATTTTTGTCAAGTGTATAAGTTGATATTTATTGAATCATTAACTAAATCGTCAATTTTTGTGAAGTTTTTTTGGTTTGTTTTTAACACTTGTATAACGCAATATGAAACATTAACTAAGTCATCAATTTGGTGTCAATCGTCAATTTTTTTGAATGAAACAATCATAAATTAAATAAATTTCATAAAAGAAATTAACTCAATATGCAAACATGAACTAAAATTCATAAAACATATTTATTAAACATTTGTTTACATCATATAAATTTACAACAACTTGAAAAAAAGAATAATTTACATAAATTAAAAATAAAAAACTGATTATGGACTTGAGAGCTCTATAGCTTCTTCTTCATTTGCAATTTGCTTTCCCGATTGCCTTTCCAGCGTCATATATAACTTGAAATTTGGTCGCAAAAAGTTCCTTCCATAGCGCAGCTGCCTCAGTGCGTGTTTGTTCTCACCGTGCTATAATTCCTGGCATTTGAAAGATCCCTTCTTTAGGAATAACCTGAGCATAGTGACAACTGTTGACGAACACTATTACAGTCGGGATGTAATATGTCGTTCCCTGAGGCGGACCAGTATAAAGAGGTAAAAAAGTGGCGTTCCATACTTGTACCCTTCCATTTTTATTTGCCCATAAGGGAAACAATACAATTGGCATATTGTAATGAGAAGCAATTAAAAAACCATAAGACGGAAATCTCATCCATTTGTCAGAAGGAGCGGGATTTGTAGGATGATAAAAAATTTAACTTGATAAAATATAATCATACCGGTAATCTTCAAAATCAAGATTCTCAAACAGCTCATAATAAACACATTTCATTTGCTGCAGCTCTTGAAACAACTCACATCTTACCGCATACCAATCATCTTCCCCATGCTCTTTACCCGTCGCATTTGCAAGTACCCAGAATCCACAGTTACCATCCCTACGCACATCATAAACCGTTTCGATGTAACTATGTAACATGACCCATATTTGGTCACTGTACAGGAAGGTTGGCCTATTGGGGGTGGGTTTAGGGTTCTGGTTTCGCGGCCTCCTAGTTGGGTTTACCCTTACCTCCGGTGTTTCATCTGCCTTACCTTTGCCCTTGTCTCTACTAGCACCAGCACTCTGTTCCTCCACATACTCCCATCCCGACTTATCTCTCTTACTAGAATTGTCTCTTTTTCTAGGTCTCCCCCTATTTTGTCTCACTTTGGGGTCATTCATGGATGTTCTAGATGGTACGGTTATCTCTCGGAGTTGTGTTTTCATACGCCGTTTTTTAACATTAGTTTTGCTAGAATAAACACTTTTAAACTCTTCTAGATCACCCTCTACCCCATAATCATCGGTGTTCCCATTATCATCAATTACGTCTAATTTTTTCCAGAATGGATGAACATATTCTAGAGGAAGAGGCTTCCCGAATAAAATATGTTCACTCATAATATGATGATAAGGTAATCCATGAGACAATTTGAAACCGCAAGAACAATTCTCATCAGCCTGGCCGCTACATTTTTTGTGTTCTTGAAATAATAAATCAAAGGCATAGTGTGTGATATACGACCTAAGATTTATAAATAGAGGTGTTCGTTCAGAATGTGGAAAATAAGACTCGCATTTATCCAACTTCATCTTAATATCCTCAAACTGTTTTTCTAGAATTCTATTCACCTCTAACCAAACATTTTCAAGCGTGCCAGTATTTGTGGAAAGGGATTTTTTTAGCTTAGCATGTTGTTGTTCGGCTCGATTACTAGTTCTGTTACCTAGATGTGTTGTATGGTTGGTATCGCATGCAACAAACTTTTCAGCATAATCATTTAAAAGCTTGTCTACATACTTAATCACAGCAGGGTACGATTTGTAAGAGGAATTGAAAGAAGCTCGGTTATGATTGTACTCCTCTATCGACTCAGAATCAACCAATAAACCCCAATCATCTAGAAACGTTTGCCACTCCTCGTCAGGGATTTTTTTATGGCAGTTTTTCAAAACATTTTTGGCAATATGAAAAGTGCACAAAATATGATGAGAATCGGGAAAAACAACGGATAAAGCATTTATCAAGGCCATTTCCCTGTCGGTTACAAACACCCTAGGTAGTATACAACCCTCCAATGTATCTTTAAATTTTTCCAATGCCCATATATAACTTTCCTTTGTCTCATCACTCATGAAAACAAAACCTAAACAATATGTTTGGTTCGTTGATGTCATTCCTACGACTTCTAGAAATGACATATTAAAACGGTTTGTCCTATATGTACAATCCATTAACAAGACATCAGGAAAAGCTTTGAACATCCTTATAGAATCGAGGTGTGCAAAAAACAAGTTCTCAAGGCAATGAGTTGTTGGGTTCATATTATGGTAGAAGGTGTAGCGATGTCTATCCAACAAATTAAACAGTTCCTGTATGGGGTTTCTACCATCTCGTTCTTTAAATTTCAGTCCAGCCAAAAAAATATGTATCGTTTTAGTGTTTGATACATTGTCAGGATTTCGATTTTTTATGGCCTCTAATATTGCACTAACTTTAAAACTACTTTGTCTTAAAGTTTTAACCATTTCTTTTTCATCTTGGGTTAAACGAGCACGTCGTGCTTGCCCTTGGAGGTAAGTTGGAGGTGGGTGGTTATGTTGTCCATTTTCTACTTGACACATCCATTCACCATTAACTATGTAACCCTTAATGAAAAATAGACAATCTTTTTTCTTTGTACCTGAATTTACGGAAGATGGTTTCTTTTTTTCGTAAACCCCGGATTTATCACACACAATATCAACATACGGTGTTCTGCTCCCATCACCCCCTCCAGACCTACGAATTGTAAAAATAAAACTCCAATTTCCAGCCACATCAGCAAGATCAGCAAGCATTTCATCCCTTGTATCCCAAGTCAATTCATCAACTTCAAAGTGCTCTGTATAATCAGTTAGCTCATCGTTTGAGCCACTGGATGAATTCGCATTGTTGTTATTCCATTGGTTGTTGTCATAACCATAGTTGTAATTCATTTTCGAAAAGTGTTTGTTTATATTATTTTTTGGGGGAGAAAGGAGTATTTTTGAAGAGATTTTTGAAAAGTGTTTGTGTTTAATTTTAGGTTTTGTTAGAATTGGCAAAAATGAGCCATATTTATAGTGTTAATTTCAGAAACCCTACAAGGTGGTGTCATTTCAAAACTTTAATAATGCATTGAGTAGTCATTTTCGGATAGGGTTGTCAACTCATAATAATTCAAAAGTGATAAGGTGTTGTCGGATTTATTTTGATAGATATGATATCCAATGTCATTTACACTACAAACCGTAGATTACTTTTACGGTTTGTAGTGTTTTTTTTGGTGTAGTCATTTCCAAACTTTAATAATGCATTGAGTAGTCATTTTCGGATAGGGTTGTCAACTCATAATAATTCAAAAATGATAAGGTGTTGTCGGATTTATTTTGATAGATATAGTATCCAATGTCATTTACACTACAAACCGTAGATTACTTTTACGGTTTGTAGTGTTTTTTTTGGTGTAGTCATTTCCAAAATTTAATAATGCATTGAGTAGTCATTTTCGGATAGGGTTGTCAACTCATAATAATTAAAAAGTCATAAAGTGTTGTCGGATGCATTTGATGGATATGGTATCCAATGTCATTTACACTACAAAGCGTAGATTACTTTTACGGTTTGTAGTGTTTTTTTTTTATGTTATTAACCGTGATTCAGTGCAAAAAGTACATTTGTAAAATGACCACTGCTTAAATCAAGGGTACAAACCGTACATTTAATGTACGGTTTGTACAGAATACATACAAACCGTACATTTAATGTATGGTTTGTACAGAATACGTACAAACCGTACATTTAATGTACGGTTTGCATGTATTTTGTGCAAACCGTACATTAAATGTACGATTTGTATGTATTTTGTGCAAACCGTACATTAAATGTACGGTTTGTATGTAAATTTCAGAAAATTGCAAATCAGTCCCTGCATTTCGTAAAAACTCAATATTAGTCCTATCAATTAAAATACATAATATTTTTTACAAATATACAAATCAAACATACGAATCAAATTAAACTTACGAATTTATAATGTACAAATCAAACATACAAATCAAATTAAACTTACGAATTTATAATATTCCAACTCAGCTAAGAATAAAACTTACAAATCAAATACAAAAAACACAAATGTGCATTTTTATTTTTTTTTGTAACGACTAAATGATTTAAAGTTGGACGTAGGGAGCATCTTTCCCGCCGATGTTAATCTATCCGATGACGGCTCAGTAGACTCTTCGATTTCGTTTAGCTCTGTACGCCGTCTTTGTCGATGCTGCGATTCTGGATGCGGAGCACGCTCGTGGGATGTAAGTGTCAATCCTCGACTCCAACTGTCGGTTGAATGCTGACTAGGATGATGCTCGTACGACCCAAATGATTGTCTATGATGATCGAACGGAACATCGTCCTGAACGTAGTCCGACCGAGCAAAAGAAGCACGACGACGATGATCGCTTGAACTTGGACCCTGATCTGTAGTCGGGGGTCGACCTCCACTCGTTCTTCTACCCCCGCTACGCCCGCCGCTACTAGATTCGCCTTCCCCTCTGACTCTTTCGTCGGGACGCCGACAACTTGAAGCCCTAGTGTAAGTTATTGGGTCGTAACGTAGGTCGTCATCACCATCGTCGTCGTCGTAATCCTCCTCATCCGACTGTTCATCAGCTGACCCATACGGATTCATTCGCATTTCAGCGAACTCCACACGTAGTAAGTCCACGTTCGTTTTCATTTTCGCCCGTTTGAACGATTTGAAACTGCGGCGCAACATCGCTTTCTGAAAAAAAAAACAATAAAAAATGATTTATTAGTATTGAAATATACAAACAAATTTTAATGAATTTTAACTAGTTGTTACCATTTTATTGAGCATACCCGTATGCTCCCGGAAACCGTGAGATGGCCGGGCAAGTTCAGGTGGGTTTATAAAGATGCGGGTCCTCTCTCTATACCATCTCATGTAATCCGGTGACGTCCCTGTGCCAAATTCGCTGTTAATAAGCCGGTTGTGGCGGTCATTCCACACGGTTATAAACTCTGCAAAAAGTGCAGGTCAATCGTGTTTTTGCCCAATCTCATATCTTCTATCCTTGCCGTGACCCTGTCTGGGTTTCCAAATATATGTAGGGACCCGCTGAACAAAACCGAACTGTCTCATGAACCTGTCCGCAGGGTGGAACTCAATCTTCTCATTACAAATGAGAGGCACAGAACAATGCCACATATAACGGCCCCGCGTGCAGTATTTCGGATAGTCATCGAGGTTCCCGTAAGGTTGCCAGACTATCTGTAATCAGCAAAATTATTATTAGAATATGTAAACAAGGGTTTAAAAATACTAGTAATAAATTATGTAAAAATAAGACCAATGCAAACATATACAACATATAATACGTAAGTTGCATGTAGGAAATAAGAAAGTTAAAATTTACCTGTTCATGCGACATATGGTCAAACTGGTCCCGTATGTGGACCACATTATGTCCGTAGACATATGGCTTATCATTAGTAAGCCTTCAAATCTTTCATTTGTAATATACAAACAAAACCCGATAAACAATAAATATAAATAAGATAAGTAAATGATAGATGACACAATAAAAAAAACACAAATCCAATATAAAAACTAAATAATATCATACCTGTAACCGAGGGGGAACCTTGGCAAGCCCTCAGGTGGCTCGATATCTTCCGGCAGCTCTTCACATGGTCTAACCGGCAGTGGTCTGTTCATCGCCCACATATCGAGAAACATCACCGCCCCGCTTACTCCGTTTGCCTTACCACGTACCAACTTGCATAGATTAGCCTCTAACCAGGACAGAAGAGATGATCCCCAATTATACTCAGCACATGTGTCAAAATCCTCCAGAAATGGCAGAGGCCAGCGTGGAATCTGATCACTGCTCTTATCTGAAAACACATGTGCCCCCAGTAATAATAACATGGCAGCCCTAGACTGATATAGCAAACGCTCCTCACTAGGGTTGGGGGTAATTCACCAAAGGTGTGTAACATCCAATCAAGTCTAACTGTCAAACAGTTTGTATCCACTTGATTATCAGCCGGTCTAACACCCAACAAACTCTCTATCATATCTAACTTGCTCGCCCTGTTATCATTCCGCTCCGATCGGGTAACAGCAAGACCATCCACCCTGAGACCAAACATAATCTCTACATCCTGTAAAGATATCCCCAACTCTCCACTGACAAAATGGAACGAGTGCGTCTCATCACGCCACCTATCAATTAAGGCTGTAAGCAAGCCTCGGTCTACGCTATAATTACCTATAGTGTGAATACCATAAAAATCAGCCCTAATCATATTTTCAACTACTCTGTCAGGCGTCGGTATCTGCCAACTATAATTATAAATCCTAATCTTATGTGCATCTCCTCTATCCGCTTCTCTACCCGCATCCCAAGTCGTATTTGAAATATGACCGGTCTGTCGTAAAATGCCCAACCTGCCTTTAATCTGTGGACCTGGCTCTGCCATCCTAACTATTTTTATTTTTAACAATAAAAACAACATAAGAAACGTACACATTTAATGATAACCAAACAATTATTTTAATTATCTAATTAAACAATGATAACCAATTAATGATAACCAAACAATGATAACTCAATGATAACCAATTAATGATAACCAAACAATGATAACTCAATGATAACCAATTAATGATAACTAAATAATGATAACTCAATGATAACCAATTAATAATAGCCAAACAATGATAACTCAATTATAACCAAACAATGATAACTCAATTTTTTAATCATAACCAAACATATTTAATGATAACTCAATTTTTTAATCATAACCAAACACATTTAATGATAACCAAACAATGATAACTCAATTTTTTTATAAAACGGATAAAATATCAACAACCCTAATTTTTATTGGTGATTTGGGCAAACAAACTAATTAAAAAAACATAATTTTATAAAAAACCCTAATTTTCAAAACGGGTAAATATTAATAAAGCGTAACAATTTTTATTTTTCTCAATCAAAACAAATAACCATCATAAACATGTAACATCATAACCAAACCATTAGTAATAAATATCTAAATAAACAAATTTGAATAAAAACCCTAATTTTTTTATAAAATGGGACAAATATCAACAATTATTATAATTAATATAATTAATATAAACAAACAACAAACAATTATATATAGCTAAGTGAATTATCCATTTGCATATTTTATATATTTTTTCCTATTTTACAAATTGAAATTACACAAAATAAATAAATAATGCAAAAATGGGACAAATATCAACAATTATTATAATTAATATAATTAATATAAACAAACAACAAACAATTATATATAGCTAAGTGAATTATGGATTTGCATATTTTATATATTTTTTCCTATTTTACAAATTGAAATTACACAAAAAAAATAATAAATTAGAGAATAAAAGAAATAACTTGAATTATGGATAAATTTGATTGATGATTTAGGGGTTTTTGTTAAGAAAGTTGATAGTTATTGTGGTTGATTGATTTGGGTGGTTTTTTTGGATGAAAATTGGGGTTTTTTGAGAGAAAGAGAGAGAGTGCAGTATAAAAATTGTTTTTTTAAAAAAAAAACGTAAGTTTCTGTTTTTCAGGGACTGTCTGTGTAATTTTTACGGAGGGACTGACTGTGTAATTTCTGAAAAGTAGGGACTGACCGTGTAATTTCTACAGAATTGATCCAGACCGTAGATTTAATCTACAGTTTACACTGATTGACTGTAAACCGTAGATTAAATCTACGGTCTGGATCAATCGACTGTAAACCGTAGATTTAATATACGTTTACAGTGGATTGATCCAGACCGTAGATTTAATCTACGGATTGTATAAAATGACTGTAAACCGTAGATTTTTTCTACGGTTTGTGCGTTTTTTCAGAAAAAAGTGTAGTATAAAAATCCAATCTCTTAAATATAAAGTAAAACCTCTGTACACTAATAGAGTGGAGACATAAAAAAAATATTAATATAGTGACTTTATTCGTATATATAGTTTACATATTAAAAAAATAAATGTATTTATATAATATTAGATACACATACATGATTTATTATAAACTAAAACAAACAAACGAATCTATCAAATCTATCAAAAGTTTAGTTAAACAAATATATGTACGTAGAAAATAAATAATTTAACCCTATAATTAGACAAGATGCAGAAGAAGATAACCGAAGGATAATAGTATAGAAATACAAAAGGTTTCATGTCAATAACCTTTTAAAAAGCTTGACAAGTTAGAATGTTTTTGGCTTCAACAATATGGTATCCATGTCGACGAGATAATACGGACGCGCAAGTTAAAATATGTGGTAGCAACACAAAAATTAAGTCATCATCGTAAACAACCTAAAATAAGTATTTTACATCATCATAAATTTATTGTAAGTAGATATATATATTTTTGTAATGAAATGTATTTTATTCCTATAAAGAGGTGGATTTATAACTAACGGGACCATAAAAAATTACGAAATATGACAATAGAGAGTTTATTCTTATTTTGAATTGGTCCGAGTTAAGACCAATATTTTTTATTACTATAAAAAGGTTATTTATATATGAAGTATTTTTATAGAGAGGTTTTAGGGGTATATGTTCTTATTTCATCCTGTCATCTCCTTCTTTATACTATTGACCTGGTACTTTGTTGTCTTATTTATCAAATGAATACTCTTTTAAAATTAGTTTTTAAAATAATGTTTTACACTTTTTTTATAAGTATAAATTAATATAATCATACTCTTTATCTATTATATTAATAAAAATATATCATTAAAATTTATATTATCAAAAACATATATTCAATTAATAATTAATAAAAAATAAAAAATCTAATTCAGCTCTTCCAATCTGTTTCCTCTCTCTCATCCTCTCATTCTCTCACCAATCTCTCTCTTCCTCCTTCCATCCTCTCATTCTCTCACCAATCTCTCTCTTCCTCCTTCCCCCTCTCTCTGATATCTCATTTCTTTATCTTTTCGATATCTCTCTTTTCCTTCTATCTTTTGATCCTTTTCTCCTACTCGCTCTCTCCGATCTTTCTTCGGTATAGATTGAGACGGAGACATACGTCGAAATGGGCGACGAGTGTGTAAATCAACTTCGAAAATTCGAGTTTGACGTTGACGTATATGTGGTCGTCGAAAGAGAGGCCCATGACGGCGACATGGTAGTTTGAGATCGGAAGACGGGTAAGAGTTAGATTTATTAACTAGTGTATAAGTTTGAAAAATAAATATATGAATTCTGTGAATTAAAAGTATGAAGTTGAAATTTATGGATACGAATTATGTAAGTAAGTATATGAATTTGAATTAGTTAAATTGGGACATGAATTTTGAAAATAATGATGAACTCTGCGAATTAGTATATAAACTTTTGAAATAAGATTATGAAAATATACAAATTAGGGTATGAACTTTTGAAATAAGGATATGAACTTTTGGGTATATTTTTGTTAATTTAGTTTTAAAAATAGTATGTTTTTGTTAATTTATATTTTTATAAAATACCTTCCACTGTTATATTAAAAGTACAAGCGGTTAATCTAAACTGCTTTTGTGAAAGTCAATTTTATGTTTTCAGTTTTGAAACAAATAACTAGTTTAATACCAATAGAAAGGGGTAGTCCTACCATTTAAGTTATTTTGTTTTAGAAAAATAATACTCTGTAGGTAACTATTTTTTTATGCAGGTTAATATTTCCGTACGATTTTATATTCACTTAAAATAAGTTTACTTTTTGCTAGAAAAAAGTATGTGGATATTATTTTAAATTATTTTACATGTAAATTATTTTTAATTATTATTAATCAGATCTTACGCTGTTAATCGTTTCTCACCATAATAAAAAGATCTACTTCCCGCTTCCTAATATTTCACGTGTAGATTTTATAATTTTTTTCTTTACATTTCTTGTTTCCGCCCGTTCAGAATATGTAAATGACTAAAACCAATTTGATTGTCTAAAATAACTGAAATCTGCATTTAACCTGACATTTTACACATCAATTATGATAGAGATGAATTTGGAGCTACACCAAATATCTTCTACACTCACCCAAAAATATCCTCTCCTTTCTTTTTGTTCCTTTGATACCTTGTACCTCTTGATATTTCCAATACTATTGAAGATTTTTTTCCTTCACAAAAAAGAAAATTTGAAAAAGAATAAATAGAAATAGACATGAGTGGTAACTAACTACAGGTATAAAATAAAAAAATCCAGTAAAAGTAGCAGGCAGGCAGGACACTTGTATTTCCAACCATCACTCGGTTATTATCTTCTTTCTCTATCTCTATCTCCATCTCTCTTGAGGCTTACCCGGGAATAGATTTTTGAGTGCATGTTACATACAAGTTGGGAACAAACACCACATTTCTGGTTAGTACCAAACTACATAGCTGAGTATCATACATATAAATAGAAGTTAAATGTTTAACATGAAAATCAAACCAAAGTTTGGCATACTATATTGTTGAAACAAGTAGTTTTTTCCTACTTTTTGGGAAGTCGAATAAGTAATCCTCTACTCTTCTAATTCAAACAAGTAGCAAATTTATATTGATTTCTTGATATGTTGGTGAGTTTAACTAAATTACATTGAATATCAGTCAGCAGTCTCACAAAAAAAGTTTTGTCTAATCTACTCATTTTCTCGTCTTGCAGGTAAAAAGAATAATCCAACGAGAAGCAATTCATTAAATCGCCAAAATTTTGTGGCAGTGATGGTTTTGAATTTGAGAAAAATCCATACATGATGTTAACATCAACTGTAATCGGTCTCGGTGCTGGCAGATTACTATTGAGTTCTGAAAAATTATCCGGAGTCGCCGATTATGGCCTGACAATCCACCATAATACTAAAAAGAAGAACTTCATCACAGCAACAGATAAATCCTCCTCATCCACTAATAATAGCAGTTTTTTATCCAACAAGCAAAAGAATCATCCTATTCCCAGGGCACTAAAAGAGCAAGATGTCGATACTAGTATTGTTTTTGACCCAGAATTTTCTGTAGAAGCTCTTCTTGAACTCCAAAAATCTATTCTAGAAAAGCATTTTAATATTTCGCCTGAGAATATAACCACGATAGATAGAGACAGACATATAGAGATACAACGAATTTCCCCGAAGAGATCAGCTCGTAAGCGCAGAATTGATAAAAAGGGGAAAACTGTTGACCAGAACAGTTTGAGTAAGCACCTTAAGTACAATGTCAGTACAGAGCTGCTTCAAAACCGTAAAAAAGGATATGTAAAGGGTTTAACGAATGAAGTATTGCTTACCCATTCGGAAGTTGTGGAGCTATCTAAGTTGATTAAAGTTGGGCTCTACTTGGAAGACAGGAAATTGAGGTACTTGAGGAGAGTTACTTTTTATTAAATTGATAGTATATAAACAACCAGAAAGAAAATTAAAGATGCCTAAAAAGGACATGGAACAATGGAAGAAAATTAATACCAAGCTATTCAATGCCTTGCAACCCACCTCACAACCAAAATTACATTCTTACCACAACAGAACGTAAAACCGAGCTATTTATAAGTGTGATTTAAATTTTTACATTCTATCCATTTTCCTTGGATTTTGTCAAGCAAACCACTTTGATTTCATAATCTGCTATGACTCCGGCGGAAGTGTGAGACTTCATGGATTAAGAATAGATACTTTGCGCACAAAGCCACAAATGAAAATAGAATCACTAAAAAGTACTTTGCTCCAATATATCCTGAATGTTTAGTTTGCGATTTATCTTCTTGTTTCATAGCACAATAAAAACATTTTAGAAAAAAAACAAACTTATTTCCTGTTGTTCGTCTCTACTAATTTATCCAGACTACAAGCTTTAACCAAAATAAGGTTGAGGTTTGAGCTAGTATTTCGTAAGAGAATTTGTTTTAATCTGCAAAACATATTTTCTTAAACTACAGTTGATCGATCTATATCAGAATCACAAAGAAAAAACATGTGTGTGTGTACACATAATTCTTTTACTCCATTAAAATTAATTTCCTTTAAATTTGAGAATTCAGATTGAAGGAAAAATTGGGGTCTGATCCTTCAGAGGAGCAACTAGCATCTTCTTTAAGAATTTCCCAATCCGAGTTGCAACTGAAATTGATAGAATGTTCCTTAGCAAGAGAAAAACTAGCAATGAGCAATGTTCGTCTGGTTATGTCCATTGCCCAAAAATACGATAACATGGGGGCAGAAATGGCTGACCTTGTCCAGGTTCATCTGTTTACAAAACATGTGTTGCATTTTCTAAAAACTACTTAAAACAAAAACAACTAATTGTTTTAACTTGTGTAGGGCGGCTTACTTGGATTACTCCGTGGGATTGAGAAATTTGATTCTTCAAAAGGATTCAAAATATCTACTTATGTGTACTGGTGGATACGCCAGGTGTTGTTACCTCTGAGATTAATTACAATTTATACACTATAACAGTAACCTATCATCAGACTTTGATTTTGTCACAACCTATTAAAGCTAGCAATTAGTACCATGACCTAGAAAAGAATTCATAATATGGGAACTAAAAACTAGGAAAATATGAAGAAAAAAAAAAGTGTAGAAAGCGGAAAAAAATGATGCGAATGGGATAGTGTAAATATTTATTTTTCTTGATTAACAGTAACCCAACCTACGAACTTTTTTATTCATTACATTAAGTATACTAAATCGAATAAAAATGTAACCTACATGTAACGCATGTCACTAGTTTTTGTAGGTTGATGTCCAAAGTCAATCTCACCTTTGACTATTCAGATCATGCGATAACTACCTTCATTTCCATAGTGTGTGTGTGCGTGCATTAGGAAGGCATCTATTGAATGTGTTTTTTTTATTTGATTAGAATAGATTTGGCGCCACTTGCCTGTTACTCACTGTCTGTAAATTTCTCTCATAATTTGCTTACCCAAAGATTAAATTCTCATGCAGGGTGTTTCCAGAGCACTAGTTGAAAACTCTAAAACTCTAAGGTTACCTAACCATATGCACGAAAGGCTACGTGTCATAAGGAATGCAAAGATGAAACTTAAAGAAAAAGGAATTACTCCATCGATTGATGTAAGTCTATTATGTGCTGTGTGGCAAAAAGGGAACAAACGTTCGAAAAATGTCAATAATCAAATGGTTCTTATCTGTTACTCCGTCTTTAGATCTGCATATTAACCTGATTAATTATTTTACCTTTATTGTCAGAGAATTGCAGCAAGCCTAAACATATCAGAAAAGAAAGTCAAGAATGCAACAGAGGTGACTAAGTCTCATGCTTTACCTATTTTACATGCAAGACCAGAGTACTATAATTAAAATATACTCCTGTAAACTTAAAATAAAGGTGCTAAATAGGTTTTTTGAAATATGGATTGGGGGCATCACCAGAGTTTGAATCTGACCTCATTTCCATTAATGTGAGATCCATTCATTTTAACTAACTAATTTTGTATGTGCAGGCTATTAACAAGGTTTTTTCCCTTGATAGAGAAGCATTTCCTTCTTTAAATGGTCTACCTGGGAAAACACTTCACAGTGTAAGTGTGCATATATCAACTTAATCTAGTCTTACCTTGTTCTTTGTCCATGTGCACGTCCGGCTTCTACTAGTTAATAGTTGGATATTTGACTCTTTTTTTCCCAACGTTGACAGTACATTGCAGATAATCATCTCGAGAACAATCCATGGCATGGAGTTGATAAGTTGGCACTCAAGGTAGCTTCAATATGCATTAATAGCATGATCTTGAAACGATAAAAAGTTAAAGTCGAACCAATATGAGTCTGATCCTTTAGTTGCCTAACTAAATAATAAATTAAAATATCAAAGAAAATACAAGGTTGTATGCATGGTAAAAATTTCTCCTGTTTTTTCACTCAAATCTGACATTTTTTAAGAGATCCTACTTTCTATATCCTCAACCGTTCAAGATGAATCGAGGCATGTCACATATATATACGTACTAACACAGAGTAGATTATAAATCTATAAGAGAAGAGCACTTAATTTAAAGGAAAAAAAAGTTAAAACTGCATATGGTCTGTGCTAATTGCAGTTGGTCATCAGAATAGTTGTCTGTTGACTTTCTTGAATATAGGTTACAAGCTGCGTTCATTGCTTACATAAATGTACTAGACTCGGTCATTGTCTTTTCTTAATAAATGAAACATGTCTTATTGAGTTTTCATTGGTGGGGCATACTACATTTCCGTATTCTAGGAATAGCGAATACTGACTCCTTATTCAGAGTAAGACCAGGAAACAAAGTGATACACATGGATGGACCTTTAGCTCGGTTGGGAATTTCAACACAAGTCGTTTGGGTTCTTAATCTACTGCAGGAAATTAATACAACAGTTTATATTTTGCAGGATGAGGTAAACAGACTTATTAATACAACACTAGTACAACGGGAGAGGGAAATCATACGTCTTTATTATGGACTGGACAATGAATATCTTACTTGGGAGGATATCAGCAAAAGGTAGTACTGCACAGACAATCTGACACTCTTTACGTGCAAAAAAAATAACTTGTATCAATATAAATAAACCAATAACACGTAGAAATCCTTGACAACTTATACATCGACCCTAGTCCTTCTGTAAGTCGCACTCCACTGTTGATCATGTATTTGAGCTTCTATGCAAGTCCTTACACTCATCTTCAGAAGACAAAATAATCAAAGCTAAGATCAGTTAACAAACTTTATGTATTTATTAATGTTCTCACAAATTAGTAGTTTCTAATGATTTTTCATTTGGTTTTCTTTTCCAGGATAGGTTTGTCCAGGGAAAGAGTCAGACAAGTTGGACTTGTTGCTCTAGAGAAATTGAAACATCACGGAAGGAAGAGAAGATTGGACGCCATGCTGTTAAAGCATTGACAAATATATATGTTTATAGACATAGTTATTACTTATTACATGTAAATATAACCAGAAGGGAACATTGAAGAGTTGGTTTCCAATTTGTTTTCATATTTGGAATTTCTATAAATGGGGCACGTGGAATGGTGGAACCCCAAATCTGTTTAGGCGAGATTAATCAGGAAACATGATAACTTGTATCCTGTTTTAGAGTGAGATGTGTACGTTGGTATTTTTACAAACACTTGTACTAAATCATGTATGTGACAGTTCTCGAACCATAATTGTGCATTGAAGAATGGAAAAACAAATAAGAATAATACAGGGGAGTTTGACGTCTACCTGATTCTAGGTACCCCGTTTTCTCCAATACCAAGTCTGGTCCAAGAAACCTGCATAACAATGGTAGATGACACAGTGAAAATAAAATATTCACAAGGGGTTAACGTTTAAACAATCCAATAGATGTCTTACATAGTCGGAGTCCGGAGAGTCATATCACCTACTTCAAGCCTTCAACCTTTGAACGCTTGTGGATAAATAAATGAAGATGCAGAAATTTTACGCTTACTCACCCAAAAAACATTTCAATGCTAGAGCGAGTACTATAAGGAAAGCAGTAGTGTCTAATAAATATCACCATTTGCAATGCATTTATAAAATATTAGAGCTAACAGGATCCGTATAAATTTAACGGTTAACCTGATCTATTTCCTTAAAATAAATAAGCTCCCAATATCATACCGTACTTTAGTTACAACAAAAAGGAAAATCTAAAAATCTAAGAAGGATCACATATACCAAGGAAACCTCCAAGCAAGAAACAAAAACCCAGGTCAAAAGAAAAGATCACAATTTTAACCAGAAAGTAATGTTATCAGCACTGACCATGTTTTAAATGATTAAATAATAAAAGAATAACTCAAGAATAAAATATCAAGGGCATCACATCAACCTTGGGCAAGAACGTAGTCATACCATGACATCACAATATTTAAGGTCTATTTGCCCAAAAACAGAACTACAGCATCAAAACCCAACAAAGTTTTCACTATCATGTATCATCACATACATACAAACATTAAAGCTAAAAAGATTTATAAAAATTAGCGTCGCTTCAAACCAGCACTCTGCATCTCCAGCAACTTTTCTATGGAAACCAAAGTCCACCTATCCTCCACTTGTGCAAACATCTTCTCGTTCAGAGAGTCAATTATTATACTTATATGACCAAACGCATATATCTGATGACCATCTTGCATTCTACCAGGTTTAGGCTTAAACAACAAACCATTTCTCTGTGCATGTTCTTCAATCACTTCTTTCAAACTCATATTTAAATCGTCCATTTGCATCCCATTAGCTCGAGATTGCAAAGCAGCAGCAGCTTTTTGTTGAGCCTCAATTTTCCTTTGCTCAAGTACTCTAAGGTAGCTGAGATTCTCTCTCATTCCAGGCTGAACCACACTCATACCCTCAACAGCCTGGTTCATCATCTCAAGACCTAATTTAAACCGATACGTAACGTGTTCATTAGCAAGAAGCTCCTTAGGGACCAGTTCTTTCCAACCCAAATACCATTGTGTCACTTCTTCGAAATTTGGGTTTGAACACAACCAGTGATACAAAACTTGCTGCCATTTGTCGAAAAATATATCTAATAATTGCATCATATGATGGATAGGAATAGCAGTAGCCCATGTAAGGATCCAATAAAACTGGTCAAGTTTCTGGTCCGCGGGGTTTACATGGAATTCATGCATAACGGTTAACAATTTCGGGAGAATAAACCGAACCATTAGCTTCTCCCAACTGACCGGATCAAAGACAGTTTTCCAAGGTGACAATATATAATAAGCAGACATATCACTTGGATGCCAGGCATGTAATACACTTTCCAGTCTGTTACGTATCGTATGATAGAATGTTTCCAGCTTTTGTCCAAGTAATGGCAGCCATGGATGCATCCATGCGTGTATCGGAATAGTTTCCATACGTGGGTCCCACAATTCAACGGCGGATGATAATTTAGGCATAATAATGTTATCCAAAACAGATTGCAGAACTGAAGGAGGTATAAGCTTTTCCCAAGACTCGAGAAAACGGAGCATAGGTTCAGGGTCTCTAGCCTGCCAAGTATTAGTACCCGATATTCTTATGGCCGGAAATACAACCTCCATAAATAACTGGGTATAGGGCGATGCTGAGTCACTGAAATCGAAAATATCTTCACCTTCCAATAATTCTTTCCAGATAGAAACTAAATTCACCCCATGCATCGGATTCTGAAGTGGGTCCCACCCTTGAAATACTCTAATAAATAGCGGAATAGCGTACGAACACGCAAGATACGACAAGTTACATATTTTATAATCGTCTGGATATTGTCTCTGCAGGTCACTAAACGAATTTGCAAGGGAGGTTAAGGTCAATTTTCCAATCAAATTCTCCTCCCCTATATCATCCAATAAGCTGACTATATTCTCCATATTACTCAGCTGTTTCTTCTGCTTTGCTGCGTCGGATTCAAACTTATCCTTCTCTCTCTGCAAGGCAACGAGTGTTTCTCTCTCATTCCTCAAATCCTGATCGATTTTCTGCACATCCAACTCGGCCGAATCCACCATTAATTTAACATTAAACTGAAGCTCGGGCATTGGTACGTCGTTTTCCCGTGCCTTTTCCTCAGCATTTAGATTTTCTAAATTGGTCAACACACGAACTTGCGGGCCCCTCATATCAAACACCTTTTGAACAACCTCGATTCCCTGCTCTTGTTTCCTTTTCAGCATCTCATCGGCAGTGATATATTCTCTTTTCTTTTTCATTTTATTTTTATTTCTTTCCTGGGCTGATTTGGACCATAACTTCTCTTTCTTTGACTCCGAAATCGCTACACTAACAGGTACAGCCTTTTTCTCATCTAACTCTTTCAAGGTTGGGAGAGTGACCTCTTTGTAATCGTTGAAACCCATACCCATTTTACTCGGCCGTAACTTCGCCTCGATCGGGGCGACGATACCCTGTTCATTTTTTCCGAGTCCGCCACCTGTGTAACCCATTTTTTCGAGGAGCTTCATTCCGATCCCTTTTGTGTGCTTCTCAAAAGCACCAACGTTACCGTCTTTCTGTTTAGCAGAAGAGGAAGACCGAGACCCTTTTGCAGATGCCTGCCTTGATTGCTCTCTCCCCTTCTCTCTACGCTGCTCTGCCCCTTCCTTGATCTTCCTGCCAAAAGCAGTCGGAAGAAATCCACCATCCTCAGTCTCGCCTTCGTCCCTTTCCATCTCTCTCTTTTTCTTTGACGAATCAAACCCTAACCCTAGACCTGCAAGTTTGACCCCAAAAAAAGTTAATACTAACCCTGCTAAATGCTTGAAATACACTTCCTAATTTAACATTTTATCCGAGCCTACATCATGGGTTCAATCCTCGTAATTGCATCACCCCAATAAATTTATAGCAATAGTTATAGAATAAGAGAAAAAAATAAGACTACACTGCTTCCCTAAGACAAGGATAGCTTAAAGATGTAATTTATAGCAATAGTTTAAAGTATAATCTTCAAAATAAAAATAAAATATATAGCTTAAAGAAAATTCCAGCCTTACGTGATTAGTAGTGTTAGAGGAGACAGAAATTACTCCCACAGTTCCTTTTTGTTTGTCTCACTTCAGAAAAGTAGATATTTATAGATATGTAACTAATGTTGTCCCGATGGTAAAACCTATTACACCTATTCTTAATATTAGTGAATGAGTAATTTATCTGAGGCTTTAATTAGATATATAAGGTAAAACAAATGTACATTCAGTGGGTTGCTTTAATATTGAATATTAAACAGGGATAACATCTTCGGATTTATTTAAAGGAATAATCGACAAGCATAAAAAATGAGTATATGATTAAGAAATTATCAGCTTTTGGTATTAGAATTGGTAATTATAAATTTTACCTGCCGTAGGTGTATCAGAGTAATCTTCTTCCTCAGCCTCTTTTTCGACTTTCTGTTCGCTGGGCATGATGATACCAGTGGATACAAAATTTACAGGTTTTGTTAAATCCGACGAATCTTTTTTGCGATGCTTTTTTTTCTTGTTGCCGAAGCCGGTGTCATCATCATCTGAGTTGCTAGAGTAGGCGAAGACACCATACAGGACGTCATCTTGAGTCTGGTGGCGTTTGGGTTTGCGACTTCGGTAATAAAATTCACCGTCTCTCCACTCTCCGTCTTGGAAATCTTTATCCGTACCAAAATTTTCCATCTCTTGATATTCATCCATTATTAACTTTCCCTTTTTTTTGCTATTTTCTCAACACAGTTTATCTCGTTACAAAGTATGCAAGATTTGATTTTCTAATTATGGCAGATAAAACTCGAAAGTAATTTGGTATGGTCGAAGCCTTGAGCAACCTATAAACAGATTCAAACCAGTTTTGCTTAAATATGGTATAAAAAAATTAGCAAAAAGCACTTATAACACATAAACACCGATAGCCTCTACTTAGGAGCAAACCTTAATTCCATATCACTCGAAGAACGACAAGTAAATCCTTTGTTTTGCATCAAAAGAATGACCATTATTCATAATTGATATAAGCTATCTTTGGCAACATATTTTTTTGGTCCAAAAACAGATTTTAAAAATTCACTGAGAATCCAGATTTTTTTAGCCTAAATTTCTGCTTTTTAGAAGCTAAATAATCCGAGTTTCCAAACACCAACAGATTTTTAAAATAAAAAATCCAAAAATAAACTAAAAAACCCACCATAATCGATAAAAACAGACTAAGCTAAACTGGTAAAGAAATAGCAATAACCCTAGGTGAAACTAAATTAGGATTAACACAAAAGCGTTAAAATACATAAATAATACAGGAAAGTCAAAAAGAAAAGCTGATGGTAACCGAATCGAAATTAGTATTTAATTAAAATAGAATGTTGAATAAATAATAATAAGGAGGGTGAGAAATAACACCTGAGGAGCTGATTAAACACGTATATAGAAAAATAAAGATAGCTAATGCATAAATTGAAATAGAAGAGTATAAAAAATAAAAATAAAAATAAAAAATAAAAATAAAAAGAGAATATAGGTACCGTACCTCCGGTGAGCGGGAGAGAGAGAGAGAGAGAGAGATTGAGTCAGGGCGGTTTGGTTTGTGAACTTAAAGAGCATGTTTCCGAGTTTAACATTTACATTGGTTCAATCCATAGAATCAATATTTTAAAAAATTGATATAACTTATACACTTATACACCGATCAAAATTAAATGATAAGGAATGAAGTAATACATTTCAACGAGTAATACGTATTTAATGGCATATTGGCTTCCCATTTCAAAAATATCGTTTTGCCCTTTTTAAAAAAGATCTCGTTTTCCATATTTCGTTTCCGGATTCCTCTTATTTCATGTAAAAAAAATAGATTATTTCTTATTTTTCTGTTGTTTTACGTTTTGTTTCCAGTTTTCGTTTTACATCTTGACAACTATGGTTCAATATCCATATATATTAATATGAATATAATAAATCTGAATGTTAATTTTATTCACTAATAAAAAAATTTGGATCAATTGAAAAAAAACCTACATCAAAATGAATAAATAAATCAATTGAAAATTTAAATTACATCATTAAAAACTAAACTACATAAATTAGAAGACTTTGAATGAAAAGTTACTTATATTAAAAAAATATATGTCGACTTTTAGCAATTTTATCTTATTTTGTCAAGATTTAATGCCCGCTAGCTGCAGTTAGACTCGGATTATCGAGATTCATTGCAATAATATGAATTTCCACTCTGAAAAGGTGTGCACACGATATCCTATCGGACACATTGGCTTATATGGCTTAATATAACCTACGGTTTTCCTTTTCGATCTCGGCATGCCATTTGACTCTTAAAGGGTTTTTTCGTATCCTCGTAAATAACAAGCTCCGCAACTTTATACAATCAAATTTTAAAAGTGATTCTAATTAATCTTATGATGATCTTTTGGTTACAGTTTGTTTTTCTTCATGTTTGCCTAATGGTTTCTAATTAATCAATATAACCAAAATATTTTTGAATGACAAAAGCTTAAGAGTAATTTAATAATACTCGAGGTTGATCAAAACTTTTGTTCTCTGGGTTTGTTTGTGGTTAATCTGGGGTAGTTTGTGGATTTGATGGTTATGTGAATGATGATGAATGCGTTTGTTGAACTGAGTTTATTTTCCAGCCATTAAAAGACCTGTTCTGATATCAATTTATAGTTTTCTAGACAGAATTTGAACAAAATTCTGGAAAGGAATGGTAATTCAATAAGACTCGAGTTAAAATTGAAAAATACAAACTGTTTTCTAATATTTCTGATAGCCTTTAACTGTTACAATCTGCCATATTTATACTAAACTGCAATATTTTAAAATTATAGGAAACTACCTAGCAGCGAATAAACTGATGTAATCGCAGCCGTAGATGAATACAGAGGCGGAACTACATGGTGCCCAGAGGGGTCATATGACCCCCTCAACATTGAGTTTTTGAATTTTTTTTATGCTCTTGCTATGTAATATGTAGTAAAGTTGAATTATTTGAATGCTAATGTTCTTTTGTACAGGAGATGGGAAGGAAAAACAACTAAAAGAAACTAATGTTGTCTTTTATATTAGCTAATTCTTAATAGACAAGTGTGTATAGTCTTTTACTAAAATAAATCTTGGTTAAAATATGCATATCTTTGTCCCTACAGTATTGTTTGAAAGATTAGTAGTCCCATTTCACAATTAAAAAAGAGGTTTGATATGTAAGGTCCCATTTCGCATAATTTTATGTTAGACAGGAATTTTCTTTGACATTGATCGCTCTTGTATATAAAATGTGACACTGACCAAAAATCCTGGCTCCGCCACTGGATTAGTATACTCGTGTCATCATCCAACTTACCAGTCTAACTAAGGCTTGTTAAATCTAACAAACACTATTATTACACATCACTTATCTAACCATTCACACTCACTCTGGCAACTAAATACTGATTGACCTAATAATACAATAGCATAAAATAAACAGTCTTCTCTCGGCCTTTTATGAGATAAACAGCGAAATTAGGGTTGAGTTCTTCTTCAATTACTTTGCTTCATGGGAGAGTTAAGAGAGTTCACAAGACAGGCTTAAATCTTAATAACAAACTGAAACCCAGCAGTTTGTTGGACCTTAATTCAGATGTTAATGACTAAAATGCGACCTTCTACATGAGCAAGTGCATTTCAAAAAAAGCAAGTTCGGCGAGGGGTATCAAACTTGTTCACATACAGCAAGAAACAAGCTGATGATATCAAGGCAAACTTAATAGCGTTACTAAAGTCAGCCACCCTTTGGAAGATAAAGGGAAGGGCTAAAAGAACATACATAAACAAAGCAGCCTCTTGTACTGATGTTAGATAACCAGTTATGTTATTCAGAATTTTAACGCAATCTCGTGATTAATGTGCCTTTGGGATTATATTGCAATAATGTAGCAAAATAAAATAAAATTGAAAACCCACGGATAAAGAACATACAGTAACAAAGAGCTCTTAACTAACATTTCAACAACAAAAAGTACATCTTAATAATAGAAACTTTGGGTATCTGACTTGTTAACATAGAGCAATATTGAGCGAGACAATTTCTTGGCAATTAATAAAAAGGGTTACGAGAAGCAACCCTTTCCAAGAAAGCGGACATGCTAAACAACAAACAAAAACAAAGCATCTTGTTTGGCATACTGATATTAGATTAACTAAATTTAAAATTAAGTCCTATACGCGACCTTCCCAGAGGCATGTGGAGCGAGCGTTAGTGAGCTTAAGGAGTCTCTCGATGTCTGGAGGAGGGTTCATACCAAGCTTGCTGGCACGCTCCCAACGAGCGAGTCTGGTCATGCCAAGGCATGGCCCATATTTCATGTTCATGTCGAAGTCCCTCAGCGCCACCACCTCCTCTTCTTTCACATCATACTCACCTGAAATTGTTTACAAAATCATGCATTATTCATTACAGTAATTATAAGGGTTTATTTTATTGCATCTTGTACTGTGTACATAGCAAATAATTTACTATGTGTATCTCGTATAAAGTGACGAAAAATGTATTATACTTAAATATTTATCAAAAGAACTAACCCTTATAGATAAAAGATTTGATCAGACAAAAGTACAGCAAGAAAATGAAATATGAGACAAAGTAAAACCTAGAAACAAGCTAGTCAATAAGCCGGGAAGGGAAGGCCCTGAAATTGTACATAGTCAATTAAAAATAATAGAGCAAAATATGAACTGAATAAATCAACATACATATAAACATATACTCTATTTACTTTTCTACATTGAAAAACATGAAGGCATGTTTCCGCTTACTGCAACGACCTCATTCTATTTGATAAAATACCTCTACACATGTCAAGGAGTCACCGAGCAAATGTAGCACGATATGAACTAGTGAATATAAGATTCAATCTCAATTACCTATGTATTAAAAAAATGTGTACAACCTAGACTAATATCAATATAACTACCATCGTAGCAAAGAGCCGAGGATGCTAAATTTCCAATTTCCAATGCTAAAATTGGAAAAATAACTTATTGTTTGCCTTTAATATTTGCCCAACTACATCGTCATACTTTTATCAGTGTATTCCAAAAAGTCAAACAGTAATCATAGTTTCCAAGCTGAGAATAGTTAGCACAAAAGAAATACAAATGCTTTCATATTTATGTGTTTAAAGTATCTTCATTTAAAACCAATCATTGCAGATGTAAACAATAACGCCTAAACAATCTTATTGTAATTTACATTCTGGACTACATTTCCTGATGTGTTTACTCACCTTTCTTTGATTAACTTTTATCAAATGGAACATGACGACACATACAAGGAACTGCTATAATAATAAGAACACCAATCTAACTAATGAACTACATCCTTTATACACATATTTTACACGGCTCGCATGTTTCAGTAACTTGGCTAATTACAATTGGTTCTCTATGTTATGGCCATCCACGAGACTTAAAAAAAGCTTATTTTGCCAAACAAGGCCTTAATTTTATTTGAACCCTAATGCAGCCTAACATGTAATTTTTTTTAAATAAATAGAATGGAAGTTGGTCTACTAAAAATTTCCAACACATCTCTGCTCAATTTACGGTTTCCGCAATCAACTACACAACCTGCATCTATTTTATAAATCCAGTTTAGTGTCCCTACACATTCATAATCCTCTTAGTTACAAATAAATTTGTTCAATAATTCAGGTCTATTAACTTAAACCAATAAGCTCCTAAAATAACAAAATTGGCATAATAGCTACTTGAATCAATTTCATTTCTAGCTATGCTTTGTGAACTAATTAGCCAGATACTATCAACTTCAAATAAAAAGGCTGGCAATTAATTAATTCATAACTCTAGTATTTATGCACTAAAGTTTATAACTTCCATTGGCATAATCTTCTATCTAGTTGTAACTCTCTTTTATGCACAAATTAAAAGCCTGCATCTATAATTAATCCTAAAAAGAAACTAATATAATCGGTCCTCTACGTTCTTTACTTATAAAAGTTAGCACCTCAACTTCTCAAATTTTGGACTTACTACTAGTAAAACTAGAAGTAATAATAAGAAGTATATTTTTACAATCAATATAAATATTAAAATAAAATACTGGGTTTTACAAGCTCTATTAACACCCAACTTGCATATTGCTAACCCTGACAGAAATTATGTATTTGTATTTCACATTTCAACTTTTCAAATTTAAGCACATGCAGTACAAAAAAAGATTTCGTAATTTATACATTAAGACTTGAGTTGTGAGAAAGCCTCTCCTTAAATTCATCACGTGTCAAAACGTTTTGGTAAGAATAAAAAAACAAATAAATATGGTAAAGAAAGAAAGAAAGGAAAAAAAGAAAAGGGGAGAAAACAAGAAATAGTGTGATTCATTAATCGGGTCCGTTTGGCATCAACTTTTTTGGTCAAAAAGCTGCTTTTAGAAAGCAACTGTAAAAAAGTCTGATTCTAAAAAATCGGTTAGTGTGTTTGGTTACATATTTTTAAAAGCTAGATTTCTTTAGATTCGCGTTTCGTTTTATTTAGATTTTAGTTTTTTGCTAATTCATTTAAAATGACCAAATTATCCATATTTTAAAGATAATTTAGTTTTTTATATACTTAGTAATTGTTTTAGTTAAAGGTATTTTTGTAAACAACTTTAATTTTTTTTAAACTCCGAAATTGGTGTCGGAAAAGCGGAAAAAATCAACCAGAAACAAACAAAGATTCTTGATTTTCAAGCTTATCCTAGTCAAAATCTAGTTTTTTAAAATCCATAAAAGCTAGCATACCAAACACTCGATGCTTTTTCGTAGCAAAAAATCTAAAAAGCAAGCTTGTACCAAACATACACATATGTACATAGGGATGGCAATTTCGCGAGTTTCAACCTGACCCGACCCGCCGCGGGTAGGGTAAAAGTGCAATTTTATTCGGGTCGGGTTTAAATGGGTAAATGTGCAACTTAAAAAGTGCAAGTTAACACTCTCCATATTCTATCTCTCTCATACACAACTCTCTCTCCTACCATAACAGAGAACATATATTTAAACGGGTAAATGTGCAACTTAACACTCTCTCATGTAATTTAAACCCTCTCTTCTATAGTTTAAATGCGTAAAAGTGAAACTTAAAAAGTGCAATTTAAAACTATGTCTCCTCTCTCTTTGTCTCTTATATACGTTAAACTCTCTTCGCTATAGTAATACATAACATACATTTCGGTGAGTTTCTTAAAAAAAAAAAAAATCTTATATATAATTAATTTATTAATCAATGAAACGATATTTATGTTAAATATGAATAAAATTTATTTATGTTAATTAATAACTAATATCTTAATGTGAAAGTGTATTTTACGTCACGTTAGTATTTTTATATTATATTTCTAAATCAAATGATTTTTTACTCACCTAACAAATTTTCTTTGAAATTTTTGACATTTAGGAGGTTTGTTTTTTAAGAGGGGACAAAAAGTATTTTTAAAAAACGAGTCAAATGGGTAAAAGTATGAGTTTGTCCTCGGATCGGGTTCGCGAAATTACAATCCATATATGTACATATATATATGTAGAGAGAGAGAGAAAGAGAGAGAGAGAGAACCAGTTGAGGAGGAGGAATTGAGAAGAGGGGTTTTGGGGTTTGGTGGTGCAAATAATGAATTAGTATTAGTTGGCTTTTTGGAGATGGAACCCTTTTTTTGCCTGTAGAATCCCTTCATATCACCTCCTTTCGATGATGCCATCTCTCTCTCTCTCTCTCTCTCTCTATTTTGATTGTTTTGCTTTTTTCAAATTTTGAATTCCTTGTTTCTGTACCACTCGGTTAGGTCCAATTGAAGTATTTATTTTGGGTGGGGAAACCGGAACCTCTCTGGATTTACCGCATTTCCAAATAGATTTTAAGTAAAATTCAAAATAAAGGGAAAATTTAAGAGGATGGATTTTTAAACCTCAGAAATTCTGTAAAAACGCAATGACCGTAGATTAAATCTACGGTCTACAGTGTAAACCGTAGATTTAATCTACGGTTTACAGTTAAAATCTGTAAACCGTAGATTCTGTGTGTCTTCACAGATTTTTTAAATTAAAAATTAAAATAAAAATTCTAATAATTAAAATTAAAATACTGATTTTTTTTTTCAAATTAAACATGATTTTTTTAATAAGAAAATTAAATGCCTTATTTTTAAAATTTTACATAAAATAAATTACCAATATTCTAACAATCTCTCAAAATAAACACAAAATTTACACAAAAAAAGTTTATTTGATAAATTTTATGTTTTTGGTTCATGTTATATTTTTGTCAATTGTATAAGTTGATATTTATTGAATGATTAACTAAATCGTTAATTTTTGTGAAGTTTTTTTGTTTGTTTTTAACATTTATATAACGCAATATGAAACATTAACTAAGTCGTCAATTTGGTGTCAATCGACAATTTTCTTGAATGAAACAATCATAAATTATATAAATTTCATAAAAGAAATTAACTCAATATGCAAACATGAACTAAATTTCATAAAACAAATTTATTAAACATTTGTTTACATCATATAAATTTACAACAACTTGGAAAAAATAGTAATTTACATAAAATTAAAAATAAAAAACTGATTATGGACTTAGGTCTATAGGTTCTTCTTCACTTGATTTTTGCTTTCCCGATTTCTTTTCCAGCGCCATATATAACTTGAAATTTGGTCGAAAAAGTTCCTTCCATGGCGCAGCTGTCTCAGTGCGTGTTTGTTCCCACCGTGCTATAATTCCTGGCATTGGGAAGATCTCTTCTTCTTTAGGAATAACCTGAGCATAGTGACAACTGTTGACGAACACCATTACAGTCGGGATGTAATGTGTCGTTTCCCGAGGCGGACCAGTATAAAGAGGTAAAAAGGTACTGTTCCACACGTTTACCCCTCCATCATTATTTTGCCATAAGGACAACAATACAATTGGAATATTGTAATGAGAAGCAATTAAAAACCCATGAGACGGAAATCTCATCCATTTGTCAGAAGGTGCGGGATTTGTAGCATGATAAAAATTTAAACTTGATAAAATATAATCATACCGGTAATCAAAGCCAAGATTCTCAAACAGCTCATAATAAACACCTTTCATTTGCTGCAGCTCTTGAAACAACTCACATCTTACCGAATACCAATCATCTTCCCCATGCTGTTTACCCGTCGCATTTGCAAGTACCCGGAACCCACAGTTACCATCCCCACGCACATCGTAAACCGTTTCGATGTAACTATGTAACATGACCCATATTTGGTCACTGTACAGGAAGGTTGGCCTATTGGGGGTGGGTTTAGGGTTCTGGTTTCGCGGCCTCCTAGTTGGGTTTACCCTTACCTCTGGTGTTTCATCCACCTTGCCTTTACCCTTGTCCCTACTAGCACCAGCACCCTGTTCCTCCACATACTCCCACCCCGACTTATCTCTCTTACTAGATTTGTCTCCTTTTCTAGGTCTCCCCCTATTTACTCTCACTTCGGGGTCACTGATGGATGTTCTGGCTGGTACGGTTATCTCTCGGAGTTGTGTTTTCATACATCGTTTTTCAACATTAGTTTTGCTAGCATAAACACTTTTAAACTCTTCTAGATCACCCTCTACCCCATAATCATCGGTGTTCCCATTATCATCAATTACGTCTACTTTTTTCCAGAATGGATGAATATATTCTAGCGGAAGAGGCTTCCCGAATAAAATATGTTCACTCATAATATGATGACAAGGTAAACCGTGAGACAATTTGAAACCACAAGAACAATTCTCATCAGCCTGGCCACTACATTTTTTGTGTTCTTGAAATAATAAATCAAAGGCATAGTGTGTGATATACGACCTAAGATTTATAAATAGAGGTGTTCGTTCAGAATGTGGAAAATAAGACTTGCATTTATCTAACTTCATCTTAATATCCTCAAACTGTTTTTCTAGAATTCTATTCACCTCTACCCAAACAGTTTCAAGGGTGCCAGTATTTGTGGAAAGAGATCTTTTCAGCTTAGCATGTTGTTGTTCGGCTCGATTGCTAGTTCTGTTACCTAGATGTGTTGTATGGTTGGTATAGCATGCAACAAACTTTTCAGCATAATCATTTAAAAGCTTGTCTACATACTTAATCACAGCAGGGTACGATTTGTAAGAGGAATTAAAATAAGTTCGGTTATGATTGTACTCCTCTATCGACTCAGAATCAACCAATAAACCCCAATCATCTAGAAACGTTTGCCACTACGTTCGGATAGGGTTGTCAAATCATAATAATTCAAAAGTGATAAGGTGTTGTCGGAATTATTTTGATAGATATGGTATCCAATGTCATTTACACTACAAACCGTATATTATTTTTACGGTTTGTAGTTTTTTTTTTTAACGTTATGAATAGTGATTCAGTGCAAAAAGTACATTAGTAAAATGACGCTGCTTAAATCAGGGGTACAAACCGTACATTAAATGTACGGTTTGTATGTATATTTCAGAATATTTAGGGTTTAGGGTTTAGGGTTTGTAATTTAGGGTTTAGGGTTTGTATTTTAGGGTTTAGGGTTTAGGGTTTAGGGTTTTAGGGTTTAGGGTTTGTAATTTAGGGTTTAGGGTTTGTATTTTAGAGTTTAGGGTTTAGGGTTTAGGGTTTAGGGTTTGTAATTTAGGGTTTAGGGTTTGTATTTTAAGGTTTATGGTTTGTAATTTAGGGTTTAGGGTTTGTATTTTAGGGTTTAGGGTTTGTAATTTAGGGTTTACGAATCAAATTAAACTTATGAATTTATAACGTACAAATCAAACATACAAATCAAATTAAACTTACGAATTAATAATATTTCAACTCAGCTAATAATAAAACTTACAAAAACAGTGCATTTTTTTTTTTGTAACGACTAAATGTTTTAAAGTTGGACATAGGGAGCATCTTTCCCGCTGATGTTAATCTATCCGATGACGGCTCAGCAGACTCTTCGATTTCGTTTAGCTCCGTACGCCGTCTCTGTCGCTGCTGCGATTCCGGATGCGGAGCACGCTCGTGGGATGTAACTGTCAATCCTCGACTCCAACTGCCGGTTGACTGATGACCAGGATGATGCTCGTACGACCCTGTTGATTGTCTATGATGATCGAACGGAACATCGTCCTGAACGTAGTCCGACCCAGCAAAAGAAGCACGACGACGATGACCGCTTGAACTCGGACCCGGACCCTGATCTGTAGTCGGGGGTCGATCTCCACTCGTTCGTCTACCCCCGCTACGCCCGCCGCTACGCCGACAACTTGAAGCCCTAGTGTAAGCTGTTGGGTCGTAACGTAGGTCGTCATCATCATCGTCGTCGTCGTCGTCGTCATCCTCCTCATCCGACTGTTCATCGGCTGACCCATACGGATTCATTCCCATTTCAGCAAAGTCCTTTCGTAGTAAGTCCACTTCCGTTTTTGCTTTTAGCCGTTTGAACGATTTGAAATTGCGGCGCAATACCGCTTTCTGAAAAAAAACAAAAAAAAACGATTTATAAGTATTGAAATATACAAACAGAAAAATAACAATCCAATATTAATGCACTTTAATTAGTTGTTACCATTTTATTGAACAACCCCGTATGCTTCCGGAAACCGTGAGATGGCGGGGCAAGTTCAGGTGGGTTTATGAAGATGCGGGTCCTCTCTCTATACCATCTCATGTAATCCGGTGACGTCCCCGTACCAAATTCGCCGTTAACAAGCCGGTTGTGGCGGTCATTCCACACGGTTATAAACTCTGCAAAAAGTGCAGGCCAATCGTGTTTTTGCCCAATCCCAAATCTTCTATCCTTGCCGTGACCCTTTCTGGGTTTCCAAATATATGTAGGGACCTGCTGAACAAAACCGAACTGTCTCATGAACCTGTCCGCTGGGTGGAACTCAATCTTCTCATTACAAATGAGAGGCACAGAACAATGCCACATATAACGGCCCCGCGTGCAGTATTCCGGATACTGATTGAGATTCCCGTAAGGTTGCCACACTATCTGTAATCAGCAAAATTAGAATATATAAACAAGGGTTTAAAAATACTAGTAATAAATTCTGCGAACATAAGACCAATGCAAACATATACAAACAACATATAATACGTAAGTTACATATAATACGAAAGTTAAAAATTTACCTGTTCAGGCAACATATTGTCAAACTGGTCACGTATGTGGACCACATTATGTCCGTAGACATATGGCATAAGGTTAGTTTGCCTCCAAATCCTCCATCTGTAATATACAAACAAAACTCGATAAACAATAAAATATAACCGGCAGCTAAGTAAATGATAGATGACACAATAAAAAAATAACACAAATCCAATACAAAAAACTAAATAATATCATACCTGTAACCGAGGGGGAACCTAGGCCAGCCCTCAGGTGGCTCGATATCTTCCGGCAGTTCTTCACATGGTCTAACCGGCAGTAGTCTGATAATCGCCCACATATCCAGAAACATCACCGCCCCGCTTACTCCGGTTGCCTTACAACGTACCAACCTGCATAGATTAGCCTCTAACCAGGCCAGAAGAGCTGATCCCCAACTATACTCAGCACACGTGTCAAAATCCTCCAGAAATGGCAGAGGCCAGAGTGGAATCTGATCACTGCTCTTATCCGAAAACACATGTGCCCCCAGTAATAACAACATGGCAGCCCTAGACTGATATAGCAAACGCTTCTCACTAGGGTTGGGGGGTAATTCACCAAACGTGTGTAACATCCAATCAAGTCTAACTGTCAGACAGTTTGTATCCACTTGATGGTCAGCCGGTCTAACACCCAACAAACTCTCTACCATATCTAACCTGCTCGCCCTGTTATCATTCCGTTCCGACCGGGTAACAGCAAGACCATCCACCCTGAGACCAAGCATAATCTCTACATCCTGTAAAGATATCCCCAACTCTCCATCGACAAAATGGAACGTGTGCGACTCATCACGCCACCTATCAACTAAGGCTGTAAGCAAGCCTCGGTCTACGGTATAATTACATATACTGTGAATACCGTAAAAACCAGCCCTAATCATATTTTGAACTACCCTTTCAGGCGTCGGTATCTGCCAACTATAATTATAAACCCTAATCTTATTGGCATCTCCTCTACCCGCTTCTCTTCCAGCATCCCAAGTCTGATTAGAAATGTGACCGGTCTGTCGTAAAATACCCAACCTGCCTTTAATATGTGGACCTGGATCTGCCATTCTAACTATGATAACCAAATATAACTCAATTAATGATAACCAAACAATGATAAAATAACCAATTAATAACCAATTAATGATAACCAAATAATGATAACTCAATGATAACCAAACAATGATAACTCAATGATAACCAATTAATGATAACCAAACAATGATAACCAAACAATCATAACCAAACACATTTAATCATAAACCAAACAATAATAACTCAAAATTTTAATCATAACCAAACACATTTAATCATAAACCAAACAATAATAACTCAATTTTTTAATCATAACCAAACACATTTAATCATAAACCAAACAATAATAACTCAAATTTTTAATCATAACCAAACACATTTAATCATAAACCAAACAATAATAACTCAAATTTTTAATCATAACCAAACACATTTAATCATAAACCAAACAATAATAACTCAATTTTTTAATCATAACCAAACACATTTAATCATAAACCAAACAATAATAACTCAATTTTTTAATCATAACCAAACACATTTAATCATAAACCAAACAATAATAACTCAAATTTTTAATCATAACCAAACACATTTAATCATAAACCAAACAATAATAACTCAAATTTTTAATCATAACCAAACACATTTAATCATAAACCAAACAATAATAACTCAATTTTTTAATCATAACCAAACACATTTAATCATAAACCAAACAATAATAACTCAATTTTTTAATCATAACCAAACACATTTAATCATAAACCAAACAATAATAACTCAATTTTTTAATCATAACCAAACACATTTAATCATAAACCAAACAATAATAACTCAATTTTTTAATCATAACCAAACACATTTAATCATAAACCAAAAAATAATAACTCAATTTTTTAATCATAACCAAACACATTATCAACAATTATCAACAATTGAAATTAACCAAACACATAAAAAAAAAATGCAAAAATGGGACAAATATCAACAATTCTTATAATTAATATAAACAAACAACAAACAATTATATATAGCTAAGTGAATTATCCATTTGCATATTTTATATATTTTTTCCTATTTTACAAATTGAAATTACAAAAAAAATAATAATGCAAAAATGGGACAAATATCAACAATTATTATAATTAATATAAACAAACAACAAATAATTATATATAGCTAAGTGAATAATCAATTTGCATATTTTATATATTTTTTCCTATTTTACAAATTGAAATTACACAAAATAAATAATAAATTAGAGAATAAAAGATATACCCTTGAATTATGGATAAATTTGATTGATGATTTGGGGTTTTTTGTTAAGAAAATTGATAGGTATTACTGGTTGATTGATTTGGGTGGTTTTTTTGGATGAAAATTGGGGGTTTTTGAGAGAGAGAGAGAGAGAGTGTAGAATAAAAGTTTATTTTTTAAAAAAAAAACGTAACATTCTGTTTTTTCAGAGACCTGCTGTGTAATTTTTGCGCAGGGACTGACTGTGTAATTCTGAAAAGCAGGGACTGACTGTGTAATTTCAAAAGAAATTACACAGACCGTAGATTAAATCTACGGTATTTACTGTAAACCGTAGATTTAATCTACGGTTACAACGTTTTATAAGAATTTTTGCTGTTTATTCAGCCAACCTCAAAATTTAACCAATGTCCGTTACTAGACATTTATGGGTTATTTAATTGATAATTAATTTACCTATTAAAATTTTATCTTGAAATATGAAACCTTGTTTTTGAAAGATATTTATTATGGAAGAATATATTATCTAATTCTATATTAGATATTCCTTAAAGAAATAATTAGGGCCGAGCGAAAAATCAAAAAAACCAACCGGACCGATAACCGAACCGAAAAAGATCAAAACCGAAAAACCGAAAAAAATTCGGGTCGGTTTCGGTTTTCAATAAAACCAAACCGAAAATGACCGAAAAAGACCGAAGAATAACCGAAAAACCAAAAAATAACCGAAACTGGACTGGAAAAAACCGGTCCGGTTTGGTCCAAAAAATAAAAAGACCAAAATCGAAAAAAATCAAACCGAAAAAGATTCTCGATTTCGGTTTTGCTAAAAACCGAACCGATCCGGACCGAACCCAGCCTTAGAAATAATTATATTAGTTTAATAATTTCTTTCATTTGTTTTTATATTTCATCGGGCAATCTTTTTTAACATAGTTTTTTTAAAGGGTTTAGGATTTTAGATAAATAATTATACATAGTATGAAGTGAAAAAAATCAAAAACTAAAATAACAATAATCTCGTATTGTAAATAGATTATCTATTTGTAAAATTTGGTGTAGTACGTATATTATGAGAATAATATTATAGGTATTTAAAAAATAAATAATGACTCTTAGGTAGCACTTTTGAAGTTTAATTCAAATTAGTTACCTAATATAATTTGCATTCCTCATAATTACTACTTTTTAGTACTATATAAACAATTAAAAATCTGTTTTTCTCTCGCTCTATGTCTGCTATTCACACAGAGTCTTTCTCTCTATCTCTCTATAATCCAAGGAGATCTATAATCCAAGGAGATCGAAAACTCTCATCAATGGTGATTATCACCCTCCTCCGTTCATTTCTCTCTCCTCCAAAATCCATCATCTCTGCCTCTCTTTCTCCCCCGTTATAACAGAAATAGACTTATTCGACTCCACCGCCAAATCAGATATTAATAACTCCGATCCTGTCTCTCTCACCGGATATGTGGAGTTTCATGGGCCGATAATTTCTCTGATGACTTCTCCGGCGATGATGATGACTGATGGTGATGATGATGTTAACCGGTGGTGATGACGACGAATTAAGAAGAATTATAATTGAGTTTGTATGATTGGGAGACAGATCTAGGGTTTTGACAGTACCGAAGAAGGAAGGAGAGTGGTGGTGGAGAGATGGGGAGCTGTCGACGGTGCTAAAGCAGCCTTGATCGATCGGGTTCCAATTCAGTAATTCTCTTATAAGTCTGAACATTTTTTTATTTATTTTTTATTTTTTCTATTTTGTTATTAGTACTATTTTGCTGGATTTTTTTGTTTGGGTTTGTGTGTTGATTCTATCAATTTTATGTTTGGATAATTTGACATAGTCATAATTACGGTAAATTTTGGTTTTTCCATGTGGTTCGTTTGGTTTTATTGTATGAAATTTAGTTTAGTTTTATTGTATGAAATTTAGTTTAGCAATAGGGTAGATTTACATAAGAAAAGGGACAATTAACAAAAACATACCCTATCCTTATTATATTACAAAAAACATACCCTAATAATTTAAATTACCAAAAACATACCTATATATACTTATTATTTATTAATCTAATCTCTCTCTCTAACTTAACATATATCTCTCTCACCTAACATCTCTCTCTAACCTAACATATCTCTCTCTAATCGCACATATCTCTCTAACACACGATATTCACACCTCTTTCTAAGACATGCTAATCACTCATCTCTCTTTAAAAATGATTAAAAACTCACAAAATATGCATATGCTAATTATAAAACGTCATACCCTAATTTTAAAATTTCATACCCTGATTTCAAAACTTCATACCCTAATTTCAAAAACTGCATACCCTAATTTCAAAACTTCATACTCTAATTTTAAAACTTCATATCCTAATTTCAAAACTCCATACCCTAATTTCAAAACTTCATACCCTAATTTCAAAACTTCATGTCCTAATTTTAAAAGTTCATACCCTACATATGAATTTCTCTCAAATATTGTACATATGGATTATTCTCTTTCAACTTGAAACTCACAATGTTTACAATAGTCTCAAAACTCAATAAATAGAAAACAATCTCACAAATTCCATATATTTTTCATATATTACGGGGTATCAAATAGTGTAATATTTGTGTATTACGTATATATATATATCTGTATTTATATGTATATGGATATCTATATAATCTAGATGGTGTTCGGTAGTTAGTGATGAGTTTTCGTGGTGGAGAAAGGGAGAGAGATAGAGTGAGATATTAAAGAAAGATACATAGAAGAATGGGGGAGAGAAAGAGTAAGATCAGATAGAGATAAAGAGAAAAATTAGTGAGAGAGAAGAATGAAGATATACATAGAAGAATGGAGGAGAGAGAGAGAGAGTAAAATGAGAGAGAGATAAAGAAAAGAATAAACAACATTAAATTTAAATTTGTTTGATATGTTTTTTATAATGAAAAGTTGTAAGGGTATGTTTTTTGTAATTTAGTTTAAAAAGTAGTATGTTTTGTTAATTTATCCTAAAAGGTAATAAATTAGTTTGATGTTTAGCCATTGCTGTAATTACCGAATTTCCTCAATGTTTGGTTTCTATTTAAATTTGTAAGCTCAAAATGGTAGGAGCGCTTGGAATCGAATTTGGGTTCAAAAGATTGGTGGTTCGAATCCATCCGAATTTGCTTTTTTTAATTCAAAATAAAGTATATGCAACTTTGTTTTGTGAATTATATTGTTTTTATAATAAATATTATGCAATTTCGACTGAACTATATGCACTTTCGACTGGACTATATGTACTTTCGACTGAACTAGATGCACTTTCAGCTGAACCATGCACTTTTGACAGAACTATATGCACTTTCGACTGTACTATATGCACTTTGGCTGAACCATATGCATTTTTGACATAAACATATGCCATTTTATTGAAATGTATGCACTTTTGGCTAAACTATATGCACTTTCGACTTAACTATATTCATTTTCGACTATATTATATGCACTTTTAACTTAATTATATGTACTTTCAACTAAATTAGATGCACTTTCAGCTGAACCATATGTACTTTCAGGGTTCAGCTGAACCAGATGCACTTTCATTTGAACTATATGCATACGCACTTTTATTGAAGTATATTTACTTTCGACTGAATTGTATGCACTTTCGACGGAACTATATGTACTTTCGACTCAACTAAATGTACTCAAATAGATGTACTTTTGACTCAACTAGATGCACTTTCGACTGTACTATATGTACTTTTATTGAACTATATACGTTTTTGACTGAAGTATATGTACTTTCGACTGAACTATATGCACTTTCAACTGAACTAGATGCACTTTCAGCTAATTTAGATTTTAAAAAAAAGCCATTTTTTCATGAAAAAACCACTTTTTGGTGAAAAAATTTCACTTTTTGATTGGAAAACTGTTCTTTGATAAAAAATAGCATTTTCGGTGTAAAAAGTGGTATATTGATAAAAAAAAAATGTAATTTTTTTAAAAGTTTGCGATTTTTTCCCATTTTTTGTAACTTTTTTTTATAAAATACATTTTTTAATGATTTTTTTATTTTATGTGATTTTTTTTAAAATACATTTTGTTTGTCTGGTTTTTTTTTGTTTTTTATAATTTTTGTGATGTTTTTATAAAAATACTTTTTTGTGATTTTTTTGTAAAAATACATTTTTTTGTGATTTTTATGATTTTTTATAATTTTTTGTAATTTTTTTCACTTTTTATAAAAAAAACAATTTTATAGAATTTTCTTGTAATTTAAAACTATTTTTTTGGGTTTTTAGAGAGATAAAATATGTGTTTTATATTTTGGTTTCTATTATGGCGTTTTGATAAATAAAATAAATAATTAAAAAAATGTATGTGTGGTGAATGTGAACTATAGAGGTAACTAGTAGAAATATAAGTTGACATGAGATGAATATAGGGAATTCCCCCTTTAAAAAATTGGTATGATTTTACTAATTGGATGCTATCCATAAATGGAGTAAAAGTAAACAATGCCCTCGGGACACTTGTTAGCCGAATCAAAAAATAAATTACGAAAAACAATTTAGAAAATCTGAGAAATACAAGGCCATAAAAATAAATAAATAAATAAAACATAAAAGATCATAAAAAGTCCAAAAATTACAAATGGAGCACATAGGACCTTACTCACAAACATGACCAAACAAGATCACAAACGATCACACGCGATCATAAAAAGACACACATGTTCACATTACAAAAACTACTTCGATCATGTTTAACGGAGTGTCTTTCCCCATGTCGGAGGCGCAAGCGGAGGCGAATGTGAGATTAAACTTCAACAAATGTCCCTGAGGCACTTGTTAGCCGAACCGAAATATAAATTACGAAAAACAATTCAGAAAATCTAAGAAATATAAGACCATAAAAAATAAATAAATAAAACATCAAAGATCATAAAAAGTCCAAAAATTACAAATCGAGCACATAGGACCTTACTCACAAACATTAAACATGACCAAACAAGATCACAAACGAGCACATGGGATCATAAAAAGACACACATGTTCACATTACAAAAGGTACTTAGATCTTGTTTAAGGGAAGGTCTTTCCCCATGTCGGAGGCGTAAGCGGAGGCGAATGAGAGATTAACGGCGGCGGGGAAAGATTGTGTTTCCGCATGAGAGGGATGAGAGAGAGATGCGCACAAGAAATAAGACGAAGGCACATGGCTTCCGCCCTATTTTATTTATATATATAAAAAATATTATTACTTAACTTCAAATTGGTCCCTGACAGAGTTATAAAATCTTTCAAACCGGTCCCTAAACTATTATGAAGCATCAATCAAGTTATTAAATTGTTTATTTAATCATTTTAAGTCCACGGTTTATTTTTTCAAAATTCATAAAAATTAAATAAAGGTTTCAAAATATTTATTTTTAATTATAATTCATATTTAAGTAATAGAGTTATTTATAAAATAGAATAAATTTTATTTCATTTTTTATTAAAATAGTTGAACACCGACTCCGAAATCAAAACCGTTAAACTTGAGCAGTCATTTCCTATTAACAACAGTCGTTCCCCATTAAGTGCAATCGTTCCCACACAACTAAAGATCACTTGTTAAACCTCATTGTTAAACATGATCTTAATGTAGAAAAGGAAAAAAATATTTTAGTAGACATTAATAAAGTCAAATGTTAATTTATTCGGAAAAAAGTTAAGAACTGTGGTAATTGGAGTAACTTTTTAGACAAATTATTGATTTTTATTATAACGGGTTCAATCGCATAACTCTAAAAAACAAAGGGCTAATTAAAGTACATTTAATTTTCAAAAAAGTCATTGGCTCCGTCAGATAGGTGATGATCAACGGTGAGAATAAGTGACAAGTTTTTTTTGTAGGATATCAACGTTGGAGATGGAACGGGGAGCTTCACCAGCAGGCCTCACCATCGTTTGGGAAGAACGGAGACAAAGATCTACTTAGGCAGACCAGTCACTGCCACATCACCATCCCCAAAGATGAAATGAACTTGTCGCTGCTAATTTGCGAGAGAATATACCAACCGCAGAGGTCGAACAAATGTATTGATCCAATAGGCAACCTAGATGGGGGGGGTGGTGGTCGTGGTAAAAAACGTTCATCAAACCATATCTATATCTTATCCTCTTTTAGTATCGCCCTAGAAATTATTCATTATAATTGAGGTGACCGGATATAATTATAGATTTGAGCACTAACAACACCAACCATCTAACTCGGTTCTCTTCGTTTTATTTTCTCACTTGCTAGTAACACAAACCATCTTGCTCTGACTGTCAATTTTTTTGTAGAATTTATAAATTATCGTTTACAACACTCAGTTTCTTGTTTTTTCTATCAAATATGAATCAAAACGTATGGCACTTTAACTTGAGAAAAATTGGCTCAAAGGTGAGAAGCAATTCATAATGAAGTGTTGTGCTACTTTCTAAAGTGTGTTGGTGTTGTAACCTTCACGAAGCACCACAACGAGTTACACTTTTCAAGTGTAAATTTTACAACCGGCTGCACTTGTTCGAATTTTGTTTGATTTGATTTGATTTGATTGCACTTTTGACCGTTGTAATCTCCCTAAAGTGATTAAGCTTGTGCAAAATGAATGTTTGACTACCGGAATATCTCTTTGCTTGGTCTTCATATTTTCAACTCATCAAAATCATTTCCCGTTAATATAAATTGAAATATTCTCATATTTCATTTCATTTCACATGAAGTCTTTTGACCTCTTTCTTCTTTTCTTTCAATCTACATTATTTGTTGAGTTTATAATTATATTTATGTCCTTGATTTGATGTAGGAAGATTTGGAAATTTTATAAGTTTGGTGGTATTTTTTATGCTAAATTATTTTTCATAGGCGTCAAGATTGAGCTTAAGGCGTTTCTTGGTCGTTCTTTTCTCATCAGACTTTTAATAGATCATGTCTTGACGTAGGAAGTCGAATAAGACTATTCTCCTTTGCAACTTGGTACTTATGATTTATCGTGAATACTTAATAGTTCCTTGCAATACATCACTACTTGTAAACATTAGTACAAAAATGAGCTATATAGAGATTAATACTCTATTATCAATTCTTAAGTATTAATTATAGGATCAAAATATAAAGAAATGAGACTGAGCACCTTTAGGCCCTGTTTGTGTTACAGGATCAGGAGACCAGGATTGGACTTCAAATACTAATGAGCACACTGTTTTTGGTACAACTTTTTGAGTTTGGACTTCAAATACCAATTTAGATGTATATACAAATCCGCGGAAAGTGTGGTATTCAAAATAATACCAACATTTTTCTTCACAAATTACAATATTATATTTCTTTTAAAGTTGTACTGCACCTTTTCATCTTACTCTATCTTACATACATATATTTTATACACAACAATACGTATATATATAAATCCGTCCACTAAATATTATATAGATTTCGACATTTTTTTTTTTTTGAGATATAAGTTTGATTTCAAATTGCTCTCTTCTTTTATTTTGAATTTTTGAGGATATGGGTTTAATTTCGAATTGCTCTATATATTGTTTTGGGGTTTTTTTTTATTAAGTTTATCCCATCTCCAATTCACAAAAAACCTTTAGGTTGGTTAGTTTTATTTTTTTCTTTGAAAAAACAGTTTTTAAATTGATTTTGTATGAAGTGTTGCTTTGTCTTTAATATATTTTTGCAAAACAATTATTGATAAGTATTTTCCATTTTTGGTTAGCTTTTTCGTATTATAAGATTTTTTCTTTTCTAATTCATTTTTTTTAAATAATCATGGTTTTCTCTCAAACTTTGTTTAGTTGTATGTTTAGTTCAAATGATGGGTAATCATAAATTTAAAAATTAGTCCGATTACAAACACCAATGTAAACAAACACTACATTTGGATTAGTGACCCAGACTATAAATACCATATTCATTTCTAATATTCATGGGACTAATAGTCCTGGGACTACAGCTCCGGTAACCAGGCGAGGTAGAATGAAAGAAAATATAAATAATTGAAAGAAAATGATAAATATTAAAATAGGTAGAATAGAAGGGGAACTTCAAAAATATGTTTAGAAATAAATCAGAATTAGTTCAAATGTTTACCCTAATTGATAATGAAATAAGACAATTGGTATCATGTTTTTTTGGGTGATTTTTGTATTTTTGGATTTTGAAAACCCAGATTTTTTAATAGGTGTTTGGTTACTAGTATTTTTTTATTCTTAAAGATCAGATTTGTAGTCAAAATAATTCCAAAAAAAAATCCAAAATCCATTTTTTGTTAGATTTTTGGAGTTTTGGTCAAAAATCTGATACCAAACAGACCTAATGTAACAAAACAAAAAATGTGATATGATCTAAATGACTAAATAATCATATATCAAACCCAAATAACCCATGATAAGTAAATTAAATAAACTCTAATGACAGCTAAATATGGTTTCATCACTAAAAACGCCATCCCACATTCTTGTTGAGTTTGTGTCCTATCCGCTTTATTTCACATGTGCAGTTTCCCCAATCTCTCTGATAATGTGTGAGAGGGAAACGTATAAAGACATAATACACATACAATTTATAATATGTGAAAATGGCATAGAAATCTATTGGGCTATCTATTATGTGAGAATGGCATACAACTTTATTCGGATTTCGTAGGTTTTCGACAAGTGATGATAGCAAATTTGATTAGCCCCCTCCTATATCCTTGGATCATCAATGGCATCACCAACGCTCCTCTGATTGTTTTCCATCCTGTTAGAGATTATTTTTTTCTCTCATCAGGAACAAGTAGAAAAAAAACTAGAACCACAGGCCACAAATGATGAGTTTGCTAACAATTTTAGTTTTGGACTATTTGTCCACTTCAGACATTAAAGGACTCAAAATCAGTGTGTTACAATGCCCTGTGTGTGGTATTTGCGATCCCCGACTAAATGTGAAATATTTTTTAGTAATTTAAGATTTATCCAGTCCAGAAATTTAAATCTGGGCTATTTTGATTCCTATTTTTCTTTTTCTTAAAAGCTGCAGCACATTAAAGACAGAGCCTCTTTGGTTTTGTGGCCTGATTCGTCTGAAAAACTAGAAACTGTAGTTTGGATAAATTCAGTTAATTTATTAACATTGAACAAACAGGAAAATTAATTTTCTCAGAGGCTGCCTGCAGCCAAACAGACACAAGAGCTTACCACTTCCTAGCAATGATGTGAAGCCCTTCCATGTTAATGCAGTGTTAATAACCGCTGGCCAAAACGGGGCAACGTTGTCGGTCCAATCTTCTGTCTTTATGTCCTGCCATAGAGCCAAAAAGTCGCAAATTGTAGAGATTTTTAAACCGCCTCACATTCATCTTTAGTGGGATTTACTATCATAATATTCTACCTTTACAATGGAAGCCGAGGGAAATTAAGTGGTGACAATAAGTAGGCTGTTTATTAATATTTTACAATTTATGGTACGTAACAAATATTAATTATAACAAGCAAAAATAATCCTGATTCCATCAGTGATTTCCAAGAAATTCATTTTTTACAAAAAAAAAACTATCCAAGTATAATTAGTTTCACTAAGAGTTTCTACCCTGAGGGTTAACTGTTTATTACCTGGAGAGAGGATGACTTGAGTAATTCAACATAGTCAGCTGCAGAGCACCATGCGGGAAGATAATATGCATCACAGATCTTTTTAAGAAGATTTTTTTCGTCTGGCTTCAAAGACTCCTCCGATGGGGAGAGGTCTCTATGGCACCAAGTTACTATTATTATTGTGCCTCCAGGTGCTGCAACTCGAGCCAATTCATTCACAAACTAGACACGAATTTAAAATTAGTATTTTCGACTAACGAATTTTTTTTTATATCTGGCTCTTGACTTTTTGCTAAATAAGTGACAAATTTGTAGCTAACAGAAATACTACCAACTAATGAACTAATAAACGGGATCTAACCTTGAGTTTGTCAGGCATGTGTTCTCCACTCTCCATGGACCAAACAAGATCGAATTTCCCATCAGGAAATGGTTGGTTGAGAGCATCAGCTACTTGGAAGGACACCTGCTAGTATGTTCATCTTGGTGAGGAAAAATGATTTCCCGATATATCTTCTCTATCTAAGCAAAAATTCAGTCTATTGGATGTAAAGAGAGGAGACCGCTTTTCCATTGTTTTTTTAACATTATTTAAGTAGTTTGACTAAGTGAAAATTTACACAAAACCCTTTTTCAGAGACCATTCTTCAAAGGAGTGATGCAAAGAGCACATGCAGATAAGCGAGGACACCATAAATCTAACTATGCAAGGGCAAAATTATAATCAGACCTCGTTAAATGTCTGTAACTCTGTATGTCTGTAACTATGAAGCTCAGAATTTTCTGTGTCGTAGCTTAATTTATTTTATTTTTTTAAAATCGTATTAAGGAGGATCAAGGGACTTCACACCTATCCCCTAACAAGACTCGAACCCTGCACCTCCTATTTGATAGTGTGTCGTTGATTATAGGATGAGCTTTTATAATTATATTAAAAATTGAGATTTTCTGCATAATTGGCCTCAGAAAGCTAAGAGGTCTAACTTTAATGAAACCAGCTATTTTTCAAACTCGTTTAATGTTAGCTTAGTTGCTTAAGTCTTGCAAGCAAACAAGGAGTCAGCGTCAACAAGACACCGGTAACGTGTTGTCTCGCAAAGCCCAAGTTAGCCAATAAACTCCAGCACAAGGCCACATTGAAAATTTGAAACCAACTCCTTGTCATTACTTCTACTCTATAGAACTGATGATTTTTGTATGGTAAGGGCTTCTTGGACCTGCTCTTATTCTTAGACACTATACACAAAAACAGAAGATGGAGAAGAAGAATCAAATATACCTTGCCAGATAATCCTTGAGCAGCAGCAAGAGCTTCGGCCCTGTGGGCTTGGACAGGGCTAAGAGTGATTCCTTGACATTCTGCTTCGTATTTTTTAGCTAAATATCGAGAACTCCCTCCAATTCCACACCCAACATCAACAATATTCCTTGGTCGTTTCATAGGATCGTCTATAAAAGCATTTTGTATGTTTAATACAACAAATTGAAAGCACATGAGGAACCACATATATGTCTGTAACTCTGTATGACTGTTTTCCATATTTAAATGAAGATGTTATTTGCTTTTATTCATTCATACTGTCTTTGAATAGTCATGTTTTTTTTCCTTCTTTAATTTGGAATAACCAACTTTGTGAACTTGGCTATGTGAATCTTTATACATTAAAAAATTAGATTCAAATCATAGCTAATTAGAACTATACATATTGTTTACTAGTTCCACAGAGATCAATCAGGACACGCACGGATTACGACCATTTGGAGAAGTTTAGGATTTCATATATTAGTCCTTTATCCTTCCATAAAAAAAGGTGTATTGTTTTTTTCCATTCATACAACTATACAAGCATGTTTTACCCCCCCCCCCCCCACCACCACCACACACACACACACACACACACACACTTGCAAGTGTTACCATGTAGAGAACAATGGCTCTGCAAGCTTTCAATTTCAGTATGTTTCTTGTTCGAAAGAAATGATGTCAGCATAGTAACAAACAGAATAGCCAGAATCCGGTAACTATAATAATAACAGCTCGACTAGTTACCATCACACGTTCATGAGAGTAACTGGCAAATGGCATAAACTTCAGAAGAAAAGCCTGGTATATGTTATCTATTTCTGTCAGGAGTCTACTATGATAACTTGACAAATTAACATTATCAATTACCAATGAGGCTGGGAGGAGTTTTGTATATGAAAGGTATCTTGTTAGTTAAATGGACACAATTGCTGTCATTTTAAGTACAGTACAGAACAAAAAGTTATCATGGATTAAGGGGATTGTATTAAGTAATTCACTTTATTATCCAACTGTTTGTTTCAATTAATTAAATGCCAAAGAGTAGTCAAAGTGTTTTTCCAAAAGCATAACTAATGATCTGATTCCATTATGTAGTTAGCTAGGAGACCATTTGGTGATCCAACTGTCATAGCATCATTATTTGGTTAACAAGCCTATATTTGAGCTTTTTTGTTTTTCCACGTGACAAAGCTAGAATACTTAAGCTGGATGAAACCAACTATTTTAGCAGTCACTAATGATCCAGCTTTTTTCTTAGAATCTCCAGCCAAACAAGACCTTAGATAAATATTTTTAGCATAATTTAATTTGATATGTACTTTTTTTTGACAAACTTTACAATTACACATGTCCTTTTTTTGCACTAGTTAGGATGACAATTATTGAGCCTACAAAAATCTGATTCCTTTTTTGGGGCTGCTTTAGTTATGTGATTCTGTTGTATAGTTTTTAGCTTATGTCGGTTGTTAATGGTGGTTTTCTACACACCACTTGTTTCTCCGGGATAATTTTTTCCTAGTATCAATAAGATATGCCTAGACAGTGGTGGAACCAAGATTAGTTTAGGGAGGTGCCGGATTTCGTTGTATCAAAAATTTCTTATCATATGAGTTGCTAAAATTAATGCTATAATAACATATTAGCTAAACTACATGATAACAATTATTTGTTAGGGTAAATTTGCCAAACTATCAAAATCAATATCGGAAGCAAATAACAAGAAAGATCAAGAAAATATCAAAAGAAAAGAGCGATACAAAAAGATAGATACGCAATATTACCTGACGAGAGTCCAGCGAAACGTAGGGTCTCCTCGATCATACGAAGCTGAGCAGATCTATGGTCGGTAAGCTGAATATCCTTTTTACTACTAATGTTGTTGGTTTCATAAAAACCATGGTGCATATGATCACCCCATATACCTTCCCATAATCCGGAAGATTCGTCGTAAAACTCAGCAATCCCAGCTTTAAGCCTAGTTATCTCATTAGAATCTTCTTGTGGTGATGGTTCAAGAGTACTAGGTGTCATTGCCATTCTTCTAGTTCTTGGTCTAATACTAATGGTGTTTTTTGTGTGTTTTAATGATGAAAATGAAGATTTATTGATGCCATAATTAAGACTAGAAGTGTGATAGGAGTAGGTGCTCGGTGATGGAAAGCATCTTCCTAACTCACACGTAGATACAATGTTATTAGTCATCATTATTTTATGTACCACTCGTTCCTTGTTGATAGGATCTGGAGTAATAAATAATGCTACTCAGTGTATTTTTATATTATATTTTTATTGAAAAAACATATGAATCGTACAAAAAATCTACGGTTTGCAGTGATTCACTGCAAACCGTAGATTTGCATGTACTTTTCAGAAATTGCAGAAATAATTCATGTAATTTCTGAAAACTGCATATTTGTCCTATCAATAAAAATACTGAATATTTTTAAAAAAATTAAACATGAATTTTTTTTATAAAAAACTAAATAGCATATTCTTAAAAATATACATAATATAAAAACAATTTTTTTATAAAATACTAAATCTTTTAAACATGATTTTTTTATAATTAGTTGAAATATTGGTTATATTAATAAAAATACTCCAATTTTAGACATGAATGTTTTATAATTAGTTGATAGTTTTTTTTAGTTTATTAGAGTTGTAATATTGTTTATATCAATAAAAATACTCCAATTTTAAAAATTAAACATGATTTTTTTTAATAAAAGATGATTTTTTTTTATAAAAAACTAAATGCCCTATTCTTAAAAATATACATAAAATAAAAATAATTTTTTTATAAAATACTAAATCTTTTAGACATGATTTTTTATATATATAAATTTGGTCAATTCTAACAATCTCTCAAAATAAATACAAAATTTAGACAAATTTACCCAAAAAAAGTTGATTTTACAAATTTCATGTTTTTGGTTCATCATGTTACCTTTTTGTGAAGTGTATAAGTTGATATTTATTAATCCTTTTAATTTCACTCTTTTTGCAAGTTTTAGTAGGTGAAGTAAGAAATACGAAACAGTTGAAATCATACATTTTCATATACATACGGGATAGTTTTTAGAGCTCCAATATGATAATATTGGTTTGTTTTTCAACACTTGGATAACTCAATATGAAAGATTAACTAAATCGTCAATTTGGTGCCAATCGTCAATATGCAAACATTAACTAAATTTCATAAAACATATTAGTTAAACATGATACATCACATAATTTTATTTGAGTCTCATCAAAACCAGTTTACAACAACTTGGAAAAAAGAGTACTCTACATAAAAATAAAAAAAAATAAAACTAATTATGGACTTGATACATTTATAGCATCTTCTTCATTTAGGATTTGCTTTTCCGATTGCCTTTCTAGCCCTGTGTATAAGTTGAAATTTGCTCGAAAAAGTTCCTTTCATGGCTCAGCAGTCTCAGTGCGTGTTTGTTCCCACCGTGCTATAATTCTTGGTATTGGGAAGATCCCTTATTTAGGAATAACTTCAGCATAATGACAACTGTTGACATACACCATTACAGAAGGGATGTAATATGTCGTTCCAGGAGGCGGACCAGTATAAAGAGGTAAAAAAGTGGCATTCCATACTTGTACCCCTCCATTTTTGTTTGGCCATAACGACAGCAATACAATTGTGATATTATAATGAGATGCAATTAAAAAACCATAAACTGGAAATCTCATCCATTTTTCAAAAGGGGCAGGATTTGTAGGATGATAAAAATTCAAACTGGATAGAATATAATCATAATGATAACCTTCAAAATCGAGATTTTCAAACATATCATAATAAACACCTTTCATTTGCTGCAGCTCTTGAAACAACTCACATCTAATTGCGTACCAATCATTTTCCCCATGTTCTTTACCCATGACCTTTGCAATTACTCGGAACCCACAGTTACCATCCCCACGCACATCATAAACCGTATCGATGTAATTATGTAACATGACCCATATTTGGTCACTGTACGAGAAGCTTTGCCTAGTGGTGGTGGACTTATTTGTTTGGTTTCACGGCCTCCTAGTTGGGTTTACCTTTACCTCCGGTGTTTCTTCTGCTTTGCCTTTCCCTTTATCTCTACTAGCACTAGCACTCTGTTCCTCCACATACTCTCATCCCGACTTATCTCTCTAACTAGAATTGTCTCCTTTTCTAGGCCTCCCCCTAATTTGTCTCACTTTATGATCATTCATGGATGTTCTAGATGGTAAGGTTATCTCTTGGAGTTGTATTTTCATACACCGTTTTTCAACATTAGTTTTGGTAGAATAAACACTTTTAAACTCTTCTAGATCACCCCCTACCCCATAATCATCGTTTTTCCCATTATCATCAATTACATCTAATTTTTTCCAGAATGTATGGATATATTCTATTGGAAGAGCCTTCCCGAATAAAATATGTTCACTCATAATATGATGACAAGGTAACCCGTGAGACAACTTTATACTGCAAGAACAATTCTCATCAGACTGGCCACTATATTTTTTGTGTTCTTCAAATAATAAATCAAAGGCATTGATAGAACATAAAAATTAGACCCGGATATCCTATTCGGGTAGTAATCAACCCATACTTCATAAATGGGTATCCAACGCTTAAATGGGTCAACACATGCCTTTCATGATAAGTAAAGGTGGATACTACTAAAAGCCCAAGCCCACTTAACTAGGGACCCATGTCTGAAAACATTCTGGGATGGAGACATTTGTCAACATCCTAAAAGGCATAGTTGCCTATAAATAGCCAACTACCCTTCATAAAAATGGACCAGAAAATCTATTCAAAAATTATAGAGAGAAGTTGAGAAAAGAGAGAAACTAGTCAAAGCTTAGCCCATTAAGAAAGAAACCGAACAGTGAAAGAGCCGAGTATCGAAGAAAAAGGAGATCGACCAAGATAAGAGATTAAATAGTCAAACCGAGCACAATTGTAATAAATAAGTAATAATCCGAGCAAGTGTAATAGTCCGATCAATAATAAAGACAAAAAAGTATTCATTATTTACATTCAATTTACCATTATATTATTGTTGAAAAGCCTAACGCGACCGACCAAAGTTATGGCTTTATCAAATGGCGCCGTCTCCGGGAATCATCTAGTTCCCAACTAGTTTAGAATTCGAATACCAATACTCTACCAGACGAGCGACAATGGTGACCAATGTAGAAGAAACCCATCCCGAGATAGTAGAAACCAATACCCAAAACGCGCAAATTAGCCAACAAGACCTCGACGATCTACTCGCCATCCGTGACAGATATGACGCTATCCAGTCCGGAAACCAACCAACAACCTCCAATGTCAACCAAGAACAACCCCAACAACTTGAAGGGATTGTTGACGAACCTTCCTCGTCCTCGGATGACGAACAAGTCATGCCCGTATTAAGGCGTGCACGAAGACGCCTACCCGGATCCCAAGAAGGGCCGAGCTCAAGAGTCCCTTTGCCAACAGCCTCGGTCAACTCCGGTGCTCGTTTACAAACGAACGAAGCTCACCGATATGGTATGCCCGGGGATCATATACTCGAACAGTTGTCCCGACTACCGACTCTTCCGCCGAGAATAATTACACCACCCACGGTGGAAGTACAACACGTTGTTCCATTCGCCGACGAAAGGAACTACGTTCAGCTACAAGCTCAACTGGCGGCATGCATGACGGCCATGACAGCAGCCGGCATCGCATTGCCAATTACCCAACTTGCCAATACAGTAAAGATCTACGCCGTGAAGTGGAAGATTCAGCTTATAGGGCAGCCCTGGAAGCATCAGGTCGACGAACCGATACGAGAGTGCCCCATCAAGGGGGCAATGTCCCAGAGATGATCCCTCCGATAATCATCCACCCAAACACTCATAGGGAACGTGTCCTCGACACCCACACGAAGGACGATAGATTTCCCGAACACCCGACCAGGAAAGGATACGGCCCACCACCCCATCAGGGGGGATATCCCCCCTACCAAGCCTCGAATGACGCGTTCCAACAGGCATGGAACGTATGCCAAGAAACCCCATGTGCCGAACAGATCACGCGATATCGCAATCCGGCGGGGTTCATCATCCCTGAGTTCAGGCTTTATGATGGAAGGAGTTGTCCTATCGACCATCTAAGGCACTACAAGACGAAGATGGAATTGTGGAGCGATGACCATGCACTCATGTGCAAATTTTTCGAAAACATCTTGGGCCAAGAGGCTTCGTCGTGGTATCACAACTTACCACAGGGCTCCATAAGAGACTGGGCAGAGCTGCTAAGAGCGTACTCCACCCGATACGCTGCTCATAGGAAAAAGAAGGTTAGCATCGAAACCCTTCTGAAAATGACGATGATGCCGAATGAAAGGCTCAACGACTATTGCATACGTTTCATCGACGTAGCAAACTAGATTCCACAGTACGCCAATAATATAGCCATCCAGAACTTTATCAACTCCATCCCTAATGGCTATTGGGCGAGAAGGAAGTTCATAGGCAAAGACTTCCCGACCACGGATTCTCTGCTGGCTTACTGTACCCACCTCACTGATAAAAATGATGAACTGCGTTTCCTCAACCGAACCCTACCAAGAAGAGAAACGGTTCGGGAAGCACAGGTGGGTCGCAAAAGAGGCAGGAACAACCAGGAAGAAGCATTCAAACTGACCAAGAAGGACAAAGGTCCCGAGGTCCATAGGAGGGTAGAGTGACAACGAGAACCTGAGCCTAAACCGCTCCAGATCGCATACCCAACACCGATCAACGAACATAAACCGCTCCAGCTCACTTATCCAATGCCCCCCAAACCGCTTCAACAAGGTCGGTTCCAAGAGAGGGAACGCCGAAATATCCTCGGACCGGTCGAACTACGATACACTTTCAACATGTCCGCTGAAGATATCCTTAAGGATATATGCAGGGAAAGTTGGTACTCCCGACCACAACCGATCATTTCTCCCCCCAATATGAGAGACTCCAAGCTTTTCTGCACATATCACGAGGATCACGGCCACCTCACCGAGCATTGCCGTAACCTGCGATGGAAAATGAACCTGTGGGGTGATGCGGGATACCTAGCCAAGTTCATCAAAGGCGCGGGGATTAAAGGCAAACAACTGGCCATCGAGGGAGCCGACAACCGGCAGGGCAAAACGATCAACGTCGTTCACATGTCACGACCCAAGGGAGCAGGTGGAGAACGATCACGACAACGGCAACTGGCGCACTACGGCCAGGTAGCCAAGGCGTCACAAGCGTCGACCTCTAAAAGACAATGCACGCCCCGACGACATCCACCCATTTCCTTCTCGGGTCTTGACGAGGAAGGAGTGATTTATCCTCATGGGCATGCCATTAATCTCCGAGTTCAAATCGGCCTCGACACGGTCAGCAGGGTGCTTATCGACCAAGGAGCCTCTTGTGACATCATGTACAGAGAGCTCTTCGACAAGATGGAGCTCAAGCTACAAGATCTCCAGCCTACTGATGTCACATTGATCGGGTTCATCTCTGAGACGACTAAACCTTTGGGTAAGATCGTCCTCAATGTCACAACTGGATCTGTTTCAGTTCCCGTGGAGTTCTTAGTAATCAACGACAACTCCGGCCACAACGCAATCTTGGGCCGACCTTGGCTTCATGCCATGCGGGCCATACCCTCGACCTACCACCAAAAAGTCAAATACCCAAATGACAGGGGAGAGATCGAGACAGCCAGAGGATGTCAAGAAGATTCAAGACGCTGTGAAGACATTACCGCAGCCCTGCAAAAACAGCTGATCGTTGTCGAACAACCCACCAGCACAAAGAAGCTGATCAACCAAATATCCAAAACCGAGAGGGTTGTTGAAGAACAAGTAGGAGAAACACTTATGAAGGTGTATATCCCAGATATGGACGAGGAGCACTACTTCCTCCTCGGCGATAACCTTCCAAAACAGGAATCCGAAGAGTTAGAAGCATTCCTCTTCAGCAACGTTGATAAATTCGCCTGGAGTCCCAAAGACATGCCAGGCCTAGACCCCGAAACGGCATGCCACCACCTAAGTGTTAATGCCGAGTACAAGTCGATAGCTCAAAGGAGCAGAAAAGTGTCTGTACAGCACAGAGCAGCTATAATCGCTGAAGTACAAAAGCTATTGGAGGCTGGAGCCATAAGGAAGGTTTTCTATCCCAAATGGTTATCCAATCCAGTCGTCGTCCCAAAAAAGAACGGAAAGGAGAGAGTCTGTATAGACTTCACCAATCTCAACAAAGCCTGTCCGAGAGACCCCTTTCCCCTTCCGAGGATCGATCAACTGGTGGACGCAACTGCGGGAGCAGAAAGGATGACCTTTCTCGACGCGTATTCAGGATACCACTAAATTCCCCTAGCCCACGAAGATCAAGAAAAGACGTCGTTTATATCGCCTTTAGGAAATTATTGCTACACGGTAATGCCGTTCGGCCTGCGCAATGCGGGAGCAACATACCAAAGGATGATAACAAGGGTATGTCGAGATCATATAGGGAAGACGATGGAGGTATACATAGACGACATGGTCGTCAAAAGCGAAAGGGCTACAACCCACCTCCAAGATATCAGAGATGTTTTCCGGACGTTGGGCGAGCACAAACTGAAACTCAATTCGAGCAAGTGTGCTTTCGGCATCAGCAAAGGGAAATTTCTGGGGCACATGGTCAGCCGACGAGGAATAGAGGCTAATTCCGATCAGATCACAGCTCTACGGAACCTAGCAGCGCCCAAGAATAAGAAACAGGTGCAAGAGCTCACGGGAATGATGGCCGCATTGAGCAGATTCATCAGTCAATCCGCAGACAAGGGACGACCGTTTTTCGAATCATTCAAGAAGGATAGGAAATTCGTGTGGGACCTGGAATGTGAGGCTTCATTCAACAATCTCAAAGAGTATTTGAGGACGTTGCCACTGCTAGTAAGGCCAAACAAAGGAGATATTCTGGCATGCTACCTAGCAGTTTCCACTACAGCTGTGAGTGCAGTTATCCTAAGAGAAGAAGGTCGCGAACAATTTCCGATCTACTTCGTCAGCAAAACTCTGGTCGAAGCCGAAACACGTTACCTACCCTTGGAAAAGCTGTGTCTGGCATTGGTCATCGCGACCAGAAAGTTGCCGCACTATTTCATAGCTCATCAGGTCCGGGTATACACGAAATTTCACATCAAAGAGTCACTTCGACGGACGGACATTAGCGGTCGAGTTGCCGCCTGGGGGGTCGAACTATCCCAATTTCATATCGAGTTCGTACCCCGACATGCCATAAAAGGACAAGTCTTGGCCGATTTCATCGCGGAGTTCACCGAAGGCTACGACGAGCCTTTGACACTCTCTCCACAATCACACTGGCAGATACATGTCGACGGATCAGCCACCAAGGACGGATCAGGAGCAGGGATCGTCCTAAAGTCTAGAGAGGGAGCAATCATCGAAAAAAGCATAAAACTGGGCTTCCGAGCTACCAACAATGAGGCAGAATACGAAGCCATGATAAATGGCATGCTCATCGCCCGGTCCCTCGGGTGCTCTCACTTAATTGCAAGTTCAGACTCCATGCTCATCGTCAATCAAGCCATCGGCGAGTACCAAGCCAAAGATGACAGAATGATCCTCTATCAAGAGAAAGTCCAAAGCTTGATAGCCACCTTCGAACAGTGCGAGTTAATCAGAATCAATCGTACCGAAAATGCACATGCCGATGCCTTGGCCACCCTAGCCTCGACATTAACATTGACCGACACCCGGTCGATCATAGTGGAACTACTGATGACCCCGAGCATAATAAAAAGGGTGGACCGAGTGACGTCCGTACAGTACGAACTAGGTTGGATGGATGACATGACTCATTATCTGCGGAGTGGAACGCTCCCGGCCAACAAGATAAAAGGGCTGAAAATTACGAGAAAAGCTCCTCGGTTCTGGCTATCCGAGGACGACAAACTGTATAAATCCAGTTACCGGGGACCCCACCTACTGTGCGTCCCTCCCGAGCTACAATTGTCTGTCCTTGAGGAAATCCACGAAGGATCCTGCGGAGCACACATCAAAGGGCAATCCCTTGCAAACAAGGCAGTCACCCAAGGGTATTGGTGGCCCTATATCAAGCGAGACGCGGATGTATATGTCCAACGCTGCGATAAGTGCCAACGATTCGCCAAAATACCACGACTCCCCTCGTCTCTGATGGCCCCCGTATCGGCTCCATGGCCGTTTGCACAATGGGCAATTGATTTGATCGGAAAACTTCCAAGAGCACCTAGAAGTGTGGAATATCTGATCGTCGCGACGGATTATTTCACCAAATGGGTTGAAGCTAAACCCTCCGAGAAATCAAAGCCAGCAACGTCAAACAATTCATCTGGGAATACATCATAACCAGGTTCGGTATACCGTACGCTATTGTCGCCGACAACGGAACCCAGTTCAAAGATGCCCAATTACAACTGTGGTACGAGGAACTAGGTATCCGAAAGTTCTATTCGATGCCGACATACCCGCAAGGAAACGGGCAAGCCGAGGTGTCAAACCGAACAATACTAGACGGCATCAAGACAACCCTTGAGCAAGCAAAGGGGAGATGGCCCGAGCAGCTACTTAACGTCTTATGGTCGTGCCGAACTACACCAAAGACGGGCACCAAAGAAACCCCGTTCAGCTTAGCATACGGCGTCGAGGCCGTCATACCAACAGAAATCGGGCTACCCACACTACGAACAACTTTAGTCGAGCAAAAAAACAATGAACAAAGAATGAGGGAAGAACTTGACATGATAGACGAGAAATGAGAGATAGCAGCCCTTACACTAGCGAAGTATCAACAAAGCGCCAAACATACATATGACAAGAGGGTGAAAGGAACCAAGGAGTTCATGGTCGGAGAACTGGTGCTGCGACGAGTTACGGTCTATACCCGAAATGAAATACATGGCAAATTGAGCCCCACCTGGGAAGGACCATATGAGATCGTCAAACGAACAAGCCCGGTTACCTACAAACTCAAAAGCGTTCTGTTCGAAAATAGCAAAGGGGAGAAAAATTCTTGGAATGTGGCTAACCTAAAGAAGTACTACGTATAAGTACAGGTTCTACCTTACCCCTCTTGCTTAGCGGCATTATCTTTTGTCTTTTGTCAATCTTACGAGTATAAGTACAAATGCTACAATATCTTATGTCTTTTGTCTTTTGAATAAATAAAGTATTTTATCATGCTATCTAACCAGTGTAGCTGAAATTCCCAACATGGCATAAGTGCCTAGGAATACTGTGAAATTCCCAACATGGCATAAATGCCTACGAATACTGTGAAATTCCCAACATGGCATAAGGGCCTAGGAATACTGTGAAATTCCCAACATGGCAGACGTGCCTAGGAATACTAAGAAATTCCCAACATGGCATAAGTGCCTAGGAATACTAAGAAATTCCCAACATGGCATAAGTGCCTAGGAATACTAAGAAATTCCCAACATGGCATAAAGGGCCTAGGAATACTAAGAAATTCCCAACATGGCATAAGTGCCTAGGAATACTATGAAATTCCCAACATGACATAAGTGCCTAGGAATACTATGAAATTCCCAACATGGCATAAGTGCCTAGGAATACTATGAAATTCCCAACATGACGTGTCTAAAAGAATGCCTAGGAATACTTATGTATATGCAGGTACCAATTGATCCAATAAACAAGGATGAAAAGCAATACAGCAATGAGAAGAATAATTCAGGCCCACATTATGGAGAAGATAAATTATCAAATGGCGAAAGCAATGAAAAGAAATCAATCAAAGCAATGAAATAGCAGCAACAGGAATGTCCAATACACGTACAACGAAATGAAGCAGATAATAATGGCCTACATTATGGAAGCAACACAATGCCAAACGAAGAAATCAGCAAAGGAAAATCAATCCAATCAATGAAATATCAGTACGACAATGAGAAGATCCGAACAAAAGAATAAAGAAATAAAACAAATAGTCCTCGCCCGCATTACGGAGGCAACAAGGTACAACCAACAATAAAGAAATTTATTTAAGAGCTACTACATGAGGAGCACGACGGCAATTGACCGAGCTCAACCTCTTCGTCTTCCATCGACGTATCCCCATCAGTTTCCTCGCCATCAAAGCGCTCCTCGGAAATAAGGGCGTCAAAGTTGACCGTATGAGCACCAACGCATGTCAGCGTCTTAAGCCGTGCAGAAAACTCGGCTCCTTTAGCGACCTCGTGAGCATCCGAGGCCGCTTTCCGACGAGCATCGTCGAAAGGAAGCTTGCGAGCTTCGATCATAGCTGCAGAAGCATCGTATCTGGATCGGGACAAACGGAAATACTTCACCAGTATGTTCGCTTGGGTTACCAACGACTTTAGTTTACCAAAGTATTTTTCCTTTACCCGCCAATATCGATCTAAACGACGCTCCTGAACCTCAACAACATGCTCGGAACGACGAGCGTACTCATGAAAAGAAGACGCCTGAGTTTTCAACTTGGCCCTAAGTCGGCCACATCGATTGAGCAACTCGACGTTTTTGCCCATTAAAACAATGTAAGGCCACTTGGCCTGCACGTTACTATTCGCACCAGATGAGACCTCGTCTCGGGCAGCACCAGTAGGTCCTGGCCCCGGACTAACTAGGCTTGGAGAACCAGCCTGGTGCGACGTAGTAGCATGCGCCTATAAAAAAAAAATGGGGAAGAAGCACGAGATGAATACTCAACCACAAGAAAAGAAAAGACGAAAATAGAAAAACGAATATCTTTATACAAGCTACTAATAAAACGACAAAACAAGCTACTCGATTATTAATCCGATAACCCATCAACGGACGCTGAAGTCTCTACTACATCAGCGAAATGAATATCTCGCAGTGAAACAATTTGCGTCCCCAAACGCACACGAACGACCGCATCGACTCGGTTCAAGGCAGACGTGGCCTCAGTTACTCCGGCCGTCGCATCAACCATGCGTTCTGCCCGGGCAACACCACTCATCCCTTTTACATGCTCGAGCACCTCTAAAGCGCGAACTTGGGCCCAATACGCTTTGAAAAAGGATAGCAGCAGGTCCGCATCCTCGAAAACGGCCCCTAGGACCAAGTTCAAGCTCGTCACACGGCCTCGGGCTTCATCACGAGAGCGCCGAAGTGCACCAAGAAGCTCTTTCGCTTTACCCTTGTTCGCCGTATAATGTGCGGTCTTTTTGCTGAATTTCTCTTCCAAGTCACGTAATCGAATCGACATGTTTGAAATATGAATATTCAGATCCTCGATTTCATGACGCGCAGAATTCAATTCAGCAGTTAGGAAAGCCTTAGATCTTTCAAGACCATCTATAATGTTACCTACGCTATGACTAGGCGAGGTCCAGACCACCATGGCAAGAGGGTTATTAGGTACCTGATAATATTTTGTTTTCACATCCTTCAAAATATGATGACCTTTAAAAAGGAAAATTAACTCGGAAAAGCCAAACAGAAAGAAAGCACAGCACCTATATTATCATTTCCCCAAAAGAATACGTTTCTAGATACAAAAGAAACCCACCATTCGGATACAAAAAAAAAAAAAAAAATGCCAGAAAAAATGGTCAAGGTTCCACTTGAGGAGATGCGGGTGGGGGAGTAATAGTAGCATCGGGCTGAGGAGTGGCCGGGGCCGACATAGAATGAGGACGGGGGGCTGTCGAAATTGTCTGCCCTGGCATCCGGGGAAGCTCTTCTTCACGAAGATTCGCCCAGTCTAGGGGTTTCGGCGGTGCACCATGAGGACAGGGATACACCAATTCCGACCATGCCCGATCCGACAGAGGCACTTTCGCGAAATTGATCGCACGCACATGAGCGCAATAGACGGAGAAATTAGCCATCATTGCGAACTTTGTCCGCTCCTCCGTGTGCGCCGCTTTTAGAGCAGTAACCTTGGTCTTTTCGGCTTCAACATCCTCCGCCATGAGCAAATTCTCATCCACTAGTTGGTCATACTTATCGACCATACTCCCTTTTTCAGCCTCTAACTTACCGACATCCTCGGTCAGGCGCAGGAAGTCCGCCGACAGCTTATCATAATTATCGCCCAGGGTTTTATTCTCGGCGACCAGTTTCTCGTTCTCCTCGACCATGGCCTTCTTCTCGGCCACCAGCGTCTCTTTATCAGCCCCTAGCATTGCCATCTGATCCCTCAACACCACGGTACTCAAGAAAACCTGTACTTCAAAATATCAGATTCCAGCCAAAATACAAGCATCATGACATATAATACAAAATACACGCCCAACATACCCGCAGCGCATCAGCGTTGGCCTGCTCTATAATCGACATTGTAGGCCGATCAGCTATGTTTTCTGCATCCTTGAAAGCAAGGGGTTTAAGAGCAGTATACCCCATTGTCAAGGCTCGGGGTTGCTTCAACAGCTCACCCCCACATCGGTCAATGTAACGGGTCATTGCAACCCCGTCCACCAACACCTTTTCAGGTTCCTCGGGAACCTCCTCTTCACCACCCTTCCCACCACCCACGGCAGTCTCGGTGACGCCTTCCATCTCCATCTCTTCCCTCACCTCCTTCCCTGAAGGAGCAGTCTCAGGGGCGCTGTGCTCGCCTGCATCCTCAGTACGGACGGGCGAGGTAACAGGCAGAACCTTCATGTCCTCGGCACGAACCGGCGAGATGACAGGCAGGGTCATCGTATCCACGTCCATATTCACCATGAGGTTGATATGTTCGAACATGTTATCGATCGACCCCTGAAACACAATAATACCCATAGACCGGGCAAGAGCGAGAGTAACCAATGGAGAAGTCAGTAGCTGAAACAAGATAACCAATGAAGCAAAGAACTAGAGAACAAAACGACAACAATCAAAAGACAAGAGAGTCAATATACACGTACACATACCTTGCCAGGCGTAGAGACAACCTCGGTGGTATCCCCTTGGGAAGCACTCACCACCCCCTCACCCGTACAAACGTTAGCAGCCTCCTCGGTGACCGATGTATCGGTCCCCCTAGCCCTCTTCGTTGTTCTAACGATGGGGTCAGATCCGCGATGCTTAGAATGAACGGGCTTTTTCCCTACCCGAGCAGCACTTCGCGCTCGGACCACTTTTAAGAATTCCTCCTCGGGCTCTTTGGTGATCTCGGGCACAGGATTCCCCTTTGTCACGGGCCCCGCAGGGTACCCGAGCAGCACGACAGCGGTACGGCTCGCAGCATCCGGTGTCGGTCCAGGCCCCCACCATTTCCAAAGAGCTAACAGAGCCTTAACATTGGGAGCGTCGAGGTCTGGCATTGTGGGAGCCTGGGTAGCCGGTCCAGGAATCTGGTGTCCCGCACAACCCCATTCACCGGAAGCAATAACGATTCCAAGGTTGCGCTCCTTGTTGGTATCTGGCAAACCAATAACAAGCCGACAGAAGGCACGCATTGTTTTCAAATACGAGCTGCGACGCTCAAAACTCAAGGTATAGACCCCGAACACATCCTTCAGTTCAATCGGTATTCCGGACAACTCCGATAACCTTTGGATACCATTCAGAGTACGGTAACCATTTAGGGCCAGTTGGGCCGGAGCAATCTGGACGGCCTCAAAGAACGAAGCCACTCAATCAGTGAAAGGAAGTCTGAGACCCCCAGTAAACAAGGCCGAAGATCGAACAGCTACCTCGCCGGCAAGAACAAATCCCATGACCTCCGCATCGGAGACAGGCAGCCGAATATGTATGTCGGCAGGTATTCCGGCGGCCTTCTTAAAGTCCTCTTCCACAAATGGGCCAACTTGGGCCAGGCATTGGGACAGAATTTCCTATCCAAACATCATCTAAACTCCATCAATATACTAACCAAATACACAAACCAAGACCACATCAACATAACGAAAGCCACCCCACCCCTACTAAAATTAACCAGAAACCCTACGTTTTACTACCATCCCAATCAACATAACTCCAGTACATAACTAAAAACCATCAGACATATATAGACAACCAAGACTATTTACCAACGCCACATCTATGACCACAACAACAAATCAAATACCAGTCCTCAAACAAAAAGCACATAATAATAACAAAGCACTTACAGTGGTCATTCTGAGCAAACACGTGCGAAAAGCAGCAAAATATCGACGATACAACGAAACCCTAGATCGAGCGGCAGCACAATTTTCCTTTTTGGCGGGAAGAATATACCTTAGAGAGAGAGAGATATATTTTCTTCAACAAATTATGTGATAAAAACAAAAGGGATTACTTGGTGCAGTAAAAAGGAGTGGAGTCACAAAAAGAATAAAATAATAACCACCTTTTCGTGTGACAGAGGTTCACCTTTTTTCCAACCATAGACAAGTCAACAACCGCTGCTATTTTTAACTTATAAACGCTCCAGATCTTGCCACGTCAACCACTTAGCCCACTAACCAATGCAATTCACATCATTACACCTAAATAAACGGCCAGTGGACCCTACCACGAAAAGCTTCCTGCATACGCTACCAATATTATCACACCGAAGATGCCCCCCGATTAAGATCCTCGACGCCCAATCATTTCTTACCCAAAGGACACACCGAACAAGGTGGACGGACACCGTTTCTAGCTTGACGGCATTCAGCGTCAAGTCTAACAACGCTCTCCGGGGGGATAACCGGGCACATTGCTCGGTGTATACTGAAACATCGAATGTAATTGACATAAAGGCAAAGCGAACAAGAAATAAAACAGAATGGACAGAATCAAATGCAAAGCAAAAAGTTTTATTCATCCACAAGGGGGGAAAACAGACAAACAAGTACAAATTGAAAGAAAAATTTACAAGAAAATACACCCATCCTACTTCTTCGAACTACCCCCTATCTCGGCATCCTTCTTCGCCAAGAGCTCCTCCAAATGCTCTTTTTCCCTAATCAAATGGGAAATACCAATTTCCACTTGTTTCAAAGCATGAGATTGAGACTTGCATTTATGCTCGACTTCAAAACGAGCAGCGCACTCTTCATGCCAATACTGTCTGCACAGCATCATCTCGGTCTGAGCATACTTAAGATCATGTTTTAGCCGTGAGATCTCAATTTCTTTTAGCTGAAGAGGAGTCAAATCCTCTTCCCCAAAACCAGGCGGTCGAAGTAGCAAAAAAGTAGGCTCCTCCTCCAGAAGGACTTTCTTTTTGGAGGCAGATCTGGTAATGGGAGCCATCTCAAACAAAAGCAAGTTAGAGGAAACAAAAATTATCAATAAGAGAGAGAAGAAGATTGGATAATGAAGTACAGGCAATAGGGAGCATTTATAAAGAGTCAAAGGGCACAAAGCGCGAGGCGTCACAACGGTTCACAAGACAAAAGCACGAGATACGAAAAGATACATCTGATTCAAATACAAAAAGATAGATACAAGTTCCAAAACGGGAAATACATCAAAAAACCAGCCCAATCCAACTAAGGACCAATGGGTGGAAAAACCGAACTGCCAGACCGAGAGAAAGCAAAACGAGCAGAGCAGTTCAACCGAGCTTGTTAGGAATCATTCATGGCAATCAAATTGTCATTCTCCATGGAGAGTTCGGATTTCTCCCTAGTGAGAACCATGACGCGCTCCTCCAGCCGGGCATTCCTAACCATCATGTTAGCTAGGCCTTGAGGGGAGTTATCGAACTCATCTTGAGCATGGTCCCAAATCTCCTCGGCATCATACCAGGAGTTGACCAAATGATTTCTCTGAAGTAACAAGTGATCGAGCTGACGACTCAAGGCCGAAATCTCGGTCCATTTCACTGTCTCTTCGGGGTGAGAGCCGAACAGACTCAAGGCCAAAATGCCATACTCCTTCTCAAGCCTTCCCATTCGACGTCGGACACGAGATACCTCTGCATCCAGACATTTCATCTGAGCATGATATCTCACCACAGGTTCAGACATTCTGGGAAATTGCTATAGTGCAGGATAAAGTAGGGAATGGAAAGAAAATAACAAACAATTAAGAGTTGATGAAAGGGGGTAACTACTAAAGAAAAGAAGAGGAGTATTTATAGGGAAAAGATAACAAGATATTTCCTGACATACTTGGAAACTTGCATATTTCCTGACATACTTGGGAGCATGCACCTATGATCGACAGTACGTCTACTGACATCTGATACTACAGTACAGTATAAAATAAAGAAGATATTCAAAGATCTGGATTCCAGAAATGACAAACCACAAGTGCAACATGAAAAGAAGTGCAAAAATAAAGGGGCAAAAATACTTCTCATTAATAAAGATGGAATACATCATTGTTCAGTACATCAAAAGACAATCTATTACATTGAGGTCTATTACATCCAAGGATTACATCAAAAGAGAATCTATTACATTGGTATTCAGTGTATCCGAGGACAACATCAGTAAAAGGTCGGTTACGGCAATGGACAATGCCCAAAGAAGATCGACTATATCGGCAAGCCAACCGAACAGCATATGACGAAGAAAAGAAGCATAAAAAGAAAACGAAAAGGGAAGAAAAAAAAGATGAAGAGGAACATAAAGAAGATGGTGAAAAGCAAGAAGAGGAAAATGAAAAATGACAAAAACACTAGAAGTAACACAAAACCCTTAGGATCACAGGGTTGATTGTTACATCGTAGTGGTGAGAAAGAAGAGGAAGAAAGAGAAAAAGGAAGAGGAGACACAGAAGAAGAAAGAAAAAGAATGGGATGAAGGAACATGAGAAAAAAGAAAAAAATAAAGAAATGATGAAAACTGAAAAGGAGACAAGAGAAGATGAAGAAAAAAGAAAAGGAAATGGAAGACAAAGTAAAAAAAAATAATAATAAAGAAAAATAGAAGGTTTAGGGGGAGGTTGATCGGTATCGATGAGATGGCCCGGCAGAGACATTCCAATCCCGGAGCCTCGGGTTCCCCCTCAAAATCTCATTCTCTTCGACTAGAGCCTGACGAGCACGTCGACAGTAATCCAGTTCGGATCTTAGCCAAGTTAATTTCTGAACCATCTCGGAGTGATGATAACGCCTCACCTTCAACTCCGCCTCAGCAGCTTCAAACAGCTTTAACACATTGCCATAGGAGGCTTCGAAAGCCTCCACTTGCAAGGCCAATGCTGATTTGGTGAAAGGTCCAGCCATCTTAAGGGAATTATAAGATAAAGATCTATATATGGGAGAAAATAGTAAGATGAGGGTTGTGAATATAACCATGCTCTAAGCAGGTATTTATAGATCAATTAGATAAGGGTTGGTATTGAGAATCGCAACCGTTCGCCAATGGGTTCTAAGAAGCAAGGGCAATTAAAAGATGCGTCTGTTCAAGAAAAAACGTTTGGATTCCCAAAAGATGTCAAAAAGCATTGGGATTAAAGAGCTATTTTTGTTTAAGAGAAAACATGCGGATTCTTGCCAATATTTAAAGAGGCTAAATCTGTCACGCCCCAAAATCCAAAAGACGACGGACATCGAGGCATGACCTTTTAAAAGGAAAGAAAAGAGAACCTGTTGGCACGAATTTAAAATTTTAAAAGAAAACGGGAAAAATGCTAAAATGGTACCTAACCTATCGACTTTTAGTGATTTGGTACCCAACCTAACACACTTTCTAATTTGGTACCCAACCTACACGTTTCGCTCTAATTTGGTACCCAACCTAACACTTTTTCTAATTTGGTACACAACCTATACGTTTCGCTCTAATTTGGTACACAACCTATACGTATACAGTCCAATTAAGGGACTCAATCTGTCTTCGATCATCGGTTTTTAACGCATATGTTGGGTACCAAATTAGAAAAAAATGTTAGGTTGGGTACCAAATTAGAAAAAATGTTAGGCTGGGTACCAAATTAGAGCGAAATGTATAGGATGGGTACCAATTTAGAAAGTATGTTAGGCTGGGTACCAAATCACTAAAAGTTAATAGGTTGGGTACCATTTTAACAATTTTCCCAAAGAAAACACTAGCGAGCTAAAGGAACAATTAAACGATAAATAAAAGTATGCCAAACGCGGCCACACGACCAAAAAGGTTTTGACAAAATTATAAAAGAAAAGAAACGAATGTAAATCGCCCGTAGGCTACAACCTCAAAATGAACTAACTAAAAAGAAAGTGACTAAAGAAGCCCCGAACCCATGCAATACCGCGCTAATGCACCTAGCCAACGCCTCAAGCTAATTTGTACCTGAAAGACAAAAATTGTAACGGTGAGTCCCACGCACATAACTAGACGGGACAGCACCACAGACACCGTCACTCCATCCCATAAATGCAAGAACTCACAAATTCTACAACTACGATAAACGACGTATAAAAAGAAATATAATGACATTCTACAACTACGATAATCTACGAATAAAAAGAATATACAACATTCTACAACTACGATAAATTAAATAAATTAACTAACATCAACACACATCTAAAGCATACATGGACCTCTCACGCCACCTACCCCGGTCCGTAAGGTAGGTCATTCTCTATCCCTTCGGCCGTCATATGCCCCCAGAATTAGGGAGAGACAGAGACCATTGCCACTACAGCTAAAACACAAGGCCTCGGCCAATAATATTATACTAATCAAATAACACCATCTTGTATGCCATTTAACGTAATACAACATAACATATAACCATATGTACTAAATTCGCAACTAGCCAAACAACTCCAATAACGTAAAATCCCATTCGGGCATTTTAACAAACACCTTGTAAGCATAAACTACAATTCACCATTATTCAACATAAATTCATCCAATACCATCAATAATTATATAATCGCATAATCAACGCATAAAACATGCAAACCCATCCATAATCTCATTAATCCGAAATTAATATATCTAACTCATCAATTTCCCCCATTCAAATAAGCGAATAAAACATTCAACAAATAAACCCAATTAACAAATAAGTGAATCAAACATATAACAACTAAACCCAATTAGCAATTTATAAACCTAATTAAGATAAAAGGCATAAACCCCCAATTTCTAATAAACACAAAACCAAATCCTAACATACACCCTCATCTAGTCGCAATGGATAACTCCCATTACCTTAGCGTGTAGAAGAGATGCTCCCGGTAAAAACCCGCTAACGTGGTTTTTCTTCTTCTTCTTCTCTTTCTTCTCTTTTCTCTCTTTTCTCTCTTCTTACTCTTTCTCTCTCTTGCTTACTAGTTTACTGAATCTTATCTGTAGAAAGTGGCTGAAAAGAGTTTATAAAAGCTATTTTGATAAAGTTTGAGGTAACGAACTATTTGGTTCCCAAAGTTCTAAAAGTTAACTTTTAATCCAAAAATATAGTTTTACTACTCAAAAATAACAAATATTTAGAAACAAAACTATTGGGTCCTTTTTATAAGTAAAATTAGTAACAGGTTTTAAAAATAAAGCTTTTCGGAAGAGTTTCGGTTTTTGGTTAAAAATTAGTCGAGTGACCGGTTTTTGGTAAAATTTTGTATAAAAGGTTTTTGGATAAATTAAATCATAAATAAAACCATTTATAAAAATACGGGATGTTACAAAATCATAATTACTTCGACACACGTGTCATTTTGGGCAAGTGCAACAATCCAAACAAATATTGAAAGATCTTTTGCACAAGGCTCAAGAAGGTCCAGTGGATAAGGTCAAACGCAAGGCCCAAGAAAAAGTCATTAAAGGATCCACAAGCATGCGCAGTCAAAATAAGTTGCATTGGGAAAGTGATTCAGATATAAACAAGAAAAAGAAATCTTTATTGATTGATTGATACTTAATTACAGAAGAAGCAGTCAACATAAAGGAAATACAATAAAAATAATAAAATCATTTTGTAGAAGGGCCCGCTTCGTCATTTAACTTCCTCTTCAACCGAGCATACACTTCCTTAAGGGCCAGTCTGTAAGCTCTTTTGGAAGCAATGTGCCTATTTCTAGAGGCCTCAAGCTCTTTGATTCGAGCACGAGCCCAAATATTGTCGATCAAAGACTTCTGATATTCACTCTCCATGGCCTCCAAGCGCTCGTCCATCTCATCAGCTCGGCGAGCCTCCATGGTTAAAAAGGCAACCCTCCTTTCGAGGACACGAGCCTTCCGAACCTCCTCCTCGAGATGGGCGACGTATTCATGAAGGTCGTCACCACCATCTTCACAAGGAGAAGCCATTTGTTCGTTAATAAAGAATTGAGTTGCACAAAGAATACAGGGACAATCCCTTTTTATAGGGAGAAACAAGTGGTAGCTCAGAGGTCATCTCGAAGAAAGACAACCTCTTGAACTTCCCAAGAATATTTATGGATAACTACAGCAGTTCAGATCCAATTAAAGTCATCCAATAAGGTATCAAGGAAATAAACAGACAAGAATGAAATCAAAAGATGTTTTATTAATATTTTCCATGATTCAATTACAACTTGGTGATGACACCCAATACAAAAAAATCATAAAAGACTAATTATTCCGAGGAAGAGCCTTCTTCATCGTCATCCGAGCTCGGTTTAGACCGAGTATGCAACTCCTTGAAGGCAAGCTTGTAGGCCCTTTTTGCTGCCTTTTGCTTAGCCAGTGAAGCCTCGAGCCTCTTTATACGCTCGAAGGCCCAATCCTTATCAGCCATGGTTATGTGGTGCGCCGCATCCGTGTCAGACAACCTTTTGGTCACATCCGCCAATTTCTTTTTCAGGGCGCGAACCTTCTTGACCTCATTCTCCAAGTAAGCAATGTAATCTGAAGAGTTGTCTCCTGTCGAACCATTGGGAGAAGCCATCGTGTCACCGTCTCATGATAATAAATAGGATAATGGGGGATGGGGCACCTTTATAGTAGATAAATGTGGGGAAGTTCAAGGGTTTTCCTCGAAAAAGGGTACCAAGATAGGACCCCTTAATGACCTCAAATGGGCCCCAGGGAATAGTCTCGATGTAACCTTGGGAACAGCGAAACTGAGGTAATATCCTCGACAGACCGATCATGACTCCCTCGACATGGAGATCACGCCGAGGAAGTCAGGGAGCACTTGATAGAACATAAAAATTAGACCCGGATATCCTATTCGGGTAGTAATCAACCCATACTTCATAAATGGGTATCCAACGCTTAAATGGGTCAACACATGCCTTTCATGATAAGTAAAGGTGGATACTACTAAAAGCCCAAGCCCACTTAACTAGGGACCCATGTCTGAAAACATTCTGGGATGGAGACATTTGTCAACATCCTAAAAGGCATAGTTGCCTATAAATAGCCAACTACCCCTCATAAAAATGGACCAGAAAATCTATTCAAAAATTATAGAGAGAAGTTGAGAAAAGAGAGAAACTAGTCAAATCTTAGCCCATTAAGAAAGAAACCGAACAGTGAAAGAGCCGAGTACCGAAGAAAAAGGAGATCGACCAAGATAAGAGATTAAATAGTCAAACCGAGCACAATTGTAATAAATAAGTAATAATCCGAGCAAGTGTAATAGTCCGATCAATAATAAAGACCAAAAAGTATTCATTATTTACATTCAATTTACCATTATATTATTGTTGAAAAGCCTAGCGCGACCGACCAAAGTTATGGCTTTATCAGGCATGGTGTGTGATATACGACCTAAGATTTTTAAATAGAGGTGTCCGTTCTGAATGTGGAAAATAAGACTTGCATTTATCCAATTTCATCTTAATATCCTCAAACTGTTTATTCAGAATTTTATTCACTTCTACCCAAACATTTTCAAGCGTGCTAGTATTTGTGGAAAGGGATCTTTTTAGCTTTGCATGTTGTTGTTCGGCTCGATTGCTAGTTCTGTTACCTAGATGTGTTGTATGGTTTGTATAGCATGCAACAAACTTTTCAGCATAATCATTTAAAAGCTTGTCTACATACTTAATCACAGCAGGGTACGATTTGTAAGAGGAATTGAAAGAAGCTCGGTTATGATTGTACTCCTCTATCGACTCAGAATCAACCAATAAACCCCAATCATCTAGAAACGTTTGCCACTCCTCGTCTGGGATTTTTTTTTTACAGTTTCTCAAAACATTTTTGGCAATATGAAAAGTGCACAATATATGATAAGAATCGGGAAAAACAACAGATAAAGCACTTAGCAAGGCCATTTCTCTGTCGGTCACAAACACCCTAGGTAGCGTACAACCTTCCAATGTTTCTTTAAATTTTTCCAAATCCCATGTATAACTTTCTTGAGTCTCATCGCTCATGAAAACAAAACCTAAACAATATGTTTGGTTCGTTGATGTCATCCCTACGACCTCTAGAAATGACATATTAAAACGGTTTGTCCTATATGTACAGTCCATTAACAATACATCAGAAAAAGCTTTGAACATCCTTATAGAATCGGGGTGGGCAAAAAACAAGTTCTCTAGGCTATGAGTTGTTGGGTTCATATTATAGAAGAAAGTATACCGATGTCTATCCAACAAATTAAACAGTTCTTGTATCGGGTTTCTACCATCTCTCTCTTTAACTTTCAGACCAGCCAAATAATTATGTATTGTTTTAGTGTTGGATAATATTGCACTAACTTTAAAACTATTTTGACGTAAAGTTTTAACCATTTCTTTTTTCCTCTTGTGTTAAACGAGCTCGTCGTGCTTCCTCTTGAAGGTAAGTGGGAGGTGGGTGGTTATGATGTCCATTTTCTACACGACACATCCATTCATCATTAACTACGTAACCCTTAATGAAAAATGTACAATCTTTTTTTTTGGTACCTGAATTTGTGGAAGACGGCTTCTTCTTTTCGTAAACCCCCGATTTATCACACACAATATCAACATACGGTGCTCTTCTCCCATCACCCCCAGACCTACGGATCGTAAGAATAAAACCCTAATTTCCAGCCACGTCACTAAGATCAGCAAGCATTTCATCCCTTGTATCCCAAGTCAAATCATCAACTTTAAAATGTTCTGTATAGTCAGTTAGTTCCTCGTTTGAGCTACTGGAGGAATCAACATAGTTGTAGTTCCATTGGTTGTTGTCATAATTGTAATCGTAATTCATTTTCGAAGAGTGTTTGTATATGTTTTTGTTTGGAGAAATGAGTATTTTTGAAGAGATTCAAGTGAGTGTTTGTGTTTAATTTGAGAGATGGTTAAGATTGGCAAAAATATACCATATTTATATTCAATTTAAAAAAAAAAATCATGTCAAGTCATTTTCAAACTTTAATCATGCATTGAGAAGTCATTTTCGGATAGGGTTGTCATTTCATAATAAAGACGAACTTGTGTGTTGTCAAATCAATCAAAAAAATTCAAAAGTGAGTAAGTGTTGTTGGATGATTTTTATGGATAGGGTATCCAATGGCGTTTACACTACAAACCGTAGATTTAACTTACGGTTTGTATTTTGTTTTTACGGTTCGTTATTAAAAAAATTAAAAAAATCATGATTAATTTAAAAAAAAAATGTCTAGAAGATTTAGTATTTTATAAAAAAAAAATTAATTTTTATTTTATTTATATTTTTAAGAATAGGGTATTAAGTTTTTTATTAAAAAAATCATCTTTAATTTTTTTTTTAAAAATAATGTCTAGTCATTTTCAAGCTTTAATCATGCATTAAGAAGTTATTTTCGGATAGAGTTGTCATTTCATAATAAAGACGAACTTATGTGTTGTCAAATCAATCAAAAAAATTCAAAAGTGACTAAGTGTTGTTGTATGATTTTTATGTACAGGGTATCCAATGACGTTTACACTACAAACCGTAGATTTAACTTACGGTTTGTATTTTGTTTTTACGGTTCGTTATTAAAAAAATTAAAAAAATCATGTTTAATTTAAAAAAAAACATGTCTAGAAGATTTAGTATTTTATAAAAAAAAAATCAATTTTTATTTTATTTATATTTTTAAGAATAGGGTATTAAGTTTTTTATTAAAAAAATCATCTTTAATTTTTTTTTTAAAATAATGTCTAGTCATTTTCAACCTTTAATCATGCATTGAGAATTTATTTTCGGATAGAGTTGTCATTTCATAATAAAGACGAACTTGTGTGTTGTCAAATCAATCAAAAAATTTCAAAAGTGACTAAGTGTTGTTGGATGATTTTTATGTATAGGGTATCCAATAACATTTACACTACAAACCATAAATTTAACTTACGATTTGTATTTTGTTTTTACGGTTCGTTATTAAAAAAATAAAAAAATCATGTTTAATTTTTAAAAATAAAACATGTCTAGAAGATTTAGTATTTTATAAAAAAAAATTAAATTTTATTTTATCTATATTTTTAAGAATAGGTTATTTACTTTTTTAATTAAAAAAATTCATGTTTAATTTTTAAAATTGGAGTATTTTTATTGATATAACCAATATTGCAACTCTAATAAACTAAAAAAATTATCAAATCAACTAATTATAAAATATTCATATCTAAAAAAATCATGTTTAAAAGATTTAGTATTTTATAATTTTTTTATTATTATTTTATGTATATTTTTAAGAATATGCCATTTAGTTTTTTATAAAAAAAATTCATGTTTAATTTTAAAAAAAATATTCAGTATTTTTATTGATATGACCAATATGCAGTTTTCAGAAATTGCAGGGATTGTTTCTGCAATTTCTGAAAACTACATGCAAACCGTAGATTTAATCTACGGTTTGCACTGTATCACTGCAAACCGTAGATTTTTTGTACGGTTTGTGCGTTTTTTCAGAAAAAATGTAGTATAAAAATCCAGTCTCTTCCTCCTATCCTCCCATACTCCTGTTTTGGTTACATTATCGGTTTTGCTTTTTTCATATGCATTCTTAATTTTTTTTTTTAAATCAATGTACTATTTTATTTCTAAAGTATTTGTTCAAAAAAATCCATAAAATTTAACATTTTATAATTTTTTTTTGTATTTACTAATATTACTAACTTATAAATTGTCAAACAAGCAATTAAACATAAAAAAATATATATAAAATGTCAAATTTTATAGGAATTTTTGAACAAACACTTTAAAAATAAAATAGTACCATTAACAAAAAAAAATTAAAAAAAAAATTACGAATGTATATGAAAAATCCGATAACCTGATCAAAACCTGACCATACAAAATTGAGGAAATTTGTTACGCCGAGGACACAATTGGCCAATTTATCTGATTTTAAGTTTGGTTTCAATAGTTGACTATAGTTATGAACACTCGGTTAAATTTTCTATAAATTTCCTGATATAATTGATGTGAACCGTTTTTTTAGATGACGTTTTTCATTTTGAAGTGTACTTATAAAAGCAAAAGAATACTACGTAAAGAAAACAGTTTCTAATTAAATAAGAAAGTGATTTTCCTAACGAGTACGGGATGTTCAAGTATTGAATGCATTTCTAATAGTAGTTGCAAATATATCATAAGATTATAACATTATATAATATTATAACATTGTTAGTTTTATGTATTTGATTTGATTAGATAAGGAAAATCCATTAATGTATTACTATAATAAACAATTTTAACAAATGTGGAGAGCCCGTATTGAGGATGTGCAAACAGTCTGAGCGTACTGAGCAACCCACCCGAATAATAAATAATTTTCAAAAAAAAATGAATTTTATACTATGTTTTTTCTGGGTTTTATTTAAATGGACAAAATAAATTTTTTATTAGTAGGCAATCCAAAAATAAATAAATTTTGGGCCTGCTCTGCAAATGTGATATATACTTAAAGAACGAATGGGAATGGGTAGGGGCATAAAATATATCTTCTACATCTTACATGATACTTGTAAGGATTCACTTTGTGCCTTGTGTATCTTGGTCAAGTTGTAGTAAATATAGTGGACAATTATTAGAGCATGCTGTTATCTCTATTGTTAACTAAAAATGTTAGCTAAAAGTGCAATTTTGTCTTCCCATTAATTGTGAGTGTGTGTTAACTTTATAGATGTTAAAAACATTGCTAAATATAACAATGTTTTTAATTGTTATTACTTGATGACATGGCAAAAAAGTCTAATCTTCTTATCTTTTCAGTTTTTTGTAATTAAACTTGTGAATAATATCATCGTCTTGTGTTTTATAGAGAGCAAGATAACTAAAAGGACCGATTTTGCTTGGAAATGGGTAGTTAAAATACCGAAAGTTTCGGATTACCGTTAATTATGTGGAAATGAAGAATTTTGATGGGGTTTTATTTAAAATTGCATTTTATAGTGTAGTAGTGAAGAATTTAGATGAGTTTTGTTTAGAATTGGATTTTGGATTTTTATTTGATTTGAGATCTATTATGAGTTGAAGATTTAATTTTTCAATAGTATTGATATTTTATTCACAGGTGTTGGATTTTTATTGAGGTTCTGGAATTAATTTATTTGTGGGTTATTTTTGTAATTCTGATTTGGATGGAATTTGATGAATTTTGTTTTAAATGAATTAGAATTGTGTTTATTCGAAGTATCCGTTTCCTAAATTGTGACATTTGTTCAAAGTATCAGTTTTTTTAACTGATTCAAAAAGCAATACCTTGTAATTGTGTATTTTGTTAACAATAACAATCATACTTATAAAATGCGAACTTATATGATCCTATAGATATGACTCATGTGAGAATAGATGGGAAATCGCTTTATTCGTATAATGACAAAATGTATACATAGATAAAGAGCATGTAAAATTACATCTCAAACAATCCTATATACAATCACATTCTGAATAAAGTTGAAAGTTTTAGAACTACGACTCCTTGATACAGAAATACAGAAGACTACAACATATTCTCACTTGCACTTGTCGTTGTATTACCAGCAACATCTGCACCTGCAAACAACCAATTTAGTTAATTAGGTTACTAAATGTGAAAGAGGAGTCACGGAAAAAATAAAAAATAAAAGTAACCGTTGATCAAGATAGCTGCTTAACTCTTTATTGTATCCTCCTTCACATGCACTTAATCCTCTAACTTCATGTTAAACCTGCAAAGTTTGAAACAACGTGAGAGACAAATTAGAAGGATTACATTTTCATGTGATTAAACAAAAAAGATAAAGATAAAACTAAAGAAGCATCTAAATTTTCTTTTCTCACAACCAGACAATACAATTGAGAACATGAAAGCAAGGGAAAAAAAACATGTTAAGTGGCGAGCCTGATTTTCTTCCCAAGCTCGGCTTATATATTATTCGCGTCGGCTCCGATCTTCCAAGGTCGCTGACGTAGGTGGTATCTGCTTCGTCGTCGAGGCGCTCTCTAAGCCTGCACAAGAAACGAACAGGGGCCCGGGGTTGGTACCAGGTTTTCCCTCTCCGACGATCAAGTCAGTGTCGGTATAGATTGAATGTAAGAATGTATTTAAGGGTGAGGGATTGGGCCAGTTACGAGTTGTGGCGTCAGATGTCACGGTTGATATTCTGGTGGTTCGGGCTGTTTTAGCTTTATCTCTCCTCTCTGTCTTTTGTGTCCCCCTCTAATTGGTATTAGTGGGGGTATATATAGTCTGATCAAAGGCGTATTAGCCCTTGGATCATTGCACTGTCTGATAAAGATCCAACGGCTCCAGGTCATTTATGACTCTGACAATGGCACTGTTCATCATCCGGGGCCCACAGGGCTGGCCTGTGATTGGGCCACGTCGATGAAACACATAAAGGGTCCCCCAAGGGAGCAGCAGCATTAATTGGGGAAGAGTGCTCAGCAAGTCTCTCTGGGTCGGCCTAGGAACGGTCCGGCTCCCTAAGATCCGGGGCGATACGTCACCCATGCTTGAGAGGCCCGGATCGCCCGCTGTGGGGTTGATATCGGTCCGGACGAGGGGGTGCCGACATCCCCTCGCCAACAGCTCCCTGTCCGGAGTCGTCGTTAAGGACGAGGTCTTCAGGGATCTATAGTCGTTACGGGGGCTCCGGTCATAGCGTTCTTGTGCTTGACGCTGTGGACACGCCTTGACGTAGTCCGGCGCGTGTCCTCGTGTGCTAGAATTTTTGACACGTGGAGCACGCCCATCATGCATTTATGGGGCGCCGCCTCTGTCTCTTCGATTCCATCAATGCCATCAATGCTAAAGCGGCTGGTGAGTGACACTTGGCAGTTGACCTCTGTTTGCTGTACACGTGTACTGCGTCGATTGAGTGGTAGCATTTATTTGTGGGAGTTCGTGTAATGAACCGCCGCTGTCTTTTCACCTTCTGGTAAATGTCTTTTCATCTTCTGGTGAGGGCCTATAAATACCCTCAGTGAAATCTCATTTTCACTTTCTCACTCTCTCACTAAAATTTTTACACAGCAGTCCGTTCTCTCTCTTCCCTCACACTCCACACTTAGCAGATTTCATCAAACAACCAACCATCATGGTTATCAAACACGGTGCTGGAAAAGGCCTGATGGTTGCCCCGCAACCGAAGCGCCTTGAGGTAATGGCGAACGCCTTGCCATTCCGGGAGATGGTTATCGACCCGGCCATATCCGTGGCGGTGAACGATAACAGCATCATGGTCAGGCAGCACGGGGCTGACCTCGACGAGTTTTGCCAACTATGCGGCATAGGGGGGGAGTTCCGACTTCGGACCTGCGCGACTGCAGACGAGGTGAATGGGATCGTGTCTGATCCCAAGAATATGGTAACTCTCTCCCTCTCTACTCTTCTCTACGGGGGTACCCACCTCCCTATTCCGGAGCTACTGGCGGAGCTCTGCGCCTGGACGCAGACTCTTCCATGCCAGTGGCCTCTGCAGGCGCATCGCATCTGCGCCGGAATAGAGGCACTAAGTGTCGCCTTGGGCCCGGACATCCCGGAGCCACTGGGGCTTAAAGAGCTCTTGGCCTGCTACGAATTCTTGCAGACCGAGCCAAGCTCCCAGTCTAAGAGCCGGCAACCCTACCTGAGGTGCCGGTCTCATAATCAGCTGATTACAGGTAACTCCGATTCGAATCGGGGTTACACGCAAGATGTAGTCGTGGTGGAAGGGCACTGGCTCCACCGCGACGACCTGGTTCTGCCAACCAGGCCGGGGAGGGTGCTGAGCACCAAGGAGAATAAATTCACTGTGGCCTCAAAGCTGAGGGGATTGGGCGAACCCAACATAGAGTCGTTGGAGGTGGCTCTTAACTGGTGGGGTCCAGATGGGACCGACGTAGGGGCACGCGATGCGGAGCGCCTGCTTATCTGTGACTCCCCCACCTCCTGCAAGGGGAACAGCTTCAAATGGCCCCATAGGACCTTCTGTCCCGTGGGGTACTCCAGGGAAAGATGGGAGAAGGAGAAGGGTCTGGAGTCGACCCTCCCTCCCAAGGTCGTTGAGGATGCTGAGGCCACTGTGGAGCCTGCGGCTAAAAAGGCCATGAAACCGAAGCAGAAGCCTAAGCTAAGTAGCAAGGCGAAGAGCGTCACGGTGGTCTCTTCCGCTCCTGCATCGGCCGGGGTTCACTTTGAGACCCGGCCGGACGGTACCGTCCTCCACTACAGGGTGGGGCCGGACGGTACCCGTAATTACATAGACCAATACGGGAAGCCTCTGCCAGAGGCAACTCCCTTGAGGTCTCGGGAGCCCACCGCGGGGAGCCCCCTTCGTTTGGAAGATGACGTCGCTGACGCCGACCCCTCTGGCCCGACCTTAGGCACCTCTCGGACCTGGGTACGTCGCCTTTCGTGCTTCAATATCTCCAATTTTGCACTTTTACACTTGGCTAAATTGTGTTAGAAATTTGTGTCAATTTTTCTAACTTCTTTCTTGTATGGCCTGTGTAGGTGGTCCGTTCTGATGAGGAGGAGGAGGCAGATGAAGAGGCTGAGGAGGAGGTGGGGGTGGAAGAGATAGCTGCCGGAGAGGGGGCGGTCGAAAGGGTTGCTGAGACGGGGGAGCCCGAGGGGGAAGTGGTCGAGGTCGAGGCCGAGGAGAGGGATGTGGTGGTGACGGGGGAGAGGGGAGTGGCGATCTTGCCTCAGTCGGCTGGCCCGGACGATTTGGCAGCCCAAGCCAGACTCGATAGGCTGGCCCGCAAGGCGCTTTTGGGGAAGAGAAAGGTGGAGGGGATGAAGTCCCTCCAAGGGGAAAAGAGGGCCAAGGTCGGAGGGAGTAACCCATCCGAGGTTGTGGTCGTTGAGGGGCCTAGGGAGACGTCGGATCCCGCTCCAGGCCCTACTCAAGGCTCAAGCTCCAACTCTGCCTCCCCGACCCACAGGATGCCTGTGCAGACACCCGAGGAGGTGAAGGCGGCCACGGGAGTAAAGAGCATAATGGAGGCTCACCCATCTGCCGGGTTACTGGCTTTGGCTGCGCTCCAGCAGCAGAGCGTCGAAGCTGATCACCGAGGTCGTGACCTCGCCTCCTCCATGGCATCGGCCATGGCTATGATACCTCAGGTACGTGTAGAGTGTTTTGTATGTTTTCACATTCCTCCCACATATTTTTGCTAAGTGTTTTGCCTTTTCCCTTGTAGGCCTACTTAATGATGAACCAATATGTTTATCACCAAGGCCAGCTGGTGAGGTCATGGGCCACGAAGGCAGAGGCTAATGCCAAGCTCGTGGAGGAGGCCCAGAGAAGGTCTGAGGAGGCCCAACTCAGGGCGGAGAAAGCTGAGGCCCTCAACGCCACAGTTGAGGCTCGAAGAGTCGAAGCCGTGAAGGCTAGGGTGGAGGCCGAGGAGCGTGCCCAGGCTGCGGAGGCAGCCCTGAAAGAGGCTGAAGCTGGCATCAACGACAGGATAAAGGCGGCGGTCCAAACTGGCCAAGCCGAGCTGAATGCCTACTGGGCCCAAAAGACACAGAAGGAGTTCAACTCCTTCTACGTCAAGGGGTGGTCTAAGGCGGCTGCCTATATGAGGGCGGGACCGGATCACCCGGTATGGAACATAGAAAATATAATAGTTCCCGTCCCCTCAGCTCCCATTCCGGATGTGGTGCCTTTGACTCCTCGAGCTCTCTCGGATGAAGAGGACGGAGCTAGCCAGAACTAGGGTAGATTTAGGCTTTTGTTTTCAGTGTAGTTTCCTTTTTTGTACTTAGCATGTAATAGCTTTCCATTGAATGAAATGAAAAAACAATTTTGGATTTGTCATTTATTCTTCTGTGTTTTACTTCTATACTTCCGTTGTGATTTACACATCATTCATTGTATACATGCTCCCAAATGAGGGGGCCCTTATGCTTCGGCGTTGGGGCTCTCATTTTATACACATCACAAATCGAGTTGGCACGTGTAAAAACACTTGTAAAATGTAAACGGACTGAGAAATTAAAGTAAACAGAATCGGGGTGCCGTATAGGCTCGTGTTCTGAAACACGTAGGAAATTTAAATGAACTGAAAAATTCAAGTAAATATGAACCGGGGTGCCGTATAGGCTCGTGTTCTGAAACACTTAGGAAATTTAAATGAACTGAAAAATTCAAGTAAATATGAACTGGGGTGCCGTATAGGCTCGTGTTCTGAAACACTTAGGAAATTTAAATGAACTGAAAAATTCAAGTAAATATGAACCGGGGTGCCGTATAGGCTCGTGTCCTAAAACACTTAGGAAAGTTAAATGAACTGAAAAATTCAAGTAAATATGAACCGGGGTGCCGTATAGGCTCGTGTTCTGAAACACTTAGGAAATTTATAACAACAGTTTTCATTTATAAAGCCCACAGGCAGAAATTTACATCATATTATTATTTACATCAAAACGCAAAAGTCGAGCCCTATTGATAGTACTTCCTTAGGTTATTGACGTTCCAAGGTCGATCTATCGGGACGTCGTTGGGGAGGCGACCCAACAGGTAGGCCCCGTTGCCTGCTGCACCGAGGATTCGATAGGGGCCTTCCCAGTTGGGGCCTAGCTTTCCGTCGGATTGTACCCTAGTGTTGTTGTTCACTTTCCGCAGCACTAGGTCTTCGTCTTGGAAACGTCTGGTGTTCACTCTTTTGTTATAGGAACGTCCCAGCTCGTTCTTGTATTCGGCGTTACGGATGGCCGCCACTTCCCTTCGTTCTTCAGCATATTCGAGTTCGAGGCCCATCATTTTTTCGTTCAGGCCGTTCTCCACCATGTCGGTTCTGAGCGAGGGGAGCCCGATTTCTAACGGGATGACAGCTTCCATCCCGTACGTTAGGCTATAGGGCGTTTGTTGGGTGCCCCGTCTCATTGTCGTGCGGTAGGCCCAAAGAACGTGTTGCAGTTCGTCGGCCCATCGTCCTTTGGATTCGTCTAACCTCTTTTTGATTCCGTCGAGAACGGTCTTATTCGACACTTCAGCCTGGCCGTTGCTTTGGGGGTACGAAGGGGTGGAGTAATAGCTTCGAATGTGGTATTTCGCATACATCGCTTTTAATTTGGCTCCGGTGAACTGGCCCCCATTGTCTGCCACTATCGAGTAAGGGATTCCAAATCTCGTGATTACATCCCTCCAGAGGAACCTGATCACCTCGGCCTCCGTTATCTTTGCTAATGCCACAGCTTCGACCCATTTTGAGAAGTAGTCGGTGACCATGAGGAGGAACTTTTTGCCTCCCGGGGCCCGAGGGAATGGTCCGACGATGTCCATGCCCCATTGGGCAAAGGGCCAAGGCGAAGTCACGCTGCTCATCTTTTGGGCTGGGGCTCTAGGTATGGGGGCGTATCTCTGGCACTTCTCACATTTGAGCACGAAAGTTTTATAATCTTTTTGCATGAGGGGACACCAATATCCGTGAGTCAAGGCACGATTGGCAAGCGACCTGCCCCCGGTGTGGCTCCCACACGTGCCTTCGTGTATCTCCTCCATGACTTTTACCACCATATCAGGGTGGATACAGAGGAGATAAGGCCCGGAGAACGATCTCTTGTAAAGTTTATCGTTGGGGGCTAGCCAGAACCCTAAGGCCTTTCTTTTTATTTTTTCAGCCTCCTTCTTATCTTCAGGAAGGTCGCCGGAGCGATGGTATTCGATTATGGGGTCCATCCAGCATAGCTCCGGCGGAAGGTCGGTCACCATGTTAACGCTTGCCCTAGCGTCGATGCTAGGATAAGGGACGTACTCTATGGTGATGACTCGTTCCTTTTTATCACTCATAGCCGAGGCCAAGGTCGCTAGGGCATCGGCGTGGGTGTTCTCGTTTCTGTTGACGTTGACGATCTCCTGATACTCGAAGCTCCGGAGTATTTCGGAGGCGATGGCCACGTACTTTGCCATCCTTTCGTCCTTTGTTTGGAATTCACCACTGATCTGGCCACTGACCAATTGGGAATCAGTGTGCACCAGTATCTTCTTGATGCCGAGGCTTTGGGCCATTTTCAGGCCAGCTATCACGGCTTCGTACTCCGCCTCGTTATTGGTGGCTCGGAAGCCAAGCTGGATTGACTTCTCGATTACATCACCCTGTGGGGACTGGAGCACCACCCCGAGGCCTGATCCCTTTTTATTGGCAGCTCCGTCGGCGTGCAAGGTCCATGTTCCTTGGGCACGTTCCTCGATGCCGGGGGACGTCGTCGTTCCGGTGAATTCTGCCACAAAGTCGGCCAGGGCCTGTCCCTTGACGGACGTTCGCGGCTCGTACCGGATGTCGTACGCGTTCAGGTGGCAAGCCCACTTCGTCATACGCCGAGACATGTCTCCCTTCTGGAGTATTTCCCGAACGGGCTGATCCGTATACACCACGATACTGTGTGCCGAGAAGTAATGGGCCAGTTTTCGCGATGCCATAACGAGTGCCAGGACGAGCTTTTCTAGAGGCATATACCTAGCCTCGGCATCGAGGAGGGTTTTGCTCACGTAATAGATTGGCCTTTGCTCCCTGCCGACCTCTTTGATGAGAACGGCGCTAACTGCTATCTCAGACACGGCTAGGTATAGGGCAAGGACGTCGCCGGTGTCCGGCTTGGCCAGAAGGGGTGCGCTTCCGAGGTAGTTCGCCAGCTCCTCGAACGCGTTCCGGCATTCGTCGTTCCATTCGAACTTCTTCTGAGCCTTCAGAGCCGTAAAGAATGGCTTGCATCGATCTCCGAACCGGGCTATAAACCGGTTGAGGGCAGCGGCCATTCCGGCTAGCTTTTGCACATCCTTCCTCTTTTCAGGGGTTCTCAAGTTCTTCAAGGCAGAGATTTGGGCCGGGTTCGCCTCTATACCGCGATGGGTCACCATGAACCCTAAGAACTTTCCGGCACCAACTCCGAAGGCGCATTTAGAGGCGTTCAGCTTCAGATCATGCCTTCGTATCGTTTCGAACACCTCTCTCAGGTCGGCCAGGTGGTCGTCCTCCTGGGCGCTTTTCACCACCATATCGTCGATATAGACCTCCATGCTCCGGCCTATGCTCTTAGCGAATATCTTGGTGACCATTCTTTGATAGGTCGCCCCGGCGTTCTTAAGCCCAAAAGGCATCACCTTGTAGCAGTAATTCCCCCTTGGGGTTATAAAGGCGGTTTTTTCTTGGTCAGCCTCCGACATGGGTATTTGGTGATAGCCGGAGCAGGCGTCCAGGAAGCTCATTCTGGCGGCTCCGGCGGTGGAGTCCACTATCTGATCGATTTTAGGCAGAGGGAAGGGATCCTTAGGACAGGCCCGGTTAAGGCTCGTGTAATCGATGCAGACACGCAGCTTGCCGTTCTTCTTAGGGACCACCACGGGGTTAGCGAGCCATCTAGGATAAAATATTTCCCTAATGGCTCCAGCTAGCAGAAGCTTTTGCACTTCCTCGTTTATGGCATCGGCATGCTCCGGACTGACGCGGCGTCCCTTCTGCATCACAGGCTTCGCATCCGGGTTGACGTTTAACTTATGGCAGGCGAGGTCGGGATTGATACCCGGCATTTCGCATGGGGACCATGCGAAGTTATCGAGGTATTCGAGCAGCAGCTTAACGAGGCCTGATACCTCGGGCTCGCTCAGCCCCGCGCCCACCATAAAAAAGTGGTCTTCATCGTACCCCGGGATCTGGACCTTCAGCAGATCTCCTTCTACCTTTTCTTCGGCTTCCGGACCCATCTTCTTGTTCAGTTCCCGCAGCAGCTTAGGATCCTCAGCTTCTATGTTCATAGCGCTTTGGGCCGGAACCGGTTTATTGCCGGAGTATACGGCCATGGCACAGCTTCGTGAAACCTTCTGGTTTCCCGATATGGTCTCGACTCCATTCGCAGTGGGGTACTTAACCTTTTGATGTAGAGTGGAGGAGACGCCTTCTATCTCATGAAGCCACGCGCGACCCAGAATGATGTTGTAAACGGAGGGGACGTCCACCACCGTGAACTCCACGCTCATAACCTTGGTTCCTGTCTTAACAGGCAAGGTTATGTTCCCTCTGGGCTGTACAGCCTCAGAGTTGAATCCGTACAAAGGGGGGGCGTTGGTATCTAGCTGCCCCTCCGTCAGCCCCATCTTTTCGAAGAGGTCTCCAAAGAGGATGTTCACCGACGCCCCCTGATCGACGAGGATGCGTCCTACTGAACAATGGCCCACTTGGGCCGTGATGACAAGGGCGTCGTAGTGGGGCATGTCTACCCCCACTAGGTCGAAGTCGGTGAAGCTTAGATCCGGCTTGGTACCTTGTTTGCACCTCTTTCGGGGTTTCGAACTTTCGGCGAGGCAGACGTGCTTTTTCATCGTGGCCTCACGGGCCTCGGTTCTCTCCGCCCCATTTGGCTTCGGCTTCTTTGGTCCAGAATGGATAACCTGGCAGGTCATCACCGGTGGGGGGAGGTCTGGTTGCCTTTCGTCGTCCCCTTCTCGGTCTCGATCAGGGTCCCTTCGCGTCTTGACATATTTCGCCATCAAGCCGTCCCGGACCCATCCTTCCAGCCTTGCCTTTAGACCATGACACTCATTGGTATAGTGGCCGCGGCCTCTGTGATAGTCACAAAATTTATCATTAGGCCCCCGGGCCGGTTCGTTCCTGAGCGGGGGAGGCCAGGAAAAGAATGGCTCGTTCTCGATCTCAAAGAGCAGGTCGGTCAGTGGTAGGCGGAATGTGGTGGAGTAGGCATTCCCTGGGTTCGAGGGACCAGCCCGGCGGGTATCCTCCCTTCTACGCTTAGGGACCGGTTGCTGGCTCTCAACTGTTCGAGGTCTCCCCAACCTTTCTGCTATGGGGCGATCTCGCCGGATGCCCCTTGAAGCGGCTCCTCCCCGAGGCTGCTCGATGCTGGCGACCGAACGCGTCGCTCCAGCAGATCTCATGTCTTTCTCGATATCGACATGCTGTTTGATTAGTGACCGGAGCTGGGAAACTGAGCCAGGAGGGGTTGCTATCATTTCGTTACGGATCCTGCTTCCCACGATCATGTTCTGCCTGAAAGCAGCTATAGCTGTAGAATCGGGGCAGTCGGCACATTCAGCGTGCTTCTGCCAGAACCGATTATCGTAACTCTCGAGGGTCTCTTTGGGTTGGGCCTTCACTTGGTACAGCTGCTCCGGTTGGGCAGCCCTTTCCTTCAAGTTGATGAAGCGGTGTGCAAAATCATAGGCCAGATCATCCCAACAGTGGATGGAGTTGGCAGGCAGAGACTGGAACCATTTACTTGCGAGCCTCCCCAGGCTGGCGGGGAAGCATTTGCACATAAGACGATCGAGGTGGGACCAGTGGTTCATCTGGTATCGATAGTGCCGGAGGTGGGCTTCCGGGTCAGAATCCGCGTTGAACACTTGAAGAACGGGGGCAGTGAAATTTCCGGGGGGCGCACTGTACTCTATCTCATCTGAGAACGGGGTACTGCGGGTGGAGGCAACGATTTTTAACGCTGCCTCGTCCGCGACTTCATCTCGGCCAGCGCGACGACCCCGCCTCCTTCTCCGGGGAGGCCTTTCAGTCCGAGCATGACTCGAAGCGGGCCGCGAATCGTGACTATCACCGGGTCGACTGATTCGCGAGTGTACGCTTCGGTCGTTTATACGGTGCGAACTCCCCTCGTGGGACCGCCTCGACTCCTCTCCCCTAGCCGGCTCCTCTGGAACCTCTAGGGGGGGTCGTCTTGAGGGTCCCAGCCGCGACATCACGCTCTTGGTGGGGATGCGAACGGGCTCTGGCTGCTCTACGCCACGAGAGACGGGTCCGGGCTCGGATGCCATCATAGAGGCTATCAGCGCCTTTTGAGCCGCCAAGGCAACGAGCTCCTTCTCATGGATCTCTAGCATCATGCGAGTCAGCTCGTCGCGCGACCGGGGAGTCCCCTGGACCGCATTGAGTGGAGTAGGCTGCCCCTCAGGCGCAGTTCCCGGCGTGCCAAAAGAGAGGGTCCTCGGCATTCCAAATACTGGGGCATGCCGTGGGGGAGGGCTCTCGTACTGTTCATTATCCGTCATCGTTCCTTGGAAACGGATTGTCGGAGCTAGCGCTTTGAAGTTTCCCACAGACGGCGCCAATTGGCGAGCCTGATTTTCTTCCCAAGCTCGGCTTATATATTATTCGCGTCGGCTCCGATCTTCCAAGGTCGCTGACGTAGGTGGTATCTGCTTCGTCGTCGAGGCGCTCTCTAAGCCTGCACAAGAAACGAACAGGGGCCCGGGGTTGGTACCAGGTTTTCCCTCTCCGACGATCAAGTCAGTGTCGGTATAGATTGAATGTAAGAATGTATTTAAGGGTGAGGGATTGGGCCAGTTACGAGTTGTGGCGTCAGATGTCACGGTTGATATTCTGGTGGTTCGGGCTGTTTTAGCTTTATCTCTCCTCTCTGTCTTTTGTGTCCCCCTCTAATTGGTATTAGTGGGGGTATATATAGTCTGATCAAAGGCGTATTAGCCCTTGGATCATTGCACTGTCTGATAAAGATCCAACGGCTCCAGGTCATTTATGACTCTGACAATGGCACTGTTCATCATCCGGGGCCCACAGGGCTGGCCTGTGATTGGGCCACGTCGATGAAACACATAAAGGGTCCCCCAAGGGAGCAGCAGCATTAATTGGGGAAGAGTGCTCAGCAAGTCTCTCTGGGTCGGCCTAGGAACGGTCCGGCTCCCTAAGATCCGGGGCGATACGTCACCCATGCTTGAGAGGCCCGGATCGCCCGCTGTGGGGTTGATATCGGTCCGGACGAGGGGGTGCCGACATCCCCTCGCCATTAAGCTCATATCTATAAATGCTAACCCACTCCTCGACAAAGGAAATAAAAGCACACCACAACTAAATTATGTAAATAATAAATGCATAATAACAAGGTGGCCTACAAAAAAATTCCCATTTCTTTTTTGCTCATAAGCTGCTTGAAAAGATGAGCTTTTTGGGTTATTGGCCTTAAAAAGCTAGGATTTGAACATTTAATTCTTTGGACAAATCCAATTTTTTTCGAAGCCTTAAACCAGGAGCTTATTAACTTAAAGTTGGCTCTAAAAACTAACTTATTCAGCAAATACGATAATAAATTAAAAATATAACAATCAATCCACACCTGGTCCAATCAACAATTACAAAATCATTCAATTTTCGCCAAAAAGCAAAAATACAAAACATAACGAGATTTTTTTTAAAACAAATGGAGAGTAGAATTATACAACTATTGAACACCAGACCCATGTTTTCTATTTTTTAAAAGGTATTAAAAGAATCATACTTGTTTGTTTTTTTTTTTGAAGGAACATGTTTTAGGAATATATATAACCCAAAATACGTACAGATTTAGTGAAAAAGAAAATTACCAGTGATTACAAAAAATCGAATGATGAAGAAAAAACTGGAGTTTTTATTTTTATTTTTTATAATTAAAATAGTGATATTACGAATAACAGATCGAGAGAGAAACTAAAATTGAGAATATAATAAACAGACAGAGTTTACTCCCTCCGCTTAAAATAATATATTATTACTCCTCTCGTTCTTATTTAGTAAGTTAATTTCATTTTAACCCTTTTTCTTTCTAAGTTTATTGCAATGGGTACAAATTTTAGAGATCCATTACACTAGAAAATTTAGAAGTTGAACATTAATTTAGGGTCGTTCTGATTTTTTTAATTACTCAGAAGAACTTTTTACAATCGTAAAATGAACAAACAAATTTAAATTCGGATTTTCTTAAGCAATAAAATATTTGCAAAAATTTAACTCTTCATACATAGTAAATGACAAGTAAACAATCCTCTAAAAGTACCTTCAAGTTTTTTTTATATAAAAAAAATATATGCAAAAAACAAAAGGTTAATAATGTTTCGATACAAATTCTTAAATTTTGAAAATTTACAGTTTTGTTTTACTTCACTTATCTAAAAAGACTAGTGATAGATTAGCTTAACTATGAAAACAAAATTGTATAATTAATACCAACTGTTAACTGAAAATGAAACTAAGCATTGATATCAGAAGCATTTCACTCTAACAAGTCAAACCTGATATTTTTTGGTGAGTCATCTTTAAGACTATTAAGAGAATAGAAATCTTGTGGTCTTTCTCGGAATATAGTTGCCGGAATATAAGTGAAAGTTGGAAGCGAGGCCGGAAACAGGAAAGCTGGAAAATTTACACGTGAAATAATGAGAAACGAGAAACTAGAAGAGGAAAGCATGAAACCAAAAACGTGCCTTTTGAAAGGGAAACTCAGTTCCCTGCGAGCTATGATCGGGAGTCTTCCATGCAACATGCAACTATAATTGCTCAGTTAGTATAGAATTGATGATTTGGTGGTTTTAAAATCAATTTCAATAACAAAATTAACACTGAAAAAATGTTAACTCAAAACAGTGCATGGTGGAAAGAATAGTATAAGAAACAGATATCTTCGTGTACCAAATTTCCTTGTGCGCGTCACTGGCAAATCAACGTGATATAAAACTTTTTTTTGTTCAAGTAAATAACAAAACTTCTAAAATATGATGAGTAACTGGGAAATGTCCTGCAATGCATTTATCTATTCAAAGTGTTCGAAAACTGAATTATTTTGAAAAAATGAGAAAGAAAATGTGATAAAAAACAAAGGCTGGTGCAATTATTTAACAAACACAAATATACAAGTTCTAAGACATTCGGAATGCTTTGGACTTTCAAAACTTTAGGAAGTATCAAACATAATGTTCTGCAAACTAGAAAAACTTCTCAACAGGTATTAATTAAATAAAAAGAAACATCAGAAGTCCACCTCGCCTCTGCCTAAATTCTCTCGAAATACATGATATTCAAAGCAGCAGTTGGCATATTCTCATCTATCTCTCTCGAAAACCAACTCGTAATGATATTTCGTGAAGAATCCTCTGAAGTTCTAACAGGCCACCAATCAACAAGGTGAAAACCAAACCTAGATGCTGCCGAAATAATTGAATTTTCATCAACTCTGCGGAAAACATGGCATAGGATAAGACAAGGTTTGCCGTCTTCATTTTCGCCTCTTTTACACGAAATTAATTCATTTGCAGTTTCAAATAACGGAAAAATCGCTTCAGCGACATAAGTTACATCTGTACCTATGATGATATCAAAGCCCTGATCCTGACTCAACCTTTTAACAGCTTCGATATGGTTCTTATTCCCCCACTCTAATCTTTCAACTACAAGTTTTTCGAGATAAGATGGTGTTAGATTTGAGGATAAATTTTCAGTTAAAAGATTCAAGGGTTTTTCATCTCCATCTGTTGCTACGACGAGGTTTGCATATTCAACTGCAGCCATAGAACATATACCCCCACAGCCACACCCTAATTCTAATACCCTTTTGTTAGCAACAATAGATGAATTTAGTGAGAGAATTGAGGCCATTAGACGAGATGATTCCCACAGCATTAGACCTGTTGATTTGCATGTGTGTTGGTTCTCATTAGGAAGAACTTTGATCTTGAATACCTTTTGTCTCAACTTTATCTCACTTATCTGAGAAAACTGGCACAAACAAGAAAAATAAACAAAAATCAGTAAGGAGATATAAATTTCCAATGTTATGACAGAAAGGTAAACTGTATGATTTAAGTGTAGAAGATATACCAAAATGAAGTCGTTTGTTACCATGAGTCTGATTTGACAGATGCCAAAATGTACTCTAAAGTAATCAAGACTCAATATAGTTGTATTTATAGGATATGCACCACCAAGTCTTTTTGCACAATTTTAATGCAATTAAAGAAATTTTCTACATGTGCATTTACATGTACATAACATATCACATAACCTTGTCCATTAGCATTGTCTGACGTTATTAAACACACTTCTATAGCATCGACAATTAAAAGTGTCGTTCGTTAACTCTCACACATCCGGTTCAAAACTTGTATACAAATTTATTTGTTCTACAAGTCAAGGGAAATTGAAGAGCTTTTAAATTAAAAGATAAAGCCACATCTTTCTTGCACAATTTTGATGCAATTAAAGGAATTTTCTACATGGGCAGTTACATGTACATTTCACATAACCTTGTTAAAAACACAAGTAACCGACCAGAGGAAACTAACTCAGTAGTCAGTCCTATGCTATATTTTTAAGAACAGAGATATTAATAGAGAACAATTTAAAAACTTGTTTTTTACCTCATTTTCGGTGATTGAGAAACCAAACATTTGAGCAGCCACACCTTCTGACATGTTTATATCTACTTCATTCGTAGGTTCTTTCAGAATATCTTCGGGTTTTGTAATAGGTGACAAATTAGCCTTGTTTGAGCAGAAAACAGCTTGGACCCACCGCCTGAAATTAAATACGGAGATATAACTATTACAAAATCAGAAAAATTCAATTATTTATTTTTATTTTTGATAGCAAATAGTGGAACATTTTACTAGCAAGCCAAAAACCTAGACATGAGCAGCTAAGTTATGTTCATTTTACCATCGCCTGACGTGAGTAATGTATTCTCATATGATGCAAGTAATGTTTTTTTTTGTAACCTGCCTTAAGTATAAGAGACTCTACATCAATATTGGCAAAGTCTCATTAATGCAAGATACACATGTATTTAATCATTTACGACAACATAGATGTGGAGTATGAGAAAAAGTGTTCCGTGCAACAATATTTGTTTAGAGATTATTTATACAACCAATTAAGTACTATAAGATACATACCGATTCATTACTATTTCCCTTGATCGATTTTCTACTTGTTTACAACATATACCATATTCTTCGGTTTGAAATCCACTTTCGTTGAACATATTTGTCAAAAATTCTTCAGAAAAATAAAAGGCCCGCTACAAATAGAACACAAACATCCATTACAGGTCATAAAAACAATTTGTTGCTTGAAAAATAAATTGTGTCCGATCTTACTCACAGTCCCATCACCCCTGACATAGAAATTCTCACTGATCTTCTGATCCTTGCAGCTAAACCTTTCCTGTCATTAAAGTGTAAAAACAAGGTATTTATACATAGAATGGTCAAGGAGCATTACAACTAACAATCCTCTAAGCATATGATAAGTGATAAGAAGCTTCTGAGATTTTAAAAAGGACCTTAAATGCAGGAATTTTTACAAGCACATGGAGACCAAAGGAGCTCTAAAGTGAAATGAATAATTTTATCCAATGGAAAAATTGGCATAATTAACATATGCATGGAGAACATAACAGTAGGTGTTTACATAGTGTTCTATGCCAAGAATTACACATGAGTGTTAACACTTGGCATACACCCGAAAGAAAAGCTGCTAGTCACATTATGGGAAAACAAACCTGAGCAAGGTCACCAGTGGCATAGTCTCGGAACAGCACACGACCATTTGGCTAGAAAGATAAAAGTTTAAATCACATTAAAAACTGATCATGTTTCCATCTGATTATAAAGAGTGTATATAACAATTACCTTCAGAACTTTTCTTATATTCTGCAAAACTAGAGCCATCTTCTCAGGAGACACTGCAGATAGTACAAATATCTGCATAACAAGTCAGCTAGTAAACAACAGGCTTCCAAGAAAAGCAAAGCAGAAGCCATATAATACAAAAATAAGTCATGTTTCAGACAAGAAAATGAAGATGAAACTTGTCAAAGAGTAGAAAGGAAAGGACTTTAATGAATACCATGGAAACTAAATCAACCGAAGAAGGAAGGATATTCTTGCTCAAGTCATCAGCTGTCAGATCGCAAACAAAAGCATTTACCCGACTGTCAGTGAAGTCCTTGTGTGTCTGCAAAAAAAAAAGAGTTGTCATTTGCAACATGTAATTCAACTCACTCTGGCTAAAACGAAAAATACACAAATAAATTCACAATAGATGCCGTGACATCCAGTAATAAACTCAAAGTCTAAAACCCATAACAAGTGTTGAAGTGAGGGAAACACATTGTAGATCCTTTAGCAAAAAGTTATAACAATGACCTGTCTTACTTTTAAAAGCAAAGAGATCTTCAGGAACATGCACATTCCCTCACATCAACGGAACAAAACAGATAGGAAATATATCAATGGGTCCCTTGAGAGTGGGATAGTAAAGACTAATGAACAAAATATGAAAAATAAATTTATTGCCAACCGCTCACAAAAGACACAGGGAAAACATATACTGCTAAACACTCCTTTTGATGGATACAGCATACAGGCGTCATTGGTCGTACATGTATTTATACTTCAACAGAAAAAGGCGGAAAACTATGCCAACAAAGTTCCACAACTAATTACTACAATTAGATTACTTGCACTTTTGCTCTATTTGTCTCAATTGATATTATTCTTATTATGTTGCATCTTTATCTTGATTGGTTGGCTTCATTCATGAGATACTATCCCCCTATGAGGGAAAACATATAGATGCAGCTAAAAATCTCTATTACCCCAATGCTATCTCAAAGAACAACTCATTTATACAAATTTCTGGTGAGGTGAGAATCAAACCTTGACCAAGTTAACTGCGCGTGGGGAGAAATCACATGCATGAATGAAAATATCAGGGTATGTGGAGATCAAAGGAAATATAGTATTTCCAGCACCACAACCAACCTGTTCAAAGCAATAATAGGGGGGGGGGGGGGGGGGGGGGAGGAATACAGAATTAGGTATCGTTAATACACGAGTGATGAAAACAGGTAGCTAAATCTAAAAAGATGCCCTTGGATACGTTATAACAAAACACAATTTTATTGCACTTAACTCTAGAACACAACCTTTTTTTCTTTTCAAAAATAACTCTAAAGCATCAGGAATTTAGCATGTATATTTAATTCAAGAAATGCAATCCATTTGACTTCCGAAAACGTGAAGAAAGACTGAAGGGAATGAAATACCTCCAAAATGGTTGTCCTTCCTGCTTCCTGGAAAACAAAGAAAATTTTAGTATCAAGAAATCTTAAAACCAGATTTAATCAAGACAACTGGAATGACAACCCAACTCCATACACTTACAGAAAAATATTGACCCCATTCCTTATCCAAGTAATGCCGATCCTTAAAGAACTGGTCAAAGAACATAAGAAAATGTATAAGCACCAAGTACACAATCCAGACTTCTAGAAATTCACAAAGTAAACATGAAATCGTTGCTAAAAAATACACTTTCAAGGTACCATGACATCAATGCTTCAAAGCTATTTCACCAAAGTACCAAGTAAACAGGGGAGAGGTATGCAAATTTGATTCTAACAATTGGAGACTACTATAATATGCAAATTAATCGATTTCACAAAGTCAAACATGCTCTTCCTATATAAATGTCTCTGAACGTTATACTTTGTTGTCCGTGTGGTCAGAGAAAAGTTGAACTCATAATGTCAAAAAGGCTCGTAGCTTTGCTAAATAAATCAGAAATGTCGCTTTTGATTATTTAACAGGAACTGGCCCCTAAGACCTATTAACACCGTACACCGGTAATACTATTAATGGTCGATGTCTCTTATGTAGACAACAACTGATAATTAGTGAATCGCCAAAGAAACCCTTGTTGTCGAACACTTCAACTTCAACTGAAGAGTGCCTCACAAAGGTGTTTCACTAATTTAAAAGAGACAATGAAATATTTAATAAATTAAGGTGAGTGCAGCAAAGAAGAACAACACCGCCTTACAAGTGAAGGACCATGAACAGAATTGGTACTAAACCAATTTACAGTGCAGTAACGTAGTGGTGCATTTTCAAAAAGACGAAAAATGAAAGAGCGAAAAGGAGAGACTGACTTTGTCTTGATGCCGTTTGTAGAAAACGTCCCAATACTTCTTGGCGTCTCTTTCATACTTTTCTATCGAAATGAAAAACTAGTCAGAAAAAAAAAAGTATTTATTTTTAGTCTAAGTGCGTAAGCATATATCTGAATAAGCTAACCTTTTTATTTTTTTAAAAAAAAAGAATAAGCTAACTTTTGTGCAGGAGAGAAAAGAGACCTCTCATGAAACTTGAAATTTCATTGCTAGGGGAAGAATATATCTGTAATCTAGGTGCTTGCTGATCGTGCTCCACTTGTTGTGCCATTATATTCTTCAGGAAGGAAAATAATGATATTTAATACAAAGTAAAAAAATTCAATGCGGTAAAACGAAGAGCCAAAAAAACCCTATATTTTAACTGTAAAATAGTATTAAAAAATGGCACATGAAATAGCAGCCTACTATAGTAGCTAGTTCATTTCGATACCAAAAGTACCATTACACTCAAGGAAGGAACAAGGCGGAGACAACAGTAGGGAGCAGTCCCTCTATTTTGATAAAAATAAATTAAAGAGGTTTTTTTTCCTATGTCTTTTGATTAATTCTTCAAAAAGTAGCGTTTCAGACCCTCCCCTTTAAAATTTCTGGTTCCGTCCCTGACTGCACTCCGAAAACCGACGAAGCTATAAAAGCCTCCTACCATACTTAAGGGCTTGTTTGGCTGAAGCTAGGCATACTTAAAGTCGAAGAAAATAAAGTAGGTTTGTCCAGCGAAGGAGCGACCGGACTAGGCGAACCAATCCGAGATATAATAAATAGGCAGTGATAATTTTAGTCATCCAGCTAGTGTTTCATTCTTAACTTTGGGCATGTTTGGCAACAACCTTTTTCTTATCTCTTTTCGCTTTTTGATTAAAAAAATTCATGAATGTTTAGTAATTAGTATGTCAGTATTTTTAGCTTTTCAAAAGCTAGCTTTTGGGTAAAAAAAACTAATAAATCTCAAAAGCAGAAAAGCTAGGAATTTACAGATTTTTTAGATTTTTCACATTAAAATTTCCAAAAATAAAAACATTCTAATAGAACGTGTTTGTCCCTTATAAGAGAGAGAGAGAGAGAAACCTTGTGAAGGCGATCGAGAGTGAAGGATAAGAGTTCAGAAACGTAAGGCTGTTGAGATACGGAAGCTAATGGTAGTATCATTCCATTTCCTCCTTCTTCTCCGACGTCGTATTCGTCGTTTATCTCCGCCATCGTCATCGCCATAGCCACCGCCCTGTGATAATTCACAACAAAAGTGCGATCTGTGTAATATTGAGATTTCGGGAGTTTTATTTATTAATGTCGGTTTTAATTTATTGTATTGTTAGTGCCACGTTTGTTTGATGTACTCGTACTACCGCTAACAGAAGTTAAAAATAACCCTTTCTCTGTCACTTCTAATACCGGTAAAAATAACAGAAGTTCAACAGTATTAAAAATAACAGAAGTTCAACAGTATTAAAAATACCGGTAACAGAAGTTCAGTTTTTTTAGCTTTTCAAAAGCTATCTTTTGGGTCAAAAAAACTAATAAATCTCAAAAGCAGAAAAGGTAGGAATTTACGGATTTTTTAGATTTTTCACATTAAAATTTCCAAAAATAAAAACATTCTAATAGAACGTGTTTGTCCCTTATAAGAGAGAGAGAGAGAGAGAGAAACCTTGTGAAGGCGATCGAGAGTGAAGGATAAGAGTTCAGAAACGTAAGGCTGTTGAGATACGGAAGCTAATGGTAGTATCATTCCATCTCCTCCTTCTTCTCCTACGTCGTATTCGTCGTTTATCTCCGCCATCGTCATCGCCATAGCCACCGCCCTGTGATAATTCACAACAAAAGTGCGATCTGTGTAATATTGAGATTTCGGGAGTTTTATTTATTAATGTCGGTTTTAATTTATTGTACTGTTAGTGCCACGTTTGTTTGATGTACTCGTACTACCGCTAACAGAAGTTAAAAATAACCCTTTCTCTGTCACTTCTAATACCGGTAAAAATAACAGAAGTTCAACAGTATTAAAAATAACAGAAGTTCAACAGTATTAAAAATACCGGTAACAGAAGTTCACTTTTTTTAGCTTTTCAAAATCTATCTTTTGGATCAAAAAAACTAATAAATCTCAAAAGCAGAAAAGTTAGGAATTTACGGATTTTTTAGATTTTTCACATTAAAATTTCCAAAAATAAAAACATTCTAATAGAACGTGTTTGTCCCTTATAAGTAAAACAAGTTACAGTGGTGCAAAACACTACAATTTTTTTTCCCTTTAAGCAAGTTTTTTTTATCATAGCTTTTTAAAAGCAGTTTTTTGACCAAAAAACTCTGATACCAAACGGGAGAGTTATTCTCCTTTCTTTCAACTGTACTATGGTAGGCAATAAGTTTAAGCATGTTGGAATAAGACTATTTCTATCTATCCTTGGTTATATAATGTTTTCAGTAAATATAAATTATATTGGGCATGTTACTGTGCACCTTACGTAATTATAACTATGATTCTACGGTTCTTAATCGAGAAATAATTATTCATCAGTAAGAGAATAATGATACGTATGAAATCAGTGGGAAGAAGAAAATAGAGACAAGTTATTAGTATATTTAAAATAAAATAAAATTAAAGGTTATTCAGTTTGCAGCGTACGTACCTATAAAGATCTGTAGAGAGAGAGAGTGTGTGTGTGTTTTAAGTTGAGAGTCAAAAGACAGACTTAAAAACAGAAGATTTGGTCCAACTTATTTTAAGGGTACAAAAACTAGTCCCCATACTTCTGAAATTTTAACCCATTTGGTTCAGGCACCAATTTTGGTTCATATCGTATTACCAACTTTTTTGTTTTGTTTTCTCTTTTAGAGCAATCATTAATTACACACTACCTAAAGGTCCTAAACCCCGGAAATTCAATGGTAATTATAAAAGTTATATATCAACTCACCAATCAGCACATTCCACAATCTACATCATTTGAGAATTATTTATACACAAGTATTCGGTCAATCGGTGGATCAATCATTTAACTTATTTTGTTCTCTAAAAAAAAATCATTTACTTTATTTTCAATGAGGAGAATTATAAATTGTACAAATACTTATATAAGTATTATAGGCGTGTTGGCGCGAAAATATAAAATTAGTGAAAAGGTAGGTATTAGATGATTCTAGTATAAGTAAGATATGGCAAATGCATATTGCAGTTTTATAGGTGGTTGATGAAAAACGAATATAGAAAAATAATTAAAAGTTTTGATATTTTTAATGTAAACTATGGCTATTGCATATTGTAGGTTCATAGGTTGTTGATGATAAACGAAAATGAAAATAATGAAAAGTGTTTGATTCTAGTGTATTATGCAAATACATAATGCATTTTTGATTTAAAAGGGTAAAAAGTAATAGGAAATTTCACTTGCGGATGTCATAGTGTTTTACGAAACATGAGGGTGAATTGTCATGGACAAAGGTAATATGATTTTACTTTTTTAGAATTTGTTTGCAGAGTTGTAAGCTTGATATGTTTAACTAGAATTTGACCGAAATTCAACTGTCACAATGTAGGACATTTTATAGGTCCGTTAAAATAAGGATCATGTCTCCGTTCAGGTCGGAAAACAAAGAACAAAGGAGAGATTTTAGTGTAGTCTATTGGTGATGTGGAATAATGGAAACAAACAACCGTATTACATGTATTTTTATATAACAATATTCCCCTATAATCATCGGTTCCAAGATCCTTTCCTCATTACTTACATTCAGAAAATACTAACTCGAGCATTATTAAAATTCAAGGGAATCTCCACTCATTCATTGACAGAACTTAAATCGGTTTTGGCAGGGGTGCTTTTCCCCGTTTCGACCACCTCCAGGCTCCTTGTCCGCGTGATACTACCACTCGGCATTTCCTCGTTTTCCGCCACTGCCACTTCACTGCTTCCAGACAAGCTTTTTGCCCGCTTGTGTTGGATCGTTTTGGGTAATCCCTTTGATGGAGAAGTTGCTAATAGGCGTCCAATACCATCAAACAAACTCTTGGCATCTGCAATAAAAGCATCTCCACCAGGGTAGCATCGACCAAAACATGTGACACAATGTGGATAAGCAACCTGAAAAAGGATACATGAGAAAAAAACAAGGGTTACAATTTTAGAATCTGTATCATTCTAGAAAAGAAATGTTAAACCTATTATCTAAAGCAGCTCTACAATATGCTGGGCACAATGATTTGTAATTCACTAATTCTAAAAAAAAAAAAAAAAAAGTATCTTTTCTGCTAAGCTACCGGAAGCAAGTTTTAGGTGAACATGATATTGACCAAAAGAATTGTCGAGAACAAAATTCGACCAAAAGGCATATCAAATGAGGAAAAAGGGCAACTGTTTACCTCCATGAATGCTCTGCAAAGTGAAAAGAAAAGGACGGACTCGTTTTCTTTGAGTATCCTAGTTGTATTATATCTCAATAAAGAATCAGAAACACCTCGCAAACCACTGACTAATTCTTGGGCAAGAACATGCTTCAAGCTTATTGGAGCACACGGACGCAACTCATTCATGGCCGCAGATACACCTGCAGCACAAGAGAATATAAAAAAGAAAAACAATAAGTAGCTTCTCAATAAGCTTTTGTTGCAAGCTGGAAATGTAATCACACATATCTTTTGTAAGAGAAGCAGAAAAATTGAAAAGCACATGGCTATCCGAACAATTTAGACCTCAACCACCTACTTCACGTTATACGAGGATAATCCCCTCTTTGTAGATGAGAGGGGATCTCAGCGAAATAATGTCAACGATCAAGCTAAAAGATGGGAAAGTGCCATTTTTCTTATATAACAGCCTATCATCTTATAAGGATTGGCACACCATACTGTTCATGATTATTGTCACCGATCTAAAAAAAAAAACAAAGTACTAAACCAACCGTTCAGAGACCAGAGTTCAGACACCATTTTATACAAATTGAACAATTAGTAAATTACCCAAGTGACCCAATTAGAACTCACAAATATAAAATAGTCTAGATCTTAACTTTGGATTAATAACTATCTGGGTCTTATACGACAACGTAATCAAACAATCAGTACAAAACTAATGCTTTTAAGTTAACTAATTTGCGTTCATGTACTAAATAATTTTGAGTGTATAGATTATTGTCTTAATTGTGAAACATAATACTTGTAATTTAGCGCACTAAATGTTAAAAGGCAGTATTTCCCCCCAAAAAAAAAACACATCTAAAATTACCATTCACAAATACAGCCAGAGGTGGATGTTCCATCAGGCTCGAAGGTGGAGTTACATCATCTTGAATATGTTCGCCAACAGTATGTCCAGAAAAACCAACTGGCGGTAGCGGTACCCATCGATGTGAGTCCAAAACTAGCTGAAATCAAAATAAAAGAGTATTAAAGCTGCTAATCTACATTCTACAGACCAAAAAAGCAATTCCAGATTACCTGAAAGTTATCAACAGCTGTACCGATGTTCTTCGAGAATAAGTTAAGAACAGCCCTGCACAAACCAAATCAAGTTCAAATAATAATACTTTCAACAGTCCGAATACAGAAGGACTAAAGATATATAATGCAATATTACTCTTCAAAAAGTGAAGGAAGCAAGCCGCGAAAATCCAATCCAACCCAACCAAGTCCCATTGCACAATACTGCCAAACATAAAGACAATGCGAGACTGAATTAAAGTATTAGATACAAAACCAATGACTTTTCAGGTAAAAGGGGATTAAAAAGCAGATAAATGAACTCAAACCAGAAATCCACATAAGAGGTTAGAAACATTGTTTTCTTTGTACGAGGAAAACTTTCAGCCAGTTACTATAGAAATTTGGAATTATTGTCTTTGGCATAAGGAATGCTTGTTCTTCGTTTTGGAGGGAAAACAATATCTTCTCTATTGGTCTCCCACTTCACGGTAAATTTCTAAAGTCTCTTTATTAAGGCCTTTAACATGACTATTAACAAAAGAACTTAGAAAGCAGGGAAGAACTACATAAATCCTTACATGCCATTTACTGTCATATATAGTTCAACAAACGTAAATTTCACACTGACTCTTAAAATACCAGGTTATTTTATCGAGTTTATACACTACAACAACAAAAGATATATTCAAGCGTGCATCAAGTGAAAACAGAAACTACTTCACTTACTGGCAACATGTAAAGATATAATTAGACTGGCTTCCTGTGGGTCATAAAAGATGTTGACGACCATATATCTATAATTTAAGTTGCTGGTTCTGGGCCTAGACTGAGAAATGGATTTTATGCCAGATAATCTGTCCATTATTCTATCCCCAAAAAGTCTGTTCAAGGTTGTTCACTTATTCTAAAGTCAGATTCCAGGATATCTGAAGTCCTAACAGGCCAACTCTCCAAACGTATTCCAAAATTGCCCCAGTTTTTTTTTTAATCTTTTCTACTCCATTCATCCCCACAATACGTGACAGTAAACAATAATATTCTCCTACAAAGCAATTAGTTATAACTCACACTGAACTCTTGTCAGAAACAACCATATAACATGAAATTAAAGCACGGAACAAGAGATGCCTACATAATATACTAACACATCACACAAGAAGGAAACAACGGAAAAATATTATCATAGAACTAAAGAACTATAAATAATAAAATTTTACCATGCATTGGTCTAAGATGTTTGATAAAGATCCACCTTCACTTATTTTGGGGAGCATGACAATAAGGGTCCTGAGAAGAGAATTCATTTGATGCAAAGCCCAGCTAAAAAGCAATCCTCCATCATAGTTTTCCTCACTTCCAGAAGTATCGTCCGCAAATATAGCTCGATATTGGTTAACGACATCAAATAGATGCATTCTGTAGCAATTTACCATCCCTTTTAAGTATTCGTACGCATTTCTTTCGTCTAACTCATCGAGTATTCCAGTAAGCCACGCCTGACGACATCTTAAAAACTGCATTTTTAACAGATCAAGGTTGAGAACATTTAAGTAAAGTTAGTTAAAATTAAAAACATGCAGACCTGAAACGAGAAGCAAGTGTTAAGCTAAAAAAGTACCATCAATGTTCAAAACTATCTACCATGCTTATAAAGCGGCGCGCCTTGTTGTGTTATCTTTTTTCTTTGAAAAAGGGGATAGCTATGAGGTTTTAATAGGTAAGGATAAAGTTTGTAAATCGTTTTGGCGCAAGAAAGGATAATCGTTTGGCTTAATTTATTTCCTCAGCGAGTTTCGAATGTTAAAGAGTCTCTATGATAAGTTCATTAAATTCTCATGGACATACAAAACACAAAAAACAATCACACGGAAAATTACATCACATATAAACAGTACATAGAGATATCATAAAACTCACCTGCAAACGCATTTCATATTCATTAAAGATCCCTATTCGACGTAAATATCCAATTATACGAAGACATTCTGGCAACTGCCGTACAAAAAAACAATCGTCAAAAGGTCTACTGAGAACCAAAACTGTTTGCTCAACGTAATTATTCCTTATCATAGACACCAACTTACCTGAATGTTAGACCTAAGTTTGTGAAGAAGTTGAGAGAGAAGAGATTGAGTGGTCCGCTTCACTTCAGCATCAAGGGCTTGAATTATAGGGAGCCTAATAAAACAAATCGGAAAAGGATGGGAACATCTCAGAAAAGAACTAACACGGAGAAAGAAGAAAAATAGGAGATGGAATAAACTCACTTTGGATGCATAGTGGACAGTTTGCAAACATAAGCTTCCAAGTCTAGGGCTTCATCAAAATTTCCGTTCCTCACACATCTGTAGAGAGAAAATTACTAGTCAAACATGTAATTATTTTACAGCACAAGGAAAATAAAAACAATGATACCGCAATTAATATATGGACACCAACTTATCACGTTTTTTGCTCAATTGTGTACACCAATCTACAATGTCTTGTAATCAGTACACTAACAAAAGGTTTATTGGTTAATCAGTATATTCTGTTAGCATAGGTTATTGAACAAAAGTGAACGAGATTGGCCAATAGTTTAGGGTAAAAAGTGATAATTATCACAAGTGATTTGAAAACGGGAGGTTATAATTAATTTAGACGTAGCTACCCTGATTGATCTTCTAACGTAGGTAGTGTATCAGCAAAAAAAATGATAAGTAGGTGTCGAGACCGAAATTCCATGATAGGTTAGTGTACAAAATAATAAAAACTAAAGCCTACTGATTTTCAGTTGCTAGGTGAAATTTAAGCTAATACAACCAGCATACAGTATGTCTTTTGTTTGACTATGTGATTTAATTTTGAATAGAACTTCATTATTTGTGTAAACAACTTACGTGTCCATAAGCTGTGGTATTTCAAGCAAGTCAAGCAATGTACTATGATTGGCTAACAATGTTTGGTTCATCTTCCTCGCCTCCAAAATTTTCTCTGCAGATTCAATGAACTCGGTGCAACCAGATGTAAGCTTAGGAATTTCAGTTATCTGTAATGGAAAAAAGGGTATATGACTACATAAGTGTGTGTAAAAATGGAAGAGGAAATCAAACCTACACTAAGTCGAGTATATGCACGGGACTTTATCTGTGCCATGATTTTGGTATGCAGTCTAACTTTTCAGCCGTTACATCAAAAATATAAATTTACTTTTCAGAATGGCAGTCAAATTCTTTTTTAATAGCCAGCCTCAAACCATATGAGTTAAGTACCTCTCACTTATGATGTGCATCAAAAAAATCAAAAGTTATCACTACCTCGACTTCTCCTTGTTTGATACCAAGAAAATAAACAACATATTTTACCGAGCCAACCTTTTAGAAAAGAGGAGCTTTAACCTGCCATTGCAAAAATATTTCACCAACGTATATATGGTATATTACATCTGACAACCTACATATTTTGAAGATAGGATTATATCGAAACAATAAGCCATAAAATAAACAAGTTTCTCCTAATCCTCCAACGCTAACTAATTGATGGTGCTTGGTAACCATCCACTAAGATTTTGTAAAGACAAGGTCTTTTCCCAAGGAAATGTACCTAGACGCTATTTTATTACTTATTAAATAAAGAGAAATGCATAAATTGTCATAGGAAGGATTAAAGTACCATAGACTCCAAGTGTTTGTCGACAGAAGAAACCTCTTCTCGGATAGCTACCAATGCATCTGAAGCGGAGATGAATGCACGGTAATTCCCCACGGCCACCTCTTGCATCTGCCGCTGTATTCTCTCTGCATCCACCCTCAGAAGTTCAGGCTCCTGCAGTTTGTATAAATCATTAAAATTAGACATACATAAGGGCCTGTGTAAGAACACTTCTATATAAGTTTCTCCTTTGTCTAATTTTTGTTATTCCAACTGATAACAAAAACACGACCGCGTTTAACATGTGTGTGGCCCGTTTAACATACAAATCGAAAGGAGAAAAAAAAAACACCGACAAATAAAGATGTAATCAATTTCTTAAAAAAATGTACGAAAGGGCCTGTGTTCAGCAATGCTGCTATTTCCAATTCTCTGTACTCAAGTTTTTCATTTTTCCAAGTAATAAAGAAACACACGAAAGGGAACGCGTTTGAGTTTCGAAACGTGTCTGTAAGCAAAAACTGTATGTATTCTGCAGAGTGGGAAAATTTCGACTGCCAAAAGAAACAAGCATCGTAGTTGCATCAAGAAAAATATGTATGTGTGTGTGTGTGTATTTGCAATTACAATTTTGTTTCTTTTGGCAGTTGAATAAAATATATGAACCTATATGTATCTGCAAACCCAGTAGCGGAACCAGGATACGACTATGGGAGGGGCTAAAATTTTGTGGGGGGTATAAAATGCTACAATAGCATAGTATTTTTAAAAATACATGGAATAAAAATCATAATATCCTCAAATTTTATCAAAATATATGGTGCTGTCCCAATATGCAATCACAGAAATAAAGACGGTAATAGAAATTTATTAGTCGATTTTTAAGGGAAATAACGATAGAAGAGCTTGTTTGCCAATTGCTGCTATGCTTCAATTCTCCTTTTTCATCTATAAAAGGTGCTAAACTCTAGAGTATGTGGAGGACTAGAAACCTAGAATAGCAAGATTATAATCAAAACATGTGGCAATAAAATAAATAAATATTAAAAAAATAAAATGTAATTTCCTATGTACTCCTTTCGTTCCAATTTACTAATAATCAATTCTCCTTTTTTCACTATAAGAGAGGCTAAAGTATGGGAGGACTAAAAACCTAGAGTAGCAAGATTATAATCAAAACACATGGCAATAAAATAAACAAATAAAACGTAATTTCCTAATTCCAATATACTCTTTCCGTTCCAATTTACTTGTCCGGTACGAAACAACTACGTGCAGATTCGACTTATAAAAAACAACTAATACCCAAAATGCCGAAACAACTACTTGCACATTTGACTTGTAAAAAACTACGAATACCTTAAGTGCCGAAATGAAATTTCAAAAGTCCGTAACATAGTTTAAAATGTCAAACTATATTAATTAGATTTTAATAAATATATATATTAAAAAATCAAATATTTCAAAGAAACCAAGCTTTGACATAGTTTTGTAGTGGAGAAGTAATTAAATCGAAACTGAGGAAATATAAATTATCATTTTATCAATATACAGTATATACTCTATATAATTATTATGCACTACATACAATCAATATGTAGGGGAGCTGTCAATAGGTGAATGAATTAAGGATGAAATTAAATATAATGATTAAAAATCCGCAAACAAACAAAGGAATAGCAATATGCAGTATATACTATGTATATATTATCAATTCAGAATTTTCAAACAAATATGGGAATGGGGAAGTTAATTCCGAAAATTATGATTTTTATTTATTTGACTTAGTTTAGTAGTAGATAGATACATATAAGAGAGAGAGAGAGAGAGAAACCTTGTGAAGGCGATCGAGAGTGAAGGATAACAGTTCAGAAACGTAAGGCTGTTGAGATACGGAAGCTAATGGTAGTATCATTCCATCTCCTCCTTCTTCTCCGACGTCGTATTCGTCGTTTATCTCCGCCATCGTCATCGCCATAGCCACCGCCCTGTGAATTAGTGCGATCTGTGTAATATTGAGATTTCGGGAGTTTTATTTATTAACTTGGTTTTAATTTATTGTACTGTTTTGTTTGATGTACTCTGAGAAGTTAAAAATAAGCTTTGCTCTCTCACTTCTAATACCGGTAAAAATAACAGAAGTTCAACAGTATTAAAAATAACAGAAGTTCAACAGTATTAAAAATACCGGTAACAGAAGTTCAGTTTTTTTAGCTTTTCAAAAGCTATCTTTTGGGTCAAAAAAACTAATAAATCTCAAAAGCAGAAAAGCTAGGAATTTACGGATTTTTTAGATTTTTCACATTAAAATTTCCAAAAATAAAAACATTCTAATAGAACGTGTTTGTCCCTTATAAGAGAGAGAGAGAAAAACCTTGTGAAGGCGATCGAGAATGAAGGATAAGAGTTCAGAGACGTAAGGTTGTTGAGATACGGAAGCTAATGGTAGTATCATTCCATCTCCTCCTTCTTCTCCGACGTCGTATTCGTCGTTTATCTCCGCCATCGTCATCGCCATAGCCATCGCCCTGTGATAATTCACAACAAAAGTGCGACAACAAAAGTGCGATCTGTGTAATATTGAGATTTCGGGAGTTTTATTTATTAATGTCGGTTTTAATTTATTGTACTGTTAGTGCCACGTTTGTTTGATGTACTCGTACTACCGCTAACAGAAGTTAAAAATAACCCTTCCTCTGTCACTTCTAATACCGGTAAAAATAACAGAAGTTCAACAGTATTAAAAATAACAGAAGTTCAACAGTATTAAAAATACCGGTAACAGAAGTTCACTTTTTTTAGCTTTTCAAAATCTATCTTTTGGATCAAAAAAACTAATAAATCTCAAAAGCATAAAAGTTAGGAATTTACGGATTTTTTAGATTTTTCACATTAAAATTTCCAAAAATAAAAACATTCTAATAGAACGTGTTTGTCCCTTATAAGTAAAACAAGTTACACTGGTGCAAAACACTACAATTTTTTTTCCCTTTAAGCAAGTTTTTTTTATCATAGCTTTTTAAAAGCAGTTTTTTGAACAAAAAACTCTGATACCAAACGGGAGAGTTATTCTCCTTTCTTTCAACTGTACTATGGTAGGTAATAAGTTTAAGCATGTTGGAATAAGACTATTTCTATCTATCCTTGCTTATATAATGTTTTCAGTAAATATAAATTATATTGGGCATGTTACTGTGCACCTTACGTAATTATAACTATGATTCTACGGTTCTTAATCGAGAAATAATTATTCATCAGTAAGAGAATAATGATACGTATGAAATCAGTGGGAAGAAGAAAATAGAGACAAGTTATTAGTATATTGAAAATAAAATAAAATTAAAGGTTATTCAGTTTGCAGCGTACGTACCTATAAAGATCTGTAGAGAGACAGAGTGTGTGTGTGTTTTAAGTTGAGAGTCAAAAGACAGACTTAAAAACAGAAGATTTGGTCCAACTTATTTTAAGGGTACAAAAACTAGTCCCCATACTTCTGAAATTTTAACCCATTTGGTTCAGGCACCAATTTTGGTTCATATCGTATTACCAACTTTTTTGTTTTGTTTTCTCTTTTAGAGCAATCATTAATTACACACTACCAAAAGGTCCTAAACCCCGGAAATTCAATGGTAATTATAAAAGTTATATATCAACTCACCAATCAGCACATTCCACAATCTACATCATTTGAGAATTATTTATACACAAGTATTCGGTCAATCGGTGGATCAATCATTTAACTTATTTTGTTCTCTAAAAAAAATCATTTACTTTATTTTCAATGAGGAGAATTATAAATTGTACAAATACTTATATAAGTATTATAGGCGTGTTGGCGCGAAAATATAAAATTAGTGAAAAGGTAGGTATTAGATGATTCTAGTATAAGTAAGATATGACAAATGCATATTGCAGTTTTATAGGTGGTTGATGAAAAACGAATATAGAAAAATAATTAAAAGTTTTGATATTTTTAATGTAAACTATGGCTATTGCATATTGTAGGTTTATAGGTTGTTGATGATAAACGAAAATGAAAATAATGAAAAGTGTTTGATTCTAGTGTATTATGCAAATACATAATGCATTTTTGATTTAAAAGGGTAAAAAGTAATAGGAAATTTCACTTGCGGATGTCATAGTGTTTTACGAAACATGAGGGTGAATTGTCATGGACAAAGGTAATATGATTTTACTTTTTTAGAATTTGTTTGCAGAGTTGTAAGCTTGATATGTTTAACTAGAATTTGACCGAAATTCAACTGTCACAATGTAGGACATTTTATAGGTCCGTTAAAATAAGGATCATGTCTCCGTTCAGGTCGGAAAACAAAGAACAAAGGAGAGATTTTAGTGTAGTCTATTGGTGATGTGGAATAATGGAAACAAACAACCGTATTACATGTATTTTTATATAACAATATTCCCCTATAATCATCGGTTCCAAGATCCTTTCCTCATTACTTACATTCAGAAAATACTAACTCGAGCATTATTAAAATTCAAGGGAATCTCCACTCATTCATTGACAGAACTTAAATCGGTTTTGGCAGGGGTGCTTTTCCCCGTTTCGACCACCTCCAGGCTCCTTGTCCGCGTGATACTACCACTCGGCATTTCCTCGTTTTCCGCCACTGCCACTTCACTGCTTCCAGACAAGCTTTTTGCCCGCTTGTGTTGGATCGTTTTGGGTAATCCCTTTGATGGAGAAGTTGCTAATAGGCGTCCAATACCATCAAACAAACTCTTGGCATCTGCAATAAAAGCATCTCCACCAGGGTAGCATCGACCAAAACATGTGACACAATGTGGATAAGCAACCTGAAAAAGGATACATGAGAAAAAAACAAGGGTTACAATTTTAGAATCTGTATCATTCTAGAAAAGAAATGTTAAACCTATTATCTAAAGCAGCTCTACAATATGCTGGGCACAATGATTTGTAATTCACTAATTCTAAAAAAAAAAAAAAAAAAGTATCTTTTCTGCTAAGCTACCGGAAGCAAGTTTTAGGTGAACATGATATTGACCAAAAGAATTGTCGAGAACAAAATTCGACCAAAAGGCATATCAAATGAGGAAAAAGGGCAACTGTTTACCTCCATGAATGCTCTGCAAAGTGAAAAGAAAAGGACGGACTCGTTTTCTTTGAGTATCCTAGTTGTATTATATCTCAATAAAGAATCAGAAACACCTCGCAAACCACTGACTAATTCTTGGGCAAGAACATGCTTCAAGCTTATTGGAGCACACGGACGCAACTCATTCATGGCCGCAGATACACCTGCAGCACAAGAGAATATAAAAAAGAAAAACAATAAGTAGCTTCTCAATAAGCTTTTGTTGCAAGCTGGAAATGTAATCACACATATCTTTTGTAAGAGAAGCAGAAAAATTGAAAAGCACATGGCTATCCGAACAATTTAGACCTCAACCACCTACTTCACGTTATACGAGGATAATCCCCTCTTTGTAGATGAGAGGGGATCTCAGCGAAATAATGTCAACGATCAAGCTAAAAGATGGGAAAGTGCCATTTTTCTTATATAACAGCCTATCATCTTATAAGGATTGGCACACCATACTGTTCATGATTATTGTCACCGATCTAAAAAAAAAAACAAAGTACTAAACCAACCGTTCAGAGACCAGAGTTCAGACACCATTTTATACAAATTGAACAATTAGTAAATTACCCAAGTGACCCAATTAGAACTCACAAATATAAAATAGTCTAGATCTTAACTTTGGATTAATAACTATCTGGGTCTTATACGACAACGTAATCAAACAATCAGTACAAAACTAATGCTTTTAAGTTAACTAATTTGCGTTCATGTACTAAATAATTTTGAGTGTATAGATTATTGTCTTAATTGTGAAACATAATACTTGTAATTTAGCGCACTAAATGTTAAAAGGCAGTATTTCCCCCCAAAAAAAAAACACATCTAAAATTACCATTCACAAATACAGCCAGAGGTGGATGTTCCATCAGGCTCGAAGGTGGAGTTACATCATCTTGAATATGTTCGCCAACAGTATGTCCAGAAAAACCAACTGGCGGTAGCGGTACCCATCGATGTGAGTCCAAAACTAGCTGAAATCAAAATAAAAGAGTATTAAAGCTGCTAATCTACATTCTACAGACCAAAAAAGCAATTCCAGATTACCTGAAAGTTATCAACAGCTGTACCGATGTTCTTCGAGAATAAGTTAAGAACAGCCCTGCACAAACCAAATCAAGTTCAAATAATAATACTTTCAACAGTCCGAATACAGAAGGACTAAAGATATATAATGCCATATTACTCTTCAAAAAGTGAAGGAAGCAAGCCGCGAAAATCCAATCCAACCCAACCAAGTCCCATTGCACAATACTGCCAAACATAAAGACAATGCGAGACTGAATTAAAGTATTAGATACAAAACCAATGACTTTTCAGGTAAAAGGGGATTAAAAAGCAGATAAATGAACTCAAACCAGAAATCCACATAAGAGGTTAGAAACATTGTTTTCTTTGTACGAGGAAAACTTTCAGCCAGTTACTATAGAAATTTGGAATTATTGTCTTTGGCATAAGGAATGCTTGTTCTTCGTTTTGGAGGGAAAACAATATCTTCTCTATTGGTCTCCCACTTCACGGTAAATTTCTAAAGTCTCTTTATTAAGGCCTTTAACATGACTATTAACAAAAGAACTTAGAAAGCAGGGAAGAACTACATAAATCCTTACATGCCATTTACTGTCATATATAGTTCAACAAACGTAAATTTCACACTGACTCTTAAAATACCAGGTTATTTTATCGAGTTTATACACTACAACAACAAAAGATATATTCAAGCGTGCATCAAGTGAAAACAGAAACTACTTCACTTACTGGCAACATGTAAAGATATAATTAGACTGGCTTCCTGTGGGTCATAAAAGATGTTGACGACCATATATCTATAATTTAAGTTGCTGGTTCTGGGCCTAGACTGAGAAATGGATTTTATGCCAGATAATCTGTCCATTATTCTATCCCCAAAAAGTCTGTTCAAGGTTGTTCACTTATTCTAAAGTCAGATTCCAGGATATCTGAAGTCCTAACAGGCCAACTCTCCAAACGTATTCCAAAATTGCCCCAGTTTTTTTTTTAATCTTTTCTACTCCATTCATCCCCACAATACGTGACAGTAAACAATAATATTCTCCTACAAAGCAATTAGTTATAACTCACACTGAACTCTTGTCAGAAACAACCATATAACATGAAATTAAAGCACGGAACAAGAGATGCCTACATAATATACTAACACATCACACAAGAAGGAAACAACGGAAAAATATTATCATAGAACTAAAGAACTATAAATAATAAAATTTTACCATGCATTGGTCTAAGATGTTTGATAAAGATCCACCTTCAGTTATTTTGGGGAGCATGACAATAAGGGTCCTGAGAAGAGAATTCATTTGATGCAAAGCCCAGCTAAAAAGCAATCCTCCATCATAGTTTTCCTCACTTCCAGAAGTATCGTCCGCAAATATAGCTCGATATTGGTTAACGACATCAAATAGATGCATTCTGTAGCAATTTACCATCCCTTTTAAGTATTCGTACGCATTTCTTTCGTCTAACTCATCGAGTATTCCAGTAAGCCACGCCTGACGACATCTTAAAAACTGCATTTTTAACAGATCAAGGTTGAGAACATTTAAGTAAAGTTAGTTAAAATTAAAAACATGCAGACCTGAAACGAGAAGCAAGTGTTAAGCTAAAAAAGTACCATCAATGTTCAAAACTATCTACCATGCTTATAAAGCGGCGCGCCTTGTTGTGTTATCTTTTTTCTTTGAAAAAGGGGATAGTTATGAGGTTTTAATAGGTAAGGATAAAGTTTGTAAATCGTTTTGGCGCAAGAAAGGATAATCGTTTGGCTTAATTTATTTCCTCAGCGAGTTTCGAATGTTAAAGAGTCTCTATGATAAGTTCATTAAATTCTCATGGACATACAAAACACAAAAAACAATCACACGGAAAATTACATCACATATAAACAGTACATAGAGATATCATAAAACTCACCTGCAAACGCATTTCATATTCATTAAAGATCCCTATTCGACGTAAATATCCAATTATACGAAGACATTCTGGCAACTGCCGTACAAAAAAACAATCGTCAAAAGGTCTACTGAGAACCAAAACTGTTTGCTCAACGTAATTATTCCTTATCATAGACACCAACTTACCTGAATGTTAGACCTAAGTTTGTGAAGAAGTTGAGAGAGAAGAGATTGAGTGGTCCGCTTAACTTCAGCATCAAGGGCTTGAATTATAGGGAGCCTAATAAAACAAATCGGAAAAGGATGGGAACATCTCAGAAAAGAACTAACACGGAGAAAGAAGAAAAATAGGAGATGGAATAAACTCACTTTGGATGCATAGTGGACAGTTTGCAAACATAAGCTTCCAAGTCTAGGGCTTCATCAAAATTTCCGTTCCTCACACATCTGTAGAGAGAAAATTACTAGTCAAACATGTAATTATTTTACAGCACAAGGAAAATGATACCGCAATTAATATATGGACACCAACTTATCACGTTTTTTGCTCAATTGTGTACACCAATCTACAATGTCTTGTAATCAGTACACTAACAAAAGGTTTATTGGTTAATCAGTATATTCTGTTAGCATAGGTTATTGAACAAAAGTGAACGAGATTGGCCAATAGTTTAGGGTAAAAAGTGATAATTATCACAAGTGATTTGAAAACGGGAGGTTATAATTAATTTAGACGTAGCTACCCTGATTGATCTTCTAACGTAAGTAGTGTATCAGCAAAAAAAATGATAAGTAGGTGTCGAGACCGAAATTCCATGATAGGTTAGTGTACAAAATAATAAAAACTAAAGCCTACTGATTTTCAGTTGCTAGGTGAAATTTAAGCTAATACAACCAGCATACAGTATGTCTTTTGTTTGACTATGTGATTTAATTTTGAATAGAACTTCATTATTTGTGTAAACAACTTACGTGTCCATAAGCTGTGGTATTTCAAGCAAGTCAAGCAATGTACTATGATTGGCTAACAATGTTTGGTTCATCTTCCTCGCCTCCAAAATTTTCTCTGCAGATTCAATGAACTCGGTGCAACCAGATGTAAGCTTAGGAATTTCAGTTATCTGTAATGGAAAAAAGGGTATATGACTACATAAGTGTGTGTAAAAATGGAAGAGGAAATCAAACCTACACTAAGTCGAGTATATGCACGGGACTTTATCTGTGCCATGATTTTGGTATGCAGTCTAACTTTTCAGCCGTTACATCAAAAATATAAATTTACTTTTCAGAATGGCAGTCAAATTCTTTTTTAATAGCCAGCCTCAAACCATATGAGTTAAGTACCTCTCACTTATGATGTGCATCAAAAAAATCAAAAGTTATCACTACCTCGACTTCTCCTTGTTTGATACCAAGAAAATAAACAACATATTTTACCGAGCCAACCTTTTAGAAAAGAGGAGCTTTAACCTGCCATTGCAAAAATATTTCACCAACGTATATATGGTATATTACATCTGACAACCTACATATTTTGAAGATAGGATTATATCGAAACAATAAGCCATAAAATAAACAAGTTTCTCCTAATCCTCCAACGCTAACTAATTGATGGTGCTTGGTAACCATCCACTAAGATTTTGTAAAGACAAGGTCTTTTCCCAAGGAAATGTACCTAGACGCTATTTTATTACTTATTAAATAAAGAGAAATGCATAAATTGTCATAGGAAGGATTAAAGTACCATAGACTCCAAGTGTTTGTCGACAGAAGAAACCTCTTCTCGGATAGCTACCAATGCATCTGAAGCGGAGATGAATGCACGGTAATTCCCCACGGCCACCTCTTGCATCTGCCGCTGTATTCTCTCTGCATCCACCCTCAGAAGTTCAGGCTCCTGCAGTTTGTATAAATCATTAAAATTAGACATACATAAGGGCCTGTGTAAGAACACTTCTATATAAGTTTCTCCTTTGTCTAATTTTTGTTATTCCAACTGATAACAAAAACACGACCGCGTTTAACATGTGTGTGGCCCGTTTAACATACAAATCGAAAGGAGAAAAAAAAAACACCGACAAATAAAGATGTAATCAATTTCTTAAAAAAATGTACGAAAGGGCCTGTGTTCAGCAATGCTGCTATTTCCAATTCTCTGTACTCAAGTTTTTCATTTTTCCAAGTAATAAAGAAACACACGAAAGGGAACGCGTTTGAGTTTCGAAACGTGTCTGTAAGCAAAAACTGTATGTATTCTGCAGAGTGGGAAAATTTCGACTGCCAAAAGAAACAAGCATCGTAGTTGCATCAAGAAAAATATGTATGTGTGTGTGTGTGTATTTGCAATTACAATTTTGTTTCTTTTGGCAGTTGAATAAAATATATGAACCTATATGTATCTGCAAACCCAGTAGCGGAACCAGGATACGACTATGGGAGGGGCTAAAATTTTGTGGGGGGTATAAAATGCTACAATAGCATAGTATTTTTAAAAATACATGGAATAAAAATCATAATATCCTCAAATTTTATCAAAATATATGGTGCTGTCCCAATATGCAATCACAGAAATAAAGACGGTAATAGAAATTTATTAGTCGATTTTTAAGGGAAATAACGATAGAAGAGCTTGTTTGCCAATTGCTGCTATGCTTCAATTCTCCTTTTTCATCTATAAAAGGTGCTAAACTCTAGAGTATGTGGAGGACTAGAAACCTAGAATAGCAAGATTATAATCAAAACATGTGGCAATAAAATAAATAAATATTAAAAAAATAAAATGTAATTTCCTATGTACTCCTTTCGTTCCAATTTACTAATAATCAATTCTCCTTTTTTCACTATAAGAGAGGCTAAAGTATGGGAGGACTAAAAACCTAGAGTAGCAAGATTATAATCAAAACACATGGCAATAAAATAAACAAATAAAACGTAATTTCCTAATTCCAATATACTCTTTCCGTTCCAATTTACTTGTCCGGTACGAAACAACTACGTGCAGATTCGACTTATAAAAAACAACTAATACCCAAAATGCCGAAACAACTACTTGCACATTTGACTTGTAAAAAACTACGAATACCTTAAGTGCCGAAATGAAATTTCAAAAGTCCGTAACATAGTTTAAAATGTCAAACTATATTAATTAGATTTTAATAAATATATATATTAAAAAATCAAATATTTCAAAGAAACCAAGCTTTGACATAGTTTTGTAGTGGAGAAGTAATTAAATCGAAACTGAGGAAATATAAATTATCATTTTATCAATATACAGTATATACTCTATATAATTATTATGCACTACATACAATCAATATGTAGGGGAGCTGTCAATAGGTGAATGAATTAAGGATGAAATTAAATATAATGATTAAAAATCCGCAAACAAACAAAGGAATAGCAATATGCAGTATATACTATGTATATATTATCAATTCAGAATTTTCAAACAAATATGGGAATGGGGAAGTTAATTCCGAAAATTATGATTTTTATTTATTTGACTTAGTTTAGTAGTAGATAGATACATATAAGAGAGAGAGAGAGAGAGAAACCTTGTGAAGGCGATCGAGAGTGAAGGATAACAGTTCAGAAACGTAAGGCTGTTGAGATACGGAAGCTAATGGTAGTATCATTCCATCTCCTCCTTCTTCTCCGACGTCGTATTCGTCGTTTATCTCCGCCATCGTCATCGCCATAGCCACCGCCCTGTGAATTAGTGCGATCTGTGTAATATTGAAAAGAAGGTGAAAGTATCAAGTTAAAGAGTTACTCCTAAGTTACCCGGATCAAATTCCCTAACCGCCCAATGCTGTGTGTTCCCCGGGCATTGTTCAAGGACGAATGTCCTGTCTCTTCCATATATCTGCAATAAAATAATAATAATTAGGTCTGAAACAACCATCAACAAGACCAAGAAAAGAAAAGGCAAGGGAAAGCCACTGATACATGGTGAAGCTACAATCATCAACAACTCGAATGTTGTTACCGTAGACTTTATTGATTTGTAACCGTATTATAGAGAAATAGTGGCAGCGAGCCATGCAGGTTTTTGAATAACTGGGTGTAGAATTTATCTTCTAACTTCAAAAGAGTGTGAAAGTATGGCATGAAGTATTGATGAATACAGATTTTAAACAAAGAGCAATATCGCCACAGTAAGCTGCTTTTATTCTAAGCTCAATTAAAATCCCTAAATTCACAACACACCTCTGCAGATTAACTAAACCACCAAACTATCACCTCCCCTACATCATCACCGCACCATCACTGCATATGTAACGTTTAGGTACGCAAAATTTGCATATTCAAGAAACCCTCGTCGAGGATCTTTTTTGCGGATGGAAGGAGTATAAATTTATATATAAATTATAATTACAGATATAGATATAAATATGTATATAGAGAGAGAGGGAAAACTTAAGCAGGATAAGCACGTGATTCTATCAACGTCCAATAATCCAAGATTATTTTCTTATAAACTGCATCAAAACAAGCTCTAAAAATAACCAGACACTAAATCTTTGTAAAATTTAACTAGACTGCTATTATAACCACACAACATATTTACATACAAGTAGCCAAATAGAAACGACTGAGTGATCAATATACATGCATAAATATGTGTGTATATATATATATGTGTGAAGAGAGAGAGAAAGCTTCAGCAGTATGAACACGTATATTATCAGCCTCCGATAATCCCCGATTATGTTCTTATAAATTACAGTTAAACGAGCCTTAAAACTAACCACACACGCACTCTGTATAATCTTACTAGAGTGATCAATACACACACACATACGTATATAAGAGAGAGAACTTCAGCGGCAAAATAATAATAATTTATCAGCCATTAATAATTCCAGTTAATTATCTTATAAAAACTGCAGCCAAACAAGCCCTAAAAACAACCACGGACACTCGCTCTCAATAAAATTTACATACACCGTTACTATAAGTCTATAAAAACACAAAATATATACATACATATAACTGCGTGATCACTAATTCATCATACACACACACACACACACACACACACATACACACACATAGAAAGATACATACATACATACATACATACATATATATAAAGTGAGGGAACCTCAGTGGTATAAAGACGCATTTTATCAGCCTCCGATAATCCCTGATTATTTTCTTGTAAATCACAGCCGACGATCCCTAAAACTAACAACAGCCAAACTCATCGTAAAACCTTACTAAACCGCTATTATTCCCAGAGTAGGAGTAAATAAGTGATGTATAAGAGGGAGAACTTCAGTGGTATAAACACGTAATTTTTATAAGAAAATAATAATTCCAGGCAATTATCTTAAAAACTGCAGCAAAACAAGCCCTAAAAATAACCACAGACACTCGTTCTCCATCAATTTTATATATTTAAATACATACATACATACATACACAAGTAGCCAAATTAGAGAAAACTGCATGATCACTAATTCATCATATACACGCACACATACATACATACATACATACGTATATATAGATACATACAGATAGATAGATATAGAGATAGAGAGAGAGAGGGTGACCTGGATTCTTGAGTCTCGAGAATCGATGAGAGAGCGTGTAAGACGACGGAGCTAGGGTTATCAGGAGACGAGGTGATCTTATCCATAAGTTTCTGTATCTTCTCCAACATAATCTCCTCCTCTTTATCCTCCTCTTCCTCCTCCTCCGGAAGCGGCGCCGGCAACTGCTCCGCTGCTTCGGCGGCGGCGTCCATAGCGTTGTTCCGGTGTTAAGTTTCGCTGTGTGGAGGTGTATATATAAATATAGATATATAGATACTGTTATATAATTTGATATAACTTAGAGAGAGAGAGAGAGAGAGGTGGTACAGAGTGAAGATGGTGGCGTGAGTGTTTTGTGTTTTTATATGTGGGAAGAATGGAGTTTTCGGTCTCGAATCATCACTTTTACCCGTTTACCCGATGTACTGACCCAACTTGTTCATAAATAATACAGGGCTATTACTCCAAATATGGTAAGAAATATTTATTTTATACACCCCCCAAACAAATTCACTTTAGTCTAGGAAAATACTACAGAAATAGTATTCTTGCAGATTTGATCTACGTTTTCAAATATCTCATTCCGAAAATAAATAAGTAGTGTAATGCAAATACTTGTTAATAACTTAATAGGTATTGGACTACACAATTTAACAATAGAGGTGTTAAAGCTAGCAGAGAATGAGAAAAGTCACTATTAAAATCAATTTTCAATTAATTAATTGAATTGGATTAAATTTAGTCTATAAAACAGTCCACTTTAACAATGTACATTATTTATTTAATTAGTCTCGCTTAAACGTTTACTAGGCGTTGAGGCTTGGTATGTCATTGCGATTAATAACATATGCTTTGATATGGGTCAAAACGACCAAGATATGTTTGGTTTTTATATAAGAATTAACTTAAAAAATCAAGATTTGCATTTCACATCTGAGTTTTTTCTATGCGTTTATATTTATTTTGGTTTATGTTTCACTGTTTATAAATTGTTACTATATATTTTCTTGAATTCTTGATATTATACCGATAAATAATAATGTATAAATGATTAATTTAGGTTGTTACTACATATCGAAATATAATAAAAAATGGAAAATGTTTTGATATGGATTTTCCGCCTATGCCCCGCTTAAATCCCACCTATCCACCTAGGCCCGATCTCCCATCATTTTGCATTTGCTTAGCGGTTTTTTAAACCTCAACATTAAAATTTTGTATGAGTACAAATTATAGGACCAAACTATAAAACTTTATCAATCGACGTCCATTTGAATTGACACCTTGATTGTAATTAATTACACTAAATGCGTTTTTCTCCGTTTATAAAAATATTTAGTGTACTTAATTACACACTTTGTGAGTGAGTGTTTTAAAAACAAAAAATGTTTGTCTAATGTACACTCTAATACATGGACGGTTCTTCGGGGCCCGAGGTGTAAAAAATATGTTGAATACAAAAAAATAGGCTCTAATGTAAAAATACTTCTTTTTTTCTATGTTCAACATAGCATAAAATAAATATAAAGTCAAAGACAAATGACATTGGACAATAAAATAATTTTTTATTTAATCTTCTTTGGAAAAATACAATGGGTATTTAGAAAATTTGATAATTTCAAAATAAAAAACTAACATGATTTGAACTCATAAACTTCCAATATCGTATCGTCCAATTTCACCATTACATCACCAACTTTTTTGTTTAACTAAGTGGGTTATCAATGTATAAATATCAAAAAAATAATTAATTACATATATAAATAAAAATTAAAAAAATAAAAAATCATCGCGAGATGATCACGACCATCCCGAGTCCGCTGGTCCGCCCCTGCTCTAGGATCATCATCGTCTATATACACCTCATCAAAATCTGAGTGAAATTTCAAAAACTAATCACATGTTACTCACAATACTCTCTATTTTCATCTTTAACTATAACCACTCTGTATCTTTATAAACCAAGAATGACGGTATTATATTCATAAAATAAAAAACAATGTTATATGGACCCCAATTTAAAGTGTTCTTAATAACTAAAAAAAACATTAATATTTAATATTAAAAATAATTAAATATTAATATAAATGATGTCTTAAAAAGATTATGTTGAACCATGGGTTCAATAATTGATTTTGATTATAAGTTAGATTATGTTTTAATGATTTTACGATTTCTCTATTTCGATGATATAATGCTTTGTCTTTTCCAAAAAGAGAAAATGTATATTTCAGGACGTCAGAAAGATAGAGCATTCGATAAGGAAGCCAAAGGTTCAAACGGAACCAGAATCGGAGCTAAAACGAAGAAATTACAAGCATTCGAAGTAAAGCGGGAATACTGAAGATTGCCAGAAAACGACCGATCGTCTGGACAAAAACGACCGATCGTTTTTGGTCCAATTTCTTCCAGTGAGGTCGTCTTTTAAACGATCGGTCGAATCTATAAAACGACCAATCGTTTTCTGAAAACGACCGATCGACTGCAGAAAACGACCGATCGTTTTCTGCAGATTTCAGAAACAACTTTTTAGCTTTTCGTGAATTGGCAGCTTTAACCATTGGATAAAACCCTCAACTCATACCCAACGGTCATAATTCAGAAAACAGACTTTTATAGTCTTATAAACACACCCCTTTCACTCTAAAAATATACACAATCAATCCTTCAACCTCTCTCCATCTTAAAACCCTAAATTCTCCATTGATGGAGAAAAAGCTCTAAAAAGAGGGAAATTGAAGAGAAAGGGATACAAGCTCAAACCAAGATCGAACAACATCAATTATCACAAATTAGCTTATTTAGAAGCAATCAAATTGTGAGAGTTGTTTTAATTTCAACAATTTTGTAAAGAGCAATTTATAAGCTCATTTGTGAGTGAGTGTTTGGGTAGAAGCTTTTAAGCCAAAGTGTTGGTTAAAAGTTCTAGGTTAAACACTTAGGTACTCATAGATTGAGGGGGAGTCGTTGACTCGTAAACGTGTTCACTTGCACTTGTATCAAGAGTAGGAACCTCGGGTAGAGGGTGAGCAAATCGATTGATTAGTTCGATAGGATTTGTAAAATCGGAAAGAAGAATTTTAGTGAAATACTCGGTAGCTTGAATACCAAGGAGATGACGTAGGCCGATTTGCCGAACCTCTATAAATCGCGATGTCAATTTCTTTTCTTAACTTTTACTTTCCGCAACTTATATTTTTGTGATTGTGCGCATATATTAATTCGTTCATATATTATCATCGCATATTTATTGTCACAAATTTATATTGAGCTAGTTAGGTTGTTAATCACGCTTAGAATTTTAATTTTGCGAAAAACGCCTAAAACCTTATTCACCCCCCCCCCCTCTAAGGTTTAGCCACACGGGCCAATAATTGGTATCAGAGGCAAGACTCTTGCATATAGAAATCTAGCGATTTAAGAGTTTAGATCCCGATGGCTAACATGCTTAATTTCACTTCCGGTATTACTTCATCGCCCAATACTCCACCATTTTTTTATGAGGTAAATTATTCATATTGGAAAGATATGATGAGTATGTTTTTGCAAAGCTATAATGTTAAACTTTGGATGAGAATAAAAGTAGGATATTCCGCACCTACATCCGAAAATAGCGAAAACCCAATCCGCGTAGAGGACTTAGATAACGCTCAACTAGAAGCCTACTCTACTAACGCTAAAGCGATGTACGCTATTGTTTGTGCCGTTTCCCCTAACGAGTACAACAAAATTTCCGCTTGTAAAACGGCTAAGGGTATGTGGGATAAGTTAGTGGTTATGCACGAGGGAACTAACCAAGTTAAGGATTGCAAACTCCAACTTTTAGTGCACGACTACGAGCTTTTTAGGATGAGCGAGGGAGAAACTATTTCCGATATGCTTGCTAGATTTACCACTATTACTAACGGACTAATGTCTCTTGGTAAGTATTTATCTTGTAAGGAAATGGTTTGAAAGGTGATTCAGAGCTTACCGAAAGAATGGGAACCAAAGGTCACCGCAATTCAAGAGGCGCACGACATGAACACATACACTCTTGATGCATTGACGGGTTCACTCATTACTTACGAGATCACCCTCAATAGTCACAAGCCAATCTCGAAAAAGAAGGAGATAGCTTTCAAAGGAACAACTTGTGACGAAAGCGATGAGCTATCCGATGACGAGAAAAATTCAACACAAATCATTCGAATCGTCAAGGAAATACTAAGGCTTAAAGGCAAACGCAAACATAAAGGTAAATCGTCAAATACTTCAATTATTTCTAACGATTTTGTTTGCTATGCTTGTGGCAAGGAAGGACACATGGCGAGAGATTGCGTCAAGAATCGCAAGAGCAAAGGCAAGAAGAAAATATCCGCTTCAAGCTCTAGCGATAGCTCCGACCAAGATGAAGTCGCTCATCTTGGTTGCTATATGGCCATGGAAGACAACCATGAACAAAACCTCTCATCCTCAAGCGAAAGTGACAACGATGAGGTAAAAGATTTATCCCATGATGAATTAATTCATATGTGTGGAATCTATTCCGAAAAACTTTCTAAGCTTGTAGAGAAAGTTAAATCTCTTAAAAGGATAAATTGTTCTCTCAATGAAGAAATAAGATCCTTGAAAAGAGATGAAATTGAAAATGATTCTATTTCGAAATCGTCATTTTCTTTACATGATGTAGATGACGAAAAGGAAGACTTGAAAGATAAAAACAATGATCTCGTTATTCAAAATAAGTCTTTACAAACTGAGATCAATTTTCTTAAAAATGAAGTGTCTAGACTAACTAAAACTCTTTCAAAACCATCTTCTTTAGATTGCGACTTATTAGAAAATTTTGAAGAGTTAAAGGATACTTTCGATAAAGTTAAAAGCAAAAATAAGGTTTTGAGTTCTCATGCTTTTAACTTAAATGACAAGGTCAAGCTTTTAGAAACCGAGAATGACACTTTGAAAACTAAAAACAACGAGCTTGTCGTTTCCATTGAAAAACTTGATTTAACAATCTCAAAGTTTTCTAATGGTAAAACCGTTTTAGATAAAATTTTGAGTTGTCAAAAAGATTTCAATGACAAAAGTGGTTTAGGTTATGATTGCATTAGTTTTAATACAAACAAAACCCACTTCGTCAAAGCTTCTAACATTTCTAAAACTCCACCCCGCCTAAACAAGAGGTTGTTTTTACCAAAGGGAGTACTTCCAAGATTTTTCAAAAATCTTTTAATGATAGAAAAGGTTTAGGTTTTCAAACCAAATTGGATACTCCGAAAAACCTTCCCAAAACTTCGTATAATTCTCGTTATGCGAAAAAGTCTAGGCATTGTATACACTGTAGTAGAAATGAGCATATTTCTTCTAGATGCCCTTATCGTTTTCGTGTTAGTAGAAATGATTTGAAATGGGTAGTAAAGACCCAAGTTACTAACAATGTCGGACCCAAAAGAAATTGGGGACCAAAGGACAAAACTTGTGTTGTAGGTATCTCCGTTCAAAAGGAGAAAATCAACAATTGGTTGACAACACCGGTAAAATTCGAGGAAGTCACTAAAATCGACTCCACCATCAAAAATGAAGTACCATTGATCGACAAAGGTGGAAGGCATACCAACAAATGGTACCACTTATTTGGACTTGGAAACGCTCAATGCAAATGCCATTAGAGAGCGGACTCAACATCGCATATTCGGTATACTCTACTCTATAATATTTACGTATATGTGATTAGTTGGGGCATATGCATCATATAACATTTTACATGTTTTGGTTTTTCTTTGAAAACCCTCCACATTACCCCGTATTTTTTATTGCATTTTGATAATGCCAAAGGGAGAGAAAAATGATATTTAGAGAAATGCGATTTGTTAAAATGGAGGAGATATTTTTTATATACTTGTAAAATCATCATTATTTTGTCATAATCAAAATGGGGGAGATTGTTGAACCATGTGTTCAATAATTGATTTTGATTATAAGTTTGATTATGTTTTAATGATTTTACGATTTCTCTATTTCGATGATATAATGCTTTGTCTTTTCCAAAAAGAGAAAATGTATATTTCAGGACGTCAGAAAGATAGAGCATTCGATAAGGAAGCCAAAGGTTCAAGCGGAACCAGAATCGGAGCTAAAACGAAGAAATTACAAGCATTCGAAATAAAGCGGGAATACTGAAGTTTGCCAGAAAACGACCGATCGTCTGGACAAAAACGACCGATCGTTTTTGGTCCAATTTCTTCCAGTGAGGTCGTCTTTTAAACGACCGGTCAAATCTATAAAACGACCGATCATTTTCTGAAAACAACCGATCGACTGCAGAAAACGACCGATCGTTTTCTGCAGATTTCAGAAACAGCTTTTTAGCTTTTCGTGAATTAGCAGCTTTAACCATTGGATAAAACCCTCAACCCATACCCAACGGTCATAATTCAGAAAACAGACTTTTATAGTCTTATAAACACACCTCTTTCACTCTAAAAATATACACAATCAATCCTTCAACCTCTCTCCATCTTAAAACCCTAAATTCTCCATTGATTGAGAAAAAGCTCTAAAAAGAGGGAAATTGAAGAGAAAGGGATACAAGTTCAAACCAAGATCGAACAATATCAAACATCACAAATTAGCTTATTTAGAAGCAATCAAATTGTGAGAGTTGTTTTAATTTCAACAATTTTGTAAAGAGCAATTTATAAGCTCTTTTGTGAGTGAGTGTTTGGGTAGAAGCTTTTAAGCCAAAGTGTTGCTTAAAAGTTCTAGGTTAAACACTTGGGTACTCATAGATTGATGGGGAGTCATTGACTCGTAAACGTGTTCGCTTGCACTTGTATCAAGAGTAGGAACCTCGGGTAGAGGGTGAGCAAATTTATTGATTAGCTCGATAGGATTTGTAAAATCGGAAAGAAGAATTTTAGTGAAATACTCGGTAGCTTGAATACCGAGGAGAGGACGTAGGCCGATTTGCCAAACCTCTATAAATCGCGGTGTCAATTTCTTTCCTTAACTTTTACTTTCCGCAACTTATATTTTGGTGATTGTGCGCATATATTAATTCGTTCATATATTATCATCGCATATTTTTTGTCACAAATTTATATTGAGCTAGTTAGGTTGTTAATCACGCTTAGAATTTTAATTTTACGAAAAACGCCTAAAACCTTATTCACCCCCCTCTAAGGTTTAGCCACACGGGCCAACAGATTAAAAAAAACGAATGGGTTGTATACATATAAGGAATATTTGGTAAAGATGAGAACCACAGTTTTAAAATGTATTTTACCTTGAAACCATATAATAGATTTGTGTTTTACAAAAGGTACGAGGCTCATATGTCATTACTATCAGTGCAGTCAGTTATTGTCTACTATTCGCTCATACATGCGAAAGCTACCCTATTTAACCTATATGCCTTAGTAAATTATGCAATTTTGTTTTTATGTATTATAGTAAATTGTGTATTTGTTTCCTATGTCAGGAAATTTCTTTATTTCTACCGATATTATCTATTAATATAAAGATTTAAATTTATATAGTTTGTAGAGTTTGTAACACCACATGTCAAAAATGTGTTTTTCATCGTTTTTGAGTTTAGAGCATGAAGCAGCAGCCTAAAAAAAACACGTAACTAGCACATGTCCCGGGTTTATTATAATTATTATCCTGAAATATGATAGTCTTTTCGTTAACTACAGTGAAATATAAACTATTCCTTTTACCACCCTCAAGTTTAGTCTCCGTTATTTTTTTTTTTTAAAAAACAACTCAAGTGGACGGAAAAGTCACCACGTGACCATTTTACAAACAGATTACTTATGTACACCTAAATTTAAAGGGAAAACAAATTAGGTTTAGTGACTCCAACTATCATACATTAATAAAATGGAAACCAAACTTATGACATTAACAATTAAGATACCAAAATATATATATTTTCCTAAATTGGGGACCTCCGTCAATTTAATTGGACGAAAGTTAAATTTAAATACTATTTCAGTCCCAAATTTTATAAAACATATGAATTTAACCCGAAAATTTTATAATTTTATATTTTTAATATACCCATAAACAAATAGTTATATATACATACTCATAAATATACATAAAAAAGAAGAAGAAATACACAATTTATATATATATATATATATATATATCGATATAGAAAAAAATCAATTTTTTTGAATAAAAATTATTTTTTAAAAAAAATTAAATTTTTTGAAAAAACTAACTTCTTTTTTGAAACAAGTAACTTCTTTTTTTTAAAAAAAACAACAACTTATTTATGAAAAAATTAACTTCAAAAAAAAAGTTACTTTTTTAAGAAAGTAACTTTTTTTTAAAATATTAACTTTTTAAAAAAATATTTTTATAAAAAAAGTTAATTATTTTTTAAAAAAGGCAATTCAAAAAGTGCATACCTTTTAAAATATATATTTAATTTTAAAAAATATTAAAAAAAAAGTTAATTTTATATTTATATATATTTATAAATTGTGTATTTTTTTTTATATATTTTTGTATTTTATGTATACGTATGAGATGTATATGTAACTATTTGTTAACGGGTGGGTATGTAAAAAATGTAAATTTATAAACTTTTCGGGTTAAATTCATATGCTTTATAAAATTTGGGACTGAAATAGAATTTAAACTTAACTACCGTCGAATTAAATTGACGGAGGTTCCCAATTTAGTAAAATATATATTTCGGTACCTCGATTGTTAATGTCATAAATTTGGTCTCCGTTTTATTAATTTATGATAGTTGAAATCACGAAACCTATTTTTTTTTTTTTTAAAGTCTACATAACTATTCTGTTTATAAATTGTATACATAACTAACCTATTTATGGTACTTTTTCCTACGATTTTTCGTCCATTTAAATTGTATTTTTGTAAAAAAAATAAAAAAATCCCACGTGTCACTGCAATTTTGACTCAACTTGAAAAAAATATTGATGTGACAAAAATAAAATCATGGTACGAGTAAATAAAGAAGTACAAAAACGCTGGCTTGTTACAGTCAACTTGTCCATAGTAACCAGCTATGGAGAAAACAAACTCATCCGATACATCTTCTTCCTCTCTTGATATTCTTCAAACTCATTGGATACAGTAAATATTCTCATCCAAACTTTATTAAATTCAATCCTCAAACCTTTTTTAAAATTTCCTATTTTTCTGTAGAGCACAAGAAGCATTGAAGCGCAACCTGATCACCGATAATGACCACACGTGGCGGTTCCAAGAAGGAGGTGATGACGTGTCATTGAGGTATGTGGGCGGTGTCGACATCAGCTTCTCGAAAGAGGACACGTCACTGGCATGTGCTGCGCTCGTGGTCGTAGATATAGAGCAGGCTCTAGAAGTTGTGTATGATGATTACTCTGTTGTTAGGCTCATTGTGCCTTATGTTCCTGGCTTTCTTGCCTTCAGAGAGGTATATTATTATTGTTAATTTATATTCTCAGTTTTATGTACATCCTTTTCAAGCTCAGCTTATTAAGTCTTTTTTTTTGTGGGAAGGAAAATTATTGTAATACATACTTTCGGAATTAATTATCAAAAACCCGAATTTATGGTTTTTGTTTAAAAACTAGTACATATCAACGTAAGTTAAAAACAAAAAGTAAAAAGAATAGCATCATTGAACATATGTACCTAATTTAGAAGAGATTTTAACCATGAGTTTTTCAGAATTAAGTCTCCAAATATGTACTCTAGTAAGCAATAATTTTTCCTTTTCTTTTTAGCTTATAGGCTGCCGCTTGTTTAATTTCAGAAGAACTATATAAAAATGCAGTTGGCTTAAAGTATTTTGTTGACTCTAGGCCATCATACAGAAAAAAGCAAAAAATTATGTTTTCAACTTATCAACTGCAATATGTTCATGGGCTCAATGTTCTAAAAGGCGCAATACAGGTTCTAGACGGAAATAGCTCACTTAGCACCAAATCCCACCTAATTCCTCTTAATTACCGCCTATTCGCCTAATCCTTACCTAAATTTTCTTAATCACCGCCTAATCGCCTAAACCATGCCTAATCTACTGCGTGCCTAGGTTCTGCCTAGTTTCAGCCTAGACTTGCCTTTTAGAACACTGCATGGGCAAGATTCATATCTATCCAGGGGAGGAGCACCCATACGAGCCCCCAAAATTACAAAAATGCGATTTTTTAATGTATTTTTTGGCGGGGAAAAATATAGAAATGGTGTAATTTTGCAACTACTATATATTAATATTTGGTTTGGCAACCCCAAAATAATAGTCTTGGTTCCACCTTTGTACCGAACAGTACACAATTTGTGGAGTGTGATGGTAATTTGTCAGGTGCACATCATATGATCTAAGTTTCATGGATATTAATTTTGGGCTTCTTAGATTTGAAAACTAGATGGTCACAATCAGCAATGAAGGGGAACCTTGAATATGATTTTTTAAAAATTTAGGGAGTAACATGGTAAACAATACACATTTTGATGGATAAGAACGTAAATTTATCAGACTTAACTGATTTTTTGTGGATTCGGAGATTAAAGGCCTAAGCCTTGGGGTCTTGCTCCTGAACGAGTCTTTTTGGTTTTGTACCTAAAAATGTGAGAAGTTATAATCTATGGGATAGGGTTGTTACTTAGGTTCAGATAAGCCACCTTAGTACTTGAAAGGTTTAGCCAAATTTCTCTATACGTATCGCTCTAATTCATTCCTTTTAGTACGATGTTCTGTAATGAGCATACTTGTTTGGTTGCAGCTTATAGGCTCATCTTTTTTTGCTTGTAGATGTATTCTATACTGTTTGCCACTAAAAAAATCCAAGGTCTTTTTGGTATTCTGCCTTGGATTGATTGGACCTGAAGTAACTTGTTTTCCTCTAAGTTCAAGATACCATCTTGTTTTCTTAAAATATGTATCCGAACAACCACATAGTTGCGAGAAAGGGCAATGAAAATGCAATCTTCCATAGAATGGATGTGGAAACCAGAGGGTTAAACTTCCCCGCTTTCTACCAAAGTAAGCTAAAGTGAATGCCTTCAAAATGAACTAACTTGAGGTTACAAACGTATTATTAATTTACTAGGATTGAGACAGGGTATCTTGGTTTTTTTACCTTTTAGTGATGTGGAGAGCTCTAATCATCACAAAATCTGTTCTCAAGGAGATCAGCTATACTAGCCAATGCACAATATTAGGAGAAGGTTTATAGTAAAAGAACAATATACCCTATCTACGCATGTCCATATACTTGCATCATTCCTAATCACTTTGTTAGATATTCTTGCCGTGGATTGCAAAATACCCAGTTCTACCCATGCATTTTGTTGTTTAAGAAATTATCTAGTTATTTTCCGCAAAGACAAGGCTATGTTACTCCTTACTTGTATACGCGTTAGGAAGCAAAACAGCTGCCACAAGGGTAAAACTAGCACTTCGAGCTTAACTAGTTCTTTATTAGTATGTCCAAAACTCGAATTTATACAAAAGGAGTTTCACCCCCTCTAGTCCACATCAATAAACTTTTTCTAATTGTATCTAAAAAAGTGTTTCCTTTGCCATAGGCCCCAATTCTTCTCCAGCTTCTGGAGAAAATGAAGAACAGTGATCACTCTTTCTATCCCCAGGTGCATCTCTCTTCCTTCGAAGTCATTAACACTGATAGGTACTTCCCAGTTTTTATAAAAATATTGATTTTGGTTAGTCGTTTCTGGTGCTTTTAAGATTGTTCTTACCGTCAAATTCAATTGACAATGCATTTCATAGATATCGGTCATAGAGTTGTTAGATTGATTGGTATATGAGCCGTAACACGTGAATTTTTTCGCCTGGTAACAGTTGCTGATGGTTGATGGCAATGGACTACTTCATCCGCGAGGCAAGTGTAGTCAACATTTTTTGGTTTTCTTAGATAAATAAGCTTTTGCGTGGGACAAGTACTCAAATCTTTTGGTCATTTTACTATTATATAGAATCAGCTAAGCTTAGGCTTTGTGAGCATTAAGTTTTATTTTTGAGAGGAATCAGAGAAGGGAGTGAAGGTATGATACTCCATGTGATATGCATGCACCAGACTTGCAGACTCTCTGAGTATTATGTTTTAATTTTGAGAGGAATCGGAGAAGGGAGTAAAGTACAATACTCCATGTGATATGCATCCACCAGACTTGCAGTTTCTGGAATTTATCAGGAAGCAGTCATATTACATTTTTTCCTGTCGTCTACATAATTATCATTATAAGTTGAAAGAATGTCCTCTTCTGCCATTGGCTAATTGTAATAGAATAAACTGGTTTGCTTTGAGTCAATTTCGACTGTTCTATGAAAGAGGTAGAGGAAATTTGAGTACTTTTCTTTCCTTAGATTTTACTTGCTTCACTTTTATCCTAAAGTTGGTAGTCCTTTGTGGTGATTTAGTTGTTCCCTTTTTGAATTTTATCAAATGAATTTCCAGAGTAATTACAGAAAAATAAGTTTCTTGTGCAGGTTTTGGTTTGGCTTGTCATCTAGGCGTTCTTGCAAATCTTCCAACCATTGGAGTAGGTAAAAACGTGAGTTTCTTCTCTTACACCTGACACCTGTCTTTAATGTTTTTATTATCTTTCTAAAACACAATTCAAATTGAACATCCTGTTAATGTCAGAGAAATTTCACTACACATGCACACACAAACACAAAACGTGTATCCCAAGGTAGACCCAATTTTATGTTGTGTCAAATCTCTTTTATTTTGTGTAAGAAAGGTCTTAGGACTTTACTTATACCAAGAAAGGTTTTTGATTTAGCGAACTTGAGTGCAGTTGCATCACGTTGATGGTCTGAACCAATGTAGAGTGAGGCAGCTTCTTGAAGACAAAGGAAGCTTTGACGAAGAAATTTTCACTTTGATAGGTGATTCTGGTCAAATATGGGGAGCGGTAAGTGATTATTTTTTTGTGCGTTGGCTTGGGAGGTTCCTTTCGATTTAAAGATTAACTAGAAGGTTGTAAGTTATAAGTTGTTATCTCTTTCCTGCCTTACTTTGTAGGCAGAATCTGCTTATGTGATGTTTGCTACATGTCGTCCTTTTGTGAAAGTATTCGATATTATTCATACAACGAGTACACAAAATGATGAAAAATTCTCTCAGAATTTACTAATTGAAGTATATAACCATGTTTTGATATATGATCATTGGATGTGGTGGACAAATATTTGTTATGTGAAGTTAACATTAATTTAGTAACCTTTGCAAGCAGTATGAGCATATTATGACTGAAAATTCTATAAAAAAAAAAGGTGTTACCGAAATGTTCCAGTACATTATCATTGTGAAAAGGCAGTTAAATACTTGTATTCTCTATATCCTTATTTTAAGGGTAATTTGTTTTGGCTACCATCAATTTGAATATAAAATACGGAGTCAGTACGGGAAATTAAGGACATAATGGCCATGGAAGATAATATTTCTTTAATTCTATTGGCAATCCTTGTAGTTATTAAATATAATACCAGAAAGGAGCCCTGGTGTACTGTGTTTGAAGATCTGGAGTCGCTAAATTGTTTTACGATCTCTTGGTCTCACAGCCATGTGAGGTTATTTCATTAGATGTTTGGTCCTGTCCTTCTATGAAGCTCAAATAAAATTTATTTTTAGTATAAGTTGAAAATGCATGTTAAATAGTTAAATTTGATTTGATTAGTTTGTAGCACAGAGAGTTTCTCTCCTCTGGGAGCTTTAATACTTAGTTTACCATTTCAATTATCTAACAATATTTAGTTATTTACACTGTCATGGGCAAATAATTTTTGATTGAGAATATGTTGCAACTTTTAATTTTATACCACTGCTTAGAAGCACCTAATCATTTACATCGAAACTTCCGCAGGCAATGAGATCCACTCAAGGGTCATTGAAACCCATATACATATCGACTGGTCACCGTGTATCTCTTGATACTGCTGTAAGGATTGCTAAATTTACCTGCAAATATCGTGTTCCGGAGCCTATCAGGCAGGTAAATGTCTCAATGTTTTTTTTTCAATTACTTAAGTATCGCTGTTTTAAATTTTTCCATGTTTGAAATAGTATTTTACTGACATAAACTGGAAGATTTCATTGGTCTGCGCATTTCATAATCTCTGGGGCAGCAGCCTTTTCTAACTTTCTAAAATTAGCTTTTCCCTTCATATGATGTCAGTGTTTAAAACATAGGCATTGCTTAAACTTCCTTTAGTAACTCGTGTATTTTGATCAAATTCTCAGATAGGCAACAAGGTTCTTTTCATGGATAATCCAAATTCATTAGTTTCCAAAGCAGTTTCTCTTCATTCTGAAACAAGACTTGATAATTTGTCCTTTCAGTGAGTTATTAGCCTAATGTATACAAATTGTTAAGTACATAGACATTCTCAATTGACTCGGTTTCGTCTTTTATGACTCTTCTGCTGACAATGACATTTTTATTGCTCTTTAACCCTATAATTTATTTTGTTAAAAACATTAAAGGATCTCTGTGAATCTAATGAAGTTCCGAAATTTGGAACCGGCTTGTGTCGTCAAGGAGGTCCTGGCAAGTGGCTGTTTTTAAGTAATGAAAATGATGTTAGCTATAAAAGAAATTGAATTTAAGTCGCACTTGAGTTTGTAGAGAGCGACTTCGTGCCTTTGTATATGTGGACGATCTTTCTTGGAAAATCATACCTTGTTTCTCTCAGAATTAATCAATTAGTCGCTTCACGGCCATGTTTTCCTTAGTGGAGATATTGTAATATTTTTACTTCTATCTTCTAATTACCAGTGTGACTTTTTTCCACAGGCTGATATTAGATCCAGAGACTATCTTCAGAACCATCTATAGTTACACTCATACAACATGCATCTGGTGGTTAATTTATTTTTCGACTTGATGCGGGTTTCGTGCTACCAAAAAGCTAGCAAAATAAATATGTACAGAGACTAACCACCAAACCTGTCTTATCCTAGAGTTGCATCATGAGTTTTCTGTTTCTCCTACATTTTCGGTACATTACAGGCAGTAGATATAGAGAACCTATATGCCAGGCCACGATGGTTATCCTACCACATATTTTACTTCATATTTCAGGAGCATTTTATTGAGCCTTCTAAGGTTGTCATATTTTTGTGAAGTATGAGAAGAAATAACTCATGAAGGCACAGAAGGGCCAAAACATGTATATTGTATACTACTGTAAAGGATATATATCGAAACTTGATGAGGGTTTTGAATTGTGATTTGCTAAAGGATTTTTTAATTTAATGATTGTTCCTTATTAATATATTGTTGTGAAGAAGTGTTTCTTCAACATTGTCAATCTGCTCCTGCTTTATGTGAATAGCGGATTGTTTCCCTTTGATTCAAATCTTCAACTTTTCCTGTAAATGCTGTGTTGATTTTAAAATGAATTAAGATCTAAACAAAGTCAGAAATGTTGTAGGATATTATTGGGGACTTACTCTATGGGCATTTAGTTGGGCCTATCTTGGGTTTTTCTACCATATGTAACCCTACCCTCTATTATATAAAGAGGGTTATGGGGTCTCTTGATTTATCTCCCTAACACTTATCAATGAATAAAGTTCCGTCTTGTTGTCTCTCTCTATATCTCTAATATATCTATACTGAGCTAATAAGACTCACAAGAAATATGTTTAGGGATTTTTGTCTTTGCATAAGTTCTTTTTATGATCATGAGATAACTAGGGTGTGTAGAGCTTTCAGCCTTTTCCATCTCTACTTCTGCACCTGCAGTTACTAATACATATCACTAAGCCAAATATTAGAAATGTAAGTGTAATCAATTGTAAACACAAGGAGCGTAACTGTTTGTTGGCCTAGGCTTCTTTATAATATATTGATGATGATGACAAAAGTTGCAAAAATTAAACAACAAGAAGGAATTATAGGCAAAACCGAAGCCAACCAGTTACGGTAATTTTCAAGGAAACGCACACCGTGGTTACATAACCGAAGATGTGACTTTTTCAGCCTTCCCAAGTTTCATAGTACCTGTAATCACATCACTTGGCTCCTTTTATTTGTACACATTTGTTTGCCTAATTGCCTATTACTAATACTACCTTAAAAAAACAGAATGCATAGGAAATTAAAGAATGGAGACAGCTTTGACTGATGCGAAAATATAAACTGATGTGAGATCAACTTAAGTCAATTAACAAAACATTGATAAAACGCCAGTTCTATACAGCTATACTTCACTACTATAGCTTTTATATCTACGTATAACTGATTTGCTTGCTATGCTCACTACATGAAATGAAAGATACCAATCAGCCGGCTCAAACGTCTCTGCTTCGATTTCTAGTAAATGAAGTTGTCATATAATCCAGAAACTAGCTCTCATTCATGGTTCGACTTTGTACTAATATGTTATGGAGTAGGTATCAATTTTGTCTACTTAAAAGCCATTCCTTTAGACAATAGGATACTCGGTCATTATTGTAATTAATAATCATGTCCCCTGAATATTGTAGCAATATGTTGTATTGAGTTGACTTGTTTTTGTTATCCAATTTGCTTGATTATTTTGTGCAAAGTTATGAGAGAAGAAAGTATTTTAAATTATTCAGGTAAAAAAATGAATGACAAATTAGCAATGGTTGTCGTTTGGGAAGAGTAAACTTAGTACTAGCAACTTGGGATTATTTAGCAACTACCAATTGTAATATGGCTGTCACATCTTTCACACTTTCAACACTCTCTTTAAGATGAAAGAGTTCAATAACGATGAAAAATGGCCCATCACGCATGAGAGTTGCATATAATGAGTAGGATTTATCTTTTTTTTCTACGCTCAATAGTTCAACCACTTTGACCAATGAGGGGGGAGTGTTTTCATTATATATTGACTTTGAAATACAAGAAGGCAATACAGTAGAAACTCTATAAAATAATACACTTGGGACCACCAAAATTTATTAATTAAAAAAGTTATTAATTAATCGATAAATTAATAATTATTAATTTATATATTAATTAATATTTTATTAATTTATAGTAAAATACTTAGTTTACAAACAAATTTCAAGCTTCCAATTATTGAAAGCGTTATTGGAATTAATAAAGATGATATCGATGAAGAAGATGATGAAAGTTCTACAATGGAGCCCCCTTCGCGAAACGAAGCTATTAAAGCGGCAATCACATTGAACAATTTCTTGTTGAGCTATGGGAAAACAACACCAGAAGTTATTACCATGCTAAGGAAAATTAGAGACGAGATTCAAGGGGAAATTGATTTCAACAAAAAACAAAAGACAATTGAGTCATTTTTCAAGAAACCTTCGTAAATCATTCATGTAATATGCTATATATAAGGAATTATTAATTTATATTTTATATGGGGTCTAAATAAATTATCAAAAATGTATTATCTTATAATTTTAGCGAATTATTAATTTAGCACCCTATCCCCGAGTCGGGACCGGCCAAAAATATTATCTTAGAGAGTTTATTAAATAATCGAGTATTAATTTATCGAGTTTCTACTGTAATTGCTAAAGATTTTTATATATAAAAAAAACAATAAAAGATATATTCTCATGATTACATATCGGTGGACTCCCAATCCAAACTTGCAGTTTAGCTTTGACACTAAACTGTTTCTCTGGTGCATATGATGATAATATGAGCAGTTAAAAATAGGCTTATGCTTTATGCTTACCGAATATCGAATAGGATTAATACAGACATTAATGTTACAAATCATGTTATTTACTAAAAATTAAACCTATTAAAAACTCAAATAAATATATTGGAATCTTAATTAAATCTACACTAAATTTAAATATTAATTAATTTTTTTTTTGTATTTTTAGTAGATTGAGTTTTTATTACGTGGAGTGACTTGTATCTTGTACCATCCCCACTAATACAGCCGTCGTCTGTATCAAGCATAACAGATCTGCATACAGCTCAGACCTTAAAAATATGATAGAAATTCTCTAGCGTATGTTTTGCAATGATATATGACATTGCTTCAAACGGTGACGTTTTGTGCAATTTTATTGTTTACATTGTAAAACTGTTACATTTATTTGAAACCATTTTACCCATGCATCTTTAATCATACACGCAGAAACGGTAAGACCCCAATTTAGTAAGCATTAAATTGGAACCACTAACCTATAAGTGACCTATTTTTTCAATTACATGCATTAAAAAATTACTTGGTTATTGATTAATATCACTTATATTTCACTATAAAAAAATATACAAATAGCTACGAGAATTGTGACGGGTTTTTTTGTGACGGGTTTAATAGATACGGGAATTATGAGGGATTTGTGACAGGACCGTCAATATGTGACAGTTTTGTAACATGATGGTCAATTTGTGACAGTTTTGTGATATATTTGACCCTTATAAAATTAATATTATTTGATCTGTTTTTCGCTTTTGTCTTTGATTGAAGAACTGCTGTTTTGAAAGATTGATACCAGTCATGGAGATTAATTACGTCACCATGCTCCTGAGCTAACATGTAACTGTAACCAAACGATAACAGGTTGGTTCAAATTAATTCCAGTAAACAACTTCCATAATAGAATTTGGCAAACTATGGTTATCTAACTATTTTACAAGCATTTAATCAAGTTGCTACTTAATTGTGTATTATAAACATAAGATCCTTTTACTGAAACTCATCCATTTTCTAATAGTCGATAAAGAATAAATTATCATTTCAAGAATATCAGGTCAATTTCTCAAGAATATCCATTCTGTATTATAAACCGACTGATCATATACGTTTTACCGAATGTAACTACATAAGTATGTGAAGTGAACTTACATAATTGAGGTATCATGCATGCACGGAGATGGAAAATGGCCACTCTTGCTACAGCAATTGCATTTCAGAAACTAATTGCATTTCAGAAACTTGTGGAATTCCAAAAGATCAGCCTGTACTGCTCGCCGAGGATCACCTATAAAAGCCTAAAATAGTACACATGTACACCGTTATGCAGAATCACAAGGAAAACATCACCGTTGAGGTCATATAATTATAAACAAAACACTGAAGGCAATATCATTCTTTGCCATGCTCCATTTTTACGCATACTTACAGATTGAAGTTTCGGGACATCCTTAAAGCAGCTAAATTCATGGAAAGCCATGCACTCTATTGGCATCATGTACTTCTTGGTCCAAAACATAAATTTTTTATTATAAAAAATTAACTTTTAATATACATACTACAGAAGGGAATAAGAATACGATACAAAACGACATAAACAATTCACTGTACTGGTACAAGTTCCTAATATATTAAAAGCATAAACTGTTTTCTTAACAAGTACACAAACCTTCGAGATGGAATGCCATTCAATAAGTACATCAACAAACTTAGAAAAAGACTAGTTAAAAAAGTAAAAAGAAAATGCCTACGTGAGCATGTCTTTTAACAAGGCAGCAGCCTTCTCATTCAATGTTTCTTCATCCTTCATGTTATTAGAAGTGAAGGGATTTTTTTGTCTCCTGTTACATTATTAATGTCAAATTATGTGACTGTTCTTGAAATTCTCTTAAATAACTTAGTTCATAATAGATCAGGTTTATCTGGTAGAAGCTAAAAACTATGGCTAAGGCCAAAGAAATGTAGAAAATAAAACGTGGTTCAAAACATAACCAAGCACAAAAGAGCGGAAATTCTAATACAAATAGAATGATAAACTCGAAAATTTTCAATCAAGAAATGAAATAGAACGAACTTTGATGTATCTGTGATCTCTTGTTTCAACTCCTCTTCATCTTTAGATCCCAACAAAGACTTCAATTTCCTCACTTCCCTTTGGATCTAAGGAAAAAGTTAAAAAAGTTAACTTTTTAAGTCAGGCTTAGCCTATCATGCATGACATTTATATTTGGAAAATCTAACGAAGTTAAGATCAACTGCTCATGCAAATTGTCAAAACTCAAAAATAATACTCTTAACACGTTACACACTACCTCCATTCCCATTTGTTATTCCACCAAATTAGGGGCACAACAACAATTGCATAATATGTCTTCCAAATTGACCCTTGCCTTTAATGTTTAGTGTACAAAACGGGACAAAAAATGCAAAACATATAAAAACAAAAATAATGGAATAGTATAATTATTGCTACTATGAAACAATTAGACTGTGAAAATATATATTGTAACCACTAGTAAATAACTGCTACAATTGTACCTCCGGAATGCCCTCTGTGTGATTTTCCCAACTACTAAGCATCTGTTGTAAGATCATTGGCGGCAGATTCCTGGTACAACTAAATTTTAGAACTAAAACAGAAAATCATGAAAGGAATGTGTTACATTGTAGATCCCCGGTTTTAGAAGATTACAATTCATGATTTTCCTAAAAAATGTTCACTGCATTTTGGGTTTGGCAATCGTGTACAAAAAGAGTAGAAAAATAATAGATACATGTATTCCTCTAAAGCGATTCGCGGACAAATATTGGCAGGTCGATTGTAATCTTTTAAGCTACTAGCATACTCAGAGGTGCCAAATACTATGATAGGTAAAAAGAGCATAACTGCAGACATTGAGAAAGGAGATGTCATGATAAGAAATTAATTAAAATCGTAAAATGCCTACTGAGGATATGGATTGAACATGTGAACATATAAATGAAGAAAATTATTGGCACCCACCTTACCTTACCAATCACCTGAGAGATAACACCACTGTTTAGTGATAATTCCTACACAGGGTGATCATCGGTAGCTTTTCGAACTTTTGATCCTACTCGGAAGTCAGAATCGTAATTCATTGAAGGGTATAGATCTGGATTAAGTGCCTCAGAAAACAAATTTAACAGTGTTATGTGATCACTTCTTCCAGCTTCATACAGACACTGCAAAAAAGTTTCCAAGGTTTAGATTCAAAAATATCGGTAGCCAGTAACTCGTATTAGAAACCCCTATGAAGCAAAAAGGTGAAAAGCTTTAACAACAAAAGAGCAGAGTTTTTCTTTTTGATAAAAAAAGAGCAGAGTTTGAATAAGATAAACATACAAAACTTTAACCAGAAAGGACCATGATACTTTAAATTAAGTGTTCACCATAACCACAGAGCTCCACATTTTTTTGTAATTTCTTCATATTAGACAGGTCTTGAGCAACAAGTTCTCCTTTTGGTTCCGCAAAAACATTCCTTGTGAAAGATTTAAAACCAAGAGAACAATTTTGTTATTATTCTCTAAAGGCATAGTTTGATGATGATGATGATGATTCTCTAAAGGAAATAACTAATATCTTTCATTATTCTCAAAGAGGCCATGAAACAAGGAAAAGGTATTTAAGATTGGTAGTTGTTTGATGTACCTCTTACAGGATTGAATTTCTAAATCATGCTTAATCAGCGTATCTGGTAGAGATAGATCTGTTTCAGACAATATATTCTGAAAAAGACAAAAGCGGCTTGAACAAGGATACAGAAGCTTACATCATCGAAAAGATCAGGAGAATTTCAATACGACAAGATAATAAGTCATTTATCACTCTGCTTTTTAGTAGTTAATCCTTTTAAGACATATCGAGAGAATAAATATATATGTTTTAGACAATTCAGATTACCGATAGAACTTCATCAAAAAGTTTGATAAAGAAGGAAAGTCACTTCCCAGGATCCAGTGAAGCAACAAATTTGTTAAATTAGCATAATCGTGTGCTTCACTCTTTCTCCACAACCACATTACAAGGAGAGAAAGAGGGAGAAAAGGCATGCAGGGGCGGAACTAGGATGATATCGTTTTTTTTTTTTTTTTTTGGGGGGGGGGGGGATTGCTACTAGAATTTTAAGAAAAACAACGTTTAAATAATAAAAACCGAGTTTAAAAGTCTATTCTGAAGGTTAAAAAAACGAGTTGGTAATTGTAAAAAACACAGTAAATTTGAAATTCTGTTTTTTTTTTGCTAACATCAAATGAAGTATTCGAAGAGTATTTGTAAATTTTAAGAAGAAAGATAGAAATATAGGGATGTTATTGAAAACAATGAGCAATGAAGTGTTACTCATGTAACTAAATGAACATGAAAGAAATAAAAAAGAATAAGTTGCGATGCTAAAAAATCGAACCAATGATCTCTTATTCAATCTTAGGTAGCATTACCATATGAGCTAAGCATGATTATATATCTTATGGGGGCTATTAATATATAAAACCTAATTTTCTAAAAAAATCCTATAAAAAAATAGTTTTTAAAATTTTCGGGATGACGATGGCCTCCCCTGTCCCCCCCTAAATCCGCCACTGAAGGCATGTCTACTAATGATATAGAGTATAAACATATGGAAACACTTACATTTTTCAATAAAATTAAATGATAACAAAAATATACCTGACTATCTTCCTTGAAAACATGAATGAGCGCATCGCTTAGAGGCTCTTTGTCAGTGTGCTGGACAACTCCTATCTGATGAATCAAATGGAACTACATCACATTTGAGTTAAAATAAATCACAATGACTGATTCAAAACGGGTGAAATTTAGAACCTACTTTTAGGGCTCTAATGAACGACGTTAATGCCCTATCCTGTCTTAGAAAATAATTTCTTAAAAATGTTGCCACTTTATGTCCGATACTGAAATTTGAACACTGTTTCACAAGAACGGACTCAATGATTGCGTCCATTCTCTCTGTTGGAGAACCCAAAACGAACTTATGAGGGGATATATATGTTGTAGCGAATTTGAAGGAAGTATATTCTTTAATGCATCAATATTTGTTGCAACTCCAAATATCAAGATGACGGGAAGCTTCAACGCCCATTCGCTGGAATTAACAGTATCATTATCTCTAATTTATTAAAAGCCAAACCCGTCAAGAAAAAAAATGACAAATGATTGTTCGAGTAGAAAAGCAAAATATTACTTTTGTACCCCGACTTATCAAATTTTAACAATTAGTACACCAAGCTACACAATATTGGCCAGTATCTAAATCCATTAGATAACAAGCTAAACAAATCGAACAACCGTATTCAGTACCTTAACCTATCACTATTAACAAGTGTTAATGACGAATTTAAGTCGGTATACGAATTGTTCGATTTCGTGTTTGTTGGTGCTTAGTACAATGTACGCGTAATTGAACGGAACAACCAATACACACTTAGTGCTCTGAGTTGAAAACGTAACACAGATGTACTAGTTTTTTCAGTTTGTGCAGATTGGTATATAAATTGTAAATTCTGGTAGTATGTAAAAAGTGTTCGCAAGTCATATTTTCCCTGATCAAAATGACCCCCGCAACAATACCTCAACAGGAGAATAAATTCAGATAAGACAGCACCACAGCATTTTTGCATATCATCAATAATAACAACAAGTGGGTGAGCACAACTCCCTTGTTTCGACGGCTTTTTGCTGGTAAAGGATCATTCTTTCATCTTTCGCTTGGAATTCCCCGAGGACTTGGCTGACGACGAGTTGAGAATCGGAGTGGGCGGTTAGATGTGTGCACCCGAGGTCATTGGCAAGAACCATCCCATACCAAGATGCTAATATGGACAGATCAGCCACCTAGACATAAACATGTTAAAAATACAGTATGTCAATATTATACTATATAACTAAGGAACTAAAATTACAGAAAATGTAGAGGCACTTACATCCAGGCTAAACATCATAAACTGCTTTAATAGACTTCTGAGGCAGCCAGCTATTCCATTCTTGGCCGAGAAATCAAAAGAAGAAAGGCTCGCCACGTGGGGCCCATGAGTTTTCAGCTTTACACCAAGTTCCTCAAATGTCAAAATATCGTCACTAATTCCATATTTTCTGATAGCCAATAAATGGAAGAACAATAAAGAAAAGGATCAATGTTGAAGGCAAACACTGAAGGAGTAGAAAGTTAAAATAAGCAAACAATTGCTACCGGCGTTCAACGTTATCTTTCTGTACACTAAACTATTATTTCGATAATGAAGACTAACCTATTAATGAGCATGTTTGATACACTAACCTAATCTAAATAGATCAGTTATAGTATCTCAGTCAAAACTAACGGGAAAACCACAAGTTAATATAAGCACTTTTGTACACTGTTGGCATCATCACATTTGCACACTATGACACTAACCTATTGGTTAGCTATAACTTTTGTAGACCAACCTTTGAATAAAATAAAATAAGGGAGTAAACTGGATAAGAAATAAACATTATAGGTTAGTGAACTAATTATACAACATCGTAGGTTGGTGTATAAAGCAGAAAAGCGAGACGAGTTTGTATAAAAACAAAAAAAAGAAAACCGGTCCATTTTTGCATCCACATTACAAATTGTAGTATTCTACGGTAACTTACTTGTCAGGAGAAGGCCAGTGGGAATGGATTTGACTAAAGGATCAGTGGCAAATGGCAATTGGGTAAGCTCGAAAATATACAACTTGATCAGAAGCTCTGCATGACTGAATTGCTGCAAACGACACTTGAACCCAGCTACACACATCATCGTACATGGCAGCAGTTGTATTTCTAAGAACTTCCTGGGATATTTCACAATTTAATCATTTTATAAATCATTGTGAAGCATTACACATGGAAAATCCATAATCATGTGCTTTGTATACTCCATTTTGAAATGAAAGACACTAAAGCACAAGACTCTTCTATATGATCACAGATTTTTGGTAGAGTCTTGTAAGGCCACAGATATTTATGGCAAAACATCAACTATCCGTAGATTGTACACAGATAGTGGGTTTGTTTGGATGCAGCTATTAAGCATAAAAACTGATTTCTTGAGGTTCGAACAAGAGCTAACTCCATTAATCATCTTAAAGCTTCTAGTATTTTTCAAGCCAAAATCGAGAAAAGCTCAGCTTTCAAGCTCCTGAATAAAAACATCAAATTTTTATACAAATAAGCAGTAAGATATGATCTCAATAGCTGCAAGCAAACAAGGCCGATTGTAGTCTTAAACTCGGATGGTTGTAGTTTAAACAGTCGTATCTAAAAAAAAATTATGTCCATGAATTACTTCTTCTAAACAAAATCAAAATAAGATAAAAGGAGGTAACTTGGGACAAACCCTGATAGTGTATTCGATTTTGGACCAGATACTATGGAAAATGTCCAGTTTGGAATGGTCATCATCACTATATTCGTCAATATAATCTTGATCAGGAACCTCAGATTTGTCACAACTGTTGGGAGAATATTGAGTTAAATTTATTCTTCTCCGCCGCCTTGGATCTTAACACGGGTTTTCTAGCGGAATTACGAGGACAACCTTTGTGCAACACAAAAAAAGGCTGCAGAAAAAGAAGACAAAGGAACATTTGTTCATTCTTCGCTTCGACTAGAGTCATAAACTACCAAGAAAACACATTACGACATAAACTCGTTGCAGATGCAGAAACTCTGCGTTTTGACAATTCTAGCATAAACTTTTAAAAAAAAAATTAGTTCTAGCATAAACTTGATTGTGAAAGTTTCGATCCATAAGTAATAAAAATAAATATTTCATTATTATATAAAATTAATATTTATGTTACACTATAAATAGAAATAATCCGGTTTTCAAATTAATTATGGAATTTGTAAAAACACATACTCCCATGTCATACTGTTTGTCAATTAATAATATCAAAAAGTTAATTATTCAATCAGTATCACATCTTTCTCATCGTTAGTTATCAGTTTGATTGTACTCTTTGTTTTTTTGTTAATTATAACTTGTATCAAAATTGTCGAAATGAATTTTTTTAAAATATAATAATAAAATTTAATATTTAAACTATATTATCAACTTTGAAATTTTTTTATTCCGATAATTTAGATAAAATTATTAACCGGTTAGTTTCGTAAGGTTAGTTTCGTAAGAGGACAATTAAATAAGAAGGGATGCGTATGAAATCAGGTACAGTGGAATAATAAATAAATAAATAAAATAGAGAAGCAGTGCCTGGATATAGCGGTGAGTGTTGTCAGTATCCATTGTTGCATACAAAGTCAACATATGATGATGGTGACAATATTTAAGCCTAGTTTGTTTGTATCCAAGAGGAAGAGTAACGCCGTTAGATGGGGTATATTCAAAATAGTAATATAAATATACTTTATACGGTCCATAATAAAAAAAAATAAAAACATAATTTGTAAAAATTAATTAACAAAAACATAACTTACACCTATTATATTAATAAAAACATATTCTAATAATTTAAATTATAAAAAACATACGTATATATATTTATTATTTCTTTAATTTTAATCGTATCATAATCTAACATCTCTCTCTAATCTAACCCTGCTCTCTCTAATCGCACGTATTTCTCTCTAACACACGATAATCGCACATATTTGTAACACATGCTCATCACCATCTCTCTCTAAAAATGACTAAAAACTCATAAAATATTCATATGCTAGTTATAAAACGTCATACCATAATTTTAAAATTTCATACCCTAAATGTTCAGTATCACAATCAAATATCTAAAAAATAGTTCGTACCCTAATTTCACAACTTCATACCCTAATTTTAAAACTCCATACCCTAATTTCAAAATTTCATACCCTAATTTTAAAACTCCATACCCTACATATGAATTTCTCTCAATATTGTACATACGGATTCTGCTCTTTCAACTTGAAACCACAAGGTTTACAATAGTTTCAAAACTCAATAAATAGAAAACAATCTCACTAATTCCATATATTTTTCATATATTACGGGGTATCAACCAGTTTAATATTTGTATATTACGTATGTATATATCTGTATTTATATGTATATGAATGTCTATATAATCTAGATGGTGTTCGGTAGTCAGTGACGGGTTTTAGAGATAGAGTGGGATATAAAATAAATATACAGAGAAGAATGGAGGAAAGAGAGAGTAAGATCAGATAGATACAGAGAAGAATTGATGAGAGAGAAGAATGGAGGAGAGAGAGTAAGATCATATATATATAGATAGATACAGAGAAGAATTTGTGAGGGAGAGAAGAATTTGTGAGGGAGAGAAGAATATATAGATAGATACAGAGAAGAATTTACGAGAGAGATAAGAATGGAGTAGAGAAAGTAAGATGAGAGAGGGAGAAAAATAATAGAATAAACAGTATTAAATTTGTTTGGTATGTTTTTGATAATGAAAATTTGTTTGGTATGTTTTTGTTAATTTAGTTTAAAAAGTGATATGTTTTGTTAGTTTATCCTATACAGAATTTAATTTAAAATTTAAACTAAATTATTATATTGATTGTCATACTCTTACAAAAATTAAATGAAGTTAATACAATATTTACACCCATTGTATTGGACTTTATAATTGCCTGGCAACAATTTTACCATTCATTGTTGGTTTGTCTCATGATAAATGGTGATTTGGTGTTTAGTTTTTGTTTCGGTGACTATATGTTAAAAATATGCAGGGTTGGTCAGAGAATTTTGATATACAGGAATAAAAAAATATTATGCCTGTTGTAATACACTATTAGCTACGTATATAGGGAGACAGAAGTAGAGAGAGGGGAGAACAACATGATCTTTATTAATGAAGGAATATGTGAATGAATGTAAAATACAAGACCCCTAGCCCTCTTTATATAGATAGAGGGATAGGGTTACAAGCCCAACTTGGGCCCATAAAGTATAAGCCCATGAGTCCAATAATCTCACAACACTCCCCCTTTGGACGTCTTGAATTCTTCGTCTTCATGCAGTCGATCTGAGTCGAGTTCATTCGCAGTGCTAAACACATAAAAACCTTAGGGCCGGAAAACCCAATGTGGGACAAAACCGGTACCTAGGAGAAACTGTGTAGCCGAATGATATAGGCCGAAATATCATGTAAGTAACTAACCACAAAACAGTGTGCCTCATCAAAACCTTGCCAGAGCAAACCCAATGGGAAAATCTCTAGTCGAAGGAAAAAGAGTGCAACAATGGTAGTCGTAGGGATCAACCACAAAACAGGTGCCTCATCAAAACCTTGCTAGAGTAAACCCAGTGGGAAAAACCTCTAGTCGAAGGACAAAAGAGTAAACAGTGGTAAGAAGTATACAACAGGATACTCTCCCTAATTTCGGCAATCTTAAGTGAGATAAGATGGGAACGTGTCTCGCTAAAAACCTTGCCAAGCAAAACCCAGTGGGAAAAAAACCTTGGTCTAAGGACAAAAAGAGTACACGAGCATACGACTGGATGCTCCCCCTCACTTGCACACGACAGGGTGCGAGGATTTCGACTAAGTAGTAATTAGTGCAATAAGCATTCACCTGGATGCTCCCCCTCACTTGCACACGACTGGGTGCAAAGATTTCATATTTCAAGAAAGAAAACGAGCATTCGACTGGATGCCTCATTTACTTACATACGACTGGATGCAAGAAAATCTAACGTGGAATAGAACGAGCATTCAACTGGATGCTCTTAAACTTCATTTGTGAAGATTAATTTCGGCGAGAAACGCTAAATAGCATAATGTAGTCATGTCTCTCTTGATCAATAACAACAAGTTGTCTTCTATGACAAGTGTTTTATCTGGATCGTGAGACAGAACATATGTAATTCAAATATGACTAATACTAGCTCGAAGTCATATACACTCTCTAGTCGTCTCATAGAGCACGAATAGATCAGAGTGATTCACTTGGAGTCATTCCAAGACCTCCAAGATGTCGCCTTATTCCTAATGGTAAAGACATACCATGTTAGGAATATCCCTTATGCGGGTCTGATAAGTAACCAGCATCGGTATAACCGAAAAAAGGTTGCGTTAATTCGAGTACCGAAGGGGGTAGGTACACTCGATGACGCAAATGGGATAAGACAAGCCCTCATCCACAGTTACCTTAAGGTAATGGGAAAATGTCTTTTATGCCATTTCGATGGCAGCGTGTTAGCGCGATGCTGTGTCGAGCTATACCATTCACAGCAGACGAGATGTTCGTCCTAGCACATTAGACCAAGTACAATAATGTGCTTATTGTACTTAGATATGAACATCATGGTTCAATATCTCTTCATCGTCACATCAGGGACGGAATGGGTCTATATCAATGTCTAGTGATCGAACGATCATGGGAGAATCTGACGACTTAGCGTCATGATGAATACAACGTCATAACACCTTCTGGGTGTAGTCTGAATCATGGACTTAGATTCAATCTTTACGGGAGTCGATCATCAGGCCGAGTCACTACCGTTTCTTCCCAAGATCCTTCATCTCGAAGGCAAATCCAAAAATGGATCGCGTAATAAAACACGCAAGGGCATAATACGTGTTCAAGTATCCCAAGCTAATCAAGTACTCACTTAGGCGGTATACCACATCCGCTCGGATTATATTAATCCATATAGTGAACGTCTCAGTTAATTGAGATCGTGTTCCGTGGTCAGGAACTACTTGATTTAAGCATTATGAAGTCACACAGGGACCTTCATCTATATCGCTTTGTCTAAATCCCTATAGAGATAAAACCGTGACCACATTCATGGCTGCATACTCAGTTTTTCGGAAACTACTAAACTGGTAAAGTAGGGGACTGTTATAATGTCCATTACAAGGAAATCAACCATCTCGTAATCAATTCCAAGGTGTGAGAGAAGCCATGCGCTACTAGGCGAGCATTCTACAATCTCATTATTCTCATCACTTTTCCTTACGAATAACCAAATAAACGAACTCGTTTAACATTGGTGGTGTTGGAGCTACAGGTCCGAACACACTTTCGCTAAGGAGTCTACTTGGATTGCAAGTTTCCATTAGGTCAGTCTATTCTACGTTGACTTCAGGCAACGGTACATGGTTCCCTGTCATAATTTGCTCATATTATCAGTCGTCACCGAATATATGAACAAGTAATCAATGACAGTCTCGTTTCGCTTCAATATCGTCTAAGATATCATGATCGACAGATATTTCGAGATTCTTAGGATGAAGAGGAATCACACATCTCCTAGATCCTTTATAATCTCGTGCGACGAACGAGTTTCAGTTCACCACCTCTGGGGCTGAACGAATTAAGAACCGGTCAACTTCCTCATATCTTAGGAAGGATGACAGACTGACGGCCGACGGCAGCGTCCTTTGCTTGGCGGGTTCGGCCAAAAGCAACGTGTTACGACAGGAACACGGCGTCCGACAGGGACGTCTATCCTTGCAAGCATTTTGCAGCAGGTATAAATGATCTCGTGACATCTCATAAAGTCATTAAATGCGTTTGGCATTTAGTTAGACTTGAGGGAGTCTATGCACTTACTTATCACTAAGTGCAGTTTTGGGGATCAAGCTAAGACTGAGTGGGTTATGCCACGTTACTTCACGTCGTTCCTTATTAACGGTAACGTGCAAATCTCCCCCTAACGACGGGGAGAACAGTCTTAGCGATGTCACTTTCGCATATCATGCGGTAAAGAGATCGCTTGCCAAGGTTACTCTATCAAATGATAGGCAGGAGATTCATAATCGACTTATGTCCCCTTCAGAGGTCCATATTTTGAACGCTAAAGCGGCTCAATCAAAATATTAATTAATCACTCTAAACACGCGTTAATATGAGACTTCTGGCTCATAACCAGTAACCAGCTGGTACGCATATGGTGTTTGAGTGTCTATGGGCCTCATAACGGACCAATGCAGCAAAATAGCATAACCCCATACGGAAATATAAATCTTGGTGCGCAAGACCAAGAAATGCGTGCAATCATTTGCAGTCGCATCATCAAACTTTCCGTGAGTCCATTTGGGTCTGAACATAATCGACAGGATGTTCAATTTCAATTTCCAAACTCAAGTAATTCAAATCGAAATTTCGATTATTACTCTTCGGAATTATCAAGTCGGCTAGACTTTTCAGGATAATCCGGATCATGAGCCATCAACTTAATGATAGGGCTAAAAATTTGGAAAATGCTGCATTTATGTGGACAACATTAAAATGTGACCATATTGTCGATGCATCAACCATAACCATTTATATTTATGGTCCGTCTTATGGTTGGATAAGTCCACAATAACTCCTTCAATTCTTTACAAGAATTCTACGAGTTCATTTCGTGATCTTTACACATACTAGTCTTTCAAAGTGAGCATTAGTGGCATTAATTTCGGATTAATCACGAAATATATCCTCAAAGAGAATCCAAATGCGATGCGATTATAAATCAACTATCGTCTTTTGACCCGGGAATATCTCATCCGGTCAATGCCACAATATCAAAATGCTCTAATCAATCGACGACAGGCGAATGATAGTACAGACAATCATGTCTTAGCATCTAAATCATTTATCATTCGACGACAGGCGAAATGATAAGGTAACTTTAAATGCTTTAAAGAATGTGGTAGCAACCACTTGAAAGACATTTCAACTCCTCTAAAATACGCTTTTGGTCGTATTGAATGGAGACTATGTAAAGAAATTTTAATTCTTTCATGAGCTATTACCAGATAACGCTGGTTTTCTCGAATATTTTATAACTCAACAAGGTACAACAGGACCTATAGGAGTATAACGCCTCATATTTGACAAATCAATTTGGCTTTACCAAAGATTTCGATTTGGAACGACAGGTCCAGAATCGCTGTCACTGAGTACACTTTTAGGCAAGTAGTTGGTGAAATTATGTGGTACATTGTTACCCACTATTTCCAAAAAAAAACCAACTACACCACAAGTATTGCCTAAAATTTCATAATTTAAAGTTTGGTCACATTTGTCAAAGGAATTTGCTCAAAACACTTTAAATTATTTCGAGAAATTTCGTAAAACAGGCAAACCATAATCCAAAAGTATGGTCCAAATGGAAAATAATAATCCAAATGGAAAACATAATCCAGATGAGCGAAAAAATGGCTCAATGATTTATCAAAATCAATAAAGAAAGGTATCAAACTCATTTGAGCCACAAAATCGGGGGTCTCAAGAGTTTACTTTCAGTTAGCTTTAACCACATTAGCATCGGTTTTTTCACCTTTATAATAGTTTTGAACTATTTAAGGAGTAACCGTGCATGACCTTTGTCTTTATAGCATAGAGTTGCCTCCTTAAGCATTATCTCTTGCTTTGTGACAGCGAGCCATCTTGTTCCTTTCAATTACTGTCTTGGAGCCACAGGTTTTCGATTTTGACGATTGTCTAAAATCTCGCTTGGCTAGGCGATTCATCGGGATCGCGACAGTTCGAGACAAATAACACTTGTCTCGGTTCTCGATTCGTGAAAAAAAATGTACACGAAGAACATTAATATCAGGCAAACAATTCGCCATTGACCCAATAGGATTAAAACTACTCACCGGGGTAATTTTCTTATCCAATAAAAGATGGGTGATAAAGGAACATGGTGAATATAAATTCACGATACTGCTTATGGAATACAATTTCCAAGATAGTATTTTGGTGAAGGATTGCTCCAATATGTCAATTTCAGACATTTGTTCACCATAGACGTCATCACGTCTCAAATGTGGCGGCGGAATAAAATCAACGCCTTAGCATTCATCCTGATGGTAACAACAAACTCGTGTTTTACTCATCAAAGATGGCATCCAAAAAAAAATTGGGCATCATATTTTCACACATCAGGGTGACTAACATGTGGTGACGGATTAAAATCAACGTCTAAACAGTCGCAAGTATGTTTTGCGAATTTTCTCATCATAGATGGCATCCAACATGTGTTGGGAGTTCTGGATTATTTTCCATATAAAACGACTGGTTTATATGTTTATGGTTTGCACAAGCATAAACTTTATTTCGAAACGACAGGTTCGAAAAATAGTTTTGCTTTTAATGTGAATAGGTTCTCATTGATCGAACGACAGGTCGATACAGAGACACCAATTCGGCGAAACATACATCACTATATAAACACACTCGGGGAAATTATTATTTAGTCAACCCCTTTCGGTAGCTCTACTTGAAAAACGACCAGGAAAGACGGTGAGGGTGGAGGGCACGAATGCCACTTAAAACCCGACCTCATTAGGATATCGACTTCCGCCTATATCTTTCCTAGACATCGTATCCAAATAGGTGAGCCTAGTTGGGGAAGGTTCATAATTTTTCCAACTTAAATGTGAAAATATATGATTTCGCAAATTACCATATTTTACACATGGCAGTAAATAAATATATAGATCGTACCTGCTTGCATGATTAAATAATATAACAGTAGCATGGTAGTACATATTAACACAATCTAAATTTACCAATTTACACTAAGCAAGATATTACTCAATATTTAATTATTCTATTGCTATATGTGTAAGTTCTATACATGGTAACTAAATCATGTACGTAATATATTTTATTTACCAATTTACTATATATACGCAAATAATCTAATTTCACACAGGGAAATCAATTTATGACATGCTGATCAGGTTAAGCAATACTAATAATTAATTTATCATGTACTGGGATTCTTTACGTAACAAATACAAGCAGCATGTAATCGTTCTATATATAGTTAGGTAGCTTCTAAAGTTTATTCTAACACATACTAATGTAGTTAACTAGCTTTTTTTTTTTTTTTTTTTTTTTTACGCGTGCCTTTCACATATATTTAGTAGTTCCATGGCATATGATGGTATGATAAGCATGTTAGTATGGGGTCCATTGATTTGACTTTTAAACATACATCAAACATACATGCATCATTAAATCGTAACCTAGCAATTTACGGATATATAACAGTTGCTATAAGTCATGGTTTCTACGAATAATATATGTTTGTAGCTGGTTATACAAAAAACTTTGTTTACCGTGCTTCTGGTAGTTTGGGTAGTACTTATGTTTATAACCCAATATTCAAAAATTAATCATATTCTTCAAACTAATACCTCGATCTTGTTTTTACTCCAATCTTCGTAAGCAAAGTGCTGATAACGTGTTGTAATACACTATTAGCTACGTATATAGGGAGACAGAAGTAGAGAGAGGGGAGAACAACATGATCTTTATTAATGAAGGAATATGTGAATGAATGTAAAATACAAGACCCCTAGCCCTCTTTATATAGATAGAGGGATAGGGTTACAAGCCCAACTTGGGCCCATAAAGTATAAGCCCATGAGTCCAATAATCTCACAACAATGCCCTATTTTTAACTAAGTCAAATTTAGAAAATCAATTGCTGCAAACCAAAAATAGAAAAAGATAAAATAAACAGATAACACAAACTTTATCTTCCAACAATTAAGTTCTAAAATAAAATATTTCATAATCACCAAGATAACATAATCAAATTTTGTAATCAGTGAATAGTTTTTGTCATAAATGTTGGGGCCGCATGTTGGGTAGTTGGGCCGTGAGCCAATATTGATGTTTTTACTTAATGGCCTTGTTTGGCAACCACCCTTTTTTACTTATTTCTACTTTTACTTAAAGAATGTTGTTTGGTTGTTATTTTTAAGTTTACTTTTATCAAAAGTAAACCATTAAGTATGCTTTTGTCATATTTTACTTTTACTTATATTTAGTTTGTTTGGATGTCATCTCATAAGTATACTTTTGGTGAAAAGTAAATGTCTATAAGTAGACTTTTTAAAAGTAAGTTTGATGATACTTTTACTAGTAAGTAAAATACTGTTACTGTTTATATATGTTATATGATAAACCTATTTCAGTATTGAATCCAACTTGTTGAATCTGAATGTACAAAATCTGTTATATTACTCAAGTTTTCATAACCAGATTAAAATTTAGGTTTTAATCTGAATGTACTTTTAAAGTACAGTTCAAAATCTAGTTACTATCATCATTATATTTTCCTAATTTTGTATTTTTTAATCTTTAAATAATGAAATGTTTTTTTGCTAGTTAATCATTTTGCTTTATTCTATTAATCGAAATAAACAATTCATTTTCACTCTCAAAAAATAAAAGTAAACATATTTTACTAAACAACATTTTTAATGAAAAGTATACTTTTACGGTGTTCACCAAACAACATTTACTTATTAAAAAGTAAACAGAAAAAGTATACTTTTCAACTCACTTACAAAAAGTATACTTTTGAACATAAAAGACGCGACCAAACGAGACCAATATTACCAAAAATATATCTATACTATTACTTTATGTGAGGAGGCTATGAAGCCTTGAAACAATTATTTACAAAAAAATACTATTAATTTACAAAATTATAAAATAGTCACTCCTATCTAATTATTAACTTCCCGTTTAACTGCATCTTCTCACAAATTATCTACCATAACGGTTTACAGACTTTTTGTTCGATTCACACCTATCGGATGGGCAGGTCCGCTAGTATCTAACTATATATACAACGAACTATATACCTATAACATTTTTTTTTTGTGCCCCATTCAAATCTGGTGTCTTGGGCGGTCATACTGGCTACCCCTAGCCATTATCGGCCCTGAAAATATGAAATATGAATAATCTTGCTAGTGTTACAAAATTGTTTATTTTGATAATTATCCAAATTGGACAACTTAAAATAAAAATTCTGCCTAATAAAAATAGCAAGGGGGAGAGTAGTAATTTTGAAAAACTATGAACTCAAAAGTTCATTCTTATCTCTATCGATAGAGTCCAAATAATGATTTCTATTTTACACTTTAGCGGTTCGAAAACCACAAGATCACTTCGCCAACCGAACCGATAAGGTTGAATTGTTTATATAAAAAAGTGCAATTACTAGGCAACCTGCAAATTCAAGTTTTATTTCTTTCTTTTTTTCATAAATTATTTCAAAGATACACAAAATAGTTTTTTAATCGGTTTGATCCTCTAGCTTAAATTATTTCATTGAAGAGTATAAATTATTAAATCTGGATTAAATGCCTAAAAAATACACTAACAGTGTTATATGATTGACTTTTTCCAGCTTCACATAGACCACGCGAAAAAAAGAAGAAGATAAGATTCAAAAGTATGCGTAATCAGTAACTCATATTAGTAGCCCTTATGAAACAAAAAAGTCAAAAGCTTTAAAACCTAGAGAGCATAATTGAAGTAATTAAAATTACCATAGAAAAACTTTAATTTCAAACAACCACAATACTTAAAATTAAGAGCTCATCGTTAACAGCACAACTCCACATTTGTTTGTATATACATAGATATATTATCAAGGATCGTGAAATGAAGTGCATTGCTAACTATACGGCACTTAACTGTTAAAAGGATTTCAACCTGTTAATTACATTAACCTATTCCACTCTGTTGATACTGGTAATTATGAAAAGTTCAAATCAGATCAGATGTAATTTTTGGAGGCTTGGAAATGAGTCAAAAATACTTTAAAAAATACAAGTGAACATTGAAAGATATTCTATGATAATTACTCTTGATATGTGAAGATTGGAAATGATTTAAATATCATCAATTCGAAGAGAGATATTCGTTCTAGAATGTACCAACTCAACAAGGCTACACACCAAAAAATTAACCGGTAATATGGTTCCAACTGATTAATTTTTAAATTTTAGAAGTTCTATCAACGGGTATGTTGCCCCGTGCGGCTAAATCTTAGAGGGGTGGATAAGTTTTTAGGCGTTTTTCGCGGAATTAAAATTAAGTGCAACTAACAACCCAACTATCGCAATTCTAAACTTAAACGTTTAACAAAAGTTAACGAAATGCTAGAAGTACTATACGCTAGCAAGAGAATAAGCAATAATAAGGAATGCGTAAAGTAAAGATTAGGGAAATAAATTGACACCACGATATATAGAGGTTCGGCAAACCCGCCTACGTCCTCTCCTCGGTATTCAAGCTACCGAGTATTTCACTATAATGTTCTTTCCGATATTACAACTCCTACCGAGCTAATCAATCGATTTGCTCACCCTCTACCCGAGTTTTCTACTCTTGATACAAGTGCAAACGAACACGTTTACGAGTCAACGACTCCCACTCAATCTATGAGTACCCAAGTGTTTAACCTATAACTTTTAACCAACACTTTGGCTTAAAAGCTTTTACCCAAACACTCACTCACAAATGAGCTTATAATTTGCTCTTTACAAAATTATCGAGAATAAACAACACTCACAATTTTATTGCTTCTAAATAAGCTAATTTGTGATATTTGATGATGTTTGATCTTGGTTTGAGCTTGAATCGTTATCTCCTTAATTTTCCTCTTTTTCGAACTTTTTCTCCAAAATGGTGATTTTGGGTTTTTGATAGATAGAGGTTGAATGATGTGAATGGTTGTGTTTTGGAGAGGGATTGGAGTGTATTTGAAGAGCCAAAGAGTCCATTGGTCCATAGATGACCGTTTGGAGTTGTTGGGTGTATTATCCAATGGATAATGGCTTGTTTTCAAAAGGCAAAAAGCAACCTTTTTGAGTCGGACTGAATCTCGATCGATCGGACTGATCTCGATCGATCAAGATTTCTGGAGAAATATTGTACTGCTATAATTTCGATCGATCGGACTTCATCTCGATTGATCGAGATTCACTGGAACTCTTTGGACCATTTTCGATCAATCGGACTATCTCGATCGATCGAGATTTCTGGACTGATTTTCCTACTTTTTGAAACACTCGTAATTTGCTCGTTCGGACTCCGAATCGACTTCCGTTTGAACCGTTGGCTTCATTATTGAGTGCTCTATCATTTTAAGTCCTGAAATATACATTTTCTCTTTTTGGAAAAGATCAAACATTATATCATCGAAATAGAGAAATCGTAAAATCATTAAAACATAATCAAACTCATAATCAAAATCAATTATTGAACCCATGGTTCAACAGGGTATGTGCACCTTCACCACTGTAAATAGACCACTAGAGGTCAAAAAACCAACCACATTATTCCCAAATCTACAAATGCTTGATATTTCTATTTCATCAAAATGCATCGCTCCGAAGTTTTGTATTCATACTAACGAGTTTGTGCCTTCATTCCAAGTCATTCAACTCTCAAGATCACTTGTTTTAACATAATATATTGAGTGGAAAGAGAGTTTATATTGTTGATTGTACAACTTGTTTACACCCTCAAGTAGTTATTACTTGTGATTGTTAAGTCTCATTGTTCGAGACGTTTGTGATTAACTCTATCACTTCAAAAAGAATGTTGTATAGGTTAGCTCTGCCCATACACCCATGAATGCGTATGTTACTAACAACATTACCGTCCAAACAGAGTGGATCTTAGAGAAGCAACAAGAAATTCGCGACAAAAATAAGAAGAATTAGTTTATTAGCATTTAATGTAATTTTTTAATTTATGTTCCTTTAGTCATGTATTTTTTTAATTGATGTTTTTAGTCGTGCATTTTTTTTAATGAAATGTAGTTTGAATGAATGTAATATGGTTTGAATGAATAAATGTGTACAATGTTTGCAAATAATTGTTTCATTTATGCTACTTATTATTTCGTATACTTGAATAAAACATGACATTACTCTCTCCCGCTTCTGTATTTCTCTTCTTTTAATGTTTACACGTTGTTCTCGAAAACCAAAGTTATTCCCTTTATAAAAAAAAATACCTTGCTTCCTTCCTGTTTTCTTATTGATGCTCTTATGTTGTCTAAATGATGTTCGGTGTTCGGCTCGGGTTCGGAGAAAAACACGAAATAGAATAATTAAAAGTAATCGGTTTAGATTGGTTTGATTTAATTTGATTTAAACCAATATAGTCGGTTTGGTTCGATTGGTTTGAACTTTACAAAAAAAATTTGAAAACAATACCGACTTAAAAAACTTACATCTAATATGGTAATTCAAACTCAAGAAGAAGAAAATCCAATAACAACCAAATTAAATAAATTTTGAACATAATATAAGTATCTGTACTATATAAAAAGCAACCCAACATCATATTTCAACTTATGTTGAATTATTTATATCATATTATTATAATAACCCAATCTAAGATTTGCGAACGTGCCAAATTTTATCATTTTTTTTAAAAAGTACTCTTATATTTTTTTTTATAAATTACCATACTATCTTACTCTCATAGGAAATAGAAAAATTATAAACTAATAACACTCTTTGTCCCTTTTTTACCATCCAAAAATCTTTTAAATCTTCTAAATTTTATATTTTATATATTTTATATTCTCTACGTACTTATATCATAACTACACTTATTTTACATCTCCCTCGTATTAGAGTTTTCAGTAACGGTTGGAGATCCCAATTTAACAAGCAAAGGCTTTTGGGCCTCGTATCTGGGCCTGCAATTTTGAAGTTTGTAGTTTGTGCCTAATTGTGTATTAAGTTTGTAGTTGACAATGATCTCCATAGTCCAACAATATATATTTTTGGTCCCTAAGATTCTAAATGAAACAATGATAGTTCCTAAATATTAAAAATTCACACAATAGAGTTGCCAATTTCGAGAAATTGCCATATTTGGTGCCCGATATATATTTTTAACCGTAATTACATTTTTTTAAAATTGAAGAATTTATTTGATTTGGAAACAATCCTAGTAGATTATTTGGGAGTATATTCTAGTAGGTTATTCCAGTTTGGTTAGCTTGATAATAATATTAAATCGCTTAATTTTATAAAAATAAAATTTTCAGTGTTAACACTGATTTTTAATGACGACTTTCGGCCTTCAAAACACTAATTGTATATGCACAAATTTATGGTTAAAAGTTTATAGCTCGGTAAATTCTTACTTTATTCGTGAATACACTAATTAAAAGTCTGTTTTCTCCGACCTTTTTTACTAGCACTGAAGGGCCCTTATTAAGATCTGATTTGGGTCTCAAAAATGCTGGAGACGGTACTGAGATCGTTCATATCAGGCTCAATACCATCATGTGCATATTTAACACATACACAACACTTAATTAAATTTAGCTTTCGTTTTATATATTTGCAATAACTGACGCTCTATATCTAGGCTATCTATTAATATATAATAATTTTTAAAATTAACGTTTTCTCATTCCCACTCATACAGGAGGTTGGATTTTTATCCAACTGGGCAAAACTTACTTGGTCTAAAACTGTAGCCAACATGTTTGATATGTGTTAAACACATTACGCAAAATGTGTATAATTATAATTAAGTTTATCTATAGTATACAAAGCCTGATATGGCTTGTTTTTTTTATTTACATAAAAGCAGATGTTTATCGAGTATGTGGTTGGTACATGTCGCACACGCAACCGGCATTGGTAACATTAACAGATTATTAGTATGTACTCCCTCCGTTTCATATTACTTGTCCATTACGAATTTACGTGCGTTTTATGATGCATTATTTTCGTAACTAGATTGTCGAAATGACAAATTCGAAAAAACTACTCATTCCGTTTCTATTTAATTGTCCATTACGAAATTACGTGCAATTTTGACCGGCCAATAACATGTATCAAAATTGTCGGAATGAAAATTTTCAAAAGTTGATCATAAGTTATAAGTCGGTCAAATTTTAAATTTTATGATTAGATTTTAAAAAAATTCATTTCGACAATTTTGATATAAGTTATAAGTCGGTCAAAATTGCACGTAATTTCGTAATGGACAATTAAATGGGAACGGAGAAAGTATTACATTGTCAAATTAAATTTGAGTGTATAAAAGTTTTTTTAAATTTGTTATGTAAACAATTTACATACGATTTTTTTTCATTTTAAAATACACGTTTTACGATTGTGCACAAAGTAAATGGAACGGAAATAGTAGCCGGAACGGAAATAGTATGATAGAGTCGGGTTGGTTGGTTGGATTTTGAAACTAACGAAAATCGAAAACGTGAACTGATTAAATTTGTTTTATTGGTTCGAATCGGTATTCTATCCAATAAAGCTTTGACCCGCTGGTAATAAATAAAAATCCAGAAAGCCTATAAAATTTGAGAAACATTTGTTTTCTCTCTCAATAAACAAATTATATTTACATACATATAAATCGTTTTCGTAAAAAAAGATTTTTCAGGAGCAAAACTAATAAACGCAGAACCAATTATTCTCTGGACTCGAATCATTTTCCTTGTTTCAATCAATCCCTTTTTTTGTTTTAGTATTTCTTCACTGTTGTGTCACCAGTTCGTGCATATATATATATATATAAATACATTTTATTTAATATTTATATATCGATAAGAATAAAGAATCTACATGTGGATTATATCGCATGGATTGCAATGAGGGGCAAGACAAGCTCAATTCTCACAAGGTTCTTAAATTATATTCCTTTTTTTTTTTTACTTTTGATTCTACTATCTTGTATCTATTTATGATTTTATTCTTTATACCCATTAATATATACTATTGAATTTTAGAACTTGGGTTTGGTTTTAATCTGCCTTGTAATGCTATATTTTGCAGCCTATTGACGTCACTTGGTATTTTAATCATTTTCCTTTTGTACTTTTAATTCTACTATCTAGTATCTATTTATTCTCTATACCCATTAATATATTATGAATTTTGGAACTTGGGTTTTGTTTTAATTTGCCTTGTTAGCTATCTTTTGCAGCCTAACAACGTCATTTGGTAATTTAATTGATTGGTGAATACAAGTAGTCATATGGGCTTGTTTGGTTTAGCTAAAAAAGCTGGATGTTTTGAGGAAGGGAAAAAAACCGAGTTCATATCCAGCTTAAAAGCTTCTACTTTTGGAAAATTAAGTAAATAGAGAGTTTTATTCATGATACAGAAAGTCGTACATATGATGAGCACTTAATTACTTTTAATCCTCAAAAGTTCATAACCATTTTCCTTATTTACTTTTAATTCTACTATTTAGTATCTATTTATTCTCTATACCCGTTAATATGTTATCAATTTTCGAACTCGGGTTTTGTTTTTGCAGCCTAATGAAGCCACTTGCTATTTTAATTGACGATAAACGTTTCCTGTTTTTTTTTTTTTGGCGGTGGATAAAAGTACTTATTTGGGCTTGTTTAATTTAGCAAAAAAGCTGGATGTTTTAAGGTAGGATTTTTTTTTTAAGTTCATCCAGCTTAAAAGCTTCGTCCTTTGGAAAAATAAATAGAAAGCACTTAATTTGTTAGTTAGTTAGTTGTCGTTAGATGTGCTCTTATTATAAACGAAATCGTTTTCGTAATATATTATGAATTTTAGAACTCAGGTTTTGTTTAAATCTCCCTTCTTATGCTATCTTTTGCAGCCTAGTGTGGTATTTTAATGGATGATAACGTTTATGTATATTTTTTTTTTTTGTGAATAAAAGTACTCATTTGGGCTTGTTTGGTTTAGCAAAAAAGCTGGATGTTCTGAGGTAGAGAAAGAAACTGAGTTCATCCAGCTTAAAAGCTTCTACCTTTGGAAAAATAAATAGAAATAACTTAATTTGTTAGTTAGTTGTCGTTAGATGTGCTCTTATTAGGAACAAAATCGTTTTCGTGATATATTACACAACCCAACATTTTAGAACTCGGGTTTTGTTTTAATCTGCCTTATGCTATCTTTTGCAGCCTAATGACCTCACTTGGTATTTTAATTGATGATAAAAGTTTTATGTTTTTTTTCTTCTGTTTTTATGGTGAATAAAAGTACTCATATGGGCTTTGGTTGGTTTAGCAGAAAAGGTTGATTTTTGAGGTAGAGAAAAAAACTGAGTTTATCCAGCTTAAAAGATTCTACCTTTGGAAAAATAAGTAAATAAATAGAAATCACTTATTTTGTTAGTTAGTTGTCATCTATGTTGCACGGATACGGATACGAGTATCGTATCCGATACGATACGGATACAGGGATACGTTTTTTTTGGAAATTTAGGATACGATACTGCTAGGATACGTCAATCATTAAAATATTAATATATATATTATTTATAATAAAAGTAGATACAAAACATTCAAACCAAAAATTAGTATTTAGTTACCCGAAACTTTAGCCAGAACATAACACTTGTCCAATATAGTTAGCTAGGAGAATCATTACAAAAGACACTTGTCTGAAAGGTCAACTAACTAGCGCTAAGATCATTACAAGATAAACTAGTATATACTAGCTAAACAGCGCCATATTATTACAACATATACCAGCTAAATAGTGCTAGATCATTATCTTCTAGGACCTATTTTACTTATCTTGCCTTTACATATTAGGGTTTGTTTGGCTGCAGCTTCCGAGCTGTTTTATTCTTGTATTTTTGCTTTCTAGTTGCCATGAACTGGCATTTCCTTTTTACTCTTTTGAATGTGAAAAAGCTATGATCTCTAAACTGGATTGATGGAGCAAAAAACTAAAACTGTTTTTTAGCCCAAAAGCTACACACAAACAATAAAACAAGTAGTTATTGTTGGTTTGTGTTTATCTGCTAATATCTAGTGACTTTTGAAAAGAATACGCCGTGCTCTTTATGCATATAGAAATGCTACTTTCCCTCTCTTCAAGTTCCCTATGTTGGTTTTTATTTTAGGAGCCAACTAAATTGTCTCTTTTACGATGGTTAATTACCGTATTGGATGTTCCTTCAGAGAAACTTTTACTTGTTTCTGTCAGTTTCCTAGTTTTAGCTTTCGACATTCATATTTTGCTATTTCAAAGTTCCTCGTCATTCATTTATAGGAGAATTTGCAACTTTGTTTATCTGTAGTTGTGGTTTCATGTATGCCTTTTCTGCCTCTTTTTTCCCTGTCCGTCTTCTATAGTTTTCTTTTTGAATTAAAGAAAATGTAGGAGGAAAAGGAAACATCAAATAATGGCTCTTATAGCATGTCTATGAAATCGATAAAACATCTGGTCACAGAGATGGGTAAATTGCTTTCTTAAAACCTATATGTCCTAGACCCTTGTATATAGCTGAGTAGTTATTTTGTGTTTGTGGTACATATTATCAGATTCGTGTCGTTCAATCTCTAATGGTAGTTGTGAATCATTTGAAGGATTACTACAAAGTGCTAGGGGTAGACTATGATGCGACTGATGACATGATACGATTAAGTTACAGAAGGCTTGCGCTGGTTTGTCCCCCATTTTCCCTCACTAGCAGCTAATTTAATCTCATTCGTATATTATAGTCACACTGTTAACATGCAAAGAAATTTCCTGATTTTTGCGTATGTGTTGAAATTGTAATAGACATGGCATCCAGATAAACACAAAGATGATGATGCTGTAACAGCAAAGTTTCAACTGATCAATGAGGCTTACAGAGGTTAGTCTTTGCAGTTATTTTATTTTTGTTGCCTATATGATAGTCTTCCTTTCCGTATTATATTCGTGTTACGTAAAACAATTCAATGCCCACTTGTTGGCCGCATTAGCATTGTTTAGGTTATTTTGGTTTCCAGAAAGAAGATTGACAGTAAAAATAAGCAGACCAGACATTTTGGTCTAGTCATATACTCCTATGCAGAGTTTTTCATATGCTTGAAGGAGGAGCCCCTTTATCAGCGTATTAGGCTGCTACGGAGAATTTCTTAGTTTATCCAACAAGGATCATGCACTACTTTTGTGTTTGGTTATGATCTCAAAGCTCGTTTTCTAATATGAAATTTAAATAGCGTGAGATTATTCTCAATTTATTTAGAGAATGGGGAAGTCTGTAGATCTAATGGCATAATGGCATATATATAAATTCTCTGCAGTCTTGAGTGATCCTGCAAAACGTCTTGACTATGATTTGAGTGGAAATTTTGAGATTGATAAGTACTCGTTGGGGGTAAGATATCTCATTTGTCATTTAACCTATATTTGTTTATTTGTCTCTCCCCTCTCCCTCTCTTCTTTCTTTATCTGTTTGATAGTTCAGCATATGCTGATGATTTCAAATATTTCTGCGCCAAAAACAGGAATATTTAACCAGATTTAAAGGGATGATTCTTACATGTAATGGTCTTGGGATGAGTCACTCGTCAACTTGGTAAATACCGTCAACTAATTTTTGAGGCTGTTAACTTCTGTATTAGGCTTTCTTATTATTTTGGATATTTTCAGTCAAAATCATTGTAATTGAATTTTTACAAGTTGGTTAATTATTATGTAATTATCTCATTTCTGTAAATTCTCTAACCATTGCAGGTCACAGCAACTAACAGATTCCAGTGAATGCTCTCAAAACTAAGGTCAACTTTCATTCTTTCCAGCCCGCGCTTTTTTTTTTCTTTACCGGGATATGGTTGATGGTGTATGTAAAAGCCGCCTTTTAAGGTACAAGTGTAATATATTAGAAAAGAGATGTGTAGAACTCGACTCTTGTTTTTGAAATTATAGAGATGGAATTTTCGAAATGATGGCATGAACTATAACCCCTTGGTGCTGAGCTGGCATGTATTATCTTGAATTTACTTGCAATATTATGTTTAACCATTCTTTACTAGTTTCTTTTAATTTTTATTTTTTTACAATGAGCCATGACGAATATAATTTTCAGCTGGAAAGTGATTGTTTGAAGGAGTACACTGCAGTTTTTGGCTATTCAACTTGTTCACACTTACGTAGTAGGTGCTGTGTCTCTCTATCTACAATATACGCATCTTGAACTATACTCAGAATTAATGTCAAACCGTTGTCTGAAACGACTTGCCGCAAAATAAAGATGGACTTCGTTTAGATTTAAGTATATTGTAAAAGTGAACCAGAACCTGAGCATTTTTCTTTCTGTGCAATGTGGTAGTGGAATCAGGATTTTGAGGGGAAATGAATGCAATATAGTGTAAAAGACTTTTTATGCCTGTGCTGATCAAATATTAGATGCTCTTGTAAACATGTACTGTCTGTACTTCTTTTCACGTGAAGTTGGAGTTTACTAAGAGCAACTACGTTAGTCCTGGATATCTTTGCTAGCTAAATGTTACAAAATAAGCAAAAAAACACAAGTTATATGACACATACACTTATTAGTTTTGGCTAGCAACCAAGTTTCACATTGGTCTTGCTACTTTTAACAAGTATTGTGATATTTAATAGTAAAAGTAAAATTTTATCCTAAAAACAAAAAGAAAAAATAAAAGTAAACACTTTCTTTCACCCTTAAATTGCCATGTCACTAGCCAAAAGTAAACACTTTCTTTTACCCATAAAGAGTTCGAGTCACCATGACTCTGAGTTAGGTAATCCACTTCTATGTAACTTGCATTTTATTGAGCCAAACTAGTTGATTTAATAGCTAGTTGATTTAAGGGACCAATGTGGCATTTATTGCACACTTTTTTCTAACTTATGACATTACAAGTTGAATTAGGGGATCAATGTGGATGCTCTTATAACCAGTTGCTGATTTACTTGTATTTGTGACTGATAGCCTTTTTCAAAGGGTGAGTGAGTGAGTAGATGCTGCGTAGACATTTGGTTGTTTACTTGGGTGCTTTTTGGTCCCACATTTTTGTTACACCAAAAGCCAAAAAGCCAATAGCCAGTAGCATTGACAATTTTGTTGCACCAAAAAATAAGTGGTATGCTAATATAGCATGTGTATCTTAAACTGGTTTCATTTCGCTAATCCCATTGGTTTGAAACTCCGTATGCGTCACCAAGTTTTAACTAGACCCGACTAATAAACCCGATTACGAAACCATACTATAAACAAAAAGAACGGAGGAATTGTGCGTTTTAATTCGTGTTAACTTTCAAATTTTAGCATAACTGAATTTAGAAAAATGAAGAAGACAGTTTTTAAACACCCCAATAGAAATGAGCAAAATCCAACTAAACCTTTTAGCAAAGTTAACAAAAGGATTCGTTCCGTGACTGAATGGAATTTCCCACATCAATGTTGTGTCGTTGGTACTCGGAAACACGTGTTTTTAATTTTTAATGAGAATGCGTCACTGTCCTTATTTGGATTTGGGGATTATACTACTATGATAGTTGGGATGTGTAAGAATGGTGGTTGATTATTTGCCACACGCTTAGAACATAAAGAAGCAAGATGGGATGGATGTGTACCAATGTGGACAACCACCTTAGGAAAAAACAATAATTCAGTAAAGCCGAAAAAGGTAAATGAAATCATCCGAACAATGAGAGAAATAAAACCACTTAATGATGATGCAGATTTTAAATTTTAACAGCAAAACTGAATTTCTCGGAACAACCTAGTTAATCCATAACACCTTAGGCCCAAACTTGCCGTGCTATCGCACTTACATATACCGAACAATACCTGAATCTTTATTCACATATATCATTCAGTTTTTTTTTCTGGGTACCGCTGGTGTTTGTGCCAATCGAACATCTAAGTTCAATTCAATCAGAAGATGACAAAAACAGACGGATGTGATCCAAAAAGGTAAAGTGGGGAGGCATCCTCTCGCTCCGCTTCACATACCCCTTCGTCTCTTGTTTAGTATACTCTTGAAACCCCGTCTCATGATTCCTCTTCCACAACTCCCCTGCATAATTTCTATGTGCAAAATACGCCTCAATAGTTGTAACATCATTATCATCATGTGGTTTTAGAACTGATTGGACCAAGATTGGTAGCCTCTCGTAATGGGCTTTATGAGTCCCTTCAAGCTCGTCTATACGAGCAAGTCCAGCTGTAGAGACGGAGTAAACCTCGCCAGTGACTTGCTTTCCTGATCCAGGGATGTTTAACAAAAAAGGGACTCTGTAGGGCCCACAAACAAGGGGCATTCTGTTCACAGTCATATATACGCCAAGATAAGACGCATCCCCGGAAGACATCATGTCCTCCAGAAGGACGTGGTTTGAAAAGCCTTTCTTGAGTGTCCCGTACGTGAATATCCGCTTCACGTGATCCTTTTCCGCTTCTTCCCTCCCCATCCTGATTTCGATTATAAAAGAAATATGATTTGGATTGCAAGATACAAAGTAAGAATGACAATTTTCTATAATGAGATGAATATAGCAAAGAATAAATACAGAGAGAGATAAAGATAGAGATAGAGATAGAGACGTATATATGCATCACCTGGATTGGTTGATCAGAGATAGACGGGTTTTCTGTTGACCGGGTTTTATTGGTTTGCGTAAATAAGCACTCCTCTATTTCCCCTTTTATTTCTTTGTTACCATACTATACTTGCGTTCATTCTTTTACATGTGCTTCGTAAAAGTCATTGAGTTTCTCTTACCAATAGAGTGTTTTTTTTTTTTTTATAATAGGAGGTTTCTCAAATTTAACAATTGCATCCTCAGGGTTTTGATTATTTCTCTATCTATCTACCTGATATAGAGAGTGTGGTCTGACGATGACATGCGTGCTTCCACACCCTCCGTCGATGGACTCATTGACGGAATCAGAAAGTCTATATGTGAGAGGTCGAAATTCCATCTAATTTTTTTCATACTCTATATGAATATTTTTTTCATAATATTATGGGACCGTTTGAAAATTTTGACTAAAAATACATAATAAAAACTTACTTTTCCGGTAATTTTTTACAGACTGTCCTCACCTTGTTCCTTCTACGAACCTGCTTACTCATTCGTTCAATTGTTTGCTTCCTTTCTACTATCTCTAAGTCTAATTAGCTGTTCACATGCTTCTATCTATGTCAATTATAAAAATCTCAAAATCAAGTCTTCTAATTAGCATCCGGAATTTTCTTTTACGGAAATTCGACCCCTCTTCATTTTAATTGCCAATTGATTAGATTTCAATTCTCAATGAAGAACAACGAATTTTGGGGGTTATGACTAGTGTGCTGAATTTTATAGTTATTTTCGTCCAGATTATGTATATTTCACACTCACTTTTCTTATATATTTTTCTTATTGCTAATTTAGTAGATAAAGAGTGGATTTTTTACTTGTATCTGTTGTATTTTAAATAAGGTTATCCAGATTCTCACTCATCATTTGATATGTTTTTTCTGTTTTTTAGGTTATGTTTTTCTCTTATATGTTTTTTTTTTAACACCTATGATGTATATCACCTTTTTAGTTTGTAACATGAAGATTTTCGGGTTTGTAATCAAAATATGCTACACTTTTCCTTTTGAAGGTGTCAATGACGAGGAAGTTTCATTTGTGGTAGACCATGTAACTTCACATTTAAGCTAGGATTAAATATTTCCATCTCGTGATTAAATGTGATCGTAAGAAATGCTACTGGAAGTTTGAGATTTGCGCTCTCTTAGCAAAAATATTGTTGTTACCGCTTCACTTTAAGCTATTTTGAACGCTTCTCATATTTTAAAGTAGCAGAATTATCTTTTTCCCATCGGAAGGGACCAAAATGGATCGGTTACTCTTTTAGTATTTCTCAAATGTCCAGGTCCTGGTTTATCATTAACATGTTCTTGCTTACTTTTGGTTCTTGAGTAGTTTCATGATCGAGTTTTCATATCGAAAAACTACAGTCAAGTAATGTACCATAGATTGTATGTCGTGTCGTGAAAAAAGGCTTTTATTTTTGAGAACAAGTATTTATTAAATCAACTTTGATACCATGTAAACCAATGCAAACAACTTTGATACCATGTTTGCAAACAAGTATTTATTTCCTTCCCTCCCCAAACTAATCAACAAGTATTTTTCTCTTGAGTGTCCAAATCATACAAAAACAGCTCTGAAGTTTCGTCATGATAATCCTCAACTACAAGCTCACCACTCCGTACATAACCTAACACTGTAGCCACACCACCGTCAGAAACTCCAGCTATGCTCCCACCTTTTTCGAACACAAACATCTCTCGTCAACTCTTATCTTCCTCGTCAAACATATATATATTGAAAGCGTCCCTACATTCCTGATATGAAACCAGAGCAAGCTTTTCATAGAGATTCTTAAGATCCAATGTTTTTCGCTCCGCTTTTTTTTTTATATCAAACATATCCATTTTATATATAGACGGGACCTTACCCAGATACAAAAGATAGAGATTTGTACAAGGATTAGCCTGATTTACATCAAACAAAATTAGCAGATTTCTAAACACTTAAAAAAACACAAACTAAGCAGCTAACTCCTAGACATGCATAGATTTATCTACAAAATCAACAAAAACGTGTACTAAAAGCCATAAAAATCATATGAGATGAATTCTTTTTCAAAATCAACAAAAACGTGTGCTATATGCCATAAAAACCACATGCGATGATTTTTTTTTCAAAATCAATAAAAGCGGGTTCTATAGGCCATAAAAATCATATGTGATGAAAAATTCTTTAAAATCAACAAACGCGTGTGCTATATGCCATAAAAATCACATGGGATGAATTTTTTTCAAAATCAATAAAAGCGTGTGCTAGGCTATAAAAAGCACATGTGATGAAATTTTTTTCAAAATCAAAAAAACGTGTACTATAGGCCATAAAACCACATGGGAGGAAAAATTTTTCAAAATCAACAAATGGGTGTGCTATAGACCATAAAAACCACATGGGATGAATTTTTTTTCAAAATCAACAAAAGCGGCCATAAAAAACATATGTGATAATTTTTTCAAAATTAACAAGAGCGTGTGCTATACACCATAAAAGGCACATGAGATGAAAAATTCTTCAAAATCAACAAAAATGTACTGTCATATAAGCCATAAAAACCACATGAGAATAAAAGTTTTCAAAATCAATAAAAGTGTATAATATAGGCCATAAAAAGCACATGTGAGGAAAAAGTATTCAAAATCAACAAAATCGGCCATAAAAACAAGATGGGATAAAAAATTCTTCAAAATAAAACGTGTATTATAAGCCACAAAAACCACATGGAGGAAAAAATGTTCAAAATCAACAAAAACGGCCATAAAAACGACATAGAATGAAAATTCTTCAAAATCAACACATGCGTGTGGTATAGGCCATAAAAAAACACATGAGATGAAAATTCTTAAAAAAAAAAAAAACGTGTGGTAGGCCATAAAAACCACATGTGATGAATTTTTTTTCAAAATCAACAAAAACGTACTATCTTATAAGACATAAAAAATACATGGGTGGAAACTTTTCAAAATCAACAAAAACGTGTATAGGCAATAAAAACCATATTGGAGAAAAACGTCTTCAAAATTAACAAAAAGCGTGTATTATAAGCCATAAAACCCATGTGATATGATTTTTTTTTTTCAAAATCAACAGACAGGGTATGATAGGCCATAAAAACAATATGCGATGGAAATTTCTTCAAAATCAACAAAAGCGTGTTCTATAGGCTATAAAAATCACATGTGATGAAAATTCTTCAAAATCAACAAAAGTGTATGCTTATATGTCATAAAAAGCACGCGTGATGAAAAATTATTTAAAGAGGTGCACTTAATGCACTACATTTTTTCTGTTTTTACGCAGAGACCGTAGATTTAATCTACGATCTGTATCATTTAATACAAACCGTAGATTAAATCTAAATGATACAGATCGTAGATTAAATCTACGGTTTGGATTAAATGATACAGACCGTAGATTAAATCTACGGTCTGTGTAATTTTTTTCAAAATTACACAGTCAGTCCCTGCTTTTCAAAATTACACAGTCAGTCCCTGCGCGAAAATTACACAGACAGTCCCTGGAAAAAACAGAATGTTACGTTTTTTTTTTAAAAAATAAACTTTTATTCTACACTCTCTCTCTTTCTCTCAAAACCCCCCAATTTTCAACCCAAAAAATCACCCAAATCAATCAACCACATTAACTATCAAATTTATTAACAAAAAACCCCAAATCATCAATCAAACTTATCCATAATTGAAGGTATATCTTTTATTCTCTAATTTATTATGTATTTTGTGTAATTTAAATTTGTAAAATAGGAAAAAATATATAAAATATGCAAATCCATAATTCACTTAGATATATATAATTGTTTGTTGTTTGTTTATATTAATTATAGAAATTTTAATAATTGTTGATATTTGTCCCATTTTTGCATGTTTTTTTATTTTTTGTAATTTTAATTTGTAAAATAGGAAAAAATATATAAAATATGCAAAACCATAATTCACTTAGCTATATATAATTGTTTGTTGTTTGTTTATATTAATTATAGAAATTTTAATAATTGTTGATATTTGTCCCATTTTTGCATGTTTTTTTATTTTGTTTGGTTAATTTGAATTGTTGATAATGTGTTTGGTTATGATTAAAAAATTGAGTTATTATTGTTTGGTTTATGATTAAATGTGTTTGGTTATGATTAAATGTGTTTGGTTATGATTAAAAAATTGAATTATTATTGTTTGGTTTATGAAAAAATGTGTGTTTGGTTATGATTAAAAAATTAAATTATTATTGTTTGGTTTATGAAAAAATGTGTGTTTGGTTATGATTAAAAAATTAAATTATTATTGTTTGGTTTATGAAAAAATGTGTGTTTGGTTATGATTAAAAAATTAAATTATTATTGTTTGGTTTATGAAAAAATGTGTGTTTGGTTATCATTAAAAAATTAAATTATTATTGTTTGGTTTATGAAAAAATGTGTGTTTGGTTATCATTAAAAAATTAAATTATTATTGTTTGGTTTATGAAAAAATGTGTGTTTGGTTATCATTAAAAAATTAAATTATTATTGTTTGGTTTATGAAAAAATGTGTGTTTGGTTATCATTAAAAAATTAAATTATTATTGTTTGGTTTATGAAAAAATGTGTGTTTGGTTATCATTAAAAAATTAAATTATTATTGTTTGGTTTATGAAAAAATGTGTGTTTGGTTATCATTGTTTTGTTATCATTAATTGGTTATAATTGAGTTATCATTGTTTGGTTATCATTAATTGGTTATCATTGAGTTATCGTTGTTTGGTTATCATTAATTGGTTATCATTGAGTTATCATTGTTTGGTTATCATTAATTGGTTATGTTATCATTTTTTGGTTATCATTAATTGAGTTATATTTGGTTATCATAGTTAGGATGGCAGACCCAGGTCCACATATTAAAGGAAGGTTGGGTATTTTACGACAGACTGGTCACATTTCTAATCAGACTTGGGATGCTGGCAGAGAAGCGGGTAGAGGAGATGCCAATAAGATTAGAGTTTATAATTATAGTTGGCAGATACCGACGCCTGAAAGGGTAGTTCAAAATATCATTAGGGCTGGTTTTTACGGTATTTACAGTATAGGTAATTATACCGTAGACCAAGGGTTGATTACAGCCTTAGTTGATAGGTGGCGTGATGAGTCGCACACGTTCCATTTTGTCGGGGGAGAGTTGGGGATATCTTTACAGGATGTAGAGATTATGCTTGGTCTGAGGGTGGATGGTCTTGCTGTGACCCGGTCAGAGCGGAATGACACGAAGGCGAGCAGGTTGGCTATGATGGAGAGTTTGTTGGGTGTTAGGCCGGCTGACAATCAAGTCGATCTAAACTGTCTGACAGTTAGACTTGATTGGATGTTACAGACCTTCGGTGAATTACCCCCCAACCCTAGTGAGGAGCGTTTACTATATCAGTCTAGGGCTGCCATGCTATTATTACTGGCTGCACATGTGTTTTCGGATAAGAGCAGTGATCAGATTCCACTCTGGCCTCTGCCATTTCTGGAGGATTTTGACACATGTGCTGAGTATAGTTGGGGATCAGCTCTTCTGGCCTGGTTAGAGGCTAATCTATGCAGGGTGGTACGTTGTAAGACAACCGGAGTAAGCGGGGCGGTGATGTTTCTGGATATGTGGGCGATTACCAGACTACTGCCGGTTAGACCGTGTGAAGAGCTGCCGGAAGATGTCGAGCCACCGGAGGGCTGGCCTAGGTTCCCCCTCGGTTACAGGTATGATATTTATTTAGTTTTTGAATTGGATTTGCTTTTTTATATTATTGTGTCATCTATCATTTACTTAGCTGCCGGTTATATTTATTGTTTATCGGTTTTTGTTTGTATATTACAGATGAAAGATGTGGAGGCAAACTAACCTTACGCCATATGTCTACGGACATAATGTGGTCCACATACGTGACCAGTTTGACAATATGTCGCCTGAACAGGTAAATTTTAATTTTCGTATTACATGTAACTTACGTATTATATGTTGTATATGTTTGCATTTGTCTTATGTTCGCAGAATTTATTACTCGTCTATTTTTAAACCATTGTTTATATATTCTAATTTGATGATTACAGATAGTGTGGCAACCTTACGGGGATCTCAATCAGTATCCGGAATACTGCACGCGGGGCCGTTATATGTGGCATTGTTCTGTGCCTCTCATTTGTAATGAGAAGATTGAGTACCACCCCGCGGACAGGTTCATGAGACAGTTCGGTTTTGTGCAGCGGGTCCCTACATATATTTGGAAACCAAGACAGGGTCACGGCAAGGATAGAAGATATGGGACTGGGCAAAAACACGACTGGCCTTTACTAACCGGAGAATTTATAGCCGTGTGGAATGACCGCCACACCCGTCTTATTAACGGCGAATATGGGTCAGGGACGTCACCGGATTACATGAGATGGTATAGAGAGAGGACCCGCATCTTCATAAACCCACCTGAACTTGCCCCGCCCCCTCACGGTTTCCGGGAGAATACGGGTGTCTTCAATAAAATGGTAACTACTAAATCGTTTTTTACTAATAAATCGTTACTTCTTTTTCTGTATATTTCAATACTAATAAATCGTTTTTGATTGTTTTTTTTTCCAGAAAGCGATGTTGCGCCGCAGTTTCAAATCGTTCAAACGGCTGAAATCTAAAAGGGACGTGGACTTACTATGTGCGGAGTTCGCTCAAATGGGTATGAATCCGTATGGGTCAGCTGATGAACAGTCGGAGGGGGATGACGACGACGACGACGACGACGATGGTGATGACGACCTACGTTACGACCCACGAACTTACACTAGGGCTTCAAGTTGTCGGCGTCCCGACGAAAGAGGCGAATCTAGTAGCGGGGGTAGAAGATCGACCGAAGGTCGACACCCGACTACAGATCAGGGTCCGGGTCCGAGTTCAAGCGGTCATCGTCGTCGTTGTTCTTTTGCTGGGTCGGACTACGTTCAGACCGATGTTCCGTTCGATCATCATAGACAATCATTTGGTTCGTACGAGCATCATCCTAGTCATCAGTCCACCGACAGTTGGAGTCGGGGGTTGACAATTACATCCCACGAGCGTGCGCTGCATCCAGAATCGCAGCAGCGACAAAGACGGCGTACGGAGCTAAACGAAATCGAAGAGTGTGCTGAGCCGTCATCGGATAGATTAACATCGGCGGGAAAGATGCTCCCTATGTCCAACTTTAAAACATTTAGTCGTTACAAAAAAAAATAAATGCCCTGTTTTTGTATTTGATTTCTATGTTTGATTTGTACGTTATAATTTCGTAAGTTTAATTTGATTCGTATGTTTGAATTGTATGTTTGTAAAAAATATTCTGTATTTTAATTGATAGGACCAATATTGAGTTTCTACAAACCGTAAACCCTAAACCCTAAATTAAAAACCCTAAACCCTAAATTAAAAACCCTAAACCCTAAATTAAAAACCCTAAACCCTAAATTAAAAACCCTAAACCCTAAACCCTAAATTAAAAACCCTAAACCCTACATTACAAACCCTAAACCCTAAACCCTAAATTAAAAACCCTAAACCCTAAACACTAAATTGAAAACCCTAAACACTAAATTAAAAACCATAAACCCTAAACCCTAAATTGAAAACCCTAAACCCTAAACCCTAAATTAAAAACCCTAAACCCTAAACCCCTATCATATAAACCCTAAACCCTAAACCCCTAAACCCTAAACCCTAAACCCTAAACCCTAAACCGTAAATATTCTGATATATACATACAAACCGTACATTTAATGTACGGTTTGTATAGATTTCATACAAACCGTACATTAAATGTACGGTTTGCATGTATTTTGTGCAAACCGTAAAAGTAATGTACGGTTTGTACCCCTGATTTATGCAGCGCCACTTTACGAATGTACTTTTTGCACTGAATCACCGTAAACAACGTAAAAAAAAAAAAAACTACAAACCGTAAAAGTAATCTACGGTTTGTAGTGTAAATTACATTGGATACCATATCCATCAAATGCATCCGACAACACTTTATTACTTTTTAATTATTATGAGTTGACAACCCTATCGAAAATGACTACTCAATGCATTATTAAAGTTGGGAAATGACTACACCAAAAAAAACACTACAAACCGTAAAAGTAATCTACGGTTTGTAGTGTAAATGACATTGGATACCATATCTATCAAAATAAATCCGACAACACCTTATCACTTTTGAATTATTATGATTTGACAACCCTATCCGAAATTGACTACTCAATGCATTATTAAAGTTTGGAAATGACTACACCAAAAATTCACTACAAACCGTAAAAGTAATCTACGGTTTGTAGTGTAAACTTACACTATAAATATGACTCAATTTTGCCAATTCTAACAAACCATAAAATCAAACACAAACACATTTCGGAAATCTCTAAAAAAATCCTCATTTCTCCCCAATAAAATATACAAACAAACACTTTTCGAAAATGAATTACAACTATGGTTATGACAACAACCAATGGAATAACAACAACAATGCGAATTCATCCAGTGGCTCAAACGATGAGCTAACTGATTATTCAGAGCACTTTGAAGTCGATGAATTGACTAGGGAAACAAGGGATGAAATGCTTGCTGATCTTGCTGATGTGGCTGGAAATTGGGGTTTCATTCTTACGATTCGTAGGTCTAGAGGGGGTGATGGGAGCAGAACACCGTATGTTGATATTGTATGTGATAAATCGGGGGTTTACGAAAAAAGGAAACCATCTTCCGTAAAATCAGGTACAAAGAAAAAAGATTGTCCATTTTTCATTAAAGGTTACGTAGTTAATGGTGAATGGATGTGTCACGTAGAAAATGGACAACATAACCACCCACCTCCAACTTACCTCCAAGGGCAAGCACGACGTGCTCGTTTAACCCAAGATGAAAAAGAAATTGTTAAAACTTTAAGGCAAAGTAGTTTTAAAGTTGGTGCAATATTAGAGGCCATAAAAAATAGAAATCCTGACAATGTATCAAACGCTAAAACGATACATAATTTTTTGGCCGGACTGAAATTTAAAGAACGAGATGGTAGAAACCCGATACAGGAACTGTTTAATTTGTTGGATAGCCATCGCTACACGTTCTACTATAATATGAACCCATCAACCCATTCCCTTGAGAACTTGTTTTTTGCACACCCCGATTCTATAAGGATGTTCAAAGCTTTTCCTGATGTCTTGTTAATGGATTGTACATATAGAACAAACCGTTTTAATATGTCATTTCTAGAAGTCATAGGAATGACATCAACGAACCAAACATATTGTTTAGGTTTTGTTTTCATGAGTGACGAGACAAAGGAAAGTTATATATGGGCATTGGAAAAATTTAAAGTTACATTGGAGGGGTGTATACTACCTAGGGTTTTTGTAACCGACAGGGAAATGGCCTTATCAAATGCTTTGTCCGTTGTTTTTCCCGATTCTCATCATATTTTGTGCACTTTTCATATTGCAAAAAATGTTTTGAAAAACTGCCGTAAAAAGATCCCTGATGAGGAGTGGCAAACGTTTCTAGATGATTGGGGTTTATTGGTTGATTCTGAGTCGATAGAGGAGTACAATCATAACCGAACTTATTTCAATTCCTCTTACAAATCGTACCCTGCTGTGATTAAGTATGTAGACAAGCTTTTAAATGATTATGCTTCAAAGTTTGTTGCATGCTATACCAACCATACAACACATCTAGGTAACAGAACTAGCAATCGAGCCGAACAACAACATGCTAAGCTGAAAAGATCCCTTTCCACAAATACTGGCACGCTTGAAACTGTTTGGGTAGAGGTGAATAGAATTCTAGAAAAACAGTTTGAGGATATTAAGATGAAGTTGGATAAATGCAAGTCTTATTTTCCATATTCTGAACGAACACCTCTATTTATAAATCTTAGGTCGTATATCACACACTATGCCTTTGATTTATTATTTCAAGAACATAAAAAATGTAGTGGCCAGGCTGATGAGAATTGTTATTGCGGTTTCAAATTGTCTCACGGTTTACCTTGTCATCATATTATGAGTGAACATATTTTATTCGGGAAGCCTCTTCCTCTAGAATATATTCATCCATTCTGGAAAAAATTAGACGTAATTGATGATAATGGGAACACCGATGATTATGGGGTAGAGGGTGATCTAGAAGAGTTTAAAAGTGTTTATGCTAGGAAAAGTAATGTTGAAAAACGGCATATGAAAACACAACTCCGAGAGATAACCGTACCAGCTAGAACATCCATCAGTGACCCCGAAGTGAGAGTAAATAGGGGGAGACCTAGAAAAGGAGACAAATCTAGTAAGAGGGATAAGTCGGGATGGGAGTATGTGGAGGAAGAGGGTGCTGGTGCTAGTAGGGACAAGGGCAAAGGCAAGGCGGATGAAACACCGGAGGTAAGGGCAAACCCAACTAGGAGGCCGCGAAACCAGAACCCTAAACCCACCCCCAATAGGCCAACCTTCCTGTACAATGACCAAATATGGGTCATGTTACATAGTTACATCGAAACGGTTTATGATGTGCGTGGGGATGGTAACTGTGGGTTCCGGGTACTTGCAAATGTGACGGGTAAACAGCATGGGGAAGATGATTGGTATGCGGTAAGATGTGAGTTGTTTCAAGAGCTGCAGCAAATGAAAGGTGTTTATTATGAGCTGTTTGAGAATCTTGGCTTTGATTACCGGTATGATTATATTTTATCAAGTTTAAATTTTTATCATGCTACAAATCCCGCACCTTCTGACAAATGGATGAGATTTCCGTCTTATGGGTTTTTAATTGCTTCTCATTACAATATTCCAATTGTATTGTTGTCCTTATGGCAAAATAGTGATGGAGGGGTAAACGTGTGGAACAATACCTTTTTAGCTCTTTATACTGGTCCGCCTCGGGGAACGACACATTACATCCCGACTGTAATGGTGTTCGTCAACAGTTGTCACTATGCTCAGGTTATTCCTAAAGAAGAAGGGATCTTCCCAATGCCAGGAATTATAGCACGGTGGGAACAAACACGCACTGAGACAGCTGCGCCATGGAAGAAACTTTTTCGACCTAATTTCAAGTTATATATGGCGCTGGAAAAGAAATCGGGAAAGAAAAAAGCAAATGAAGATGAAGCTATAGACCTAAGTCCATAATCAGTTTTTTATTTTTAATTTTATGTAAATTACTATTTTTTCCAAATTGTTGTAAATTTATATGATGTAAACAAATGTTTAATAAATTTGTTTTCTGAAATTTAGTTCTATGAAATTTTGTTGTAAATTTCGTTGTAAATTTTGTTTACTAAATTTGTTTTATGAAATTTATAAGTTGATATTCATGTTTGCATATTCAGTTAATTTTTTTTCTGAAATTTATATAATTTATGATTGTTTCATTCAACAAAATTGATGATTGACACCAAATTAACGACTTAGTTAATGTTTCATATTGCGTTATACAAGTGTTAAAAACAAACCAAATGTACTTCACAAAAATTGACGATTTAGTTAATGATTCAATAAATATCAACTTATACACTTGACAAAAATATAACATGTAAAATTTTGAACTTATACAATAAATATCAAACATAAAATTTATCAAATCAACTTTATTTGTGTAAATTTGTGTAAATTTTGTGTTTAGTTTGAGAGATTGTTAGAATATTGGTAATTTATTTTATGTAAAATTTTAAAAATAAGGCATTTAGTTTTTTTATTAAAAAAATCATATTTATTTTGAAAAAATTATTCAGTTTTTTAATTTTAATTCTCAGATTTTTTTTTTTTTTTTAAGCAAAAAAGTGTTGTAAACCGTAGAAAAAATCGACTGTTTACAGTGATTAACTGTAAACCGTAGATTTAATCTACGGTTTGTATTAATTAATACAAACCGTAGATTAAATCTACGGTTTACAGTTAATCACTGTAAACCGTAGATTTTTTCTACGGTTTACGCGTTTTATAAGATTAATTGCAGTAAATTAATCCATCCTCTTATTTAAAATCAACAAAAATATATTATCCTATAAGCCATAAAAATCAAATGGGAGGAAAAGTTTTCAAAATTAACAAAAATGTGTATTATAAACTATAAAACCACATGAGAGTAAAAAGTTTTCAAAAGCAACAAATCGTGTATTATAGGTTATAAAATCACATGAAAGTAAAAACCTATTCAAAATCAATAAAAGTGTCTAATATAGGCCATAAAAATCAAATGGGAAGAAAAAATATTTGTATTAACCGGGACGCCATACCAGAAATGACGCATAGACAAGAATTAAACCGAGCAAGACGAAAACTTTTGAAACACTTATTGTATTTACAGTTGGATAAGATCACTGTTTTTTTTTCTTTAAGTTTTGCCCATGTACAATTCCACAATTTAACCACAAATTGATCACCTAAAATAAATTTTCCCAAAATACTATTACAACTTAGATAATTAAAAAACAAATTCAAATACCAAAAACTGATCAAATTTATGATTCTCATCATATTCTCAAGATTTCTACCGATAATATTTTTGAAAACTTAGAGAACATTTATGTTGGAACTGAAAGTAAATGATTGATTATGTGTATTAAAACTAGGAGATAATTTCTCTAATTCGTGGTGCTGGGTAAGAATTGAGTACACCGACAAAATAATGTCAATTAGCTCTTCACTTTTGAGTAAAATGGGGACCATCTAGCTTTTTCCAAACTATTTATCGACAGTTTTATATGTTTACGGGAAAGTATGATTGATATGTAGAGCTATGTCTACGGTTCATATAAATTGTCAATTATATATCTTGAAAATCTTTACATCAATTGATATCTCAGGTGATTTAGACCATATAAATCATTTTACCTATCAAATGTTGGTTCTTCATGTTATAATTATTTATTATGCTTCATCTGTGTCTTTTTTCCATTGATTGTAGTTTATAGAATGGTTTAGCAAGTGTAATGATTCTCTTACAAAAGTTACAATAATAACCATAATGATAGGAAAACTGTCATTTAAAAAAAATTGTTTGAGTATAAAGATATTTTCCTTCGTGGTGATCTTGTCTAATTTTTTATCATCATATCTGATCTTGTGTTCCCCGATCATGTGTGCTATGATGTCTCCTGATCCCGTGTGAGCTTGTATTCGTCCGATCTTGTGTACATAATTTTTTGTTTTTAACATTTTTTTATTATTTTTTATTTTTTCTGGATTTTTTATGATTTAATATTTTTGGATTTTTTGAATATTTTTTTTGGATTTTTTCATAGTTTTTGAATTGTTTTATATTTTTTAAATTTATTAAGAATTTTTCTTTGTGATCGTGTTTGATCATGTGTCCTCCCATCCTGTATGATCTTGTGATCCGCTTGTGTGATCTTGTGTCGGGCGATTATGTGTGGTCTTGTGTCTGCCAGTCGTGTGTGCTCAAATTTTCCCTTTTTTTTATTTTGATTTTTAGGTTTTATTTTTTTCGAATTTATTAATGAGTTTTTCATATTTCTTTGGAAATTTATGATTTTTATTTGTTCAAACATTTTCATTTTTTGGATTTCTACTTTGGTTTTATTTTATTTTGCATTTCCGCATATTTTTCCATTATTTTTTTGACATGTTTTCTATTTTCTTTTGATTTTTTTTTTGTTTATTAAAACACAGGTAACTATTTCGAAAGAAAACCATCAAAGTGTGGGTTTAAAATTATGTCAATGTCACTTTTGAAAAAAAGACACATTTTTGTTGTTGTTTATGGATAGTGTTATGTTTGTGTCCTCGATAATTTGATCTACCGTAGTGTAGTATGATTTTTAACTTTATTTTATTTCTACTTAAATTTTGCTCTTTAAACTAAAAGTTTGACATTGCCGCCGACAAAAGTTAACTTACCAATCACCTGCACAGTGTAGGCTACACTGATTATAAGACTACAAAAAAGATTGGAAGGACATTTTGGTAACACTTTTTATTTAATTTTGCCACTTTAGAAGATCTTAAGTCAGTGAGTTTTGTCATGTTTCTTGTGAGTGTGGCCACCCTGGATACAGAAGAACAACAACCTCAATAATTTTCCATTATTAAGATCTATCTTATTCTATTTTGTAAATGGAATAAAAAGTACTACTATACTGCAAGTGGCAGGATATCAGCACCACTTGAAAGTACTTGTACAGTTATACTAATATTAACAGCTCAAATTTTGTTACTCTCTTCTAGTTGGTGATCATCACCAAATATTCCAATCATGTCTTCCAAGCTGCCCAAGTAAGCATCTCTCTATTTTCGAGTCACTGATCTGGTATCGTGTTATCAGCTTCGGAAATTAAACCGAAGTTGATGACAAAAAAAGCAATATTTAGTGTGTACTAACTTGATTGTATATCATGTAAAGCTCATTGATGTACTGGGTGTTATCTCCACACTCCTAATTCAAAAATCGTTGAAAATTTACAAAATACTTCTAATTTGTTTTCAGAACAACCAAAATCTTATTGTATTTCAACATAAGAAATATTTGCGAACAACAGGAAAGATGCATCATACAACTGTCAATGTCATGCTAAAGTTGCTGCAAATTTTTGTTTATTGTATTCTCTTATTCTAGTTCATGTGATCCAGATTCAGATAATTTTTTTCACCAAATTTCAGTATAAGTTCAATGTATAATACTCAACCTTTCTACCACCATATTGTCAAAATCATACTGAAATTTAAGACCTTTTGGTTTCAAGTTATAGGTAAAAGTATATACCAATCAGTATTGATGTTCTTGTGTTTCTTCTGTTTGATTTTTCTGTAATAGATCTAGTTCTGTTTCTGAACCTACAAACAACAAGGCAAGTCCTAAGGTGGTCAGTAGATTAAGTAGAGCAGCTCCCAAATCCGAGGGTCTTGCTGATCCTGGCTCTCCGCTGAAAACCCCACGTCTTTCAGTCGACAGATCGACGCGGTCCTCACTCAACTCAAAGCCTGACACTCCGATCGAACGGCGCTCTCCAAAACTCACCACCCCTCGTGCTGTAAGCACCCGCCAATTTTCACAGATTTGCTATTTTACGGATATGTATATTTGAATCAGTATTGGACTAATGTATGGTATGCAACTTCAGCAATTCGCTATTGGTTTGTTTGGTTGCATCTTATAAACAAACCAGCTATTGATTTTTGAGGATCTAAGAGAAAACAAGGTTATTTAACCTAAAGCTTCTGCCTTTTTTCAGGAAAGTCCATAAAAGTCGATCAAATGCGATCTAAGTTTTAAAGCAAAAAAACAAACAATGCCTAATCACTTGAGAGGAATTTCAGTAAGATAGAATTATTTTCAGACTTATTTAAGCTAAAACTCTTTAGTGTTTCTTTTTATTGAGTCATGTAAACTGCAAAGTAATGATAGTACTCAACTTTTGGTATAAAAAAAATGTAAACTGCGAAGTTGATGTCTTGCGAAATAAATTCAATGCAAAAAATGGGAATGGGGCTCCCCAATGATATATTTTCGTGGAGATGGGAGCTCTCTGTTGCTCTCCGGTCCTGTCATATTGTCAGTTTATACTTGATACTGTCAATTGTAAAGCAGGCCTCAATTTTCTTATATGTACATTTTGTTACATCTCCCAATTATCTTACTAGTTAGAAAAATAAATTGCTTCCAGAAACAACATATGCCGGTACCGAAAGGATCAGATCTACAAGCCCAGTTGAGCGCTGTCCAGGAAGAACTTAAAGCCGCTAAAGAAAAACTTACTTTAATCGAAAAAGAAAAGGTGCAAGCGATCGAAGTACTAAAAGATGTCCAGAAATCTGCTGACGAAGCAAGTGAAAAGCTCAGGGAGGCCCAAGTAGCACAAAAAAAAGCCGAAGAAAACTGCGAGATTGAAAAATTCAGGGCAGTTGAGATGGAGCAGGCTGCGATAGAGTCGACTCAGAAGAAGGAAGAGGATTGGAAGAGAGAGATTGAAGCTGTGAGGAACCAACACGCTCTCGATTTGGATGCTCTTGTCTCTGCTAAGGAAGAGGTTCAAAAAGTTGTGCAAGAACTAACCATGAATTTGGACCGTGCCAATGATGTAACTAAGATAAATGCAACAAATATAGAGGTGCTAGAGGCTGAGGTGGCACAGTTGAAGGGATTACTAGATGCCAAACTTGAGAACGAGGGTGACGAGAATACTAGGTTATTATCCGAGCTAGAGGCTACCAAAGAAGAGCTTGAGAAAGCGAAAGGGCGCGAGGAGAAATGGTTAGAGAAAGAGACTCATGTTGAAGAACTTAATGCTGAGCTGGAAATCACGAAAATAGCCGTAACAAGTGCGAGAAAATCAGAGGAGGAGTGGCAGATAAAGGTTAAGGATTTAGAAGCTCGAAATGATGAAAAAACCCAATTGTTGTCAGAGATTGATCTTGAGAGAGATATTCTTATGCAAGAGCTTGAGAAAGCAAAACTAGACAAAGAACTTGCTTGTAAATCAGTGGAGGAGTGGGAGAAAAAGGTTACGGAGTTGAGCGCTCAGGATTGTGAGAAGACCCAAATGTTGTCCGAGTTTGATCTGGAGATAGAGACTCTAAAACAAGAACTTGAAAAGGCGGAAAACTACAAGAGTAAATTGGCGGACAAAGAGGCTAGTGCCAAGCAGCTTAATTTAGAGCTGGAGGTAGCAAAAATGGGGGAAACAAACGCTCGAAAATCAATTGAGGAGTGGCAAAAGAAGGTTAAGGATTTAGAATCTCGGGATACTGAGAGTACCCAATTGGTCTCTGAGCTTGATCTAGAGATACAAACTCTAAAAAAAGAACTAGAAGATGCAAAAAATTACAAGATTAAGTTGGTGGAAAAGGAAACCTTTGTCGAAAAGCTCTCTTTTGAGCTAGAGGCCGCGAAACTAGCAGAATTAAGTGCTCGAAAATCAATGGAAGAGTGGCAAAAAAATGCTAAAGAATCAAATCGGCTTGAGAGATCGGCTTCGGAATCACTTGAATCGGTTATGAAGCAATTAGAAAAAAGCAACGATTCATTGCACGACACAGAGACTGAAATTGCGTCGCTAAAAGAAAAAGTGGGCATTTTGGAATTTTCCATTACTCGACAGAGAAAGGAACTTGAAGAATCTGAAAGGATAATTTCAGTAGCTAAGGAAAAAGCAGATGAAATGACAAAAAGGGCCGAAAATTTAGGATATGAGCTTGAAAATGTTGAGGAAGAGAAAAATCAGGCCCTGAACAACGAGAAATTAGCAGCGGAGAGTGTGCAGTGTTTATTAGAAGAAAAGAATAAAATCATTAATGAATTGGAAAGTTTGAAGGAAGAAAAGGAGAAAAATAAGAAAGAAATCAGGAGTTTGACGATGGATCTGGGAGAAATTTCTTCGCAAGCTGAAGAAATGAAAGAAAGATTATCATCAACCCAGACGGAGTTTGAAAATTATGAAAACCAAATTGAAAATCTCAGGTTGGTTTTGAATGCGACAAATGAGAAATACCAAACCATGCTTGATGAGGCAAAACATGAGATAGATATGCTTATTGGTACAATTGAACAAAATAAGCGAGAATATGAAAATTCAAGAGCTGAGTGGGAGCAAAAGGAGGTGGATATAATGAATAAAGTGGTTAAGTCTGATGACAAAAACTCTTCTTTAGAGAGTGAAATAAGCAAGCTGACAAAATTGCTTACAGAGACTGGGGAAAAAGCGGGGGAAGAAGCTCCGCTAAAAGAAGCTGAGTCTGAGGAGATTTATTTGAAGGAAATTATAGGAGAAACAAAGGCTGAGAGCATGAAATTGAAGGAAAGTTTAATGGACAAAGAGAATGAGCTCAAGCGTGTTATTGAAGAGAACAAGGTTCTTCTAGAAAGAGAAGCTTCTTCGATTGAAAAAATTGAGGAGTTAATGAAACTTCTTAATAAAGCAAAGACACAAAATCACGATAAGGTATCTGGTGAGCTATATGATAGTGAAAAATGTAACGGTTTACCAGCAAAAGTTGTAGAATGCTATGAACAAAACGAACATGTAAAAGAAGAAGATGAGCCAAAAATAGAAGTGCCGCCAACTCAACAAATTGAGGACCCTGTTGAGGAAAAACAAAAATTGGAAAACGAAACTTTATCCGATAGGGATGTGAATGTCGTCGAAGTTGATGCTGAGCATTTGAATGAAAACCAAAAGGATTGCGAGAACAAAGAGAAAGAAGAAGAGACTAAAGAGATTGATGTTAAAATGTGGGAGATAGTCAAGATTTCGGAGGAAGAGTTATCGCAAGCTAAAGAGCAAGAAAAGAAGTGGCTTGAAGATGAATTGGATTTGAAAGTGGATAGTGGTGATAACTTAGACCATGTAAATGGGCTGAGTTCTATAGAAACGGTTAATGATGGCGGATCTTCACCTTTAATGCAACATCAAAAGAAAAAAAAACCCTTGCTTGTAAAGTTTGGTAGCTTACTAAAGAGAAAAGGCAACACTAATCATCAATAAGATGGATAGAAAATAAAGAAAATAAAAACCGCCCAAAAGATGAAAAACACAAATATTTACTTTAAAAAAATTGATATTTTCCCCTACATATGATTGATAGCTGAACTGAGAAGTGTATTGTATTTTTAATTTTTCGGTTTGTTCTTTGTTTCCTTCTTACATCATTTCTTATGTTCCTTGAGAGGGGTTCACAATTTGTAAGCTGTATAATTTTGTTTCTTGTACTTTTTACATGAATCAATACTTGTTCATTGTTTTACATGTTATACAGTAAAGAAATGTAAGTTCTCTGGCTGCCTGGTATTTTGCAATTTTCATGTTCGTTTCTCTCATTTACACTTTTAAGCTATACCAAAGTTAGACAAAGAATGTCTTTTGTCCTCATTGATGTGGCTTTTATAGTATGGTTTATACAAAACTAGCAAGGCGGACCCTTGCGATGCACGCATCGATGTGTCAATTGTCACATACTTTCTGTCATGTCACGTTTTATTTTAATCTTTTCAACTGCGTTTTCTTCCCTGTAAAGTTGTGTGTATAATGGTATAATCCGATATGCTTGACATAACAATAACCCACTTTAACCAGAAGTATAGTACTTAATGAAAGTTCAAACAATGGATATAATGAATTGACCGACTTTAAAAAATCATAATTAATTGCCCGTATCCCTAAATGAGGTAACTTAAGTTAGAAAATCCTCGTAAATAGTTTGTTCAGACCCCAACAACAAATTAATATCTTAGGAAAAAATCTATTATGCGAAAATATCATTATCCCTAACGGTACAAAATCCGAAAAAATAGAAGAGTTTAAATATATAGCTTACTTTTAAAAGTCATAACTCATTAGCCGTATATCCGAATTGAGTGATTCAAGTTGAAAAACGTACCTACACATCCCCCCTATATCTCCGTAAAACAAATTTTCATAGGACAATGTTTGCTACAGTAAAAAATCAAATATTTTACATGCTAGATGTGCAGCGAAAAAATCATGGATAAGCGAAGTGCAATTTTGAAAATTTATAACTCCTTATCTGCTCGTTTGAACTGATCTATTCAAAATTGAATAATATACCAATACGATCTCACTATGCCCCTGTAAAAAAAGTTTTTGTTTCGGATACCATATTGGACATAAAAAAATTCAAATCTCGTACAGCTCCACATATTTAGAAAATATAAAAAATTGCATAGCAAAACCAACTTTGAAAATTCATAAGTGAGTCAATTCAAAGTGGAGAACAGACGCAAATGTCTCCTCTTCCTTCATGTAAATCATTTTTTGCCATTCGTGGGAGCAACTTCTCGGGTTCCTTTGACATACGTTTGCTAATTCTATAATATCTCGCAACTCTTTCACCATTTGTGTAAACGCCATATCCGCCATCGACATCTTCCTCACTTAGAATGAAAAAAATTCCCCGTTAGAATAAAGGCTCTGGATACTAAATAATGATGGACTCAACCAACTGTTTTAGGTCAGATACAGTGCAACTATGACCGATGATAAACTCTACACTTGTTAGAGTATTAACATCTCACTCTTCATAATTCAATTTCTTCAAATTTTGAAGAGTTTAAATATAAAAATTCATTCACATCAAACTCATAATTCACTGTCTATTATTATTAACAGAGAGAAACATGACATATCTATATAAATAGTGAACAAATCCTTCTCTTCAAATTCTAAAAATCAAATTATTGGAGCTCACTTAATTCATTTGTTGATTTTGTACTTAAGAAAAATTAGTAATATATAAATAGAGAGGTGTTTTGGAAAGATTAAAAAATCATGTGAATTGTAAATGACTCTCTAAATGATAAAAATTAGAATTTTTACTCCTCATTTGAATAATATTATGGAGAGTTTGATGTGAGTGATCTTAACAAGATAAATACTACTGTTTTGGCACAAAGAGAAAGAGATAAAGGGGATAAATCTTAGTATTTGATTATTCATGACAATAGATGCACAAACCCTACTAACTAAATGAAAGATACTTTTTCGTGAATAATAAAACACACGCGTTCCCTATTCACTATTACTACGTACTAAGTCCATCAATAATAAAATATAACAATTAGGTAGCACGCCTAATTACAATAGAAATAAGGAAAGTATCAAATAAGCTAATAATAGATAAACAGGATCAGGTCGGACTAAACTGGAGCCAGGTCTCATGTCATGGCTCTGATGTAGGTCCAACGTCTAGCGGCATTGCCACTATTATCACCATCAATGGCTATCAACAAAATGCGACATAAATTAATAAAAAAAAGAGTTCGGATAACATTTGGTAGAGTTATTAGCAAATTACAATTCTCCAATAATATTAATTTAAAAGCACATCCGTAACAACCAAAACCCAGTGGCCCTTCGCTTAACTTTCAGGCCTTTGTCTTGTCCTCAGGGATCATTCCATCCCGAATATAGTCGACGAGTGGTTCCATCTATGACATGTCAAATATGGCAGTTATTAGTATATGCATCTCTTTCTTTTGAATGCTTGGTTCATGTAGCTATTCTGTACCTTTTTGCTCTCATAGAAGAGATTAAGGTGACAAGAGCGTCTGTATGTGCGTTCTTGGTCTTCGAAAACCTTCTCAATTCAAACTCGTGAAACTAGGTGGATAAAATATCAACTTTTCGTGGTAGATGAGTATTCAATCATCTTTAGCTTGAAACTCACCCAATACCTGACCTACGACTAGTTGGAAGTCCGAACTTGCCGTCAAGTGGGTAGTGGCGAATCCAGAATTTTAATTATAAGGGTGGGCGAGTTCAATATCATTACCTAAAATATAAAAAACTGCATTTTAAACATTAGTTTTATTTCGAAAAGGAAATTACAATTGACCCCCTACAACTATACGTTCCTTGAAAAAATTATAATACTAAAACAACTGAGGTATCACAATTACACTAATCAATTTAATCATTAGTCTAAATGTATAAATCAAAACAGACATAGACAAAAATACATTGTGATATATGACATTATAGTAAAAATAACATATTTGTTAGTTTAAGTGGAGTTACAAACTTACAATGCTGCGGCTGTAAAACTTATATAGGTTTGACCAAGAAATTAGCAAATTGCTCGTGTTAAAATCTGAAAATTTGAAAATTTTACCGAGGTCGATCGATCGGATTTCACTGCCGATCGATGAAAATTTTACAGAGGTCGATCGATCAGATTTCACTACCGATCGACCAAGCTCTCTGGAAAATTTTCCAGAGAGCTAATTAACTTAAAAAAAATATTTACGGACCGTAATCGTGACTTACGGTTTGATAAAAGGTCAATAAGTTAATTTGTTTCAAGTAAGATGATAAAATGTCGTTTCGCTTACCAATCATTTAAAAAAATGGTTAATTTGTGTAAAATGAAATTTGCCTACTTATCTTTAAAAAATATTTACGGATCGTAATCGTGACTTACGGTTTTATAGAAAGTCAATAAGTTAATTTGTTTCGAGTAACATGATAAAATGTCGTTTCAAGTACTAATCATTTAAAAAAATGGTTAATTTGTTTAAAATGAAATTTGGCTATTTATCTCAAAAAAATATTTACGGATCGTAATCATGACTTACGGTTTTATAAAAGGGCAATAAGTTAATTTGTTTCGAGTAACATGATAAAAGGTCGTTTCGAGTACTGATCATTTAAAAAAAATGGTTAATTTTTTTAAAATGATAGACGGTTCAATAACGAACATAACGGTTAAAACGGAACTAAATTTGGAGTGAGTCCGAACGAATAATTTATACTTCCCAATATACGATATCGAAAAAAAATATGAATAAATCACGATTACGGTCCGGAAATGTTTTTTTTTGAGTTAATTAGCTATCTGAATTTTTTTCAAGAGAACTTGCCGATCGATCGGCTGTGAAATCCGATCGATCGCCTCTGTAAAATTTTCAGATTTTCAGATTTCAACGGCGGGACAATTTGGTAATTTCACAGTCAAACCGTAAATTTGACTTACGGTTCATAAGTCAGATTTACATTTCGGAAAAAAAACAAGAGTTTGAACATGAAAACAGATAAATTACAGTGAAAATCCAGCATCTATGTTTAATTAATAATAGTCACGCAAATATATTATTGGTAGAATTTATGGAGTTACACTATCCTAACTTTCGTTTTGTATAAAATGATCTAGTTATAATAGTTTAACGTTAGTAATATGGATGATAAATTTTGTTGATACGTTGCATTTACAAAGTTATTAATGTTTTCATAAACATGGTCGGAAAATAATAGAAACTAAGTTATAACAAAAACAACTATTAATAACTCATAATTTAGGGATTGACCAAATTGACATTGTTAATCTAGTCATTACTGCTATTTGACTTGATACATGTCTTATGACTTAAAGTTGTGCACTTCTGTGTTTTTCATTAACTTATTAGGTACATTCTTTAAATTAATATCGATAATCATATGTATGTATATATTTATCATGCCATGTATGTAGTAATGACACTTGAGGGGTTTATGTGTCTAAACAAGAATGTAGATTGAAAGGAAAAGTGACAATTGTAGTACACTTGTCTTGTTTCTAGACTATTTTAATGTTTCATTACTTCCATCCCTTTTAGTATAAATAGATACATGTATAGATAAGTTTTTGTGATAAGAAAAAGTAGAAAGAAGAGGGAAAGAAAATATAAGACGTGACAATATAGTTTGTCTCTAAATGTATAAGAAGTGAGAGTTAAATTTTTATATACGTAAAAGGGTGAAGGTACAAACTTGAAGAGTTATTAAAACACCAATAATAAGTGGTTAAGAAGTATATCTTATATTAATCTCTTTATATTTATTCACTTTAAACATTTTCATTTTTAAAACTAGAAATCTGGAAATGCTGTTTTTCTGTCCAACACCTCCCACATTCGGATTTTTTATAAACTATTTACTCACTAAAAGTCTTTGGTTATTTTATATGTTCAACTGGACTTCAATACCTTTTCAAAAATATTTTATTTACCAATTTTGGAGCTTCTATGTGAATGTTATGAATTTTTTAAACCAACACACAAAAACAGTAAATTTTCTGGAAAACTGAGTTCCTGTGAGAAAACAGTCTAAAAAGGACACTTTAACTTTTATTTAGAGTAAGACTTCTGGACACAGTAAACTAGATTCAATTTGGAAAATTATGGTTTAAACCAAACTGGAAAATACTTATTTTTCGATTTTATATTATTTTATTAAAAACAGTACGGAACCCGAAATTTGTTAAAACATGATAAAAAATCGACGATTAAATGTGTATAAAAAATAATTAGGAGTTGGTACAAATTATGAAATGAATGTGTTTTGGATAATTCAGTAAGGAATGTTATAAAGTTGGATTCACATCGTTGTCACATGTATAGAGGTAGAAAATGACATTTCAATCACATACTCGGATGTTGGACAATTCGAATGTATTTTGAACAATTTATGCTTAAGAACACAGCATAACATAAATTAAACTATTGGGACCCATATTATTATTTATTATGGCATATGAGCTTAAATTCCATACCGAGAAAAATGACTTATAACTTAAATTATAGGAGCGGACGGCTGTTAAAACGGAATTGAAACTTAACGAGAACTAACGCGTAAAAGGTGGGTGACGAAAACTTGTTATTATAATTTTGTATTTTAACATCTCGTTTCCTTACTTTGAAAACTTTGACAGACTCGAGCTATGTAAAATTATTATGTGATTATACTATATTATGCATGGAGCGCGATGTTTGAGATTTATTGAAAATTGGTTCTTTACATGAATATGCCTATTTAGTGTTGAGCTCAGTTAGAGCATTGTGATTGTTTAGTTGTTTGGCATATCATGGCATACCATTTGCATTGGTCCTCCCGGTTTGGAAGAGGGTTGTCCACCTAGAGTGGGGTGTGACTTTCGGTACCACTAATAACGGGATAGATATGGTGTCGGGGGATGAACCCTGCGATACCGTATATAGGGGGGATGGATCCTATGGTATCACTTATGGGGATGGACCCCATGATACCGCTTGTAGGGGGATGGACCTTACGGTACCCGGTATAGAATGATGGACCATACACAACAAGTTGAGCTCAAAGTCACGACACGTGTGCATTAGAATCAAGAACATGCATCATACTGAGCATATTTATTATTCGTTATTTGTTTAGTATTAATCTGTAGGATACTCGGAGTTACGGTGTGTTGCCACATGTTATACTTAATTACAGTTTCTTTAAGTTGTTAGTTCAACCGAATATTTTCAAGAAAATACTCATCCCATTGTTTACAACATTTTTTCAGGTTGTGGAGCTGATCCAGCTCCGACAGGCGATGGGGGACCGTAGGACGTTTGCGTTCGTTGATTTAGAAATGGAATACATTCTAAAATAGTTTTGTAAATTGTGTTAAGACTCTTATAAAATGGTTTTAAATACAGTGTTCTCTTTTTATTCCTTTTAACTAAATTTTCTTCCATTGTAATATAAAAAAGTACAAGCTGCTAATATAAGATGTTTTGTGAAAAGTCCATATTCTGTTTATGTGTTGAAAAAATAACTAGTTTTTATAACAATAAAAGGGTGGTCTTGACATTTGCTCTAAAGAGGAAGTATCGGTCAAGTTCGCCCCTTGCATTGGTACCTGAACTAATCTAACCTTTTCAATCACTTTGTCCTTTGGCTCGAGTTCCACATCCTTTCTTTCTTTTTCAAGACCTCTAACGGCTTGTCATCCGATATGATGAGTGTTTGTTTTAAAAGGTTACCATAAAATTGGACCCACATATAAGTATTGCGTAGAACCGCAATTTGTTTAGCCGAAACAAAATGCTGGAAAATATTTTCCGGAAAGATACTATATTCTTTATGATTGTTTCACCAGAAAATCTTATTTATAAGTTTTTTTCGTTGATGGAGAATGATGGAAAATAACTTCCAATAAAATTCGAAATAAAATATTTTCCAGAACAATGCAAAACTTAAACAAAAAGTGATACCGATTATACATAAATGGTTAGAAAGTTAAAAACAACTTATAACAAGAAAGAAAAATTATTAATACAAATATATTACTGTTAAAGCTACTTATAAGTCAAAAAGTTAGCTTTAAATAAGCTTAACGTAACTTATAAACATTAAATAACCTAGAAGTAATACATAATTTATAACTAAAAGGTATTGCAAGTTTTTTGAAAAGTATGACATAATTTATAATTGAGTATGCACTATAAAAAAATACTCAAATAACGACGGGATTAGTGACGGTATTTTTTGTTACGAGCTTATTAGCGACGGTTTTTGTGACGGCTTTGTGACAGTTTAGTCAATTTGCGACAGATTTGTGACAGCTTTTTAAATTAGCGACAGACTTATAACAGTTTTTGACTCTCACTAAATCAAACATTATTTTGTAGTGATGTAAGTCATATACGAAATGCGACTTGAAAGTAAATTTAACATATATTTAACTAAAATAAGAAAGAACCTAAAAGTTTACAATATCGTTACATGTAAACAATTAACTCATGAGTAAATATATCACAAAAAAGGAAAAAAAAACTCAATTAAAATTAACATCTTTAGGAGTCCAAATCTTCTATCTCATTTCTCTACCCCTTCCGTGCCCTATTGCTTATTTTATCAAAAAAAAAAAAAAATTCTAAAAAATTTGAAAAAAATTGTACAATTACTATAATACATGTATCAATACATTCCAATAATTATTTTTAAAATAAAATCCACACAAAATTTATTTTGGAATAAATGTATAAATTAGTGTAAATTAAACATTGAATATTAAAAAAATTGTCTAAAACAATATTATGTTCAAATGTTTTAAAATTTGAATATAATATAATATAAAAGTTTATAAAGTTGCGGTATAAGTTGTGAAAATTTAAAATTTGAGTGAAAATAAGTAAGATAGCACGAAAATGGGTAGAGAATAGGGGTAGAAGATTTGGACTCCATATTTAGTAATGTTAATATGATAATAATGAATTATAAAGAAATACATTTTAGGTAAAAGTCGTCTAAATCTTTTACCCCTATTCTCTACCACTTCCGTGCCCCCTTGCTTATTTTATCTAAATTTTTTTTCTAAAAAACTTAAAAAAAATTGTACAATTACTATAATACATGTATCAATACATTCCAATAATTAATTTAAAAAAAAAATCCACACGCAATTTATTTTGGAATAAATGTATAAATTAGTGTAAATTAAACATTAAATCTTAGAAAAATTGTCTAAAACAAAATTATACCCAAATGTTTTAAAATTTGAATACAATATAATATAAAAGCTTATAAATTTGCGGAAGAAGTTGTGAAAATTTAAAATTTGAGTGAAAATAAATAAGGGGGCACGAAAAAGAATAGAGAATATGGGCAGAAGATTTGGAGTCGTAAAAGTCATTTAAGTTAAAAACTTATTTATAGTAAATTGATACTTATCAAATATTTAAGAGTTTCTTATGCATGGAAGTAATTTACTATAACAAGTAAATAAGTATATTAGAGGAAAAAATATAAACTAAGCAAACTTATTGAAAATCTGAAAGCGTATGCAAATTATAAGTTAAAACAACTAAATATAAATAACGAATAATCATTTTTAAGTAAAAACCATTAAGTAACTTGAAAAATTAAGGTATATGTAACCATTTGATAATTAAAGATATAACATGCGTAACTAACATTTCATCATCAAATTAATTTTTGAAGAAGTTTTTCCGATTTTCTTTTTCCGAGTGCTGCCAAACACTCAAATAATAGATAAAGGGAAATAAAAAAACTTCCAAACACTTTTCGTAGAAATCATTTTCCACCAACACAAGCATGCCTAAAAAGAAATAGATGAAAAAGGCAAAAAAAATGAATAAAAAGGAAAAATGATACCAGTATAGCAATATAGTGCAGAATAAAGAAAGAAGGGTCTCTATTTAAATAAAAATAAATAAATACAGTAAAAAAAGGAAAGAAGAGCCTCCCATAGTTGGCTATACATACATTCCCCCAATCTCTCCCTCTCTCTCTCTCTCTCATAGGCTTTATTTAAGAACGAAACAGTGCAAAAGCTTTTCACTTTTACTCAAAACCCAAAAATAATATTTTACTCCATTCGATTAAAACCATACACTTCCCCCGCCTCTCTCTCTCTCTCTCTATATATATATATATATCTATATATATCTATATCTATATAGCGTTAATCTGAAGCTGTCCTCTACATAACATCGAAATTCGAACCTAGGGTTTATCACTAGGGTTTACTCTCTCTCTCTCTCTATATATATATAGAACGTTGAATCAATGGCGGCGGAGAAGCTTAGGGATTTGAGTCAGCCGATCGATGTTCGTCTGCTCGACGCCACTGTCGATGCCTTTTACGGAACCGGATCTAAGAATGAGGTTCTTTTTATTTCTTATTTTTTATTCTTTTCATTTTTGTATCTAATCTATAGTGTAGTTACTCATCTATCCGTTTTTACTTTTACTGCTACTAAATTAGGACTAAATGTTTATGTATGTGTTACCGAGCATTAGTTTCTTAGGGTTTAGTTTAATTGTCTGTTTTTCGATTTTTTGATTGTGAAAATGGAAAGGTGCGTCGATAATGTGTGTGTGTGTACTCATGCACGTGTTAGTATAATAGTACTAAATTAAGGGTCTGTTTGGTAACAGATTTTTTTGTCCGATTTTTGGAGTTTTGATTTTAAAAAGCTATTGGTGTTTGGACAGTCAGATTATTTAGCTTTCAAAAATCAGAATTTTCTAGTATCTAATCTTTAGTATAGTTGTTACTCATCAATCCGTTTTTTACTTTTACTTCTACTAAATTAGGGCTAGTACTGAATGTTTTTAAGTATGTGTTGCCGTGCGTTAGTTTCTTAGGGTTTGTTTTTACTGTCCATTTTATGGTTTTTGATTTTGAAAATGGAAAAGAGCGTAGATATTATGTGTGTGTGTGTGTGAGTGAGTGTTTACACTCAAGTACTCATGCATTATGTGTTTCTGAGCGATCGGTTTTTTATTGTGCATTTTTGGGGTTTTTGATTTGGAAGTGAAATAAGAGTAGGTACTGTTATTAAATTAGGAATACTACTAAATGTTCAAGTATGTGTTACCGAGCGTTAGTTTCTTAGGGATTTGAGTCAGCTGACGATGTTCGTCTGCTCGACGCCACTGTTGATGCCTTCTACGGCACCGGATCTAAGGACGAGGTTCTTTTTATTTCTTATTTTTTTATTCTTTTCATTTTTGTATCTAATCTATAGTGTAGTTACTCATCTATTCGTTTTTACTTTTACTAAATTAGGACTAGTATTGAATGTTTAAGTGTGTGTTAGCGACCGTTAGTTTCTTAGGGTTTGTTTTTAGTGTCCATTTTACGGTTTTTAGTTTTGGAAATGTAATAGAGCGTACATAGTCTCATTTTTATTTAATATATGATATAGTTGTTACTTGTCAATCATTCCGTTTGTTACTTTTACTTCTACTTAATTAGGACTAGTATTGAATGTTTTAAGTTTGTGGTACCGAGCATTAGTTTCTTAGGGTTTAGTTTAATTGTATGTTTTTCGGTTTTTTGATTGTGAAAATGGAAAAGAGCATAGCTAATGTGTGTGTGTGTGTGTGTTACCACTCAAGTACTCATGCATGTTTAAGTATGTGTTAACGAGCGTTAGTTTCTTAGGGTTTATTTTTAATGTCCATTTTACGGTTTTTGATTTTGAAAATGGAAAGTAGATAATGTGTGTGTGTTTACACTCAAGTACTCATGCATTATGTGTTTCTGAGCAACCGGTTTTTTATTGTGCATTTTGGGGTTTTTTATTTGGATGTGAAATAGGAGTAGGTACTGTTACTAAATTAGGAATGCAACTAAATGTTTACGTGTTACCGAGTGTTAGTTTCTTAGGATTTATTTTTTACTTTCCGTTTTAAGGTTTTTGATTCTGAAAATGGAAAAGAACGTCGATAATGTGTGTGTGTGTGTGTGTGTGTGTTTATACTCGAGTACTCATGCATGTGTTAGTACAATAGTATAAATCACTGCTAAACGTTACGTATGTGACACTGAGGCGTCGGTTTTTTAATATGCATTTTTGGGGGTTTCATTTGGAAGTGAAATAGGAGTAGGTACTGTTATTAAATTAGGAATACTACTGAATGTTTGAGCATGTGTTACCCATCATTAGTTTCTCAGGGTTTGTTTTTATTGTCCTTATTTAGGTTTTTTACGTTGAAAATGGAAAATAGCGTAGATAATGCATTAATGTGTGTGTGTGTCTACACTCAAGTACTCATGCAATGCTATTTACTTTAACTGCTAAACGTTAAGTATGTGTTATTGTGAATTTTTGGGTTTTTTATTTGGAAGTGAAAAAGGAGTAAGTACTGTTACCGAGCATTAGTTTCTGAGGATTTGTTTGTTCTGTTCATTTTTTGGTTTTTGATTGTTGAAAATGGAAAAGTGCATAGATAATGTGTGTTTACACTCAAGTACTCATGCATTATGTGTTACCGAGCTATGTTTTTTACTGTGCATTTTTGGAAGTGAAATAGGAGTAGGTACTGTTATTAAGTTAGGAATACTACTAAATGTTTAAGTATGTGTTATTGAGCGTTAGTTACCTAGGATTTGTTTTTATTGTCCATTTTACGGTTTTTTATTCTGAAAATGGAAAAAAGCATAGATAGTGTGTGTGTGTTTGAGTACGTCCGTGCGCACGTGTGTGTCTACTCATGCATATGTTAGTACAATAGTACTAAATTAGGACCAGTACTAAATGTTTTAAGTTTGTGTTACCGAGCATTAGTTTTTTAGGGTTTATTTTTATTGTCCGTTTTAGGGTTTTTGATTTTGGAAATGGAAAAAAACGTAGACAATGTGTGTTTACACTCTTAAGTACTCATGCATCGCTATTACTCCCTCCGTCCCATAAAAATAGCTCGCTTAGTTTTTTCACGAATATTAAGAAATGTTGGTTAGTGTTAGTTGGAGTAGTAAATATGGGTATCAATTCTCAATTATACCCTTAAAATAGTAATGGTAATCATGATTTGCAAACAACAATGCTTATTAATTAGGGGAGTATGAGGATTTTTTATATTAAAAGTCAAAATGGACTATTATTTTGGGACGGAGGGAGTGACTTTTAACTATTAGCTTCGATTTCTGTGAGATGTGCTAATATTTATCACTGCTAAATGTTAAGTATGTGTTACTGAGCGATCTGTTTTTTTATTGTGCATTTTGGGGTTTTTTTTATTTGGAAGTGAAAAAGGAGAAGGTACTGATATTAAATAGTTTTTGTGTATCTGTATTTATTTAACTAACTTTGATGTTTCAGCATGGTAAAGGCACTACTTATTGTTAGGGATGTTTTACTGGGCACCAGTTTATTACTATTAAGTACTCCCTCCGTTCCCAATTAATTGTCCTCTACGAACTTACGTGCAATTTTGACCGGCTTATAACATGTATCAAAATTGTCGAAATGAAAATTTTCAAAACTAAATCATATAATTTAATGTTTGAATTATATGATTAAATTTTAAAAAATTTCATTCCGACAATTTTGATACAAATTATTGGCCGCTCAAAATTGCACGTAGTTTCGTAATGGACAATTAATTGGGAACGGAGGGAGTATGTGTTATTGTAAATTTTTGGGGTTTTTTATTTGGAACTGAGAAAGGAGTAAGTACTGTTACCGAGCATTAATTTGTTAGGATTTGTTTTTATTGTCCATTTTAGGGTTTTTAATTTTGAAAATGGGAAAGAGCGTAGATAATGTGTGTGTGTGTGTTTACACTCAAGTACTCATGCATGTGTACGTACTAATCACGGATAAACGTTAAGTATGTGTCACTGAGGCGTCGGTTTTTTATTGTGTGTTTTGGGGGGTTTTATTTGGAAGTGAAATAGGAGTAGGTGCTGTTATTAAATATTGCCTCCGTTCCGAAAGAAGTGTCCTACTTTCCATTTTGGGACGACCAAAATAAGTGTCCACTTCCTTTTTAAGTTAATTTTCACTTTTTGAAATATCTATTTTTGGTAGTTAAATATTAAATTTACACTTATAATCTCATATTTTCAGTGAGAAATAGGTTTTGTTTGAAATTTTTGATTTTTTGATAATTTTTTGTTGGATTTGAAGTGAAGTTGGTTTAAATCCTTAAATAGCACAGTTTTCGAAGGTGGACGGACACTTATTTCAGGACGGAGGGAGTAGTTTTCGTGTATGTGTATTCATCTAATACTAACTTTGATATTTCAGTGTGGTAAAGGTATTACTTAGGCTCCGTTTGGTAACCGATTTTTTGGGCTGATTTTTAGACTTTGGATTTTAAAAATCACTGGGTGTTTAGACAGTCAGGCAATTTAGCTTTTAAAAAGCATATTTTTAGGCTAATATATGCAAAAATAAATATCTAGATTTTCGTTGGATTTTTGAAACAGATTTTTAATCTGAATTTTGACCAGAAAATCTGTTGCCAAATGGATGTGTTACTGGGCACCGGTTTATTGCGATTTATTGTGCGTTTTATGTTTTTTGAGTTTTGAAAATGAACAAGGGTAGATGTGGAATTGGGAAAGACATAACATTAAAGGTGGGATATCGGGGGGAGATTACTATATAAATAAATTGAACAAAATAATGACAAGGTCCTTACGCTACAATAACACTATAAATAATCTAATACTATTATTGTTATGCATACATATCTTTCCCCATATAATGTGTACGCGTTCATCCAGTCATGTATCCGTCCTTTTGTATTCTAACTTTGATTTCAGTGGGATATGCTACTAATTACTTAATGTTAAGTTTAAAATATGTTTCATTGAGCATCGGTTTTTGAGAATCTATTTGCGCATTTTATTGTTTTTGATTTTGGAAATGAAGAGGGTAAGATACGTAATTGGGATCTAATAAAATACTGACAAGATCAATCTGGTACCTGCATTATGAATAGATATAGACGAGGTCATTCTCACCCCCATATACTCCATTTTATATGCTGATATGATTTTTATTTTGTATATTTACTGTAAAGTCTCCATGCATGTGTTGGTCATGTAGAGTAATTCATAGTTGCCATATAAGAAACTGAAGCGGGAACTGGTAGGGGTTATAGATGCGCAAAAGTAATGAATTGAAGTTACGCGGGGTACAGGAACAAGGGTGAGACTGAGAATTGTGCTTAAAATATATGCTAAAAAACATGTAAAACTCCTCGGTTCTTGTCCGGCCAATCAGTGCCTTTAAAGGCACCAGCTCTGAGGACGAGGTATTATATCTGTATAGCTATTCTTGATATACTTGCAATTTGTATGAAGTCATCCATTCACATATCGGTACTTGCTTTGATTTCAGTAGGATATTCTACTAAATACTGAGTATGTGTATCTTGGTACTAGAGTATTTTCGGCATTTTATGTTTCTGTTCTGGGTACGAATGTGGGGTCTGTCCAGGAATTCGTCTATTAAAATATGAAAAGGTAAGGACAAGGTCACTGTCAGTTGATATATGCCGCATATATATACATATACACTAGCGTATGTGCGCCCACGCGATGCGTGCTGTAACGCGTAGATGCGTAAATTATTGTGGAGTATCAAACAAAAATATTTAGCAACATAAACTCAATTCTAATGAAAAAACACTCCTAATTGTAACAGTAAAAAATAATGATACCTGTAAGAGGAAGAGAGAGAGCGCAGGGGAGTGTTTTTTTTTTGGGTGTTATTTAAATAATTGTGATTCTAATTTTAACCGTGCTTTATGAGAAGTTTTTTTCAGCAGTTTTTTTTTAGATTTGAATTTAATCTAATTGCCTGTGTGTGGGGGTAATTTTTAAAACTATATCGGGATTTTTGTAAATATTTGTTGCAAGGCCTCTCATAAGGCCTCTAGACATATATATAGTATTAGATAGAAGATATATATATGTATGTATATATATACGCTCATAACATCTTGTATCGCTCTTTCTTCGTAAATTCAAATTCAGTGTGACATGCTGAATGTTACGGTTGTGTTGCCGAGCATCGTTCCTCTAGGGTTTATAGTGCATTTTATAGAATTAAAACTTGACCTTAAAAGTGCAAGGTAAAATTAAGGTGCAATTACTCCCTCCGTTCCGAAATGTTTGTCCATCATTGGGAAGGTAAATTTTAACAGGCATGCAATTATTGCTTTGTCTAATAGCTCAACTACCCACTATACCCTCATGCATTAAATTAAAGTTTGACATCAAAGACATAATTAAGGTTAAAATGGGAACATTTGTTAAACTTTTTAGTTGACATTACAAAATAGACAAACATTATGGAACAGAGGGAGTATATTATTAGTAATCAACTAAATGTGGACAAGGTCATTCCTCACCCCATGATCGTATATATATACTGCTACTATAATCTGCACTGTTTATCGTAACCTAAGAGTTTCTTATCGGAAACATGTTTTTAAAAGAGTTTCCATGTAATGATTACTTTCCTGATTTGCTGCTGAGCTTTGGGTTGATTGAGGTATCTAGCTAAAGTAGAAATAATAGCATGATCTTTTTGGAAAACCGACAGAGGAATAAAAGAGACCCTTAATTCAATGAGCTGATCCTTATCATGATCTCGACCCTATTGAAACTTAATATTCCGTCTATGTAAAATTAGTTGTCTCCTTGGCTTGCTTTTTGTGCTGGCACCTTTTGCAATTTCTATATGGAATACTGTTTAATGTGAAATATGTAAAATATTAAAATACCACGTGTTATTGGAATTGTTCTCTAGCTTATATCATTTTCAAATGCAGAGTGTGATTCTGTTTTCGCGTGCTGATTTGGACATGGGCATTGGTTTGATATATGTACTAAGTCAAATATTTGTTTTCTTAATTAAAAGAAACTAATGACACTCAGAGCTCAGAAAACCACGATTGGAGTAGAAGGATTGAAACTGTACTCCATTGAGTTTATCTCTATTACACTCAGGAACCAGGTTTTCAAAAATAGGTGCTCATGTATATGGAGGACCCTGTTCGTTTCCTTACTTGCTTTTTCTCTGTTGACTTTAACAGTTGTTACATATCAATTGCTGTGAAATAACTATAATGCTATGTATTTTCTGTTTTAGTCCTCTGTGGGTTTATTGTTTCCAACTGAGTTTGGTGATACTATTTTTCCCCGTCGGACGTTGATTTTGGTTTGGCTTTCTCTTGGTTCATCTATGTCATGCACCACATATAGTGGTATCTTTTCTCCCTTGCTTTTGTACTTGTGGTATCTTGGTTTTTTATAGTTGCATATATAGTCGACTAAGCTATCGTTTTTATTAAAGTGAAGTTTGCAAATTGCTGTGAATTGCAAAATTTATGCATGTTAAGTGTACAAGCTTCCAATTGTGGCAGGGCAGAATAGGTATCAAGCTGAGTTCAGCTTATCTAGTTGTTTCAGTATTTGAAATAACTAGTATTTTACAATGGATTTGAAGTTCACAACTTGTACGCATTACAAATCACTGAATGGATTCATTGATATCTAAAAGAGTTGATCTCCTTATATGCATGAAAACTACATATCCTCTCCCTCTGTATAAATTTTGATGTTATGAATCCACGTATTTACACTGAGCCTGATTTTTTTGTTTAATTACAACGAAACTTCATTATTTAAGCATCTTCTTCAACTTCTCTTTGTTTGGTTTATTGTAGTCTAAAAAATGGCTGAATGCTATTTGCTTATCTTTGACTGCCAATTGTACAGAGAGCAGCTGCCGACCATATTCTTCGAGATCTGCAGAATAATCCTGACACGTGGCTTCAAGTGGTTCACATTTTATCAAATACACAGAACTTAAATACCAAGTTTTTTGCGTTACAGGTCAGTTAATGTTTACAGAGCTATTATAATTTGTTATTCATTTTACTCTTACAGGATTTTAATACATCGATGAGTTATATATGTTTTCTCTAGGTTCTAGAAGGGGTGATTAAGTACAGATGGAACGCATTGCCAGTTGAGCAACGCGATGGGATGAAAAATTATATATCTGATGTCATTGTAAAGGTATTCATTTTAGTTTTGTTTGTACAATTATTAATTTTGCAGTAGAAGTGTCGACCGACATAAGTTGTTTTTTTCTTCAATATTTACTGAGTAACATCACCCGGCTTGTCTATTTTTCTCCTTAGCTGTCGAGTGATGAAGCATCTTTTCGACGGGAAAGACTTTACGTCAATAAACTCAATGTCTCATTGGTCCAGGTCAATCACTGAATGCTTCATTATCATTTATTTTGATGATATTACTTATGTTAAGTTCTCAGTATCATCATTTATAAGATGGAGTTCAATTGAGTATAATTTTGTCTTCTTTCTTTTTATGCATTTAGATTTTGAAGCATGAATGGCCATTAAGATGGAGAAGCTTTATTCCTGATCTTGTTGCTGCCGCGAAGACAAGTGAAACCATTTGTGAAAATTGCATGGCCATTCTAAAGGTATTTTTTGATTAATTGTCTTTTTTCCTATTCCATTTGTTCCTTGCAAGTGTTCTCATTGGAACTATCTGTTAAATTTCAGCTTTTAAGTGAAGAGGTGTTCGATTTTTCAAGAGGTGAAATGACCCAGCAGAAGATTAAAGATCTTAAACAGTCAATGAATAGGTACATAGATAAATATTGCATATTTTTATTTTAACTCTACCTGTTTGTCAATTGTCCTCTTGGTCAGTCACTTTCATTTGTAATTGCTCTGAAAAGGTAAAAAGAGCCATCTCTATTCATACCCATCTCACTAGTCTCAATGCAAACAAGAGACTGAAAATGCTATGTTTTAAATTTTTTGGAAAAGTCTCTATTTGTTTGCTAGTAAGGGTTTTTTTGTTGCGGCAGATAAGCTGGCTTTTTTGAGGTTAAGAAAAAAGACAAGGTTTTTGCAGCTTTAAGCTTATAGTTAAAAAAGGCCAGAATACCAGGAATAGCTCAGTGTTTGAGTGTCAACTAAATACAGTCTGAGTTTATTCGCTGTAACCAAACAAGGCCTATTTCTAAACATGTCCGCCCTTTGGGGGCTGATATGCATGCTTCAAGATGGTTTCTGAACTTCTGGTTGTTGTTGTTACTTGTTAGCTTGATATAGTAAATAAATTTTGGTCTTCGGAAAATCTTGATTACCTAAATAAATTTTAAGATTAGACAGATTATTGTTATTTTGTGTTATTATGTTGATGCTTATTGTCATATCTTTACAGTGAATTCCAGCTCATTCACGAGTTATGCCTGTATGTACTATCAGCAGCATCTCAGAAAACTGAGCTCATAAGGGCTACACTTGCCACATTGCATGCTTTTCTTTCGTGGATTCCTCTGGGATATATATTTGAATCTCCTCTGGTATGCATATTCTTTTCCCCAGCATGTAAACATTTAGTGATCCTTCTATTTGCGGGTCAATTACAGTTTCTTACACCGTCTTATCATGATTTTTTTTATTTGTTCACCCAGTGAATGACTTGGAAGTTTTTTGTAATCGAGGAGACAATTTTTAGGTTTTTTTGTTGTTGTTGTAATCAGACAACTTTTTAGTTAGTGCATCAGACTTTTTATATTTTTCAAGCTGGGTGTACAAAGCTGTAACTAATATTAAAGAGAACATCGGTACTACATGGCATGCCATTCTATTTGGAGGAAAAAGTGACAGGAGTGTACTGTATGAGAAATCAACAAAAGTCTAGTTCACTAATTAAAAAACTGTTTGTTGGATGCTCTAAATTGAAAATTCGTGATAGTGGGAGTTTAACAGTGTAATTAGCCCTTTATTCAGCCCAGATTTTCTTGGAGGACATCCTCAGTCAGTACTTGAGTATGATAGAATATAATTGTTAGAATTATCTTTCAGCATTAGCTTATGGACTTTGTGTTGAATTCTTATACATGTGGATAGTGATTTAAACGTAGATTAATTTTCTCACATTTTGCTTTGACAGCTTGAGACCCTCTTAAAGTTTTTTCCTGTTCCAGCTTATCGGAATCTCACGCTCCAGTGTTTGACTGAGGTTAATGTTTTTTCTGTTTTCTAAATGCTTGCACAAATTCTTATTTTTAAATTGTCACGTGTTTTCAATCTTATTTAATTTACCTTGCAGGTTGCCGCTCTTACTTTTGGAGATTATTACAACATGCAGTTTGTCAAATTATATAACATATTTATGGTGCAACTTCAGGTACCTCAAATAAATTGTTGATTATTTAGCATCTAATCTTGGAAATAGTTAATTTCTCATGTATATGCCTTGGTTTGGTTAGTTTCTAAATATCATTCATAGTTCATGTTGTGGTTTATTTTTCTCAAAACTGCAAAGCTGACTTTTGGGACACATTCTATGTTTCACAGGGAATACTTCCACCCAACACAAACATACCTGAAGCTTACGCCCATGGTTCTAATGAGGAGCAGGTAGTAATTCATTTTGTATTACTTATTGCCGACTATCTACCTTTTTATTTTTCTGATTTGTCCCTTGGATAAACTCAATTCTTGTTTCTGTTTGTTTTTCAGGCATTCATTCAGAACCTTGCACTATTTTTCACCTCTTTCTTCAAGGTAAGTGGTTTGTATGGTCGAAAAAGAATATTGTATTTGTTAAGACGTGCCTATATAGTGTACTTTATGATGGTTTCCCAACAAATTCTGGGTTTTTTATATCTACATTGAAGAACTAATAATTGAAGATTGTTTTACTCCTGTCTATCGTAGTAATGTCGTAGAAGGCTGTAACTCTTGTGGTTTTAGCTAGTTTGCTTCATGTACAGCACAACTGGTCACCTCTTTTGGTTATTGATAAATTGCCGTTTATATATTTTTTTTTATTGGTTGTGCCTCGAAAACTCAATTCTTTGCATTAGTTTCAGCTCATTGATGATCAAACGTCAGAATATAAGTAGTGGATGACTAGTAGTTAACAGTTCAGATGCTTTTCTTTTAGCTTTTTGAGTATAATAAAATTAGGTGATGGATAAGTTTATGAGCAATACTTTCACTTTCTTTTAAATACGTAAATTCTCAGTAGTCGTATTTCGTTTGTCCTGTATATATTCTTTCCAATTATTTTGAATTTGCAAGCTTGGAGTCTTAATGATATTTACTCTTCCGGGTATGTTTTGTACGTATTGTTACCTACATTCAAGTACTGGAGTCCTCAGAAGAAAACATATCTGGTGGCTTTGTTTTAACTGTTTCAATCACTTCTGGGTATGTTTTATTGATAGACTCCCTGGTGGCTTTGTTCTAACTGTTTCAATCACTGCAGTCTCACATTCAAGTACTGGAGTCCTCAGAAGAAAACATATCTGCACTTGTTGTGGGTCTTGAATATCTTATTAACATCTCATATGTTGAAGACACCGAGGTTTTTAAGGTAAACTGTTATTGCACTTCTTTACTTCTGTTATAAGACTATTTAAACCTGATTTTTGGAAAAAGGAAATAAATCATATGCATACTAATCAACTTGCTCCAAACTATTTGACAGGTTTGTTTGGATTATTGGAATTCTCTCGTTCTCCAGCTGTTTAACAGTAGCCACAATATGAATAATTCGGCTGCGACAGCAAACATGATGGGACTGCAGGTACGTTCTAAGTTTCTAACAGTCCTCTGTTTATTTGTATAAAGTTGCTCAGGATACTAATTGTTCGATTTGTATGGATCAATGTCTACATTATAAAACATAGTAACTTGGTGTATTAATTTTTAAAAGTCGATACTTTGGTCTACATAAGTGATACTCTCCCTATATTTACACGTTCACTTTTGTAGCTATTAATTCATAGTGGAGTCTAGATTCTAGGATTCAATGTTCAGATAACCAATGGAGTGTGCGGTCCTGTAAATTTTTTACTTATTCGTAATATTTGCATCTGCTTGCTCTAATACTTACTTAGTACCATGCCTGAGTGTTTTGGCTTGTCAGGTTAATATTCCTAGTATGGTGGATGGTCTTGGTCCAAAACTGCTGCAGCGGAGACAGCAATACTCTATTCCTATGTCAAAATTGAGATTACTAATGATATCCCGCATGGCTAAACCGGAAGAGGTTCTGATTGTGGAAGATGAAAATGGAAATATAGTTCGAGAAACAATGAAAGACAATGATGTTCTTGTTCAATATAAGGTGATATATTTGAACATGCACCTAATATATAAGAAAGCCTCCAAGTATTAGTTTTATACATGTAGCCAAGATCATGCCTTTAACTCTTATTTTAAGTAACATATTATCAAGAACTCCTTGAAATTAAACAACTTACACTAGCTTGCATATTATTTTCTTATGATGTTTTCTCATTCCAGTAGTCAATAATGAGAAAATTTAGAGGTTGCTTACTTTGCTTGTACAGGGTTCTTTCTCGTTCTCTGTCTATTGTTTATCTGAAGTTGTGGTATATATAGACAGAGACAGAGTTTAATTAATTTAGTATCATGTTCTTGTTCTTCACATGTTTCTGAAGTTTTGGCTTTTTGTTGATAGCGAACAATAGGCTTTTCTTTTCTATCTTTCTTTACTGTTTCTGAGCATTTTTTTTATTGTCAAAATAAATGCAAACTACACATTCCATCTTTTGATATTATCCTTTGCTCATAAAGCAACACTAATGTGTCAGATAAGCTTCAAGTTATAAGTTTGAAATTTTGGAGAGATTGATTCCAATGTTTCCAACCTCTTTTGATCTTGAGTTGCTTGGGAGTTTGGTTATATTTCCTGAGCTTTTGCAAATAGAAAATCATTCTTACTTATTCTACAATTAATGATAGATTTTGCATGCTTACTATTCTTTTTGATATTGTGTGATTGGTCCTTTTTTGCCAGAAAATATATTCTTATTCTGTTACGAGCTTTAATCTCTTTTACCAGGCACCTCTATTAAATTGAAATGCGTTCTTGCAGATAATGAGAGAGACACTGATCTATTTGTCTCACCTTGACCATGAAGATACTGAAAAGCAGGTAAATTTGCTGGTCTGTCAATCCATATTACGTGTTAGTGTTAAGGGCGCTTGTTATTGGTCCATTTGTTACCGAATGATAATCCTTCATATATTATATAGATGTTAAGGAAATTGAGTTTGCAACTGAATGGTGTGGACTGGACTTGGAACAACCTCAACACATTATGCTGGGCAATTGGATCGATTTCAGGGTCAATGATGGAGGAGCAGGTATAATTTTCCTTTTCACACACAAGCATAATTTTTTTTTGCTCTTGAAGATTTTGTGTTATGATCATTATCTGACCATTAATTGATCTTGTTTTTAGAGTTGTATATACCTTCTGCTTTACGATCAAATAAAGAAGTTACATGCTAAAAGAAACTAACACTACTCATCACGTCAACATAGATATAGTTACTATTACGCAAATTTATTTTGTGGAAATGTAAGGAAGTAATGTGAGCTGTCAATAGAATGAAATACCCACCAACCACACTGTTTCTTCCACACGGTCACATTTTAATTTCATCCAACTGCCACAACAGCCATACCAGTTCCACATTCTTGTGGTTGCACAATACCCTTCGCGTTTTGTTAAAAAGTTGACAAAATTTGTATTATTTGCCATGTATGTTGATCAAAATTTTCTCATTAGAGCAATACAAGAGATTCCACACATGAATTATCTTCCCTCCCTTGATCCAAGCACTGTACAAGACAAAATATTTCTTTCAAATGTGAACGTTTTCCAGCATGTGGTAAGCTTGTTTTGAATTTTGTAATGGTAAAGAAAGGGTTTTTATTAACATTCCCTCTGTCCCAAAGTAAGTTATAATTATTAAATTTTGATTTTCTAAATTAAGCAGGAACTTTCCAAAATAGATAGTTAAAATTAATAAAGTTACTTTTTTTGCCCTACATTAGAATATATGCAAATAGTCTTCGTTTGACTTTTTATTGAGGGGCATTGTCGACAATACAAGTGTCATCATTATTCCCCTTAGGAAATTGTGTTCACTAAACTTTACTTATTTTGGACACGCAGTAATAACAAAAGACCTTGTTGATTGCGTAATTCGCATTAAGCATGTGCTCATTTGGATGCACATAGTATTTACAAAAGACCTTGTTCACTAATCAGGCTCTTTTTTCTTAATATTGCAAATGACATTATGCATTGACTGGTCATGTTTCATTTGTTTGACCAAGCATGATTTCCTCATCTATAGTAACCTTTCGAAGTAAAATAATGTCTTAAGAGTGTTAATATTTTAAAGTAATTTTCTGGTATGCAGGAAAACAGGTTTCTGGTGATGGTGATCAGAGACCTACTCAATTTGTGTGAATTAACCAAAGGGAAAGACAATAAGGCTGTAATTGCAAGTAACATCATGTAAGCATTTTGTGTTTAAAAAAATACTGATACTGTTATTTATCTTGTGCACATCTTTGTAACCTGATAATGTAATTTAAATCTTGTTGGGTTTGTTTGTCAGGTATGTTGTTGGCCAGTACCCAAGGTTTCTAAGAGCCCATTGGAAGTTTTTGAAAACTGTCGTGAACAAGTTGTTTGAGTTTATGCATGAAACGCATCCTGGAGTTCAGGTTAGCTTTTTTCATGTTCCATGTTTTTTTAATTTCTGGTAGATGATTTTCTGTTTGCGTACCTGTTTCTTCTGTAATGACAACTAAAAAGATACAACCGGACTATATCAGAAGTTTTTTTAAGGTAGTCTGCATGTTGGTAAAATCTGTAAAATAAAATAAAATCCTTTGTACTGTTGAATTAATGTTTTGAAAGAAGCACTAATGACTCCAGAATTTTCATAGCATCATATCTTGATGTCTTTCACTTTTTATGAATCGGTGCTTGTACACAATCCAAAAAAAAAAAATACTTTATTTCGTAGTAATTTTATTTTTGGCAAACAGTTAATTGTATTACTACCATCTGAGAGAAGGCATTTTCGTATGTCGTGAAAACTGCTTCGTTCTGAGAAACGTTTGTGGGTCTGAATAGTCTATTTACGCCTTATTTTCTTGGCATGGAGCTGGAGATTCTTAAATCTGATTTAGCAGAATTTTTTTATTATAGTCTTACATGTGTAAATCTAGGGAACAATGCTACTACTACCTAATCTGCCCTGCACTTTATAGTTTATATCATCTTTTATTTTCTTTGCAAATGGCATGCTATTATATTTCAGTATTGTCTTATTTGGTATTAGTAATTACTTTATTCTTCTTTCTGCCATCTTTAAAGTTTAAATACTAATTATGCACTTTTATGGTACCATTGATTGCTTATGCGTGTAGCCGATTCTTTCAGGATATGGCTTGTGACACATTCTTGAAGATTATTCAAAAGTGCAAGCGTAAATTTGTTATAGTGCAGGTAAACATTTTAGTTTTTGTGGTCTAACATCAATTATATTGAATCAATGAGTTTTTCGTTAATAATGGTATTCTTCATTTCTTCAGGTCGGAGAAAACGAACCATTTGTATCTGAACTTTTGACTAGCCTCTTAACTACTATAGCAGATCTTGAAACTCATCAGATTCACACATTTTATGAATCGGTATGTCTCTTTGGTGATTGACTCTTGTTTTTTTTTGGTACGAATTTCATATTACGAACTTATATTTTCTGATATTTAAGGTTGGTCAAATGATTCAAGCTGAATCAGATATTCATAAGAGAGAGGAATATCTGCAGAGACTGATGGAGCTTCCAAATCAGGCAAGTCCACAGCATGTGACCTGGTTTTTTAAGGCTTGTTTAGTTGTAGCATTTAAGCAAATTAGATGGATTTTTATGTTCAAGAAAATGCTTATATTGTCTAGAATAATGTTTCTAGAGTTATTAGAAAAAGAAGAAAGGCTTAATAGACTGGTACACTAAATATTGTCCAGCTTTAAGTAGATCTGAAAACTGAAAGCTGCAACTAATCAAAGGTCTTTGTGATTCTTAACTGTGTTTCTTCTAGTTTGCAATTTTTTATCACTCCCAAGTTTTTTTTCTTTTGCAGAAATGGGCTGAAATTATTGGACAAGCTCGCCAAAGTGTGGATTTCTTAAAAGATCAAGATGTAATAAGGACGGTGCTTAATATATTTCAGGTATCATTTATTAGTTTCCTACAAATTTTCCTGGTCTATTCTTTACCTTTCATCCATATTGTGTAGGACTGTGAACTTTGTACCATATAAGTATGTTGCCTGCTGGATTCTTAAGAATTTATCTTTAAAATGTGTCCTGGTTTATTTCCCCCAAGGATGATTTTGAGTATTGATAATAAGCATTAGTGTAGAATAATTTATCCAAGTTTTACTGGTGCATCTTTTTACTAGCCGGAATTAATTAAAATTCTTAATAGTTAGACTTTGCAAAATGCTTCTAATGCTTATTATCAATTAAGAAAAACATCCTTGGGCGAAATAAACCAGGACCGCAATATATATATATATATCTACTTAAGATTTAATTTGATGACTTTCAAGACAAGATTTTGTAAATTTGTTGGCCATAATCATAATATAGGAATTATGTGGTTGATGTTTTTTGTTTTGTTCTATCCTTGACAGACTAATACAAGCACGGCCAGTTCTCTTGGGACCTTTTTTTTACCACAAATATCAATAATATTTTTGGACATGCTTAATGTGTACAGGTCCGTGTTTATTTTCCTTTACCAGATAACCACCTTCTGTTTTCCATTGCTTATAATTCTGTGGTGTTTCTATAAACAGAATGTACAGTGAGCTTATATCGACCACCATTGCTCAAGGGGGTCCCTTTGCATCCCGAACATCTTATGTAAAGCTCTTGCGGTGAGTTTCTATTTCTTCACTGTAATACTTTGTGATCCAGTGGTGCCTGATTTAGTGTACCATATATTTTTTTGGGTAGCTCTGTAAAGAGGGAGATTCTAAAGCTTATCGAGACATTCCTGGATAAAGCTGAAGATCAACCTCAGATTGGAAAACAATTTGTGCCCCCAATGATGGATCCTGTGTTGGGTGATTATGCTAGGAATTTACCCGATGCAAGGGAATCTGAAGTCCTCTCGCTCTTTGCCACTATAATTAACAAGTAAGACGCTTGTTATTGTTTTGCCGCCACCTGCTTGTTGTTCATAAAAAGAGTTCCAGGTGTTCCAGTTTCACTTGTAACAAAATATTATACACTGAAAAGTTTGATAAACTTAATAGTTTTAAGGACCAAACCTTGGAAAATTTTTGAGCATCTGGGCTAACACCATAATTACTATTTCAAACTTCGGACTAAATCATAATTTGTGGAAACTGAATTGCCGGACATGTTAAAAATATTTGTCTATGTACTTCGACCTAAATAGGTCATTTTAGAAAGGTTAGAAGCATCCTGTCGAACTTAGGGTCGACTCACTGGTTTATGCATTTTGAGGACGTAATGGTAATCTACTCAACTTTAGGATTTTCATTAAACATGGGCAATAAGACTTCAGAAATAATGGTTGCATCCTATGACCGGGCTACGTTGGTTGATTGTGGCACCACCTCTGGCACTTTTGGTTAAGTACCTTAATTGGAGAGAACCATGATCTTGAAAATTGTCATCGTTTGTATTCGCTTAAATTAATGGGTTTATGCTCTAATATTTGTGGGTGGTTTCCTTCTTGGAACTGTCTATCCATGATCTTGAAAATTGTCATCTATTGCTCATTTCTATTTTCAGGTATAAAGGTGCAATGATAGAGGATGTCCCGCGTATTTTCGAAGCTGTTTTCCAATGCACTTTGGAGGTAGGGATTATTCCTTTTTAGGTATTTTGCAAGGAAACCTGTTCTTCTGTTGCATCTGTGAAGAAAAATGCATTTCTTGCTCGAAGAGCTATTTAGAAAAGCTATGTGATATTTATAGGCATAAAGTGGTGCATTACTGGGAGTTATATTCTTTGGTGACTATCTTTTGTTGTTCATGTATCTTCCAAGAGAAACCGTAGTGGGTGCACTTTTAGTATAAGACATCTCTCTAAACAAATCAATTTGTGTCCACTATACGTTTGTCAGTATTTTGGATTGCTTACATGGATTTTTCAAGGACAGCAAAAATTATTCTAATTTAATTCGTTTATGTTGTGTGACTTGTGTCAGATGATCACTAAAAACTTTGAAGACTATCCTGAACATCGTCTTAAGTTTTTTTCCCTGCTTCGTGCCATTGCAACACATTGTTTCCTTGCTTTGATTCATTTGTCGAGCCAGGTTACGCCTATTCCCACCCTCTTAACTGTTTTTTTTCCTCTTTATTTGTTGTGCTTTTCAGTTTCAAAGATGATATCTTATCTCTTGAATTTATTTTTTTCTTATGCAAAAATTAATTTTAATTGTTGCAGCAACTAAAACTTGTTATGGATTCCATTATCTGGGCTTTCCGGCACACTGAGAGAAACATTGCTGAAGCTGGATTGAACCTTTTGTTAGAGATGCTGAAGAATTTTCAGGTTATTTGGCTTTTATATGAAATTCAGAAATTACTTTAATAGAACCTATTTTGTAAATTTCCAAAAATACTTGTACATTTTAAAAAATCAAAATCTTTCTGTGATCTTGATACAAAACTCGACTCTTACACAGTAGACTCTCGCTATCATGCTATTTATGTTAAAAGGATTTGGTGTTTTCGTGTTTCATTTTTATAATGTTTTGGTTTTGTTTTCCAGGCTTCTGAGTTCTGCTATCAATTTTACCGAACCTATTTCTTGACCATCGAGCAAGAAATCTTTGCTGTCCTAACTGATACATTTCACAAACCTGGCTTCAAATTGCAAGTCTTGGTGCTACAACATTTGTTTTGCTTGGTAGGATCCGTTTCTTTTTAGCAATTTTACTCTGTATATGTCAGCTAAAAGAGAGGAATATTCACCGAAATTAGTGGTTTTGAATTTTGCAGGTCGAGTCTGGTTCCTTGACTGAACCTATATGGGATACGGCTACCGTTTCTTTTCCGTATCCTAGCAATGCAATATTTATCCGTGAATATACCATAAAACTTCTTAGCACATCATTCCCTAACATGACAACATCCGAGGTATCAACTGTCAACTTTCCTTTTTACTATTTTCTGTGCTGTTAGTTTGTAGTTAATTCCTTTTTTTTTATCTACAGGTTACTCAATTTGTGAATGGGCTGTTCGAGTCTACCAATGATGCACCCACATTTAAGAATCACACAAGGGACTTTCTTGTTCAATCGAAAGAGTTCTCAGCACAGGTAAAATACCTTTTCTCTGTATCTCGTCTCTATAACCGTCTTGTTTTGAAAACAGTGAAACTGCAATCTCAGGAATCCCTTTTAGAGAACTCCTTATAATTTAGATACCAACGTCTTGCTGCTGATTTTTGGTTCTGTTCTTTTATATATGGGTATAGAATTCGGAATAAAATCCACACAGTAAGAGCTATCAAAGGGTCTAGTATTTTTAGTGCCAAAAATAAGAAAGGGTAAAAGATTGATGATGATAACAGGAGTTGCAGGATTAAACAGATTCACTTATCTTTTGTTTAGTATGTACTTGTTTTCTTTATTATCACTTTAAATAGTAATTAAATTTGTGCAGGACAACAAGGATCTCTATGCTGAAGAAGCTGCAGCTCAGAGGGAAAGGGAGCGACAGCGAATGCTTACCATACCAGGGCTTATCGCACCCAATGAGATACAAGATGAGATGGTTGATTCATAGATGACCTAATATGTTTCAAATTTTGGCATTTTCTCATGGGCGGTTGGGATCTTCACTGATAAATTTATGGAGTTTCAGCAGATGAATAGTAAATTTCCATATCTCCAATTTGCCTCGTGTTTCCGATTTGTTTGGATAGTCATGTTGCAACAGGTGAAAATCATGACGATATATACCGGTGCAGAGACTTGGTTTGGCGACCAATGGAAACTGTTGGAGTGTAGAGTAGTTTGACGCGAATTTTAGGGCATAATTTATCGCTGTTAATCAAAAGTCGTTGTACCAGTTCCGTGAATTCAGCCTTGCCGTGTAATTCATGACATTTATGAGAAAACTGACAAGGAGGCAACTAATGATATGCCCTGTAGTAAATGTGATCTAAACATTTTGATTACTTGATTTGTAGACAATCATTGTGTTTTACTGTCTATTTAGTGAACTGGTTATTCTTGCGTTCGTGCTGATTTAGGGGTGTTCTCAAATGTTTGCGAGTATACTAAGATCTTGTTTAGTGTATTTTTATCAAGAATATTGTTTCTGAATTTACGATTGTCCTTGAATATTTTAACCGATTAACAAATTCTTTAAGATTTGTCACCACCCAAGCAAACAACACAGATCTCTCAAATGATCTATTTGACGAAACTACATTATTAACAAAATGAAAGTGGTGGATCTTTTGTTTTTTTATAAACGTTGTTCCTGTATAAGCTTGCTTAAGAGGTGTCGTTTGTCCACTTCATAAACTTTTTGCAAAATTTGATATTTTAGTTGTGGACACTGATGTATACAAAAAGTTATACACTCGAGAGTAGTGCCACTTATAGGCTATAGCTTATACTCCCTCAAGTGTGAGTGCAAATGAGCCGAACGTAGCTTTGTTCAAACTCGGGAAGTTTATTAAATGAGTCCTAAAATTTTGTTCAGCTCGACTTGTTTATAGACAAGCTTGAGCGAAGCCTGTGTTTCACAAGTTCTTTTTTAACGTGTTCGGACAAATTTAGCATTGTTTCTAAAAAAAACTTTTTTATCTAGCTAAAATCAATGTTAATATAAGCAATAATGCATTTAATTATTCCGAGTTTTAGTTTTAATAAGATTTGAAGCGTATTTATCAAACATCAACATTGTTTTTAATAAAATTTACATATGTAAGCATGAATGTATGTGAAAATTAACTATTAAAATAATTAAACGAGTTTTAAAATGAGCCCGAGCTTCTTCATGAACGGCGCGATTTATTTGCAACCCTACCTACAAGCCATAAAGCCTTAATAAACAATCAAATTGGTTTACATGGGTTACCTCTTTGGCGAAGTTCATGTGTTTCTAGAAAAAGTTCTAGCACTTTTTGATTAAGTTCATCTATAAATTAATTTTACTTTGGTGATACGTGTTATGGACAACTTTGACTAAATGACCTCAAATGTTTTGAACACGTTATCAATGTTATTGATTTAATGACTTCCAATCAATGCTTTTGACGGTAAAAGTTTATAAATCATAGTTAAGTCGTATTGTGTGAAACTTAAAACACAACCTAAAAGTTAAAGTTATAAATTGAAAGTTATAATATTTTCATTAAAAGTTAGTGACTGCCCTCAAATATCAAGACAACCTTATATTATCAACGTGCTTTTTTGTGCACAAAAGTTTGCAGAGGCAGAAGAGCAGTTGTAGTTAATAACTGGAGAAGTGGCCCATGGATCGAACTTAATGAAATCAAAGCATTTAAACCTGCGACTGAAACATGTATACAAGGGGGCTGATAATATAAAACACTTTTGAGTGATTTGAAGGCGGTATGTCAATGATGGCAAGCAATTGTCTAATGAGATTACAAGATTAGACTGTTAAGATAAAGAGGCACACATATGTGGAGAGTCATAAAGTGCTAATAATTATCAAGTTCATACCGAATTTATTCGTTATAAATATCATTAATTGTTGATGGGTGTCTTGGAAAACTAGACACTATGTTCAAGTCGAACTCTGTTAACAAGTTTGCAATCCGTTCAACTTTAGTTTTTAAATATAAACTGAGTTGCAACTGAAGAATATAACTGAGTTGCAATTGAGAGAGCTTAAACATCTTTGAACTTCGGATTTTTAGTTTTTGATCAGATGGATTCAGTTCCCTTGATTTGCAAGGTAAGGGGAAACCTGGAGAAGAAAGGGTTAAAATCAAAGGGTCTTCCTATGTTTACAAAGCTCACATCTAAGCGTCACAAGACTCACAACTCACAAGGACAGAAAAAGATGTCATCCAAAAAGAATATTTAAGATTTTGATAATTTTGAATAATATTTTTACTACTAGGTTATATTCGTCTGTTATACTTACAAAATGATTTGAAATAATAGTAGTTTTGTTTCGTGAATTCTGATTTTGTAATTTTAGTTTTACAATTTATATATGTTCAATATGTTTGTAATTTATATATTTTTTTAATCAAAAACAAACTTTATTAATATAAAAAGAGACATAACCCAGTTTTACATCAACAAAGGAAATAAAAAACGACCTACCACATTAGTTTACATTCTGATAAACAAACTTATTTACAATCAAACACTACTTATCCAAGCCTTAATAACATACGAGTTTTAAACTTGTAACATTAAGATACAAACTTGAAACAAAACAATTAAGGAGATTGTTTTCAAATCCTACTTTCTCAGCCCACATAACCATTTTCAGAATCAAACCTTCTTATTCCAAACCTTCAGAATCAAACGAAAATTTGAGCTTCATGGAAAGAGAATGAAAAAATCAACTAGCACACCAAACCTAATAAAATTAACCCATCCAAAAATCCTGCCAAACAGAATCCAAACTAAAAGATTATGCCCATAATACACATAAGTACCCACAACCTACTATTTATTTATCATCAGAACTAAAAGATCTTGGACACCCTTATTACTAGGACATACCTCCAAACTTTCTTCTCTTTTTTCAGTACCTTATTTTCTTTCTTCAACTATTCCATCTCATTCTCCAAATTTGCCATGTACTCAATTTCCCCATAAACTCATTCATCCAAATCTGCAACCCTTTGTACATATCCTTGTAAATACGTATTTGCATGTCTGATCCCCTTCATATCTTGTTCATTTTCAGCAATTTCCTTTTCATTTTCTGCATTTTTCCTTTCTAGTTTTTTTTTATCATCTTGCTTTGAACATATACGATCTCTTCCATTTTTAGGTATATATATAAGAGAATGTGAGGAGAAAAGCTTATGAAATAGATATAATGGGAATATATATATGTTTTTTTTGTGAGAATGAAGGATCTGAGATGAGTATAATAACTATATATAGAAGGGATATATGTATAAAGTGAGAAGCCACGCGTAATAGAAGCGAGACACGATCCAAACTGAGTGAATAGTGAAACAAAAATCCAAAGGTGGCAAGGAGAAATAAGGAAAGAGTGCAAACTCTTTATCCAGAGAAAATAATAGTGATAAGAGTATTGGAAAGAGGAAAAAAGCATATCAGAATGCACAACTGTCACAACCCTCCCGTACAAAACCAACAAATATCACCATAATACGCTCCTTTCTATGAGAAAACTATTTATCTTTTTTTTGAGAAAACTGCAAAGAACTTAAAAGAAATATTAGCAAACTGATGCATCGGTTTCCTTCATTTGCATCTAAAAATAAAAAGAGAAAGAAAATTAAGTAGGAAATGATGAGATTTATTGCTAATTAAACTTATTAATTATCTCATGAATCTGAAACTAGGCCTTTCTGACAAATCGATAAATATGATTAACATAAGTAGTATTAGGTAAATCCAAAATATCATAAAAAGTATTAATAATACCATTTGAACCCATTTTTGCTAAATTATATGCCACATTAATTATTCTTCTCCCTATATATATGAATCAGTTCTAAACTTGTATAATCTTTAAAAGTACATATATCATCCCAAATATTAGTAAATTGAACAGGAGGAGGAAATTTATTATGCCAGCAATTACTAATAACTAGTGAATCTGTTTCTATATTAACATTGTGGCTATTTAAAGAGTAACAAATAAAAAGACCAGTATACAAGGCATGCAATTCAGCATAAGTATTTGTATTAGAGCCTAAACTAGCAGAAAAAGCAAAAATAATATGACCACTATCAACTCTAAGAATTCCACCACTACCAGCAAAAGACCAGAGTTACCAAAAGAAGATCCATCTATATTAAGTTTAAGCCTATCTTTAGGAGGAACGGTCCATGTCATAGCAACTGGCCTCTTGCTAAGTAAGGTTCTGAAAATTCATAATAGGAGTTCAATTCTTAATGAACAAATTTAATTCTCTAATCCATTTATGAACTTTAGCAATAATAATATCAGCATTAAAATCACCATTATCAAATAAAAAAGTGTTCCTAGTAATCCTGATTTTCCAAATAATAAGAAAATGAACTAATCTAGCAAGTTTATCAACTTGAGAGGTTTTATTAAAATGATTACACCAAGCATGAATAATAGACTTAACAGTGAAAGCATTATTAAGATAAAAACTAAAAATACTAGTAAAATAATTCCAAACTTTAAAACTAACATCTCCTTTAGTAAACAGATGATGACCTGCACTATCTATACTATGATTCAAACAACAAATGCAATTACTTACTATTGGCAATCCAAACTTATAAAGGTCACCATCTATTTAAACTGCATGATTCCAATGCTTCCAGCAAAAGTTAGATATTTTAATGGGGTAATTCCTTATAAGTATCTCATAATAACTTATATTCCTCCTAGATACCTTGATAATTTCACATTCCTCATAGGTACCGCTTTTTATACTATATGAGTTTTATTAGTAATTGATTTTTAAAAAAAATGAAAAAAATCACAAAAAATCATAAAAATTTATAAAAATCACAAAAAATCACAAAAAATCACAAAAATAATAAAAAATCACCAAAAATCACAAAAAATTATTAAAAAAATACAAAAATCACAAAAAGATTATAAAAATTACAAAAAATTATAAAAATTATAAAAATTACAAAAAATCACAAAAAATGAAAAAAATCACAAACTTTTAAAAAAATTACAAAAAAAATATATAATTTTTTTTGTCAATATAACACTTTTTATACCGAAAAGTGATTTTTTTTTATACAAAAAAATGGTTTTTCCATGATAAATGTGCCTTTTTTTAATCTAAATGAGCTGAAAGTGCATCTAGTTCAGTCAAAAATAGATATAATTCAGTCAAAAGCGTATATAATTCAATAAAAGTGCATATAGTTCAGTCGAAAGTGTATATAGTTAGTCAAAAATGCATAAATTTGAGTCGAAATTGCATTCAATTCAGCTGAAAGTACATCTATTTCCGTTGAAAGTGTATACAATTCAGTCGAAAGTAAATATAGTTCAATAAAAGAGTATGCATATAGTTCAGCTAAAAGTGCATCTTCTGGTTCAGCTTAAAGTACATCTAATTTAGTGGAAAGTACATATAGTTAAGTCAAAAGTGCATATAGTGTAGTCCAAAATGAATATAGTACAATCGAAAGTGCATATAGTTTTGTTAAAAATACATCTGATTCAACTAAAAGTGCATCTGGTACAACTGAAAGTGCATATGGTTCAGCTGAAAGTGCATATGGTTCAGCTAAAAGTGTATCTGGTTCAGCTGAAAGTGCATATGGTTCAGACAAAAGTGCATTTAGTTCAATAAAAGTGCATATCGTTCTGTAAAATCTGCATCTGGTTCAACTAAAAGTGCATCTGGTTCAACTGAAAGTGCATATAGTTCAGCTAAAAGTGCATCTGGTTCAGTCGAAAGTGCATCTAGTACAGTCAAACGTGCATAAAGTTCAATAAAAGTGATTTTTTTGTGATTTTTTATAATTTTATGTGATTTTTTTCATTTTTTTTTTAATATTTTGTGATTTTTTTCATCTTTTATAATTTTTTCATTTTTTTTCATTTTTTTTCATTTTTGTGCTTTTTTTTATTTTTTTGTAATTTTTTTTCATTTATTTTGAGATTTTTTGCATTTTATATAATTTTATGTGTTTTTTTTTTATTTTTTATGAAATATGTGTATGTCGTTTTGGTAAATAAAAAAATAAAAAAATCACGTCGAAAGTGCATCTGGTTCAGTCGAAAGTGCATCTAGTACAGTCGAAAGTGCATAAAGTTCAATAAAAGTGATTTTTTTGTGATTTTTTTAATTTTTTATAATTTTTTGTGATTTTTTGTGATTTTTTTTAATATTTTGTGATTTTTTGTGATTTTTTCATTTTTTTTTTATTATTATTTTTTTTAATAATATTTTGTGATTTTTTTTTATTATTATTTTTTTTAAAATTTTGTGATTTTTTTTGATTTTTTGATTTTTAATAATATTTTTGTGATTTTTTTTTTCTTTGTGATTTTTTTTTTTTTTCTTTGTGATTTTTTGTGATTTTTTTTCATTTATTTTGAGATTTTTTGCATTTTATATAATTTTATGTGTTTTTTTTTTTTTATGAAATATGTGTATGGCGTTTTGGTAAATAAAGTAAATAATTAAAAAATGGTACCTATAGAGAATATGAACTTATGAAGGTAGCCAGGAGTAATATAATTTCAAAAGTGGTAACTATCGAGCATTATTTGTATTTTAATAGCTAACACATTATTCCACATACATTTAAAAATAAAGTTACTAGGCAATTTATGTCTAAAAAGGTGAAAAACAGTTTTACAAGAGAGGTTGCCATCCGTGGAGTGGCCATAATCTAATGTCTTCACCTTTCCTAAAACGAGGTGCACTTAATACACTACAGTTTTTCTTTTAAAACGCACAGACCGTAGATTTAATCTACGGTCTGTATAATTTAATACAAACCGTAGATTAAATCTACGGTTTGGATTACATTTAAAAATAAATCTACGGTCTGTGTAATTTCTGCAGAAATTACACAGTCAGTCCCTGCTTTTCAAAATTACACAGTCAGTCCCTGCGCGAAAATTACACAGACAGTCCCAGGAAAAAACAGAATGTTACGTTTTTTTTTAAAAAATAAACTTTTATTCTACACTCTCTCTCTTTCTCTCAAAAACCCCCAATTTTCAACCCAAAAAATCACCCAAATCAATCAACCACATTAACTATCAAATTTATTAACAAAAAACCCCAAATCATCAATCAAACTTATCCATAATTGAAGGTATATCTTTTATTCTCTAATTTATTATTTATTTTGTGTAATTTCAATTTGTAAAATAGGAAAAAATATATAAAATATGCAAATCCATAATTCACTTAGCTATATATAATTGTTTGTTGTTTGTTTATATTAATTATAGAAATTTTAATAATTGTTGATATTTGTCCCATTTTTGCATGTTTTTTTATTTTTTGTAATTTTAATTTGTAAAATAGGAAAAAATATATAAAATATGCAAAACCATAATTCACTTAGCTATATATAATTGTTTGTTGTTTGTTTATATTAATTATAGAAATTTTAATAATTGTTGATATTTGTCCCATTTTTGCATGTTTTTTTATTTTGTTTGGTTAATTTGAATTGTTGATAATGTGTTTGGTTATGATTAAAAAATTGAGTTATTATTGTTTGGTTTATGATTAAATGTGTTTGGTTATGATTAAATGTGTTTGGTTATGATTAAAAAATTGAATTATTATTGTTTGGTTTATGATTAAATATGTGTTTGGTTATGATTAAAAAATTGAATTATTATTGTTTGGTTTATGATTGAATTATTATTGTTTGGTTTATGATTAAATGGGTTTGGTTATGATTAAAAAACTGAATTATTATTGTTTGGTTTATGATTAAATGTGTGTTTGGTTATGATTAAAAAATTGAATTATTATTGTTTGGTTTATGATTAAATGTGTGTTTGGTTATGATTAAAAAATTGAATTATTATTGTTTGGTTTATGATTAAATGTGTGTTTGGTTATGATTAAAAAATTGAATTATTATTGTTTGGTTTATGATTAAATGTGTGTTTGGTTATGATTGTTTGGTTATCATTGTTTGGTTATCATTAATTGGTTATAATTGAGTTATCATTGTTTGATTATCATTAATTGGTTATCATTGAGTTATCATTGTTTGGTTATCATTAATTGGTTATTAATTGGTTATGTTATCATTTTTTGGTTATCATTAATTGAGTTATATTTGGTTATGTTATCATTTTTTGGTTATCATTAATTGAGTTATATTTGGTTATCATAGTTAGGATGGCAGACCTAGGTCCACATATTAAAGGGAGGTTGGGTATTTTACGACAGACTGGTCACATTTCTAATCAGACTTGGGATGCTGGCAGAGAAGCGGGTAGAGGAGATGCCAATAAGATTAGGGTTTATAATTATAGTTGGCAGATACCGACGCCTGAAAGGGTAGTTCAAAATATCATTAGGGCTGGTTTTTACGGTATTTACAGTATAGGTAATTATACCGTAGACCGAGGGTTGATTACAGCCTTAGTTGATAGGTGGCGTGATGAGTCGCACACGTTCCATTTTGTCGGGGGAGAGTTGGGGATATCTTTACAGGATGTAGAGATTATGCTTGGTCTGAGGGTGGATGGTCTTGCTGTGACCCGGTCGGAGCGGAATGACACGAAGGCGAGCAGGTTGGCTATGATGGAGAGTTTGTTGGGTGTTAGGCCGGCTGACAATCAAGTCGATGTAAACTGTCTGACAGTTAGACTTGATTGGATGTTACACACCTTCGGTGAATTACCCCCCAACCCTAGTGAGGAGCGTTTACTATATCAGTCTAGGGCTGCCATGCTATTATTACTGGCTGCACATGTGTTTTCGGATAAGAGCAGTGATCAGATTCCACTCTGGCCTCTGCCATTTCTGGAGGATTTTGACACATGTGCTGAGTATAGTTGGGGATCAGCTCTTCTGGCCTGGTTAGAGGCTAATCTATGCAGGGTGGTACGTTGTAAGACAAACGGAGTAAGCGGGGCGGTGATGTTTCTGGATATGTGGGCGATTACCAGACTACTGCCGGTTAGACCATGTGAAGAGCTGCCGGAAGATGTCGAGCCACCGGATGGCTGGCCTAGGTTCCCCCTCGGTTACATGTATGATATTATTTAGTTTTTGTATTGGATTTGTGTTTTTTATTTATTGTGTCATCTATCATTTACTTAGCTGCCGGTTATATTTATTGTTTATCGGGTTTTGTTTGTATATTACAGATGGAAGATGTGGAGGCAAACTAACCTTACGCCATATGTCTACGGACATAATGTGGTCCACATACGTGACCAGTTTGACAATATGTCGCCTGAACAGGTAAATTTTAATTTTCGTATTATATGTAACTTACGTATTATATGTTGTATATGTTTGCATTGGTCTTATGTTCACAGAATTTATTACTCGTCTATTTTTAAACCATTGTTTATATATTCTAATTTGATGATTATAGATAGTGTGGCAACCTTACGGGGATCTCAATCAGTATCCGGAATACTGCACGCGGGGCCGTTATATGTGGCATTGTTCTGTGCCTCTCATTTGTAATGAGAAGATTGAGTACCACCCCGCGGACAGGTTCATGAGACAGTTCGGTTTTGTGCAGCAGGTCCCTACATATATTTGGAAACCAAGACAGGGTCACGGCAAGGATAGAAGATATGGGATTGGGCAAAAACACGACTGGCCTTTACTTTGTGGAGAATTTATAGCCGTGTGGAATGACCGCCACACCCGTCTTATTAACGGCGAATATGGGTCAGGGACGTCACCGGATTACATGAGATGGTATAGAGAGAGGACCCGCATCTTCATAAACCCACCTGAACTTGCCCCGCCCCCTCACGGTTTCCGGGAGAATACAGGGTTGTTCAGTAAAATGGTAACAACTAATTAAAGTTCATTAATATTTGATTGTTATTTTTGTGTTTGTATATTTTAATACTTATAAATCGTTTTTGATTGGTTTTTTTTTCTTCAGAAAGCGGTATTGCGCCGAAATTTCAAATCGTTCAAACAGCATAAATTGAAAACGGAAGTGGACTTACTACGAAAGGACTTCGCTGCAATGGGATTGAATCCATACGTGTCAGCTGATGAACAGTCGGATGGGGAGGATGACGATGACGACGACAACGACGACGATGGTGATGACGACCTACGTTACGACCCAAGAAGTTACACTAGGTCGGCAAGTTGTCGGCGTCCCGACGAAAGAGGCGAATCTAGTAGCGGCGGGCGTAGCGGCGGTAGAAGAACGAGTGGAGGTCGCCCCCCGACTACAGATCAGGGTCCGGGTCCGAGTTCAAGCGGTTTTGGTCGTCGTGCTTCTTTTGCTGGGTCGGAGCACGTTCAGGATGATGTTCCGTTCGATTATCATAGTCAGCATTCAACCGACAGTTGGAGTCGCGGATTAGCACTTACATCCCACGAGCGTGCTCCGTATCCAGAATCGCAGCATCGACGGAGACGGCGTACGGAGCTAAACGAAATCGAAGAGTCTGCTGAGCCGTCATCGGATAGATTAACATCGGCGGGAAAGATGCTCCCTACGTCCAATTTTAAATCATTTAGTCGTTACAAAAATAAATAAATTTGTAAGTTTAATTTGATTTGTATGTTTGATTTGTACGTTATAAATTCGTAAAAGTTTAATTTGATTCGTATGTTTGATTTGTATGTTTGTAAGAAATATTCTATATTTTAATTGATAGGACCAATATTGAGTTTTTACAAACCCTAACCCCTAAACCCTAAACCCTAAATTACAAACCCTAATAAACCCTAAACCCTAAACCCTAAATTACAAACCCTAAACCCTAAATTACAAACCCTAAATTACAAACCCTAATAAACCCTAAACCCTAAACCCTAAATTACAAACCCTAATAAACCCTAAACCGTAAACCCTAAACCCTAAACCCTAAATTACAAACCCTAAACCCTAAATTACAAACCCTAATAAACCCTAAACCGTAAACCCTAAACCCTAAATTACAAACCCTAAACCCGTAAACCCTAAACCCTAAAACCTAAATATTCTGAAATATACATACAAACCGTACATTTAATGTACGGTTTGTACAGATTTCATACAAACCGTACATTAAATGTACGGTTTACCTGTATTCTGTGCAAACCGTAAAAGTAGTGTATGGTTTGTACCCCTGATTTAAACAGCGTCATTTTACGAATGTATTTTTTGCACTGAATCACCGTTAATAACGTAAAAAAAAAAACTACAAACCGTAAAAGTAATCTACGGTTTGTAGTGTAAATGACATTGGATACCATATCTATCAAAATAATTCCGACAACACCTTATCACTTTTGAATTATTATGATTTGACAACCCTATCCGAAAATGACTATTCAATGCATTATTAAAGTTTCGAAATGACTAGACAAAAAAAAACACTACAAACCGTAAAAGTAAGCTACGGTTTGTAGTGTAAATGACATTGGATACCATATCTATCAAAATAATTCCGACAACACCTTATCACTTTTGAATTATTATGACTTGACAACCCTATCCGAAAATGACTACTCAATGCATTATTAAAGTTTGAAAATGACTACACCAAAAATTCACTACAAACCGTAAAAGTAATCTACGGTTTGTAGTGTAAACTTACACTATAAATATGGCTCAATTTTGCCAATTCTAACAAACCATAAAATCAAACACAAACACATTTCGGAAATCTCTAAAAAATTCCTCATTTCTCCCCAATAAAATATACAAACAAACACTTTTCCAAAATGAATTAAAACTATGGTTATGACAACAACCAATGGAATAACAACAATGCGAATTCATCCAGTGGCTCAAACGATGAGCTAACTGATTATTCAGAGCACTTTGAAGTTGATGAATTGACTTGGGAAACAAGGGATGAAATGCTTGCTGATCTTGCTGATGTGGCTGGGAATTGGGGTTTCATCCTTACGATTCGTAGGTCTGGAGGGGGTGATGGGAGCAGAACACCGTATGTTGATATTGTGTGTGATAAATCGGGGGTATACGAAAAAAAGAAACCAACTTCCGTCAAATCAGGTACAAAGAAAAAAGATTGTCCATTTTTCATTAAAGGTTACGTAGTTAATGGTGAATAGATGTGTCACGTAGAAAATGGACAACATAACCACCCACCTCCAACTTACCTCCAAGGGCAAGCACGACGTGCTCGTTTAACCCAAGATGAAAAAGAAATTGTTAAAACTTTAAGGCAAAGTAGTTTTAAAGTTGGTGCAATATTAGAGGCCATTAAAAATCGAAATCCTGACAATGTATCAAACACTAAAACGATACATAATTTTTTGGCCGGACTGAAATTTAAAGAACGAGATGGTAGAAACCCGATACAGGAACTGTTTAATTTGTTGGATAGCCATCGCTACACATTCTACTATAATATGAACCCATCAACCCATTCCCTTGAGAACTTATTTTTTGCACACCCCGATTCTATAAGGATGTTCAAAGCTTTTCCTGATGTCTTGTTAATGGATTGTACATATAGGACAAACCGTTTTAATATGTCATTTCTAGAAGTCGTAAGAATGACATCAACGAACCAAACATATTGTTTAGGTTTTGTTTTCATGAGTGACGAGACAAAGGAAAGTTATATATGGGCATTGGAAAAATTTAAAGTTACATTGGAGGGGTGTATACTACCTAGGGTTTTTGTAACCGACAGGGAAATGGCCTTATCAAATGCTTTATCCGTTGTTTTTCCCGATTCTCATCATATTTTGTGCACTTTTCATATTGCAAAAAGTGTTTTGAAAAACTGCCGTAAAAAAATCCCTGATGAGGAGTGGCAAACGTTTCTAGATGATTGGGGTTTATTGGTTGATTCTGAGTCGATAGAGGAGTACAATCATAACCGAACTTATTTCAATTCCTCTTACAAATCATACCCTGCTGTGATTAAGTATGTAGACAAGCTTTTAAATGATTATGCTGAAAAGTTTGTTGCATGCTATACCAACCACACAACACATCTAGGTAACAGAACTAGCAATCGAGCCGAACAACAACATGCTAAGCTGAAAAGATCCCTTTCCACAAATACTGGCACGCTTGAAACTGTTTGGGTAGAGGTGAATAGAATTCTAGAAAAACAGTTTGAGGATATTAAGATGAAGTTGGATAAATGCAAGTCTTATTTTCCACATTCTGAACGAACACCTCTATTTATAAATCTTAGGTCGTATATCACACACTATGCCTTTGATTTATTATTTCAAGAACACAAAAAATGTAGTGGCCAGGCTGATGAGAATTGTTTTGCGGTTTTAAATTGTCTCACGGTTTACCTTGTCATCATATTATGAGTGAACATATTTTATTCGGGAAGCCTCTTCCTCTAGAATATATTCATCCATTCTGGAAAAAATTAGACGTAATTGATGATAATGGGAACACCGATGATTATGGGGTAGAGGGTGATCTAGAAGAGTTTAAAAGTGTTTATGCTACCAAAACGAATGTTCAAAAACGGCGTATGAAAACACAACTCCGAGAGATAACCGTACCAGCCAGAACATCCATCAGTGACCCCGAAGTGAGAGTAAATAGGGGGAGACCTAGAAAAGGCGACAAATCTAGTAAGAGGGATAAGTCGGGATGGGAGTATGTGGAGGAAGAGAGAGCTGGTGCTAGTAGGGACAAGGGCAAAGGCAAGGCGGATGAAACACCGGAGGTAAGGGTAAACCCAACTAGGAGGCCACGAAACCAGAACCCTAAACCCACCCCCAATAGGCCAACCTTCCTGTACAATGACCAAATATGGGTCATGTTACATAGTTACATCGAAACGGTTTATGATGTGCGTGGGGATGGTAACTGTGGGTTCCGGGTACTTGCAAATGCGACGGGTAAACAGAATGGGGAAGATGATTGGTACGCGGTAAGATGTGAATTGTTTCAAGAGCTGCAGCAAATGAAAGGTGTTTATTATGAGCTGTTTGAGAATCTTGACTTTGAAGCTTACCGGTATGATTACATTTTATCAAGTTTAAATTTTTCTCATGCTACAAATCCCGCACCTTCTGACAAATGGATGAGATTTCCGTCCTATGGTTTTTTAATTGCTTCTCATTACAATATGCCAATTGTATTGTTGTCCTTATGGGAAAATAAAAATGGAGAGGTAAACGTGTGGAACAGTACTTTTTTACCTCTTTATACTGGTCCGCCTCGGGGAACGACAAATTAGATCCCGACTGTAATGGTGTTCGTCAACTGTTGTCACTATGCTCAGGTTATTCCTAAAGAAGACGGGATCTTCCCAATGCCAGGAATTATAGCACGGTGGAAACAAACACGCACTGAGACAGCTGCGCCATGGAAGGAACTTTTTCGACCTAATTTCAAGTTATATATGGCGCTGGAAAAGAAATCGGGAAAGAAAAAAGCAAATGAAGATGAAGCTATAGACCTAAGTCCATAATCAGTTTTTTTGTTTTTAATTTTATGTAAATTACTATTTTTTCCAAGTTGTTGTAAATTTATATGATGTAAACAAATGTTTAATAAATTTGTTTTCTGAAATTTAGTTCTATGAAATTTTGTTGTAAATTTTGTTGTAAATTTTGTTTAATAAATTTGTTTTATGAAATTTATAAGTTGATATTCATGTTTGCATATTGAGTTAATTTTTTTTATGAAATTTATATAATTTATGATTGTTTCATTCAACAAAATTGATGATTGACACCAAATTGACGACTTAGTTAATGTTTCATATTGCGTTATACAAATGTTAAAAACAAACCAAAGGTACTTCACAAAAATTGACGATTTAGTTAATGATTCAATAAATATCAACTTATACACTTGACAAAAATATAACATGTAAAATTTTGAACTTATACAATAAATATCAAACATAAAATTTATCAAATCAACTTTTTGTGTGTAAATTTGTGTAAATTTTGTGTTTATTTTGAGAGATTGTTAGAATATTGGTAATTTATTTTATGTAAAATTTTAAAAATAAGGCATTTAGTTTTTTTATTAAAAAAATCATATTTATTTTGAAAAAATTATTCAGTTTTTTAATTTTAATTCTCAGATTTTTTTATTTTTTTTTTAAAGCAAAAAACCTGAAAACTGCTGTAAACCGTAGATTAAATCTACGGTTTACAGTCAATGATTGTAGACCGTAGATTTAATCTACGGTTACAGCGTTTTAAAAGAAAAATTGCTGTATAAACAGCCAACCTCCCCTAAAACTGATATTAATTATACTGTTTACCTCAGTCAATAATGTGACACTTCTAATTCCAAAATAAGATCTTTATTCCAGCAAATACCATTATGAACCTAATTGAGCAAAATATTAGGGTTAATCACAGTAATATCACTGTAAATTGTGTACTTATGTTTATTGATAAATACCTAATTGGTTTAAATTTGTGGAGTTACTTGTTTAATTTTGAAAATAGGGGGCTGCCAAAGTTCATAGCATTGTTTACACTTCATTTCATTTGTGGTCAAATTCATAACTATTTTTCCCATCAAACCCTATTTGACTAAGTTCAGAGACTTCAGACTTATGATTTAGTACTATTCATTTTGGCATCTCTTATATCAATTTTTTGATGATCATACTCTTTACAAACTTAATACAATATTCATATGTATTTTTAAAAAGGATGTAAATTGTAAGAAAAATATCTGGAGTTCAGATGAATGAGAAATGGACTTTTAAAATACTATCTATAATGAATTGAGTATGGGATTCGTAGAAGATGGTGGCAACTTAAGAAACGGTATGAACTTTGAAATAAATAGGTTAAAACTTTGGAAAGAATTGTATAATTCATGCAAAAAATATGGGTATGAAACTGGATATGAATTTTGAAACATGGTTATGACCTTTACCAAACAAGATATACGTGCTTTTTGAAAAGCATTAAGAATTTGCTCTAAAGGTGTATGAACTTATAAAAAAAATTATACGAAGATTGATAAAAGCTGGTTATAATTTTGAAAATGGAAGTGTGATAAAGAAAGAATCTGAAGTATAGAAAAGGAGGCTGTAACCAAGGTTATACTAAATATAACCTTTTTTTGGGTACATGTATCATATTTTTCATAACGTTTGTCATTAAAATGAATTTGTTCAATGATATCATTTCTATTTTTCATGATAATATTTGGGTTTTATTCAGCTCATCTTCCTTGAAATAATTGGGTTAGTATGTAACTCATCTTAATTATGGGGCTTTTATATTGATTTCTTTGAAGTATTAAAGGGCTCAAAGTAGAAGAATACGAATTCAAAAGAGCCATGGGCTCAAATCCTATGAAGATAAAGGCTAGAAAATCGAGAGAAGCACAAACTACACTAAGCCTAACCGGTTATATTATCAGGTTAGGCCTAATCAGTTTGTCTAATCGGGAAAAGATAAATAGAATTTCAATTTTTGACTTTCGACAGGTGACTGCACTATGGACGTGTTTTGAATACTTGAAAAGGTCTTACAAAGGCATAGAACAGTTGCAATAAATAACCTGGGAACGAATCCAGGGACAAATTTAATGATCAAACTAGATTTTGTTTTTCGAATGCGTCAAAAGTTTTAAGACTTCAACATACGCAGTGAGAACCGTTAGTGGCCGAAACTGTCAAATTTAGTGAATCGTTCTCTCTCTACGTGGTCGAGTTTTAAAAGGCTTTTAAGAAGATTTAACGTTTATAATTTAACACTTTTGTTAATACTAAGCATGCGGCGACGTGTTAAAGTCACGGGAAGAATATAAATGAACTAGTTGCTAGGTTTGTCAAGACTATCATGTAACTAATTCAATTTATGGATTCTTATTGCTAAAACTTTTTTAACAATTTAGTACATTGTACAATTAATTTTTTTTCAATTTAATACCTCTAACTACCAAATCACCCACTTTTGGTTAAAAAAATTGACACAAATGGTCAGTACCAAGTAATTTCCATAAATACAAGGTATTAAATTGGATAGTTGATTATATAAGGTAATAAATTGGAAAAAAATGTATTATAAGGTATCAAACTATATACTCCGTCCGTCTGTAAATAAGTATTCACTATTCAATTTTTGATTATTTCAAAATAAGTGTCAACTTTTCTAATTTATCAATGATAAAAATACTATAATCTCCTTAAATATTACAATGAATACATTTCAAACATTAACAATAATAATTATTTAATTTAAATTAGATAAGCTAATAATAAAACGGGGGAGTAATAAATAAAGTTTATATATAGATAAAGAGAGTGAGAGTGTATATATATATATAATATGAGGTGCTCTTAAAGCACTGCAAAATTTCTTTTAAAACGCGCAGACCGTAGATTTAATCTACGGTCTGTGTAATTTTTTTCAAAATTACACAGTCAGTCCCTGCTTTTCAAAATTACACAGTCAGTCCCTGTGCGAAAATTACACAGACAGTCCCTGGAAAAAACAGAAACTTTCGTTTTTTTTAAAAAAAATAAAATTTTATTCTACACTATCTCTTTCTCTCAAAAACCCCCAATTTTCAACCCAAAAAATCACCCAAATCAATCAACCACATTAACTATCAAATTTATTAACAAAAAACCCCAAATCATCAATCAAACTTATCCATAATTGAAGGTATATCTTTTATTCTCTAATTTATTATGTATTTTGTGTAATTTAAATTTGTAAAATAGGAAAAAATATATAAAATATGCAAATCCATAATTCACTTAGCTATATATAATTGTTTGTTGTTTGTTTATATTAATTATAGAAATTTTAATAATTGTTGATATTTGTCCCATTTTTGCATGTTTTTTTATTTTTTGTAATTTTAATTTGTAAAATAGGAAAAAATATATAAAATATGCAAAACCATAATTCACTTAGCTATATATAATTGTTTGTTGTTTGTTTATATTAATTATAGAAATTTTAATAATTGTTGATATTTGTCCCATTTTTGCATTTTTTTTTGTTTGGTTAATTTGAATTGTTGATAATGTGTTTGGTTATGATTAAAAAATTGAGTTATTATTGTTTGGTTTATGATTAAATGTGTTTGGTTATGTAAAAATGTGTGTTTGGTTATGATTAAAAAATTGAATTATTATTGTTTGGTTTATGAAAAAATGTGTGTTTGGTTATGATTAAAAAATTAAATTATTATTGTTTGGCTTATGAAAAAATGTGTGTTTGGTTATGATTAAAAAATTAAATTATTATTGTTTGGTTTATGAAAAAATGTGTGTTTGGTTATGATTAAAAAATTAAATTATTATTGTTTGGTTTATGAAAAAATGTGTGTTTGGTTATGATTAAAAAATTAAATTATTATTGTTTGGTTTATGAAAAAATGTGTGTTTGGTTATGATTAAAAAATTAAATTATTATTGTTTGGTTTATGAAAAAATGTGTGTTTGGTTATGATTAAAAAATTAAATTATTATTGTTTGGTTTATGATTAAATGATTGTTTGGTTATCATTGTTTTGTTATCATTAATTGGTTATAATTGAGTTATCATTGTTTGGTTATCATTAATTGGTTATCATTGAGTTATCATTGTTTGGTTATCATTAATTGGTTATCATTGAGTTATCATTGTTTGGTTATCATTAATTGGTTATGTTATCATTTTTTGGTTATCATTAATTGAGTTATATTTGGTTATCATAGTTAGGATGGCAGACCCAGGTCCACATATTAAAGGGAGGTTGGGTATTTTACGACAGACTGGTCACATTTCTAATCAGACTTGGGATGCTGGCAGAGAAGCGGGTAGAGGAGATGCCAATAAGATTAGGGTTTATAATTATAGTTGGCAGATACCGACGCCTGAAAGGATAGTTCAAAATATCATTAGGGCTGGTTTTTACGGTATTTACAGTATAGGTAATTATACCGTAGACCGAGGGTTGATTACAGCCTTAGTTGATAGGTGGCGTGATGAGTCGCACACGTTCCATTTTGTCGGGGGAGAGTTGGGGATATCTTTACAGGATGTAGAGATTATGCTTGGTCTGAGGGTGGATGGTCTTGCTGTGACCCGGTCGGAGCGGAATGACACGAAGGCGAGCAGGTTGGCTATGATGGAGAGTTTGTTGGGTGTTAGGCCGGCTGACAATCAAGTCGATGTAAACTGTCTGACAGTTAGACTTGATTGGATGTTACAGACCTTCGGTGAATTACCCCCCAACCCTAGTGAGGAGCGTTTACTATATCAGTCTAGGGCTGCCATGCTATTATTACTGGCTGCACATGTGTTTTCGGATAAGAGCAGTGATCAGATTCCACTCTGGCCTCTGCCATTTCTGGAGGATTTTGACACATGTGCTGAGTATAGTTGGGGATCAGCTCTTCTGGCCTGGTTAGAGGCTAATCTATGCAGGGTGGTACGTTGTAAGACAACCGGAGTAAGCGGGGCGGTGATGTTTCTGGATATGTGGGCGATTACCAGACTACTGCCGGTTAGACCGTGTGAAGAGATGCCGGAAGATGTCGAGCCACCGGAGGGCTTGCCTAGGTTCCCCCTCGGTTACAGGTATGATATTTATTTAGTTTTTGAATTGGATTTGCTTTTTTATATTATTGTGTCATCTATCATTTACTTAGCTGCCGGTTATATTTATTGTTTATCGGTTTTTGTTTGTATATTACAGATGGAAGATGTGGAGGCAAACTAACCTTACGCCATATGTCTACGGACATAATGTGGTCCACATACGTGACCAGTTTGACAATATGTCGCCTGAACAGGTAAATTTTAATTTTCGTATTACATGTAACTTACGTATTATATGTTGTATATGTTTGCATTTGTCTTATGTTCGCAGAATTTATTACTCGTCTATTTTTAAACCATTGTTTATATATTCTAATTTGATGATTACAGATAGTGTGGCAACCTTACGGGGATCTCAATCAGTATCCGGAATACTGCACGCGGGGCCGTTATATGTGGCATTGTTCTGTGCCTCTCATTTGTAATGAGAAGATTGAGTACCACCCCGCGGACAGGTTCATGAGGCAGTTCGGTTTTGTGCAGCGGGTCCCTACATATATTTGGAAACCAAGACAGGGTCACGGCAAGGATAGAAGATATGGGACTGGGCAAAAACACGATTGGCCTTTACTAACCGGAGAATTTATAGCCGTGTGGAATGACCGCCACACCCGTCTTATTAACGGCGAATATGGGTCAGGGACGTCACCGGATTACATGAGATGGTATAGAGAGAGGACCCGCATGTTCATAAACCCACCTGAACTTGCCCCGCCCCCTCACGGTTTCCGGGAGAATACGGGTGTCTTCAATAAAATGGTAACTACTAAATTGTTTTGTTACTAATAAATCGTTACTTCTTTTTCTGTATATTTCAATACTAATAAATCGTTTTTGATTGTTTTTTTTTTCAGAAAGCGATGTTGCGCCGCAGTTTCAAATCGTTCAAACGGGCAAAAATGAAAACGGACGTGGACTTACTACGTGCGGAGTTCGCTCAAATGGGTATGAATCCGTATGGGTCAGCTGATGAACAGTCGGAGGGGGATGACGACGACGACGACGACGACGATGGTGATGACGACCTACGTTATGACCCACGAACTTACACTAGGGCTTCAAGTTGTCGGCGTCCCGACGAAAGAGGCGAATCTAGTAGCGGGGGTAGAAGATCGACTGGAGGTCGACACCCGACTACAGACCAGGGTCCGGGTCCGAGTTCAAGCAGTCATCGTCGTCGTTTTCTTTTGCTGGGTCGGACTACGTTCAGACCGATGTTCCGTTCGATCATCATAGACAATCATTTGGTTCGTATGAGCATCATCCTAGTCATCAGTCCACCGACAGTTGGAGTCGGGGGTTGACAATTACATCCCACGAGCGTGCGCCGCATCCAGAATCGCAGCAGCGACAAAGACGCCGTACAGAGCTAAACGAAATCGAAGAGTCTGCTGAGCCGTCATCGGATAGATTAACATCGGCGGGAAAGATGCTCCCTATGTCCAACTTTAAAACATTTAGTCGTTACAAAAAAAAAAAAATGCACTGTTTTTGTATTTGATTTCTATGTTTGATTTGTACGTTATAATTTCGTAAGTTTAATTTGATTCGTATGTTTGATTTGTATGTTTGTAAAAAATATTCTGTATTTTAATTGGTACGACCAATATTGAGTTTTTACAAACCGTAAACCCTAAACCCTAAATTACAAACCCTAAACCCTAAACCCTAAATTAAAAACCCTAAACCCTAAACCCTAAATTAAAAACCGTAAACCCTAAACCCTAAATTACAAACCGTAAACCCTAAATTACAAACCGTAAACCCTAAACCCTAAATTAAAAACCCTAAACCCTAAACCCTAAATTACAAACCCTAAACCCTAAATTAAAAACCCTAAACCCTAAATTAAAAACCCTAAACCCTAAATTAAAAACCCTAAACCCTAAATTAAAAACCCTAAACCCTAAACCCTAAATTAAAAACCCTAAACCCTAAATTAAAAACCCTAAACCCTAAACCCTAAATTAAAAACCGTAAACCCTAAACCCTAAATTACAAACCGTAAACCCAAAACCCTAAATTAAAAACCCTAAACACCTATCATATAAACCCTAAACCCTAAACCATAAACCCTAAACCATAAACCGTAAATATTCTGATATATACATACAAACCGTACATTTAATGTACGGTTTGTATAGATTTCATACAAACCGTACATTAAATGTACGGTTTGCATGTATTTTGTGCAAACAATAAAAGTAATGTACGGTTTGTACCCCTGATTTGAGCAGCGCCGTTTTACGAATGTACTTTTTGCACTGAATCACCGTAAACAACGTAAAAAAACAAAAAAACTACAAACCGTAAAAGTAATCTACGGTTTGTAGTGTAAATTACATTGGATACCATATCCATCAAAATAATTCCGACAGCACCTTATCACTTTTGAATTATTATGAGTTGACAACCCTATCGAAAATGACTACTCAATGCATTATTAAAGTTTGGAAATGACTACACCAAAAAAAACACTACAAACCGTAAAAGTAATCTACGGTTTGTAGTGTAAATGACATTGGATACCATATCTATCAAAATAAATCCGACAACACCTTATCACTTTTGAATTATTATGATTTGACAACCCTATCCGAAATTGACTACTCAATGCATTATTAAAGTTTGGAAATGACTACACCAAAAATTCACTACAAACCGTAAAAGTAATCTACGGTTTGTAGTGTAAACTTACACTATAAATATGACTCAATTTTGCCAATTCTAACAAACCATAAAATCAAACACAAACACATTTCGGAAATCTCTAAAAAAATCCTCATTTCTCCCCAATAAAATATACAAACAAACACTTTTCGAAAATGAATTACAACTATGGTTATGACAACAACCAATGGAATAACAACAACAATGCGAATTCATCCAGTGGCTCAAACGATGAGCTAACTGATTATTCAGAGCACTTTGAAGTCGATGAATTGACTTGGGAAACAAGGGATGAAATGCTTGCTGATCTTGCTGATGTGGCTGGAAATTGGGGTTTCATTCTTACGATTCGTAGGTCTGGAGGGGGTGATGGGAGCAGAACACCGTATGTTGATATTGTATGTGATAAATCGGGGGTTTACGAAAAAAAGAAACCATCTTCCGTAAAATCAGGTACAAAGAAAAAAGATTGTCCATTTTTCATTAAAGGTTACGTAGTTAATGGTGAATGGATGTGTCACGTAGAAAATGGACAACATAACCACCCATCTCCAACTTACCTCCAAGGGCAAGCATGACGTGCTCGTTTAACCCAAGATGAAAAAGAAATTGTTAAAACTTTAAGGCAAAGTAGTTTTAAAGTTGGTGCAATATTAGAGGCCATTAAAAATCGAAATCCTGACAATGTATCAAACGCTAAAACGATACATAATTTTTTGGCCGGACTGAAATTTAAAGAACGAGATGGTATAAACCCGATACAGGAACTGTTTAATTTGTTGGATAGCCATCGCTACACGTTCTACTATAATATGAACCCATCAACTCATTCCCTTGAGAACTTGTTTTTTGCACACCCCGATTCTATAAGGATGTTCAAAGCTTTTCCTGATGTCTTGTTAATGGATTGTACATATAGAACAAACCGTTTTAATATGTCATTTCTAGAAGTTGTAGGAATGACATCAACGAACCAAACATATTGTTTAGGTTTTGTTTTCATGAGTGACGAGAAAAAGGAAAGTTATATATGGGCATTGGAAAAATTTAAAGTTACATTGGAGGGGTGTATACTACCTAGGGTTTTTGTAACCGACAGGGAAATGGCCTTATCAAATGCTTTGTCCGTTGTTTTTCCCGATTCTCATCATATTTTGTGCACTTTTCATATTGCAAAAAATGTTTTGAAAAACTGCCGTAAAAAGATCCCTGATGAGGAGTGGCAAACGTTTCTAGATGATTGGGGTTTATTGGTTGATTCTGAGTCGATAGAGGAGTACAATCATAACCGAACTTATTTCAATTCCTCTTACAAATCGTACCCTGCTGTGATTAAGTATGTAGACAAGCTTTTAAATGATTATGCTGAAAAGTTTGTTGCATGCTATACCAACCATACAACACATCTAGGTAACAGAACTAGCAATCGAGCCGAACAACAACATGCTAAGCTGAAAAGATCCCTTTCCACAAATACTGGCACGCTTGAAACTGTTTGGGTAGAGGTGAATAGAATTCTAGAAAAACAGTTTGAGGATATTAAGATGAAGTTGGATAAATGCAAGTCTTATTTTCCACATTCTGAACGAACACCTATATTTATAAATCTTAGGTCGTATATCACACACTATGCCTTTGATTTATTATTTCAAGAACATAAAAAATGTAGTGGCCAGGCTGATGAGAATTGTTCTTACGGTTTCAAATTGTCTCACGGTTTACCTTGTCATCATATTATGAGTGAACATATTTTATTCGGGAAGCCTCTTCCTCTAGAATATATTCATCCATTCTGGAAAAAATTAGACGTAATTGATGATAATGGGAACACCGATGATTATGGGGTAGAGGGTGATCTAGAAGAGTTTAAAAGTGTTTATGCTAGGAAAAGTAATGTTGAAAAACGGCGTATGAAAACACAACTCCGAGAGATAACCGTACCAGCCAGAACATCCATCAGTGACCCCGAAGTGAGAGTAAATAGGGGAAGACCTAGAAAAGGAGACAAATCTAGTAAGAGGGATAAGTCGGGATGGGAGTATGTGGAGGAGGAACATGGTGCTGGTGCTAGTAGGGACAAAGGCAAAGGCAAGGCTGATGAAACACCGGAGGTAAGGGTAAACCCAACTAGGAGGCCGCGAAACCAGAACCCTAAACCCACCCCCAATAGGCCAACCTTCCTGTACAGTGACCAAATATGGTTCATGTTACATAGTTACATCGAAACGGTTTATGATGTGCGTGGGGATGGTAACTGTGGGTTCCGGGTACTTGCAAATGTGACGGGTAAACAGCATGCGGAAGATGATTGGTATGCGGTAAGATGTGAGTTGTTTCAAGAGCTGCAGCAAATGAAATGTGTTTATTATGAGCTGTTTGAGAATCTTGGCTTTGATTACCGGTATGATTATATTTTATCAAGTTTAAATTTTTATCATGCTACAAATCCCGCACCTCTTGACAAATGGATGAGATTTCCGTCTTATGGGTTTTTAATTGCTTCTCATTACAATATTCCAATTGTATTGTTGTCCTTATGGCAAAATAGTGATGGAGGGGTAAACGTGTGGAACAGTACCTTTTTACCTCTTTATACTGGTCCGCCTCGGGGAACGACACATTACATCCCGACTGTAATGGTGTTCGTCAACAGTTGTCACTATGCTCAGGTTATTCCTAAAGAAGAAGGGATCTTCCCAATGCCAGGAATTATAGCACGGTGGGAACAAACACGCACTGAGACAGCTGCGCCATGGAAGGAACTTTTTCGACCTAATTTCAAGTTATATATGGCGCTCGAAAAGAAATCGGGAAATAAAAAAGCAAATGAAGATGAAGCTATAGACCTAAGTCCATAATCAGTTTTTTATTTTAAATTTTATGTAAATTACTATTTTTTCCAAATTGTTGTAAATTTATATGATGTAAACAAATGTTTAATAAATTTGTTTTCTGAAATTTAGTTCTATGAAATTTTGTTGTACATTTTGTTTAATAAATTTGTTTTATGAAATTTATAAGTTGATATTCATGTTTGCATATTCAGTTAATTTTTTTTTCTGAAAACTATATAATTTATGATTGTTTCATTCAACAAAATTGATGATTGACACCAAATTAACGACTTAGCTAATGTTTCATATTGCGTTATACAAGTGTTAAAAACAAACCAAAGGTACTTCACAAAAATTGACGATTTAGTTAATGATTCAATAAATATCAACTTATACACTTGACAAAAATATAACATGTAAAATTTTGAACTTATACAATAAATATCAAACATAAAATTTATCAAATCAACTTTATTTGTGTAAATTTGTGTAAATTTTGTGTTTATTTTGAGAGATTGTTAGAATATTGGTAATTTATTTTATGTAAAATTTTAAAAATAAGGCATTTAGTTTTTTTATTAAAAAAATCATATTTATTTTGAAAAAATTATTCAGTTTTTTAATTTTAATTCTCAGATTTTTTTATTTTTTTTTTAAGCAAAAAACTGCTGTAAACCGTAGATTTTTTCTACGGTTTACGCGTTTTATAAGATTAAATGTAGTTAATTAATCCAACCTCATATAATAATATAGTATATGTGTGTGTATGTAAACATAAGAGTAAAGCTTAGCAATCCAATTGACTTTTGCAACCATTTCTTCCTTGTCAGTTAAGTCAGTTGAAAATTCTTTTAACGAACTTCTTTTTTATTTATATTTAATCCTTTTTTTTTGTTTTGTTTTGTTTATTTGATCTATCTATAATTCTCTTGTTACTACATACAGGTACTCTTATCGCTCATCTGATTTTTTACTCATCTTTTTATTCACTTTTCTTCTGCATATTCGTTTCTGGACTTTTTTTATTAGGGCTTTTAGTGTCTAAATTCTTATTGATCAATTTCATAATAAGGATTCTTTATAAGAGGTTCTTTATTTTTATGGGATTTTTCTTTTTCTGCATATTGATTTCGGTATTTGATGAAATAAAAAATTAGGGTTTTATAGTTTAGCGTGTTATAAACTGATCTTAATTTTTACTCATCTCTTTACTTTTTTATTCACTTTTCTACTACATATTCGTTTGTGGACTTTTTGGTTTTTGTAATTAGGGGTTTTAGAGTCTAGTTTTTTATTGATCACGATCTTTGGAATTTATGTGATTAAATGTTTTATTTGTTGTATGTTTGACATATCCTTTTTAATTAGGACTTGTATGGGATTCTTTGTATTTATATTTTTCTGCATATTGATTTTGGTATCTGATGAAAAAAAATATAAAAATCTAGGGTTTTATAGTTTAGCGTGTTATATACTGATTGGTGATGATGTTCTTGAGCTGTAAAATTAACCAATTTTATATTGATTATGGAACTTATTTAACAGAAGATGATCCAAATTAGAGATTTTTCGTCCCCTTTGGTTTTGATGATGTTTGGCTGTTTTAAGTTGAAGAGATTAGATTAATTGTAAGATTGATATATACTAGGGTTTTAGGTTTAGAGTGGTTTCTAGTGATTGGTAATATAGTTCTGAAACTATTGTTTTTCATGATTGAACATATTTAACGCAGTTAAATTAAATTAAATTAGAGATCTTTCACGCTCTTCGATTTCTTAGTTGATGAACTTTTTTTCCTTTTTGAGTACAGAGATTAGATTGTGTATAAGATAGACATATTCTATTCATGTAATAAAGACAAGCGAAATTATATTGTTAAAACGATAAACCATAGTTACAACAGTTTGATGGATACAATTTCTGTTGGGGATTTTCCTCTACGTTAAATTCTAAACCTTTTTGAGTTATAGAGTTGGACTGTTAAACTTCGAGTATTGTTGATTGATTCATATGAATTTTTATGCCAAATTAGAGTGTTGGAGTCTAAAAACGGGATGATAGTGAATATTATTTCAAAGCAGTTTATTGAGTGATGATTGAATGTAATTGATCAGATATGTTCTAATTATGAGATTGATATTTACAGAATCTAGCATTTACGAAGATATGAGCGACAACTTGATGGAGAAGGTGACATCCTTGGGGGAGAGGTTAAGGATCAGCGGAACGGAGGTAGGTCGGAAAATGAGTGCTGGCATGACCTCAATGAGTTTCAAAATGAAGGAACTCTTCCAAGGTGACTCCTAATTAAGTGATGCACTTACCCTTGCTAATACATACATATACTTCAATTGTCCTTATTATTTGGTATTTTCTCTCCCCATCACAGGCCCTAACCAGACCGACAAGATCGTTGAAGAAGCCACATCTGAAGTATTCGACGAACCAGATTGGGCCACCAACCTCGAGATATGCGATATGGTCAACCAAGAGAAGATCAACAGCGTTGAATTAATCCGAGGGATTAAAAAGAGGATCGTGTTGAAATCGCCTAGAATTCAGTTTTTGGCTCTGATGCTGCTCGAGACGGTTGTGAAGAACTGTGAGAAAGCGTTTTCAGAGGTGGCAGCAGAGAGGGTGCTCGATGAGATGGTGAAGTTGATCGATGATCCTCAGACTGTTGTGAATAATAGGAATAAAACTTTAATGTTAATTGAAGCTTGGGGGGAGTCCTCTGATGAGCTTCGTTACCTCCCTGTTTTTGAAGAGACATACAAGGTATGGTTTCAGTTAATTTTTTTTATAGTTTGGGTTTGGAAGTGCTAAAGTGGTGGATATGGTCCGTTGGATCACTAAGAATAAAATGGAAAACAACATAAACATATTTGATATGGTTGATCGGGCTGTCCATGATCAAGCTAAAATGCTGTTTACCACTACAGTAGTTCCACTATCACATTTTTTCTGCTTACGGTACCTGTGGGAATGATTGGTCACTGTTAATACTGAGAAGAAGTGTAAACTTAAAAACATGATACATATTCTTACTAGTACTGCAGTGTTATTTGGTACACATGCAAATAGGTTTACTTACTTGCTGCTTTGTATGTTTAATCACTAAAAAACTGTTACGTGCACTACTGGGAAGAAAAACAAAAGTATAGCCATAGTCCACAGATGAGGAGATAGTAGGTCATGTTGCATTTAAAATTTGTACCGTCAACAAATTAGTTTTCAATATCCAGTCTATTTTTGCAAAACCATGATAAGCTACTGTATTATGTACGAAAGATTTTACGCCCTTTCGGTGCTTAAAAAACCATATCTATGGGTTCAAATTAATTTATGTCATACATAATCATTTTCCTGAAGTTATGGCCTACATTACACAAAGCAAGGAGTAACTACTAGAAATAACCCCTCAATAAACATAGATTTGTTACAACGATAATTATCACCCACGTACATAGAGAATTAGACTACTGATGGCTATACAAGTACCTACTTATTACAAATATTATCTGTTTATATGTAGGGTTTGTTCGTCACTCCTTCAACAGTTTAGAAACTTTACTTTACCCATAGTAGTAACAACGGGTAGAGCGTAATGCTTGAGAATTTTGAAGAATGATGTTTCAAACTAGTAATTGCCTCTTCTCTAATTCACTTTCTAGTAAATGTGGCTGATTTTTGTCGTTTCTCTAGAGTTTGAGATCAAGGGGTGTACGGTTCCCTGGGCGTGACAACGAGAGTTTAGCTCCTATTTTCACTCCTCCTCGTACAGTATCTTCTTTAGAGCACATTCCTAATCTCGGAGAACAACTTAATCGTGAAATTCCTGTTCAAACCTTTTCGGCTGAACAAACAAAAGAAGCTTTTGATGTGGCTCGAAACTGTATCGAGCTTCTGACTACAGTTTTGTCATCTTCGCCCCAGCAAGATGTTCTTCAGGTAAAGTTTTGTTTTATAATGGTAGTTGTTATACATGGATTGGTCTTGAGGGGATACCCAACTTCCCCCCTTCCCTACTTCCCCACTTCCCCCATGGTCATTTTAAGTTTTTCTAAAGTAAGTTTTCCAGAAATGACTGATTTAATTTTGTTTATAAATTTACTGCCAAAAACCAGGTGAAATGTGCTTAGTTATAATGGTGTTGAGTAATAGTGTATATTCATTTCATTCATAGTATTCATATATGATAACATGGTAAGTATCTTGAATCTCTATTAATTACTCTGCACTGTCAAATTTCTGGCTATCAGATTTAGAGAGAGGTTACTCTAAGCCTAAGTTTTAACTTAATATAGTGGAAATATCATCGCCTACAGAGGTTGTCTTCCAGTCAACCTTAGTAGCAGCTGTGAATCAATGTTTTTATTTCCTATTAGACCTTGTGGTGGTTGAACACATTTTAAACATCCATATTAGTATTGAATTGCTGTTAGTATACGTTACTATGCCAGTATTTGTTTACTTGCACATTAGGACAGTAGATACTAAGATATAGATTGGCTGACATTATAGAATATAGTGCTATTACACCCTGCTTACAAATTGGTTCGCCTTTTAGTGTCTTGCAACTTGATTTTCATCGCAGAGCTAAAAGAACTATTATAGTTTGTTAAAAAGGTCAAAAGATCTAAGCTCACTCTTTTAAACTCTGGTTAATGTTTTTTGTGCTCGAGAGCTTAAATATCTCAAGTTTTTCTATATTTCTTATAAGCATTTAATTACTTTTCTTTTATTATAAATAACAAAACTTCTATATCATAACTGTTTGGGTTATATGGTTTATTGCTTTTAATATTTTTCACGCAATGATGAATTTGAATTTTAGCTGATTTTTTTTATAAATATAATTAGATAATATTATTTAATGCTAATACTCACATTTTACTTGTGGGTGCTTACTCTTATATTAAAATCTTGCAGAAATCCTTTACCTACCTTTTTCGTGTTTCCCAACATTGGATTTACAATGTTTATCGGTTTCTTGAATGTTACAATACTGTTTTGGGGTGAATGTGTTGTTCACCATCTGTGTATAATATTCTTTTAATTTATTTTTTAATCACTGCTGAAACTCATGGGCAGGATGACTTGACAACAACATTGGTACATCAGTGCCGCCAGTCCCAATATACCGTCCAAAACATCATCGAAACTGTGGGTGACAACGAGACCCTCCTTTACGAAGCCTTAAACGTGAATGATGAGATCCAAAAAGCTCTTTCTAAATACGAAGATCTGAAGAAACCTCCTGTAATTTCGCACGAGCTTGAGCCGGCTATGATCCCTGTTGCCGTTGAACCCGATGATTCGCCCCGTGTTAGCGACGCTTTGATCAGAAAATCCGCAGCTTCACGAGCTGGAGGGCACAATGATGACATGATGGACGATTTAGACGAGATGATTTTTGGTAAGAAAAGTGGGGGATCATCGGAAAAAGGGCAAGATGGTAATAAAAAATCATCATCCGACAAAGATGATATGATCAAGTTTTAGAAGTCTATGCAGAGGCTCAGCACCTTATTATTTTGGTGTTCTATCTTCACTTTGATAAACAGGACAAGTTCTTTACCTTATGCATTGTTCCGGGGTTTCTCACTTAGACTTTGTGTCAGTAAATCGTTTTTTTCTGGATTTGGGGTAAAACTAGTGGTAATCGAGTTATAAGAACTATATACAGGTACAAGTTATTGGGTCTTATGCATTGGTGAAAAATATTTCTAAATATTGGTTTTCCTTAATGTTATTTTAAATGTGATTTGTGATTAATTCTTTCCTTACTGCTATTTTTGTTTGCGGTGAACGTACTTGGTGATAAAGTAGCGGCAAGACAACTTTGCATAATTACCAGAAAAAGCTAATTCCCACGTGTTTTGTGTATAATTACTACAAATGTCGGCGTCCCTGAGAAAAAGAACAAGAGTTAAAAGCTACGTTCTAAAGATCCGATTAATAAAACAAATTAGTGACTTTGTGTTGTTTCTCACGATGGCTGAAAGAACACCAAGTCAACTGAAACAAACAAACCTGACCGGCTGCACCCACCACGGGAACAGAGCCTCGTAAAGGAAAGACGTCATTCCTTCAGAACGATTCCTTTCTGGAAGGGCCGCATTATTATCGAAATTGGTGTCCCTCCTCTTTCTGAGAGGAAGTATTTTTTTATTTGTTTTTTTAAGCGTTGATTCTTTAAATCATGAAAATAATTTCCGGTTTTTAGATTTTTTTAATTAATTAATATTAATAATTAATTGAAATTAATAGTAAATACTTTTTAATTCTGAAAACTAAATATTTTTTTATAATCTGAAATCTTATCTTTTTTTTTAGATTTAGTTTGTTGAGATAAGATTTGATTAGAATATTGATTGTCCCAAATTAGTTAGAAAATGATTTGATTTTGAACTTGTTAAAATTTTATGCTCATCTTAAACTAACTTTTAAATTTAAGTTTTTATTAATATTTTCGGATTTATATTAATAAATTTTGTTTTTTACTGATTCTTGTAATCATCAAGTTAATAAATGATGTTTTAAGCTCGTGAGGATTTAACTGGTTAGGGCTAATCAGTTAGGCTAGAAATTTGGGAAGAAGTCTAAAAACATGGAAGAATCTAAAACAACAAGCAATTAACAAGCAGAAAACCAAATGTAATCTTCGCCACCGTACCCAACAACGGTACCAAAATACTTACTGTACTCGGAACGTGTTTTTTCGTAAAAAAGTCTCGCTATGGCACGAAAGCAATTGCACTAATTATTGGGTAAGATATCAAGACATTAAATCCATAGACATATTTAAGATCAGATTAAATTGTGCTTTGGAAAGGCTTCAAATATTAAGACTTATCATAGGGAGAATTGTTAGTGGTCAAAATTGTCAATTTTCGCACATCATTCTTTTACGAGACTGGGTATTTAAGATTTTAAAAGATTTTAACATTATCAACTTTTACGATTGTAAATCCTAAGCATTCAACTACGTTTGAAGTTGTGGGGCGAATAAAAATTTCGCTAAAGTTGTTAAGTCTAGCATGCAACAATTCAATTTATAGATTCTTTTACTAAGGAGCCACTTTTTCTCATGGTTGTTCAACATTTTCAATCAAACAAAAATTAGTGTGTCTTTATTCACGTTATACTACTAAACAATGGGTTCAAGAAAAGAATAACGCATATATTAAAAGAAAACAATACAAAAACAAGTAAAGGGAAATAACTCACTTTAGCGATAAGAATGTTTGATTTTTGGGGAGTATGTGAACAAACTCTTACTTTTATCTTTAAAAACAAAACTGTATTCTCAATACCGATTATAATGGCTCAGTTCGAGATATATAGGGATAACAAAACGAATAACAAACTCAGTCACATATCTAAAAATTCGAAATTATGTTTAGCTACTAGTTAGGCCAAACCGGTTAGGTTCTGCTTCTAAAAGATTTTCGTCATATAGGCTTCTGGCCTCATTGGGCTTTGCTGGGTTCGGACTAGATGTTGTTTACTGCGTCCTTGGGTTAATTTTAACTTTTTAATTCTTCTTTCTTTGCTTTGGTCCATATTTGGTTGCTCCAATTTGTCGGAGGAGTCTCGTCTTTCCGCTAAAATCACGCTTTTACTCCAAAAACACATAACTGCAAAATAGCAAGAAAAACACAAATTTCACTAAATAACATTTAACTACTTGGTAATTAACTTGAAACATTCATAATTATGCTCGAATTTGGTCAAAAAATATACCATTTCGCGGTCTGATCATACCACCAACTAGCTCAATGTTCGTATCGAGCGTTTAAACAGATAGAGATGTTTACCATATTAGTCCATTTCGTTCTACTATTTCCTTTTCATTTACTAACAGCCTAAATCTTAACATCATAAAATAAATTCTAAATCACTATTATAGGAATTACGGTTGCATTTAGCACATTCAACAAGTTGTTAAAGCTCTAATATCCTCAGATGACAAGTTTTGTCTCGTGAGTGCCTATGAGGATGGTGTATACAAATATATACATTTTTTGTTCTATCAATTAAGTCCACTACTCTTACGAGCTCACACGTTGGTAAGAAATTGAAAAATACTTCCTAATCATGCCAAGTTAAAGTAAGATAAGACCTCTCAGGATAAGTACATTTTTCTAATAAAGTTTTCACTCTACCCAACTTAGTTAATTTTAACATTACATACGCTCTTTAATCCTTCTAACTTTAAGTGTATAATCGTTACCATGTAGTTTGATACTTTAGTTTTGAAAAACATTTGCAATTCATCATTTTATTAAAGGAAAAAATATTGTTAAGTACCCTTTAATATTGTCTTCTACCAATTTAGTATCCAACCTTTAAATTTTATCAATTTGAGCTCCAACTTAACAATTAAGTACCCCGTTGTTTAACAAAATACGAAATTATAGTCACGTTCTCTCAGCTATCACATAGTGAGTGCAATTGTGTGAACATTCATCAAAAATATATCTCCAAATATGAGATGTGAGTGCATTTTTTTATCGATTTATGCCGTTAGACCCTTAATTGGATGAAAATTGATAGGTTATGACCCAAATTGATAAAAGTTAAAGGTTGGATACCAAATGGATAGAAGTTAATAGTATAGAGTACTAAACAATATTTTTCCCTGGACAATAATCTAGCTTTTAACAATAAAGAGGGAAAAATAAATATGCAGTCATAATTTTATGCTAGATCTTATTTAATTTTTCCTCACGTTATTTTCCTCCCTTTTTTTTATTATTTCTATACAGACCAAAATAAATATGGCAGGCAAAGTAAATATGCGCATTAGCTCTTTTAATTTTGGAACCTTTTGGTTTTCTTCACCTCTGATCACTAGCTACACCACTCCATATAACTGTGGGTTTTAACACCCCGTTGTGATCCCGGAATGTTCATGTTCGCTAGCTCTATCATCCTCACTTACAGGTCTAAAATAAAAACTATACTCATGGTATAGGTCGCGAACAAGTACTGAGCCTAAAAAAGATTTCCCCTTTAATTAGATCTCAATGTACATTTGTACAAAGGGAAATCTAAGGGGTTTGCGGATTCATAGAAACTAGTCATGCATATATATAGGTCTCGAAGTATTATGTGGATCCCAAAAGGAACGAAACTAAGCCCGGAACTATCGGTCAACCTTAAATTAAATTGCTAGGTTAACGGGTTGCAACAACGAGTAGTCAGACCAAAGACACCAGTACTAAAAATAAAACTTGTAATAGGTTATGTTTTATAAAATTGTATTTGCAAATTTTATAAAATATTGCAGGAAGATTGATAATCGACTAGTCGTTTATACATTTTTCACAATAAATAAAGCATGGAACTTGTACAATGTTATACCTATCTAAATTGACTTCAGCGGAAAATTCAATATCAAACACATTCTTATCTAAAGATTTAATACCCACTCTTAGTATAATTATTTGCGATTTAAATGTTAACGAATAAAAGCAAGTTATCATAAAAAATAGATCAAAACGTCTCATGGTTCTTTTTTATTATTATTTTTTCATCTTTCTTTTTATCATGCAGAAATGTGACACATGTAAAGTTAGATGACTAAACCAACATAGTCCAACCATAAATATAAAATAAAGGGTGTCAAAGAAAATAAAACTTAGTCTAAACACAAAAAATATTTACAAAATCAATAAAAATACGAGTTTATAGAAAGAATACATCTTAATGTGTAATGTCGCAAGCGTGGATACAACCGATTGCCAGAATATGTCGCTTGACCAAGTTACGTCAATAACTACAAAATCTTAAGCTGCCATCATTTCACAATCTCGATTAATTTTCCACTAAATACGCATGTTCTAATAAAGAAATAAATAAATGGATTAAACGCAAGTGTGACGGAAAATATCCAAATATAATACTAAACTCCATAAAAACTATTTAAGTGAGAGATACAAAATAAGAGAAAATAAAATGTATGAGGGTTTTGACATGAAAAATCATATTTAAAAACAAATAACCTAAAATTTCCTTCCATTTTTAAATGTGTTTCAAAGTGATGTACTTTTCCCCCAACTAAATATGACAATGACCTCATTGTTATAAAGATGGAAAAATAATCAACGTTGACTGAATGCAAAGACTGTATGTAAACACAAGCATTGCACTAAACAATATTCATAGAGGTTTTCCTTTTCTAAAAATTTGAGTTGTTGATTTATTGTGTAATCCGTCGCATGTGTGAAGCCACATTTATGAGTTTAATGCCATTATACGACGCACGTGCATGGGTGGGTCACAATTACGTCACAATTACTTACTTATATATATATATTATATTTATGCATTCCAATCCATCACATAGATTGAATAATTAGCACACGCGTCGTAACGTGGCTGATACCTTAATATATCTCGGTCACCGACTCGGGTCGAAACCTAACACCAATAAAATGGGTTCTTAATTATTTAAGAAATAAAAGTATAATCGGAAGAATATAGCACCTAAGATATATTTTTTTTCCTTGCTAGCAAAGCAGCCCCCGGCAATGCGGGGGTATTTTAATTTTGGCGATTGTATATTGAGATGAACTAATATTTAGTAAAATATTAAAATAATCATGTTTAATTTAATTAAAATTTTCATCATCTGTGTGTAAGTGTGTATATATATACATAATAAACAATTGCACAAGTAAATGAATTATTAAAAATGTAAAAAATAAATAACATATTAAACCTCGAACACTACAATTGATTATTTAAAACTTTGAAAAAAACAACCTAATATATATATATATATATTTGGGGTTTACAAAACGAAATCAAACCGCCACCTATGATGGGAAAACGGATGCAAGAGTAATCATGTTTTACAAAATTGAAGTCCGAGTTTATAATGAGTTTAATAATGAATTATAAACATGTTTCATATTGGGAAAAATATTTGTGTTAGTAAATAACATAAGTACAAATGCCACTAAAAGTATGAGGATTATTAAGGTAAATCTTGTTTATTTATGACTATAAGTCTTAAGACAAAGCTGCCGAACATGAGTACTAGTGATGCACACCACCTAATCAATTGAAAACTATATCCATCAAGCAAGTAGTACAGATTTAAAACTTTGGGAAAAATAATTAATAACCTCAAACTATAAGAAACATTAATGCAATTAAGATAAAAGGAAGCAGGCTGCTCTTCATCATGCCTTATTCCCACTTTTTATGGAGAAGAAATGAATATCATTAAAAAAATAACAGAAAAAAGAGTGGCATGCATCCGCAAGGGTGGAACCAGAAAATTTAATTTGGTGGGGCACAACTATTGATAATCATACACGTTGTTACAAAAAACTATTGAAAAAAACAAAGAAAAAAAGTCAAATACCTTCACATTTAGGTAGAATTACAAATCAAACCGCAAACAATAAATTTATAAGAAAAACAAATTAAAATTAAAAAAACTAAAAGTACATAAAAAAAATCTTGAATCCTTTAGAAGTCTTACAATTACAAATCAACCGCAAACAATAGATTTATAAGAAAAACAAAATAAAATTAAAAAAACTAAATGTACATAAAAAAAAAATCTTGAATCCTTTAGAATTTATGGTTGTATAAATATCACTTACATATTTCAAGACATGAAAATAAAATTTTCCTTTGGAAAATATATCGTCTCGCAAATCAGTAAGATTTTTATACAAAGTATAAGGATTTAATATTAAATAAAATCTAACAAGCTAAAATAGTGGATGTCTTTGACTTGAAGTAAGTCATATAATTTTTAGGATTTGTATTTTCTCTTCATTTGTGCTTTACTAGCTATAAATGTTACATATTCAAACACTACAAGAAAAAAGACAGATGGCAAAAAATAAAATTGTTGCTATCGAAGCTATTTATGTTGCAAAGTAAGATTAGCAACAATTTAGCAATAAAAAGCAGTTTGTTATTGTTTGCCTTGTTGCAGATTTTGGCAACTAAATTAGCAACACATAATTTTCCTCGGTAACATAATTGTAACATTATTTTATGTTGTTGTATCAGTAACACATAACTGTAACATATTTTTTATGTTGCTACTTGGCAATTTTTTATGACATAAAAGGCAACACTTTTGTAACATAAATGTTTTTTGAAGCAAGTTCGTTACAAATTATAATTATTTATTATTACCGATTTTTTTAAATATTTTTTTTATTATTATTGTAAGCTGGATTTTTTTAGCTAAACACAAAAATTAAACAAACACAAATAATCATTGATCAAATAAATCATTTATAAATGTAACATTTACAATCTGAACCAATAAAAAGCATATACACAGAGACTCTAATATTATAACATAACTATGTGTGACATATTAGCTCACATATATATGTATATAGATATAGAGAGAGAATATAGAGAGAGACAACAACATGTTCTTTATTAATCAGAATTTATATGAATGAATGTGAAATACAGGACCATAACCCTCTTTATATAGATAGAGGGGTAGAGTTACAAGCCCACTTGGGCCCATAAAGTACAAGCCCAAAAGTCCAATATATCCTACAACACTCCCCGTTTGGACGTATTGAATTCTTCGTCTTCATGCAGTCGATCTGAGTCGAGTTTATTTGCAGTGTTAAACACATAAAAACCTTAGAGACGGAAAACACAGTGTGGGACAAAACCGGTACCTAGGAAAAACTGTGTAGCCGAATGATATAGGCCGAAATATCATGTAAGTAACTAACCATAAAACAGTGTGCCTCATCAAAACCTTGCCGGAGCAAACCCAATGGGAAAATCTCTGATCGAGGAAAAAGAGTGTAACAGTGGTAGTAGTAGGGGATCAACCACAAAATATGTGCCTCATCAAAACCTTGCTAGAGTAAACCCAATGGTAAAAACCTCTAGTCGAAGGACAAAAGAGTACACAGTGGTAAGAAATATACAACATGATACTCCCCCTAATTTCGGCAATCTTAAGTGAGGTATGATGGGAACGTGTCTCGCTAAAAACCTTGCCAAGGAAAACCCAGTGGGAAAAAACCTTGGTCTACGGATAAAAAGAGTACACGAGCATGCGACTGGATGCTCCCCCTCACTTGCACACGACAGGGTGCGAGTATTTCGACTAAGTAGTAATTAAGCATTCACATGTATGCTCCCCCTCACTTGCACACGACTGGGTGCAATGATTTCATACTCGAATAAAGAGTACGAGCATTCGACTGTATGCCTCATTTACTTGCACACGACTGTATGCAAGAAAATATAACGTGGAATAAACCGAGCATTCGACAGGATGCTCTTAAACTTCATGTGTGAAGATTTATTTCGGCAAGAAATGCTAAATAGCATAATCTAGTCACACAACAATTTAGTCCTCAAATAAGACAAGTGTTTTATCTGGATCGTGAGACAGAGCATATGTAATTCAAATATGGCTAATACGAGCTCGAAGCCATATACACTCTCTAGTCGTATCATAGAGCACGAGTAGATCAGAGTGATTCATTTGGAGTCATTTCAAGACCTCCAAGATATTGCCTTATTCCTAATGGTAAAGACAGACCATGTTAGAAATATCTCTTATGCGAGTCTGATAAGTAACCGACATCGGTATAACCGAAAAAGGGTTGCGTTAATTCGAGTACCGAATGGGGTAGGTACACTCGATGACGCAAATGGGATAAGACAAGCCCTCATCCACAGTTACCTTAAGGTAATCGGAAAATGTCTTTTATGCCATTTCGATGGCAGCATGTTAGCGCAATGTTGTGTCGAGCTATACCATTCACAACATACGAGATGTTCGTCCTAATACATTAGACAAAGTACAATGATACGCTTATTGTACTTAGATATGAACATGATGGTTCAATATCTTTTCATCGTCTCATCAGGGACGGACTGGGTCTATATCAATGTCTAGTGATCGAACGATCATGGGAGAATCTGACGACTAAGCGTCATGATGACTAAAACGTCATAACACCTTCTGTGTGTAGTCTGAATCATGGACTTATATTCAATCTTTACGGGACTCGATCATCGGGCCGAGTCACTACCGTGTCTTTCCAAGATCCTTCATCTCGAAGGCAAATCCAAAAATGGATCGCGTAATAAAACACGCAAGGGCATAATATTTGTTCAAGTATCCCAAGCTAAACAAGTACTCACTTAGGCGGGTATACCACATCCGTTCAGATTATATTAATCCATATATTGAACGTCTCATTTAATTGAGATCGTGTTCCGTGGTCAGAAACTACTTGATTAAAGCATATGAAGTCACACAGGGACCTTCATCTATATCTCTTTGTCTAAATTCTCATAGAGATAAAGCAGTGACCACAATCACATGCTGCATACTCAGTTTTTGGGAAACTACTAAACTGATAAAATAGGGGAACGTTATAACGTCCATTACGAGGAAATCAAGCATCTCGTAATCAATTCCAAGATGTGAGAGAAGCCTTGCGCTACTAGGCGAGCATTCTACAATCTCATTATTCTCATCACTTTTCCTTACGAATAACCAAATAAACGATCTCGTTTAACATTGGTGGTGCTGGAGCTACAGGTCCGAACACACTTTCGCTAAGGAGTCTACTTGGATTGCAACTTTCCATTAGTCCAGTCCATTCTACGTTGACTTCAGGCAACTGTACATGGTTCCCTATCATAATTTGCTCATATTATCAGTCGTCACTGAATATATGAACAAGTAATTAATGACAGTCTCGTTTCGCTTCAATATCGTCTATGATATCATGATCACCGGATATTTTGAGATTCTTATGATGAGGAGGAAATCACACATCTCTTTGATCCTTTATAATCTCGTGCGACAAACGAGTTTCATTTCACCACCTCTGGGGCTGAACGAATTAAGAACCGGTCAACTTCCTCATATCTTGGGAAGGACGACAGACTGACGGCCAACGACAGCGTCCTTTGCTTGGCGGGTTCGGCCAAAGCAACGTGTTACGACAAGAACACGGCGTCCGACAAGGACGTCTATCCTTGCAAGCATTTTGCAGCAGGTATAAATGATCTCGTGACATCTCATAAAGTCATTAAATGCGCCTGACATTTAGTTAGACTTGACAGAGTCTATGCACTTATTTATCACTAAGTGCAGTTTTGGGGATCAAGCTAAGACTGAGTGGGTTATGCCACGTTATTTCACGTCGTTCCTTATCAACGGTAACGTGCAAATCTCCCCCTAACGACGGGGAGAACAGTCTTAGCGATGTCACTTTCGCATATCATGCGGTAAAGAGATCGCTTGCCAATGTTACTCTATCAAATGATAGGCAGGAGATTCATAATCGACTTATGTCCCCTTCAGATGTCCATATTTTGAACGCTAGAGCGGCTCAAACAAAATATTAATTAATCACTCTAAACACGTGTTAATATGAGACTTCTGGCTCATAACCAGTAACCAGCTGGTACGCATATGGTGTTTGAGTGTCTATGGGCCTCATAACAGACCAATGCAGCAAAATAGCATAACCCCACACGGAAATATAAATCTTGGTGCGCAAGACCAAGAAATGCGTGCAATCATTTGCAGTCGCATCATCAAATTTTTCGTGAGTCCATTTGGGTCTGAACATAATCGACAGGATGTTCAATTTCAATTTCCAAACTCAAGTAATTCAAATCGAAATTTCGATTATTACTCTTCGGAATTATCAAGTTGACTAGACTTTTCAGGATAATCCGGATCATGAGCCATCAACTTAATGATATGGCTAAAAGTTTGGAAAGTGCTGCATTTATGTGGACAACATTAAAATGTGACCATATTGTCGATGCATCAACCATAACCATTTATATTTATGGTCCGTCTTATGGTTGGATAAGTCCACAATAACTCCTTCAATTCTTTACAAGAATTCTACGAGTTCATTTCGTGATCTTTACACATACTAGTCTTTCAAAGTGAGCATTAGTGGCATTAATTTCGGATTAATCGCGAAATATATTCTCAGAGATAATCCAAATGCGATGCGATTATAAGCCAAGCATCATCTTTTGACCTGGGAATATCTCATCCGGTCAATGCCACAATATCAAAATGCTCTTATCAATCGACGACAGGCGAATGATAGTACAGACAATCATGTCTTAGCATCTAAATCATTTATCATTTCGACGACAGGCGAAATGATAAGGTAACTTTAAATGCTTTAAAGAATGTGGTAGGAACCACTTGAAAGACATTTCAACTCCTCTAAAATACGCTTTTGGTCGTATTGAATGGAGGCTATGTAAAGAAATGTTAATTCTTTCATGAGCTATTACCAGACAACACTGGTTTTCTCGAATATTTTTATAACTCAACAAGGTACGACAGGACCTACATGAGTATAAGGCCTCATATTTGACAAATCAATTTGGTTTTACCAAAGATTTCGATTTGGAACGACATGTCCATAATCATTGTCACAAAGGACTCTTTTATGTGGTACTCTGTTACCCACTATTTCTAAAAAAATCAACTACCCCACAAGTATTGCCTAAATTTTCAAAATTTAAAGTTTGGTCACATTTGTCGAAGGAATTTGCTCAAAATACTTTAAATTATTTCGAGAAATTTGGTAAACAGGCAAACCATAATAAAAAAGTATGTCCAAATGGAAAAATCATAATTCAAAAGGAAAAACATAATCCAGGTGAGCGAAAAAATGGCTCAATGATTTATCAAAATCAATAAAGAAAGGTATCAAACTCATTTGAGCCACAAAACCGGGGATCTCAAGAGTTTTTTTTTTCAATTATTTTTAATCGCATTAGCATCGGTTTTTTCACCTTTATAATAGTTTTGAACTATTTAAGGAGTAACCGTGCATGACCTTTGTCTTTATAGCATAGAGTTGCATCCTTGAGCATTACCTCTTGATTTGTGACAACGAGCCATATTGTTTATTTCAATTACTGTCTTGAAGCCACATGTTTTCGATTTTGACGATTGTCTAAAATCTCGCTTGGCTAGACGATTCATCGGGATCTCGACAGTTCGAGACAAATAACACTTGTGTCGATTCTCGATTCGTGGAAAAAAAATATACACCAAGAGCATTAATATCAGGCAAACAATTCGCCATTGACCCAATAGGATTAAAACTACTCACCAGAGCAATTTTCTTATCCAATAACAGATGGACGATAAAGAAACATGGTGAATATAAATTCACAATACTGTTTATGGAATAGAATTTTCAAGCTAGTATTTTGGTGAAGGATTGCTCCAATATGTCAATTTCAGACATTTGTTCACCATAGACGTCATCACGTCTCAAATGTGGCGGCGGAATAAAATCAACGCCTTAACATTCATCCTGAGTGTAACAACAAACTCGTGTTTTACTCATCAAAGATGGCATCCAAAAAAATTTGGGCATCACATTTTCACACATCAGAGTGAGTAACATGTGGTGACGGATTAAAATCAACGTTTAAACAGTCATTTCGCAAGTATGTTTTACGATTTTTTTTCATCATAGATGGCATCCAACATGTGTTGGGAGTTCTGGATTATTTATCATATAAAACGACTGGTTTATATGTTTATGGTTTGCACAAGCACAAACATTTTTTTCGAAACGACATGTTCGAAAACATTAGTTTTGCTTCTCATGTAAATCGATTCTTATTGATCGAACGACGTGTCGATACTGAAACACCAATTCGGCGAAACATACATCACTATATAAACACATTCGGGGAAATTATTATTTAGTCAATCCCTTTCGGTAGCTCTACTTGAAAAACGATCAGGAAAGACGGTGGGGGTGGAGGGCACGAATGCCACTTAAAACCCGACCTCATTAGTATATCGACTTCCGCCTATATCTTTCCTAGACATCGTATCCAAATAGGTGAGCCTATTTAGGGAAGATTCATAATTTTTCCAACTTAAATGTGAATATATATGATTTCGCAATTCTACCATTGATGGCAATAAATACAGAAATATTTATTCTAGATAACCACATATATATACAAGGCAGTATAAAATATATTCATGATATATATCTAATTATGCAGTAGATTTGGTGATAAACTAAATCAATTCAGGATTATCAATCACAAATTATATCATACCAAATCAAATCAAATCAAATCAATTAGATCAAATCAAACAATTAACTGTCATATGTGATATTTATATCTATGCTAATATCAAAAGATATGTTAATTATCCTAACAAGATATCAATCAATTATCTACGGTTTATTGCCATATAAGTAATTCTATACATGTTAGTTTTAACATGCAAACAAACAATATATTTTTAATTACCAATTAATTCTATATATGGTAATTTTTACCATGCAAAATGGTTAAATATACATGGAAACATATCAATTTATTCAATTAACATGCAATTTTTATTAACTTGCCTTTTCAATAAATATATATATGCATGTGAGTGAATATTTAGACCGAATATTGACTTTTATAACACATATATACTGTTTTTATACATGTAATATACTACAGGGACTATCCGTGTAATTTCAGCAAACTATATATCTATTTACAGTATTATTACAGCTTCAGTCCATAATTTCAGACAAGTTTCAGTTTAGTCATTTAGTAATTATTATGCACAGTCAATAGTTTCAGCGAATTAAAAAACAGTCCTACTGTTTTCAGTTTTTTTACAGATTTAATCCCACAGATTAATACATGTTTTACAATTACATGATTTCCGATTTACAACCCGATTATATGTCTTTTACTGATTTTGTTTGTATAAAAATACAATTTTACAGTACACGATACATATTACATATCAATAGGTTTTTATAGACAGATTGATCGACAGTAAAAATAAAAAAAATCTATCATGCATAGGGTTTTTTTTCCCAACAAATACATGCAGTTTGAGTTACTGTGTATGGTCTTATCATCAAATATAATTTTATAATCAACAATATATGTGTTACGATCATGCTTTAGTTATCCATACAAGTAACAAACTCTAATACACATGAATTATATACTACGGTATATTTATCATGCTTTATTTATCCATAAAATAATACGTGCAATCATATATATGGACTAAATTAAGTTTTGAATTCGGTATCTTACGCACGGTATGTTAGTGAAGGTCGATATAGCAAAAACCTAAAAAAACCAGGATAAATCTCAAGGTTTATAGATACCCAATATCTGTGCGTTTACCAAAAATCTCCAATATCCGCGAACGTATATCTTAGTCTGATCGCGAGCAAAGTGCTGATAACGTGTTGTGTGACATATTAGCTCACATATATATGTATATAGATATAGAGAGAGAATATAGAGAGAGACAACAACAGGGTCTTTATTAATCAAAATGTATATGAATGAATGTGAAATACAGGACCCTAACCTTCTTTATATAGATAGAGGGCTAGAGTTACAAGCCCACTTGGCCCCATAAAGTACAAGCCCGAAAGTCCAATATATCCTACAACAATAACAAAGTATATCAAATTATCAACTAGGATAACCACAAAAGCCTAAATTTCCGAACTTTTACACAACTACCTAATACCTATTCCCGAATCATATTACATAAACAAATTCTCAAGTTGTAAGAGAGTTGTAACTCATCGACTTTAGAGTTTGCCTTTAATAGAAACAAGAAGATTCGTAGCACAACAAGAATCATGACGGCTGGCTCATCAACCAACAAATCTATGGCCATCATTTTAAGGAGTGATGAATATACTAACATCCATTGTGCCGCGAAAATGTATGATTCCCATCTGCATATAAATAATAGTTTTTAAGCAGGAGTGATGAATATACTAACATCCATTGTGCCGCGAAAATGTATGATTCCCATCTGCATATAAATAATAGTTTTTAAGCACAACCAAATGTGATTTTCAAGCATTAGTTATTTTAATGAACACTCAATAATTCAAAAGTTTCAACCAAAGGTGAGAATAATTAATCATCGGTTAAATAGAGTTATACTGCAAAGTATATCTCAAAATGGTCTATCGAAACCCAGAATAATGTACTATTCATTGAGATGGCATTGAAGTCTATAAACAACCTTTTCCTTACACGATAAAGATCTCAGTTGCACGATTACAAGACCAATATCAATTACAAATAAAATGATATCAGTGTTCTCATTTAAAAATGATTGGGGTTGATAGAATACTGGAATACAAAACATGATTTCTAACATTAAACATAACTTATATTGGAACAGGGTAATAAACTTACCTTTGTGACATGTTATCTTATACACAAGATGGCAAGTGAGACGTACAAGATTCAGGATACAAATTTACTTATGTTATGTGTATTCAAGGATATGAAAAGACAAAGGACACGCATATTATAATTACAGAATAAAACCACTCATGAGCGTAAGCCGTAATGTACTTGGTGGGTGTAAATATTCAGGAGCGCACTTAACGAATTCAACAATACGTATATCAAGAACAATGCACAAATGGAAAGAATTACCATGAATGCTTTAATAGGAGTCCTTCATATCTTTGATGAACTTAGTTCAATTCTACAATTAAACAATAAGGCAACTCGAATAAGGCAATCACTAGTTTCAACAACAGAGATGATAATCTACACTACAGATCTGCAGTCACAAAAAAAAAAATCACAATCAAGATTAAGTTTCAAACGCCAACGGTTAGGAAGTAATTAAACAATTTCAAATGTCTCGATCTTAAGCAGTTACTTCCGAACTGTAAAGTTATAAACCAACAAACTACTAAAAGGAAGTATAGGGATTTTTGAGTGAAGTCTTACAGTAATAAGTATAGCATCAAATCACTAACCTTAGATTGGCATAAATTAGCATTTTTTTTCCGCAGAACTAGCTAGAATTAACTACACTTTATGTTGGAAGTACTACTAAATAGTAAGCAATTATGCTTGGTATTGGGGAAAAATAAAAAAATGAATAGGTTCAGACAAAAGACCAGATAGTTCAAAATTGGAAGCCCAATAATTCATAGACATATTGGTGAAAAACAATAATTGAAAACCAATTAAATCAGGGGAAATAATAAAGACCTAAAAATTAATGAGAAATGATGAAAAGCAAAAATGATAAGTAAATAAAAAATCGAACAGATTTAAACAAAGAGAAGGTCAAGATGTTAACAAAAATATAAAAAAAACGATAAGAAGACGAAGTCAATGAATTGAAAAATCAATCGAATACATGCGATTCACACAGATCGAAAAAGAAATAATGTTATATGAGAGAAAAATAAGAGAGATTACCTAAACAACACTGAAGAAAAGTAAAGGAGGCTTGAGCAGCAGTGTAGAGAGAGAGAAGGGGGGGGGGCAGATCTAGGGTTTGGAGGCGGCGTGCTCATGTACATATTAAGTACTGAGGTATTGATTCAGATTTAAAAAAAGAGAGTAAAAGGAACAAATTCAAATTATTTTTGACAAAAAATAGGAGAAAAATGAAGGGATGACAATGAGCCAGCCAATTGACTAATGAAACCAATTTACGGCTAGGCTGGATTTTTATACTACACTTTTTTTAAAAAAACGCACAAATCGTACAAAAAATGTACGGTTTGCAGTAATTTGGGGCAAACCGTAATTTAATCTACGGTTTGCCCCAAATTACTGCAAACCGTACATTTTTTTTACGGTTTGTGCGTTTTTTCAGAAAAAGTGTAGTATAAAAATCCAGCCTCTTACTCCTATTATTTATTTTTTACTAGTCAAACCAAATGGTAAATAACGATTAATAAATCTATGTTCAAAGTATTATACTGCTACCTTTTGGAAGGTTGAAACGAAAATATTTTTTTTACTAACAGTTCAGCGGCAAACTATCGGTGTTTATATTTTCAGATGGAACATTTTTGTTTCTTATACTTATACAATAATGCTCATAATTAAAACCACGCTTTATAATGGGTGATGCAGTGTTGTTAGTACTCACTTGTTGCTAATTTTAATCTAAGAAAAATACTGTCGATTTTAGCTACAAATATTCTGTTGCTAAATTTGTGTTGCAGTTTTCTTGGTAACCATGTCGCTAATTTTAATCTAAGAAAAATAGCATCAATTTTAGCTACAATCTTCATGTTGTTAAATTTGTGTTGCAAGTTAGTTGGTAACTATGTTGCTAAATGGTGATGAGTTATTTTGTTGCTATTTAGTTAAAGTTGTGGTGCTATTTAGCAACAGACTAAAGTTCCTTTTTTTTTTTTATATTCCTGTAGGACAATTTTCTTGTAGTGAAAGTAGAAAATTAAGTAAGACTATAACAAATAACTGAAATTTAAATGATTAAAACACCATCCAAAAGACACTAGCTGAATTATGCTCATACTATATTAGATTAGATGAATGGCACTTTCATAATGAGGGTGACTTTTTAAACTTCAGAATTTCTGAAAAAACGCACAGACCGTAGATTTAATCTACGGTCTGTGTAAATTTACACAGATTTTTTGAAATTAGAAATTAAAATTAAAATTGTAATAATTAAAATTAAAATACTGAATATTTTTTTGAAATTAAACATGATTTTTTTTTTTACATATTTTTAAAATTTGATGTTTTTTTCAAGTGTATAATTTGATATTTTTTTGAAGTGTATAATTTGATATTTTTTTGAAGTGTATACGTTGATATTTTTGTCAAGTGTATAAGTTGATATTTTTTTGAAATAAGGCATTTTTTTTTTGGTGTCAATATGAAACATTAACTAAGTCGTCAATTTGGTGTCAATCGTCAATTTTCTTGAATGAAACAATCATAAATTATATAAATTTCATAAAAGAAATGAACTCAATATGCAAACATGAATATCAACTTATAAATTTGATAAAACAAATTTATTAAACAAAATTTACAACAAAATTAAACAAAATTTACAACAAAATTTCATAGAACTAAATTTCATAAAACAAATTTATTAAACATTTGTTTACATCATATAAATTTACAACAACTTGGAAAAAATAGTAATTTACATCAAATTAAAAATAAAGAAATGATTATGGACTTAGGTCTATAGCTTCGTCTTCATTTGCTTTTTTCTTTCCCGATTGCTTTTCCAGCGCCATATATAACTTGAAATTTGGTCGAAAAAGTTCCTTCCATGGCGCAGCTGTCTCAGTGCGCGTTTGTTCCCACCGTGCTATAATTCCTGGCATTGGGAAGATCCCTTCTTCTTTAGGAATAACCTGAGCATAGTGACAACTGTTGACGAACACCATTACAGTCGGGATGTAATTTGTCGTTCCCCGAGGCGGACCAGTATAAAGAGGTAAAAAAGTACTGTTCCACACGTTTACCCCTCCATCATTATTGTGCCATAAGGACAACAATACAATTGGAATATTGTAATGAGAAGCAATTAAAAACCCATAAGACGGAAATCTCATCCATTTGTCAAGAGGTGCGGGATTTGTAGCATGATAAAAATTTAAACTTGATAAAATATAATCATACCGGTAATCAAAGCCAAGATTCTCAAACAGCTCATAATAAACACCTTTCATTTGCTGCAGCTCTTGAAACAACTCACATCTTACCGCATACCAATCATCTTCCCCATGCTGTTTACCCGTCACATTTGCAAGTACCCGGAACCCACAGTTACCATCCCCACGCACATCATAAACCGTTTCGATGTAACTATGTAACATGAACCATATTTGGTCACTGTACAGGAAGGTTGGCCTATTGGGGGTGAGTTTAGGGTTCTGGTTTCGCAGCCTCCTAGTTGGGTTTACCCTTACCTCCGGTGTTTCATCAGCCTTGCCTTTGCCCTTGTCCCTACTAGCACCAGCACCATGTTCCTCCTCCACATACTCCCATCCCGACTTATCCCTCTTACTAGATTTGTCTCCTTTTCTAGGTCTCCCCCTATTTACTCTCACTTCGGGGTCACTGATGGATGTTCTGGCTGGTACGGTTATCTCTCGGAGTTGTGTTTTCATACGCCGTTTTTCAACATTACTTTTCCTAGCATAAACACTTTTAAACTCTTCTAGATCACCCTCTACCCCATAATCATCGGTGTTCCCATTATCATCAATTACGTCTAATTTTTTCCAGAATGGATGAATATATTCTAGAGGAAGAGGCTTCCCGAATAAAATATGTTCACTCATAATATGATGACAAGGTAAACCGTGAGACAATTTGAAACCGCAAGAACAATTCTCATCAGCCTGGCCACTACATTTTTTATGTTCTTGAAATAATAAATCAAAGGCATAGTGTGTGATATACGACCTAAGATTTATAAATAGAGGTGTTCGTTCAGAATGTGGAAAATAAGACTTGCATTTATCCAACTTCATCTTAATATCCTCAAACTGTTTTTCTAGAATTCTATTCACCTCTACCCAAACAGTTTCAAGCGTGCCAGCATTTGTGGAAAGGGATCTTTTCAGCTTAGCATGGTGTTGTTCGGCTCGATTGCTAGTTCTGTTACCTAGATGTGTTGTATGGTTGGTATAGCATGCAACAAACTTTTCAGCATAATCATTTAAAAGCTTGTCTACATACTTAATCACAGCAGGGTACGATTTGTAAGAGGAATTGAAATAAGTTCGGTTATGATTGTACTCCTCTATCGACTCAGAATCAACCAATAAACCCCAATCATCTAGAAACGTTTGCCACTCCTCATCAGGGATCTTTTTACGGCAGTTTTTCAAAACATTTTTTGCAATATGAAAAGTGCACAAAATATGATGAGAATCGGGAAAAACAACGGACAAAGCATTTGATAAGGCCATTTCCCTGTCGGTTACAAAAACCCTAGGTAGTATACACCCCTCCAATGTAACTTTAAATTTTTCCAATGCCCATATATAACTTTCCTTTGTCTCGTCACTCATGAAAACAAAACCTAAACAATATGTTTGGTTCGTTGATGTCATTCCTACGACTTCTAGAAATGACATATTAAAACGGTTTGTTCTATATGTACAATCCATTAACAAGACATCAGGAAAAGCTTTGAACATCCTTATAGAATCGGGATGTGCAAAAAACAAGTTCTCAAGGAAATGGGTTGATGGGTTCATATTATAGTAGAACGTGTAGCGATGGCTATCCAACAAATTAAACAGTTCCTGTATCGGGTTTCTACCATCTCGTTCTTTAAATTTCAGTCCGGCCAAAAAATTATGTATCGTTTTAGCGTTTGATACATTGTCAGGATTTCTATTTTTTATGGCCTCTAATATTGCACCAACTTTAAAACTGCTTTGCCTTAAAGTTTTAACAATTTCTTTTTCATCTTGGGTTAAATGAGCACGTCGTGCTTGCCCTTGGAGGTAAGTTGGAGGTGGGTGGTTATGTTGTCCATTTTCTACGTGACACATCCATTCACCATTAACTACGTAACCTTTAATGAAAAATGGACAATCTTTTTTCTTTGTACCTGATTTTACGGAAGATGGTTTCTTTTTTTCGTAAACCCCCGATTTATCACATACAATATCAACATACGGTGTTCTGCTCCCATCACCCCCTCCAGACCTACGAATCGTAAGAATGAAACCCCAATTTCCAGCCACATCAGCAAGATCAGCAAGCATTTCATCCCTTGTTTCCCAAGTCAATTCATCGACTTCAAAGTGCTCTGAATAATCAGTTAGCTCATCGTTTGAGCCACTGGATGAATTCGCATTGTTGTTGTTATTCCATTGGTTGTTGTCATAACCATAGTTGTAATTCATTTTCGAAAAGTGTTTGTTTGTATATTTTATTGGGGAGAAATGAGGAGTTTTTTAGAGATTTCCGAAATGTTTTTGTGTTTGATTTTATGGTTTGTTAGAATTGGCAAAATTGAGTCATATTTATAGTGTAAGTTTACACTACAAACCGTAGATTACTTTTACGGTTTGTAGTGAATTTTTGGTGTAGTCATTTCCAAACTTTAATAATGCATTGAGTAGTCATTTTCGGATAGGGTTGTCAAATCATAATAATTCAAAAGTGATAAGGTGTTGTCGGAATTATTTTGATAGAAATGGTATCCAATGTAATTTACACTACAAACCGTAGATTACTTTTACGGGTTGTAGTGTTTTTTTTGGTGTAGTCATTTTCAAACTTTAATAATGCATTGAGTAGTCATTTTCGGATAGGGTTGTCAACTCATAATAATTCAAAAGTAATAAAGTGTTGTCGGATGCATTTGATGGATATGGTATCCAATGTAATTTACACTACAAACCGTAGATTACTTTTACGGTTTGTATTTTTTTTTTTTTACGTTGTTTACGGTGATTCAGTGCAAAAAGTACATTCGTAAAACGTCGCTGCTCAAATCAGGGGTACAAACCGTACATTACTTTTACGGTTTGCACAAAATACATGCAAACCGTACATTTAATGTACGGTTTGTATGAAATCTGTACAAACCGTACATTAAATGTACGGTTTGTATGTAAATTTCAGAATATTTAGGGTTTTTTAGGGTTTAGGGTTTAGGGTTTGTAATTTAGGGTTTAGGGTTTAGGGTTTTTAATTTAGGGTTTAGGGTTTTTAATTTAGGGTTTAGGGTTTAGGGTTTTTAATTTAGGGTTTAGGGTTTAGGGTTTAGGGTTTAGGGTTAATTTAGGGTTTAGGGTTTAGGGTTTGTAATTTAGGGTTTAGGGTTTAGGGTTTTTAATATAGGGTTTAGGGTTTACGGTTTGTAATTTAGGGTTTAGGGTTTAGGGTTTTTAATTTAGGGTTTAGGGTTTAGGGTTTTTAATTTAGGGTTTAGGGTTTGTAATTTAGGGTTTAGGGTTTAGGGTTTTTAATATAGGGTTTAGGGTTTACGGTTTGTAATTTAGGGTTTAGGGTTTATGGTTTTTAATTTAGGGTTTAGGGTTTGTAATTTAGGGTTTAGGGTTTAGGGTTTGTAATTTAGGGTTTAGGGTTTAGGGTTTTTAATTCAGGGTTTAGGGTTTACGGTTTGTAAAAAATCAATATTGGTCCTATCAATTAAAATACAGAATATTTTTTACAAACATACAAATCAAACATACGAATCAAATTAAACTTACGAAATTATAACGTACAAATTAAACATAGAAATCAAATACAAAAACAGTGCATTTATTTTTTTTGTAACGACTAAATGTTTTAAAGTTGGACATAGGGAGCATCTTTCCCGCCGATGTTAATCTATCCGATGACAGCTCAGCAGACTCTTCGATTTCGTTTAGCTCCGTACGCCGTCTTTGTCGCTGCTGCGATTCTGGATGCGGCGCACGCTCGTGGGATGTAATTGTCAACCCCCGACTCCAACTGTCGGTGGACTGATGACTAGGATGATGCTCGTACGAACCAAATGATTGTCTATGATGATCGAACGGAACATCGGTCTGAACGTAGTCCGACCCAGCAAAAGAAGAACGACGACGATGACTGCTTGAACTCGGACCCGGACCCTGATCTGTAGTCGGGTGTTGACCTCCAGTCGATCTTCTACCCCCGCTACTAGATTCGCCTCTTTCGTCGGGACGCCGACAACCTGAAGCCCTAGTGTAAGTTCGTGGGTCGTAACGTAGGTCGTCATCACCATCGTCGTCGTCGTCGTCATCCCCCTCCGACTGTTCATCAGCTGACCCATACGGATTCATACCCATTTCAGCGAACTCCTTACGTAGTAAGTCCACGTCCGTTTTCATTTTCGCCCGTTTGAACGATTTGAAACTGCGGCGCAACATCGCTTTCTGTAAAAAAAAAACAATAAAAAACGATTTATTAGTATTGAAATATACATAAAAAGAAGTAACGATTTATTAGTAAAAAACGATTTAGTAGTTACCATTTTATTGAAGACACCCGTATTCTCCCGGAAACCGTGAGGGGGCGGGGCAAGTTCAGGTGGGTTTATGAAGATGCGGGTCTGCTCTCTATACCATTTCATGTAACCCGGTGACGTCCCCGTGCCATATTCGCCGTTAATAAGACGGGGGTGGCGGTCATTCCACACGGCTATAAATTCTCCGGTTAGTAAAGGCCAGTCGTGTTTTTGCCCAATCCCATATCTTCTATCCTTGCCGTGACCCTGTCTTGGTTTCCAAATATACGTAGGGACCCGCTGCACAAAACCGAACTGCCTCATGAACCTGTCCGCGGGGTGGTACTCAATCTTCTCATTACAAATGAGAGGCACAGAACAATGCCACATATACCAGCCCCGCGTGCAGTATTCCGGATACTGATTGAGATCCCCGTAAGGTTGCCACACTATCTGTAATCATCAAATTAGAATATATAAACAATGGTTTAAAAATAGACGAGTAATAAATTCTGCGAAGATAAGACCAATGCAAACATATACAACATATAATACGTAAGTTACATATAATACGAAAATTAAAATTTACCTGTTCAGGCGACATATTGTCAAACTGGTCACGTATGTGGACCACATTATGTCCGTAGACATATGGCGTAAGGTTAGTTTGCCTCCACATCTTCCATCTGTAATATACAAACAAAGACCGATAAACAATAAATATAACCGGCAGCTAAGTAAATGATAGATGACACAATAATATAAAAAAGCAAATCCAATTCAAAAACTAAATAAATATCATACCTGTAACCGAGGGGGAACCTAGGCCAGCCCTCCGGTGGCTCGACATCTTCCGGCAGCTCTTCACACGGTCTAACCGGCAGTAGTCTGGTAATCGCCCACATATCCAGAAACATCACCGCCCCGCTTACTCCGGTTGTCTTACAACGTACCACCCTGCATAGATTAGCCTCTAACCAGTCCAGAAGAGCTGATCCCCAACTATACTCAGCACATGTGTCAAAATCCTCCAGAAATGGCAGAGGCCAGAGTGGAATCTGATCACTGCTCTTATCCGAAAACACATGTGCAGCCAGTAATAATAGCATGGCAGCCCTAGACTGATATAGTAAACGCTCCTCACTAGGGTTGGGGGGTAATTCACCGAAGGTCTGTAACATCCAATCAAGTCTAACTGTCAGACAGTTTAGATCGACTTGATTGTCAGCCGCCTAACACCCAACAAACTCTCCATCATAGCCAACCTGCTCGCCTTCGTGTCATTCCGCTCCGACCGGGTCACAGCAAGACCATCCACCCTCAGACCGAGCATAATCTCTACATCCTGTAAATATATCCCCAACTCTCCCCCGACAAAATGGAACGTGTGCGACTCATCACGCCACCTATCAACTAAGGCTGTAATCAACCCTCGGTCTACGGTATAATTACCTATACTGTAAATACCGTAAAAACCAGCCCTAATGATATTTTGAACTACCCTTTCAGGCGTCGGTATCTGCCAACTATAATTATAAACCCTAATCTTATTGGCATCTCCTCTACCCGCTTCTCTGCCAGCATCCCAAGTCTGATTAGAAATGTGACCAGTCTGTCGTAAAATACCCAACCTCCCTTTAATATGTGGACCTGGGTCTGCCATCCTAACTATGATAACCAAATATAACTCAATTAATGATAACCAAAAAATGATAACATAACCAATTAATGATAACCAAACAATGATAACTCAATGATAACCAAACAATGATAACTCAATGATAACCAATTAATGATAACCAAACAATGATAACTCAATGATAACCAATTAATGATAACCAAACAATGATAACTCAATTATAACCAATTAATGATAACAAAACAATGATAACCAAACACACATTTTTTCATAAACCAAACAATAATAATTTAATTTTTTAATGATAACCAAACACACATTTTTTCATAAACCAAACAATAATAATTTAATTTTTTAATCATAACCAAACACACATTTTTTCATAAACCAAACAATAATAATTTAATTTTTTAATCATAACCAAACACACATTTTTTCATAAACCAAACAATAATAATTTAATTTTTTAATCATAACCAAACACACATTTTTTCATAAACCAAACAATAATAATTTAATTTTTTAATCATAACCAAACACACATTTTTTCATAAACCAAACAATAATAATTTAATTTTTTAATCATAACCAAAAACACATTTTTTCATAAACCAAACAATAATAACTCAATTTTTTAATCATAACCAAACACATTATCAACAATTCAAATTAACCAAACAAAATAAAAAAACATGCAAAAATGGGACAAATATCAACAATTATTAAAATTTCTATAATTAATATAAACAAACAACAAACAATTATATATAGCTAAGTGAATTATGGTTTTGCATATTTTATATATTTTTTCCTATTTTACAAATTAAAATTACAAAAAATAAAAAAACATGCAAAAATGGGACAAATATCAACAATTATTAAAATTTCTATAATTAATATAAACAAACAACAAACAATTATATATAGCTAAGTGAATTATGGATTTGCATATTTTATATATTTTTTCCTATTTTACAAATTTAAATTACACAAAATACATAATAAATTAGAGAATAAAAGATATACCTTCAATTATGGATAAGTTTGATTGATGATTTGGGGTTTTTTGTTAATAAATTTGATAGTTAATGTGGTTGATTGATTTGGGTGATTTTTTGGGTTGAAAATTGGGGGTTTTTGAGAGAAAGAGAGAGTGTAGAATAAAATTTTATTTTTTAAAAAAAAAACGAAAGTTTCTGTTTTTTCCAGGGACTGTCTGTGTAATTTTCGCGCAGGGACTGACTTTGTAATTTTGAAAAGCAGGGACTGACTGTGTAATTTTGGAAAAAATTACACAGACCGTAGATTAAATCTACGGTCTGCGCGTGAAAACAGAAATACTGTAGTGTATTGAGAACACCTCTTTCATAATAGACTAATACTCCGGTGCTAATTTAGTAATTTTTTTTAGTGAAAATAATAATAGAGGTACATGTGCCATCCCATAGATCCGTCCATGCTTACACGTGTTGATATTGTACTCTTTTCACCTTTCATATATATATATATATATCTTTTTCAAACACTTGACTCCCCGTAAATTCCGTCATTTCATTACACCTGTTGTTATTGTACTTTCTCATTTTGTAGTTTTCTTATGGAAAATTATTATTCTTTTGCATGTTTAATTTCTTTTTACCTATTATCAACTTCATTTCCAACTTTTCGCCATGTCGGTTAGTATATCGTTTTTCTATCATTTCATTTCCCAGATCTTTTGTATTTACAATACGATGGGAGATCGAATTTTTGTTCCTTTCATATTTATGTGTTTTTAGTAGCCAATTTCCGATGATGGAAAATGATTTTTAGAGAAGTGATGTGCATATTTATCTCTTCCATGGACTGGCTAATATATGTTTTAAACAAATTATTTCATCGGTTCCATATTAATGATTTTTAGAGAAGTGATGTTCATATTTACTCATGCATGTTGTGTTCATTACTTTAAAAAAAAATTCCCATTGCAATTTTTCTATTTAATTCAGGCCAGAACCGTAAAAGTGAGCAATGTTTCGATACGTGCGAAAGATGAGGACCTAAAGGAGTTCTTTTCTTTCTCTGGTGAAATTCAATTTGTTGATTCGCACCCGTGAGTTTGTTTTGCATATGTTGTTTACCCAATTCTTGCTTTGTCTTCTATTCAAATTTTGATGACATTTCAAAACCGTTTTCTTTTTTTAATCTTTGGGCAGTGAAGATGAGAAGTCTCAAATTGTCTATGTCACATTCAGGGATCCTCAGGGTGCAAATACCGCAGCTCTTCTCTCGGTGTGTTCCATTTTTAATAAATAATTAATTCTCTCGTCTTCTATTTGATTTTTACGTATGAACTAGTAACTAAAGATCATCTTTTGTACCCATTTTAACTTCCTTCTATTAGCTTTTCACGTTTTCTTTTGTTTTATCCATTTAATTATTGTTGTAACTAGCTTGTTTTCTACTTCGTTTCGTCAGGGTGCGACAATAGTTGATCAATCTGTAGTCATAGCTCTTGCACCAGATTACGAGTTGCCTGATGTTGCTTCAGCGGCATCACCTATGGTATGATTTTCATTGTCCTTTAGTTTATTATGATATGTGAAAATTTGAAAAGTGTCTACTGGATACAAAATCTTCTTGGTTTTGCAAATTTGTTGAAAAAAGTAGTTACCCAAAAATAAAAATTATTTTGATCAGAAATTTTTAAGCCATTGTATAATTCAAGATGTTTTCTTGTTACGTTGAATATACTGTGATTTTTTTTGTGCTTTATAACCGATAGTCCGATATACACAGGGATGGAGCTAGCTGGGGGCTGATAGGTGCTATAGCCCCCCATATTTCAAAAATAAAATAAAAAATTACAGTGCAAAATTATATTTATATTATGAAAATAGCGATTTGGCCCCCCTATTTAGTGATCCTAGCTAGCCGTCTCTGGATATACAGCAAGAATTCCGTAAGTTTATGGATTTCGAGGGTGGCAGTGTAAACTGCTTATATTTTTCAGAACAAAAAATTAAGGCTTTGATTGGTTCCAAGGATTTTTCGTGAGAGTATATGAGAGAAGAAGTTTGTGTTCATCGATCCATATTTATATGTAATGCTAAACCAAATGGATTCCAAAGTAAACTGTGATGAATGATCATATCCATCTGTTATTTGTATGAAAGTTTCCACTAGGTAGCCAGAACTTTCTTTCTCCATGTTAAAATCGACGATCAAACCAGGCGGAGTATAATTAAAATTCTATATATGTTTTTTTCTGTGTTTTTGCAGGCATCAGGAAACAAAAATGTGGAGGCTGTGGTTTCGGCAGTCCAAAAAGCGGAGGACGTGGTAAGCAGCATGTTGGCAAAAGGGTACACACTTAGCAAAGACGCTCTCAACAAAGCCAAGGCCTTTGACAATCAGCACAACCTTACGTCAACTGCCTCAGCTACAGTGTCCTCTCTCGACCAAAAAATCGGCCTAAGCGAGAAGATCAGTGCAGGTATCTGACATATCACTGATTTACGCCTTAAAACTCTTTCTTTTAAAAAAAAAAAGTATTTGTTACGTTGACGGGAAAGTTTGAAAGGCCCAAATCCTACGTTTTTGCACCTTGAGTTTTCACTTTGACTCACAGTGTTTTGAGCTCCAGAATATAATATGAAAGTTTTTGATAGTTTTTCAAATTGCATAAGCATGAATCTCCTCTCTTTTTTTCCTTATTGACACTATGGTATCATCGGGGTACCTGGATTTTCACGGCCAACTCAGGTTGTAAAACTCCTGTATGATCATTAGTTTTTGAGTATTGTGTTTTTACTGTTTTCAGTTTTGAGGTTACTGAATACTATGAGATTATGAGTAAATGCAAACATCCCTTACCGATATAGTTTTCTCTCGAGTATAAGACTCATTACATATCGATATAAAAATCCTTCCGTATTTAAAATGCTGGCACTGGCAGGTACGACCATTGTGAACGAAAAGGTGAAGGAAATGGACCAGAAATTCCAAGTCTCGGAAAAGACAAAATCTGCCATTGCATCGGCTGAACAGACAGTTAGCTCGGCAGGGTCCGCCATTATGAATAATAGATATGTATTGACTGGTACTACGTGGGTTACAGGGGCTTTTAATAGGGTCGTTTCCAGGTCTCCCGATGGTTCGCCCAAAAATATTACCAAGGAAAACGTGTCAGAAGTGAAAAAAGATGACAACCATGGGATAAAAGATCAAATAGAGAGTGATGTGGTTCATGAACATGTGCCTGCTACAAATGCAGCTACTGTTGTCGAACCCGCCAAACCTAGCGCTTGAGTAATATTTATTTATATACTTTTACATATTATAAATAGGGTGTAAGGTGTTGGACTGATAAAGGTGTGTAATATCTTTTTGTTGAGTGGGTAGTTTGTTTTTTTATATATCGAAGTCTTTGAGCTTGCCTATTTTTATTTTGCAAATATTGGAAAATTCAGTTTATTTTACTACTGTGTTTGTTGTTGGAAAATTTTTCCGGGGGTTCTTGAATTCAAGCAAGAGATTGTGGGATGAAATATGAATTATGGAAATATGTGTAATATAAATTCAGGAGCTTAAGATTTTTGACAGTATCTTGTAATTTTCATATGGATTCTTGATGCGCAATAGTTAGATTCACATTTATTCTGGAAAAGAAATTTTAATTCAATTGAAATTGAATCGGTATGTGGAAGAACAAACCAATCAGAAATGAAGAAGAACAGTCTGATTCTCTAACTTGAAATGTTCTTCTTCTACTACAATCACAACTTTTTATACTAATTCAAAGTGAAGCAGTAATATGCAGCTACTTAACTGCTTCATCCAAACGGCTGATTCCAGCCGAATCGTTTAATTTGGTCAACTACGAATCAGCACTTTTATTGCTTTTGATGGATCTAGGAAAAACATTTATCACCATATTTGTTTCTCCCTTCTATGAGCCCATGGTAATTCTAAGTGTGTTAGGGCTGATCTCTGCTCCTCGTCTGGGTTACTCCGTGTAGCTCGTAAAAGAAGCAAGTCTAGCTCAAGAGTGTCGGGAAAAACCAACTGATCGCCCTCCTGTCTAAGTAAGAGTATTATTGCGAGGGGAAAAGTGACTGAAAGGAGTAGAAATATGTATTGAACTAGTACAGGGTTAAGAATACGGGTATGATATTCGATGTATGCCTTCGTTAATGAACACTTGTATTTATTATAGATAGGGGTTTAGGGTCGATCTCCGTAATGACGGTGTAAATCATTATCTTAAGAGATATCATATAAGATATTTAAAATGTCACGTACAAATCATAACAAAACGATCTCATACTAATTTTTATATGCACACACATATATGGCACTATTTTCCCACTAGGTGGCTCCTTTGCCCCTCGGGACAGGAGGCAATGCTCCCCATAAAATAACTTGACGCGAGGCAGAACCCGTCACCCTAGTGACGGAGAAGACTAGGCTCCCCAATCCATATTCAATAATGCTTCTCGGAGTAATATGCCCCCAGTTAAATAATAGAAAGTAACCGGTTAAATAGAAAGTAACCAATTACTATAATTTTATTTTTTTAATTTCGAATTCAAACGGTTACCACACCTCTACCCATGTACATAGAGGTCTCCTACAAATTTTTTGATAACCGCGCTTTAGATCAAACAAAACTTAGTCTTTATCTTTCATCATTTGCTCATTAAGATCATTTCGAAGGCAAACCTCCATTTGACAAGGATTCGATCTTTGACCAAACTTCCATACACTCGATATAGACATATATTACAGAGAGTTAGCGAGTGTGTAATCTCCAAACTGTCTCACAACATTAGTCATTTAATTATAGAGAAGAGAGAAAAGTAACTTCTCATATATTGTTGTAATCGTCTGGCTAAATGCGTCTTGTCTATCGTGATTTGGTAGTGGGTATTTTGCCCTAAACAAGGTTTCAAAAGGCGCTAAGTGGAGATCTAAAATAGATATTTCAAGCTAGGTGGAGATCTAAAATAGATATTTCAAGCTAATAATAATCAGAGTATACTTGCACCACAGCCAAATTATACAAATACTCTAGTTTGTATCATGTCTAAGCCAGTCTCGTTAAGAAAGGGAAACATCGGCCCAAACTCTCTAAACCACAAACTATCTAGCAAGATTTCTCGCCAAGAATTAGGAGAATCTGGCCACCATGCCTCAATCTCTACGCATAACCCATAATCCGTCTAACCCATCCCATCTCTACGAAATTTCCATCACGATGGAATCGTGTACAAGCTAATTGACGCCTACAATAAACCACCCCAAACTCCTAACTGGGAGCTATCCAACAACATATCTCGCAAACATTGACATGAACTATTTGACCAACTAATTTTCATGAAGACTAGGTAGTACAGTCTGTATCTAAACAAAAATCCATCAAAAAACTGTCCACGCTAATCCGAGCATATGGACAATGACCAAGTTTCTTCCCCTGCCCTGAATAGTAGATCGTATGAACGGTCATAACTAAAAGGAATCACGATACACCAGCAACTATATAATCTCAAACAAGCCTTAACTATTTAGATGATCCTCAAACACGTACCCATATTCAAATGACCATAGCACAGAGAATAACAATTTTACAGCTTCGCTTGTATATCATATCAACACAAACACATGCTTAAATAGTCTAAAATAAACTAATTCAGCCGACCAATCGAGGAGTAACAAGCTCACCTGTCTGAGGGGAGTAACCAAACAAGCTAAAATAGTCTAATAATCAAACCCCAGCTCAAGAGGTAAACAAAATAGCCAAAACAGGCGGTGGCGACTGCTGTAGTGGCACAAACCCATGATACAACCCCGTAACCAATCAACCACATCCGAATCCATTTACCCATGAAGAAGATGAGATCCACACCTAGTAGGGCTGTTACGAAGCAAATCCAAACTTGTTGCGAGCAACGACGTTTAAATAAAATGTGGATCGAAGAAAGCGATTTGGGCTATGAAACAAGATCAATTCTTGCTGCGAGTAGCCCCTAAACCGCACTTAGATGGGAGGATTAGTTTAGAGGAGAATAGTTGATAGGTGAGGAGAAAGGCGGCTGAGAGGAGGTGAGATTGAAAGAGCACTCGAGGTGGGTCAAAATGGATCTAGTGGCGGCGGCTGTTTGCAGGTTAGGTTTTGGGTTTGTAGTGCTATTTGCGGCAGTGAGGTTTAGAAATAGATTGAACATAATTTAGGGGGACTGGCCAAAATAATATAAGGGCAGAGAGACTTTTGTTCGTACTCCATCCGATTACTCATTTTCTTTTGGTTGTCCTTACAAATCGCTCTTATATTGAGCAAGTACAAGACTCAAAAATATATGTCACTGGTGCTTCAAGTGAAATATTCACCAAATAAATATAAGACATTACTTTAGCAAGATCCAGCAAAATAACCAACATACATTTTTAAGTTTTTCTTCCCAACCCATTGTCCTTCTCCTCCCTAACACTCGTCTCAGACAAAGCTACCATTCATATTTTTACCTGGGGACATTTTTTATGAACAATTTCTTCAGGTTCCTATAGACTAGAGAACAGAAATAAGCATTCTGAGGGGAAAAAATTACTAAATGAAAACTACCTCACAATGAACTTTCGATCTAAGTGACAAATTAACATTTACTTACATGTCAGCATTAAAACAACAATTTTCTTTCTCAGAAAAAAGAAGTGAACGACATAAAGTTGATCCTCAAACATACACACTATTTTACAACCCAAGCCGTCTGTGGTTGAAAACACTGGATATTCCAAGTCTTTAAGCAAGCAGCTACAGACCCCTAAAATCTTCACTGAACCGCTTCTTGCAGACCCATTTAATGATTCTGTTTACCCAAGAACATGGGAGAAAAATGTCAACTCATCTTCATAAAATACAGGGATATATCAATTTTAGAGACTTTTATATCAGTTTTTTTAAGAATTACTACATCATACAACTAAAATTGAAAATTATAGACCGATTATAAACAAAATGAAACATTAGAACACCACCGTTATAATTTCAGCTCAAAACAACTAATCATGTAATAATATATGATTGCTCTTATGTACTGGGTACCAATATACACAAAATGAAACACTCGAACAATCAGTACACCGACATTAAATGCTAAAATTCTTATCACTAATAAACGGAGATATCTTGGTGTACGGATTGTTCAATTTGGGATAGATTGGTCCCTAAATTATGAATTTTAATAGGTTGGTTGGTACATTGTCGGACTTTTTGTTGATTGGTGTTTAAATTGTAAATTGATAGGTAGTGTACTTAATTGCAAAAAAAGATGATATACTGGTGAACACAACTTCACAGAAAAATAATAACTGAAGCGTGTTTTCATAAATACGTAAATAGATAACAGGAAAAGAATTAAAACATTACATTCATGAGCTTGACTCGGGTTTCTCAGGTTCAATTTCGGCAATCTTCGAATCCTCAGCAACAGCTCCAATAGCAAGGTCATTGGGCCTTTTTTTAAATTCCACAATAATCATGGTCATATTATCACAACCTTCCCCACTAGCGGTAGATGGTGCTAAACACCTGTCCATGACTCTTTCACATACCACAGAAAGCTTGCTTTCCTGCATGTTATTTTCAAAAAGATTTCAACTATGTATCTGCCAAATTTTCATGTTCGTCGTCTGACTGTTAATTGTACTTGAAAGAGCATGAGTAGAGATACCCTATTCCACACTTCTATACAGTGAAGAAAATAGTTTCCTTGTGAATTTTCTGGTCCAAGACCAAAAGAGAATCAGATTATAAAAGAGAATAACAGGTTTACTAACATACAAATTAATATTTTATTAGGTTCAGATAAACAGTCTTCTGTATAAACATATCTACAGCTTGAGATAATTATGTCCAGGAAAACTCTTTTAACAGTGAAAACAAGAACAACAGAATCTAACATTATTGGAACACAACTAAGCATATGCTGTCTGCTTCCCCAAATGTAATTTCCCCATGATAACTGAGATCATGACAACATATTTAAGAATACCACAAAAATCAGCAGCTCTTCAGAATCCAAGAGGGTAAATTGGAGCTAGTGATGTTAACACATGAGCATACAGACACCTTATGTCAATACAAACCGTATTTTAGCATCCTTCCACAAAATTGCTAACTTTGACATAAATTTTCAGTGTCAATACTGTTACCATATTTGGGACTAACAAAAAGATCCAGAACTTACCGTTTTCAATTGTTCATGAATAAAATCAACTAGCTGCTGGCTCGACATGCAGTCCCTGAAACAAATCAATATTCTAATAATTCTGAGATATTCAAGGCAGGAACATCATTCCCAGAGAAAAGATAAAATAACTGATCCATGGACTTCTTGGCAGAAAGAGTAGATTCAAAATGTAAAAACAAAGACATGCGCCTATTTTCCTGATAACATACACCATTATGCCCCGATTCTTCTTCTGACGAGGAATGGTGGAAATACAGAAGAAGACAGTCAACTCAAGCTCTAGTACTAAGTTTTGGCAACAATATCCAATTGATAGATAAAAGAACATTATGACGCCATAATTTCTCAATGTTGCATAATGAGAAGTAGAAATTCAAAATAACGTGAAGTACAAGCCAGCATTTTATAGAAAAAAATGTATTGAAATTCCAGTAATATGGCAAACTCATATGGAGATCTGGACTAACGGTTGAGGAACATGGGGAAGAGTTATGGCAGATTGTCAGGTCCCAAGCTACGATACAAATATGGAATTCATAAATCATTTTATTCTCAGTTTGTTGGTGGTTCTGATCTTTAATGTAATTTATTTTCTTTCTTTTTGTTGTGCAGTGCTTGAGACCAATTTTATAAACAGTTGGGAGTAATTTGGGACATACTCTATCCTAGCATGATAGAATCCCTACCTAAGAAAGGTAAGAGGAACTTCGCCTAATTTCATAAAAGCATAAATGCATTATTTTATAGAGGATCACTGCTTAATCATGAATATAAGTAAAAAAAACAGAAGCAATTTGTGATTGATTCTCTCTAGAATGAAAATTTATACATTTTAGGTCACCAAATAAAACTCCGTTCTTCTTATTTTTACGGTGACTCCGAAAAACTAACTACGTGTAAAATAATTAAACTCAATAACTTACCGGAAAAAAAAAATGAATAGTCTTTGAATTTTGATTCAAAGGAAAGAAAGCATGAAGTTGAAATAACTTATCAGAACACTTTTTAAAAGATACGTGATACAATTAGATCGAATAAGCCTTATGGAATAAATATTCAGCCGCAGTGTGTTTTAAACAAGAGGATTCAAGAGTATTTGAATAAACAAAAATTTCTACGTTTTGAAGAACCATATTCTTAGCTCAGTCTTTTTGAGGTTTAAAGACAATTATTATTATTCCATTTTCACATCATGTAAATAACAATTTTTTGGTATTTGCTGTTGGTGGCCCCTTACGAAAGAAAATGTTCACTTCTTGGGACAATTTTCTACGGATTTACAATCTAAGTTTTTCTCATGAATTCAGAAAAATAAAATATTAAAATACAAGTTAATATTTTAACTGAATTATTTGAATATTAGGAAATGCTTACCATATACCATCACAAGCTAAAACGAGGAACTCATCGTCTTCACAAAGCTCAACCTATTAAGAAAGAAAGACACAAGTCAAAAATCAGAAGAAGTAAAAAGAAAATCGGTAAAGTATGTATCTGATCTTAGCCAAGAAAGGGAAAAAAAGATTTAACTTCAAGCTGCTCATTTAGATTGGAGAGGGGGCTTGAAATGGAAGAAGAAAATCATGAAGTTGAGATTGTAGCCAATCTCACATGTATTAAAGTATAAAATCTTTGACAAGTATTTAACAAATTGAATTGAAGTGAAAAAAGAGCCACAATGACAGATTGAGATCAGTTTCTGGACAGATAAGCATAAAATAGTTCCTAACAAAATGGACCAAAAAATTTAATACAACAAGACTAGCGCCAAAAGTTTAAGCATTTGATATTCAGTTTGAATAATACGATAAAATAATTAATATATGTTGTGATAGCCTGGATCAGACGTCACCAAAACTTTAAAATAATGAAGTACATTGATACCCATGATAATGAAGTGGAGTATAGATAACATACAATATTTATGTCCGGGTTAGCAGTCACAATTTGCTTTTCAACTGGCAGAAACTTGTTTTGCTTGAATTCCATGTCGCCTGCAATAAAATTAAATTCCAGATGGTTTCCGAAAATTAAAATACCTAAAACCAAAAAAATAAGATCCCCTGTGTATGCAGGTCTGTGTTTGTGTCTACACTCAGGGGTACACATGGAAAAAGAACAAAAGTTCTCCAAAATTAAGAATTGCACAAGCATCAGGGTATCTGACCAGTAGCCATCTTTATCTCAAAAGTAAAGCAATTACATATCAACAGGCCGGATCTAGACCTAGCCAAAGAAGGCAAGGCTCTTGGGCATTCCACCAAGAAGGGCATAATAAATTTTACAGTATACTACAAATTGTTTATATTAGCTTAAAAGCGGACTTTAAACTAGACTTCGCCGCTGGAGGAGTGGAATTTACTGTCCATTTGATCTGGATCGTGTTTTGTCACTCTCTATTAATTTATTATTTTTTGGGGGAATAAAAATAATACAGTGCTTACCAGATTCGATCCCAAACCCAGCAGTCAAAAAGGAGTAATTTTACTAACTGCGCTACTTAATTAACGCTCATGAAATGTTTTGCACATTTTGTTTTAAATTCTTATTTTTAATGTAGTAAAAGGGCATTTTTAGAAATTAAAATGGTTGACTAGGAACAGCCCTGCATATCGAAATTCAAAACAATGGGGACGAGACTGTAATTTACGTATATTAAGATTTGATGCGTCTGAGTTACAAAATTGACAACGTATATGAAATTGTTTAAAGGTAATCTTGAGACGAAAATGAGCCAATCTGTTTCACATATAATAATTATGCATTGAAAGTAATAAAAGGACAAAGATGTAGGTCAAAAGGGAAGACAGATATGAAGTCTACAAGGAAGGTACTACAATACCAATTGCTCTTGCAAGATTTAAACTTCCATTAACCCGTCCTGCGTGAATGAAACCGCCAGCTTTCAGGATTCTCTCTTTTTCAACCTCAAGTTCAGGTTTGTGATCCCTAGATAGATTGTATGCCTGCATAAAACTTGAGATGATGAAACCTATGACAATGTATATTCATGTACATATAAATACTAATGCATGTATGTATATTTATGTATATATGAGGGACCCATTCAGTGGGAATTACTAAATATATAAATTTGAACATATGATCGCAGTCATTAAAAATCTTCAAATCAACTGTTGAGACATGTGCGGGACTGTGGCTTGATCTCGGTCATTGACAGTCTTTTAAAATCAATGGCTGTAATATGTAATATCGGAAAGGTCGGATCTTGCCAGGAGTTATTGCATTGATGCAGAGAATCCGCTGCTCAGTCATCAAACTACCAATGGCCGAGATCATGTGTGTCTACTGTAATGAACCATATCCAGAGGAAAGAAGTGAAAAACTGAAGTCTATAAGCGACAAGAGATAGGGTGAAGTTATGTTACAAAGATTTGGGGTTAGTTATCATTAAATTCAAACAAAGGATGATTAGTGCAAGTAATGACACTTGTGGGTTCTTTCTGCAATTTCTAGAACTACTCATCACTCATCAGTCTGAAGCACCATATAATAGGACCCTTATAGATGTAAGAGGAAAGTGATGAGTAGTCTACAACTACTCATCACTTTCTGCAAGTTTATTTTCAATTTGTACTTAATTTCAGTTTCTGTTCATGTTCTTCAATCAAGTTTTGTTTATCATATAATAGAGAAAACTTCGCCAAAAACTAGTCCTCTGGTTCTATCCGATATTGGCTTAGTTAATTCCGTGTTTCATTGAAAAATATCCGAGTTCGTAACTTCTACTAAACGCGTTTTTATAAGTAATGATTGAACAGTCCCAGCACATACATAAATATACATATACACACATATAGTCTATAACCATACGATTATACTGTAGTATGTAACAGGTATATATCCAGCATGAACCACAATTTTTATCATGGTTTATATATCATGGTATTTGTATATATATATATCAAAGTGGCAGCCAATTTACAAAAAATCAAGATATGGTTAACGGTAGAAACAGACGTCAAAGGTTAAGATCTAGATTTATTTATTTTTTGACTTAATAGCATAAAGAACGATTTTGTTTCAATCATCTACAAGCTAGAAGACAAAATAAAGAAAGGAATAAAACTACAGAGAGGGGAAATAAAATGAAACAAAACCAAAAACTCCTTAATTATAGTTGATACCTGTCCCTTCCTAGATATTACACAACGAGAGTCACCGGCATTAGCAACAACAAGTTGATCATTTTTTAAAACTGCGACGCAAGCTGTGCTCCCCGAAGTTGGTCCAGAGAAGTCCGAGTGAGGGCCCTGATGCAAAGAACAAAGTAAAGAAGTCCAGTACGTTTAGCAATAAATATACGAGAATAGGCATATCTCAGGAATAAAAAATACAAGAGCAGAATGCTTATTATTAAAAGTCTAAAAAAGATGGGAAAATTATGAACATTCTAGGTGAACTATAAATGTCCAATCACTGAGATTGAATCTACAATACTGGAAAGGCCCAAACACAGGATTTTCAGCAACATTATATGCGTGTAGATTTGGCCCTGAATCTCTATGGTTAAAACAACTAGTCGGCATAAAACTTCAAAGTTCAAACTGTTCAACCAATCACTAATACTCAGAAATCTAATCGATCCAATTTTACGGAAAAGGAGTTGTTGAAATTCAGTATGAACTTCAGCTGCTAAAGTTCGAATGTGAATCGTTGGATTGTCAACGGCTGAAATGCATTAGTGTTAAAAATAAAATAAAAAACTCAAACTCATCTTAATCGTCCAATAAATTATCGGTCCATAGCCGAGCTTTAGCGGCTGAAGTTTTCACTGAACTTCAGCAACTCCTTATATCGCACAGCGGGCAGTGGAAAGACGGACTTGAAAGTAAATGCAAACAGGAGTAATCAAGATGGAGATTATAATGGGATTAGTTAAGAAATTCCAATCAACTCTAAGAATCGCATTAAGACTTGTACTGCTATAGCTTTAAATTGATACTTCATATAACAAATTACTCACTCAGTAACTGAAAAGTCAAAACAGTATATGAGCTAAAACTTGTGCTTTCTCACAAAAGTACTAAATAAAATAAAATCCCATCATCTTAGTTTATTTTTGAAGTTTTTTAGAATAATATTCTATTCAAGCTTTCTATGAATTTAGAGAAGTAGTTATCAATTTTTCTAATTACTTTGTACAAATTTTCTGCATTTCGAACCTGTTTCCCAAACAAATCTAGTGCACTTCCCTTCAAAATGCCAATTTAGAATGTGTCCGTCCTACATGTCATGTTTCCCAGAAATACATGTTTCCCTACCTAATATGCAGCAGTAAGTTTTTCTTTCATGAATAAGAAGAAAACACGCACCTAATTCAGAAGTCGCTGATAAATGCTTGCGAAAATCGATATCAGTTTACAAAACTTGCAAATAAGAGTAAGATGATCTCTAAACTTGCTTTATGACAATAAAATGCCATGCTGCATAATTAACCATTCTACATACATTGGGTACATTACCCAAAAGTATCACACATTACGCCAAGTTACAATAGTTACTCTATCAAGTTTCAAACGAGTACCAATACAAAAAGTCTGAATGTAACTGTATCTTAAAACGATCCTTAATGTGGCCTGTAATTTACATACAGTCGATTGAGAATCCAATATCATCCCACATTATTTCTCTTCTTAAATTCTTAAAGAGTCGCAAAAAAACTACTAAAAGAAGTTCAATGCATAATTAAAGAAGACTGCCAATCAAACAGTTCTATAATTTCTATAAGTGCACTCAAAAGTGGCCATATTTCATTGCACAGCAGGAACTCTTCCACATCCTAATTATCATTGTATCCCCTAACTTTTCAAACTCTTGGAAACGACGATGAAACAGTAGTCAGACAACCAGGGGCGGAACCAGTGGGGGGCTAGGGGGTGCCGCCGCCACCCCAAAAAAATTTAAAATATTTTTTTTAATATGCAAAAATTTGGCGATTTAAGGTTTTATACATTTATAGTCCCCCAAATAAACAAATAGTAACTTAGTTCAAATGGTAAACATAAAGTTTTTTGTGTCCTCAAGGTCCCTCGTTCGAATCTTGTGGTTATTTTTTACTCTTCATTTAATTAACATTAGCTTACTATTAGCTTACTATTAATTGCATCATTAAGGTAAATATTACAAGGTTTTATAATAAATGTTTTTTGTACAGTTTCATAGTGGTATTACAAAATAATTTAAACTAATAAATTCGTACTTTTAGCCAATTTTTCTGTATTCTTTGAAATTTTTAGATCAATGGACAAGTCAGCTAAGTTTTAAGCTCCAGTTATTTTTTGTTTTTTATACCATATATTGTTATTGTACTAAAAAAAAAAAACACGGCCCCCCAAAAATTGAGTCCTGGTTCCGCCACTGTAGACAACTTATAAAGAATTTAATTTCCATAAAAGATTTTGTTACTGAAACTGACTAGCCTTAAATTTTAAAAAAGTTATTTTCCTCTATATCATACGCCAGAAGGGGGCATTAACCTCTTTTTCAGAAGACATAACGCAAATTTCACTAAGCTTGCCTTTCCAGACGACCAATACAAGTACAGTTTTGAAGACTCCGTGTAAAAAAAGATTAGATGTATACCACCATAAATTGTTGAGTAGTTATATTTCTATCCGAGCATACCCATCACTAAATTATTTGCACATAGACTGATTATCTGCGTCAAGTCTACAGATTGAAACTTAAAAAACTGATTAATTTGGACCCTACTCAGCATAGATCCTTATTTATGTGCATATATATATATATATATACACATACATATATATATATATATATATATATATATATTGAATACCTCCTCGAAAGCCCAATCATCAACCTGGCCACTCCCCTCGGCATTTCTTGGAGACCATATAAGACCCTCAATCATACCACTAAACTTGTTAATTTTATCGCCAAAAACAGCTAACTCTCTCCATCCTCGCTGTCCACGCATCATTTCATCCATTCTACATCAGCAAAATCACATGGTTAATTCTTCTTTTAAGACATAAATAGAAGGAAACTAGAAGCAAGTCAATATTATGCAAGTAATCCAACAATGAATCAATCACTACAATGGCACGATTTTCCTGTATATGCACATATTATTTCTTTTTTATATTGGAATTAAAGGTCCTAGTTCTGGATTTGCAGCTTTAAAGAATTTTAAATGCAAGGAAATTGAAAGACCAAACACCAAGCCACAGACGCTAGGACCATGCGTCCCAGTTTTTCCAGATGCCACATATGTGTGATCGAGCTGGATTATGCCTCGTAATTCGGAAAGGATTCACTAACAGGCGGAACAATTACCATTTTAAGCTATAATTTTTCTATAAGCTCACTTAAAACCATATTAACTATACTCGAAGTAGCATACACTACCATCAAATCCAATGGCAGTCAGTCCTAGGGTATAACCTCACGTGAATATACAAATTAAGTATCTATCCAGGTATATCAGCCTTTCAATATAAATCTATCACCAGTTCAAACTATAAATTCACATGTCTAACCATGTGACATTAGGTATAGTTAGCAGCATATGTCATCTTACTTCAACTCATGACATGCAATTATCATTTAACTTGTCTGATGGTGTTGCATTAAATAATAGTATAGAACCCCAAAGACGAAACATCAATCCTCCAAATATCATACCCGACAATAGAAATATTCACAAAATATTGACCTATTTAAGCTGACAACACTGTAAAGAATGAACATGTTTTATAATTTGACTCAGGTATGTCTTTTGAAACAAAAAGACCGTCAAAGGGAATATGATCGTTGTAATCATCACACGGTAAGAAACATTATATACTGAAAGAGCAGTTTGGTCAATTAATAAAACCAAATCCGGAAACTCCTAGAAGAATCAACCAAAAGGCATCGAATAATGCAATAAAATGTGATTCATCACTCCTAAGCAGCGTTTGGAGTGTTGTAAAGAGATCAAAAGGCAGAAACCAACCTGAGAAAAGCTTTTTGAACTGAAGTTCCTATGTCTCCTGCTAAATATGCTTCATTCTTTACTACTTGATGATGAAGATACTTGGCACAAAACTTGGCCACAACCTTACCTGCAAGAGAGATAATTCAAGAGAGTATTAATACACACCTTGTTATACATACATACATTTCAGGATATTAGTTGACCAACCACTCATGGATGTATTAAATTACAGTAGCAATTCATAATTTTATCTTCATAATGCATTATCAGATAACACTACTACCAAGGAAATGGAGATTTGCCTGGAAAGAAAAAGTAAGACCATATGAATAGAACATCGAATACACAAATGTAAATACGAGTCTAACACGGGTATAAAAGATAATAATTCCACTTTAATTCGTAGCTTTTTTTATGGAAAAATACAACCACATAGCAGTGAAGCCACTCAATAGCATAAGTACAGGAAAACTAACCAATAAGATTCAATTGAGTAGGCTTATTTGGCCAAAAACATAGATTGGTACTACGGAAAAGAATGCGAACCAAAGACATTGGTTTTGATCTTGGTTTAGAAATTTCTTCGGTCATCCTTGGTGGCAAATATTTTAATTTCTAGTTAGTTAAAAAGAAGATATTCCTTTATGTTAAGACTCGTATTTTTTGATTTTAGGTTATCTTTTTGTGTAAAGGCTAGGCATCACTATTGGGGCCTTGCTCTCTCTTCAAATAGTTCATTACATGTTGGAGAAGTAACTGCATTTCTTTCATTAGAAAACCACTGAGCAAAAGTGTAAATAGATCTATATCTATTATTGCCTCTCATTCTCATATATTTATGTTCACTAAAATGTATACACAGGTAAGCCACGTATTACCAAACAAACCATATAAAAATGACATAAACTTGTTTTCTTATAAGAAATGTTAAGTCTTCGTAATACCAATATCAGAAGCTATGTGTATAAAGTATAAACCTACACATTCCCTAATCGCCATAAAGTAAGTAATCCACGAAAATTAAGTCCCAAAAAAAATCATACATGTTCCAGGAAAACCCCATGCTTACCTCCATGGCCATCATAAACACCAAAGAAAGAAGTGGTATCATCCAGATCTGGAAATGCAGCATGCTGGAAATAAAAAGATCAACGATAAAGAGAATAATGTAATTGCATAATGCAAGTTGCAGACTTTTGACATTAAATTTCCACAAAAAGGAAAAAAAAACTTCAAAAAGGAACTCAAACTTAATTTCTAGTAAAAAGGAGCAGAAAAGTCGTTTTTAGGTACACACAGGATTATTGACAGTTCAGGTCATTTCACTCACAAAAAGAAGTCTTTCTTCCACATAATTAAGAGTAGTTGGTGGTAATATGCCACTTATTTGGGAGTCGTCCAAAACTTCACAAAGTAATTACTTTTAAGCATGTATTGGTCATTGAGAAACCTACTTTTCTCTCCTGTCGACATACTGGTAAAATATATATACGCCTTCAGAAATTAGTGAAATGGGGAGTAATTTTCAAGCTCTAACAAGTAGCCAGAGAGTAAAATTAATATTTATAGAAAGAAAATGATAAAAACTTATCACTATGTTGGCCTAATGTAAGTGAGTTTGTTTAATGTCTGTGATCAGACTTTTTTCACATGATCAGAAATACCGTTAATGTTACTAAAGTATACTACATTAGTACATATAGATATGCCATTACTCGCACAGCAAGGGATATAATCCAACTTTTTGAAGTCAAAATTCTACCTAAATATCTATCGCGTTATAACACCACTCCGAAATCCTAAATTAGTCCACGCTCAAACCAGAAATGACAGTAATTCCTTGACACATATTAGTTTAGACTTGTATGAATAAGGAGACAAGCGGAATAGAATGTAGTCTGTTACAAGTCACAAAAGAAAACATATTTAATTTTGAAAACGATCTATCCAACACTTACAGCATCTTCCATTGATGTACGCCAACCTTGCATGGACGATAAACCGTATCTGACCCTACCATTCTCCCCATCTTCAACAAATTTTTCAGTTTTGGGTGTACTCAAATATATACCCATATCTAGCTGAAACATTTTTAAAAAAATAGACTATGTTAGGATACAAATCAAATGATCCAAAAGAGAACGAACATTAAAATGCAAACAGAAGCTCGTTAAAGTGATAAGCACATAAGGCCTTATGCATACTAAGGTTTAAGGGAGAATCATTGATTAGTATGTAAAAACGTACTAAATTTCTAAAAACCCATATTCTTAACTCTTATTTAAGATTTGGTACATATCAACGTAGCATCAAAGTTAAAAACAAGTAGCATCATGTAGCATATGTACCTCAGTTTAAAAGAGATTTTAATTATGATTTTTTGATAATTAAGTCTCAAATTATGTAGTAAATGATCATTTTCCCTAAGTTTGTTTAAATTTGAGTTGTCACAGAATACAATCATACATATATAAATTCAAGCTCATATATTAAAACATAAAACAAACAGCAATCGTTTACAGATAATCCGAACACAAAACACACAACATAAACACTTGAAATATTTGACTTTAATTGGTCGATATTGCGCGCAAAAGAACACTTTTAATCAGCTAAAGATAAAACATTAAGAATTAAAAACACATACTCTCTCAAATTAAACAAAAAATACGTCACCAAAGCTCCACATCAAAATAGCAAATTGAGCTAATAAAAAGTGTGTATGTTACAAATAATACAAAGATTGAATATCAACGGCAGTTTAATTCAATCACATATATATATATATAGATATATAGATATAGATAAAGAATTGTAAAACAATTACTTACATATTGCGATGACGATGATTATGCGCTATTTGGGTACCGATACGGAGCCAAGTGAGAATATAACACCAGATACAATAATACTATTTAACAACTGATAGATAAATAAATAAAATAATACTAACTTAAAACTTGACCCAATCTAAATAACTATACTATATATATATGTAATCCAGCTGTACAGAATTTGCAAGACTTTCGTCATAATCTAATTTAGTTTATTGTATTCAAATAACAGAAGAAACTTTTATTAGAGAAATTAAATTAGAATTAGGTACGGTTTGGCATACTGTGTTTACAATTTTTTTTATTTTTTTTTTGTACAACCATGATTTTGAATAATTGACCAAATTACCATCGGCACCTAACGGATTGACAGGCACGTGACATGTTTCCGTCACTTCAACAATTAAACAAGTGGGGTGTGTTAAGACCGATTTTTACTTAATCTGCTTTGAATTTTGGATTTTGGATTTTAAAAATATTTACGTGTTTAACAAGTCAGATTATTCAGTGTTTAAAAATTTAATTTTTATGCTAAAAATGTTAAAAAAAACCTGATTTTTAAAATTCAGTTTTTCAATAAATTATTAAAACAGATTTTTAAAATATGATTTTGGATCAAAAAATTTGTTACCAAACATAACTTAAATCAATTATTTAGAATCATGGTTGTACAAAATCAAAAAAGTTGTAAGTTGGGTGAATTTTATTGATTTTTTAAAGAAAAATTTAAAAATTAAAATTGAGTTTGTAGAATTAAAAAGTAGATTTTAAATTTAAAAAATCCTTTTTTTTCTTTTGGGGCTTTTTCTAACCTATTTAAAGACTTTTTGTGAAAAATTAAAATAAATAAACAAATGTAAAAAAAAAATGAGTTTGAAATTTTTAACAAAGTTTCCAACTTTTATAACCAAGTTATAAATTTACAATTTTGTTAAAATTCTTTAATTTTTTATTTTATTTTTCTATAAAAATAAAAAATAAAATAACTTATAACTGATGAAACTCAGTTTTCAACCTTGAAACGTAAGTTTTAAAAAACTTGGTGCTGTTTGGAAATCAAGTGCTTCCCTAAAAAGTGCTGTCTGGAAAAGTGCTGTTAAAAAGTGACTTATATAAGAAGTACTTTAGAAAAAATTAGCGTCTGATGGAAAAGTGCTTTTGATTTTTATAAGTTTTGTCTGCGTTTGATATGTATAAGTTCGAAATGACTTAATACCACAATAATTGATACAGTACGAATATAATATAATATACATATTTTATCTTTCTACAAACCCAAAAAAATAGTTTTAAATTACAACAAAATAAAAAAAAAACACAAAAAAATTATAAAAATGAAAAAAATCACAAAAAATATAAAAAATAACAAAAAAATGAAAAAAAAATCACAAAAAATGAAAAAAAATATAAAAAATCACCAAAAATCATAAAAAAATTATTAAAAAAATACAAAAATCACAAATTTTTTTATAAAAATAGAGTTTACGGAGTGAGAGATAACAGTAGAGTTTTGTGATTTTTTGTGATTTTTTTCATTTTTTATGATTTTTTATATTTTGTGATTTTTTGTGATTTTTTGTGATTTTTTATGATTTTTTATATTTTGTGATTTTTTATATTTTGTGATTTTTTTTCATTTTTTATATTTTTTTATATTTTTTTTGTAATTTTTTTAAAATTTTGTGATTTTGTGATTTTTTATAATTTTTTTGTGATTTTTTTATTTTCTTTGTGGTTTTTTTTTATTTTATTTTAACTTCCCGAGTAAGTGGCTTTCTCCCGAAGCATGAAAAACCAACTTTTACAAAATGGGCTTCCATTATCCCCTGCTTTTCGGAAAGTGGGTAATTTTATGTTACCAAACACACAAAAATATCTTAAATGGGCTTCTTAGGCTAGGAAGCACTTCTGGCCTGTCCGCTAAACACCCCTTTAACATTTCATTTTAGATTTTTAGTTTTTTAGTTGTTTTTTTTTTGGGTGTTTTTTTTCAAAAAATTCGAAAAAAGCCAAAAAAAATTTTAAAAAAAAGTTAAAATCATTTAGATCCAAAAAGATATATTTTTTTCTTATCAATTTGAACCCCTTTTTTATAGTTTTTTTTTTCATGTTTATTGGGTTTTAATTTAGTTTTGTAAAGTTGGTGTTCAAATTCAAAACATGTTGTAAATTATGTGTACAAAATCGAAATATTTTGTAAAGTGGGCGCCCAAAAATGAAAATTTTCCATTTATCTAAAAGGGCAAAATAATTTTTACCTTTTTTGGGATGTCACGTGTGGTCATGTGATATAATTAGGTTAGTAAATAGACGATAGTGTACAAAATAAAGGAAATATGTAAATTGATGGTACTAAATAATTTTTTTTAGAAACTCAGTTACAAAATAAAATAAAAATTGTGAACATAATGTACAAAAATGAAATCTTCCCAAAATTATTTGGTGTTGTTGAAATTAGAATTGTCAAGCACTTTTCGTCTCTTACTGTATGTTTGATGGGGAACTTAGTAAAGAAAAATATTTGTCCGGAAAAATGCATTTTATGTATGATTGGTTGATAGTAAAATAAAAAATTAACGAAAATATTTTCAATCTCTTTAGGAAATAAGAAAATTGACTAATTACAAAATTGGACGGAAAACATTTTACTCCGTGAGGGAAAACGTATAGTTTTCATGAATACATATATTATATTTTCTTTATCTCAATTTTTTTTTTTGCTTTTTAATTAAAAAAAAGTTATCTGTGTTTGATATATTAGCTTTTTTATGTTTTCAAAAGTTCGCTTTAGCGAAAAACCTCAAAAGTATAGAAGTTATGAATTTGGGGACTTTTTAGTTTTTACACACAAAATCACCAAAAGTTAAAATTTTCCAATTAAATTATTTTGTATATTTACAAGTCACCAATAATTTAAAATAAGTAGAAAATGACTAATAAACAATAATAAGTTATAAGTCGTTAACAGCTAAAAACGCTATAAGTGACTTATTTTAAGTGTTTTTTTCATTATTTTTTAAAAGTAGCTTATTTTGAACAAGCTTTTTTCTCATTTTAAAAGTAATTTTTTAGTACAAATGTCAATGTCAAACGGCCCATTGGTCAAGATTTTTTCATGTAAAATCCAAATATCGTCAAACACTCAATAAACAAGTTCATTTGACAAATTCATGATTAATATTATTTATGTGAATGATATAATATTTTGATCACAAATCTTGATCTATTATTTATTTTATGTGCTGAATGTTTCAAAAGAATGATAAGGTGCATGTTTATGCAAACGAACCACCGATTCCTTGACCATAAAAAAAGAGAGAATATTTACACTGTTTTTTTATAGAAACAATCCAATTTAGGTAGTTTACTTGTAGTACACATGTCAATTAATGACACTTAGTATCAGGTGAAACTTGGTTCAATATCGACTAGATATGAGAGTAACAAAATTGATTATAGATAAATATATAACATGGTTCAATATCGCTTGATTCACTAGTTGAACAATCAAGCGTTACACCAATTCAAGGACCGTTCCGAGTCAGATAACATTACTGGGCCATGTCTTTATTAACCCTTGATTCATGTTTTATCAATATAAGCTCAGTTGTCATTCTTGTTATTCTAACCCTAAAAAAGGATGCAACTAGAGGATGGCAAAGAAAAAAGGGACGAGAATGTCTAGGAGATGATTAGAGATTGGTATTATATTTTGATGCAACTCATGAGTGTGATTTTGGATGCAACTCATGACTGTGATTGGTATTATATTTTGTATGTAACTGAGACTGTGATTGGTATTATATTTTGGTGCAACTTATGATTCTAGTTGGTAGTATATTTTGGCACAACTAGTGGTTTTAGTGTCGTGTATGTAACTTAAGTGCTTGGTAAAGTGAATTGTACGTGTGATATGTAAACTGGGTAATATTTTGGGTAGCATGTTAAGTATCTCGTATGTATTTGGTGATCTTTAACCAACTCTTTAAACTATTATTGTGTAAGTTTATTTAAAGTTTGTTCATTAGTTTAAATTTATTTTCTGTAAAAATACTATTTTTTAATATTATTTTGCTTTTAGAAAAGGTATTTTTTATTAAATAATATTTTAGAAATCATTTTACCATCTGAAACATCCATGAATGAACCTGAAGTAAGGCAGAGTAGGGGGAGACGTGGAAAAATGAACACTTTCAGTAAGAGAAATAAGTTAGGCTGGGAGTGTGTAGACGAATAACTTGCGAGTGGAGATAACGGAAAAGGTAAAACCGAAGAAGAGTCAGTTCAGCCAAGTAGGATGACACGTATGATGACTAAAAACTCCACTAACCTTATGAAACCCTTCGAGTACAGTGAGCAAATATGGTACATGTTACATAATTACATCGACACCGTAAACGATGTGCGTGGGGATAGTCATTGTGGATTCCGAGTCATTGCACAGGCGATGGGAAAAGAAGATGGGGCAAATGATTGGTATAAAGTTAGATGTGATTTGATGCATGAGCTTCATGTAAGTAAAGAAATTTATTTTGATTTGTTTGAAAATCTCGCTCCGTAAGGTTTTGGATATGATTATATCCTTGAGAGTTTGAATTGGTGTGAGTTCAACACCAATTTTGCCCATCCCGATTATTGGATGAGATTTCCAATCTATGGATTTCTAATTTCATCTTGTTATAATATACCACTTGTAAACTTGTCAGTATGTCATACCGATAGGGGTTTAAAGATTCGCAGCAACACTTATTTACCTATTTACTTCGGGACTCGTCAAGGGAGATCTTACATCTCTACTATAATGGTATTCGTCAACAACTGCCGCTCAAGTTGTTCCTAAAGACGATAACTTTCCGGTGCCAGAAATTGTGAGTCGGTGGGAGAAAATACACACTCAAGATGCTGATCAGTGGAATAGGCTTTTTCGATCAAATTTCAGCAAATACAAAGCGTTACATAAGAAAGAGGGAAAACAAATTTCAAATGAAACACCATACCACGTAGGCGATTAGTTATTTATGTAGGGTACTCTTTTTCCAAGTTGTAAACTGGTTTTGATGAGTCTCAAATAAAATCATTTAACATTTCATGTTGAGTTAATTCATTTTATGTAATTTATGTAATGTTTTATGAAATTTATGTAATGTTTCATGTTGGGTTAATTTCTTTATTTAATGTTCCATGTACATTTAATAACTTTTTCGAAATCTATTTCATTGTTTCATTCAACAACATTGGCAAATACAACTAATAAATGAACTTATACACACAAAATAAGATAGCTAATAATCAGCCCAGAGTATCATATTGAAACGATCGTAAGTATCTTGTATGTACGTGAAAAATGCATTTTGTCAAGTGTTATACATTCTTTGTATGATGGAATAAATAATTGTAAAAAGAATCAAACTAAAACAATCACTAAATCAAAACTTATTTACTTTACAAAAAGGCAACATAACCAGCTAAGTGTAAAAAAACAGTCATGATATAATATTGCAACGGTCGTAAAGCTTTCGTATGTACATGAAAAAATATGATTTCAATTGTTACACATTTCTTGCAGGACGTACTAAATACTTGTAAAAAGAATCAAAATAAAACAATCACTAAATCACAACTTATTTGCTTCACAAAAAGGCAACATAACCAGCCAAGTGTAAAAAGAACAGTCATGATACAATATTGGAACAGTCGTAAAACTCTCGTATGTACATGAAAAAAATATGATTTCAAGTGTTACACATTTCTTGCATGACGTACTAAATACTTGTAAAAATAATTAAACTAAAAGTATCACCGAATCACAACTTATTTGCCTCACAAAAAGGCAACATGACAAGCAAAATGAAACAAATCATATTGCAACGGGTGTAAAACTCTCGTATGTATATGAAAAAGTATGATTACAAGTGTTAACCATTTCTTACATTACGGACTAAATACTTCTAAAAATAATCAAAATAAAATGGTCACATAATAACAGTTTATTTGCTTCGCTAAATGGCAACATGACCATTGTGTTTTATAAATAAATAAAAAATAGTGTTTTTTGTTTACGATGTTATATTTAACAAGCATATTAAGGTATATTAAGTACTACATTTTAAACATAAATAATTAAGTTTTTTTTTTTGGTTTTTTTTTTACGCAGGGGCAGGAAGGTAATTTACCTTCTTGTAAACCGTACTTTCAAAGCACGGACCGTACTTTCAAAATACGGTTTTCACAAAGATATAAACCGTAGTTTCAGACTACGGTTTGCACATTGAAAGAACGATTTATACGTGGAATAAGATTATTTTTAGTAGAAAAATGTGGCGTCAAAACTTAATAACATTTGTTAAAAAGAGACTTTTTATTAAATATATTTAGAAGGGGGACTAAATATGAAATAATTTGGTAATAAGTAGTTGGTCCTTAATTTTTACTTCGGTACTTTGTACCGGTAGTACAGTACTTAAAACTAACATTTGACTCTCGCTCTAAAAGAGAAAACATTTCATTCCCGCAGTCACCTATATTATATAAATATAAATATATCTCGGAGCTCGGAGCTCGCTGTCGTTGTTGATCTAATGGCTGAGGTATCTCCGTATCTCTCTCTCTCGCTCTCTATATATATATCATTTTGAACTGACTCAAGATCGGAATGGACATTTATGTTTATTTAGAGAATACAAATTATTGTTTTTTGGTACGATTGAATGTTTGTTTTGATGTTGAATTATCGTATTTATTTGTGTTAACAAGAATGAAAAATCCGTGTGATTGTTAATGATCTCACTCATCGTTTAAGATATCGCTGGTATCCTACCACATGTTAATAATAATGGATTACTAATAACAATAATAATCTAATAATAAACGTCTTGTTCTAAGACCATCCGCATCTGCATCAATCTCATTTTAATTCTCCAAAATGGAATGAAAATTGTGTTTTTTACAAGTTACATGATTTTCTACTCTCACTAAAACATCATCTTTATCAGGGGGAAGCTAAGTACACCCCCATAATTCCAAAAAAATTGATTTTTTAAAAAAAATTTGACCATTTATTTCCATTAAAATATGTGAAAAACGACTATTAGGCACCCCTCATTTTTTCATTTCTCTTAAGTTAGTAGTTTATGTAGATTTTGGCATCCCCCGTACACCAATCCTGGCTTCGCCTCTGATCTCTATTAGTTTTCAATTCTTTCTAGTATCGAATTTTAATGTGTATTTTTTTTAGGTACATTTTTTCCTTATGATCAAATTTTATATATATTTTTTTTTCTTGAGGTACATGGGTTAAAGTGGGGTCCATAAAATGTTGATTTTTTATTTCATTTTTGATAAAAATATAATATTGATTTTTAGCGTATGAGGAGAACCATTTCTTCATTTATAAAGAGACATGGTGCTCATCTTTATATGTGGAGAGTTGCGAGATGTGGTTGAGGTTTAGAGCTTAACCCCCTCAAAATATGAAGAAAGTGGATTTTGATGAGATAGATGTAGATGATCTAACAACTTAAACTTATAAGGTGAGAATGAGACGATGATAGTAAACTACTCTAATAATTAAGTGTTCAAACTCACAATCTCCTGACCAAATGGGTGTGTTCACCATATATCCCTCGCGCATCCAAAAGTGAGGATACATTTCCAAATAGAAGGTTAATCATTAACTAAAAAAGAAAAGGAAAAAACGAGAACTCACAATCTCCAAACATTGCCCATGTAGATTTGAATGCAAAACTTATTATGGCTCCGTTTGGCTACATATATTTTGGGCTATTCTTTTTAGTATTTTTACTTTTGAAAAGCAATGGGTGTTTGGGTAGTCAGCTGTGAAAGGCAGGTACTTCGAAAATGCCAACATACCGCGTAACCGGTACTTTGGGTACACATCGGGTACTTCTATTTTTAACGATAATATTATTAGGTATAGATTCAATATGTTCATACTATATAAAAATGAGATAGAATGAGGTATGTATGAAAAACATATTCAGAGTGCTTTGAGTTCTTTTTTCTATTTTATTCTTAGGTTGTATAAAAACACACTAACTACCGGCCGTACCTGTATCGTTAAAATTTCAAAATCAGCGTATACCCACCCGTACCCGTACTGCATACCCCGTACTAGTTCTTCCTAGTTAGTCAGATTATTTAGCTTTTAAAAAGAAAGATTTAGGGTAAAAAGGGTAAAATAGGTGATTATAAAAAATCTGGAAGATTTTTCCCACAGCTTTTTAAAGGCAAGACCTTTTACCAAAAAATATGTTACCAAACAGACCATGTGTTTCTTAAAAACATTTCACAATCTTGTTGTATTGCATGGAAGCGTGAACTTGCATTGGACTAAGCAATTGTGTGGAGAAGCCACTGCCTTTTTCCTTGCCTGATGAAAACAAAAGTAATGGCATTTTACGGTCTGTTATTGTTTATCCCAGGAGAATTAGTTTTGATATTATCTTTCTCTTTTAATCAAACTCGCTAATTGATCAACTAATTACCAAGCACAGGCTCTTTTAGTTTAAAGGGATTTTCTGGCTCTTTTATGGTTATTTTTTTGCGTTTTACCTTATGAGCTGCTGTTTATTTGTATGCTCTTATGGAAGCTAACTTCTAGTTAGCAGAAATTGCAATCTATATAACAGCAATGTCTTTCTATCCGAATCGAAGCTTCAACCTATTGTTTAGACATGCTATTCCTTGTGGCAGTATCTTTAGTTTTTTTTTTTTAGGGTGGCAGTATTTATAGTTGAACAAAGGTTTATAAGCCTCTTTAACAGCTCTCGGTATTTTTCTTGGCAAGCATTTACATCTTTAATGTGTAGAAAACTGTTTTAACTGATTTTTCTGCTTTGATAACATCAAAACAAACGTTACATGATCAGACTAAGTGTAAAATGTTTACTTACATTTTAGAAGACAAGAGGGACAAATCAGCAGAAGTATTAACGCTTTGAACCCTAGTGCATCTTAGCTAGGCCCACATTGAAAAAAGAATTTCTGTAAAAAATAATTACGTACCCCCAAACCCACCCACCAAATTAGAAACAATGAATATATACCCTCACTAGTTTCCGTGGCATGTTGACAAGGTTTCAAAAATTGCTAGGCTGACTAAAGGTGGGAGGTCGACCTGTGGACCTAGGTGAATAGGCGGGGCCTAAGCAAGAAAACAATATTTAAACATTTTGGGGGGGTTTTCTGGATTTTTTGATATGGGTGTAAATTTAAGGATAAATTAGCTGCAGGTACAACATTAATGACTTAATTAGCGAAAAGTTTAAGTCCAAAACTTTTTCATTTTAGTCAAAATTTTCAAATATGTTTTATTATAGTATACCAAATGTACCCTTGTATATAATATCTCATCTTGTACACCAAATAGTACACCAAAGGTTACATAGAGAGAGAAGTCATCGATGTCCTAGCGAAATCTCATCATCTTTCTTAAAGTCATCCAATTAAAGTCACCCGGATCCTAAATACCATTGCTGCACATACTTTTCTCCCTTACAACATGCGTCAATGTATATAAATTCACACATTAGTTCATTTTGTACCGCACCTCGACAACCGTAATCGATCTAGGGTTCATGGTAGATCTGAGTTTTTTTACTTAGTTTCTTAAGTTTTGATTTTATGCAATGATCTAAAAATCTTGTTTCAGTTTTGTCCAAACTGGATATTACATTTTGATTTTAAATTAGAAGTATTGATCTGAAATTTTGACTATATTATTTGAATTTCCTTTCACTGTATATAGTGTATACCACGCATAACAATCTTCTTTTCTTAAATTTTTGTTTAACATTGTATATTATGCGAGTTTATGTCTTGAAATATGATTTTTTTATTGAATTTTTCTCACATTATTCCATTCACCTTTGTATACTATGTTCTCTATTTTGACAGCGTAACTACACTTTATGTAAGATATGGGAATTCTTTTACTGTATAAGGCATGTATTCTATGTTTACTTGTTTTGACAGTATACCGTTTATAATCGGAGTATATAATGATTATTCTTGAGTTGTGTGTGTTTTGAACATTTTTTATTAGTATACTCCGTATATGTTGTTATCTATTTTTACAGCGTAACTACACTTTATGTAAAATATGGGAATTTTTTTACAGTATAAAGCATGTAGTTTATGTTTGTTTTGATAGAATACCGTTCATAATCGGAGTATGTAATGATTATTCTTGGTTTGTGTGTGTTTTAAACATTTTTATTAGTATACTCCGTATATGTTAAAATCTATTTTAATATTATATAATAATGTAAATGAGGAGATCAGATGCAATTTTAAAATTTGGATTGAGAATGATCGTATAGTTTTAATAAGGGGAGAAATCTGAGGAGACCTTTTAGGAGAATTATGAGTTAGATTAGGAAGGGTAGAGAAGTCTCTCTACTTCTGAAGTAGTACTAATTTGAAATACAATTCTATTAGTACTCCTTTATCATAAATAAGAACAGTACAAGTACTGTGACATTGTTTTGAACCTGAATATTGTCCATTCTAGCACTTTTCAAATTGCACTTCATTTCGGGTAACAAACACATGAACTACTTCTTTTACTATACGTTGCCTTTTCCTTCAAGAGATGGTTATATACCAAATGGTCGGGAAGGCTATCATGCTTGATGAATACACTACAAGCTTCCATTGGATTAGTTGAAAAGAAATCCAAGTTATCAGCTGAAAAAGGGACATGAAAGAGATATATGAATTTAACGTCAAGCACAGTTCTAATGAAGTAAAATTACCGTGTTTAGAACAGTGCATTTTGTACTGCCAAAATATCACGAAGTATTTTAAATCTAGCAAAAGCTTTTTGAATTGTTTCATTGCCATATTTCTTTTCCTGAGTGAAGACTTCTTGTTGGTTTTCATTGGACAATGTACTTATAAGCATTGTACTAAGTTCCAGGTTTACTGACTGTCAATAACATATCTCATTGTCCCCGCATATTTGTAGTCAAAATGGCAGGATATTTGTTATCATTGTGTTTGCTCAACAGTTCAATCTTTGCTATATTCTCGGAAACTTATTGTTTTTCTTATGAGTTTTGAACTCAAATCTCTTTTTCCTTTCAGGTTGAGCTAAAGACTGCACCTGCTGATTTTCGATTTCCTACAACAAATCAGTCTAGACACTGTTTCACTCGTTACATTGAATTTCACAGGCACTTGATCTTTCCTTTTTCCCTATTATAGCATATATTAAGTAACATTCTTCTGGTACCTTTCCTATCTGGATTCTATGGCCTACAATCCTGCTTTAGTGGACTCTATAATAAGTGATTTTTTATTGCGAAAAAGCAGGTGTGTCGCAGCGAAAGGAGATGAATCTGGCGATTGTGTGAAGTTTGCCAAGTTCTACCGGTCCCTTTGCCCTGGTGAATGGGTAAGCATCTTTGGTTAAACTTGTACTTTTTGTGTATATATACATTTCTTTTATTTTTTTGGTCCTTTTACTTCTTGTATATAAATATTACGTGCTGGAAATATATAAAAAGACGAAAAATTTGATTGTTTTTTTTTCAGGATACATGCTATTTGACCTGTTTCTTGCTTTAAACTTTAGAAATTAGTTTAGTGTGCTTTGATGTTGTTTTGAGTATGAAGTATGAACTACGAACGATCATCCATTATTGGTAAATCATAAGTATGAAATGCCTTATTGAGTTATATATGGTGCCTAATATAAGTAAGGAGCCTTTTCCTAGATGCCACCACTTAGTGATTCCATCCATCTTCTCGGATATATTACTACTTTCTGAAAATTGAATGTCCGTTTCGTTGTTATTCATTAGAATCTAGGGTTGACATTTCTATCATCTTTCATCACACGTGTGAGCTCTCAACCACACACAACTTTCATTTTCCTTAAATCCTTATTGTGACAAAACCTAGTTTTTTAACTGGTAGTTAAGTTATTTTTTGGTTCTCGAATTTTATTAGAAAAGGACTGAAGATTTCTGGTCATTTATATAGTCAAAACCCAAAAGAGTGCAGTACGTAAAGCTACAGATAAGGGCTGAGATTAGGGCTGATAATGAGACGAAAATGGCCCTATTCATTTTCATTTCGTTTGGCTTTTTCGGGTTGGTCTATTTCGTGACGAACTAAAGAAATGATGTTTGTTTACGTCGCGTGAAAAAATAGAAATTTCGTCTCGTGTTCGTTTCATATCGTGAACCAAAAAAATGGTGTTTGATTCGGATTATTTAGGATCGTTGCAAATCGTTTTTGCATAGATCACAAATATGAGTAAATATTAATAACGTAGATATACAAATTGTCTTTAATGGTTGAATAATACAGTTAGACGAATATGAAGCCATAAATATTTGTATCTATGAATTTTATGGATTATAAACACAATATCTTACATTCATCTTATAAATATGTAACTATATATATGTATATACCTTTTCACTTAACATGTCTCTGAATAATCGATTTTTGCTTTTACGTAAATTGAAGTGCGGATAGCTAAACACAAAAAGATAATGAATTACACCAAATATATTCCTGGAATACTAGATTGGGGAGAACTTAAATATCCACGACGCCATTTTGGTCCCTTTCTCTCTCTCTTACACACACTCACAGTGACATTTGGTCACTCAGTCCCTCATCCACTCATGTTCACCTTGAGTTAATTTGTATTCTCCATAATGGAATGTTCAGATGTTGCTCGAATGTATTTTATGAAAAACACATTTTTGAAGAAAAAAAGGTAGAAATAAGAAACACAGCGAGACACATTCGGCTGTCTGGCTTGGAAATTTTCCCTGGTTCTAAAAATTGTCTCAGCTTAAATGGGAAACAATCTGGATTTAACCAATCAGAGTGTTGAAGATATATGTAAGAGGCATGTCGATAAATGCATATAATGAGACTTTCTTTAAATTGATTGTTTATTACTCAATACTCTTCTGCACATTCAACTAAAATAATAACTTATTTTATACTTTCAAAAAATCAAACTTCTGATAAGTTGTATTCTTTTCTATAACCTTGCTCTCGACTCAAGTAGTATTCCTTTCGATTAAGCAATGCACCTCTTACTCTTGTCGGTTGATGATCATTAACACTCAAGTAATCGATGAGCCAATCAATTTATATCTTACATACCTTTATTTTGTGCGTTTTTTTGCATTGATTATTGCAGGTTGATAAGTGGAATGAACAGAGGGAGGCAGGGACTTTTGCAGGGCCTCTATGATTAAAGATCCTAAGATTATTCTTTATTTTGCATGATATACAGCCATGCCTTTTCTCTGTGTTTGAAATCTAGCCATTTGCTTCTGTTTGGAGCTTGCTCAGTTAATAAGGAACTGGACTTCTTGTACTTAAATCGTTCACTTTGGTACCTACTTATTGGTTGTTGGTTTTTGCTATTTAAAATCTGTTGGCTTCCTCAATGGAAATGACAATAACAACAAAACTGTTGCTTCTTCTTCTTCTCCTTGTATATATATTCTTCAATAGTATTTATTTACATCTTAGGCAATACAGTCGAACTTAGTCGAACTTAGGGGAGCATCATAAGATTGAATATCTAAAGTACTTTTGTAATAGATGTTGGTAGAAAAAAAAAATTGAGGCTCATAGTTTTTTTATAGTAGACATCATATATCAAACCATAGCCGACTAGTTTGTATGTGTTGCTCAGTCTTTTTGCTCCATGCTTATTCATGAAATTATAACTCACAAATCGCTTTGCAGTAATTAAGCTAACCCTGTGAATAATATTGGCAATTGAAGCATTTGGAGTTTGATAGGACGTGTATTTTCTGAATCAATGAGGCTAAGTAAGTGATCACTGTAAATAGCTCCTCTTACAAGCGTTTGGAATTTAGTAGTAGGAGTTTCTATCTTGGGAGGAAGTCAACGGAACTTGAAAAGCCGTACCTGGTACTCAAAAATGGCCTAGCGTACCCTTACCGAGAGGGCTGCTTAGGTTTTCTCTTTCTTTTAAAAGGATGCTCTGTCGGTGTTTACTCTTTAGTAAGTCAATTACAGCAGAAGTTGGAAATAATATCAGCGGACGTATGTATATAAAAATTTGCTCCTAATTATGTCGAACTCCATCCATATTATTTATCATTCCCTCTTTTAAAAGGTGTACGCAATATACCTACCTGTTTAAGATGATGAAAGTAATTATGTACAACACCACAATACAAACGTTTAAATAAACTGGAAAGCCAATACTTCATTTAACAGCAAACTATACTTTTTTCCATACTCCTGCTACGGAGAGACAAAAGGATATCTACGTTTTAAACTGTACCAAATATTTCTATCACATGAAGCATGGAAAAGAATAAGGAAGATGTAAATGTAGCAAACCCTGCTCATAGTCTTCTGTGAGTCCTTATAAAATTGGTCGTATTCATCGAAATGGCAGCCGAACACGCATAAAACCCACCCAAACACAGTGTCGTTGAAATCATAAACAAAACCTTCCATTGCCTTTGAGACGCCAAAATCGCAAAGGAAATCGACACAAGACCAACAATTTGAAAAACCTTTTTCCACATTTCAAAATGTTTGAGAACACCGCTACATTGCTTGCAGTGGATAACATGTCGAAAATACCTGTTAGAGACAAAATGAGTTACTTCAGTAGTTAATCACCTGCTAAGAAACATGAGATTCCCTTTAATCAAAATTAATAAAATAAATACCTGTTTGATAAATTCGGAGCATGCATAGTTCCGATCCCACCTTTAGCTGGATGAGAAGCCGAAATACTCGCCACTAAACCCGCAGGAGCATGTTCAACTACAGCTGGCTCTTTAGGTAACGAAATTGTACTATGCCCAAAATGATAAGGCATTCCATGTCCTACTTTATCCATCCATTTTCTATATTCGGCTACCCATGTATCCGAAGATTTCAAATTTATGTAAAGCTCTTTAGTAGGCACTTTTTCTTTAAGTAAAACCTCGTTTTGGGATGATAAAAACCCCATATCTTGCTCAAAAACCTTACTGGCATTTTGGTGAAAGTACCATTGGGGAAAGAGCTTTAGTAGAAGGCTAGCAGGTTTAGTATTTCCAAATCTCACAATAAGCATCGATTTGCCTTGGCCTGCAGGTCTACAAAGGAACAAGCCCGAAAAATAATTTTTTTTACCATCTTTCTCGACGATTTCCAGACTATTGTGTAAAACACATGGCGCTTCGAATCGCAAAAAATTCACCATTTTGTTATTCTTTTCTTTATTCCACCAACCTGCGAATCCCCGTTCGGATCTTTCTGTGACTTTAAATTCTAAGGGTTGAGCATCTTCTCTTTTTGCAGTCCAGTCGGTTCGATCATGAGAGATAGGGACATGAGCTGGGTCCATAAGGTTCTCGAGAAGAATCGAATGATCATAAGGGAGCTCATGTGTGGTTGATGTATCTCGAAAATTTTCTCTCGAGAAATTCTCAAAAAATGGAAGTTTACTAGGATTTGGAGGGTTCTTTTGGGACATCCACACCCAAACTACCCCTTGTGAATCCTGCACCTCGTATCTTTTCAGACAAGCTGATTGTGGAATTTTTGCATTGGCAGGAAGCTGTAAATGTAGACAAGAGATAAAAGATTAAAAAAATATCCTGTGATTAGAAAATTACGTTGTACGAGAGTGATTTGTTAAACAAACCTGAGGTATTGCTACGCATTTACCCTCCCCTTCGAATTGCCAGCCATGATAAAGGCACTCGAGTCTTCCGTCTATAATCTGACCCTCAGAGAGTTTTGCTAGCCTTTTAAAAAATAGAAGTATAAATGACCATGGCCTTGATAAGTTCTAGAAATTCTCTCTTTGTGTACCGAAACTGTAAGAACAATTGGATGTCCGAAACAATGCCAATCATGACAATTTACAATATTGTAGTCTTGTAGGATACAAGGAATAGTCCAAGAATTGGTTCAAAATACAAACTCAATTGTGTCTACATTAGTATGTAGCCTATGTTTTGAAAAATGCAATATCAATGGATCTACTGAAGTCATGAAATTCTGAATTGCTAATATTTCCTAAATAGTGATAATCGGAACTAGAACGCCTTTTTGAGCATTTCTATATAACCATTAATTTCAGGGTAATTTTCTAAAAAATTATCTCAAGGATCAGCCACGGAATCCACAAATTATCTTAAGAAATATGCCACAAAACTTATCGCCAGTATTTGGGTCTGAGGAGTAAAAGTTCAAAAACCATAAGCAAACATAGATAACCTTTTACATATGTTTGATGCTTTAAGCTGTAGCTTAAGGATAGTCAGTGTTCAATAAGGAATAATCTGGCTGATCAGTTTACGGCCATATCAATGTCAAAAGCAGTGTCAACCAAAACAAGAGAATGCCTACAACCAACGTGTAGGATCCATCCGATATTTCTGTTTTAACATCTTTTTCCTTTTCAGTTAAGTTTTTGTAATAAAAAAACCTTATGTCATTTTTGGAAAAAGACAATATTCTCAACTTAAAAAGCAAAGACAACGAAGATAATGCCTGCTTTCTTGTAGGTCAGTTTTACTTTTTATTTGCAACTTTTGAAACCTCAAGTGTATTTCAAGAAGTTTTTAACTTCCAGAAGACTCTCATAGCGTAACCTAACCCAACTTATAGCACCAGGCTAATTTTCATCACAAGGTGAATTGCCGACCATATAAGAGCATCCCGGTCAGGTTATTTATCATTCTATTCAAACGTAACACGAAAATTCTACCTAATTAACTTTAGCTAATCACATTTACGAAACACACAATATCAGCCTCTCTATTTGTCATCGCGCTAGTATTTTTTTTATGAGAGTGATCCACGAAGGAAAGATCCAATGGTGCAAACACAAGAGAGAGAAATGATAAAGCTGACATTTAATCTTGACTGGTCTTTTCCGCCAGAAGAATTATACAAGCCAGCTTAACATTTGACAACTTTGACTATCCCAAAGCTAGGCTGATGCGTAAGACCTTCTTGTTATAATTGCAACTTTTAGTTATAATTTGGAGTACTGCGAGACGGATGTCCATGCTCTAACAATGCATATATTCCTAATACGTGACTTCACTACTTAAGACCGCTATTTATAATTGAACTTTATGCTCATATCGAACACAAGTAAAACTCACATGTTCCAGAAAATTACAAGCCATATTAAGTTCAAAATGCTGTGCATCAAATCTACGTGACTTCAAAACTGATCTTCAACATCACTGTTTATTATACGGGAAAGACAACTCCACCTTTCACTATCAGACTAAAAAACACCTATTTGGCTATTCTACATCTGTTAAGTGCTCCATTTTTCTCACACTTTTATTTTATTTACGACGGATGAACATAGAATTTACCTACTGTTAAGACGTGACACAATCATTTATCACAATAAGCATCGCGCAACCGAGTATTGCAACTTTTTTCTCTGGATCACTTCGAATTTCTAATAGATTATGAAATTAAAACTGCAGCCAGTCAATCATACCAAGATAACATAACACAGTATATGCAGAGTGGTATTCAATTCCATATAAATGATAGCTCGAAATGCATTTTCGGGTATTAAAAACATCTAAATGCATTATCGCGCCATGTTACCATTACATTCGGTGTCTGCCTACTTACTAAAAGTGTAATCCCATCAGTTCGTGAATTCATTTATGCAAATCAAGTCAACAATCTTCCAAAACCTATTATCTAGACAAATGTGTAATCTTAAAACATTTTTAGTTTTCACCATTTACATTCATTTAGGTGGTTTTTTAGAGTTGCGAGCCAGTGTTGATATATGTATTTTATGTTCTCTTTAGTCCTTTTGAGCTTGTTCTAAAGGGAAGTGAATCTTGTACCAGCGCGCATTATTATTAATAATAATAATAAGCATGTTCCTGTTAACAAAACAAAAAAAGTAATCTTAAACGATCGGAACGAAAACTTTGGGGGGAAAGTTAAAAGGTACCGATGGGGGCATCGATCTTGAAAGCAACGAAACACACCGTCACCATCTTTGTACAAAACGAGCTGTTTATCAAACACAGTGAGTCCCAAAGGAGCATCATCTGGTACATTTTTAGCAAGGTACAAAGGGTACCATTCCTCTGCCCAATCATATTCTGACACCTGTTCTTTTTCTGCTTTACTCTCATGTTCATCATCATTAACAGACAATTGTTGTGCTGCTATAGCACTGCACCTTAAAAAACCACACTTTGTTGTTGGTGTTGTTTTAAGTACTAGTTTGGTTTTGAGTTGTTGGGTATTGTTCTTGTTATGGAATAATTGTGGTGTTTTTCTTGGGTGTGTGAAATTGAGGAGGGTGTTTGTGTGAAACAAAGCCATTGTTTGGTACTTTGGTTTGTGTAGAGAAATGAGGTTTTGTTGAAGAAGTTGAGGACTAAGACATCCCATGCTGTTGCTTATTTAGTTGGTGTACTAATAATGTCCACACAAATGTTGAATTCATTTTACTTTGACCATGTTAAATTCATTTTAACAAGCAATAGACTTTGACCATGTTAAATTCATTTTACTTTTAAAAAATCTTCTTTGGTGTTTCCTGTTTTCTTATTCTCGTTTTGTGTGTTTTCTATTATTTTATCTGTAAATTTTAAATTTTGTTATGTTTTATTTTCTTATGTTTTACGATTCTGCTTCCTGCGCTTCGAGTTTCCATTTACCAGGCTAACAAATGACTTTATAGTTGTTTTATCTTCTTTTCTCAAGCTTGTTTTTTTGCAGTTTTGAAGGTTTTTTTTTTTTTCTGTTTGTTGATTATCTTTCAAAACTCACAATTATGTATTTTTGGCTCAAGAGACTGTTTTAGGTTTTTTTTGGGTAATTAAATGTATCATATAAAATGTAGGGCCTAACGCAAACATACAATAAACCTAGTAAAAAATCCAAATCAACGGGTGTGGTCGGACAAACAAAGCAAATCAAGGCCTCGTAACAAGCTCGTAGCAAAAAAAATGCTAGACATTCAACTACTAATATTGGACTATAAGAACTAAAATAGATATAACAAGCTTACTAATCGAGTAGACTCGCACCACTCTCAAATAGAGGCAGATGACTTAATTTATATCATATGTAAGCTAGTCTCGTCAATAAAGGAAAACATCACCTCAAACTAACCGGGAACCATCAAACAGGATGTCTCGTAATAATAACAGAATTTGACAAATTCTCAAACTCATGAAGACACGGGCTTTAGTTGGATGAACCATTTCAACAAAAAGCACTCACGAAATAATAAGTAAAACAAAAAACGGTGCATGCACATTTTTAGTGTCTCGTATTTTCTTTTATACTCAAAGTATACATAAACTCACTCCCAACTAAAATCATTAAATGGAAATAAAGTTACACAATTCATTTTTTTTATTGAACTCCTAATTAATTAGATACTTTTTCTGTTCCTTTTTCGTTACAAGCTTTCATCAGGAAAAACATTCATTAATGCTTATAAAAATCCATTTCCAAACAAATTAGCAAAATAAAACATAAAACAGCATAGTTCATTTTCTTATATGTTTCTTTTTAATTCTTTAAGCTACCGTTAATCAAATCGGTAATCAAAATATTGCATAAATCCATTTAAAAGTACGTTAATGATCAGTGTATTTCTTATCGAGATGTGTTACAAAAAGTTGGTAATTATTATTAACCCTTTAAACTATATGGACTTAAAAACAGTTGTCCTGTATAAAGTTAATGGTAAGTCACTAAAACAAAACTTTCATAAGAGCATAGCATGCCACAAAGTGAAGATGCAAAAATATAAATCACCAACCGAGATTAATCAAGTGCAATAACTAGCACATGTTTCCAAAAGCTTGATTTAGTACCCAACTTTGTATAATTGGCTTGATTTAGTGACATGATCGCAGATAAAATCCAAATTGACGTCGAAAAGTGGCACAATGACTGTACTTAAAGGGTAAAACAGTCATTTGACACTCAAATGTAAATAATACTCACTTATTACCCAAAATTAACAGCTACCACTCGTCACAAGCGTATAAAAGTTGATTAATCTCGATTTTTGGTGTTCGACAATTAAATTCCACCACCAGGATGTCAGCCTCCCCGTCATCACCCACCACCGTACATGTCACCGTCACAGCTAAAACCATTTCATATCCGTCTGCCTACCTTTATTTAATCTTTTTTAATTAAATAATAAAACCTGATTTACGGGATTTTGCGACGTGGTTTTTAATCTATATCTATATTAGGTTTATATATAAAAACTAAAATACCTAATTAAAAAAGCACGATGTTGCATACTGATATGTTTATATATATATATATATATATATATGGGGAGAATATATAGACACCTTGAAAAATACCAAAATGGACACTTTTTTGTAAAAACGCTCCAAATCAATATTTGATTAATGCAAATCTCCATAGTTTCACGACGGGAACACAAATATGCGTATTTTTTTTTCTGAGATGTATAATGACATGTTTTGAATTTTTAAATTTTACCATAATTTCGAAAACATGTCATTATACATTTCGGAAAAAAAAACAAGACGCATATTTGTGTTTCCGTCGTGAAACCATGGAGATTTGCATTAACCAAATCTTGATTTGGAGCGTTTTTACGAAAAAGTGTTCAAGTTGATGTCTTTGTTGATGTTCATATAACATCTTCATATATATATATATATATATATATATATATATATATATATATATATATATTTCTATGTAGGTATGTATATATACTAGTAAAAGTTATCCACGCGTTGCGTATGAGACGCGTAATGGCATAAATCTCGTAATATATTTTATTTTGAACATAATATTTAGATTTGGTATGATTTATTGTAGTTATGCAGGTTAAAACGAATTGTTAATTAATTTATGTTACATCCGTAATTAGGAAAATATAGCGAGGACAATTTGTTAATTAATTAGATTAACTATATTGGTAGTTATTAAAACATAGTGAGTGTATTTTTGAAAAAATTGGACAAAATTGGGCAGCCTTATTTCTCTTGAATTGACTTATTATAATAGAATGATATATGCATCCATGTTTTTTTTTAATCCATCAATCAAAATACCGATATAAAAACCCACCCCCAAAACTCACTCCCTATGTTTCACTAACTAAAAACAATATATATATATATATACATATATATATATCCATGATGAAGTGATTAGTTATTTAGATAGATATAGATACAGAAACATGTGACAATCATAAATGGATACAGGGAGAAGGGAGACGGAAGATTGGAGGGATGGAGATATGTTTAAGTTTAATAAGGAATGGAGAAATTTTTCGAAAAATAAGGGTAAAATGGTATTTTACCGACCGAATCAACCTGATTACTAAATCAAGCCAATTGTACAAAATTAGATACTAAATCAAGTTTTTGAAAACACGGGTACTGATTGCATTTTTGTGACAAACACACTATACAAAAATGACTTAATGTTATCACCAACCTTATAAAGTAGGCTTGAGTTCGGTTCGGTTCGGTCCGGTTCGGTTTTTGGCAAAACCAAAACCGAGCAGATTTTTCGGTTCAAGTTTTTTCGGTTTTTGGTATTTTTATTTTTTGGATCGAACCGGTTTGTTTCGGTCCGGTTTCGGCCTTTCATTTTTTTTCCGGGTTTTTTCGGTTTTGTTCTGTCCGGTTTTATTGTAAACCAAAACCGATCCGAAAAAAATTCAGTTTTTCGATCTGACTCGATTTTTTTGGGTTTTCGACCGGCAGTCAAAACACATGTGAACCAATCATAATTAATTGTATTTTATCATTTGTGTTGTGTGACATATTAGCTCGTTATAGAGATATGTATAGATATAGAGAGAAGTATGAGAGAGACAACAACAAGGTCTTTATTATCAGAATGTATATGAATGAATGTAAAATACAAGACCCATAACCCTCTTTATATAGATAGAGGGGTACGGTTATAAGCCCACTTAGGCGCATAAAGTACAAGCCCAATAGTCCAATAATATCCTACAACACTCCCCCTTTGGACGTCTTGAATTCTTCGTCTTCATGCAGTCGATCTGAGTCGAGTTCATTCGCAGTGCTAAACACATAACACCTTAGGGACGGAAAACCCAGTGTGGGACAAAACCAATACCTTAGAGAAACTGTGTAGCCGAATGATATAGGCCGAAATTCTATGTAATTAACTAACCACAAAACAGTGTGCCTCATCAAAACCTTGCCGGAGCAAACCCAATGGGAAAATCTCTTATCGAAGGAAAAAAAGTGTAACAGTGGTAGTAGGAGGAGATCAACCACAAAACCGGTTCCTCATCAAAACCTTACTAGAGTAAACCAAATGGAAAAAACCTCTAGTCGAAGGACAAAAGAGTACACAGTGGTAAGAAGTATACAACAGGATACTCCCCCTAATTTCGGCAATCTTAAGTGAGATAAGATGGGAACGTGTCTCGCCAAAAACCTTGCCAAGGAAAACCCAGTGGGAAAAAACCTTGGTCTAAGGACAAAAAGAGTACACGAGCATGCGAATGGATGCTCCCCCTCACTTGCACACGACAGGGTGCGAGGAGTTTGACTAAGTAATAATTAGTGCAATAACCATTCACCTGGATGCTCCCCCTCACTTGCACACGACTGGGTGCAAAAATTTCATATTCCAAGAAAGAGTACGAACATTCGACTGGATGCCTCATTTACTTGCACACGACTGTATGTAAGAAAATATAACGTGGAATAAAACGAGCATTCGACAGAATGCTCTTAAACTTCATATGTGAAGATTTATTTCGACGATAAATACTAAATAGCATAATGTAGTCATGCTCTCTTAATCGATAGCAACAAGTTACCTTCTATGACAAGTGTTTTATCTGGATCGTGAGACAGATCATATGTAATTCAAATATGGCTACTACTAGCTCGAAGCCATATATACTCTCTAGTCGTCTCATAGAGCACGAGATCAGAGTGATTCGTTTGGAGTCATTCCAAGACCTCCAAGATATCGCCTTATTCCTAATGACAAAGACATACCATGTTAGGAATATCACTTATGCGGGTCTGATAAGTAACCAGCATCGGTATAACCGAAAAAGCGTTGCGTTAATTCGAGTACCGAAGGAGGTAGGTACACTCGATGACGCAAAATGGGATAAGACAAGCCCTTGTCTACAGTTACCTTAAGGTAATGGGAAAATGTCTTTTATGCCATTTCGATGGCAGTGTGTTAGCGTAATGTTGTGTCGAGCTATACCATTCATAACATACAAGATGTTCGTCCTAGTACATTAGACCAATTCAATGATGCGCTTATTGTACTTAGATATGAACATCATGGTTCAATATTTCTTTGTCGTCTCATCAGGAACGGACCGAGTCTATATCAATGTCTAGTGATCGAACGATCATGGGAGAATCTAACGACTTAGCGTCATGATGACTAAAACGTCATAACACCTTCTGTGTGTAGTCTGAATCATGGACTTAGATTCAATCTTTACGGGACTCGATCATCGGGCCGAGTCACTACCGTGTCTTCCCAAAATCCTTCATCTCGAAGGCAAATCCAAAAATGGATCGCGTAATAAAACACGCAAGGGTATAATACTTGTTCAAGTATCCCAAGCTAAACAAGTACTCACTTAGGCGGGTATACCACATCCGCTCGGATTATATTAATCCATATAGTGAACGTCTCATTTAATTGAGATCGTGTTCCGTGGTCAGGAACTACTTGATTAAAGCATATGAAGTCACACAAGGACCTTCATATATATCTCTTTGTCTAAATTCTCATAGAGATAAAACACTGATCACAATAACATGCTGCATAATCAGTTTTTTTGGAAAACTACTAAACTGATAAAGTAGGGGACCGTTATAACGTCCATTACGAGGAAATCAACCATCTCGTAATCAATTCCAATATATGAGAGAAGCCTTGCGCTACTAGGCGAGCATTCTACAATCTCATTATTCTCATCACTTTTCCTTACGAATAACCAAATAAACGAACTCGTTTAACATTGGTGGTGTTGGAGCTACAGGTCCCAACACACTTTCGCTAAGGAGTCTACTTGGATTGTAAGTTTTCATTAGTCCAGTCTATTCTACGTTGACTTCAGGCAACGGTACATGGTTCCCTGTCATAATTTGCTCATATTATCAGTCGTCACCGAATATATGAACAAGTAATCAATGATAGTCTTGTTTTGCTTCAATATCGTCTAAGATATCATGATCGACAGATATTTCGAGATTCTTATGATGGGGTAGAAATCACACATCTCCTTGATCCTTTATAATCTCGTGCGATAAACGAGTTTCAGTTCACCACCTCTGGGGCTGAACTAATTAAGAACCGGTCAACTTACTTATATGTTAGGAAGGACGACAGACTGACGGCCGATGACAGCGTCCTTTGCTTGGCGGGTTCGGCCAAAGCAACGTGTTACGACAGGAACACGGCATCCGACATGGACGTCTATCCTTGCAAGCATTTTGCAGCAGGTATAAATGATCTCATGACATCTCATAAAGTCATTAAATGCGTCTGTCATTTAGTTAGATTTGAGGGAGTCTATGCATTTACTTATCACTAAGTGCAGTTTTGGGGATCAAGCTAAGACTGAGTGGGTTACGCCACGTTACTTCACATCGTTCCTTATCAACTGTAACGTGCAAATCTCCCCCTAACGACATGGAGAACAGTCTTAGGTATGTCATTTTCGCATATCATGCGGTAAAGAGATCGCTTGCCAAAGTTACTCTATCAAATGATAGGCATGGGATTCATAATCGACTTATGTCCCCTTCAGAGGTCCATATTTTGAACGCTATAGCGGCTCAATCAAAATATTAATTAAGCACTCCAAACACGCATTAATATGAGACTTCTGGCTCATAACAAGTAACCAGATGGTAGACATATGGTGTCTGAGTGTCTATAGGTCTCATGACGGCCCAATGCAGCAAAATAGCATAACCCCACATGAAAATATAAATCTTGGTGCGCAATACCAAGAAATACGTGCAATCATTTGCAGTCGCATTTTCAAACTTTCTATGAGTCCATTTTGGGTCTGAACATAATCGACAGGATGTTCAATTTCAATTTCCAAACTCAAGTAATTCAAATCGAATTTTCGATTCTTACTCTTCGGAATTATCAAGTCGACTAGACTTTTCAGGATAATCCGGATCATAAGCCATCAACTTAATGATAGAGCTAAAAGTTTGGAAAGTGCTGCATTTATGTGGACAACATTAAAATGTGACCATATTGTCGATGCATCAACCATAACCATGTATATTTATGGTCCGTCTTATGGTTGGATAAGTCCACAATAACTCCTTCAATTCTTTACAAGAATTCTACGAGTTCATTTCGTGATCTTTACACATACTAGTCTTTCAAAAGTGAGCATTAGTGGCATGAATTTCGGATTAATCACGAAATATATTCTCAGAGAGAATCCAAATGCAATGCGATTATAAATCAAGCATCGTCTTTTGACCCGGGAATATCTCATCCGGTCAATGCCACAATATCAAAATGCTCTTATCAATCGACGACAGGCGAATGATAGTATAGACAATCATGTCTTAGCATCTAAATCATTTATCATTTCGACGACATGCGAAATGATAAGGTAACTTTAAATGCTTTAAAGAATGTGGTAGCAATCACTTGAAAGACATTTCAACTCCTCTAAAATACGTTTTTGGTCGTATTGAATGGAGGCTATGTAAAGAAATTTCAATTCTTTCATGAGCTATTATTACCAGATAACACTGGTTTTCTCGAATATTTTATAACTCAACAAGGTACGACATGACCTACATGAGTATAAGACCTCATATTTGACAAATCAATTTGGTTTTACCAAAGATTTTGATTTGGAACGACAGGTCCAGAATCGTTGTCACTGAGTACTCTTTTAGGCAAATAGTTGGTGAAATTATGTGGTACACTGTTACCCACTATTTCCAAAAAAATCAACTACCCTACAAGTATTGCCTAAAATTTCATAATTTAAAGTTTGGTCACATTTGTCAAAGGAATTTGCTCAAAACATTTTAAATTATTTCGAGAAATTTTGTAAACTGGCAAACCATAATCCAAAAGTATGTCCAAATGGAAAAATCATAATCCAAATGGAAAAACATAATCCAGATGAGCGAAAAAATGGCTCAATGATTTATCAAAATCAATAAAGAAAGGTATCAAACTCATTTGAGCCACAAAATCGGGGGTCTCAAAAGTTTCCTTTCAGTTAACATTAACCACATTAGCATCGGTTTTTTCACCTTTATAATAGTTTTGAACTATTTAAGGAGTAACCGTGCATGACCTTTGTCTTTATAGCATAGAGTTGCCTCGTTGAGCATTATCTCTTGTTTTGTGACAACGGGCCATATTGTTCCTTTCAATTACTGTCTTGGAGCCACAAGTTTTCGATTTTGACAATTGTCTAAAATCTCTCTTGGCTAAGAGATTCATCGGGATCGCGACAGTTTGAGACAAATAACACTTGTCTCGGTTCTCGATTCGTGGAAAAAAAATGTACACGAAGAGCATTAATATCGGGCAAACAATTCGCCATTGACCCAATAACAGATGGGCGATAAAGGAACATGGTGAATATAAATTCACGATACTGCTTATGAATACAATTTCCAAGCTAGTATTTTTGGTGAAGGATTGCTCCAATATGTCAATTTCAGACATTTGTTCACCATAGACGTCATCACGTTTCAAATGTGGCGGCGGAATAAAATCAACGCCTTAGTATTCATCCTAATGGTAACAACAAACTCGTGTTTTACTCATCAAAGATGGCATCCAAAAAAAAAATTTGGGCATCACATTTTCACACATCAGGGTGAGTAACATGTGGTGACGGATTAAAATCAACGTTTAAACAGTCATTTCGCAAGTATGTTTTTACGATTTTTCTCATCATAGATGGCATCCAATATGTGTTGGGAGTTCTGAATTATTTATCATATAAAACGACTGGCTTATATGTTTATGGTTTGCATAAGCATAAACTTTATTTCGAAACGACATGTTCGAAAAATAGTTTTGCTTTTAATGTGAATAGATTCTCATTGATCGAACTATAGGTCGATACAAAGACACCAATTCGGCGAAACATACATCACTATATAAACACACTCGGGGAAATTATTATTTAGTCAACCGCTTTCGGTAGCTCAACTTGAAAAACGACCAGGAAAGACGGTGAGGGTGGAGGGCACGAATACCACTTAAAACCCGACCTCATTAGGATATCGACTTCCGCCTATATCTTTCCTAGACATCGTATCCAAATAGGTGAGCCTATTTAGGGAAGATTCATAATTTTTTCAACTTAAATGTGAATATATATGATTTCGCAATTCTACCATTCATGGCAATAAACAACAGATATATCTATTCTAGATAACCACATATATATACAAGGTGGTATAAAATATATTTATGATATATATCTAATTAGGATTATCAATCACACAAATTATATCATAACAAATCAAATCAACTAGATCAAATCAAACAATTAACTGTCATATGATATATTTATATCTATGGTAATATCAAAAGATATGTTGATTATATTAACAAGATATCAATCAATTATCTACGGTTTATTGCCATATAAGTAATTCTATACATGGTAGTTTTAACATGCAAGCAAACAATATATTTTTAATTACCAATTAATTCTATATATGGTAATTTTTAACATGCAAAGTGGTTAAATATACATGGAAACATATCAATTTATTCAATTAACATGCAATTTTTATTCACTTGCCTTTTTAATAAATATATATATATATATATATGCATGTGGGTGAATATTTAGACCGAATATTGACTTTTATAACACATATATACTGTTTTTATACATGTAATATATTACAGGGACTATCCGTGTAATTACAGCAAACTATATATCTATTTACAGCATTATTACAGCTTCAGTCCATAATTTCAAACAAGTTTCAGTTTAGTCCTTGAGTAATTTACAGAATCGTTTACAGCTTTCAGAGAATTACAAATCAGTACATACGTTTCAGTTTGTTGCAGATTTAATCCGACAGATTAATACATGTTTTATAATTACATGATTTTCGATTTACAAATCGATTATATGTGACGTTGCATAGTCTATTAATATATCAATCACATGGTTACATATCTATGTATTCTAGGCGATCATGTTATACATTTGTAAACGATTAAATATGCAGATAATACAATAATATTACCATAACACTACCATATCCATATTTTATATATAAATCATGGTGGTTCAATTTTATGTAGTATCAAATCTAATTACAAATGCAATTTTCTACCATCATAGTGATAAAAAAAAATTATACCTTCCTTTTGTTAGTGAAGGTCGATTGAAATAAAGAATTCAAAATTTCGCCGTATGTTTATAACCCAGTATTTGAGCTGTTTTTTGAACAAATATCACAATCTTCTATTCTCCGCGAGCAAAGTGCCGATAACGTGTTGTGTGACATATTAACTCGTTATATAAATATATAGAGATATGTATAGATATAGAGATAAGTATGAGAAAGACAACAAGGTCTTTATTATCAGAATGTATATGAATGAAGGTAAAATGCAATAGATCTAACCCTCTTTATATAGATAGAGGGATAGGGTTATAAGCCCAATAGTCTAAACCCAATAGTCCAAGCCCAATAGTCCAATAATATGCTACAACAATTTGTAAAATGTATTAATTTTTTTGCCGTAAAATAAGACCGGACCCCTGAATATTAAAACACTACACCTATATCTTGTGCATTTTATTTTTCATACAAGTACTAGTAACGTTACAACAAATATTAATGTTGATTTACAAAGTTGATCAAAAAAATTCAATCATTGTGGTATACGGGACTTGCAAGTTCAGGAACAACTTAATTGTTCAGTTTTTTTTGGAAAACAACTTAGTAGTTCATCTCCGATATATGCCCATTTTTTTATTTTATTTTTCTCTCTCTCTCTCTCTCTCCATTTTTCATTTTCATAATTGCAAGGTATGTAATATTTAATTTTCATTTATAATCTCTTTCTTACTACTATTTACCCTAACTCCGATCTCACTCCGTACACCCATTTTCCCCGTGTTTTAAAAAAAAATACAAGAAATCATATCAGCAGGTCTATTTAATTTAATTTAATTCCCCCCCTTTTTTTTTCCAGATCCGTCGCTTATTTTTCTATATCCTTTTATTATCATACTTAAATGTTTATATCATGATTGTGCAATCTTGACTGTATTGTAGGACTGAGTTAATGAATTAAATTTGTCATTTTTTAGTGTTACTCAATACTCTGATCACCTACTCTGATAAATACTTACAAAGATACAATTTTGAAATACTTAGGGACCGTTTGGCAAAATGTTTTTTCAGTTGATTTTTGGATTTTTGATTTAAAAAAAGTGTGGGTGTTTGGACGGTCAGATTATTTAGGTTCTAAAAAGTAGTTATGGGTCCGTTTGGTAACATATTTTTTTAACTGATTTTTTGATTTTTGATTTTCTACATATGTGGGTGTTTGAACATTCGGATTATCCAGCTTTTAAAACAGAGAATTTTAGGCTAAAAAATTCTAAAAATAAAATATCTGGATTTTCAGTGGATTCTTAAAACAATTTTTTTAAATCTTATTTTTTTTGTGAAAAAAATGAATTTGTTTTTATCACACTGAACGGGACACCAGTGTTGGAAATATTGAAAATTTGCAACCACAAATACTAATTTTAATGTCCAAGATAGCTATAATCAGCTCATATTTTTCCATGTTAGTACTTGATTGTTTTAATTGGGAAGAAGAGTAACGGTTTTTATTGGGGCGAGGGAGATTAGATTGAATATCTATCTGGGTGTGTGATTGGTTTTTTTTTTAGTTCTAGATTAATTTAGTTTGAGTAGTGTATGGTTTCAGTCGAGTAGGAATGTAAGATAAATAAAAAGGCCATACTGTTGGAAAAAATGAATACACTGATTGGGGAGATTGTTGATGTTCACAGGTATCTTCTATATAGTGAATAGATACATAGAAGACGAAAATGAGAAATTCGCATGTGGTTCTACATCTGTATATCATTTTCGTGGCTGTTGCTTATCAGTTAACCTTCGTGTCTTGTTGGAAAAAAGAGGAGTTTCGAAACTGCAACGAGACCCCTTTTTGCAAACGTGCCAGGTCACTCCAACCCGGTTCTTGCTCTCTCGTAGTCACCGACGTGTCCATTTCTGATGGCGATCTTACAGCTAAACTTGTCCCAAAGAACCCACCAGAAAATGACCCAATAAAACCGTTGATATTGGCTATATCCGCTTACCAAGGTGGGATCTTAAGGCTGAAAATCGACGAAGACCCTAATCTGGAACCCCACAAAAAGCGGTTCGAGGTACCAGATGTTGTAGTCTCTGGCTTTCTAGAAAAGAAGCTATGGCTACAGAAGTTCTCGGAGGAGAAAAACGAGGGCGGCATCTCCTCAGTCGCCTACTTATCGAGTGACTACGAGGTTGTCCTTCGCCATGATCCGTTTGAGGTGTTTGTTCGCGATAAGGGTGATAAACGCGTGGTGTCGGTGAACTCTAACGGTTTATTTGATTTCGAGCAATTAAAGGTTAAAAAAGAAGGGGACGACTGGGAAGAGAAATTTAAAAGCCATACAGATACTAGACCTTATGGATCACAATCAATTACCTTGGATGTCTCCTTTTACGGAGCGGAGTTTGTCTACGGGATACCTGAACACGCCACTAGTCTTGCGTTAAAGCCGACCAGAGGGTCAGGGGTTGAACAGTCTGAGCCTTATAGACTTTTTAACCTAGACGTGTTTGAGTATATACATGATTCGCCTTTCGGTATATACGGGTCCATCCCTGTCATGATTTCGCATGGTAGAGAGAGAGGGAGTTCAGGAATGTTCTGGTTGAACGCTGCTGAAATGCAGATTGATGTTTCTGGGCCGTCGGATCAAGACAGTAGGATCGATACTTTGTGGATGGCAGAGGCTGGTATAGTAGATGTATTCTTCTTTGTGGGGCCCACACCTAAAGAGGTGGTCCAGCAGTACACTAGTATAACAGGGACTACGGCAATGCCTCAGGTAATGTAGAAGCATAGAGGACAGAAAAGAGAGAACAAGCGTCAAGCGAGAAGCAACCCTGTATATTTGTATTCATGAGTAAAGAAAAGTTAATTTTACACTCAATGACGAGATCATCTATAAGCAACGATTACACCATTTCAATTCTTTAAAATGTATTAAAAAGCTTCTTCAAAGCTTTAAAAGCTTTAGTTTTCTCTTTGAGGCAAAGAAACCCTTTTGCAGAAAAGCTAACACTTTCTACGCTTTTTGTTCGTTCCTTTAGGCTAAAAATTACGCTTTACTGAAGCTCTTGTCAAAAAACATGCGCATTTTGAAACATTGCTTTAAACCTGAACAGGTACAATCCAATTATTAGTTCTGTAAATCACTATGCATTGCAACAACTACACCTATTAAATATATAACGAAATTACTACTTATTAAATACCAACGAAAATACTAAATGCAAACTTAATTCCTGGTTCTTCATCTTCTTTTTTCTTTTGCTTTTGGAAAATGAATCTTTTTACTTTTGTCCTACAACATCAGGTGTTTGCCACTGCTTATCACCAGTGCAGATGGAACTACAGGGACGAAGAGGATGTTAAGCAAGTCGATACAAAATTTGACGAACATGATATTCCGTATGACGTTTTGTGGCTTGATATTGAGCATACAGATGGGAAAAAATATTTCACGTGGGATAGAAACCTATTCCCTAATCCGGAAGAAATGCAGAATAAGTTGGCTGGTAAAGGTAGGCACATGGTTACTATTGTGGACCCTCACATGAAGAGAGACGAGTCTAACCACTTGCACACGGAGGCTACTGAAAAGGGGTTTTATGTTAAAGATGCAACTGGGAAGGATTTTGATGGTTGGTGTTGGCCTGGTTCTTCTTCTTATCCTGATATGTTGAACCCTGAGATTAGATCGTGGTGGGCTGATAAATTCTCGTATGAGAATTATATTGGTTCAACTCCAAACTTGTATATATGGAATGACATGAATGAGCCTTCTGTTTTCAATGGCCCGGAGGTATGTATTGATGCCTAATAACCCCTTTTTATATTTATAGACATACGTCTTTCTCCAATTGTTCTGATAAATTGATCAATATCAAGGTAGGACCAGTGTTCATCTATATAAGCTTGTCTTGGTGTTCTGTTGAAAGTTAACCATTTTACTTTTCAGCACCAGATACATTTTTGTCCCACAAGCTAAAAACATACTTATTTATACCTTCATGGGAAAAAAATCATTATAATCCATAAATTTTTTTAAAATCGTTCTTCCATGCATGTAGTTTTGTAAAAGACAGTTAAATTACTTCACAGTATGGAATATGACAATGTAGACTTAATTCTAATTTATATTTGTAAAAGACAATTAAATTACTTCACAGTATGGAATATGACAATGTAGAGTTTATTCCTATATAGAGTATATTATAGAGAAGTTTTACTGTACGATGCTTTTATGTATGACTTGAAAGTATACTTTTTCACCTCTAGCTAAAAAAAAATCATACTTCTGTAGATTATTGTCTATGTTTTAACTTTTAACCTCACGAGCCTGAACACATATGTTTCAGCCAATTAGGACTGCACATTTCCTTCCCCTTAATTGAAATTCCTTTGGCCATTTTATATATTATATACAAGCTGTGCTTCATATACTAATTTTTGATAGATATGCTATTGTGACTATCAGTAACATTGCTGAGTATCAAGAATACATTTTTCAGACAAAAAAATTAGCAGTAAGTGGATCAATGGTTAAATATATTGAAGTAGAACCTGCAGAGTATTTTGTCCTTTTCCTGTCCCCATTTTTATTACAAGTTATCGTTAGAAGTTGTGGACGGGGTCTTGCAAATCGTATGCAGCAGTTTATATCTGATTCTGGTGAATTATTCATAATGCTGCAACGTCAACATCTAGCACATTTTTTCTTAGCCTTACTATTATCAGATTTTGTTTGCGCATTGGTTCAATGATGTCTCTTCAACTTGTTTGAAATATGATCATTTTCAATTTAACAAAAAATCTTCAGAGTCCATATACTAGAAGTGGTTTCATTTGTGCACCCAAGCTTTTCTGAGATAAATAAACAAGCCCTTATATTTTACTCAAAACCTGTGTAAATAGTCCTGTGATTTAGTACCTAATAATATGTTATCTCAATGTATTTAGTACTTTCTTTCATTGTTCTGTTACTTTTTAGGATATATACGAGCATTTTGTGTGTGCATATTGTTACTTTTTTAAGTGTCTGTGCTTTCATTATACTTTTAGAGTAAATAACCTTGTTTGTAGAGTTTAGCATTCACATGAATGATCAGTTATTTTTTCTTACAAAACATAATATTATGTTTATCAATTAAGATGTAAACGCACACCCTTCTGTGTTGTTGTAACACAGTTTTAGCATGTTGGTTTCGACTTGGGCTATGATAAAAGTCTTAAATGTCTTGCTAATACACTTGGGTTATATAGAACAATACCATGGTTACCTAATCTGCTCCTTCCTCGGGAACCGCGATCCGGATTGCACGATCCCCATGTGGTGCGTTCACGCACCAATCGGTCAGTTATGGCGTCCCGGAATTCTTTTAACAGAGAAACCCTAATTTGAGAAAAAAGGTGTATACGCGTGTGTTTTGGGAAAAGAGAATACACGTGTGGTTTGAGGAGAGAACTTGTATTCACGTGAAGTTTTGAGAGATAAAAGCACAGGTAACATGTAATACCATAACAAGCATCCTATTAATATTCTATTCTATTCAATGACAGCCCAATTCGAATGCCCAGTCTTCACCTACTAGTCCATGCATTAGTATTCCGATATAGTAGATTATTTTCGATTTTCCCCTTAATGTATCGCGGACTGCTCTGGAGCATACTACGATCTTAAATAGTGTTCCGGTGAAGTCTACCCTCAACGTACTGCATACTGAGAAAGTGACATACTGTGTACCATAGCTTACAGTGACCCAGGTATCTATGAACAATACCAAAAGGGTATGAAAATAGGCCAGATCCGTACGTGTTTGTTATCAGTTAAGAGTAAATACCAGCTTATTTTTTTAGGGGATCAAAATGTGCTAGTATGCTTCAGAGTAAATTGAACAGGACAAAAAGTGTTCAAAATTATCTTTTATTTCAGCGGAAAAAAAGGCCATGCGTCAGAAAATAATTCCTTTGACTATTGTTTGCAACAGAACCCAAGGATTGTTAACGCTACCATTCTGCAGCCTGGATATTTGTTCCCAACACTTATAAGCAGGGAGGATAGAGGGAGATAAAATGAAAAATATTCAGAAGTAGGCTTATCTAAGCCTAAAGTTATGCTTAGTTTAAAAGATACTACTAGTTAAAGCAAACGTAACGAGGAAATTTTAACTTATGGTTAATTTTTCTTTTTCATTGATGATTAGGTATACAAAAGTTGTGATTTTTGGCCTAGAGCTGATTTTTAAGTTTAGGTTCTGAATGAGGAAAACTATTGAATAAGCATGAACTCCAGACTACTTGGAACGGATATTGTGCTTACTTTTGTGTTAGATTGTGCTTTTGGTTCAGGGTTACAAGATTTGTAGTCTTAGTTTAGGGTTAGAGTGAAGATTAGGGGTTTGGATAAGCATGATTGTTGAAAATTGAAAACCATAATTTTTTGAGGAGTTGATCAGTTTTAGGGGTTGCTCGAGTTTATTGACTCAAAGTTCTATATGTAGCCGAGGAAGATATTACATGGATAGCCCTCTTATACAGGTTGTTGAATGCCTTGATTTTACTTGATCAGTTAGTTTAAATAAATTTTAATACGCCCTCGAGTTGCCATTACCATGAATACTGAATAGTATCAGGTAGATGATATTCGATCATAATTACCTGCGGATTTGACGATTAAAGGCTGTTATTTTGCTTCCATTAGCCTTTCAACGTGCCCGGTTTCGACGTTTGTATATGGTTTATATTATGTACTAACCAATGTCTAATTTAGGAGCTGCGAAATGGCGGCAGTCTGTATGTGATACAGAGATATATTGACCATTCACTTGTTTTCTTGGTCTTGCGATGTGTACAGTATATATATCCTTGTTAAAAAATTGTTACACTATTAGAATTGCTATTTTCCTTGTCAAATGAAGAGGGATGTTTGACTCGTTATTCTGTCTTGCGGGTTTCTTGACATTGAAACATGGCAGTGTCCTTATCTTTGTGTTGAGGTGTTACCACCTTGTGATATTTCATATTTTCATACGAGTTGTTTGGACTTTGGATTCTCTTTTCTTTTCATTGTTTCATGTCTACATTCTTCTTCCTAATGACCATGTTTTGTCTTCATTTTTCTTCCATTTTCACAATATGCTAGCGTCACCAACTTATTTTTCTCTTTTCTGTGACAAGGTGACCATGCCCAGAGATGCATTGCATTACGGTAATGTTGAGCATAGAGAACTTCACAATGCTTATGGATACTACTTCCACATGGCGACAGTAGAGGGCCTTGAGAAACGTGGAGAATTCAAAGACAGGTCCTTTGTTCTTTCCAGAGCATTTTTCGCTGGCAGCCAGAGATATGGGGCAGTTTGGACTGGGGATAACACTGCAGAGTGGGAGCACCTCAGGGTTTCTGTTCCAATGATCTTAACGCTTGGCCTTACTGGAATGGCATTCTCTGGTATAATTTGGAAAATACCTTTTTGGTTGATCACTTTGTTTTCTGGTTTAAATTTTCAAAAACAGTTTTTATTTAAAGCAAGTTTGTGTTCAGGTGCGGATGTTGGTGGGTTCTTTGGAAATCCGGAACCAGAGTTGTTAGTTCGCTGGTACCAACTTGGTGCGTATTATCCTTTCTTTAGAGGCCATGCCCATCATGATACTAAGAGGCGAGAACCTTGGCTTTTTGGGTAAGGAATTTTATTTTGTTTTTCCGAATTCAGTGTTATGTCTTCAGATTTTCGAACAGTAGTCATTTCCATCAATTCTTAGTAATTAATCTTACAGACAAGTCTGTTTTCCTGCTACTTGTGTATGCATACTTATGATTGTAACATGCTACTTGATGTGCCTTATGATCACTTATAAATTGTTATATTTTGTGCTGTATATCCCAACTCCGGAGTTATTCTTTTTCATATAAAGTTGTGGCAGGTTGTATTTTTTAATTTATGTTTAGTTATTGTATTTCATTATGTAATGGTTGTGTTTAATTATGTAATTAGGATTTTGAGGGATTTCACCATTGAAGTTGGATTTTCTTCTCTTTACTTGTTATCTCTAGGGTCTAATATAGGTTACTCATGATATAATTTCTGGTGTGTTAATGTGAAGTCCAAAGGCCATTTTAGTACTTTGAAGATTAGGTACTTTAAGAGCATGACTGGTGTATACAGTTAATTTTTAAGTGATACCTTTTGAGTTTTTACATCTTTTATAAATGAAATCTTAATGACTGGCAATTCTAAAATAGAAAATGTCTTTATAATAACTTGGTGGATTTATACTCCATTGTCAACTCCATTGTTCATGTGGGCTGTAATGCTTGAAAACATCTTTAAAATTGGGGTTTTATATTCATGATGTGAATTCATATCACAGAGTCCTTAAAGAAGGAATTTTGGGATTTCATTCTTTCTGGGTTTTTTATTCAGATGCATTCATTTTCCAATGACTGCTTAGTAGTCACAGTTTTTATAATTCAGATGTCATTTCCAAAAGTATGTTAAGGCTAATGTTATGGTCTTGTTATCATTTCTCTTTTATTACTTAAAGAAGTCTACAACAAACGCTTAACAGTTTAGGGATTCTTTGTTTTCAGAGAGAGAAATACGGAACTCATGAGGGAAGCTATCCATCTCCGTTACACGTTGCTCCCCTATTTCTACACGCTATTTAGGGAGGCAAACACAACTGGTCTTCCAGTTATGCGTCCACTTTGGATGGAGTTCCCTGGTGATGAATCTACATTCAGTAATGACGAAGCATTCATGGTTGGAAGTAGCCTTCTAGTGCAAGGGATATTCATCAAGGTCTTCAACTAATTAATTATCCGCATGATTTAGTATACCAAATGCTAATTACAAATCTGATATAGATTTTCAAAATTGAGCTTTAATTCACAGGAAAAAAAACAAACAGAAAATTGACCTTCACCATAGAAGAGATCTTAGGATATGACGCCCAAACAAAAGAAGAGTACCGAACTCAAATTCAGATCTTCTTGCTGAATCCGAGTATCTGTTACAGCAAAAGTGCTATTTACGATGCCTTAAAAGCTACAATTTTTGAACTCTGAAAAGTTGCAACTTTGTCAACTTAAGAACCCTGAAAATTACAACTTATGAACCATGAAAAGTTACAATCTGTAAGTACAAGTCACAAAACTTTAGGAAGGACGCAATGAAGAGGCATGGATATTGGACTAAAACCATTTAAATAGAAGTCAAATGAAATAATGATTTATATAATTATATTAAAGAGTGTAGACTGAACTAAAGATTAAATCTGTACCACGGTATGTAACTCTCTTCTTGTAAATGAAATTGCGGTCATTAATCCCGTAATCTGATACTGGTATCTTGTAGAAAGCAAAGCATGTTTCGGTATATTTGCCCAAGGGACAATCATGGTATTCCTTAAGTTCTGGTATGACATACAAAGGAGGGTCAACGTATAAGATAGAGGTCATGGAAGAGTGTGTGCCTGCTTTCCAAAGGGCAGGAACCATTGTACCGAGGAAAGACAGGCTTCGCCGAAGCTCGACTCAGATGACAAATGATCCTTACACTTTGGTATGCATCTAGTTCCCGCTTCTGTCTTCATTGTTAACATTTTATATTTTTCGGTTGTTAACATTGCACTAATATCTTACAATTATTTATATCCAATTATTGGGACCAGTTTCTATCTGCTAGAAATCAATTTATGACGTTAAATAACCATTTTGTCCTGTATTTGCTTGTTTGAGTTGGATAACTAACCACAAGGAAAGAAGAGGTGTTGGCATAACTAGGAGCTTCTCTCAGAGCAGAAAAGCGTAAAGAGTTTTTTGAATTTAGAAAAGGAAAATCAAATATAAATGCGGGGACAGTTGTGACTTTTTCATTTTTTTTACCTCACACTCGTGCTTCTCAGTTCTCACCATCTATATTTTCTGTCTTCAGCATGCTGCATTTTTTGGCTATTTAAATTTGAAAAGGCTTTCTTTGACTGGTTGAATCAACACTCTGGTAGCTTTTATGAATTGGTTCGCTCCTTTTTACTTAAAGAAAACATAAGATATACTAAATCAACTCGCAGTTTTAGTTTGGTTCGAGTAAGACTCACTACCCTTTTAAAACAAGCATCACATGCATATCTCCAATCAGTCAGGGCCTGAATATTTTGAAAGTTAATGTGTTATTATTTCTTTATTTCAGGTGATAGCTTTGAATAGTACTCAAGAAGCTGAAGGTGAGCTCTACATTGACGACGGGAAAAGCTTTGGATTTTTACAAGGGGCGTACATCCATAGGCGTTTTGTATACTCCAATGGAAAACTCACATCTACCAACACTGTTACACCTTCTCTTTCCTCAAGGAAACAAGACCAATTCTCCTCTGATTGCATCATCGACAGGATTATACTCCTCGGATATTCCCTTGGATCTACCAAAACTGCCCTTGTCGAACCTTCCAGCCACAAGACCGATATTGAGCTGGCGCCCTTAAATATCGGGAGGTTACAAAGTGGGCCCTCTGTTGTCACCATCCGTAAGCCTAATGTCCGCGTCGCTGATGATTGGGCGATTACAGTTTTGTGAGAATCTGAGCTTTTTAAATGTATCATTCAGCAAGTGGTGACTTTTGAAATAGTTGATTGGACGGGTTGTTCCTAGGGCCCTTGTTATGCACCGTAGGAGTTAACAAATTTTATCAATTTTGATTACGGCCTTGTGCTGAAGGAATTCGACTAGTTATGCATGCAATTTCTCCTGGTAATGGGACAAACAATTCTATAGCCGTGAAAATGTATTTCCTTTAAAGTAATAGAACCAAAACAGTGTTGAGCTGTAATAGGTCTGCTCTTCAAGTTTGGCTTGTTTTATATATTAATTAGTATATACTACTACAGTATATGATGTGTGGCATATGATGTGGATATGCCATAATGAAGTAGAATATTTTCCGGCAAGTGGTTGTCTTTAGATGCCTATGCATTCCCCTTGGTGTGTGTATGGAACTCGTAAAATTCATGAGACAATAAAAGTGATTTTTTGAGAAAACAATTTCCTGTATTTGGCTGCATAAGAAAAGTAGTCGGAAAAAAAATGTATTGGAGAATTTTGTGTAAAATGAAAGGAGGGGGGAAAAGGAACAAGTAACAAAAGTAACTCTCGTCTAAGCCCTCTTTTTTCCCATAATGATATATTGATATATACAGTTATACACCATTTGGACACTTTCAACTCAACGACGTGGCATGATGATATAGCAGACTCTTTAATAAAAAAATGAACTGAAAGGATTACATAAGTAAATAGGTGAAAGAGAAAAAAAAATGACACACAACCCATGTATATAGGTACGTTTACATTCTTCTTACTTTTCTTACGAGTTATTCATTACTTTTCAAAATTTATAAATAGATATTATTTACGCAAGTAAATGGTTACAAAATCACATAATGTCAACACTTCAAACAGAACATGACATGAAAAAAAAAAGATTGAAGTCAAAAAAAACTTCAACCAAACAAGAACCGCAACAACACAAGGATTTAGACATTTCGGCTCTTTAGTTCTAATTTTTAGTAAAGAGTTTATGTTACATCAGTATGTCAGCTCATTGAGTGCGGTTGTAAGATAGTATATGTATCATTATCCTTCTCGACAGCCCTTTTTCTCTAACCCCCTCTCTCTAGCCCACTATATCCCCTTCGCTCTCCCTCTCTGCAACCTACTCTCTCTCACTCCCTATCTATCCATATATATAAAGTTGATAAAAAGTGCATGAATATATGATATATCCTATCATAAAAATTGTGCAAATGAATACTTTACGAGTTTTATCTGGCAATGGTTCTCGACTTATTTGAATTCTTGTAATGAATTTGAGTTACTTGGTCCTAGTTAATTACATTATTTTAGATATAAGTCGCTTTTTTTTAAGAGTTGTTTTTTATTTTTTTAAAAATTAAATCACTTATTTTTAGAATATGTACAATATTTTATGTTGATTTTTTTGTTATTGCTGTTTTCCCAACCTCTCAAACACATGACTAAAAAATAATTTCATATTGTTTTTATTGTGTATTGTTTTTTTTTTTTGTCTTTTCTTTTTCCGGGTCATTTTTATCAATACGAGTTTGGGAAGTGACAAGTTTTATTAAATTCTAATGAAAAAACATTAAAAGAAAATGAGACGATGAAAAAGTGAGACGAGCATGTGATCCAAAAGAAAGACCTTCCCTGCCTCATATTTGTTAATTCAACACATTCGTCAATGCCTCATATTTGTTAATTCAACACATTCAACACATTTTTGTTTCTATGTCACTGTTTTTATAAGATTTTTAAATGTATGCCATCTTACAAGTAATAAAAAAAAAATTGTTTTCATAACTTTTTGATATTTTCTTTTACTTAATAATTTAAACAAACACTAAAAAAAATAGTTTTTAAGTTATTTTTTATACTTTGATATCTTTCTCGTGTAGATCATAATATCTTTTTTTTAATTTAAAAACAACTTTTAATATTTTTTTACATTTTAATATATTTTTCGTATAGATTATAAATTATTTTATAATATTCTCTTTTTCATTGAGTCGGTGAAACTTAAAAAAAAAAAAAAAAAAATTAGACCAGCAACTAAAATTTTAAAAAATATGGTAAAAGTTGAATATTCTCCAAAATGCTGCAAACTGAGAACGAGTATGTGATCCAAAAGAAATCATCCCCCGCCTCATATTTGTTGTTGGTATTATTATTATATCTCCTTCCTTATTTTCTTCAAATCCAAATTTATCCCAATCCTTGAAATTAGTACATGGAGACTCTCTTCTCATCAAACCAAAACAAAGCCTAAAACATTAGTAAATAAATGTCTCAAAAACCTCCATCTCAAATCCCAACAAGACATAATAATATTCTCCTCCCTAAAAAAACCTCATCTTCCTCATCAACCTTCCCAGAATTCCTCCTCACTGCCTTCTCTCTTTACCATCTACTAATTTCCCCTCAAAATCCAAACCCAAATCCACAAAAAAGACTTGTTTCTTATTCTCAACGCCGTTTCTTTAAAACCATGTCACCAAACCCTACCTTTTCTTCCCCCAACTCTCTCTCCGATTGGCTTAAAACCCGCTTACCGTCTGACTCGTTTGCTGCTTGGGGGGTTAAACCCGGGACAAAGAACGTCCACAGCCTCTGGCTTGAACTTTCCGAGGGGGAGACATCGTTGGCTGACTCCTCTCCTCCTGTTCGTACCCTAGACGTTGTTATTGTTCGCATCAAGGACTCTTCTTCAGGTATTCATGTTGGTTTCGTAAACTATTTTGTCATAAAGCTTTTAACTTTAGTCAGAGCTATAGATAAATATTAGTCAATATTTTTAGCTAGACATCGAAAAAGAGTAAAGAGTTATACCTTCCCGGAAGAAAGGAATAATAAAATACTCCATTCGTCTCGAAATAAGTGTATGCTTTCCATTTTGAGACGTACCAAAATAAGTTTTCATTTTTTTAGTAAATTTTGTCTTTTTTCTTTTTTTTAAATATCTCTTTTTGGTAGTTAATTCATATAAAATTTACTCTTATAATCTCATATTTTAAGTAAAAAATAGTTTTTGTTTGAAAATTTTGATTTTTTGATTTTTTTTGTTGAATTTTAAGTGAAATTGGTTAAATTCCTAAAATATCACAGTATGACACTTATTTCGAGACGGAGGGAGTAAATAGTAATAGTTGAAACCCCGAATTCCCTAGTTTACCTTGCTAAACCCCATATAACTTTGATGGCGTGTGGGCGCGTAGAAACTATCACACAAAAAACAAACTATTTTTGGTCTCATTTAAGTGGCACGGCTGTAATATACAAAGGAAACTTTTTCCTTTTTTCCTTTTTTCCTTTTTTCCTTACTTCAGCAGAATGTATGTTATGATGAAAACTAATCAAGGCCTCTTCTTTAGGTAGTACTAAGACCCTCATCGAGTCCCACCAGGAGCTCTCTGATGGCTCTGTTCGAAAACGCTCTAGACCCTTGTCCGAGAAGATGAAACCTGGAGAGACAGTCGAATCGGCTGTTCATCGAGCAGTTCAAGAAGAACTTGGGTCAGTAGTTACCGAAATTGTGCCTGGTTCTTATGTGAAGAAGGTGGAGGAGAGGGTGTCGGTGTCGTATCCTGGCTTACCGGCGGTATACGTGTTGCATTCTGTAGAGGCGATGGTGAGCGGGTTGCCAGAGGGTGAGTTCTGGACAGAGGAAGGGGGAGAGTGTCAAGGGGACGGAGTTGCTGACCTAGCGGTTTCTTGTAGAAAGCATTACTGGAAATGGGTTGATTCGGATTCGGTCTAGTGTTTACTTGATTGATCATTGGTTGGCGAGGTTCTTCTGGAAATTTTTTTTTTTTTTTTTTTTTTATAATCTTGGATTTTTATACTGGTGTGGTTGGGTTAGGTCGTTAGAAAAGTAGCAATATTTGTTGCTTGATTTTGTGTAGACTTGTTTAGCGAGTAATTCTATACAAAGTTATTAGTGTGAGTAGAAAGAATGTAATTTGAGACACAAATGTGATTGATACATATGATGATCATCAGTTGGCAATTTTTTTGGATACGGATGTGGTAGTTTAATACAATGATATGAATGCAAATTCTGTTGAATTCAGTTTCTTTGTAGCCTTGTTCAATGAATTATTATTTCATCTTTAACTGTTTCAGTTGAGTTTCAAGAACTTACTTTGAAGCACATGAGTAGGTTGATAGTTGCTTCCGTTGTCAAGACACTTGTGATATACTAATATGGTGATAATCAGCTGGTAAGCATAATCATATGGTTAGTCTGTTAGCAGATAAACGGTCAATGCGGCTGACATTTTTGTGGTCTTGTTGAGTTTATAATTCTAGACAAAGTAATTATTTGGTATAAAGAATCTATCTTGAGGCGTGTAATCTATACATTCTATTTGAATTAGAGGGTTGTTTGTTGCGTCGGTTTGAGATTTTGTTTTATAAGTATGGATGTTGCTTACCACGTACAGTTTTGTAATCAAGGTTTGAACTTCAAGCAAAAACATAGAACATTTTAGGATTCAGATACTTAAATTAAGATGGCAGATGAATCTTGTTAACCTCGAATCCCAGTTATTTAGTGCATAATGTTCTAGTGGGCATTTGTCGCTTTTAGTGAATATATCGTGACTTATTCTTAGTTACTGGGCGGACTTGTAAGACTACCTAGATGATAGGATGTATGGAAAAGAGGACAGCCCAAATCTTAGTAGCTTGTCTTGTAAAGGTGAAGCTCAATTCGGTTGTATATTCGAGAATTTAATGGCACGGGTTCACATTCTGGTTACTTTCAGTGAAACAAAATGATATGGTGGCATATTTAAAACTTTTGCCAAATCAGGCTTGAACATGCCATCCAGTTGCTGTTATCTTCATACTTGCCAATACCGGAGAAATAGGAGCTTGTTGTATATGTATGTTTTATATATTTACTTTTCCAATATTTTTTGCTAGGGTTGATTCCTATTCGGTCTAGTGTTTTGATGATCATTGGTTGGCGAGGTTCTGGTTTTTTTGTTTTTTTTTTTCTGGTTTTTTTTATTTATTTATAATCTTGGATTTTTATACTGGTATGGTGGTCGTTAAAAAAGTAGCAATCTTTGTTGCTTGTTCAATGAAAAAGTAATCTTGTTCAATGAATTTCTATTCCATGTTTAACTGTTTCAGTTGAGTTTCATAAACTTACTTTGAAGCACATGAGTAGGTTGATAGTTGCTTCCGTTGTCAAGACACATGTGATATATTAATAGGGTGGTCAATAGGTGGTAAATTAAAATGGTTAGTCTGTTAGCAGATAAATAATAACAATCAGTGTCACTGACATTTTTGTGGTCTTGATGAGTTTGATATTCTAGACAGTAATTATTTGGTATAAAGAATCTATCTTAAGACATGTAATCGATACATTGTATTTGAATTATAGGGTTGTTTGTTGCGTCGGTTTGAGACTTGTTTCAAATTTCGTGCATGTTTCTTTACTTTCTGTATATCGACTAGTTTTGCTAAAGCTAGTATACTTGAGTAGCTTTATAAGTATGGATATTATTTACCACCTACAGTATTGCAATCAAGGTTTGAACATTGAAGCAAAAAAACAGAACAATATAGGATCCAGATACTTGTATTAACAGAACAATTTAGGATTCAGGTACTTGTATTAAGATGGGAGATGAATTTTGTTAACCCTCAAAGAGATTTTGTGTCTAGAGATGTAATATTTTATGAGCAGGATTTCCTTTCTCTCAAGGTTTCAAATACAGGAAACACCGATACTGTTTCATAAGTAGCTGAACAGGTCATTGAAAAATCTATTTTTAGTGAACCTGTACCTACAAGACAGTCATCTAGAGCTGCAACTCTAACTCTTCATCTTAAAGATTACTATTGTTTTTCTACTGTTTGTCTCCCTCTCCTTTACTTACTCATGAGAGTGCTGATTTAAAGTTTTTTATTCAGCGATAGCTAATATACATGAGCCTTTTACTTGTAAAGATTCTTTAAAAAGTAATCATTGGGTTTAAATCAATGAAAAAAAGAAATAACAGCTCTAGAAGAGAATAATTCCTGGGACTTGAATAGATTTACCAATTAAGAAGCCGCCCAATGGCTGTAAATGGGTGTATAAAGTTAAATATAATGTCGATGGTAGCATGGAAAAGTATAGATCAAGGCTAGTATCAAAGGGGTAGAGTCAGTAGACCCGAAAAGAGGGGATAGACTATGAATCTACCTTTAGTCCCATGGAAAAGATGACGAGTTTACGAGTTTTATTGGTTGTAGCATGAGAATAATGATTTTCTCTATGCAAATTTAAATGAAGAAGTTTATATGGTATTGTCCCTTGGTTTTGCTCAATCTAATACTAATAAAGTTTGCCAACTGAAAAAGAAAACGTTGTTGGCTTGAAGCAAGCCATTAGACATTGGTTTTACGCATTGAGTACAACTTTAGTTCAGTTTGGTTTTAAGAAATTAGTCTTAGATTGCTCTATGTTCACTATTTAGAAGGGAACTTCTTTTAGTATATGTGGGATGTTGTTGTTGCAAGTGATTATGCTCAGCTGATTCAATCATTTATTGGTTTGGAAACTGAGAAATCCAACAGGGGTATTAGTGTTAAAATATACTAATTAGACTATAGAGGACAAAGGATGTTTATTTCCCTCTGAACACACCACATAAACTGACAAAAGATGATCCTCAACCTTTGCCAGACCCTACTATATACTACATGAGATTGACTGGAAATTTTTTGTACCTCCTCAATTTCTAAGTCAGATTTTTTTCCCATGTCAATCACCTTGGTCAGTTTCTTGAGTCACCATGCCAAAGTCATAATGATGTTGTTATAAGAGTTCTGAAATACTTGAAGGGAACTAGTAGCATCCAGGCTTGTAACTAAAGGGTTATGACTCAGATTGGGCAGTTGCATAGAGAATCTCATATCTTAATTCTTATCAAAAACTTTTATGCCCAAAACCCTGGTGAAAGTTCCGGTTGCATGCATTGTAAAAGCACAAACATTTGAGCAAAATTTTATGTTTCATCGTGCCATGCACCTCGCCTTGGTTGGGCACCTGGGTTTGTTTGGCAAATTCGAAGAAAAGAAAATGACTAATTTTGAACCGGAGATGAAAGCTGTAGTTATCTTGTTTAAAGCTCGGATCTTCTCCAAATCACAGAAAACTAAAAGATGTGGACATATATTAGTCTACGAAGCTAACCAAATATTTTGTCTTTGCGTTTTAAGTAAAAAGCCTAATCCAAGCTTAAAAGCTGCAAGCAAAGAGTCTCCAGTATCTACCCAAGTCCATGTTATTCTGGTCAAGATTTAAACTAAAATTTAGCTTCAATTCAAAAACATTCAGACAAGGTAAAGTCCAACTTTAACCACAAGCATGTCTAAAACTACAGCCATCGAGCAAAATTTGGCAAATTTCAGTTGGGATTGGAAAAAGAAATGGATGGCCCTCTAGGGTACTAACATGTAACTTGTTGGGGCATTATTATTCACACTAATGTACGTTCTTTTGCTGCCTGTGCGGGTCAGAAGACCACAATCATTTTTATTTCTGTTACATGTTAACGTATTTGGAGACGTGAGACCATAAGTAGTCATAAAGGCGCAAAAGGAACAAAATCTGGAAAACAAATTATTTGCACTTCTTGTTTGTAAAACGTGAGTAGAACTGTGGACGGTGAGTTGCGTTTCACTGGGATGGAAAGAATCACTGAAATACTTGAGAGAAAGGTTGGGAATTTTGTTCATTTAAAAGTTGCTACTTTAGAACTTAATACATATATTTAGCCTAATCTTGTCTAAAAAAGAAGTTAAAAGACTAAATAGAAAATACAAAAAGAGAGAATTAGAAAAGTTGATGATTGAAAAGTTATTGAGTTTGACTAAAAATAATAATATATAGTATGTGTTTTTCATATGATCACCGCAGGGATCAGGGGCGGAGTCGGATTACTTTAACGGTGTTATTGCTAAATACAAAATTTTATTTAACGGGTGTTTAGAGACCAAAAAACAAAAGATACAAATTTCGAGACTGATTTTTTTCCCATGTATTTAAAGAGCAAAAAAAAAACATTAATAAATGGTTGTCAAACAGTACCTAGTTGGTACATTAGTGAAGCACATTATCATACCTAAATAACCGTTGAAATAAAATAATTTCATTCCTTTCTTGGTACCAGATTGATGAAATTGTTTTCATGGACCAATTTTATGTTTTTAGTCTCTGAGTATACAGATTTAGGGCCATAATTATCAGCTTGGTCACTAAATTTATCATTTAAAGACCGATTTAATGGGTCTCTTAACTTTTGGTCTCCAAAACACTTTTCTTATTTCTTGTAGTGTATGGAGTAATCTATAGCCTCCCCAACTTTGTTTTGAATCCCGTCCAAACCTTGAAAATGACACGTTAATGCATTTTAATTTTGAATTTTGATTAAAACAAAACTTACATTACAGAACAATCAATTAAGCTACACAAACACTTTTATCTTCTAAAAAACGTATTTTAGCTACGAATTCACAAATCAATATGGAATGATGGTTTCGAAACAATGAACACCATCCAACTCTGGTGCGAATCTCGGCTTCTTGTGATACCACGCACTGTTCAAGTTCGCATGCTTGGTATCCGGAGGCTTCGACGATGAATTCCCATTTTTGCCCTTGGCTTCGGTCGCCTTTCTATCGTCGCCATGTTCCTTTGTCTCCTTTGAGGGAAACCACCAAAACTCGACTTTCTTATGACCAAATGGTTCTGCCAAGACCGTATCGAACGAACTAAAAATTGACGTTAACATGATAAGAAAGTTGGTTTGCGTATAAAATGGGAGAAATTTTGGTAGTGTTATTTTGTACTATGTTTTTTGCAAGGGAAGTGAAAATGACTATATTTTATGTTGTAGTTGGAACATATATAAAGAGGGAGTTGTTTAGTGTAAACCAGAAGTTTTTTGAAGGTTCTTAGTTGGAGGGGTTTGTGAGTAAAAAGCACACGCAATTTTCGAGAAGCGTCTATAGTTGAAGGATTGTGGTTTCTGGATAGAGCTGGAACATAAAAAGAAAATAAAAAAGGAAAAACGCAATAGATTTCTTTTCCTAGTTTGGACAAAGTTATATTTAGTGGAGGAGGGTTTTTTTCCGTGCAAAAAAACTTATTACAGTGCAATACCATATCTCGTAGTTACAAACTCAAGCTGTAACTCTGCAACTTTGACCAAGTTTGAATCTTGGTAAAAGTCGTAATTTGTAGTTCGGATTTTAAATAAGAGCTACGGTTTGTAAATGTAAGTTACAATTGTAATTTCAGTTAATCAGGCTTAATTTTATCCTCCTATGTGATTGCTAAATATGCAAGTACAATTCATAAAACCGGGTCAAGGAATTCTGCATTTAGGAAAGGGAAATGATTTTGCTCACCTATTTTTCTACCCAAAAAATCAACGGGTCTAATGCTTGTTTGAGAAGTAGAATTTAGAAGTTCGAAAGAGAGAATTGGTAGAGTAAATTGCAGAAATGGAAACTCAAATTGGAGAAAAATACTCGATATAGGTTGAAGACAACAGCATAACATTAAATGGTAAACTGAGAAAGTGAAAGGTCTAAACAATGTCGAAGCAAAACACCTAATTGAAATAGTATCCAAAAACAGGAGACAAAAATTGATATAAGCAGGCTTAGATAGTAGCTTGGTAGGATGACAATCGCCTAATCGAACAAGGAGAACCCCATGTCGTCATCACTCTCTTCCTTAGCCTCCTCCTGCAGATATATCCAAGAAAAGTTCAGTGTCAAATTCAGCATTCACTAAAATATCACATTTAAACGAACGAGAAATACCCAACTTCGAGTAGAGCAAGTAACATAGCGAATCGGTATATATAAATTACTTTCAAAAATTATACTAATAAACAGAATGCATGAAACAATCACATCTTTTGTTCTGCAATTTTCACAAAATTGGACAAGATTTGTGCATCTACTAAACACTATTTCCTAGGATAACAGAAGCGAAAAGGTTATCACTTATATTCAACCCTTCAACTAAAAAAACTAAATCCTATACAACAACAAATGAAAGGAGAGTTATTAAACCTCAACTTCAACCATAAACTCTCCCTCAAGGAAAGGATCTTAGATCTAATAAATTACTAAACTCGAAGAACCTTAAAACAGCTTGTCCAAAACTTCAATTAAAAACTTATCTTGTTAAGTTGGCTTGTCCAAAAATTTTAAAATAAACAAAATTTTGTCAAGTAAGCATGTTTATGGAACAATAGGGTTGTGCATACAAGGCAAATTTAACCTTTGACCAATCTCAAAAGATATTAGTAATCAGTGTTTATTGCAGATAAAGTTCTGGGACAAGACCTAACAAATGATCCATATAATTGACAAATGTATGCATATAAATCTATACCTTCTTCTCCTCAGCAGCAGCTGCAGCTGGGGCAGCGGCACCACCACCAGCAGGAGCAGCAACAGCCACGGCACCACCACCGCCACCGGCTCCGACGTTCATGATAAGGTCATCAATGTTCCTCTTCTCAACGAGCTTGGCAAAGAGGCTAGGCCAATACGACTCAATGCTAACATTAGCTGCCTTCACCAAAGTGGCGATTTTCTCTGCCTGTGAAACAATATACATGATCTTTAAATAATGTCCACAATACACATTCAGCTAGGGCAGCATTTATAAATATCGAGAAATATAACTAGGTGGACGGATAAGCATAAGCTGCGTAACAATACATTCCACAAGAGAATTTTTTCTATATAAATATCGAGAACTTTGAACTTCCCAAGCAAACATCTACGCTTATTATTGTGCAGAAAAGAGCATTAACATTTTGGACCCAATACTTTTTTTAATTACCTTGATTCTTATGCCATCTTTGAGAGAGTGTACATTTTATCTGGTCTAAGTTACTCTAAAACACTGAGGCTATTAATGTGTCTCACTACAGAAAATAAGATTTCTACCAAAAAAGAAAATTAAGCCTTAGATGTTTTTCACCTCCACCAGTTAATAATAGGTTCGGACCTACAACATACAACTACATGAGATACAGTAACTAAAACCAACACTACTATGAGATTATTGAATATATGACACTAGAATAAGCATTAAAAAACACGACACAAACTAACATAGTGATGTTACGTAATGATACCTTGGAATATTTTAACCAAACAATCAACATTGCAATGAGAAACAAGGCGTCTGGGACTTAATATTAATCTGAGAACTGAAAACTAATGGCTATATCGACTAAATGTATCTGATATTCTAATGCTCTGATAAACAATAAAACCTAAAATCTTGATTTAAGCCCAAATTAAACAAAAGTAGCATATTTGATACAACCTTTGAATTGTTCTTTTCTATAAAACCAACAAGTGCTCAAATAAACATAACATAACTAGACGAGCATCCGCATCACGTTTCTCACCATTTTACTTATATTTGAGGTTAGAAACTTATTTTTTAATTTAAGGGTGTCAAAATAAATTTTGACAATATATCAGCTTCCTTATCAAATTCCTCATACCTATTAAATATACTAAGTTATACAAATAGTTATAAACATGTTTGAGATATGTGTGGTGGAAACTTAATTTATAATATTAAAATGGGATGTTTGAGTGTTTATAGGGAATGATTTATATTCCTTATATTTAAGGAATGAGCTTAGGGTTTTAATTTTTAAGGAATGTGTAAGGAAGCTGATGCATACTATAATTTGTTATTGTTACCCTATTTTATAAGGAAAACATGAGATGAAATTGCAACTCTAATATAACAATAAAAGAAAGCGCATACTTTGTAGTATGGTTTCCTTTTCAAATTTGGAGACAATTACTGTATAAAGTAAAACTACAACTACCAACAAACATACAGTAAGAAAACATAGCAAGGGATAGATTAATTAAACCAGCTGATTATCAATCAACATATTGTCTATAGCTAATATAACTCGGGGTACGTTTAACAACAGATTTCTTTAGTTGATTTTTTTATTTTAAAAATCTGTTGTTGTTTGGACAGTTAGATTATTTAGCTTCTAAAAAACCCATTTCTAGGCTAAAAAAGCTTAAAAATCATAATTATAAAATCTACATTTCCAGTGGATTTTTAAAACAGATTTTTTGAACAATTTTGTATGCAAAAAAGCTGTTACCAAACGGACCCTTAGGTTAAAAATCTGAATAAGTCGGCTGTCCAAACACCAACAGATTTTTAAAAGATAAAATCCAAAAATAAGCTTAAAAAATCAATTGCCAAACGGAGCCTCAATAAAATGTGTAAAAAGATTAGTTCAATAAAAGCAGATTAATGTTGAGGGAATGAAATATCTAATAAAATTTAAGAACACGAAGATAAACCCTGTAATGATCACTAAATAGAAAGTGACCAAAAAAAACATAAACTAAATAGGAAAAAAATAAAATAAAAAAATAAAAAGAGGGAAAAGGAAAAACATACGGTGACGGGAATGCCATCGTCGTGGAGGATGAGAGTGGCGTATGTGCATGCTAGCTCTCCCGCTGACATTTTTAACCCTACGAAGATATATAGATATAGATATATATATATATATAGAGAGAGAGAGAGAGAGAGAGAGAGACGCCTGTGTTTGGTTATTGGAAAGAGGAAACGAGAGGTTTATATAATGTGACTTATATTAGGTCATCTTTAATTGGGCTGGATTTTGTCACCCATTATACATGTTCTTTTTCCCATTTAGTTACCTTTACATGGGCCTGGACTATCACTACCCGCTAAGTATTACGCTTGCTTCCCTTTTTCCTTTTTTTTTTTTTTAACTACTCGATAGAGTCACATTATAACATTAGAGCTTGGGTACGGAACGAGTACGTGAAGGGTATTACTCCCGTACTTTTTCGGTACAACTGGATTTTTTTTTTCTTCATAAAAGCTAATTAAAATATAAGTTTGTCAATAAAAGAATGTGAATTGTTTTTTTTTTTTTTTGTAATCAAATGTGAATTGTTATATAATAAACAAGTAGGTAAATTAAATTTTAAAAAATCAAACTAGTTATGAAAATTATATTAACATCCAGCAAAAACAATTGTATTTTAACTCTCAATTGTTCCAAAGTTTGTTAATCTTGTTATTGCAAGATTTGTAATTGGTAACTTAAATTGTATATTTCAAATAAATGTTTTTTTATTGATCGTACAAATAATTTTTAACTTTTGTCATACAGTCATACTCATACTCGTATCGTATCTGGTATAATACTCGTACCCGTTTAACATAGGCTACCAATATCAAATTGGATGAGGAAAAATTGAAGGCTCCGACCATAAAAAGCAAATTGTTTAAGCTATAGGTTAAACCCTATAAATATTTTTAAAAATGACTAATTATAGAGTCGTTATTGAGTGTTTGACCATTCTAATTGAATATAAAAGAATTTTAAATAATATTACCACTCATTTAATTTCTCTATCTACAAGACCAATGGTCGTATTCCTCTCCAAACTCTGACCACTAGCTCTTAGGGTTCATCTTAAAATACATATCGTTTAGTTGATAGTGCATAACGCTCAACTAAAAATACATATGGTTCATCCAAAATTACAAAGGGTTCATCTTAAAGTACACATTGTTTAGTTGAGATTGTATATGACTGAGATAAAAGTACATACAATTGATTTGAAAGTACATATGATGTAAGTTGTTGTCCAAGGATTGTGAATTCAGTGTCATCAAGTTTACGTAACTGAGTAACAAGAACGCCAAGAAATAAAGAATAATTACTGTTGGCGAAAAGGAGTAACCAATATTGCAAGGTTTCTTAAAGCTCTGTTTGGTGGAAGGATCACTTGTAGAAAATGCAGTGAGATCAACTCGAGCATTTCTACAAGTCCAGCTTTCTTTTTTTTAGGGGAATTTCTTTTCCATCACAATTTTTCACAAGCAATTTTTGCATCAACCGAGCATAAAAGAGATTGGGCTACAAAAGGGGGAATATAATGCAAGAGAGGTGGGTAGCAACCGCATATTTCATATCATCATAATTGGTGTAATCGACTAGACCAAAAGTTCCTGAAAAGGCAACAAGGGCATTAGTTCATTCCTGATAGCAGATAAATAGTAGAGTTCATTGCTTTGAAAATAAACATGTGATTTAGTTATGTTGGAAAATGAAGTGCAACTGCATCTTAAGTTCTTGATTCCACAATTTTATATCGATTCACAAAATAACTATTTTTCTGAACTATGAAATCTTATTTGTCCCTCGATTTCTCGATCCTTTCAATATAATTAAAGAAAATTGTACTAGGTAAGTTTCTATGTAAAATACAAAATATATAACATTATTATCTCTCTGTCCCTAAATATTTGATCACTTTTCCTCTTTCAGTAATGAATCTTGGAGCATTAAAATTATCAATGTACCCTTTACATTTCAGATACAAAAAGTTGTGTTGTGGGTATAACTGTAACTTCGGAAAAGAATCATTACACTTCTTAAATCTCACCATTCCCGAAAACTATCTATAAATAAGTGAAAGACAGAATAGTAATTTGAGAAGGATGAGACAGGTTAATGTAATGGGTATAATATCTCCACGGTTACGTGAAACTTCAGCGAAACACACATCACCAGCTTTTTACATATGATCCTGGAATATTAACAAGTAACTAAAAATAATAAAAGACTGCGACGCAACAGAAAATTGAAGGAAAAAAACATATTCAAAACTACTAAACATACCTTCAAATCTTGCCCACATACAATAACTGTGCATCAAAAAAAATTGGAAACAGAAACTTAGAGTTAGAGAAGTCCTTTGCCAGGTTTTTTTGTTTTGTTGTTGTTGTAAATATTTAATACTCCGTATTTTACTGCGACAATCTGAGTGACAGGAAATCTCATAACGACTATTCCCACCGCCGCCACCACACCACTATAGCTGCTTCGACAATCAGTTGAAGATGGTGGCCCTCTACCTCCGTGAGCAAGCTCGACCTGCATTAAGATTTACATATTAGAAATTAAGTAAAAAAAAAAGGACAGAAAATGTTGCATATGAAAGATGACACTAATTATGCGGATCCCCATCCTATGTATAGCATTGCTTATATTTGTCCAAATGCTTACCATCTATCATCAATAAACATCTGTCATGAGAAGAGGTAGTAATTCCATATATCTTTTCATTTACCCTACTCAAATTTCTTTTAACTGCAGAGGAATGGGAAACAGACACGGGTTTCCCTAGAGTTCTTCAATTAACAAGTTGAAGTTTCATAGATGCTTTTAGTTTGTAATTCAAAATATTTCAAATATATGCTTCAAGTAGTGTACAATAAATCTTTTTTGGCAGACACAATAATAGGATACCCAGTTAGACCTTGATTAAAACTCTATATTCAAAAAGCGGGACAAACTGTTAATGGGAAATACAAAGCAAATACGAGTACTACGATATTAACAAAATGTGATTTTAGAGGTAGCAAAACAATAAGAGGACAGCTTACGGAATGGAACTTTTGACTCATAGCACTTTCACCCAAACTTGTCCAAACAACCATGGAAATACGAAAGCTGTTGCATACATATGTATTTTAGTATTTTAGATGCATTTAAAGTTACATCTGTGCATGTAAGTTTATTTTATCATCCGTGTGTAAAGTTCTTGACTACTGTCTACTGATCCTTCTTCATCGGTTCACCCCTACTGTCCTCCCAGTCCCAGGTCGTTTATCCAATTTAATGCACCAATTAGTTTCTTGAAGTGTAAACATAATAATTCAATAATGTAATGCATTTATTTGAACACAACGGAAAACCAGATCTCACAGTTACTAATTACAAAAGCAAACTGAGTGCAACATTATTTAAGTTTATCTGTTTTAGAAATTCAAATGGAAACGTCTGCGGGTCTAGGCATGGACTGCCATCCAGTACACTGTTGGAGAGCTATTTTCAGGGACTCCGAGGGAGCCTCCATTGTCCATGTCGGGTAATATTCACTGGGATGAAATCCCCTCTCGGACCCCACCATTATTGCTAATCCAGGTTGAGTTCCAGGGGAAAAACAGTCCCCCTCAGATATTATACAACCACCAATTGCTTCTTCTTTATCCACAGCCTTCTCTAAAATATACTTAAAAGCCACCTTCTTCTGTCCCGCTTCATAAATATTACATTGAGAATAGATCTGTGATTCTACGCCAGCACATACCGCATATATACCCCAGTTTCTAGTATAATTATTATACAAGTGAACTTTTCCAAATCTAACACGAGGGTGTCGTTGTCGAGTACCATCAAAGAAACAATGGTGAATTGTGACACGAATACACCTATCACTAATGTGAGAGGGGTCTGCTCCAATAAGCATCGTCTTATCATGATTATAAAAATGGCACCTAGAAACTGTAATATCCGTACTCTCCCGGGTTATATCTATCAACCCATCATCGTAATCTGACAGGGTACAACGGTCGATCCATATATGCTTCGAGTTCGGTTTTATTTGAATTCCATCAACGTCATGCCCTCTGCCGCCTTCGAATTCTAAATTACTTATAATTATGTGTTCGCACTCCTTTAACCTTAAACCCTTTTTAGTAAGTTTTATCCTTTGTCCCCGACCATCAATGCTCTTGTACGACGAAACATTTAGATAAGACGAGAGCTCAATAGTCCCGGAAACTTCGAATACAATCCATAAAGGTTCTTTTTTACGACACCCATCACGAAGTGAACCTGGACCATCATCTGCAAGAGTTGTCACGTAATAGAGGGACCCGTGGAGGCCGCCAATGGCAAAGCAGCCAAAACCTTCAGCACTTCCGGCAAGTGCTCTCAACGATGAGTCCACATGGCTGTAAGGAAGAGTCGTATCGGAAGGTTTAGATGATGAGCTGGCGGTAGCCTGAGTTTTTGTATCATTGGGGACAGAAAAATGGGATGGATTTGGAGCAGGGGGGTATTTATGGTGTTTTTTCGAGAAGCAGCCGCTGCTGTTCCCCATTTATGCTGCTGAAAGAGAAAGAGAGAGAGAGCACATTATAGGCTATACAACATAGGTATGGGTATCGGTCTCATACCAAATGTGATACGGATAAAGCAATACAAGAATGTTAGAAATTTTATGATATTATACGGCTAGGGTACGGAAATTCTTAGTTAGAAAATTTAGGATATGATATGGCTAAGATAATTATCAAAAAGACAAAAACTACGGAGTATCTTTATATGTTGGAAAGTAACTACAAGATCTACTTACCCAAAAGTTGCTACAAACTTTAATTACTCTCTACGCAGAACCTGAGAGGATTAAATAACATGCATGAAGTGGTGAAGATAGAGGGGAATAGGAGAAAAGAGGTGATTGTGGAGAAGAGAGGTGATCGGAGTGGGAAGAGGGAGGTGGTTCTGATCGAACCCCTGATCACTTTCTTTCTTTTTAAAGTTAACCCCTTATCACTTCTTTCTCTTTTTGTGTGTTATCATACATAAAATAAGCACATATATAGATCTTTACTATATAGAGAGATAATTTTTCAACCTCCCAACATTTTGAAGTTATAGCATGTACTGTGTAGTATCAAACTCCATTTGTATTCCTTATGTGGACTTCATATTTTTTTTTAACGTTCTTATCCCTACAGGTGAAAATGTAGGTCCTACCAATAGGAGACGTATGGTGCACTAGTTAGACGAGTCTTGGGTAGTAGGGTTAAAGTACTAATTTGAAGGCAAGGAAATGTTTAGCGGTTGTAAATATATTTTATTATGCATTAAACTCTGACTAACCCTTAGAGCTTTGTTCATTGTTATTCTGTGTTTTACAGTCGTTCATTTCATTACAACATTCACAACTAAGGTGTGACAACTTGATGTCCTATAACACAATCAATACTCGGAGTTGACGGGAAGTCCATTAACTTCTTTTTGAAAAGACTTAAAAAGAAACTTATTTTTTAAACAGGCCAAGCTAATCCAGTATAACCTAAAATAAAAAAAAAATGAGCTTAAAACAAAAGCAACCAAATAAGCCCTAATTAGAGAAACTCAGACAATTATCACTGACGGCTTCTGTTTCAAAAGTTTGCGCCGCATAGGCCTCACCTAGGCGTCATGCCTTGGTTTAGCACCGCGGATAATACCAGGCGCTTTGATATGGGTCAAACCCATGTCAAAATGTGTGATTTTCTTTTTACTAAAAATATAAAAAATAATGCTTAGTCGAGAAATACTTTGATAATCAAATAAGATTTTCACTCTAAATTTATTTTTGAATACATCAAAATGTTTATTTTGGTTTATGTTTGACTGTAAGCATATTTTTATTATAGCTTTGGTTGAATTCTAGATAATATATCGATAAATGAATGATCTATAAGTGCTTAATTTAGGTTGTGAAGTAAATTTACAACATATATATCAAACGACAATCCAAAAAAAAAAAGCTAAAAAAATTCAAAAGATGATTCCAAATGGTTAAAGGGTCTTAATTGGGCTTAATTCATTTAAAAGCGATGAATAAGTCAAAGAGTCCTGTGTAAAGTTCTTTTATGTTAAGATTCCAAATATAATGAAAAAAAAATGCTCTGGTAATAATAATCAGTGGAGTAATTAATTTTCAGAAAGTTTACCAGGATTAATCTAAATTGAACATCAAATGCTTCTGAAGCAATTCAATCACACCTATGAAGCTATCACAGTAGATGCTATAGTACAAACTACCTAATATACGGTAAAAATTGGGTTATCAAACTACCAGTACGGTGGAATTATTATGCTTTAATAATTAATACCATTAACTATGAACGTTTTTTCAATCACACCTATAAAGCATCACAGTAAATGCTATAGTACGAACTACTTAATTGATAAAAATTGGGATTATTATGCTTTAATTAAGTATGAACATTTTACCGTTGAGTACCATAAACTACGAGTTTTCCATTTTAGGAACATCAACTATAGAATTTGTTAGCATTTCATTAAAAAACATAACTAAAAAGAGATGATATTATCGACTATACACCATTTTAGTACCATCAACTAGCAAGTAAACAACTTTTTAAGACCATCAGGTATCAAGTTATTTAGGTTTATTATGAGTAAAATGTTCATAGTTAATGATACTAAAGTATAATAACCCAGTGCAGTATATAAAATGAATATATGGGAGTAACGAAGAACAACGACAATTATAATTTCTGATATATGATTATAAGCCTTTAGAATATAATCACCGTTATACAGTAACAGCATATACACATGTAATGATACATATATATTAGTAGTATAGATAAATATATATATAGGGAGAGGGAGAGAGAAAGAGGAGATACTAACAAGGTAAATAGGGTATGAGATAATGAGAAAAGGCAGATTCGTGCTCCTTTGTGCCGCAGCAGCTTTAATCGTGATTCGATTATTTTGCTCTTAATCTTTTATATCTTTTGATTTTTACGGAGAAAGTGAGAGAGAGGAGTGATTTATTCGTCAACAATAGAAGAATAAGGGGGGGAAGCAGGGGACGGATTTTTTCCAAAAACACGAAGGTAACCGAAAACCGAACCGGTAAAAATATAGTTTTGATTTTACAAATTGAAACCGAAATTCGGCTTGGTTTTGATTTATAGTTTTGAAACCGAAAAATATCGAAAGCCGAAAAAAACCGTAAACCGAAATCATAAACCGGAATAAATCCATAAACCGAAATATAACCGTAAACCGATAAAAATATAATTTTATACACTTACTTTTATTTATAAGTGAGGCTTTTCTTTTTATCTTTTTTCATTCTTTTAAATTGTAAAAAGTTATTTATCAAAAATAAAACGTAACAACTAACAAGTTATATCAAGGGGCAATTAACAAAAACATACCCTAACTCTATTATATTACAAAAAACATACCCCAAAAACTTAACTTACAAAAAACATACCTCTATATAGTTATTATTTCTCTAATTCTAATCAAACCATAATATAACATTTCTCTCCCTAACCGTAGCTCTCTCTCTCTAATCGTACATCTCTCTCTAACACACGATAATCGCACATCTTTCTAACACATGCTAATCACCCATCTATCTCTCTCAAAATGACTAAAAACTCACAAAATATTCATATGCTAATTTTAAAATGTCATACCCTAATTTTAAAATGTCATACCCTAAATGTTCTGAATCACAATCAAATATCTAAAAAAGAGTTCATACCCTAATTTTAAAACTTCATACCCTAATTTTAAAACTTTATACCCTAATTTCAAAACTTCATACCCTCATTTTAAAACTTCATACCCTAATTTCAAAACTTCATACCCTAATTTCAAAACTTCATACCCTAATTTTAAAACTTCATACCCTAATTTCAAAACTTCATACCCTAATTTTAAAACTTCATACTCTACATATAAATTTCTCTCAATACTATACATATAAATTCTCCTCCTTCAACTTTAAACCCACAAGTTTTACAATAGTCTCAAAGCTCAATAAATAGAAAACAATATCATCAATTTCATTTATTTTTCATATATTACGGGATATAAAACAATCTCACCAATTTCATATATTTTTCATATATAGTTAGTGGCGGATTTTCGTGGTGGAGGAGGGGAGAGAGATAGAGTGTGATATAAAATAAAAATATAAACAACAATGGAGGAGAGAGAGACTAAGATGAGAGAGATGTAGAGAAGAATTAGTGAGAGAGAGAAGAATGGATGAGAGAGATAATAAGGAAGGAGAGAAAGAGTAAATGAGAGATAGAGAAAGAAGAGAATAAACATCGTTAAAATTGTTTGGTATGTTTTTGATAGTTAAAGTTGTAAGGGTATGTTTTTTGTAATTTAGTTTCAAAAGTAATATGTTTTGTTAATTTATGCTTATATCAATCTTACCATTAATAGGAAGGGCGATATATATTCTTAACATATTTGTAGAAAAATATATTTTTTAAAATCATATCGTTACATTTTTTTTTGAAAAACCGTTTCAAATTGAAAAAACAAACCGAATCGAAAAACAAAAAATCATTTCAAACCGAAACCGAACCAAAATACCGGTTTCGGAATGGTTCGGTTTTAACTTTGAAAAAAAGTAAAACCGAACTGAAACCGACCCGATCCCATCCTTAGTGGGAAGTACACAAAGAAACAAGATGCTAAGAGCACGTATTCAATCTAACTTTTTGATAATGTTAAAAGTTGACACATGGTTAATTGTCATTTAAACATCTCTTTTAGTTTTTTAATTTTAACTTCTATTTATCATCTATATTAGTACAAATTATTTAGTCTATCTTTTTGAGTATAGGACGGGTCCTCTACACCACCTATTAACATGTGTACTATTTAACCAAATCATCTAAATATTTAAATATATGGTTCGTTTGGTATTTTTTAAAATTCTAAAATCAAAAATTCCATCAAGAGATGGATTTTGGATTTTTAGATTTTTTGGATTTTTTAAACTAAAAATCTAGATCTTAAAAATAAAAAATCCTATTAACCAAACACATTTTAAAAACTATGTATTTTCAAAATCTAAAAATCACGCTTGTGATACCAAACACACCCATGATTTCCTTTTCTCGTTTTTTTTATCATATGAGTGGGACCACCCCACTAATTAAAGTGTCTTTCAAACTATTTTCAATTATATTTTTAGATTAAATACAGCACATATTTGCTTATAAAAAAAAGATACAATACATATCCATTTTAAGTAGAGATAAAAATAATATAAATCTGAAAACTCCATGTTAAAATACTCGTTTGAAATCCTACTTTACCATTTAATCAGTGTAATTTTGTTTAACTCGGTTAGATAAAAATTATCATTAAAATTTCTTATCATTTTTCTTTCTTTACTTAACCTTTAACCTTAACGAATTTAAGTATTTACCAATAATAATACAGTAATTTAAAATTATCACAGTCAAAAAATAGTAATTAAAGTCTCAAATTTAATGATCTGCAATTCAAGTACTTCCAAATTCACATTAAAAAGGTAAAAAGTACTCACCTCATGATTAAATATTTATACCTTGCAAAATAGGAACGATATCAACTTTTTACAGATTATTTGTACATAATTTTTATTGTTTACCTTTTTTTTACACTAATTTTTTGATGTCACAATTCATTTTGTTATATATGATTTTCTCTCTTAAGCTTGGGTAATTTGATTATTTATTTAAAAGAAAAAACAATAATTAAATTTTAGAAAATTATATTACCTTTTGTTTTTTCAATAAAAAAGAATTATTGTCTGATATTTAACAAATGTGTGACAAACTGAAAGTTAAAAATAATTTATGTCGTGTAAAGAAATGTTCTATTATTCTCCAACTATGTCTTTTTAATGGAGCGTTAATTTAATGCATTTTGGTTCTTGTGGAAAGAGAGAAATCTGTCTTCATTTAAGAAACTGATCAATTGTACCCAGGAACGGAGTAATAATTTCGATTGAGCGAGGGCACAATATGATAAATATTTATATTATATATGTTTTAGATATATATAACAAGCTTTTGCAGATAATGTTCTAAACTCTAATAATTGATTAAGTACACTTGAGAATTTTGTTTCACTTGTATTTTAATTATTTATGGCCATATACTTTATTTTTAATAAAACTACAGGAGAAGTACTACTAATAGTTTTAGATTTGAATATTTATGAAGATTTTTAAGAAAGTATACAATATTTTTAGAAAAAATAATTTCATTATAAAAATGTAATAAAATCAGACAATATAAACAATTTATATTTAATACAACTATAAGAGAGACGTGTGTCTACTAATGGTTTTCGATTTCAATATTTCTGGTGATTTTTAAGAAGTTATAAAAGATTCTTAGAAAAAAATATTTCATAGTAAAAATGTAAAATAAAAAAAATGATGAATTTCTCAAGCTGCGAGACTCAACCCCACAACCTTTGGCCACGACAAAACTTTTAGTTCCACCATTTAACCACTAACCTAGACCATTTGTTTGGTAAATTTTACATATAAAATGGTATTTGTTCACATTTCAGTGGAGGAAACAGGCCCCACTAGGCATACACTGTCTGTGCCCCTGACGGTACACGTGTTTTATATAGAGTGGTGTAGAGTACTACGTCCCCGTACTCCAAGAGGACTAAATAATTTGTCCTATATTAGACATTTTAGTTTTTGCTATAAACATTTTTATAATATTTTATTTACAATATTATATGTTAATGGTACACTTACAAAAAACTTTTGTTAGATAAATTAATTTAAAATACAAATGAAGACAATAAATTAATATATAGAGTTTGCTAAATTTAAAACAATTTTAACATATGACACTAACATGTAATTGCATAACATGTTTTAGTTAAAAAAGCTATCATTTATTATAGTGTGATACTAAAAAAAAAAGTTAAAATGACTATCGAAGATGCTCTCGTAAAACAAGTGCAAACAAGATTCCTTCTGAGCAATCCATTTTTTTTATTTTTTATTTTATTTTAGTTTAGTTTTTTGGACTTCTTGAACTAGGTGTCCACTTAAGGAATACAATACCTTACAAAAATCATGTTTTTATGTTTCCCATTTCTTATTATTCGGTTTATAAATTTTATTTTCCAATTTTTTTATGTTTTCCGTTATTCGTTTATATTTATCTTAGTTTGTTTCCGTTTCCCATAATGTCAACAATAATTGAGTCTTATTGTTGTACATACATTAATACAAGGGTAAAACTAACAAGTGTCTGCAGACATTAGATAAGAAAGTTAATTAAGATAACTATTAAGAGTTGAGTTTTATGATTGTAATTTTTTTTTAACAACTAGTATAATTATTTAATATTTATAATTATATATGAAAGTAATTTTTGAAAGTATATTTGGGGGGAATCTATGCAAATATGTAGTGAATAATTTGTTAAAGAAATGAATGTATCGATATTTAATTTATTTTATTTCCATATTTCAATTCTAAATCTTATAGATGATTTTTTTAATTTTATGTTAGTTTCAATTAATCTTCTATATTTTTATTTGGGTATTACTGTTTTGAAAAAGTAATTTTATTTTTATTTTTATCAAATTAATATGTAATTTTCTGATAGGTTCAACTAGAGTTTCATATTTTTATCTATTATGTTTGAAAAATGATTCTTAATTTAGTGAATCATAAACTATATCAATTATAAATACTATTAGTATAAACTATTAATCGATGGATTAAAAAATCAATTGGAAATAAGTGCATGGACCTGAAAAATGTGAGTAAACCGGTGAGTGGTTTAGGGTCCAAACTCCCAAACAAACAAGTCAGTATACGAGTGAGTGATCCCTCTCTCGCTCTAAAACCCTGCCTATACCATATCATCTCTCTCTCTCTTTTTCTCTGTATACCATCCATCACCATATACATATGAGCTGAAAAATTCAGTGATAAAACTTTAATAATTCTCTCCTCACATATCTCACACACAAAAAAAAGAGCAAATTCCTGCAAATAAAAGTGCCAGTTTTGTGCGATCATGGCGGTGGTAGAGAACAACAACAATAACAACAATAGTAATAAGAAAGAGAAGGTGACGGAGTCGGAGTCGGAGGAGAGAGAGAAGGATATAAGGGAATTGGAAGATATGTTATCGAAGTTGAATCCTATGGCGGAGGAGTTTGTACCGAGTTTCAGGACCACCTTTGATCATTATGGTTTTGTAGGGTACCCTAACAACAGCAACAACAACTTTACCTTTCTTATGATGTTACAACAACAACACCAGGCTAATAATAATGCCTTCTTTAATACTCCGATCATTCCTCCTCCTCCTCCTCCTCCTCCAAGGGTAATTATTTACACTACTAAATTGAAAACTGATCATTTAGTACATACTTTTCACTTAATTATCAAAAACTCATTTTTAAAATCTCTTTTAAATCTTACCTACATGATGCTACTTTTTTCTACTCTTTATTTTTAACTTTGATGCTCACTAGTGCTAATCAATGATTCTCCATTGTATATTAAGTTCGTTTTTATGTACTAATCAATGATTCTACATTGTATATTCTCTTTATCCGTACCCCGCCCATCCCTAAATGTTTGTATCTTATTCTATTTTGTGTCGTCTCTAAAGATATTGTCTATTTTGGGAAATAACTTTATAAGTACTTACCTTTTTGCCCTTTTGACTTAACAATAGAAAATTATTAAAGGGACAATAAACTAGGGATGGAGGGAGTAAAATCTAGAGTATTGCTATAGCCACCCGAAAATCTTACCCAAAAATTTTACCCGCTGATATGGCGGATTATGTGGACCAATTCTAATTTAAATAAAAATATGTTTTCAATATCAAAACAAAACTAATTGGTATACATAATCCGCCACATCAGCGGGTAAGGTTTTTGGGTGAGATTTTTGGGTAGCAATATCATTTCTCTAAAATTTATTGCATATCGTTTGCTTTTTATTCATTCCTACTCCCTTCCTATATTTTAGTTTATGCTATGAAACTACTTGCAAAAGACCGGTATCTTAACTCCGAAAATGGAGGTAATTACAAAATCTTGAACTCAAACTGTTTGATTAACTTTGAATAAGATTCCATTGTGGTAATTTAGATACGAGAATTTTACAAGTCAAAGTTGCATGGACGAGGCAGTATTACTTACTTAATACTTGTAAAGATGGAAAATTATTTTCGCGTTATCTTTTTCATTTTTGATTTTTACAGCTAATATGTAAGTAATGGTAAATGGGAAATGCTAGGATGCAAAAACTGGCTTGTTTCATCATCATCTTCATCAAATTAAGCCTTAACTCTTAAGAATTTGGGATCCGTGTGAAGCCATATGAGAAATCACGCTTTTTAGCCAAATAAATAAATAAATTGCACTACTTGATAAACAAACATGATGACTTGTTTAATTCCGCATAAATCCAGTTCACTCTACCATATTTTTTATCTGGAAAACAAACAAAACTTAGCTTTTAGAAAAGCTTACCAACAACGGAACAAGAGTTGATGTGATGTAATAATGACAAATTTTCTAGTATTGACCACCATTTTATGCACATTTTGTTGTTATTTATAGTTTTTTCGTTTTCTAATTGATTACTATAAGTGACATTATGTATGTTCGTAATTAGTATTACTAGCAAGCTAGCAGTTTTTGAATTTGTCAGTTCTTTGTTGGTGTGCGTTTCTATCTCCAGGGTTTTAGCATCAATAATTTGATATGACTATTGTTTAACTATGATTTCAATGGAGACAAAACCAAGACAAGGAAGAAAAAGAATTGCAAGAGATGAAGAGATAAACACTACTATATTTTTAATTCTAAGTGATTGGCATTTTGGTTGTCCAATTGATACGAGGACTGATGTTGTTTGTTAGTTTCGTAGTACTTCGATCATAGTTTTACCAACATAGTTCTACTATTTTTAAAAACTACCATTTGGAAGGCCTGAATATTTTGCAGAAAAAAAATGAAAAAGCTTTGTTAGAAATAGTAGTATAAGATTAAGCACACTCTAGTGTTTCTTTTGTTACTAAGAAAGTGTACTCAAATATAGTCATTTGTTTTGCATCACAGTAATGCTAGTTTTGAAGTTCTTTATAAGTTTACCAGAGTATGTAAACATAATATTTGATAAGACTATCATGAAACTCGTGTTTTGCGTATCTGAATTTCTCCATTAACGATTCAATATTATTATAAGAAGTTGATACTGAATGTGTCCATATGCGGTAAATGATATGCCATAGTTTTAGATGGTTGGATTGGTGTTGATTTCTCAGAACAATGGAGACCTAAAAATGTAGTTCTGTTTGCTTACTTGCCATATCATTTTTCTGGTGTGTAAATATCTCAAGGATATGATTGGTTTAAATGTTCGTTAAATTCTATTTTAGAAGAAGATGAACTTTAATCATGGTAAGGCTAGGACAAATTGCCGCACAGCTCGCACTAATATGGCGCAAAGAGAGGATGTGATTAGGAGAACGATTTATGTCTCTGATATTGACCATCAGGTAAAGATTATTTGGGTTTTGAATAGCTACAATCTTGCTAGTAAAATTCGCATTTGTTCTATTTGGGTTTTGAATAGCTACAATCTAGCTAGTAAACTTGGTAGTTGTTCTTTTTTCCTACTAAATATGGCAGGTTACAGAAGAACATCTTGCAGCTCTCTTTATTGGTTGTGGACAGGTAAGCTGATGGTGTCATACCATTACCTCTTACATGTCTACTCAATACCATGATCTTAGTTTTGTTTTTTATTTTCTTAATTTATGGTCGAAGGTTGTTGACTGTCGTATTTGCGGTGACCCTAACTCTATCCTACGTTTTGCCTTCATCGAGTTCACTGATGAGGGTATGTTGCCGTATCTTTTGTTCTATTTATAAAACATGTAGATGTTTATAAAAAAGTGAAAGAATTTTGTTGGGTATACAATTGATTCTAGAGGGTGCAAGAAATGCTCTGAGTCTTGGTGGCACGATGCTTGGTTATTACCCAGTGAGGGTTTTGCCTTCTAAAACTGCCATTGCACCTGTTAATCCGGTGTTTTTGCCTCGGGTGAGATTTTTTTTACTCGTTTTGTACATGTTCCTAATGCACTAAAAAGAGGTTTACTGAGCATTTTTTGTTTATTTCTTTGATTTCTTTTTGGTATAGTCTGAAGACGAGCGAGAGATGTGTGCAAAAACTATCTATTGCGCAAATATTGATAAGAAGGTATTTTTTTGAATTTCGTATGTGCTTCGTTTAACGCTTTGAGCTTTGAATGGATTAAATTTCAAGTAGTATATTTGGTTCTCTAATGCAGGTTACTCAAACAGACGTAAAACTCTTCTTTGAATCTACGTGTGGAGAGGTTTGTTGTTATTTATTACTTATGTGATTTTGTATTGGCGAGTCTGAGAGCATTTTATGCATTTTTCGTAATATTTACCAAAAGATATCTTCTTACAATAGGTTCACCGTTTGAGGTTGCTTGGAGATTATCATCATTTCACTCGTATTGCTTTCGTTGAGTTCGCAATGGTAAGTAGAAACAGCTATCTGTTTTATTAGCTTTAGTTATGTGAATGTGATGCAAAAAGTATGTTCGTTTTCAATATCCTTCGTCAATTTACCAAGGTGGTAGTTACTAAATTTCACCTCTCCTCTCATGCAGTGTAGTTAGATGGTTATTGTGATCATTTGGTTGTAAAACTGTTTTGGTAATGCATATCAGTAAATTCTATCTCCATACGTAATACTTTTGGAATAATCAACAAGGTAATAAATTGTGCAAATGTAATCCACATTGGACTTTGCATTCTGGCTTGCTATATATCCTTGTTGCTGAAATTTTTGGTGTGTTCCTAATGTTCTTTTTGTTACTAGAAAATCGGTGCATAATTGGCAAATTGCAAATATTTAATGAAGTTATGTGTTCCTTCATGGTTTCACCTTCTACAAGTCATGCAAATATTGTTTGTTTACTCCATTTGGAGGTGGGATTGAACTACAGTAGAACCTCTCTATAATAATACTCTATATAGGAACAAACTCCCTATATGAATAAAAATGTTCGGTCCCCACTCGGGCCAATTCAAAATAAGAATAACCTTCATATTGTAATATTCCATGATTTTTTATGGTCCCGCCTTAACAAATTTGCCTCCATATAGGAATGTAAAATTATATATATGTCGTTACATTAAACTTAAGACGATTTAAAGGTGAAAATCTATGCTATATTATACCTAGTATTTATACATGTAAAAAAAAGTTTTAGATAAACTTTTAGATGACTTTCCACCTTTCTAAATACATGTACTTAATTTTCCAAATACATATGTACTTAGATAAATTTTCTTAAATTCATGAATATACCAGTTTCGTGACTTTCCAACAACTTTTTTGGATTTATGTGTTTGACTTGTTACATAGATACTATTAGAGTCCATCCATTCCCACCAAAAGGCCTTGTGATAGGAAGGAGAGGAACTCATATATAAGCATAGATTAGGATCAACAACCCATCAATGTGGGGACAATATTCAACACTCCCCCTCACTTGTGGGCCGAGCTAAACAAACGCCCAATGGGCCAAATGCCCACAAGTGTAAACAGCGAGACAATGGGGGAGCCCAACAAATAAGAAACAAAGAAAGCCCGCTCTGATACCATATTAGAGTCCATCCATTCCCACCAAAAGGCCTTGTGATAGGAAGGAGAGGAACTCATATATAAGCATAGATTAGGATCAACAACCCATCAATGTGGGGACAATATTCAACGGATACATATATTTGTCTCTTGAATATTTGTGTTAATTAGTTAAATTAGGTACACATAGCTTTTATTATGCAGAATATTTATGTTTTTATTTTTTTATATATCAACCTCTACTTATGAATAACCTGCTTATAAGAATATTTTCTCCCGGTCCCGAGTTTATTCCTGTAGAGAGGTTCTACTGTACTAATAATGTGGGACCCATAAGTCATGTGTTTGATTGGTTAAAATGGAGTGGAGTTAGAATTAAACCATGGACAACAAATGATGGAGATTGATGATACGAACAACGCTGATTCGTGATTCACGTATAATCCAAGATCAATCTCTATACAGATTTTTGGGATGAAACCTTGACCCGTTGCCTAAACGGAGGCAAGGACCTTGGTATAGTAAACGAAATGGAATAGAATGGAACCTCGACCCGTTGCTTATAACAAGCAAGAACCGTAGTAAAGTGGGGAGGCCACAAACAGGGTTGGGAAACTGTTTGATAAGTCAGATTTGAACGCCACGGACAAACCAATAAGTTCACAAGTTCTAAAAGAACCAAAGAGAAATACTCTCACCTATATTAATTCAAAATAATCTGATTTCAAAGTAATTAGGATGCTTTTATTTATATGGCTTAAAGAGCAAATGGAAAGACATGTAATTAAGTGCATGAAACTAAAATGAAGAGACACTTCCTAATATACTTGATCACGCAATCCTGAGTTCTTGTTCTCTTAATCTGAAAAGACATCTTCTAGTACATGTAACTTGCTTGAATTAATCCCACATTGCCTCTAAATTCGTTGTCTTGATGATGTTGACCAAACTCGGTTCATTAACATAATTATATTTGTTCTCATCCCCTTTTCTAACCTCATGAATCAGCCCACAAAATGACTCATCTATTAGCTTAGCTCGAGCTCTTGTGATTGGTCCATTTGAAACCTTAAGCGGGTCTTCTATCAATTTGCTATCACTTGATGATTCTTCATCAATTGGGGTCTTTTCTAATACCTATGGAGGGTGGTATTATAATTCTAAGGTTCGTAGTACTCATTCTAAGACAATACTATCCTTGATCTTCAACACATGTGTGACCTATATCCATGTAACGGAAAACACACCACTTCAATAGATTTTTTTTTTGGAACTTCAACATTTGAGCATGTACTGCATCTACAATACAGTGTAATTTAATTCTATTGTTAGTATTTGTTATAGAAATTGTTAAATGACTTATTTGTTTTGGGCAAGAGACCGTGAGTTGATTGTTTTGTATTAAATCAAAAACCTCAAAGTGGGTAAAGTTGTAAAACTGTACAAAGAAGTACACTTGCACAAATGATGTAACCAAACACAGGATTGGATTAGTACTGTGTATTAACAATGACACCATCATTTAAAATACTAGCGTAATCCGGGGGAACTTCTAATCCCAGGATTGCTAGTGCTGCAACCAAACACGGAAGATTCACAGCTCCTTTCTTTTATAATTAAAATTCTATAATCATTTTATGCCCTACCTTGTGTGGAACTATAAGGTAGTCAGTTTCAGATCACAGACATGGAGGGACTTAAACTTTAGGTTAAAACTTGTGACATTGCAAGAGACGAAAACGGTGTAGATAGGAGGTTAAATCAGCATCTAGGGATAATTTAATGCATTCGGTTTTCAGCGTTAAATTCACAAACATAACTGTCCAAAACAATTCACAAGCTTGTTAACTGACATGACATATCTTTCTAAATTATTTGATTTCTAGTTCACTGATGTCTACGAATTAGGAAAAATTAGTAGGGGTTTATTGACCAAAATTTGCACAGAATAAGTTTGTGTAATTCATTTGATATCAACTCTCAGTAAGGAAACAAACGACTTTTTCGTTCTTTACTTACTCTAGCAAAGATACCTCTACACTTAGAAAAATGCCTTTATATACAAATTGAGAATAAAAGTTGAGATATGATATAGAGATTCATATCGAACTTTTATTTTTTCTAGGCTGAGAGTGCAATAATGGCTTTGAACTGTAGCGGTGCTGTTCTGGGATCACTTCCTATAAGGTATGTCGTGTTCAATAATTGTAAATTGCAGTTATTTGAACTATTATTCACTTCTTAAAGCGTAGTTTTTGTATCTTTTACCTATTATTTTGTGGGACATTATAAATACAGGGTCAGCCCGTCGAAGACTCCTGTACGTCCCCGTGCTCCACCTCGCCCATCAATGCACTGAGAACTCATCCTTACCCTCTGAACACGGATGAGGGTGATTACAACTATCTACTCATATATATATGCATAGATACAAGGACATGTGAGGTACTTGTGGCAAGTTGAGTATAAATCCGTTGATCGTGTCTTTTGCCCAGTATCTGTCATCTAAGTAGGGTTGTTTCGAGTGTAGAGATAAATGCTTTGAGTTGAGTGAGTCACTGTCTCCTTTTCGTATATTAGAGGCTTTATCCCCAAAAGTCTGGTTCTGTCTTTTCTCCTAAATGTTTTCTGGAACTTTTTCACTTTGAGGAAACCAATTTTACTTTTTTCCGTGTATCCGAGACTACTTATCCCTTCTATTGTTTGCATGTCAGTAGTTCTAATTTCTTTTTTCTAGACCGTTGAACGTTCTAGAGACACTATTGTCTACACATCGTGTTGGCCATTGTTTAAGCAATTTTTAAGCCACATGTAAAACTAGTTGGCAAGGTTTTGATCCATAAAAAAGTTATAAATTACTTAAAAGTTTTCCCTTTTCTTTTTATACGGGAACTGATTTAGTTAGAACACTGCAGATGTGTCTTTTTTTAAAATAAAATAAAAAATCGTTAATGGCAATTCTGCAGTTGGAGCTGGGAATGCTTCCTAAAACCAGAGGCTAGTCGATTGCTTCTGACTTATGATTTATGAAGAATATAAAATGAAGGGTTAGCTAGACACGAATTCGACAACCTTTTAAGTTCTCAACTTTCTTAGATCTTTTAACACCGTCTCTACCCTATTCACACCTCACTTGTATAATATTCTATACATGACACATTAATAAAAAGACTCAAGACACTTGAATAACTAAAAAAAATGCCTTTTAACATTAACGATTAAATGTAGGGGTTTTTAGAGTTTGACATTGTTTACAGTAGCTAGCAAGAAGCCAAGGAACCAAAAGCAATTAGAGTAGAACCTTTCTAAATTAATACTCGATAAATTAATAAACTCTATAAAATAATAATTTTTTTCGGTCCCGACTTGGATTAGTGTAAAAAACCAGCAATTTTGATAAATTAATAAGATAATAAATTTTCTGAAAATCGTTATATAAATATTGGTCCCGACAAAATCGTAAATTAATAATTCTTCAAAATGACAAATATTACTAGGATGACTGAGTGAAGTCGTTTGTTTTTTCATAAAGTTTAAATCTACTTGAATTTCATCTTTAATTTTTCTAATTGCATCCAAAAGGTTTGATAGTCTTTTCGAACTGTATCAAAAACAATTATAGACGCGATAAATGTTTACTTTCGTGTGACTAGTTCCAAATGTGTGGTATTATCTTCAAGTATCATCTTCAACTTCATCATCTTTATTGTTACTGTAAAATCCCGTATTTTATTTTATTATATTTAGCTACTAATGTTTAATATTTTAGGATTGTGTTTGATATTTTGGTAACTTGGTTTGGTTGTTTAGAATTTAGTAAGTTTGTAAGGGACCAAACTAGTATTAAGGAGTATTAGTAGTTAAATTACAATTATCTAAAGGGAATCACAGAATAAGAAAAGAAAGAGTAGAAACTTAAAAGCCACTATTTAAATTATATAACGTATTTGTCATAATCTCATTAGTTCACCAGCATTGTGGTCTGCATTTATAAGCGGGTAAAGGAAGAGAGAGAGCAACACATATCTTAGTAAGGGGGGAGAGATGAGTTCATCTGGTCAAACCATTCTTTTATATCCCTATACATATACATATAGGCATATAGACAAATACAGACCGAAAGAAGGAGAGATTCTTTCTAATTATATATAGAGAGAGAGGGGGATGAAGGGCTTGTGGATAAATAACGGGTCCTGTTTAAGATTCATCAAGGTAATTCTATGATACTAACCTAGTCTGTTTCTCATATGTCCATAATTACTTGAGCTTAAGAGTGTTCTGGTTTTAGCCTTTATAATTTCCTAAGGTCTGATTTAGTCGTTGGTCACAATTTGGAATTAAGCAGCCTTAGTTGGAGTTTTTGAAGATTATTTAATAGAATTGTATTCTACTTATCAGATACGAATTTATCATGATATCATGTTGGGTGGTTGAATTAAGTTGTGTACTAAGAAAAACAGATGATAGGTAGACACCATTATAGGTGGATTCTTGTGTGCTGTTTTTCTATAAGTTGATGAAAAAGGGATATTCTGCTATTGTTACAATTTTAAGTGCTTGTATAGGTGTTTATACTTGGTCCAGAGAATAGCTTATGTGATTATATGTATTTGTTACAAATCCTAATTAAAGTGTAGTTTCTTATATTTTTGAGATGATGTATATGAGAGGTTATCTTGCCCAACTAACGGATTAGGTTGTCGCCAAGATGATGCTAGTTCTACGTTTGATACATGACTGTTTAAAATTATTTAATAGTTAGAGGAGTTTGTATTGTGGTACTGATAGATGGTTGATAATTATATTTCCAGGTCCGTTAACAGTTTTGGTATATATGTGTTTCGGGTTTTTCAACCCGAATCAGGTAAGTAAGTTGTCTTTCTATACTACAAAGTATCCCATTGTATTTTTACGACAAAGTAATTACAGATTTTCAGTGATTATTCACAAAACAGTATTATTATATAAGTATATTTATATTAAATGTTGAAAGAAAGAAAGAAAGGTAATTTTATGAAGTGGCTATAATTTTATGAAGTGAAACTTTATATTAAAGACAGTTTTATGTTATGGTGCGCTTATGATTTTGTATTGGTATCATGAAACAGAAATCCAACGGAAATTCCTCCAAGCCCATCAGTGGGGTGACGTTGACAACTAAACAAATGAGTTTAGTTATCAACGGTTGACTTAGTTATTGTACATAGCTTCGTCAACCGGAACGTTTTAAGGAATAGACTCAGCCGTCATGCTGTGGTGACCTTAATTACGTAATGCACGTATGGTTTATACACCTGAGAAAAAGATCGACGATAAATAGATTGAGTAAGTCAATCGAGTTTATTACCGTAACATAATACTTTCATATTTGCGAACACCAAAATAAGAAAGAAGAAAGAGATTATTTATATTTCATTCAATTTGTTCAAGTGATTTCTAAAGAATTGCATTGGGAATTTTACTTAAAATAAAACATTTAATTTGAAAGAAAAGGTAAGGAAAAATATTATTTATGTCCCTTATATTATATTGTAAGTCATTCTCTCTCATTGAGCTCGTTTAGTTCACCCTTTCATTTTAAAATGTTTTTCAGGTAAACGATCGGCTATTTAGATTTGAAGTTGATTAGTTGGGACCAGACAGACCTTGTAGAAGTTTAAGTTATATTTTCCGCTGCGATGTAATTTTTCTTTAGCTTATATGATGTTTAATTACTTGGTAATGACCGTAGTTAAAATTGTTATTAATGAAGGTACAAAATTTTGGGTATATTTCATTATTCTACTATTTCTGAATGTTTGTAAATTAAGCTTTGTGTAGCACGTGTCGTCACACGTGTTATTCGGCCGTGTGACTCCCAAATTAGGTTAGGGATGTTACAGTTACCAAATACAATATTCATAATTTATTTTAAGTTTTTGGCCTCTAAACATGTATCATTTTCATCTGGTTAATCCAACAACTCATTGCCATCCGTTTTATTGAGATAACTGAGACCATTAATCATTTTTTCAAGTTCATAAATATTTTTCTCAACAGTGGTTTCATTAGTGGTTTCATCTGTTAATTGAAACTTTATTAATCGAACGAATTTTGCAGTGTCAAAAATAATTTGTTATTGTCGCTTGGTGAACATTAATCGTTCGATCAATAAAACCTCTTTTAAATAATAATTATTAATTTATCGATTAACTAATACCTCTATAAATTAATAAATTTCTAAGGTCTCCCGACATTATTAATTTATAAATGTTTTAACGTACACTCTCCCCAGAATAATTATGTCTTGTTTTATTGTGTCTTATTTTATTTTGAGGCACCAATCAATAATTATCCACTTTTCTGAAATACTAGTAATTAATAGACGATGAAAGTAATCAGATTTTTTTAAATACATGAAAAGTACAACGAGTGTGTGATTTGACTAAAAGTAGGGGATTTTGGTAATTCTTAATACAACCCTCTTACTTTCTTAAAATTTATGCAATTTCAAAGGAGAACGATTTAGGAAGTATTATTTGTTCCAAAACTAATAATATAACTACATCTAATTTGTCTCTCCTTTCTGACTTTTTGTCATATTAAAACTCCGATGAGTTATAAAACAACACTCCAGAACTCCTACAACAATTTTCTTAGCATATACTAGTAAATGTGTCCACACGTCATGTGTACGATTTGATGTTATGGTATGAAAAAAGAAAATAAAACTAAGAAATTTTATTTAGGGGTAATTGATAAAAGTTAATAGAATTTGGGAGTTTAAAATAAAAATAAATAGAATATGAGACAATAGGGTAATTTGTAATGACGCTTTTAAGTATTAAAAATATCATATTTACTTTAAAATAACAAAATCAGTATGCATTCTCTAAGTACCATTCTATTATTAATGTTCCATTTGTTGCAAAGACGCTCTTAATTCAAAACTTCTGAAAACTCATATAGGACCACCACCATAACTTGGGCGCCGACGACACCTGCCACCAAAAGTCTTTATCAGAGCTCTACGAGTCTCATGTTCGCTTTAAAGAGCCTTTGCGATAACTCTGAAATGATGGAAGACTGCCAACAACTTTAAGGCCATGTGGAATTTCCTTGAAGAGACCATAGAGATGCTCTTGGAAAATGCCTAGTAGTTAAGGTGAACCTCCACTAGCTTTCATGGGCTTCTAAATGGCCTTCATGAGCTTTAGTAAGCCTTCAATAACTGCGACGAGCATCCAGAAGAACAACTCTAGCGTGCCTATGACAGTTCGGAAAATCTTAAAAATAAACTAAAGAATCTTTAAGAGAGAGAGGAGAGCATCAAAAAGCGGTTTGAGGACTCCAAAGAAGGTTGATAAAGTTACATCTGTGCTGTGGTGAAATATGGTCATCATGAATTTGAAGCTTGAATGGTGTTGGAGGCTGAATTCCTTAGAGCAACCACGTCAATCATCCTAAATTTCCATTCAATTTAACACAATTTTAAATTTTGAAGATAACCATTCAACTTTACACCATTTGAATTTCCTTATATTAACACCTAACTAATAATATATAAATTAACAAAACATACTATTTTTGAAACAAAATTAACAAAAACATACCAAAAAATCTATAATTAACAAAAACATACCAAAAAATACACACCATAATTTGTATATTTCATACCCTTATTCCAAAAGTTCATATCCTAATTTGTATATTTTCATACCCTTATTCCAAAAAAAAATTAAAAAATTCTAAAAAAAAGCCAATTTTTTTTTAGAAAAATACAAAAAAAAAATCAATATTTTTTTTGACAATGCAATACAGTTTTTTTGACAATCTAATGCAATATTTTTAACAATCTAATACAAAAAATTTGACAATATAATACAAATATTTTTGACAATCTAATACAATTTTTTTGATAATCTAATACAATTTTTTTTTGACAATCGAATACAAAAAATTTGACAATCTAATACAAATGTTTTGACAATATAATACATATGTTTTGACAATCTAATAACTAATAAAAAGAAATAACAATCTAATAAAAAAATTTTTGGCAAATTTAATACAATTTTTTTAACAAATTCAATACGTTTTTTTTGATAATCTAATAAAAAATAGACAATCTAATACTATTTCTTTTGGAAAATTTTATTTAATTTATTTGAAAATCTAATAGACAATCTAATCTAATACAATTTTTTTGATAATCTAATACAATTTATTTTTAAATCTAATAGACAATTTTATACCGTTTTTTTTACAATATAATATAGTTTTTTTGAAAATCTATTATAATTTTCTTGACAATATAATACATTTTTTTTTATAATCTAATACAAAAATTTCACAATATAATACAAAAAAATTGACAATTTTTTGATAAAATAATACAATTTTTTTTTTTTACAATCTAATACAACATTTTTGATAATTTAATACAAAATTTAACAACCTATTACAATTTTTTTGACAATGTAATATAATTTGGTTGTACAGTACAATACAAATGTTTGGACTGTTCGTATATTGCTACTTTAGTTAAAGGATCAAATTGTAATTAATACATTTAGTTGAATTTCCCAAAACCAATCCTCATGTTATAGCAAACCCAGTAGGACGTATCATTGGAAACGACTGAGGACCAGAATTCATATGACATGGTTGAAGACCAAAGTGTAATTACAAAACCAATCAGTTTATACAACTCTTGGGTTACATACACATATATATAGATAGATCTGGTCGCTGTCGTGATTGGCTCCGGATCTGGCCGGAGCAGCCAATAATTATATATATACATATAATATCTCTGTGTGTGTATATATATATAGAGAGAGAAAGACATGTGCAGAGCGGGGATCGTCTTCTCCGGCCAAACTCTGGCTAAAAAGTTGTTACGGAGTTTGTCGGAGCGGTGGTATTGGAGTGTTTTGGGAGCTAATTTCTATTAGAGAGAGTGCATTTTGGGTTAATAACACAAAATAATTTGAATCCTTTTTAGTTTTTATAATTAGGGTACCAAAATCAAATTAATTTTTTTGAACAAGCTACCTTATGCTAATAAGAAACACAAACGATACTAAAATCTAATAATTCTATTAAAAAGTTACCGGATTCAATTAATTTAAGTAGCTTCTTAACCGGTTAAGTCAACAGGATTTTAAATTAAGATAAATTGAGTTTGTTAAGTTTTTGTTACATATATCTCCAAAGGTATCACTCGTAAAATCACCACTCATTCATTGAGAAGTCAGTTTACACGTTTTTCAAAAGATAGAGAAGAGAGAATCATGTTTTGGTGCACAAAAACATCGATTTCCATCGTTGTATTGTAAATTCGACATTTGTACTTTCAATATAGCGACGTTTTTCTATTCTCTACTGTTTTACATGAATGTTTGGATCCGTTTACATTAATTTAAACGTTAAACTTGTTGCCGATTGCATGTTAATTGAAAGACGAAGTAATTTTGACCACTAAAATAACATTAATAGTGTAATTAATTTTTCACCCATATAAACTTGGGGAATCGAGCTGTTGGATTGTTAGTTTAATTTACATAATCAACCAAAATCGACAAAAATGACATTTAGGCTTAAAACCACTGCTTCCTCGGAATCGATTTTGGTTACCTACTTATTTACTGAAAATGCAGTAGTGCCCCTGCGACGCCTCTTGAACCAGGATTGGCCCAGGTCTTACTTTATTCGTATTTAGGCTGATTTGAACCTTTTTAATTTATTATTTCTACAAATTGGTCCGTCTTCGGGTTCTTTTTTCATCTAAATCTTGTTTCTCCATCAAATATAAATTCTTACCTGCAAAAACGCAAACAATAGCAATTTATTCGGAAAAACACATATTTAAGTAAATAATTAACTCTAAACTCGCCTAATTATGCTCAAATTACCAGAAAAAAACATATCATTTCATGGTCTAATACACTTTAAAATAAAACTGCAAAAAATAAGACCATTTTATACGCAATGCCTTTCGTCCTTAACCTTCTTTCGATCCTCAGCTCTATGCGCCGCCTTGTCGTTCCACCTATAGAATGCAAAAAATAAAAGAGGGAGACAATTGATACGATGGAAAAAGTATATCAACTAGATTCATATTACCGTCTCCAATGAGATGGCCAATCTCCAAACGAGAAGGCAAATGTGTCTCTCGTGCTAAAGCGAAAAGTTTATCGCGAATAAGGTTATGTTTTCGAATAAGCCTCCCCCTTAACGAAAAAGAGTCATGATCACCACGAACATTAGAAATATGCTGCTTACAAGTAAGACAAATATAAGAAGACGAGAAGCACACCTGTAAGCCGCGAAGGCATGAAAGTCCTCTAAATATGCGATGGTAAGGTGACTTCTAGCTACCACTACGAGTAGAACGAACATTAACGAGAGTTTTAAAATGATTATTCCCTTGAGCTACAAGCAACTCACGTTGGGCCAAACATCATTTCCCAGTCAACCATTTTTGGGGTTTAGCTATTTTTCGCAGTTGATTAATGGACACATACTCAAATTCACTTGACGAAGAGTTCTACTCGAACACTAACCCAACAGCCTGCCCAACAAATCAACATCAGTCCCACCCCATCTACTTTGTAATTCTTCATACTGAACTATTGAAGCAATACCGGCTCGATAACCTGCTAGCTTAGCAATCGGTATACCTAAACCTCCGAGTTTTACAGGAAGATTCATAAGAACTCTCTGATTATTAGTGAACCTTGCATTACAATTATGCTTTAAATTCCCGTCTATAATAGCATCAAAGCTATATATAGCTCCTTTAATCCAAGACGGAATATTAGAACGCAAAACATAACAAATCTTAGGCAAGAAGTCCGAAGCAAAAGAAGTTTTCTCAGCGGGGGTCTTTAAGAAGTGCCCTCATAGACAAAGTTTCAGCGATTTTATCAACTCTCCTATAAACGAGAATATCAACCCACTCGCCCGGATAGTGTTGCCCAAACACAAAGTACACTGATCAGAACAGAAATGAACACACTCCGGAAGGCTTAACTCCCAATAGGCCACTATGTTTTACACTTACACGCATTGACGTACATGCCAAATTCAGGATCTTCATCCAGGATAATACTAAAAGCACGTTAAATGTCATCCTTACATCGTAGCTGAATTCATTCATTCAGATACTAACCATTAACGATGGAAATTTGGACAGATTTTACTGATTTTTGCTAAAATTGGATGAATGGCGATCACAAAAAATAAATGGCCCAATGGATCACTTTACTGGACACCACACTCACTACGAAACACTAAATCCCTAGATAAAAAAAAAAGGGGCTCTCTACATAGCAAAATTCAACCCATCTGGCAATGCCGGACAAAAAAGAACGAACAACCTAAAAAAATATTTGGCGCGATACGAGATTGGAAGCGATACGAAGATCAATTTTGAGAAAACCAAAGTTCACCTCCTCGATAAGAGAAACATACCGGTTAAATGCATGAACAAGATTTTCAACACCAGTTTTAATTCCAACACCGATTTAAAAAGGAGCTAACAAATTAACCGATGAGTCTTGAAAGCCGACATGACAATTTTACTAGAAAGACTACATTGATTGATAGAAATCCTTAGAGATGTGTCTCCTATATTGATGAAGCAATCGAAGGTAGTTATATAAAGTTACAAAGAGTGGGGAGTAAATCATAAGCAAAGGTAGCAATAAAGGAACATCAACGTCAAAGGTTTTTGTCTCTCCCTCTCTAAGAACTCGTCTGGATTTAATTATTTAGAGGTGCAAATGAAGAAGACGAAGAGCATAGTATATCTATAAGTCAACTAGTTCCATTTTAATTCAAGGGATTTAGATATTTGCTTATTTGTATATAAATCCAGCTAGTTACATTAGTTTCGGTATTAATCATTAGATTGATATTTTTGTTATAATAAGTTCCGGGTACTAATTTAAACTCACTATAAATAAAACTTGTCGATAATCATCACTTTTAATTAAAAAAAATTGGATGACCCAAGGATGCCACCAAACACCATAAACAAGTGGGATTAATGAAAGTGATATTTTATACCGATATTTTTCCCACCATCATAACCAAACCATTTCAACTGGGACCGGCGGTCATTTCATAGAATAAATTTGATTCATAGAATAAATTTGATCTATCTTTATTCTGTATCAATAAACAAATAACTCTAAGATAAATATACTCATTTCTATGCCCATCCTTTTCCTAAAGTTTGGGAATACACTTACGATTTTGAGATATAACAGGAACGGTCTAGGCCCAAATACATTGAGGCTTAGGGGGCCTGGGACAGAGACTAGGCTGAAAAGTTTTTGTTTTTTTTTGGATAATTGTTTAAATATTGGACAATAAAAGCACCGAGTCGCCCCCTGAATATCAACCACAGCTTAGCATCATCCACTCCATTAAATAAGGGGAATTAATATAAAAATGCTTTACACATATTATATCAATAAAAAAAATACACTCAAAAGTTAAATTATCAAAAATATATTTTCAATTAATAATTAATAAAAAACAAACATATTTTCAATCTATTTTTTCTCTCTCTACTCATTTCACTCTCTCTCCAATGTCTCTCTCCTTCTTCTCGCTCCCTCCTTCACTCTCCCCTCCTCCTTCTCCCCCTCTGATCTCTCATACTTTTTCTGTCTTTATGATCTCTCCCCCTCCTTCCTCTCTCTATCCGATCCTTTTCTCTTCCTTCCCCCCTCTCTCCGATCTCTCTATTCGGTAGAGATTAAAACGGAGACATCCGTCAGAGTGGGCAACGAGGATATAGAGCGAGATCGAAAACTCGAGATTGATGTCGACGGAGATGCGGTCGTCGAAGGAAAGACCCACGACGACGACGTGTTAGTTTGAGATTGGAGGACGGGTAAGAGTTGTATTTGTTAACTAGTGTATGAATTCCGGGAATTAAGATTATGAAGTTAAAAATTATGAATATGAATTATGTAATTAAGTATATAAATTCTGTAAATTGGGGTATGAGCTTTAAAAATAAGGATGAATTCTATGAATCAGGATATAAACGAACTTTGAGATAAGAGTATAAACTTTTGAAATAATTATATAAAAATATACATATTAGGGTATGAACTTTTGAAATAAGGGTATTAGCTTTTGGAATAAGAGTATGAAATATACAAATTAGGGTATATACTTTTGAAATAAGGGTATTAAATATACAAATTAGGGTATTAAGTTTTGAGTATGTTTTTATTAATTAAATTTTTATGGTATATTTTTGTTAATTTAATTTTAAAAATAGTTTGTTTTGTTAATTTATCCTTAAATCAAATCTAGTATCCTAAATTACTTGTTTCACATTCACAAAGGTACAAAACAAAAAGAAAACTTTCGTTAGTGATGAGCTAGCATTATACTGTTAGTACTTATGCTAAGCCTATGTTAGGGGGTGAAGTTTTTTATCGATTTGTGCCAACCGACCTATTTTCAAATCAAACCAAATAAATTGGTATCGAAAGTTTGGTATATCGACTTTTCGGTACGGTACAACCGAACCAAACTTTAAAAGTCGGGTCGGTTTCGGTATCCATTTCGTATGTTTGGTACAATACCGAACCAAACTTTAAAAGTCGGTTCGATTTCGGTATCCATTTCGTATGTTTGGTACAATACCGAACCAAACATTAAAATTATAAAATATATAGAAATTTACACATGGTTATAACTTACAATAAATTGTATTATAGTTTAGTTTAATTTTTTTTACGACTTATTTTCCTATTTACGAAGTCAAATACAATAATTTCGTCTTTCTCTATTTTCTTGTCTAATGTTTCGGTATAAAACGGAAAACCGAACCGTACCAACCGAAAAAGTCGGTATACCGACTTTTTCGGTTCGGTTATGGTATAATTTTTTTCAAATGAAACAAGTTCGGTTCGGTATTGATATATGGTCAAAAAAGTCGGTATCATACCAAAAGCACCTCTATTGTTGTATATTATATTAATGTTACAGAAGATCGTAATACTTCTAATTTTAGAGCATTCACACCTGAATTTGTAAAATGAGCATCTATTTTAAAGATTTAGTTCACTTTTATATATTTACAGATTTTGTAAAACACATGTCTCCGCAACAGATCATCTAAGATACAGTTTCGATTTCCAAATTTTCTCTCCAGCAGATTATCTAAAATACATATTTTGTAAATAAAAAATTGCAAACAAGTTCAATATTGAATTGACTTAAAACTACTAAACTATTTTTGGAAAAATTAAATTGATTAAAAAACATAACTTTCTATACATGTACTTGTCTTTGCATATAAACGATCAATATTCAACAAGCAAAGACTAAATATTACTAATTAACAAATAACAACTTATGATTTAACAACCTATTCTCACGACACACAAATTATATCAATACATAACCTGCATACCTTTGGAAAAATATTTTTAAAATAATAATTCACTTTAATACTAATAATTTGAATAATGTTGTGATACATTGTATGTGGTTGTCCATATTCATGTATCGGTTACATACATTGTGTATAACCTTTAAGTTTAATACTTATGGCTTTCCAGATTCCCGCATATACATGTATTTTGTTCCACCCCTCCACTATATAAAGGGGTAGAAGTCTTCATATTTTAACACATATTCATACTTGAATAAGACGACTTTACTCTCTCTCCATATATATCTTGCTATGTCGATACTTTGCTAATAGTTGCCACACAACACGTTATCGGCACTTTGCTTAACGACGGAATAAAGAAATAGCTAGATAGTTTCATTAGAAGTGAGTATACGGATCTATTTCTTCCTCGATGAGTTAGGAAGATTGTTTGTTGGGTTGTTAGATCACATATCGATCATCTTTTCGCATTTCCGAATTAAGGTACATAATTTCTACTTGTAATAAAACGTAGAAATTGCATGATTAATCAAGAATAGAACCGGAAATCTCATGTTTGAGATTTATATCACATGATGAATGTTTTTTTTTTTTTATGAAAAATTGCTATTGGAACCCATGTATGTCACTTATAAAACGAGGTATAACTTGTATAGTTAGACATAATAAACTGTCGGACCTAAACTGTCACTTTTAGAACATTGGAGGACTAATCTGTAACTAACTGAAACATTAGGGTCTCTCTGTAAAGCTCCTGAAACTATAGGACCAGAGCTATAATTACCCTTAAAATGCATATAGTTTCCTGTATTTACACTCGTAGTCCCTGTAGTTACTCCTTATACACAGAATAGTATATATGTCCGAGTTTACCCAATGTTTTAGTCCGAAAATACTTATTTACATGCAAATGATCTAAGATTTAATTGCTACAACTTCTAAAATTTGTAGAAATCTTATAGAAAATACCTATTGCATGATAACATTAATTTCTTGTGTGTCATTAACTAATTTAGCCTCTTCGCATGCCACCATTTATTGCCTATAAATTGATATAACCTATGCGATGTATTGATTACCCATAGAAAATGTCAAAGGTCACACTTTAGTGTTGGATTAAATAATAACTCATGTGGTTTAATATTGCTACTCCATGTTAGGACTAGTTTACATGAGTATGGCATGACTTTATATTACGATATTGTTGAATGCTATTTTATCTTGTCACATAAAAGCTCATAGACATTTATATGTTACGTGAGCTTATAAATTGCCTCAAATTTGAGCATTTTACAAGGTATCTCTTTTGAGTAGAAATTTTCCTCAAGCTTAAACTTTTAGATATAGCTTTTGAGTTGAAAATTTGCGAAATCCGGTATATGTATTCACATTTAAGTTGGAATAATTATGAATCTTTCCCAAATAGGCTGACCTATTTGGATACGATGTCTAGGAAAGATAAAGGCGGAAGTCGCTCTCCTAATGAGGTCGGTTTTTAAGTGGCATTCGTGCCAACCCCCTCACCGTCTTTCCTGGTCGTGTTCAAGTAGAGCTACCGAAAGGGGTTGAGTAAATAATAAGTTCTCCGAGTGTGTTTATATAGGTGTATTTTTCACCGAATTGGTGTCTCAATATCGACCTGTCGTTCGATCAATGAGAACCTATTCACAAAAGCAAAACTTGTGTTTTTCGAACCTGCCGTTTCGAAACAAAGTTTCTGCTTATGAAAACCATAATAGACATATAAAATTGTCGTTTTATATGATAATTAATCCAGAACTCTCAACACATGTTGGATGCCATCTATGATGAGGAAAATTGCAAAACATACTTGCGAAATGATTGTTTAGACGATGATGTTATTTCATCACCACAGTTCGTCACCCTGATGTGTGCAAATGTGATACCATATTTTTTTTGGATACCATCTTTAATGAGTAAAACACGAGCTTGTTGTTACTCATAAGATGACGGCTAAGGCGTTGATTTTATTCCGCCACCACATTTGAGACGTGATGACGTCTATGTTGAACAAATGTCTGAAATTGACATATTGGAGCAATCCTTCACCAAAATACTAGCTTGGAAATTGTATTCCTTAAGCAGTATCGTGAATTTATATTCACCATGTTCCTTTATCACCCATCTGTTATTGGATAAAAAAATTACCCCGGTGAGTAGTTTTAATCCTATTGGGTCAATGGTGAATTATTTGCTTGATATTAATGCTCCTCGTGTACATTTTTTTTCCACGAATCGAGAACCGAGACAAGTGTTATTTGTCTCGAACTGTCACGATCCCGATGAATCGTCTAGCCAAGCAAGATTTTAGACAATCGTCAAAATCGAAACCTGTGGCTCCAAGACAGTAATTGAAAGGAATAATATGGCCCGTTGTCACAAAGCAAGAGATAATGCTCAAGGAGCCAACTCTATGCTATAAAGACAAAGGTCATGCACGGTTACTCCTTAAATAGTTCACAACTATTATAAAGGTGGAAAAACCGATGCTAATGTGGTTAAATCTAACTGAAAGGAAACTCTTGAGACCCCGGTTTTGTGGCTCAAATGAGTTTGGTACCTTTCTTTATTAATTTTTGAGCCGGTTTGTCGCTCATCTGGATTATGTTTTTCCATTTGGATTACGATTATGCCATTTGGACCATACTTTTGGATTATGGTTTGCTTGTTTACAAAATTTCTCGAAATAATTTAAAGTGTTTTCAGCAAATTCCTTTGACAAATGTGACCAAACTTTAAATTATCAAATTTTAGGCAATACTTGTGGGGTAGTTGATTTTTTTTGGAAATAGTGGGTAACAGTGTACCACATAATTTCACCAACTATTTGCCTAAAAGAATACTCAGTGACAACGATTCTGGACCTGTCGTTCCAAATTAAAATATTTGGTAAAACCAAATTGATTTATAAAATGAGGTCTTATACTCATGTAGGTCCTGCCGTACCTTGTTGAGTTATAAAATATTCGAGAAAACCAGTGTTATCTGGTAATAGCTCATGAAAAAAATGAAATTTCTTTACATAGCCTCCACTCAATACGACCAAAAGCGTATTTTAGAGGAGTTGAAATGTCCTTCAAGTGGTTTCTACCATAATTTTTAAAAGCATTTAAAGTTAACTTATCATTTCGCCTGTCGTCGAAATGATAAATGATTTAGATGCTAATACATGATTGTCTATACTATCATTCGCCTGTCGTCGATTGATTAGAGCATTTTGATATTCTGGCATTGACCGAATGAGATATTCTCGAGTCAAAAGACGATGCTTGATTTATAATCGCATCGCATTTGGATTCTCTCTAAGAATATATTTCGCGATTAATCCGAAATTCATGCCATTAATGCTCACTTTGAAAGACTGGTATGTGTAAAGATCACGAAATGAACTCGTAGAATTCTTGTAAAGAATTGAAGGAGTTATTGTGGACTTATCCAACCATAAGACGGACCATAAATATAAATGGTTATGGTTGATGCATCGACAATATGGTCATATTTTAATGTTGTCCACATAAATGTAGCACTTTCCAAACTTTTAGCCTTATCATTAAGTTGATGGCTCATGATCCGGATTTTCCTGAAAAGTCTAGTCGACTTGATAATTCCGAAGAGTAAGAATCGAAATTTCGATTTGAATTACTTGAGTTTGGAAATTGAAATTGAACAAACTGTTGATTATGTTCAGACCCAAATGGACTCACGGAAAGTTTGATGATGCGACTGCAAATGGTTGCACACACTTCTTGGTCTTGCGCACCAAGATTTATATTTCCGTGTGGGGTCATGCTATTTTGCTGCATTGGTCCGTCTGAGGCTCATAGTCACTCAAAACACTAAATGCGCACCAGTTGGTTACTGGTTATGAGCCAGACGCTTCATATGAACACGTGTTTGAGTGGTTAATATTTTGATTGAGCCGCTATAGCATTCAAAATATGGACCTCTGAAGGGGACATAAGTCGATTATGAATCTCCTGCCTATCATTTGATAGAGTAACCTTGGCAAGCGATCTCTTTACCGCATGATATGCGACAGTGACATCGCTAAGACTGTTCTCCCCGTCATTAGGGGGAGATTTGCACGTTACCGTTGATAAGAAATGACGTGAAGTAACGTGGCATAACCCACTCAGTCTTAGCTTGATCCCAAAATTACACTTAGTGATAAGTAAGTGCATAGACCCCCTCAAGTCTAACTAAATGTCAAACGCATTTAATGACTTTATGAGATGTCACGAGATCATTTATACCTGCTACAAAATGCTTGCAAGGATAGACGTACTTGTTGGACGCCGTGTTCCAGTCGTAACACGTTGCATTGGCCGAACCCGCCAAGCAAAGGACGCTGCCGTCGGCCGTCAGTCTATCATCCTTCCCAAGATACGAGGAAGTTGACCAGTTCTTAATTCATTCAACCCCAGAGGTGGTGAACTAAAACTCGTTTGTCGCACGAGATTATAAAGGAGTAAGGAGATGTGTGATTTCCTCCTCATTCTAAGAAACTCGAAATATCTGTCGATTATGATATCTTAGACGATATTGAAGCGACATGAGAATGTCATTGGTTACTTGTTCATATATTCAGTGACGACTGATAATATGAGCAAATTATGACAGAGAACCATGTACCGTTGCCTGAAGTCAACGTAGAATAGACTGGACTAATGGAAACTTGCAATCCAAGTAGACTCCTTAGCGAAAGTGTGTTCGGACCTGTAGCTCCAACACCACCAATGCTAAACGAGTTGTCATTTATGAGGACAACACCATTGTTATTGATCAAGTGAAACATGGTTACATCAAAGGTGACGCCACTAAGCATATCTCGTCAAAGTTATTCTTTATACATGAACAACAAACTCTTCAAAGTATTGAAGTGAAGCATACTGGATCCGAGAACAATCATCCAGACTTGTTTACCAAGTCACTGTCAAAATATTCATTCCCAAAACATGTTAGAGCGATCGGACTTAGGAAGCTCTCCGAGCTTTCCTAAACGACATGTTTCCATGCACCCTGTTGTGTGCAAGTGAGGGGGAGCATCCTGACGTATGCTTATCACCCTGTTGTGTGTATCCTCAAGTATGCTTAGCACCCTGTTGCATGCAAGTGAGAAAGAGCATCCTGACGTATGATTAGTTCTCACTAGTTATTATTTTCGCATCCAGTTGTGTGCATGTGAGGGGGAGCATGAATGGTTGCATGTGTACTCTTTTTGTCCTTAGTTCAAGGGTTTGTCCCACTGGATTTACCTTGACAAGGTTTTTAGCGAAACACATTTCTAATCCCGTTCTCACTTATGATTGCCGAAATCAGGGAGAGTATCCAATTGTATACTTCTTACCATCATGCACTCTTTTGTCCTTCGATTAGAGTTTTGTCCCACAGGGTTTTCTCTAACAAGGTTTTAATGAGACACACCATGTATGGTTATTTCCCCCGCTACTACAGATAGTTGTGTACTCTTTTGTCATTCGACCAAGTTTTTTCCACTGGGTTTTCTTGGCAAGATTTTGATGAGGCACATATTTTCTAGTCAGTTCATTAACGCACTTGTATAGCGTTTCGGCCCACTCCATTCGGCAACACCATTTTGTCCTATCATCCGGTTTTTGTCCCACATCGGGTTTTCCGGGCTTGAGGTTTTATGTGTTGGTAATAGCGAATGCGACTCAACAATTCATCAGAGTCTATGAAGACGAGAAAGCTTGCAGTATGTTTGGACACCCAAGGGGGAGTGTTGTGATACATTGCATGTGGTTGTCCATATTCATGCATCGGTTACATACATTGTGTATAACTTTCCGCATATACATGTATCTTGTTTCACCCCTCCACTATATAAAGGGGTAGAAATCTTCATAGTTTAACACATATTCATACTTGAATAAGACGACTTTACCCTCTCTCCATATATATCTTGCTATGTCGATACTTTGCTAATAGTTGCCACATAACAAATAAGAAAAATGTAAAATAATTTATTTTTTTGGGAATCCATGACAAAAAAATATAGAACTTAAATTAGCAATGATAAAAAAAAAGTTTTATCTTGTAGGCAAGAGAAAAAAATGTATCAAATATCTTATAATTGCATGGAGAAAGATGAAAATAAGAAAAATAAAGAAAAACAAAAAGACACCTTGAAAAGGGAATAGAAATGGGACGATGTAAGTTCTACAGTAACTTTGTACTATAGCAATTTACTGCTCAAATATTTGTAAAGTAGTTGAAGCCATACAAAAGTTGTTGTGTAGTTTTTTTTTTACAAAATTGCTAAATATAACAAAAATGTGTTATTTACAATGACAGCTAATACAATAGAGGTCCCCATAGTAATACTTTATATAAGAATAAACTGTCTATAAGAATAAAAATGCTCGATTCCAACTCGAGTCAGTTCAAAATAAGACTAACATCTATATTGTAATATTTCATGATTTTTTATAGTACCGCTTTAATAAATTTGCATTCATATAAAAATAAATTACATAAATGTGTAAAATTATATATATGTCGTTTTTTTTCTGTGATAGTTTGAGTGAGCGTGGTCAAACTTTCCGCCAACTTGAGCGTAATAATAATAAATCATATCATAACAGAAGAAGAATTTTTTGAGCCCCCTTCTAACAAAATAAGAGGAAAATCCAACTCAAATTCTGGCTGGCGTTGTAAGGGAAACAACAAAAGAGGCGACAATCAAGAGGGCAATAAGCAGCACAATGAAGTGAATGTTGTGGCCCCCACGCTTGTGGAATGGAAAGGCACCCCCCTCAACAACAGTAACCGCAGCAACATAGAAACGACAATCAGAGGTAAAAAGAAAAGCAGGTGCTATACAACTATGAAGGTCAAGGAGAGCGATTTAAATACATGTAAAATTATACCTATTATTTATACATGTAAAAAAAAGTTTTAGATAAACTTTTAGATAACTTTTCACCTTTCTAAATACATGTATTTAATTTTTCAAATACGTATGTATTTAGTTAAATTTTCTTAAATGAATGAATATGTTAGTTTCATGACTTTTCAACTATTTTGAATTTATGTGTTTGACTTGTTACATAGATACATGTATTTGTCTTTTAAATATTTATGTTAATTAATTAAATTAGGTACACATATAACTATTGTTATCCGTAACATTTATTTGAAAATATTTACTTAGTGCTCTTACCAACCAAGCCGTCAATAGTGGTCCAGATAAATGTCACCAAAAGAAACCCACCGGCCTCTATTATTTTTGAGATTTATTATAACCTTGAGATATTTCTCAAAATTTAAAACAATCTTTGCTTATGGTGACAATACGAAGACACCAAGTACGGTGACAAGTCACAATAACTTCCTCTTCAGTTTATGTTTATAAAGTACCCTACCTCATAAGGGCCTTGGTGACACTAGCTTGATGAATTTCAAAATTATTTTTAATTATTGTATAGTATATAACTCTATTTTTTAAGATAATCTCTTCAAAGCTTTATAACTCGATTCAAGCCCCCTAACAAAAAATATTTGAAAAATGCTTATGCTAAAAAGGATACGTTTTAGTAAAGCTTTAGCAAACTAACTTACCGCCTACTTTATTTATTTATTTATGAACCGGAAAAAAAACATACATACGTTTTCAAATCTTAAAACACGGTAAGTAATGAAATATGTAAAACTATTTAAGCTGTAAACAGAAATATATGTGCAGAAACTCTAAGCTTATACAGAGCAACAGCATTCTTGCACCAAATTATTTGCCTTGTTAAAATCAATCAATCCATAATCTAAGTAAACCAATTTTTTTTCCGGTAAGTTAACCAAAAATCTAAACAAAGATATTGGAGATGTAGGGACATGCCTTCATTCTAGAAGAACAATTATTTAGTAGGGCATCTTTCGACAAGGTTTTTTGAAAATTACAAGTAATCTTAGTTTCATCATTTCATATATGAATTTATCATGCTACTAGATCACGTAACGATACATAATAGCATGACTGATTGTTTCCTTAGCATGTATTTTCACTCATTTGGCACTTTGTTTACCATGAAATTAGCATAATCTTTGTAAGATGCAAGCATATGAATGAAAGAGAAACAAAGCGACAAAGCCCTTTCCGGTTACCATAAATATTTTATCAGACTGTTTACGCCTAAATAATTCAGCATAAATTCTATATTTTTAACAATATTTTTACTTTTAACTAAATAAGATTACAGACAGGGTATTTACAAGTTGCTTTTTAAAGATAAAAAAAAAAAAACCCTCAAATTATATACTACTTCTCGAACTTCTAAGGTTATCTTCCACTAACCGGCCTTATTGCACGCCTGTTGAAAACAGTTCATTCCTTTTCCTCTTTACCTTTTAAGAAAAATCTTCTCACGTCCCCTTTATCTCCTATACTACTATATAATTTTCTTCTACATACATTATTTTACTAAAGGTAAATTAATGTATAATTCCACTTGAACCACTTTACAGTATAATTCCATATATCCACTTGAAGTCTTGAACCACTTTATATACTCTATATATCCACTCACATTCTCCACTTCATAAACTCCAATTATCAATCTCCTCCCCTCTATCTTCTCTTTAAATTTCACTTCTTCATTTTCTATAGAATGAAGTTTGGAAATTGTATAGTCCTAAGCAAACCCAAAACAAAGCCAAGAGCTAAAAAGGCTACAAAACTTGGCAAAATTGTGCAGATTGTGGAAATGAATGGGGAAATCATAGAGCTAAATACACCAATAACCGTGGGGAAATTTCTAGAAAAAAATTCAGGATTTAACTTATCAATTTTATCAAAGTCTCCCCAGTATCTACCTCCATCTTATGAACTGAAAAAAGGACACACTTACTATCTAGTTCCAAAGGTAGAAAAAACACAGAATTTGAAGAGGATTAAAGTGGTTATTACAAAGCAACAGCTACAAGAGCTATTGGCTAAACAAGGATCGGTTGAAGAAATTCTGCTTGGTTTGAAGGTGAAAAGCTTTTGCTCTGTAAATAATGATTCTCATTCGACATATTTGAAAACGAATGCTAAGCTCGAATCTATTCCCGAGGAAATTGAATGATTATTGATGTTAGTAATTTCTTTTTTTGAAAGGTGTGTTAGTAATTTCTTAGTTAAGAAGATATATGATATGTCACTTGAAGGTGTTTCTGTAATTCTTTTTTTTTGCTACAAGTTTTAAAAAGAAAAACAGATATACCCTGAAATATATGATGCACTATATGTTCAATATAATGACTTATTTTAGTTTTTAATTAGAGTTCATCATCTTTCTTTGTTCTTAAATAAGGATTGCTTGGTGCTTTTAAAAGAATTGGTTCGCCGTACCAATTTTTTTGTTGAACTTGAAGCAAAGATGTTCTGTAGTTTTTCCTTTTAAAAGACTTGTTTGGTGCTTTTAAAAGAATTGGTTCGCCGTACCAATTTTTTTTAGTTTTTAGAGTCCAAACTCGGAAACGGAAAGGACTCCGCATGTAAGCTTGTCAGCCAAATATATTGCACGTTATAAGAAGAAACCAGATGTTTTGCTGTTTATAATAAACCAAATAAGCAGAGCTTAAAATTTGAAGCCGGACTTGTAAGTATATTACTATCTATTTATGGAGTATGTTTTGTTGGTTTCGGTGCACGAAATAGCAATTAAACAATAATAAATGACTAAAAAGAAATAAGCAAAAACCAGTGTAATCTTTATTAATTCAGAATCGAAACTGAAATACATATTACAACATATATAGACTGAATAGTAATTAAAACAAACGTTAGTCATAATCTGATAAACTGAATTGTAATAAATAGAAACTGCCGGACTGGAAAATATAAACTTAATAGCCTGACTGTTCTGTTTGAAATTTAAATTACATGACTGAATTGAAACTATTCTAATTACAGAATTAAATAACATAATTGAAATTACATAATAGAAACAATACTTTAAAGAAATTACAGAAAACTAAAGATAAAATATAAATATTACAGCTAAATACAGCAAATTAAAATACTGAAATAAAATTACAGAATTGAAATTGCTGAAATATAAATGAAATAAAAGGACAGAATAAAATAGACGAGGCGACTGTTTAACAGTCTGCCCTTAACCGATATTCGCTCAATCACCTTATTGTTCCTGGTTGCGTTGGCGCTTCGATCCCAAGGAACGTCTCGGATGACTTGTCGGAAACTAGCGACGAGTCAAGGTCGAGCCGTTGGTGGGTGGTTATCTCTCTTTCTAATATGCTATGGAAAAAAAATACAGAATGCAGTATTGTAAAAGTGTGTTTAGAGAGTGGGACAGAGCTGGCTACTTATAGGCTGAGCTGAAATCTCAACCATTATGGTCACTTAATTCAGTATTCGAAACTGCTGAATTAATGATGCAATTATTCTCATCAGTTACAAGCTTGCTGTAATTTTTGGAACTGTTTTGTTATTATCCAAAACTCTTAGACTTTCTTGTAAAGTTCCCAAGTCCCAAGTCCGCGACCCGAGACTGAGCGAGCGAGCGCGTGTGTGGTGCACTCGCTTACAGACACATATAGGGCTATACATTATTACCACTCTCTAGTGGTGAATATGTATATAAACTATTCAAAATAGTTTTTCCTCTTTGATGTGGGATAAAAATTTGGGTAGCTTCTCCATCCATTTATTTTCCCACTTCCTCTTTCCAAATTCCAGATTTCGTCTCTCAATTGTCCAACTTCGGAGCCAATTTCCATTCACACTCATTCACCGAATATGTCATGTGATATACTGTTTCGAACCTTGTCACACAAGCTACTCAAAATATCTGAGTACGGAGTCTAAACTTTAGATTCTTCGTATGGAATTTGACCAAACTTTTGGACTCGTGACCAATTCGGAAAACACCATAAAACATGGTTTTTTATGTTCAATATAAATGCTACAACCTAGAGATACGTTTTAACACATAACTTGAGCCATGAGAAAAGATGATGAACCAAGGACTTGAGTATTGAACTTGAGAGTTGAGTAATTTCTCTCCTTTACCTATTGTATTTCTAGATTTTTTGATGGAATCTCAAATGTATGAATTTGACCCTTTATATATATATAGAGATATGGAGAAAACTCAACCTCATGAACAATCTTATGTCAAAACTTAAAAGGTTTTAACTCACAAATTAATTACCATTAAGTTATAAAAAACATATAACCAATGAAAGTTAATGGACGCAAGATTTGATGTGTTTGTAACTCTTGAGATAGTGGTGATTAATTCTAACGATCTCCCGCCTAGTCTATTGAACATTTTATAAGCAATTATAAATGTGTAATTAAATTAGGGAAATTTTGTGCATACACTTTTCTCAATTATTTATGCACTTTCTTTGTTGGCCCGTACGGTTAAATCTTAGAGAGGGTGAATAAGATTTTAGAAGTTTTTCGCAGAATTAAAACTTAAGCGCAACTAATCAACCCCACTAGCATGATAGCTACTTAAGCAACAATAATTATGCGATAACAAATAATGAATAAATTAAGCACGCGCACACTCACAAAATAAGTTGCGGAAAGTAAAGAATAAGGGAAGAGAAACTGACACCGCGATTTATAGAGGTTCAGCAAACCTGGCTATTTCTCCCACCGGAATTGTTTTACCGGGTATTATCACTATAATTTTCAACGCAAGATTACAACATCTCAACCCGATCTTCCTACTCTTGATTCAATTACAAGCATACACGTCTACGAGTTAATGACTCCCCCTCAATCTATGAGTATCCAGGTATTTAAGCTAAAACTTTTTACCAACACTTTGTCTTAAAAGCTTCTACCAAAGCATTCACTTACAATTGAGCTTATAATTTGCTCTTACAGATTTGAATCGAAAGTGTTACTCACTTATAATATTCTTTTGCTGTTTATAAGATTACAAATAAAAATAAACTCAATAAATATATATGGATCAAGTGAGAAAGATAAAGTATATGACTTTTTCTTGCTTGAATCTTGATTAAGCTTCAATAGAGGTTAGAGTTTGTGATTGGTTAGTTTGGAGATGATTTGGGCGTCTATTTATAGCCAAAATAGTCTATTGATCCATTAATGACCGTTTGGGATGGTTATAACTTTTGTTCAATGGTTAAAATCTTATATTTCAAAAAAAAAAAAAAACTGTTTTTGAAATCCGACAGTGGGTCGATCGATCGGCTCTATGTGGCAATCGATCGCCAAAGTGTTATGTAATTTTTGAACTGAGCCCGATCGATCGGGCAACTTGGTGTTTTCCGAATTTTACGTTTTTTTTCTTGAAACGCTTGTAATTTGCTCGTTCGGGCTTCAAATCGACTTCCGTTCGAACCCTTGGCTTCGTTATTAATGCTCTATCATGTTAAGTCCTTAAATATATATTTTATCTTTTTTAAAAAGATCAATTATTATATTATCGAATAGAAAATTTGTAAAATCATTAAATTATAATCACACTTATAATCAAAATAAATTATTGAACTCACTGTTCAACATTCTTGATTTTGTTTATGTACTTTTTCTGAATGTGTATGCACTTTTTAAAATGTTTATAAAAATTCTCGATTTCTATGCACTTATTTAGTATTATGTATGCACTTTCTTGATTTTGTGTATGCACTTTTATAAATGTGTTTGCACTTTTTCTGAATGTGTATGCACTTTTTAAAGATGTGTATGCAAAATTCTCGATGTGTATGCACTTATTTAGTATTATGTATGCAATTTGCTCGATTTTATTTGAACTTTCCTCAATTGTGTATGCACTTTTATTGATTGTGTCGGGATCTCTACTTTACAGAAACAATATTATTTTTGGTGCCATTATTTCTACTTCTGCAGCTATTGATTTGCACTTTTGCATACAAAATACAGAAAAATGCATATACAATGCGGAAAAATGCATATATAAATACAGAAAAGTGCATAGACAATGCAGAGATTTGCATACACAATAAAAAAAAAGTGCAAACACAATCAAGAAAAGTGCATATACAATCCATAAAGTGCATACACAATCGAAAAAAGTGCATACATAATTGATAAAAGTGCATACATAATACTAAATAAGTGTATACACATCGACAATTTTGTATACACATAAAAAAAGTGCATACACATCTATAAAAGTGTATACACAAAATCAAGAAAGTGTATACACAATCCATAAATTGCATATAAAATCGAGTAAAGTGCATACATAATATTAAAGAAGTGCATACATGATTAGACCATGAAATGATAATTTTCGGGTGTTAATTTGGTACTTATTAGTGTAGTTTTGTTGACATTTAGGCTTGTTTAAGCCATTTTTCGTGTTTTTCTGTATTTTTCCGGTTTATTTGCATTTGTTTGTATTTTTGTAGGAAAAAAATATGGATTTAGCACAAAAACAAGATAATCACGCAAGAAGAAGATTTCAGAAGACAAATGACCCCAAAAGAAATCCACGAAAGTTGCAAAACGAAATCAAATCAAGTAGAGCAAAGAATGACCTAGAAGCCCGACTTGACCGGTCAGGTTGACCGGTCAGATTCAGTTAGAATTTAAACTTTGTATAACATAGGGTTTGTTAAGTCTTGATAAATACTCTCCTATTCCGAAAATAATCAGAACACGACTCATTATTATCAGTTTTATCATTAAAAATTCGATTTTAGAGAGAAAGAAGAGAGAAAACCTCAAAACTTGTGAATTTGTGTACGGATTCCTCGTTTTATTGTAAGATCACTAATTGTTCTTACTTTCTATGTTGTTTTTAGTATCTGTTTTGCTTTCTTGCATGTTTACTTACTGTTTACATGTTGTTTAGCATTAATCTAGTGTCTCTTGCATGAACTAATTTCAGTACCACTACTAATAAATGATGATAAAAGTGGGGACTTTAATATTTTTATACCCACTACTTGCACCCCATTTTGGTTTCGTGCCCTCCATTATAATTTTTTTTATTTAGTACTCTCTACTTGCAAAATCTCAAGGTTTTGTACCCTAACGTTAATTATTGGATGTAATGATGATGTGGTGGTGATAAAAAAGGCCAAAATTCTCCTCTATCTAACGGAAATGGACTATGTGGGGATAATGATGTCATCGACACATCATCATTTCATCCAAAAATTAAGAGTAGGGTATAAAGTGGTAAGATTGCCAAAGTAGAGAGTATTAAAAAGAAAAATATTATTAGTAGAAGACATATACTAAACCGAAATGAGCTGACGGTACATAAAAAAATACCCAATAAAAATGGGTTATTTATAGTCCGATCAGGATATGGAATCCATACAAAAAAAAATGCAACCCACCACATGTTTTGTACGGACGACTACCATACTTTATGTCAAATCGTACCATCCATACAAATGAAATCCAAATCTTATACCCTATTTTATACCCCATTCCGTCTTCACTTTATTTTTTAACTCATTTAAAAAAAAAAACTGTAATTACAATTAGACATGTATAAATGCATTACAATAATTTTTTCTTACGAAAAATCCAAATATGTTTTATTTTGGAATAAAAACAAGAACTAGTGTAAACTAAATATAAAATCCAAAAAATAATGTAACTTAACGATATGTTCCAATATTACGAAATCTATACGCTGTAAATGTTTATAAACATAAAAAAAAATCAAAATTTAAAAGAAAATAGTTAAAAGTGCATGAAATGGAAATACAAATTAGGGTATAAGATTTGTATTCATTCAAATGATGCAAACTAAATACATTTTTCGCTACATAAGTGAGCGGTGTATATATTATTTCAAAAAAAAAAAAAAGTGACGGGCGTATACTAATAAGGGTTTTATCTGCGAGAACACTACCTAACATGACAATTATTTTTACGATTTATACTGTACAGTATATGAATATAACTTGAAAGTACAAAGAATAATGAACCTGGTGCACTTTGTAATGATAACTTCAGAGCCATAGGATTGGGGGAGTTTTTTTTGAGGTGTAAAATCACTCAAATGAGACTTTAAATTACTTAAATGAGAACTTGGTTAAAAAGCAGATCCACGTTACATATTATTTGTATTTATTTTTTCAATTCATTCCACTCAATTTCATTACAAAATAAATAACTCTAACACCACTTCATTACACCTCATTACACTTCATTTATATACAAAATAAATAAATTTATCCACTCTATCACACTATTAATTAATACATTCCTCTGCTTTTTTTTCCACTCAAACTAAATACAAAATTAAAATATTTTATAATCATAATATTATATCAAGTTAACACTTTAAAGTAATTTATATTTTGCACTTTTTTATTTATTAATTTTGTTACTTCCGAGTAAATAATTAAATTGTCTTCAAAAACCATACACGTCATTATTTTCTTCCGTGATTTCAAATAATACGTCCGTGATTTTTTAAATTCCTATTTGATTTTATTTCAAATAGTACGTCCGTGATTTCAACTCCATTCCATTACAAAATAAATAACCCTAACACCAATTCATTCTACCTCCGAGTAAATATTTTAAAATATTATATCAAGTTAACACTTTCAAGTAATTTATATTTTGCACTTTTTTATTTATTAATTTTGTTACTTCCGAGTAAATAATTAAATTGTCTCCAAAAACCATACACGTCATTATTTTCTTCCGTGATTTCAAATAGTACGCCAGAAAACTGACCGATCGTTTTAGACAAACGACCGATCGTTTTCAGTCCAAAATGTTCCGGTGAGGTCTCTGAAAAACGACCGGTCGAAACAGCCAAAACGACGTTTTGGCTGTTTCGACCGATCGTTTTGGCTGTTTCGACCGGTCGTTTTTTCAGAGACCTCACTGGAACATTTTGGACTGAAAGCGATCGGTCGTTTGTCCAAAACGATCGGTCGTTTTTTCTGACGTACTATTTGAAATCACGGAAGAAAATAATGACGTGTATGGTTTTTGAAGACAATTTAATTATTTACTCGGAAGTAACAAAATTAATAAATAAAAAAGTGCAAAATATAAATTACTTGAAAGTGTTAACTTGATATAATATTTTAAAATATTTACTCGGAGCTAGAATGAATTGGTGTTAGGGTTATTTATTTTGTAATGGAATGGAGTTTAAATGACGGACGTACTATTTGAAATCAAATCAAATACGAATTTAAAAAATCACGGACGTACTATTTGAAATCACGGAAGAAAATAATGACGTGTATTGTTTTTGGAGACAATTTAATTATTTACTCGGAAGTAACAAAATTAATAAATAAAAAAATGCAAAATATAAATTACTTGAAAGTGTTAACTTGATATAATATTATGATTATAAAATATTTTAATTTTGTATTTAGTTTGAGTGGAAAAAAAAGCAGAGGAATGTATTAATTAATAGTGTGATAGAGTGGATAAATTTATTTATTTTGTATATAAATAAAGTGTAATGAGCTGTAATGAAGTGGTGTTAAAGTTATTTATTTTGTAATGAAATTGAGTGGAATGAATTGAAAAAATAAATAAAAATAAGATGTGACGTGGACCTGATTTTTAACCAGGTTCTCGTTTGAATAATTTGGAGTGTCGTTTGAGTTATTTGACACCTCATTTTTTGAGACTCCCCCCATAGGATACTTGTACAATTTAAGCATCTATCTCTCTCACTGTGCTAGACAATTTTTGACTACTTTTTATTTTTTGTACCTTTTTCTTTGCGGAATAGCTTTCTTTACAAATAGTGGCTTCAGTATGCTCATTATGTTGTGAACACAATTTAATTTTAACTCGAAATTATGGTAAGCAGTGCTTCCCATGAGTTTTATGTTGACATTTGAAATTTAATCCTACTAGTTTGTAATAAATTTATCCCTAACGCAACCTTGTAATATACTCTTTATAGTAAGTTGTACATAGCTAGAACTTGCATTTGCTTATAACTCATTCGTGCTTAGACTTTTAAATGGAGAAAAAGGGGTAAGCACAAATTTTTAAGGCATAATGCATGTGAATTTTGATTCTTGAAGATTAATTTCTACATCTGAAATTTAAAAGAATCGTAGAATCACCTGTGAAACTTGATAACAGACGGCTCCGAAATAATTTGTTCAGTTTCAATCCTGAAGAAGAAATAAGTTAATTAAAGCAAGTAGATCCCTGGAGTTCCATAATTTCAGGCGAAACAACTGCAATAACAAAAGTGAGAACAAAATCCTGAATTTTTTAGAAAACATCTAAAAATCAAGTTACATCCAAAAAGTGGCACAAGAAAACATTACAGATACTAAACAAAACCACTAATTTCTGTACCTTTTGTTAAAGACATACATATGCAAAGCAACCTCACACTCTCACCCCACCTTAGCTTTATGGGTTCTCGAGACACGTATTCTTTACTCTTTTATATACTTAATTTTGTGTTCAAAGACAAACAGGCCATCAGTCACTGCTAAAAAGAGAGAAGAACTTGCTTTATGGTAGAAAGAGTAAACAGCTGATACATTATATAGGCGTTAAATAAATGAATGTTGTAGCTGTGTTGTGGTCACATATCTATATCTAGCATTTCAAGGGTATCAGAACACCAACCTCACTGCAGGTTCTTTTTGTTATTTGGTCACTAAAATCTATGGGGAAAATGGGAGCTAGTTCGTGGTTGAGTGTGGTGAAGAAGGCCTTATCGCCCTCCAAAGGAAGTGAGCAAGGAGCGGAAGATCACAAGGTAACTGATTCCAGTTTTATTTACCAACTCAAAAGGCGAAATTACACCTCAGCTGCAAAATTCACCGAGTCAAGTTGTACACCATATTTATTTGCAGAAATACAAGCTAAACTTGGAAACCCTTTCCAGAAACTCTAAAACCACTGAAGTTAAAAACCAGAAAATGGTTGGAAAACAAAAAAAAATGAAGAAAAATTATCTGAAACATAAGCTTTTTGCTATTTTACAAATTCATGTAAGTGTGGGAATAGTAATGCGACAAAAGTACATAGCTTCCAGGTTCATAGTAACATAAGATCATAAAACTTCTCAGTTCACTAAACAGACTTCAAAATTTTAGACAGCCAAATATTTCCCATTGCTAAGGATAACAGTAGTACCATCTTATGTTAAAATTGTGTCATGTTTAAATATATAGAAACCTCATCTACAAAAAAATCTTGGAGGGTCTGTGCAGAAGAGAGGGAAAAAGAAATGGATATTCCGTAAGCCTTTACCTTATGAAAGGACAATTGAGCACAAAGAAGAAATAAACATAGCTAGCTCTCTTAATAGTATGACTACAACAACGAAGAGCAACGAGCGAGGGAAACTGAGACTAAAATTGCCGCGATTGGAGGAAGTGTCGGTTCCCGAGCAAAAAGAGGCAATGAAGGTGGCAATGGCGACCACAGATGCTGCTAAGCTGGCAGTTGCGACAACCCAGGACACTGTGGAATTAATAAAATTAATCACGCCTTCAATTATTGTTGCCGAAAATTATGCTGCGGTCTCCATCCAGGCTGCATTTAGAGGTTACCTGGTAAGGAGATATATATGTATTATGTATATAAATTTACATAACAATAACTCTAATTATATTATTATTATTTTGTACTAAAGGATCACGGTTACTTATTATCAATTATTCCTTTGAATTGGCTGATGAGTAGTTAGGGATGGTAGCTAAACCAGCATCTGTGTAAAGGAGGGTTCAAAGGGTGTGTGTTTAATTGTTTATGTGTGCTAAGTTCAGGATAAAAGCCGGTCCCCTGTACTAGATGGCCAAGGACACATTATTAGAATCCGTCCACATTCATATATTGCGCAACCAGAAATGCTAATGGTAATGTAGGGCTGAGGAATATCATCGTGGCGTGAATTAAAACATTTAGTAGTTACGACAGTATGAGAAAGTATTAATTTACACAAGTACTTTCTCCTGGAATTGATAAAGAAAGTTTATAATTTGTCAAAGTTTATGCACTATGATTCATGAATGGTATAATACTACTACTAAAAAGACCAAATTCTACAGAACATAAATATTTATGCCTAATAATGATTTTAAAACATATTTGGAACCCAAAGTCCAAATTTTGGTATGCTCTGAAATACATTAGTTAGGCAATTTACAACATGAGAAGAAGAAATGATATGTAAATAGCTGCTAGTATGTGCTTCTGTAATAAGATTGCAGTGTTCCACATCCCAAATCAAAGAGTACATACTTGACTCATCAATCTAATCTATTATCTTATAATCTTTGTTTGTAGGCAAAGAGGGCCCGAAAGGCGCTAAAAGGGGTGGTGCAATTGCAAGCTTTCATAAGGGCCTACAATGTTCGCAAACGAGCCAAAATGACTCTCCAATGTATGCAATCTCTTCAGTGGGTGCAAAACCAAGTTTGCGATCAGCGCAGGAGGCTAAGTCTTAGCCCTATCAAGCCTTTCTACCAACTAGCAGATATTAGAGCCAATGTGAGTAAGGGAAACACAACCTACATATTTATGTGGCTTGCATTTATAAAATTATAAGTCATTACAGAACAAAATAACCACTGAAGGTGTAATTCTCCCGCGGTTAAGATTCCATTAACTTCTAAATTACTATTAGTATCCGACATATCTGTAACTTGTGGATAAGTTTCACCGTCAAATGATCACACTTAAATAGTGAGTCGTATTATGTGTTTGGATTGTCCCTGAGATAAATGTTCACCATACCGTATTTGCAAATTTAATCCATGTCCCACTTTAACCGGATAAATCAACTACCTCGCATGTAACACAACCACAAAGACAACACTATCTTTCAGCAGTATCTAGTACCTATCGTATTGTTGTGCTAATGTCGAATCAAGCTTGCCCTCAATGCATATTAATTAAATTTACAAATTTATTTTCATGTTTTGAAGGCACAAACCAGATGTAGCAGTAGAAGTATTACAGATGATGAATATTACCCACACAATACCAAAGAAGCTAACCTTAAACTCAACAACTCTCTTGCTCACACCTCCTCCCGCCAGGTACAGTTCCTCTCACTCCCCCAGTTAGTTTCCCTTATTTTAATAAATATATTTACGTTTACAGGCATATATGCAGGAGTAGTGCTATGAGATAAGTGTAGAAAATTGTACTCATAATTTCATACATAGTTTACTTCAAGCAAGTAGACTGACCCTAGCTGTTAAAGCCTTGGTAATATAGTGACCACTAGAGTTTGATTCCATGCACCTTCAAAGTGAGATGGATATCATTAAAATTTAGAAATACATAGTTTAGTTCGTGACTCGTTTACATCTGCATAACTTTTTCATGTTGATTCAAATAAGCAGATTTGGAGAAGAGAAAATCACCAAATATACTTAAAGAAAGAACGACGGAGGCATTCCCCCTCTTCACCAGCCCACACAACAGGCCAAAACCTGCTGGTAAACTCGCTAAGTTCACCTCACAGGTCAAGAACCAGAGCAATGGAAGAGCAATCGCCTGCTTCCCCACCACCGAGATACATGGCGGAGACGGAGTCGGCAGCAGCAAGGGTCAGGCCACAGAGCGCACCCAGACAGAGGCTGCCGCTAGAGACGGAGAGAGAGAGAGGTTTTAGCTCTGCTAAGAAGCGGTTATCTTTCGCGGTTCCAGATTGAAATAGCCCGGCTTAATATTGAGTTTGAGTTTGAGTTTGAGGGCAGGGTGTAAATGTAATCCCGTGAAAAGTTTTTTGTTGTTGTCATAATTAGTACGGTGTCATTTTGACAGCCTAGTGGCTAGTGCAAACAAAAACATGGGATGAACTGAACAATTGTATATTCATAAAATCTATGATCTAATTCTATTCTAACTCGAAATCTTAATTCTTTTTTTTCCAGAAATGTATAGGTGTCCAATGAACTAGGCTTTCTTTATACCAATTTCACTATATGCATACGCATCTCTCCTCCTAACACTTGCAAATAATCTAAGGTAAGGTGTTGCCCTAGGCCTTGAGCTAATTTTGTTCAAGTCATTCATGACAGTGAAGCAGTGCATGCTATGTTATGTTAACCTGCAGGTATTTATAATAATAAGTTTCATAAACAAGCTGGCTTTATTTAGCTTATATGTTCCTTCTTTAAAAGCACTGCAGCTATCAAAAAACAAAACAAAACAAAAGTAACTAATCATAACGTGCAACCAAACAAGGTAGTTCAAGAATCAAACATAATTCACGAACTGTAATAAAAGATAATGTCAACGTTTTACAGCTTCTGTCGTGATCACTAGTGGATACACAAAAACAAATTGCAGAGGCAAAAAGAATAACAAATCAACATCGGTATAATAGTGTAACTCATAAGATCGCTGTAAGAATCAAGACTTAAGAGTGAAATTATTTAAGCGAAAGAAAACGCCTTCAATAACACTCCTAAAAAAGTTTAACCAACTAATAATATGTCTCTGAGCAAGTGTCATACTACCCATGGGCTGAAATATTTCGAGATTCATTTTTAAATGAACTTTCCTCGAATTTAAAAGGTCATTTTTTTAGATTAGATTTTCTATAGACTTTCTCCTATAGCAAATCATTTTATATGGGACTCATTTTCTGTAAACTTTCTTGAAAACCAGTGCTAATTTAACTTCACCACTGCAAAAGCGCTTCCCGATAAAACTTCAGCTAATGGTCCACCAGGTCTTGAAGAGTCCATACTGAACGAACTTGAAACTTGGGAATTATCAAAACAATCTGTATCTCCAATTCGCAACCCCATTTCATCATTTCCAGTCAGTATTCCCATCGAGAGAGAGAGCATAGAGGGAGAGTGATCATCCTGTGAGAAAACAGAAGACTCATTGCTGTGCGGGGTGTCAGTTAAACGATTCTCCATAGGGAATCCTTGGTTAAGAAAGAAATTGTAGGCATCGCTCTCAAAATTTGAAAATGGGACTAAGTTTTGAGAATCTTGAAAAAGGCCTTGCTCGAAAAAAGATGTATAAGGAATGTTGCCTTGTTCGATCATAGACCCAATATTTCCTCCCAAGGAATGGTGCAATTGCTCTTCCATACCCCAATCTGGGTATCTACAAGTTCAAAAACAAAAATCAATTTACCTAAAACAGATCGATTTCCAAAAACCATGACTTAATGCAAAGGTAAAAGTAGTTTTTGGTTTCACGCAATGAGTATGATTTTGTAACAATTTAGCCCCCTTGTCATAAATTTTATGCATAGACCCCGAGATAATTTTCTTTTAGAAATGTTCACATTGAATGCACTGTCGTCGGCAAGGAACTTCATGAGACCCACAAGAAAGTGATATTTTATGGATTTAATGGAGAGGAAAGTGATACCTTTAATTAAATTGCACTAGAAAAACCACTTAAAAGAGAAGATTATAGCGCAATAGTAATAAACAAAAATATTACTATTGCGCTATAATCTGTTATAATCATATGCATATTTCTGTTATTGTCTATGTTCAACATATTTCAACTATCTGACACAGTAGGAAACAACACAAAGTAACCAAACCATTTGACATGCTCATCGTTAAATGTGTAGAGCTCAAGTAAATGATGGAAATAGCAGAGCATCATACAATTAATGTTATTGTGGCCTGTTATAAACACGGAATTCCAAGTCGAAATGCAAATCACCATAGAGAAAGAAAAAAATAGCATTACCTTTGAGAAGAATGACGAACATCTTGATGGAAAGAATATAGAGGGATCTCAACTGGGGTAACTTCCATAATTGAGGGGAGAATTTTCTGATCAAAACGAGATTTTTTGTTAATACTATAAGTATCATTGGTGTGAATTTCCACGGGCTTTCTTGAACGAGAGCGGCCTCTGTGTAGGTGACGCTCACAGTACTTCTGGCGGGGTGCCACATCTTTTGAACATCTCCATTTTTTACCATCTGTTCTCTTGCACCTCTCTGGCTCCAACACTTTGCCGTTTGTTGATGATTTGAAATTCAAAATTAAATTTGAACCATGGTTCCCTGCTGAAAATGAGGAGAATTAAATGGCTTCTGTCAACAGTCAAAGACTGCCATACAAGCTGGTTTCATGGGGGTGAAACCCTAGCTTCCTTCTGCAAAAACTCAATCTTTAATATGACCAACCAAATACAACACATTTTGTAAGTAAAAAAGAGGCAAATGTAAGCTTAAAAGATGCAGCAAACAAGCTCTGAAGCTGTGAAATACTCGTTGAAGAGGTTCAATGTGGTTATCGAACTGTTACGGAACTGTCCAAAATAAATTTACTTATCCAAAAAAGATTATCCTATGTTAACTGTCTCCACCCAACTTTCTGAAATATCTCTGTTTTAATATATTTCAGGTAAATATTCCCAAACGTCCCAGTTTTTAAGTAAAAACAATAAAAAAAAAAGAAGAAGCAAGCTTTAACAATATAACCAAATAATCCCTCAACGATCCTAATGAAAAATCCTAATTTTCCACAATGTAGCCGTCACCGCCCAACTTCCTACCGGGGAGAACACAACATATACACAAAAAGAATTTCACCTTTCTATATTTCAGGAAACCCTCCCGCCAAAACTCAGCTTTTAAGCCAAAAAAGTAAGCTTTAACGATGCAACAAAACAAGATCTACAGCTGCGATGTACTCAGTTGAGCTGCTCAATTTGGCTATCCAGACAATTGTTAGTGAACTAATCCTAAATAACCACAATGCCGACCGCAATACATACTACCCAAAAAGAAAGTAACTTCATGCCGAAATCAAAATAACTAGTTGATAAGAAATGTGTTTAAGTAAAAACTACAGTATTACTTTATATCATAAATGATTTGAGAAAGGAAAACAAGAGCCAAAAATAAAACTTCAAAAATACTGGAAACCGAGCTTAATCTTGTTTTAATCCCCATTCAACAATTCCCAACTTTCAAGATGAAAGCAATCTAATGGGTTATGATAATATCCACTTGTAAATAGAATCCATACCAGGAGACAAAAAATAAAAGAAATACACAAAAAATAAAATTTCAAAAATGATACCAGGGGAGGGTAAGAGAAGATGAAGTGGAACTGGAATGGATTCTTTTATATACTTAAATATCATGGCTTGTCTCTTTAGCTCTTTCCATTGATCTGATGTAAATGGAGTTAACCCATATACTTTACCTGTCATTCCTGAATATTTACAGTTTACACAAGCAAAGATTTAAATACTAACTATTAAAATCTGAAATTTATGTAGGCTCACTATCTGCTAATTACCTGATAAAGAATCAAGAAAGTAGAACCACATTTTATGTTTCGATTCAGGTAAAAAAAAACTTTTTGTATTATGTTCAACAATAATAAAGACGGGAATTAAAGAAATATATTTCATTGGTTTACATTCAAAAAGAATCTTTCCACATACTAAAAACATAAATGATCATCAAAGATACAAATTTAATTTTTCTTGATAATAAGAAAACTCACCTAACAGGAAACAGAAGCGGAACAAATGATACTAAGTCTTTTTTTTTTTAATCACTGAAAGGAAATAACAAGATACCAACAATTGTTATGTTATTGCTAAAAATTTAGCAACAGTAAGAAACCAACACTTAACAATTGCATAGTATCTTACAAACTGTTACTAGACAGTTATTATCCTGATTTTCTTTTTTGTAGTGAATTTATGTTTAGTAAGAAAAACTCACCTAACAGGAAATATAAGCGGAAGAAATGATACTAATGGGTCTTTGGAAGCCGAAAATGTGACGTAAAAATAAAGGAAAAAGAAAAGAAAGAAAAATTAATATAAAATCATTTTCCACTCATGTGTTTGGAAGACTGAAAAAAAAATGAAAATAAAATAAAGGAGGCAGAGAGAGCTAGCCTCACTTTTCTCATTTGTTTTATTTTCCTTCCAATTTTGAAAGTAAAATAATTTCCGTCATTTTACACACAAAAATTTCCTTTACTTTCTTTCAATTTTTTTTCCATTGGTTTTCTTATGTAAGCAAACAAAAAAAATTGTTTTATTAACAAATAAATTTTCTTTTCCCATCTATTTTTCATCTTCCAAACACACCTTAATCTTTATTTTTTTGTTCTAATAGATTCAGTAATGAGAAACACCACAAACGCATACTCGTTACAACATTTTAATTTCCCCAAATTTATTCAATGGAGTGTGTATTTTCTTTTAGCAACAGTTTAAAGTATTAAAATAAATAGGTAGTGTATATTTACCAGATGATTTGGTTATAGTGTTATTAGCAGCTACGAATAATGCTAATGAACCAGATAGACTCAACCAGACTCTCAACACACCAGTCCTTAATATAAATTTAGAATTTCATTTTCATCCCGAAATTTAAGAGTATGCTATTCGGCCATATATTTAATAGTTTTAATTAATATTTAAGTTTAGGGTAGTCTCAAATAAGGTTCTATAATATTATATTTAGGTTTTTATTTTGTTGAATCGTCAAATAAAATATATTAAAATCATTAAAATTTTAAATATTTTTAATTAATATTTAAGTTTATGGTTGTCTCAATTAGGGTTCCATAAATATTATATTTGGGGTTTTATTTTGTTGAATAGTCAAATAAAATATATTAAAATCATTAAAATTTTAAATATTTTTAATTAATATTTAAATTTAGGGTAGTCTCAACTAGGGTTCCATAAATATTATATTTTGGGTTTTATTTTTGTTTTGGTTGGGTGTCAAAATTTTTTAAAAAAATTACATAAAAGACTGTCTGGTATTCAGTCTGGTTGAGACAGTCTGACTCTATAGCATTATTGTAGTAGCTACCGCTATTGGGATAATACTAATGTTTTTATTTTTGCACCTCCAAAAAGAAAAGAAAAGTAGAAAGACTTTTACGAGCCAAAATCTCAAAAAAGATAAGTTTATTAATTTATATAACACTGCTTCCCTGCTCCCAATATTCGCACCATTTATATTAAATCAGTATATATTGCTGTCAATAGAGTAATAGGTACTTTATCTCGTGATTGACTTTATCCCATCGATTTCTGTGTGCAATTATTATGTGACAGGATGGGCACCTGAACCTCCACCTTCTATTATTCTCCATAAATAATGGGTATTTATTTTGTTTTTAGTAGGGATATTGACATTGGCGGATTTTTATAATACATTTTTTCTGAAAAAACACATAAACCGTAAAAAAAAATACAGTTTACAGTGTTTGTATGCAAACCGTACATTAAATGTACGGTTTGCATGTATTTTTTTTTATTTTTTTTGTTTTTGTAATTTCAATTTGTAAAATAGAAAAAAATATATAAAATATGCAAATACATAATTCACTTAGCTATATATAATTGTTTGTTGTTTGTTTATATTAATTATATAACTTATAATAATCGTTGATATTTGTCCTATTTTTGTATTATTTTTTTTTATGTAATTTCAATTTGTAAAATAAGAAAAAATATATAAAATATGCAAATCCATAATTCACTTAGCTATATATAATTGTTTGTTGTTTGTTTATATTAATTATAGAAATTATAATAATTGTTAATATTTGTCTCATTTTTGCATTATTTATTTTTTTTGTGTAATTTCAATTTGTAAAATAGGAAAAAATATATAAAATATGCAAATCCATAATTCAATTAGCTATATATAATTGTTTGTTGTTTGTTTATATTAATTATAAAAATTATAATAATTGTTGATATTTGTCCCATTTAATAAAAAAATTAGGGTTTTTATTCAAATTTGTGTTATTTATATATTTATTACTAATGGTTTGGTTATGATGTTACATGTTTATGATGGTTATTTGTTTTGATTGAGAAAAATAAAAATGGTTACGCTTTATTAATATTTATCCGTTTTGAAAATTAGAGGTTTTTATAAAATTATGTTTTTTAATTAGTTTGTTTGCCCAAATCACCAATAAAAATTGGAGTTGTTGATATTTTATCCGTTTTATAAAAAAATTGAGTTATCATTGTTTAGTTATCATTAAATGTGTTTGGTCTCAATTTTTTTATAAAACGGATAAAATATCAACAACCCCAATTTTTTATTGGTGATTTGGACAAACAAACTAATTAAAAAACATAATTTTATAAAAACCCCTAATTTTCAAAACGGATAAATATTAATAAAGCGTAACAATTTTTATTTTTCTCAATCAAAACAAATAACCATCATAAACATGTAACATCATAACCAAACCATTAGTAATAAATATCTAAATAACACAAATTTGAATAAAAACCCTAATTTTTTATTAAATGGGACAAATATCAACAATTATTATAATTTCTATAATTAATATAAACAAACAACAAACAACAAACAATTATATATAGCTAATTGAATTATGGATTTGCATATTTTATATATTTTTTCCTATTTTACAAATTGAAATTACAAAAAAAAAAATGCAAAAATGGGACAAATATCAACAATTATTATAATTTCTATAATTAATATAAACAAACAACAAACAATTATATATAGCTAAGTGAATTATGAATTTGCATATTTTATATATTTTTTTCCTATTTTACAAATTAAAATTACAAAAAAAAAATAAAAATAAAAATACATGCAAACCGTACATTTAATGTACGGTTTGCATGTATTTTTGCAAACCGTACATTAAATGTACGGTTTGCATACAAACACTGTAAACTGTAGATTTTTTTTACGGTTTGTGCGTTTTTTCATAAAAAGTGTAGTATAAAAATCCAACCTCTATTGAAAATGGAGCCTTTTTTTCCATGCAAAAAATCTGAATCCAGTGTAAAACCCCAACCCTGAATTATGACTTTGATTAAAGTTTTTTTCGGATCAAGGTCGTAACTCTGATTTCCGGCTTACAACACTGAGTTACGATTTGTAACTTTGAGTTATGACTTTGCACTGGATTTTACCTAGGATGCACAATCGACAAAAAAATGCAAAAAAAATGTTATATACCATTCACTCAAGTATGCCAAAAAACTAAAACTAAAAGTAGGATATAATTATTTGTATTATTCATGAAATGATTATAAATACATTTGTCTTCTCCATGAAATGAGTAGACATGTAACTACCGGTTTTCGTAATATTTTATTTATTTACCTATTTTTATTTCCGTTGATAAAAACGTACTGAGCTTGACTAAATTTATTAACGTGACCATGACTATAGAATTATTATTTTTGTGACTGTCACGTTAGGGAGGTTTTAGTAACTTCATTTTTTTTAAACTAAGTTTATCACCAAATTTGCTCCTCAAGTCACGATAGTATTGCCACCAAGATTTCACCCAATGATCCACATAGTTGCCACCATGTACAATTCATCATGTGCCACATCAGACAACTTGTAATGACTCAGCGTGTCTTGTAGTGAGTCACTCTCGACTCAAAACGGCAGCTTACCCTCAAAACGTCTGTTGCTAAACTGATGGTAACGTGAGTGTCGCTAAATTTAGCAACAGTTTAACACGGTATTTTCAAAACATTACATTTTACCATCATTGTAAATTGTAATGTTTTGAAAAGACAGTATTAAATTTATATAAATTACCAAGAATATGACCAAAATGAAAAGTGAAACTAACTTTCATCAAACTAAATTAACGGCAGTACCTGAATTGTGAATATTATGATAATTCAGTACGTCAATTGTTAACTTTGGTATCTAAATCATTAATATAAGATAGTACAGTATACTAAATGTATTTTTTTTTTAGTCAGGACTATCAATGCTGCACGCACAAGCACAACCATTCCTAATCAAATATCATACATATATAAACCCAAAAAAGTTATTGTCCAGAGCTACACATACAGATATAAGGTCACTGCTGCGTGATTTAATTTTCTTCAAAGTAGCTCTTAGAAGCGCGAATAAGATAAACCCGGTCATCTATAATGAAGCTTCGAACCACCAGCACACTTCCTTTCACTAAATTCAATATCACTTGAGCAAAAAAACATAGAACAGAAAGAAATAAGTGAAAACCAATGCGATTACAAGAGTATACAAGACGGGTCGGAGTTCATAATATCATATCTTAGTACCTGTGAAAAAACAGCTGTAACAAGTAATCTAGTATATAGCATCGAACAAGGCTATAATTGAAGCAATGAAATGATGTTCGACTTGTAAGCAAAAATTTCACTTAAAATACTTTGTTTATGATCGCCAAACAAACAAACACAGACATGGTAATCTACAGTTATCAACTTTTAGCTTTATAAAGATTTCCATATAATGTAACCAGTAACGAGTGCTTCTTATTGCTGTGTTAGGCTATCAAAGCAAGGATACTTTAGCAGACACTACAGATAAAAGTGAAAAGGGAATAAGCTTTTACAACTCCTCCGAAATAAGCTACTTTCAAGATTACTAAATTCAGTTATCAAATACAGTCAACAGAGTACATACACTGGTTTTTTATTCCGTCTCCATTGAACTAAATACATATAGCATAAAAGTTCCACCTTCTCACTTACTATTAAATCACTATGAGCGTGGAAACGTACGCAATTATTAAACGTATGAACTCGGATTTGTAATTCTAGGCCTTTGAATTGTTGAAAAGTCTAATGGTTAAGCAATAATAATGCATGATTCAAAGAAAATCACGAAATTTGACCACACATTACTATACCTCGCAAATGTAAGCAATAAGAAAGATGTCGCTGATTCTGGGTAGATGTGTTGTTAAAACGAAACTTATAGAAAGAACTCAAATCACAGGAGAGTATCGTACAAAATACTGGAATACACATAATTAAAAAAATGAGGCAAGTATTCTTAACTCGAAGGAAGTCAAGCTGATAATGAAGAAAGTTTATTGGCAAGTTGTTGTCACTAATAAAAAATAATATGCTCAGTGTATCAATGTTTCTATTTTTCCAGCCAAAAGTATAAAGTTCATGCAATGAAAAACCTGTAGCCTGAATTGAAGAGTTTGAGCAGCGCCACAATTTGTCTACTTTACGTCGAACCTAATAGCATGTAAATGAATCAAATTGGCATAGAAAGAAATTTAGCGAGCACCCAGCTAAGACCAATTTGTGTTTGGTGCTAAGATTCCCTTAATTCGCATTACAGTAATCATCTTTAAATTTAATAAGATAATAAACCGATAAATAACAACCAGGAAGAGTCGATTTAAAAAGCGAGCATGACATTGATTACTAATTCTTATATTCCATCAAATAAGTTTAGCGGCTAACTTGAATCTATATTCAATAGTTCGATTCCTTTTACAGCTATTGAATATAATCAACCAAGAGGTGCAACATATATAATTACATAGTTTAATTTTGATCATACAACGGATCTGAGATAAAATCATAAAACCAGTGGCGTGACCGAAATCGCTTAAACCCCAACCGCGCCCCAACACAAACCCGTACAGAACATTACTCATTTATTTATATATAGAATTATTATGCACCATTTACTATTTTCTTAATAACTCGTTGAATCCCTTATCAAGCTACGTAACATTAACTCAAAAGAAGGTTATAAAACCCATTGAAAATGCTCTAATGAACGCACCATTATAAATTAATATTGATAATTAACCTAATGTTGTGACAGATATATATATAAGCTGCCTTTTGGCTTAGAAGCTAAAACGAAGCAGACCCTTATAAAATATTATTCTTTTACTTTATATACCATCGTAATGTACCATTTAATGTTTTGCTCAATAACCCCCTAATCAAGCTACATAACTGAAAGAATATATATATATATATATTTAAAATAGTACGGAACATTTCCTAATGAACATACCATTTTATAGCACTATATATTAGTGATATTCAATCTGGAGGTATAACGGCTATAGCTACAATTTATATAGAAAGAGTTATAGTACATAATTATCCCGCGAAGCTGTAATGATAATAAGAAGCCCCCACCCACTCCAACGCCGTAAATCTTCAAAAGTTACAGCCAAACAAACCGTTATGGAACACTTCGCTTTTACTTATATATGACTCTGTGTACAGCATGTGTTGTGCACTGTTTAATAGTTTTCTCTGAAGCAGATCCCTTATTGAGCTACATAATTTATTAATTTGCTCGTTGATAACCAATCAAAATGTGTAACAGGTAAATTCAAAGACAGTACATAATCATTGGGCCAAGCTGAGATAAACAGATGCGGTAACACCCACCACCCACTTAAACCCCAACCTGAGATAATCACCAGACCCCAGCCAACCCACTAAAAGTGCTCTAATCAAAACAGTAATTTGTAACTAATTTTGACAATTAAACAAAAGGTGAAACAAATATATTTACATCAATTACACAGAATCAACATAATCATGCGCACTAAAGCGAAGTCGAATACACTCAATGACCTAGCTTTTCCAAATCCAGCATTTAGTTTAAAAACTGTATCCAAACAACCCTCTAGCATTCATGTGCACCATTCCATATGCTCAAATAACTTTCTCATTTAGCTACGTAACTTACTAACAATACTTTATAAATAGTAACTATTATTAATAATTAAGCCTAAACTATTACTGTATTGAAAATCCATTATATAACTATTAATGTATTGATAATCAATCAAAAGGTGTAACAAATATATTTGCATATGCAAAGAAACCCATATGACATAAATCTTATTGGAGCTTGAATAAAATATAAACCACCTAGTTAGGACAATTAGAAACAAGGTATAGATACATATCCTCCGCTTGTCAATTATTATCTATGAAGACCTGCATTGTACAACATTAATTAAGGTTGTTTAGTCTTAATTGAAAATGGCAACTCGTTTAATTGATACACTCCTTTGTTGTGTGTGTTAAACCAGCATTATTTTTTGTTACAGCAAATTTAGTCTTAATTGAAAATGGCAACATGTTTAACTGAATACAATCTTTTGTTTTGGGTGCTAAACTACCGTTAAGTTTTGTTGCAGCAATGCTGACACTGTCTTCCTCTGTAAAAGTTATTATAGAATATATATTATAAGAATGCAGCTGTTTCCTATAAAATCTTACCAAGCAGGACGGCGCACCTAAAAGCTAAGTTCTTAGAGAAGTTCAAACAATATATGATTTAATATTTTTCTGAAGTATTATTCTTGCGGAAAAAATTAATGTCTGAAGTGACGAATATTGGAAAACACCCTTATGTATTCCCTGCACACATAGCAGGGCATAATTCCAAACAAAATTTAAGGGCTTGTTAGGCTGCAAATTTTAAGCAAATAAGTAAGTTTATCTGAGATTTAAGAAAAACATGGATTCAGTCAAATTGAACATTAAAGTTATAGCCATGTCATTCCAGAAAGCCGGGGAAAAAAATCTGGCGAGAAGGCCAACACAAATACCAACTTTATAAGCAAAAGAAGTTGACCTAGAAGTCCTAATCAAACTAAGACGCAATGACTTCGAAGGAGATTCTAACTTGTGAGGCTGTTTTAAACTTTGCTACAACTTCTAAACATATAATCCAACTTATTTCAAGCTGAGAGAACATCTAAGCTCATTCCGTTAAAACTGAGAACTTTTCCAACCCACCAAAAAAAGGCTACATCAAAGAACCAAATAAGAAAAGAAATCCTTCTAATTTTATTCAAAGTTAAACCAAATACTTCATAAAATTAAGAACTAATTAATTTTCTCTTTTCTAATATGACATTCCAATTGCTAATAGCAAAGCAACGAAGAACCCATAAGACACTGAAATAAGCAAATAAATCATTTTAAGTTAAGTTTCCTGTTAAGTCAACCATAATAACACCAAACACGTACCGTAATATGAATTTCCAAACAACCCCAGAATTAAAAAATAGATGTAATTTCACAAGTAACATAATACGTATTAATAAACATCTAAAACAGAGAAAAACATCTAAAGCAGCCCTCCAAAGAAAGAAAAGCAAGTTTTTTGAACACGAAAGATTCAAATATATAAATTTATGGCTACAAAACTATAATATCAATTCAGGTGTAATCATCTATTTGTAGAAATCATTTGATCGAATAGGTTATGTGCTTGTATATGTAAATGTTGAGGGAAGTAAAAAATATTTATTCAAACTATTAATGACAGCAACCTAATTAAATCGGAAACCCAATTAAGAAATCAGGAATTCTAAATATCCGAAAGAATGAATCTTTAAAAATTAGGAAAAAAGTAAGAGCCAGACGTATGGTTTGCTGAATCCGAAGGTGAGATTTGTGGCTTGCCATGTAAATTTGTTCACTTTGTTGAGACGGATGGGCGAGGGCAAATAATTGAGAGCTCTCTCTCTCTCTATATATATATATATGTGATCAGCTAAGTAGTGTTGTCAACAAATTAGGAAGCATAGAGAATGATGCAGATAGGAGGAGGTAGAAGAAATAGAAGAGTGGTACAATGGTTATCTGGACCTGCTTTCAAGTGAAGCAGACTTTTAGTCTGAAAAAAACAGAAAACGAAGAGGAGCCTGCTTATATATACAACTAGTGGAACCACCCCGTGCCTTGCGCGGGGTTGGAAAACTGCTCTGAATTATACCCGTGAATAAAAAGACGAACTCCTTTAAAAATTAAAATGTAGTGTGTAATTATGGAATGCTTTCCTGTGATTTCTGGGAAATTAAAGACCAAAACATACATCTCGATAGATATTATACTGAGGTTTGGAACTTAACATACATTTAGATTACAGAAAAATCTGTGGTTCTATGTTGTAAAAGGCTTGAGTTTTTTCTATTTTTATGTAAAGTGTAGTACTTCATGTTGAATTTCGGAGAACGGAAAATTCATGGGAAAGAAAAGGGATTTGGAGCAGTTACAAATCGAAAAACCTAGCTAGTGAAGAGGACCATTCGACCTTATAACCGGGAAAACGACAGAATAGCTTATCTAAAGAAGCTTGGACGTTCTTCCTGTTTGGTTTTATAAAATGCTTAAAGTTTATAAAAAAAAACTTTGACTGAACTTCTTTAAACTATAACTAAATCCAGATTATAAACTATTTTGACTAACTTAACAAGGCAGTGATACTTTTGTCATGTTTAGAAACTCATCCAAGCCGGCCGATATTAATATTAAAGGAGCGAAAAGCCTTTAATATATGTCCGACCAATGTACGAAAAGCATAGGACGTAAACAAATTACAAAAGTTGGAAATTGGTTGTTTATGTTTGTCCACTCTCATTCAACCATAATTACAACAATAAATTACAAAATTCATGTATTGATGAGTAGTAGGACTTTTTTAAATAATTACAATCTTTTGTGTAACAATAAGAGTCGCTACAGTGGCATTTCACGTAAGATAAATGACAACCATAATATTTTGGTCTTCGGGAAAACAGCCAGAACAACTCCTCATAGGGAAAAAACGAGTCACAACCCAAAGGCAATTTTTTTTTTATCATTAAAGATGTTAAATCTGAAATCTGGTATGGATTTTCATGTTGATAACATATATAAGCCGACAAAAACAAATAACTTAGGTATCCTTGATTCGGGATACCACTGAATCACTCCATAGAATAGAAAAAAATAATCTACCTATCTCGAGTACACTGATAATGCTATTCTTAAGTTATCTCCTATGTTTTCTCAATTTTCCAAAAGTTACACCATCACCCGAATCTGCCATTTACCTACTCCAATTTCGCAACAATCTTTCCATATCATCCCAACTTCTCTTACCATGGAATCATTCTACTTCATATTGCGAATGGAAGGGCGTTTATTGCTATCCAGACGAAAACTTCCATATCCAATCAGTAAACCTATCAAATTTTGGTATAGAAGGAAATATAGCTGATTCCTTTTCCGGTCTTTGCTTTCTTCCCCAGCTAATCTATCTTGATTTAAGTAAAAACATGTTGACCGGTAGCATCCCACCAATATCGGGAAACTGCTCAAAACTTGCAGTCATTTTTCTATATGAAAATAAGATCACAGGAGAAATTCCTCCAAATATTTTCCGATCCAAAAATCTCTTGGGACTCAACCTGGCTTCCAATTACATTTCAGGCACAGTCCCCCCAGAGATAGGCCTATGCACTAATCTTGAATCTCTTGAATTGTATAACAATTACATAATTGGAGAAATACCAGGTGAATTATTTTCCCTTCCAAACCTAGAATACCTAGATTTGAGCACAAACAATTTTTCTGGAAATCTACCTGATTTTCCATTATCATGTGCCATTTCCGGTCTCCATATATATGACAACCAATTCTCTGGTTCATTACCACTTACATTGAGCAATTGCAAGAATATTTCATCTTTTATTGCGTATAAAAACAATTTTATAGGTTCCATTTCTCCAAAAACTTTTATGGGTCTTTTTCAGCTCCAAACACTCGTACTTTCTGAAAACAATCTTGAAGGGGAGATACCTGAAACATTATGGGACCTAAGAAATTTACAAATTGTTATACTTGCAAAAAATAGGTTAAATGGAAGCATATCAGAAAAGATTGGACAGTGTCGCGATCTTGTTAGCATATCATTATCTCAAAATAATCTGATTAGTCGCATCCCTAGCTCCATTGGTAACCTCACCAATCTGCGATATCTGTATCTAGCCGATAGTATGTTAAGTGGTCCAATTCCCCCAGAACTTGGAAATTGCAGTTCCCTTATCATACTTAATCTTGAAGTTAACCTCATTAGCGGAACAATTCCAACTGAGATGTGCAGACTTCAAAATCTTAAGGTCCTTACTCTATTTAAGAACCAAATTACTGGCCAAATTCCTCGAGAAATTGGGAGATTGAGAAATCTTGTTAAAATTGCTATGTATGACAATAGCTTAACCGGTACATTGCCAGATGGGATAACTAATTTAACAAGTTTATCGCACCTTTATTTGGGTAACAATGGTTTTACAGGTAAGGTGCCATCTGAAGTTGGAAAAAAGAATATTCCTGGTTTAATTCTGCTCGATTTGGCTGGAAATCAATTATACGGAAAAATCCCTTCAGGCTTATGTACTAACAACAAACTTTCTGTTTTCTCAATAAGAAACAATCTATTTAACGGGACATTTCCTGTTGAAATTGCTAAATGTAAGTCACTCAGAAGGGTAATTCTCAGTGACAACCGTTTGCAAGGCAATATACCTTCAGATTTAACTATAAACATGGCCATTGCTTATTTTACGATCCGTGGAAATTTATTTACAGGAAAAATACCTTCTGTGTTTGGTCTATGGAGTAATCTCACCTTTCTTGACATGTCAGGCAATAAATTCTCCGGCTCTATACCTTTCGAACTCGGAAGTCTTCAAAATCTTCAAATTTTGAATATTTCTTCGAACAGATTAAATGGGAGAATACCTTCTAATCTGGCAAATTGTAAGAAAATAATCACACTTGATCTGAGTAGCAATAGAATTACGGGGATAATTCCTCAAGAAATAATAGCTAGCATAAATTTAGAAAGCCTTATGCTTAACAATAATAAGCTTGGCGGATTAATTCAAAATTCTTTCTCTTCAAACCAAAGTTTATTCCAAATCAACCTCGGGAACAACATGCTAGAAGGAACTGTACCATGTAGCCTTAGTAATCTTCAACAGTTGTACTTGGTTCTTAACATTAGCAAAAATAGGCTCTCTGGTGAAATACCCAAGTGCCTCGGTGAACTGGATAAATTGGAAATACTTGATTTATCAAACAATTACTTTTCAGGTGAAATCCCATCGGAATTGAATTATATGATCTCGATTTCTTTTGTTAACATATCATTCAATAATCTCTCTGGTAAAATCCCCGAAACTTGGAAGAAAATAATGAGTTTGCATCCCAGATCTTTCATTGGAAATCCTGAACTCTGTTTGCCTGGTTCTAAAGTTAATAGTTGTCAGAAAGAAATGAAATACCATAAAAGAGGTCGAAGAATGATACTAGCACCTCTAATGATCGGGACTGTTCTCGTATCAGTGGCAGTACTTTCTTTGTCAGGCTATCTGTTGGTGGTAATTTCTCGTCAAAATCGTGTTAATGATACAAATTCTTTTGTTCTTGATAGTCAAACACATATGGAAGATTTACCCAAAGGTATAACTATAGATGGTATAGTGTCTGAAATGGAAAGATCTAGTGATACTTGCTTGATTGGTAGAGGCAAGCATAGAGTTGTTTACAGGACATTCACCCCAACATACAAAAAACATTGGGCAGTTAAAAGGGTGGATCTCTCTGAAAATAACTTTGACAACGAGATAAGAACTATGCGTATGGCGAAACACCGAAATGTGTTGAAAATGGTAGGAAACTGCATCAGAGACGGGAAAGGTTTTCTAGTGACTGAGTTTATGCCTAATGGGACTCTTTTTGATACTCTTCACAAGAGCAAACCTCCGGGTATTTTGAATTGGGAATTTCGTTATTCTTCTGCTCTTGGTATTGCCCAAGCCCTTTCTTATTTGCATCATGATTGTGTACCAAAGATAATTCACAGAGACATTAAATCAGATAACATAATGTTCGATTCTGAGATGGAACCAAAAGTTGGAGATTTTGGTACGGCCAAATTTGTATGTGAATTAGAAGAAAGCGCACCAAGTTCAGTAATTGTTGGAACACTAGGATACATTGCACCAGGTACATTCTTTTCTCCTATTAAACATGTTTTGTTGCCTCCAAAAGCGAGCTTGTCAATGCAAACTTTTACTTGTTCTACTTTTGTACTTATAATTTATATAAAAAATAAAAAAGAAGAAGATCAAAATGGAGGGTTTAAGTGAAAGCATAGGTTTTAATACTTGTTGGAAAGAAGAATGACCTTTTTTTTCCAAAGTACAATACTCTCAAGTTTGTTTCATTAATCCCGATATACTAAAGTAAAGTTTTCAAATTGTACCACACACACGTAAAAGTAGTAATAGTTATACTTTTTAACCTCCACTGGAACAGTGTATTTATAACATGCAACCGAACGAAGTCTTTAAAAGTGATATGACAGGTTAAATAAGCCTTCACATATCTTTTTTCTATAATGTTTCCCTGAAAAGTTAATGGATTCATAGAAAATGTAATAAACTTCTAAGTTCCTACTTTCAACAAAATTGTACAGTAATCTTGGTAGTTTTCAGGTCTGATACCCAGTATAATATTAGTATATAATAAGTTTATGACTAAGATAGTATATCATGATTCATGAGCAACTTGACAAGTTCCTTTTATTTGCCTCATCAGAAAACGGATACTGGAGTGGGTTGACGGAGAAATGTGATGTATACAGCTACGGAGTAATATTGCTGGAACTTGTGTGCCGGAAATTACCAGTAGACCCAAGCTTTGAAGAGGGCTTAGATATTGTGAGTTGGGTGAGGAGTAATTTGCAGAGGGATAGTAACTGCATTGCCTTTCTAGATGAGCAAATCCGCACTTGGGACACGGATGAGCAGCTCAAGGCTGTGAAGTTGCTATATTTGGCCCTTCACTGCACCCAACAACTGCCTCATACCAGACCTACAATGAGAGACATTGTGGGAACTCTACTGAGAGAGAAGTGAATTTTATGTTTTATCTTTTTATATTTCCACGTTACTTATTTAATTATTTACATTTTTAGGGTTAATTATGGTTTGATGGCCTGTTTTTGATACTTTTAAACTTAGCTGACCTATACTTTTGCATAGGTTAGCTAAAACATTTGATGACAGTGTCACATTTAGATGAAAACATAGTCTATAAGATCATGCCAATGACATGAGCATTGTTTCGCCAAAACATTTGATTTATCAGAGCGTTTCTTCTTCTTATTTTAGATAGAGAAAGGGTATCCTTTCTATTACTTATACTTGAGTGGAAATACCCCACTCGTGCCTCATCGTATTAATCACTGTTGCTTGTTCTAAAAAAAATATTTACTATTGATCACATTGGCATCGTCACATGACAACTAATGTAGCAATCGCCAAAATAAGCATGACAAGGTTGATTGCTCATAATGTTGGTTCCTGAAAGATAATGTCAATTTGTTTCTATAAGCCTGGTAGTTGGCTTATTAAATCACGACGACAGTGAATTTATGATACCTGATACTTCTTAAATAATAAAAACAGTCCTAAAACTTGCCAATCTTCATATTATTCAGGTTCCCGTTCAAGATACTGTATATTTGTTCAACCCCACAACTCATTTCAGTAAAAGGAGGAAACATATATTTCCCCTTCTATAATTTATTCATAGAGCAAACAGTCGAAAACGAATACAATGTTGCCTATAGAAAATAAAAGGAGAAAACCACAGCACAATGCCACAGTAGTTGGTCGATCTCAAAACATGGTCAATTATTAGAAACAGAAAACTTATTGCTCCTTAAGAATAAGGAATCACAAATTAATATTCCTACCATTGTGAACCTATATCTAATTGGTCAAAGAACATACGCACCATGTTACCCTAGAAAGATTTCTCAACCAACAGAAAGATGTTAATTTGTTCATTGGCTCACACAAAATGTAAAATAAAAGGTCTAGTTGGTATGAGTTTGCCATATTACCTTAGAAAGGTTTAGCAACCATCAGAAAGATACTTATTTTCTCATTGGCTCACACAGTACAAAACATAAGGTTTAGTTGTTATGAGGTTCTAAGTTCACCAGTGACTGATGCTTGATTTCTGATAAACAACGTTACAGATAAAACAGAAAATAAATACATAGAAGCTCCTTATATAGGACCTTGAGACGCTGTAAAATAAACCTCAGCAAGGGATCCTCGTCATCTAATCAGTAGCTTCCACCGGTTCTGTGGTTTCAATTTCTTTTAATTTTTCCAAAGCAGAAATACGCCCATCAAGAGTCTCGTGTAGTCCTTTCATCTATACAGCCAAATCAAACAACAGCTAAAGTTAGTTTAAACTTTAAAGCAATTTATCAAAAATGACTTCTAATAAACATATCTTATTGTATCCATTTAAGCCAGGTTTTCCAAGCAAGACCAAATGTAGTCCTGACTCCTGATATCGTCCATTCATAAATCATAATACAAGGGGGTAGAGTAGCGAACGAAGAACTCTAAATTTGTCATCGATATATAGTTTGACAAATGCAGCAATAGAGACCTAGATATGAAAACATATATTAAAGAATAAGTAACAGCTGGTTGACCATTTTCCCACAATTATCAACGATAAGACCCAGACTTTTTGTTTGATTGAGAAACATAATGCAAAATAAATGAAGGTTATGTGGTATGAAAAAGGGGAATTACAAAAGCCCGGAAATCGCATGATACATTGTAGCACAAATAAGAGCAGTGATCAGTTTTCCCACAACTATAAATAGGTCACTAACTAAACTCGAACTATTTATCTTATCGAAAAAACCTAATAAATAACTTGACTCCAAACTCACTACATGCAAACAAGTCACTGGGAAGTGCTGACCAAGTACAGTTTCACCTTAGCGCAAATACTTATATTTCTTTCACATTACCACGAGTAGTAGAATATAACTACTTTCTTATGACTCTTAATTACCCACAATGCCGATATAGATGAGTTAAAAATATAAAACTAACTAATTGCATAGATAAAGTAATTTCTCTGTAATTCTTTGCTTTCTTAAATATCGAATTAAAGGGGGGAGGGTAAAGAAAATTAAGGAAATCGTTGCTAGTAATAACGAATCATTACGAACCATTGGTACAAAAAGAAGCCATGTCGTGGATGAATGAAGGGAAATTATCACTAAGACTCCTCACAACATGAAACAATAAAGTTACTAGCCTTGAATATAGCATCAAGCTCTCCAGCCAAGAAGCAACATAGGCAATGAGCTGAGATTTTAAAGAGGAGAAGCTAATGGAAGCAAGCAAGCTATTTTCCAAGTTTAGCTGCACATATCATTAACTAATCTAGTCGAATCTGCAAATCCACAAATTGGAATCAAACAAAAGCAAAGCGAGTACTCCAGTTTTTCATTCTACATTCCTTATTTGGTAGGATTTTTGTAATTGGAACAAGTGCGTTCACCAGGATTAAGTATTTCATTTCCAAACCCAATTTTCAGTCCTAACCCTGATTCCCAAGTTAAGGAATAGCAATTCACATCCATTTCGTTTACATTTTAACATGCCAAAATCATTGATAAGATTTACAAATATAAATAACTCGTAAACAGTGAAGAGATGTTACAAGGAAAGTCTCGTTCCCAGTACAGAAATTGTTATTCCTCATACTGGAAACTAGTTCTGAAAAGTTCTCTTACTGCTATGAAACATGCAAAATTAGACGATAACTTAAGTTCAATCAAGTTCTTTAAAATACCAAGCACTGAAAAGTTCTCTTACTACTACGAAACACGCAAAATTAAACGATAATTTATGTTCAATCAAATTATTTGAAATACTAACCACTGAAAATTTCTCTTACTGCTACGAAACACGCAAAATTAAACGATAATTTATGTTCAATCAAGTTCTTTAAAGTACTAACTACTTTTAGAAATAGGGAGGGCGATTATTGGTGTAGGGATGTAAAAAAAGCTAAGAGTCGTATTTTTAAAAACTTGGATGCAGGTGATTTGGAAGGAACTGTGTCAGGAAAATACTCTCTTCGTCCCTGGATAATTAATAGCGTGTAATGAACTCAGTTGTCAAGTTCACTCAATTAAGAACAATGAACAAAACAGACCACAGGTCTGTTTTCGGGGAATGTTTTCTGTTCATATTTCTGATTGTTGTACAGCGGTGCAAGTGACTGACATTCAACCATTATCTTTTCTTTCCCATTATTTACATGGCCCAACTTTTCCTCAAAAGGGAGAATAAAAGGCTGTCTCAAACCATATAACAAATAGAGCGATTTAGCAGATTTTTGGGACTTGAAAGCTTTTGAACTATCACTGATAATCCCCACCTCTGTTGGCATGGCAAGCCCCCATTTCGAAACAATTAAATTGACATTTTCTTCACCACATCCTACATTCATCATCTTAGTTGCTGAGAATCTGTTAGGTGATTCAACATAAGTTATAAGAGAGTTTGATTCCATTGAAGCATTGTCGAGAGCTTCTAGTGGGTCTGTGGTCTCCTCTTCTTCACATGCGTCATTTTCTTCCTTTTGCAAGTTCTCACAAATTCTCCTAATAACGGCTTCCATTTTCTCCCCATGATCCTTCAAAATGGCATTAAGATCGTTTCTTTGCCCCTCGAAAATTTCAGCTATATCATTGTTTTGCTCCTCAAAAATTTCAACTATCTCATTGTTTTGCTCCTTAACAATTTCAGACATCTAATTGTTTTGCTCCTTTACGTGTCTAGCATATTCCACGTTATAATGATCCTCCAAGTTATGTTGAGTACACACGTACGTGAATTGATTGGGGGATGGGTAGATTGTTTGGTTTTGGTACTGGCTAGCATATTGAGAGTAATCTGCGCTGGTGAGGAATAATCTGGTGTTGGATAAGTAGCTATTTGTGGTTCCAGTGGTGGTGCAAAAGATTGTTGGTTGTCGGTGTAATGATAATCGAGATGTAGGTTTGGGTCATTTTGAGGCGAAGGGTAACTATTTTGGATTTGTGGCTCATAAGTTTGGGTGTGTGAGCACATATGGTGAGTAAAAGGCAGTGTTTGTGGGTTTGAAGTGAAAGAGTATTGTGGGTAAGGATTGTATAATTGGTTAGGTTGTGGTATTTGCGTAGGAAAATGAGTGTGCGATGGTGACAAATAAGACGGGTGAGACTGAAAATTTGGTGGATGATTGTGTCGTAGTTGCCACGGTGGTTTGTCCAGAGGCCGTGGTGATGGTGAGAGGCCAAAAGAAGGTACATAACTGTACGGGGAATAAGGCAGCACTTCAGGAATTGAAGACGTTTGCTGCATTGGCGGAAGAAATATTTCATCGAACACCTGGTGCTCGAAGTTTCTCTGATAATAAGAGTTGTTTTGAAACTCCATTCCCCATCTCAAATCTGCCATAAGTAGTTCAAATGCAGCGAAAACGATGTGTCCGGATTAGAATCGTTGGCTCTGGTACCACTTGTAATGAACTCAATTGTCAAGTTCACTCAATTAAGAACAATGAACAAAACAGGTCTGTTTTTGGGGAATGTTTTCTGTTCATATAACTCAAATAGTACAGATAAAAGATCTAAGTACTAATTATCGAAACGCAAAATCTAAAGAACAAAATTCAAGGAAAACATAACTTGATAAAAGTAAAATTAAGATTCATTCTCTTCCCCACTCTCCTCAGGTAATATGAAGACTATTTATACTACTACTAAGTTAAACTAAATTGCAGAGTCATTCTTGAAGTTCCACTTCTTGCACTTAACCCCTCGCTTTCTAAATAGTCCATATATTAGCCCCTTTCTAATATCTTCGTTAATCTACCCTCATCCCTCACCTTTTCTCTCCTCGGTCCCCTGTCCGGACTCGTTACATAGCGCTAGAGAACGACTTAAAAAGTCTCGTTTCCATTATGGCAAAATAATTTTCAAATATATTTAACTGAACGTAGTTTCGTAACTATCAACTATTTAGAGACGGAGAGAGTAGATGAACAAGTAGCCTTAGATATATATTAGCGTCATAGGAAAAATCACATTAACGGTCCAGCCAGCGGTATATACCGGTTGGTTCACTATAGCCGACCCTAAATTCTTCGGAATAATGTTTTTTATGACAATGATAATATTCCACTATCTAATTAGTTGGAGAATATAGTCATAAATTACTAATTACCGTACTTTTGTATCACCGATTCTTCTTCTGTTGAAAAGCATGTTTCTTGTTCATAGTTGTGCGTAGTAGGAGCGAGTACGGGAGCGGAGCGGGAGCATGGAAAGGGATGATAGTAGGAGCATTCAACGGATGATAGTAGACATGAGGAAGCGCTGTTCGAAGCACGTAAGAGAAATTCTAATTTTTTTTATAAATTTATAATAAAATACTATCAAAGTATAATAATTTTCCACTAGTTTAAAAGAAAAATACTAGATATAATCTTTTATGGGTTAACATGGGGTTGGGATAGATGCGGTTGTGCTTGGTGTAGGCATAAACAAGTCCGGTGTTAAAATGGCTACATACTTGGTTATTCCTTATCTCTTTTCCCTTTTACACATAGGCCTTAATTGTTTGTATTCCTATTTTATGGGTTTGGAGATCGAATACCGTGGGGTCCACACAAGCATTGTTTGGTTACACATTTTGTGGTAGGACTATTTTTACTGACACACATCAAGTGACCCTTACAAGTATCATTTGGAATACCACCACAGGATGAAATTTGATTTAGTATCCTTGGACTAAATATTCAAAATACTAAACTGGCCGCCCCTACCACTAGTTTATTTCTTCTTACACCACAACTATCTTTCACAGAACAGAAGCGAGCTTCTTAGGCCGAAGCATCTACAGGTCAGAAGGTCCCTGCAACTATATTCCCTTTACCTATTTCATATGGGTACCTATGTATGACTTTAACTAATGGAGAATAAACTGTCATACATAATAATGTTGATATAGTACGTAAATAGATAATTCGATGTCAACCCGTATGTGACTTTGGGTGGCCATTTTTGTGTATGTTGGGCAAGTTAACGGTAGCTTGTTTATGAAAGGGGACAAAAAGCTACCAACAAAATCATGCACAAGCATATTTATCTCATTTTGTTCATCTTCAACCTTTTTGACAAAAAGATGTCGTTTACTTAGGTAATAAGTTATAACTTATTTTTACATAAAAAGCCATTTTTTAACTTATTTAAAAATTATAAGTGACTTCTAACAATACAAGGTTGTTTTATTAGAAAAACTTCATTTTGTAAAAAAAATCGCTGAAGGGCTAAAAAAATAAAAATTCGTACCATATTTTCGTTTATTAATAGTTTTATAAAAGATTAAAAAAAAAAGTGTAGCAAACCAAACAACCCTTGTTTTTTTAAAAGCTAAAGAAGCAAATACAAAAAGCCATTGCCAAGCAGGCAGCCCAGAGTATAACAAGGAAGAATTATTAATTAGTATACAAAAACACACTTAATATCCAAAAACCGACATTCTCGGCTCTTATTTAGGATCTGGTACATATCGACGTAGGATCGGTGAGCATCAAAGTTAAAAACAAAGAGTAAAAAGAAGTAGCTCTATGTAGAGCATATGTATCTAAGTTTAAAACAGATTTTAATCATGAATTTTTGATAATTTAAATCTCAAGCCATGTACTCAAAGCTCATTTTCCCGTAAAACAATCTGATTAGATACATTTTCTTACTTTGCAACAAACATAACCTTCAAATGAACTAATATAGCCATGTAAAGAAATGAAACATGAAAGTGTTGGAGTAAACTGCATATGAAACCTAGATAAAAATAAGATTCAAGCTAATAATCGAAATAAACGGATTATAAATGCCCAATATGGAATCCTAACGGAAATATGAGTATATATCATACTATTGTAATAAGACTACTTAAATTTCACTATTTTCCAAAAATACCATCACTCTATTCTCCTAATTACCGATTTACCCTAATTCGATTAACAATTCATCCTCACTCTATTTTCCTAATTATCGATGTACCCTAATTTAATTAAAAATTCATCATCACCCTATTCTCCTAATTACTGATGTACCCTAATTTAATTAACAATTCATACTCACTCTATTTTCCTACTTACCGATTTACCCTAATTTAATTAACAATTCATCCTCACCCTATTTTCCTAATTACCGATTTACCCTAATTTAATTAACAATTCATCATCACCCTATTTTCCTAATTACCTATTTACTCTAATTTAATTAACAATTAATCCTCACCCTATTTTCCTAATTACCTATTTACCCTAATTTAGTTAACAATTCGTTTTAGCCCGCAGAGTTTCAATAAATGTTTCAAGAAATGAAACGGAATGAGATTATTGTGTTCATAGTAAAACACATTTACGAGATTTATTTAATTACGCGTCGTATACGCAACGTGTGGGACACTGTTACTAGTAAGTGAGTGTATATATATATATATATATAGAGAGAGAGAGAGAGAGATACCTGTTGAGCAATGGAGCGATGAGCAGCATCGTAGTCCTTATGAAGCAAATACATGCCTCCGATTGCTGACGTGGCAGCTCCCGCGAAGAACGACGCCAATCTCACTCTCAAAACGTAACCCATCTCTCTCTCTCTCAAATTTGATCGCTGATGAATATTGAGAAATGTTATACGGCTTATTTGTTTATTTCGGTAACTATTTGATCCTACTTCTTCATTTCCTTACATTAGTTTTCTACTAGTGTTGGAAACGTTACATTTATCCCTTGGTTTGTCTTTTATAAAAAATATTGGTACTATAATATATATGTTTATATTTATGACTATAAATAATTGGATAAATAGTGATATGATTAGTGACGCTATAACGGTATTTTTTGTAACGTGTTTAATAACGATAGTTTGTGATACTTTGGTCAATTTGTGACATATTTTCAATTTTGTTATAATTTTTGATTATCAATAAATCAATATTATTTTGTAATATTTTATGTATAAAAAAATTGAAATATATATATATATATATAGGTGTAGTTGGTTTCGTTCGGTTTGAGGAAAAAAATCCAAGTCGAACCAATTAGATTGATTTATTAATTTCTAAATCGAACAATAGCAATAAATAACGAGGTTGGTTTTATTCGGTCGCCTTGGACTGATTCCGTATGTTCTATTAGTTAAATTTTGGTTTCTTTACAATCGTCCCGACTTTCCACATAACTTTTATGTAGTGTCGATTTGAAAGTCGAATATATATAAAATTTCAAGTTTATACCACTAGAATTCACCCACGTTGTATGAATGTATAATACAATAACATGTGTTATTGGAAGAAACTTATTATAAGAAAATTAGATGTGTAATACAATTTCATGTGACGTCTTATTAACGTATAAATGTGCGCCGATGCAAATTGTGTTTCAGGATTGATGAAACAAAAAAAATAGGTCTATGATGGGATTCACAAATATATGGCTAATAACATGCATCAAATACTTTAATCGAGTCTCGTCTCTAAGGTTTTATTCGTATGACAAGGAAAATTTGACCAACTTTGGTTCGTACCTTTTCTCTTCGATATGAACTTAACCTACAAAATGCTAGTCTTGGGGTTGGAGATTTATCAACATACGACGCTCAAGTCAATTAGTAGACCTTAGGAAGTAAATCTAGAGTGAGAATTTGCTAAAAATTAAAATATTGAATGTGACCTGTGACCGTTACTTGTGATCTTACCAACTCTTTAATGTGATGCTTCTATATGTCATAAATTATAACCACTCTCATTCTCAATCATCACTTGAGTTGGCAAAGTTTACACACCTATATGGTGGTGATTTGAAGCCTTAAATTCATACATCGACTTGATCATGTCATCGTATAAAGGAAGCTCTTTCAACCATACTGATTATACCCTTATTAGATTGACAGAAAAGAAAGATGTTGTGACTGATTATACCCTTATTAGATTGACAGAAAAGAAAGATGTTGTGACGAGAAATTGCAATCACTTTTATATGCTATTATAGAGTGTGCGAATTTGTGTTTGTTCATATACTTTCGATAACATCGATTGTAACTTGTAAGCTTTGAACAAGACTAATATTGAACTTGTTGATTATATGACTTGTATACAATTTCAAGTATATTTACTTGTGATTCTTGAATCTCGCTATTAGAGACGGTTGTGGATAACTTCGCCCGTTAAGGAAGAGCATGTCTACAAGTTTTCTGCCCCAAAAGAAGAGTAGTTGTTACGGGTTGTTCTGCTCCTTAAGGATGAATGTTGTAGTGGGTGGCTCTGCCCATAACGAAGAATATTTGTAAAGGCTACACCTCTCAAAATAAAATATATTGAAGTTATAATAAATCACAAGATCCAGTTTTGACTTGCGGATAAAACATAGTCACTTATTGAGGTGAACCTCTATAAATACTTGCGTCAATTATTTACATACCTTACATTTACATTCATAGCTTAAAGTATTCTCATCAACAAAAAAAAAATAAAAAAAATTCACTAATTCTTTCAACCCCAACATTAAATTTTACTACTTTCAACGTAAATTTGGCTAAAAACATTCTTGAATGAAGATGCAATGTATGACTATTTTTTTTCTTTTCCTAAATTAATGTATAGTTTTATCGACAACTTTAAACTATAAATAAGCTGACAAGTATCTAATTAATTAAATGCGCATAATAAAAACAAAATATCAATAGTATGCATCATCGATAAACATTTTATCTTAATACATGCATCATAACAAGTAAGTACATATAAAAGTTAGAAGCAATTTCCATGCTAGCAACCCTATTACATCAATAACTTACAAAAAAATCATACCACAAACACAAACTTTCATGATCTTCATGTCTAACTAAAATTTAGTCGAACATATAGAACTTAGCAAACCAAAAGCGTCAATGATAATATAGAGTTCAAATTCAAAGGGCTATGAATTCAAGCTGATAAATTAGTTTTTGACACATGTCAACAACTTGAAAGTGATCAAAATGCAAACCTGGGAAATTTTGGTTGAGCAATTTAAGGTCAACTCGGCAGGATGTTAGATTGTTTTTTACTCTATTTAACTTGACTAATTATGATTTCCCCCCTCCAAAATAGTGAACAATAAATACGAATTTAAGAGAATTGTATATACATGTTTTATTTATTTATTATAACCTTATCAATATATATATTTTTTATCATGTACCCCAATCTTTGATGCCATGACAAAGTTATGAAACTTGTATGTTAGAATTATGTATCTTTAAATCTTGATGTAGTGGTAAGTCATTAACATATTAAATTCTTTTATATTTTTAGTTCATGTATTTATTATTATTAATATGTTGGTAAATATTTATAATTTATCGTCATTGATATTATAATTTAATGAAGTTTAGTAATTTTTTAATTAGCTAATACTTTAAGGGCATTTGGGTAAATTTTTTAAAATACATATGCATGTTCGTTGCACATGTTTGTTTTTCATCCAAAATTGAATGTAACCTGTCTAAAAAGGGGAAAAAATATTTGAGGGTACAAATTTGAGAAATTATGAATTTAAGTTACAAAATTGAAAATTCATCATAATAGAGAGTAAAACACACACACACACACACACACATATTTATTTAATTAATTAATTAATAATTTATATATATCCCCGCTGCCAGCTATATTGTACACATTAATTAATATATGAGCCTGGATTTTTATACTATATTTTTTCTGAAAAAACGCACAAACCGTACAAAAAATGTACGGTTTGCAGTAATTCGGGGCAAACCGTTGATTAAATCTACGGTTTGCAGCTGTGTAATTTTTCAGATGATTCTGACAACGTTAAGTGGCATTTAATTACACTTTATCTCTTTGAAGGCTACAAGGTACATAGACTTTTAATTGATTTAGAGTAAGGGCATAAATAAAACAAATGAGTGCCCTATAAAATCCCACAGTAAATTCTAGGTCTCCAGATACAGTTTGACCAGACTTTAATATATTATCCCGCGTATGTGTATATATATATATATATATATATATATATATATGAAGAGTTTATATGAACAGCAACTTAGACATCAACTTGGACACTTTTTCGTAAAAACGCTCTAGATTAAGATTTGGCTAATGCAAATGTCCATGGTTTCACGACGGAAACACAAATAAGCGTCTTGTTTTTTTTTTCGAGATGTATAATGACATGTTTTCGAAATTATGGTAAAATTTAAAAATTCAAAACATGTCATTATACATCTCGAAAATATTTGTATTCCCGTCGTGAAACCATGGAGATTTGCATTAGCCAAATCTTAATTTGAAGCGTTTTTACGAAAAAGTGTCCAAAATGATGTCTAGGTATGTCTTGCTCTAAATCAATTAAAAGCCTATGTACCGTGTAGCCTTCAAAGACATAAAGTGTAATTAAAGGCCACTTAATGTTGTCAGAATCATCTGAAAAATTACACAGCAATCTACGGTTTGCCCCGAATTACTGCAAACCGTATATTTTTTGTACGGTTTGTGCGTTTTTTCAGAAAAAGTGTAGTATAAAAATCCAGACTCTTAATATATTTTATATTAATTATATCTAGCTGAGACGATATTCTATTAAATTGAGAAAAAGTTTAAAAATTAGTTAAACCTAATCAAACCCACTCTAGCCTTTGAGATAAAGTACAACAATAACAGTTACGTACATAACAATAAGAAAACCATACAAAGTGGCTGACTATATACGATTATTAAGTTTTTCAATATTTTTCAAATAACAGTATCAACTTCAAAACAAAATTTGGCGAACAAGTAAATGTGACATGTAAGAATTATATGTTCATGTGACATATATTGTAAATACATTATTGATATATTATGACAGATTGAATGATAGCATACTACTTTTTAAACTAAATTAATAAAAACATACCCAAAAATTTCTAATTAACAAAAACATAACCAAAAGTTCATACTCTAATTTGTATATTTTCTATAGTTATTCCAAAAGTTCATACACTTGTTTCAAAAGTTCATAACCTAATTTGTATATTTTCATACACTTATTCCAAAATTTTATACCATTATTTCAAATTTCAAAAGTTCATATCTTAATTCGTAGAGTTCACCCTTATTTTCAAAGTTAATACCCCAATTTACAGAATTTATATCCTTACTTACATAATTTATATTCATAATTTTCAAATTCATAACTTTAATTCACGGAATGCATACACTTATTTTTTTCAACCTTATACAATAGTTAACAAATCCAACTATTGTCCATTCTCCGATCTCGAACTACCACGTCGTTGTCGTGGGTCTCTCATTCGACGACCACATCTCTGTCGACATCAACCTCGATTTTTCGAGCTCGCTCTACACTCTCGCCGTCCACTCCGACGGATGTCTCCGTCTCAATACCCACCGAATAGAGAGATCGGAGAGAGAGAGATGGAGGAGGAGAAAAAGATTAAAAAGATAGATGAAAAGAGAGAGGAAATATGAGAGATCGAAGAAAGCGAGAAGGAGGAGGAGACCGATCGGAGGGAGGGAGTGAGAGGAGAAGAGAGATGGAGAGAGGGGAAATAGATTGGGAGGGATGAATCCAATTTTTCTTTTTTGTTTTTTATTAATTATTAATTTAAAGTATGTTTTTGATAATATAACTTTTAAGGGTATGTTTTTGTTAATATAATAGGTGCAGGTTATGCTTAGGCTAATTCCTCCTTAATTATATCTACGTTGATGTAATAAAATATTACATAATATATTATGGTAAATCATATGTTATTTATAGATATATATTATATGATTTGGTAAAGATTGTCTAATTGATTCTGATGATGGACTTTGTAGATTAGTATTTTATTTGAAAAGGGTTATTTATATTTTAAGAGTCGTAAAGTAGATTAAACATAATCTAGAGGGAACTATTTATGCATAACATAATATTATAATCAACTAAGGTATGCCCTCCCAATTTATAATTATTTTTATGGATGTGATTAATGATTATACAATGAAATGGTCATTTTTATGGGTTAAAATGATATTAATTAGCATTGTTTTGCTGCTATTACAGCCAAGTTACGCGATTTTTAGTGTTTTTTTTTGTATTTTCCCGGTTTATTTGTATTGTTTTATATTTTTACAGAAAAACACTTGGAATTAACACAAAAATGAGGCAAAGACAATAGAAGACCCAAGAAATGACCAAGTGGAAGAAAACCAGAAGATCAATGGTCTCAAATCAACCTCAATTGAAGTCAAAAGCAGACCTTGAAGCCCATTCAAAAGAAGGTTCTAGAAGCAGATCTGATCAGTCTAACTTATTAGGCCCTGCTCGGTTAGCCTGATCAGTCAGACAGAGACATATTTAAAATTTTGGAAAGATTAAGTTTATTAGGGTTTTGATATAAATACATATTAATCCGTCTCTCAACACATAATACACAACATCTTTTTCATCTTTTAACACGTCCTAAAGTGAGAGAGAAGAGAGAATTAGGTTTTGGTACACAAAAACCTCAATTTCCTTCGTTATTTTGTAAGTACGTCAATCGTTCTTTCAATATATCGTTGTCACTTTTATCCTCTACTGTTTATTTGCTTGTTTTAACTACTTTAAAAGTAGTTATAACATCAAATATTGATTGTTTTGCATGTTTAAATTATTAAATCATATTAATAAATAACATCAAACCTTGATTGTTTTGCATGTTTAAATTATTAAATCATATTAAAAAATAACGTATTAAATATAATTATTAATCGTTAGATCTTGCATGCAAACGAGTTACTCACGTGTTAATTACCCTTATATCACTTTATAAACTGAGTTTTTAATTTTAAATCTAGAGGAATTGAGTCGTTGGATTGACAAGTCAACTGCTAACGTCTTATCATTTATTTTAGTTAATATATTTTTAATAGTAAACGCGTATAAAAGACAAGACTTTAGTCAACCACATGTTTCCTCGGACGATAACTTGGATAGATTACCCTGAGAAATACTACGACTACCCTCGTGCTCCTGTGAGACCATAGTGCGTAAAAATAACACATACGATGGGCAATCAATTAACATGAAGTTTAAGATACTAAATACAATTGTTTCATGTTTATGTTAATGTAAGTAACTTACATGTGGTATCAGGGCATAGTTTCTGAACTCATGGTATTCCATATGAACGAATGTGTAACACCCTTAAAATTTCCCATATATATATATATAATTATCAAAAATAGTGACTAAAAAGCTTGTTGAATTTTGTTGAATAATTAAGAATACTTAAAATATAATTTGAGATTATTTTGGAAAAATTCATAATTTTTGGTGGGTGAGTTGTTACATTGTTGTTAAGTTTTGGCCTTAAATAAATCGTAATTAGGGATTTTCAGATTCATGAAAATTATCCGAAATTTCAAGAAATTTAAAATAGATATAAAATTCAACCTATTTGGACTAGTGAGTCGGTGGATATATGTATTTCAATAATGACACGTTTCAGAATTTCTATCAAGCACATGTGTCATTTTTCATGGCAGTTTCGATCCACATATGTTTCGAATTTGAAAATATGTATAATATAAAAAATTATAGATGTGTTTATTAGCTTTACATATATATAAAATATGCATGATTTGGAAATATCTAGCGAGACCCGGATACTATCATATTTTGGTGATATTTATTGGTATTTTATCAATCTGCATAATTAGAGTGATTTATATTTGTTTTGTTTATTTATCATTTTGAACCCGATATGAATATACTGATTGAAGGGTTCAACATGAGATATTGAGAAAGTAAATGATCAGGAAAACAAAATTACAACTGATGAATTCGGGTACAAGTCAAATATTAAGAAAATACAAGATACCGACAAATAAAGAAACGAAATATGAATCCTTGCGTGTGATCCTGATCAGAGCTACATTAATCCGGATCAGCGTTGTGACAATGCGCATTTTGATGATGTGGCATCATTCTATTGGTCCAGAGAGTGATCCAGATCACCAAGGGGTGCATGATCTGGATTAGCGTTTTTAAGAAATTAGGTACTGCATTTTTCTGAGATGAATGTCTATAAAATATATACAGTTAAACCTCGATAAATGAATGTCCGATAAACGAATAATCTCGCCAAATGAATAATTTTTCCCGGTCCCGACTTGGACAAATGGGCTAAATGAATAACCTCGCTAAATGCATTAACGAATAATTTTTTTTGAATCCTTAAAGACCCCATGTAAATATAAATGAATAATCATTCAAATTCATAATATATATATATATATATATATATATATATATATATTTATCCTAAAAACAAAAATATTTATTCCAATCAACAATGTTCATACAAGAAGTCATTTCTTCGCAAAAAAAGCTTCTAAAGTTGTTTGTTTTTTCTTTCCACCAAAATGCATCACATCTGCGACTTTTTCTATTGCAAACACAACTTCTGGAATATTATTATTAGTACATGTTGCATGTATTTAGACTCTAAGTATTACATACATAGAATCTTATAAGTACATGATGCATGTACATAGTCTATATACGTATTTGTACATTAGATATTAGATGTAAAATAAATAATCATACGAAAAAATAAAAATGTAAAAATACTATTTAAATGAATAAAAATTCATTTATCGATAAATGAATAATATATTCATTTATCGATAAGTAAATAAACTCACTAAACGAATATTTTTTGTTGGTCCTAAGAGCATTCATTTATCGAGGTTTAACTGTAGTATTTTTACAATTTATGTAAGCCGTCCGACTCAACCCATAACTTACAGTAAACGAACTTCTTTTCTTTCTTTCTCTCTCTTTCTTGTCTTTTTTTTTCTTTCACTTTTGGTTAGGTATGCTCCTCTTTTGTGAGCATACACGCTTGTTGAGATTCTAATGGCTCTTCCTCTCCATATATGGGTCATCCAAGGGCATGGCAGAGAACCATGATTCAATTCTTGGAAGGATGGTGTTGCTTTTTTTTTCCGTTAGTACAGTAATAATAAACGGTTTAAAAAACTAAAAAAAGCTCAATCTCAAAATTTTCAAACGACACGAAAAAAATTGACTATAAATACGAATTTATGAGTTTAATTTTTTTTGTAATATTACTATGAAACTATACAAAAATATTTATATATAAAATCATGTAATAGTATCTTAAAGAGTGCAATTAATTAATGCAGAAGTCAAAAAGTAATATAATGTTAATTAAATAAAGAGTAAAAAATAACCACAAGATTCGAACTAGTGACATTTGGGACACAAAAACTTTATGTTTAGCATTTAAATAAGTTACTATTTGTTTATTGGACACTATTAATGTATAAAATTTTAAATTTTCGAATTTTTTCTATATAAAAAAATTGTTTTAAAATTTTTTGGAAAGAGGATGACACCCTCTTGACCACAACCGGTTCCGCCCCTTCAATCAATCACACCCGTCTTCTCACTCTCATTTTTAATATAAGTATTTTTTTTATGCAATATTTATTATTGTTTCTACTATTAAAAGCATGTTAGTATTACTTTTATGACATGTGACAACTCGTTATGTAGTATTCATATGTGACTTGTGAGTTACTTTTGGAAAAAAAAATAGCGCCAGGTTAATTAAATAAAAACTATAAAAATAGTGTTTAAGTATAATACTTTTATTTTACGTTGGACGACTCGGTATCTTGCCGATTTATAAATTTTATTAGTTCGTCGGTCCCCGCACTCTTGCAAGGTAATAAAGGTTTTGCTTTAAAATATACACACTTTTACCCCGACCACCCTTTCATCTTTGCTTTCCGAGGAGACATGTTCTACTTCATGATTGCGCCCCTCCTCCTCTTGGTGGGCTCGTCATGATCCGTCCGATCCTTGATACTTGGTCTTTGCGAGAGATGAGGTTTCGTCAAGGCCTCCTCAAGCACAGCCGCCACATGGTCGAAGTCTCCCTTAAAGTTGCGAATGTCGTTGCGCATGGTCACTGGGTGAAGCTTAGGGTGTCTCCTCTTTTTTCTCCTGGCTGAACTTTAAGTCATCTAGATACTTGCCAATATTGTCGCTGTCTCCTCTCCGGTTGAAGGTGATTTTTCGCTTCTGCTTATTCTTTCCGCTGGTGCTGCGTCTCTACGGTACTACCCCTGCGGAATGAGCGTTTCAGAGCTTATTTCAAAAGGTTTTTGATATTGTTTTAAATCTGTATTTATTTGCTAGCTTATTTCAAGGCTATTGGTATTCTAATCCTCCACATATATGGCTTAGATCCGTGGTCTTAAGAGACGCCACGTCATTAATTTAGTCAATTTAAGTAGTTTAGGGTACTATTTCAAAACTTTCTATAACTGAAGATACTAATCCTATTTTTAATGTTAATTTAAAGTACTAAAATGTGAATTAGACCAGAATAGGACGGTGATCACAAAATTTGACAACCAAGTACTTCAACCAACCACACTCCTTTCAAAAAAAAAGAAGAAGTTCAACTACACTGCTTTGACCAGCTCCCTAACTATTTGTTGTTTGTTTAATTAAACAGAGAGAGCAAAGTCCAATCTCTTCTTCTCCCTCCTTTGATCAACAAAAAAATACTAACAGAAACTGAAAAGTAAACTCCGCGTCTACATACATACATACATACATACATACAATACATATTATTATTATAAATAACAACATTTGGTTGACCAAAGTGGATCTATCTCAAAAATCCAAAAATGGGACTATGCTGCAGCAAAGGCTCCTCCGTCTCAGTCTCCGGAGAAACCAACTCCGCCACCGTAAAACATGCCACGTCATCACCTCCCCATCCCCCACCTCCACCTCCTTCCACCACATCTTTCTCGATCGGGAGCCCGTTCCAGTCCCCTTACCCAGCTGGCGTACCCCCCACGCCGTCCCCCGCTAGAACCCCGAGGAGATTGATGAAGTGGCCTTTTCCTCCTCCTTCTCCAGCTAAGCCGATTATGTCGGCTATTATGAGGAGGAGAGGGAAGCCGAAGGAGGGGCCGATTTTGGAGGAGGGAGGAGAGAGGGAGCTGGATAGGAGCTTCGGGTATGGGAGTAACTTTGGAGCTAAGTATGAGGTTGGGAAGGAGTTGGGGAGAGGGCATTTTGGGCATACTTGTTTGGTTAAGGCTAAGAAAGGTCATCTTAAGAATTTGCCTTTAGCTGTCAAAATCATATCCAAGGCTAAGGTCTCTTTTCTAACTCTCTCTCACACACACACATTCACCGCTTATTCCGAGCTGATGAATTTATGAGGACTACCTTTTATTGTTTCCTATGGCGAAAGACTGGTTTGAATGTAATTAGAAATGTTACTAAATTAGTTCATCTATAACTGAAGATTATAGTTGTTGTGTGTTATTTGTTAGCTCCAAGAATAGGCTTAAGTTGGAATACGTACACATTTCTAGGTAATCAAAATTAGTTCATCTATAACTGAAGATTATAGCTGTTAAGGTGATTTCAAAAGTAAGGTATGAGATTCGAAATTTCAGATTATAAATTGTTAATCTTTTACTTGTAACTTTTTGGTGTTACTTAGTTTTCAAATCGATAGCGGTAGCTGCAAAGATGGCTTTGATCGGGTCATCAACTTACTCAGGAATTTTTAGTTATCTGAAACACTAGTGTGTAGTTGTAGAAAGATCGATTAACAGGCAGAATTTTTGGTTATTTAAATTCTAGTTTGGTTATTTATTTCAAATGTTTTTGGTGTAATCTAAATATAACATAAGTATCAATAGTTCAGATATAGCTTTGAAGATTCATTTACATTTCTTGTTTTCCAGAATCACATGCTCTGTAAACTTTTGTTGTAAGGTGTGCAAAGTTAACTGGTCTGCAGACCGAACATAGTGGTTATGTAATTTAAAAAATGAAGTTAGGTGTTATTCTATTGTTAAAATGCGGGCGGAGTGCTACATAATACATATTTTTGGTACTTCAAATTAGATTGGTATACGAATTATATCTCTCCAGACTTTGAAATTTTAGTTGGTCTTGCCGTATTATGATCCAATGTAATTCTTACGGATTTTGTTACTTGCCAAGACGGGTAGAAATGTTTTATTTTTGAGCCGTTTTTATGTTTTTTAGTTTTTTAGTTTTCTGACATTGTCATCTTATAATCTGATATGTAACTAAGATGATTGGTGGCCAAACAGTGTACTTATCCTTCTTTCAATAGCTGATACTTGTAAGAGAAAAATTTACCAAAACAAGCTAATAAGTAACGACATGCGACTCTTTTGTTAGGTCTCGTTATTGAACTGACACTTACCATCCTGTTTTCCCCCCATTTATTTCATGATGAACAACTGACACATGATATAAGGTACTTGAGATTAAGAAAGAAAAGAAAAGAAAAAATATAAGGTACTTGAAAGTCTTCACTTGGTCAACCACAAGCCAATACATCTCTATAACATGCCAAGACTTAAAAACTAGAAGATTCTTTGGTAATCGGAGTATTCTGTGTACCTAAGATGATTGTTGCCAAGTCTTTTTTACTAAAGGTTATTATCATAATAACTTTTTCATTTAGTAACCAAAAGTGCATTCAGATGACGACAGCGATTTCGATTGAAGATGTTCGTAGAGAAGTGAAGATATTAAAAGCCCTGTCTGGACATGAGAATCTTGTTAAATACTACGACTCCTTTGAAGATTCTCAAAACGTCTACATTGTAATGGAGTATGTCCCCTCACTTTTTCTCTTTCTCTAGAAGTTCCATGATTTATCGTATATTAAAACGTATTACTTTAGCTTTGTGCTGGTCGGTCCTCTTCTGAATTGCCAGTACTAAAGGTTCAACTTTGTGAGACACTTAATATCCTTCTCTTAACAGATTATGTGAAGGCGGAGAATTACTAGACAGAATATTATCAAGGTAGATAAAAGGAATTGTTAAATTATTTTGTATTGGCAAACAAGTTTAGTTACGACTTACTTTTTTTATTCAGAGGTGGAAGATATACTGAAGCGGACGCAAAACCTATAGTTATACAAATACTTAAAGTAGTTGCCTTTTGCCATCTTCAAGGTGTTGTACACCGTGATCTAAAACCAGAGGTAACGACTAGAAATTTGAGTCCCTGGTAATCTTATGCATATTTGGGGAAATCAGTTTTATGTTATTATACATCATCTCTATTACATGGTTGACCTTTATGATTTGATTTTTGAACAGAACTTTCTTTTCAGTACCAAAGACGAAGATGCAACAATGAAAGTCATAGATTTTGGTCTATCAGACTTTATTAGACCAGGTAATGTTGGTTAAATTTTGTGTCATTTTTGTTTTCCTATACCAGCTACGTAGTAATTATACTGCTGGCATTTATGGAAAATCCATGTATATGACGTGACTATTCTTTTCTAGTGAACGTTGTTATTTGATAGCACAAATTTATGCTTAATCCAATGATAAGAATACAAAAGTAGCAACAAACGGAATTGATTTATACTTATTTAATATCACTTTTTGTATTTTTTCACTCTAATTCTACTATAGCAGTTAACGACTGAACGATCTAGGATTGCAGATGGTTTTTATTTAATTACATTAGATAACTATTTTTCTTGATTTTCTTTTCCGGCTAAGAATCCAATAATCCTGTTGTAGCATACATTGGGTGCTTTTTGTGAGATTAGTGACTTTGAGATCACCAGATTCTTAGATTTAATGCGAGTGACATATGGATGTACTTAATGAGGTTGAAGGCATTTCTTGATAGTTGTCCTGTTTCTCCCCAAAATGATCAATGTGAAATGAATATGTTTGCAACCTTCAGTTAATCCTATTTAATCGCCAATCTTTATTTTTTCGATACCTTCATTGCTATAAAATAACACTATTTTGGCAACTTATATTTGGCAAGGATGTTGATAGAGATACAATTCTTTTACGCATTTAGCCAATCCCTATGGAAGAAATATTGAGACATTTAGCCAATCCCTATACAATTCTCGCTCACAGGGAGTGGCTAAGGGGTGCACAAGTTGTGTATAACTTTATCGATTTCCTAAATCTACCTTGATAATCAACTCAAAGCTGTGTAACTTTTAATTTCGTTACTCGTTTCCGTAGTGCTAAACAAATGTTTCATTCTAAAAATGCTTTTTTCATACAGATCAAAGATTAAACGACATAGTTGGGAGTGCATACTACGTCGCCCCCGAGGTTCTTCATAGGTCATACAGCCTCGAAGCTGATGTCTGGAGTATCGGCGTAATTACGTATATATTATTATGTGGGAGTCGACCATTCTATGCACGAACTGAATCAGGGATTTTTCGTTCTGTTTTAAGAGCCGATCCGAATTTCGAAGATCAACCTTGGCCAACTGTATCCCCTGAAGCTAAAGATTTTGTTAGAAGGCTTCTTAATAAAGACCACAGGAAAAGAATGACAGCTTCTCAAGCACTTAGTGAGTTTCTACTAAATGGCTTTTTTTTTCCACACGTCTAAAATATTATTTACTCTTGTGTTCGTAAGCTGGATAGGAGATATTTAGTTGTTTCGGAACTGCCTAACCTTGTGAAGGGGGTTTTGATTGCTTAAGCTACCCACAGCATATTTGTATGCTATTTATAGGGCATGGTGTTTAATAATCCCTATGAATAGAACTTAGGGCATGTCTAGTTGCAGCTTATAAGGTAGATGTTTTAACATAAAAAAGAAAATTCAGCTTCATCTGCTTAAAGCGTCAACTGTTTTCAGGCCATAAGGTCAAAAAAATCTCAGTTTACAGTTTTAAGCTAAATGGAAAACCCTGAAGCTTAGAAATTGCAACTTCTCTCTGTTGTCATAGTTAAAACTAATTAGCTATACCAGTGACCCCTTAGCGTTGACTATGACACCGGTGGTCCCTTCCTATGAGAACCAATAGTGTTACACGTGGGTGCTACGTGTGTAACCTACTTCAAATTTGGGGACTACAATAGTATATCAACTGAAACTGTCGTAAATGACATTTTACCTATAGTTTATTGCTCATTAGTGTTGGAAATGGAAAAATCAATGGAAATTTGATCCGAAGTATGAAGACTTTGGTTGTACTTGTGTAACCTATTTAAGATTTGGAGACTACTAGTGTAACTTTCATAAACTAGGAAGACCAATTATGCTTCAGTTGGAAGTATGGGAATCAAATGTATTATCAACCTAAAGTTTGTTGACCATCAGTATTGCAAATAAAACTAAGAGGATTAAATAAAAATTTAATCTGAAGTATGGGGAGTTGGAGATTATGGTTGTACTTCAACCCAAATATTAATCCTCTTTACATTGGCAACCATTTCTTTGTGTTTTTACTCCTTTTTCGGTAGATAAGCTTGAACTTTAACAATCCTTATAAATAGAGCTTACGCTTTAAGAAAAATGATTTTTTTCGTTTTCCTTTAAAATTATGGTAGGATCCATCTTTATTGTGCTTTATTCAAAATTTCAAACTATTGATTGGCATATGAATACAGGTCACCCATGGTTGAGAGATGAAACCCGTGTTGTGCCTTTAGATATTTCCATATACAAACAAGTGAAGTCCTATGTTCGCGCTACACCGTTTAAACGCGCAGCTCTGAAGGTAATAGCGTGCTATTCCTGTAAACTTTTTAAATCGTTTAGATTGTATGCAGTTGTTACGTTCAGGAGTAACTTGAGAATTTGTTTGTTTTACTGTAATTCTTCCAGTATGTTAAGAAAAGGAAAATATAAGCCAAGTTAGAAATCAAAATAGAATTATGTAATTGGTACGCAATACTAGAGGTGGTTTTTATATTGTCCATGGTTTGAGAGGTTGGTTCATTTTGGTGCTTATCTTGCAGGCTCTCTCAAAAGCTTTAACTGATGATGAACTCTTTTTCCTGAGTGCTCAATTTGAGCTATTGGAACCAAAAGACAGGCGCATATCACTAGATAATTTTAAAATGGTTAGTTATTAGACGCTGAATTCCTACTTTGTTTGGAATATTATTTTGCAAGTTTTTCTTTTCCATAATTCTTCCCTGTTTTTTTTTAAATTATTCGAATATTGCACAGGGTCTCATGAAAAATGCCACTGATGCGATGAAAGAGTCAAGAGTTCCTGATATAATAAATGTGGTGAGCCATCTCTTTGTAATTAGATCAACTTCTAATTTTACTTGATGGTGGTGATGTAAAGTTCTCAAATAGTTCTTTAAAAATTCTTTGTAACAAAATAAACTTATCTTTCTTTTCTCCTTGAATCTGCTAATTTTTTTTTTTGAATAATTAAAGTTGGACCCTCTCGCGTATAAAATGATGGATTTTGAAGAATTTTGCGCTGCTTCGGTTAGTGTGTATCAGCTCGAGGCTGTTGAAGGATGGGAGGAAATAGCTACGGCAGCGTTTGAGTATTTTGAAAAAGAAGGAAATCGAGCCATTTCAGTTGATGAATTGATCATGGTAAGGATTTATTTTAGCTTTTTGAGCCTAAATATCTATATCCGTGTTTATTAGGACTAAAGAGTCTATTTATTACCTTTACTGGTAACTGGGCAAGGCAAGGCACCCAAACTGAGTGGATTTTTTTGAAGCGATTTTAGGGAAAAGAAACAAGATGACGTATATGTTAGCATCAACACAAATCCGTTGATTTATTGGCTTCAGTGACGGGTTGTAGAGAACTTACTAAAAAAAGGCAATTGTAAATAGAACATGAAAGTTGTCTCCGCTTCTCATTTTGTTTTCTACGTCGATCAGAAGTTTCTTTTTTAACAAAAACTGGGTTTTCATAAGTCCCCATTGTTTTCATCCCAGAGCCATTGAGGACTAAGATGAAGTTGAAAATATTAAGATTCTTCTGAGAAGAGAAATGGAACACTTTGCACCATCAAAAACCCGTTTTCATATTCTTGTCTTTACAGATCCATCTTATAGAGCACTATAATAAATGACTTTAATTCTTCTTAAGAAAGATTTAACTTTTTTATTTGGCAGGAAATGAATTTGGGTCCTTCTGCTCACTCTATCCTCAAGGATTGGATTAGACCCTCGGATAGAAAATTAAGTTTTGTTGGGTATACGAAGTTTTTGCATGGAGTGACAATTCGAAGTTCTAATACTAGGCATCAATAATATAAGATATAGGTAGCAGATTTTGTTGTGAGTGATTTCTTTTCTATTCTTTTAATCTATTTTTTGGGTTAAGTTTAGGGTTTTTGAATGAGCCAGATACCCTCCGATAAGTATAAGTTTCTTGAAGCATCAGTGTCTTATGCTCAGATTCCACACATTTGATAACTATTCTTGTATATTAATTAAACCCTCTTCATTTTGTAATGTTTGAGCCTGCGTGTATCCTTGAGTTTCTTCTTTTCAATTCATATGGATTTGTTTGATCACATAATAAAACTCGACTAGGAAGTTTTTTTTTTTACCACTTAATAAGATACAGTGACCCTCAGGTTCACGAATAGTTTGTAATGGAATTTTCACCTGTCACCCGAACTGGCCGGCAGTTTTGGTTAGACAAGGGCCCGCTCAGTAAGATACAGTGTTGTGCATTTGATTCCCCAGCTTAAATAGTCAATGGTTGTGAAACACGAGTTTAATTCACTTTTGTAACTTGTGTTGATCACTTTTTGGCAATTAGTGATCTAAGTGTATAAAAACTTGATTTAGCATGTTTATGCAATTGAGTTAATTTTGTGACCCCAACGAAACTTTCACTGACTAGGTTGCCTGCCGGTAAAGTATTATTTATGAGTAAAATTATTAAATTGCCTCGATTCAAGGGGAAGTTCTAGTAAAATATCAATTTTGTGGCCTCAGTTTATCAAAATAGCAATTAGCGATCCCAGTTTTCAAAATATATGATTTAGTGACCTATGTATATGTAATTGAGTTGATTTAATGACTATAAAATATCAATTAGTTACGTGTTGGTGTCGTTACAATTACGAATTAACAATATAAAAGAATTATTTTATGAACCCAACTATATGCGCGCAACCGTTTGGCAACATATTTTTTTAGTGGATTTTTGGATTTTAGATTTTAAAATTTTATGGGTGTTTGGCAAGTCCAATTATTCAGCTTCTGAAAATCTGATTTTTAGATTGGAAAATCTAAAAAATCAACAATTTTAAAATCTAACTTTTTTTGTGGATTTTCAAAACATACATAAAGCTGAACTTTAATTTAATCTCTCCTAAACTAAAAAACCCTTGTTTGTGAATACGATGTAAAATAATGGAATGTATAAAACCAAACATCTATACGACTATATATATATACTAAAAAGAGAATAGTGTACTATTATAGCAAATATATTATCTCAAACCGTAAGCTGCTTCCGTGTTTTACTTCACCTTGATTTACTCTAAGAGCAAGTGCATCATTTTAGTGATGATTCATTTATCTTACAAACTATGATTCATTACCTAAAATTTATATTAACTCAAATATCAAATGTTTCCTTTTAATTAAAATAATAATTTATCTCTCTTACTTTTCTCTTATTATTTCTCATTTATTTGTACTTTTCACATATAAATTAATAAAATAACAAAAATATGAGTTGTATAATTTTGATAGAGAAATTGATAAAAAATCTGATAATTTGTATAAACCAAAACGTTTACTTATAAGTTGTAAAAATGTACTTTTTTACTTTAAATACGAGAAAACTTGTAATTTATTTAATGTGATTGTTCTACTAAATTAATTTGGGTTGAAAAAAATTGATAGAAGTATATTAAAATATAGTAATATTTAGTTATGATAATAAATTTGATAGGAAAGCTGAAAAATGTATAAAGTTAAACTGTTACCCTAAAAATACAAAAGTGATACTAATTAAGTTAAATATAAGGAAAAATATAAGGTAAATGATGCGAGGTCGGATTTTTATACTACACTTTTTCTGAAAAAACGCACAAACCGTCAAAAAAATCTACGGTTTACAGAAATTACATGCAAACCGTACATTTAATGTACGGTTTGCAAAAATACATGCAAACCGTACTTTAATGTACGGTTTGCATGTAATTTCTGTAAACCGTACATTAAATGTATGGTTTGCATGTAATTTTTTTTTTTTTTTGTGTAATTTCAATTTGTAAAATAGGAAAAATATATAAAATATGCAAATCCATAATTCACTTAGCTATATATAATTGTTTGTTGTTTGTTTATATTAATTATAGAAATTATAATAATTGTTGATATTTGCCCCATTTTTTGCATTATTTATTTTTTTTGTGTAATTTCAATTTGTAAAATAGGAAAAAATATATAAAATATGCAAATCCATAATTCACTTAGCTATATATAATTGTTTGTTGTTTGTTTATATTAATTATAGAAATTATAATAATTGTTGATATTTGTCCCATTTAATAAAAAAATTAGGGTTTTTATTCAAATTTGTGTTATTTAGATATTTATTACTAATGGTTTGGTTATGATGTTACATGTTTACGATGGTTATTTGTTTTGATTGAGAAAAATAAAAATTGTTACGCTTTATTAATATTTACCCGTTTTGAGTTATCATTGTTTGGTTATAATTGAGTTATCATTGTTTGGTTATTATTAATTGGTTATCATTGAGTTATCGTTATTTAGTTATCATTAATTGGTTATCATTGTTTGGTTATCATTCACTACAAAAAAATACTCAAATAGCGACGGAATTAGTGACGGTATTTTTTGTTACGAGCTTATTAGCGACGGTTTTTGTGACGACTTTGTGACAGTTTAGTCAATTTGCGACAGATTTGTGACAGCTTTTTAAATTAGCGACAGGCTTGTGACAGTTTTTGACTCTCACTAAATCAAACATTATTTTGTAGTGATTAATTGGTTATCATTGTTTAATTAGATAATTAAAATAATTGTTTGGTTATCATTAAATGAACTTTAACTAGTTGTTACCATTTTATTGAGCACACCCGTATGCTCTCGGAAACCGTGAGATGGCCGGGCAAGTTCAGGCGGGTTTATAAAGATGCGGGTCCTCTCTCTATACAATCTCATGTAATCCAGTGACGTCCCCGTACCAAATTCGCCGTTAACAAGCCGGTTGTGGCGGTCATTCCACACGGTTATAAACTCTGCAAAAAGTGTAGGCTAATCGTGTTTTTGCACAATCTCATATCTTCTATCCTTGCCGTGACCCTGTTTGGGTTTCCAAATATATGTAGGCACCCGCTGAACAAAACCGAACTGTCTCATGAACCTGTCCGCTGGGTGGGACTCAATATTCTCATTACAAATGAGAGGCACAGAACAATAACATGGCAGCCCAGAAGAGCTGATCCCCAACTATACTCAGCACATGTGTCAAAATCCTCCAGAAATGGCAGAGGCCAGAGTGGAATCTGATCACTGCTCTTATCCAAAAACACATGTGCCCCCAGTAATAATAACATGGCAGCCCTAGACTGATATAACAAACGGTCCTCACTAGGGTTGGGGGGTAATTCACCAAAGGTGTGGAACATCCAATCAAGTCTAACTGTCAAACAGTTTGTATCCACTTGATTGTCAGCCGGTCTAACACCAACAAACTCTCTATCATATCTAACCTGCTCGCCCTGTTATCATTCCGCTCCGATCGGGTAACAGTAAGACCATCTACCCTGAGACCAAGCATAATCTCTACATCCTGTAAAGATATCCCCAACTCTCCACCGACAAAATGGAACGTGTGCGTCTCATCACGCCACCTATCAACTAAGGTTGTAAGCAAGACTCAGTCTACGCTATAATTACCTATAGTGTGAATACCATAAAAATAGCCCTAATCATATTTTGAACTACTCTGTCAGGCGTCGGTATCTGCCAACTATAATTATATAGCTAAGTGAATTATGGATTTGCATATTTTATATATTTTTTCCTATTTTACAAATTGAAATTACACACAAAAAAAAAATAATGCAAAAAATGGGACAAATATCAACAATTATTATAATTTCTATAATTAATATAAACAAACAACAAACAATTATATATAGCTAAGTGAATTATGGATTTGCATATTTTATATATTTTTTCCTATTTTACAAATTGAAATTACACAAAAAAAATAAATAATGCAAAAATGGGATAAATATCAACAATTATTATAATTTCTATAATTAATATAAACAAACAACAAATAATTATATATAGCTAAGTGAATTATGGATTTACATATTTTATATATTTTTTCCTATTTTACAAATTGAAATTACACAAAAAAAAAAAATAATGCAAAAAATGGGACAAATATCAACAATTATTATAATTTCTATAATTAATATAAACAAACAACAAACAATTATATATAGCTAAGTGAATTATGGATTTGCATATTTTATATATTTTTCCTATTTTACAAATTGAAATTACAAAAAAAAAAAAAAAAAAAAAATTACATGCAAACCGTACATTTAATGTACGGTTTGCAAAAATACATGCAAACCGTACGGTTTGCATGTAATTTCTGTAAACCGTAAAAAAAATTTACGGTGCGTTTTTCCAGAAAAATTGTAGTATAAAAATCCAACCTCAAATGATGCACATGTTTAAAAAAAAAAAAAAGAAGCAAAATAGTCGATGGGCTTTTAATGTTTAAATCATTTACACAATATGGTCGAAGGGTTTTACATAATCATAGACGGGCACAAGAGTTAATATCACAATTACATTTGGTCCTAAGTTTTCGGGTAACTATGGCCCGGAAACACAATTATATATTGTGCTAATAACCTTTATACAATAAGATTTCTCTAATTAAATCCTTAGTATTCATGATATACTAGATGATAAAGAATCATGTATATATATATATAACTATGATTTACATTAACAAAAAACATTAGGAAATTGTCCTAATTTCGAACAAAACTATCCACAAATGTTCAACTCAAGTGGTTGTTTACTGACTAATAACGACTCAAATATAAGTAAATTAAATATATGTTGATATTAAGTTGTCACGCCCCAAAATCCTGTAAACGGATATCGAGGCATGACCTTTTTAAAAAAAAAGAAAAGAACCTGTTGGTGCAAAATTGAAATTTTAAAAGGAAAACAATTTGCGAGCTAATGGGACAATTAATCAATTTAATAAAAGTGTTTGCCAAACGCGGCTTCAAGACGAGATAAAATAAACGAATGTAAATTGTCCGTAGGCTACAACCTCAAAATTTAATCTAAGTTAAAAGAAAACGAAAGCCCCGAGCCCATGTGATGTATTGTCATAGCTCATAACCGAACGTCTCAACCTAAATTGTACCTGAAAGACAAAATTGTAACGGTGAGTCCCACACACATACATAGACGGGACGACACCACAAAATACCGTCACTCCATCCCATAAATGCAAGAACCCACAAACAACAACTATGATAATCAACGTATAAAAAGAAATAGAATAACATCCTACAACGAAATAAATTAAATAACTTCATCATACATCTATAGCATACATGAACCTCTCACGCCACCTACCTCAGTCCGTAAGGTAGGTCATTCCCTATCCCTTTGGCCGTCTTATGTCCCCGGAATTAGGAAGAGACATAGACCATTGCTAACATAAAAGTAGATTTATAGTGCGCACTTGGACCTCTCACGCCACTCGTCCCAGTCCGTAAGACGAGTCATTCCCTATCCCTTCGGCCGTCTTATGCCCCCGGAATTAGGGAGAGACATAGACCATTGCTAACAATAAAATAAATATAGTGCACACTGGGACCTCTCACGCCACTCGCCCCAGTCCGTAAGACGAGTCATTTCCTATCCCCTCGACCGTCTTATGTCCCCGAAATTAGAAAGAGACATAAACCATTGCCACTACAGCTAAATCACAAGGCCTCAACCAATAATATAAAATCATTCAATTATCACATTCTCATACGTCACTCTAACGTAATTCAACATAACCCATAATCATAGGTGCTAGATTCACAACTAGCCAAACGCTCCAGCAACATAAAATCTCATTCAGACATTTTAACAAACACCTTGTATGCATAAACTACAATTCATCTATATTCAACATAATTTTACCCAATTTCATCAACAACTATATAATCACATAACCAACTCATAAAACATGCAATCTCATTCATAATCTCATCAATTCGCAATTATTATATCTAAGGTCTCGACCTCTACAATTCAAATAATGGAATTAAAAGTATAACAAATTAACAATTTAAGAACATAATTAATAATAAAGGCAAAACCCTCAATTTATAATAAACACAAAACCAAAACCTAACATACATCCTCGTCTAGTCGCAATGGATAACCCCCGTTACCTTAGAGCGTAGAGGAGATGCTTCCGGTAAGAACCCGCTAACGGTGGTTTACTCTTCTTCTTCTTCTTTTCTCTCTTTTCTCTCTTTTCTCTCTTGTTTTAGGTTTACTGTTTTGAAGAAAAGTGGGCTGATTTGGAAGATGTAAAAACTGTTTTGAGAATGTTTGTGGTAACGAACTATTTGGTCCCCAAAGTTCTAAAAGTTAACTCTTAATTCAAAAATATAGTTTTACTACTCAAAAATAACAAACCTTTAGAAAAAAAATCTATTGGGTCCGTTTTATTAGTAAAATTAGTAACAAGTTTTTAAAATAAAGTTTTTCGGAAGAGTTTCGGTTTTTGACTAAAAATTGGTCGAGTGACCGGTTTTTGGTAAAATTTGTATAAAACGTTTTTGGATAAATTAAATCATGAATAAAACCATTTATAAAAACTCGGTATGTTACAACTAACCCTCCTTAAAAGAATTTTGTCCCGAAATTTCCTCTCTAAACAGCTATACCCAGAAATTATAAACTTCTATAAACAAGGCCATAAAAATTTTAAACGTACAATTCGTGACATAATTCAAGAAATAACATACGCAGTGTTCACAACCCGTAACAACTCCATAACTCAAATGAGATAAACTCCAGATAATGCACATGTAAGAGTAACCGCCTGTATACAATATCTAACAGAATAAAAGACAACAATGTAAAAGAAGCGGCTGCAACATAAAAGAAAATAAAGTAAACTAAGCTGACATGCTTCTACCTCAACAACTCACATGCTTCTACCTCAACAACTCCATAACATCTACAAAACGCAACTAAGATAAACAACTATATGCAATATCATACATAATAAAATACACGCAACAACTCCGTAAACTCTAGGCGTTACAACAAAATAAACTCCAAACTCTAGGCATTACAACCCTTCCCCGATAAAGAAATTTCGTCCCGAAATTAGAATACATCTAAAGAAAAGTACCTAAAGAAAAGTCGAGATTAGGATATTTCCTCTTCATCTCATCCTCGCGTTCCCAAGTTGCCTCCTCGGCCCGTGGTGTTTCCAAACCACCTTTACCAATCTAATCGTATTTCCTCGAAGTTCTTTCTCTTGCACATCGATAATCCTCATAGGTCCCACTTCGTAGGTCACATCCGCACTAACCTCAATGTCCTCAAAGTCCACCATGTGTGAAGGGTCGTGATGATACTTTTTCAACATTGACACATGGAACACCGGGTGAACCCCCGTCAACTTTGGTGGCAAGTCCAACCGGTATGCAACTTCTCCAACTCGGTCCACGATCTCAAATGGTCCGATAAATCTAGGACTCAACTTCCCTTTAGAGCCAAACCTCATAATCCCCTTCCTTGGCGAAACTCGCAAAAATACTTGATCCCCCTTTTCGAATTCCAAAGGTCTCATCCTCTTATCCGCATAACTCTTTTGCCTACTTCAAGCCGTCTCAAGCCTTTGTCGAATCAACTTAGTCTTTTCTGTCGTTTCTTGAACCAATTGCAGTCCTAACATTTCCGCTTCTCCCATCTCGGTCCAACACACCGGAGACCTACACGGCCACCCGTATAAAGCCTCGAAAGGTGCCATGCCAATACTAGTTTGAAAGCTATTATTATACGCAAACTTCACTAAGGGTAGATGGCTCTCCCAGCCTCTCTTGAAGTCATTCACGCATGCGCGCAACATATCCTCTAGCACTTGGATAGTCCGCTCCGATTGTCCATCCGTTTGGGGATGAAACGCCGTACTCATTGTCAACTTGGTCCCTAAGTCATTTTGTAATGCGCCCCAGAACCTCGACACAAACCTCGCGTCTCGATCCGATACTATCGAAATCAGTACCCCATGAAGTCTAACAATTTCCTTAATATACTTTCGTCCCAAGATTTCCACCGAATTCTTCATCTTGATTGCAATGAAGTGTGTGGATTTGGACGGTCGACCACAACCCACACAACATCATTCCCACCTACCGACTTAGGTAAGTTGGTCACAAAATCCATTGCTATCCTTTCCCACTTCCATTCCGCCACCGGTAAAGGTTGGAGCATACCCGCTGGTCTTTGGTGTTCCGCTTTCACTTGCTGGCAAGTTAGACACCTGCTAACATATGAAGCTACATCTTGTTTCATTCCGGGCCACCAAAATTGTCTCTTCGCATCGTGATACATTTTCGTCCCTCCGAGATGAACGGCTAATCGGAAGTGATGAAACTCCTTTAATACTTCGTTCCTCATGTTTTCCGTCACATAAGTCCTTCCCTTAAATCGCAGTCCTCTATCAGTTCCTTTCGTCCAACCATCTAATCCTTCGCTCGAACGCATCTGTTTCTCATAGTTCTCCACTTTCTCGTCCTCTTCTTGCGCTTCCAAAACCCTACTCACAAGTTCCGGTTGTACCACTATCATGTACAAAGTCCCCACATCCACATTCCCCAACTCTAAGTCGAACTCGTTCACTTTTCCCATCATCCTCCATTCCTCGATCGCCACATATGCTAAGGACGCATGGGACTTTCGACTCAAAGCATCCGCCACTACATTGGCCTTTCCCGGATGATAGTGCAAGTCATAGTCGTATTGTTCCAAGTATTCCATTCATCGCCGTTGTCGCATATTTAGATCACGTTGGGTAAAAATATACCCTAAGCTTTTGTGATCTGAGAACACTTCGAAATTTTCCCCGAACAGATAATGCCATATCTTCAACGCATGAACTATTGCCGCTAGCTCTAGGTCATGAGTCGGATAGTTCTTTTCATGAATTTTTAGTTGTCGCGAAGCATATGCGATAACTTTTCCGTCTTGTATCAAGACGCAACCCAAACCTTCCTTCGAAGCATCGCAATACACTTGGTAACCCTTCTCTTGCTCGGGAATAACTAGTATGGGGGAACTAGTCAACCGCTTCTTGAGCTCTAGGAAAGCTTTCTCGCAAGCCTCACTCCACACGAACTTCGCCCCTTTCTTAGTAAGGTAAGTCATATGAGTCGCTAACTTCGAGAAATCCTTGACGAACCATCGATAGTATCCCGCTAAACCCAAGAAACTTCGAATCTCGAACACATTCTTCGGTTGTGCCCATTTCGAAACTGCCTCGATTTTCATCGTGTCTACCTTTACCCCTTCTTCCGAGATCACATGTCCAAGAAATTTCACCTCATTTAGCCAAAACTCACATTTGCTAAATTTTCCGTAAATTTGGTGCTCTCTCAACGTGAGCAACGCTAAACGGAGATGCTCCTCATGTTCCTCTCTTGAACTCGAGTAAATCAAGATATCGTCGACGAAGACCACCACAAATTTGTCGAGATACTCCTTAAAGATTCGGTTCATTAACTCCATATATGCCGTCGGCGCATTAGTTAACCCGAATGGCATGACCACAAACTCATAGTGACCATACCGGGTCCTAAAGGCCGTTTTCGAAATATCCTCATCCTTCACCCTCAATTGGTGATAGCCTGATCGCAAGTCGATTTTTTAAAAGAACGTCGCTCCCTTCAGTTGGTCAAACAAATTGTCAATTTGAGGTAGTGGGTACTTATTCTTAATAGTCACCCTATTTAGCTTTCGATAGTCGATGCACATCCTCATCGACCCATCCTTCTTTTGCACAAATAAGGTCGGTGCCGCCCACGATGACGTACTCCGCCTAATAAACCCCTTCTCTAGCAGTTCTTCTAACTGCTTACTTAACTCTTTCAACTCTGCTGGTGCCAAATGGTACGGGGAAATGGCTATGGATGTCGTTCCCGGTACCAAGTCGATAGAAAAATCTAACCCTCTCTTCGAGGGTAACCCAGGTAGATCTTTCGGAAACACATCTCTAAAATCGTCCACTACGTGTGGCCATATTTTCACTTCTTCGTCGTTATCCACTATCGAGAGACTAGCCAAAAGACAAGACAGGTTGCCCACAACCCGCTTGGAATAATAAGGAATAGAAGAAAGGGTAGCGTCCCTTTCCCCACGAAAGAACACCTCATCTCCGGATGAAGTTGTAAGGAAAACTTTTCGTCGAACACAATCGATTAAAGAGTTGAAATGAACCAACCAGTCCATTCCAAGTATCACGTCGAATCCCGACATCTCTATAACAACTAAATTGAATATAAACACGTGGTCCGCGACCACCATCTCACAAGACCGATACACTCGGTCCAACACAACTCGACCTCCAACAGGAGTCTCCACAACAATCAGGTTCTCTAGAACCCCAATTTCTAACGATAAAGACTCAACTAGACTTCTTTATATAAAAGAACGCGAAGCTCCCGTATCGAAAAGAACATATGCCCAAGATGAGCACACAAGAACCATACCTTGTACATTTGCCGGATCTCCTTGGTTTGGCAACTGTGGCAAGGCAAATAGACCTGCTTGAATTGGTGGGTTTCCTTGCGGTCCTCGATTTCCCCCATGATTTCCTCGGTTTCCCTGGCCTTGATAGCCTCCTCGGTAGTTCCCATGGTTTCCCCCTCCTTGGTGGTTACCTCGAAACCCTCCCCCTTGGTTCCCAGGTAATTGGCGTTGTGGCACAAATTCTGGTCTTCTTGGTGGTGGTGGTGGCAACCTAGGTTGGTTAAAAGGCCGGTTGGTGTCGATTCTTCTCCCGGGATAAACCCTTGCTGTATGTCCAAATCGGTTGCATGTCCTACATTGGACTCTAGGGCATTCGAACTGTCGATGATTCTCATCTCCACAGTGGAAACACGCTCCCCTCATCATGACGTTTGTCGGTATTGGATTAAAACCCCTCTCTCCTCTGCCCTGTTGTGGAAAACGTGAATTATTCGCCATATCCCAAGTCCGCTTCTTCTCTTTCCTCAGAGCATTTCCGGTTTTTGATTTCTCCAAGATTCTCTTGTTATGGAGTAGAGCCCCCTCCACGGCTTGAGCTGATTTTACCAACTCATTATAATTGACATGACGGGCCGATGCCAATTGTAACGAGATGGTCGGATTCAACCCCTTCATGAATCTCCTGCATTTTTCCGCACCCCCTAGAACCGAGTCTGGGGCATACCTCGAGAGTGAGGTAAACTTTAGCTGGTATGCTTGAACGGTCATACCCCCTTGATACAGTTCCTCAAAACGCCTCCTCATTTCATCCTTATAGGAATCTGAAAGAAACTGTCGATTAAACAATTCAATGAACTCATTCCATTCAAAGTTGCTTATGTCGTATGTATCCACAATTCCTAACCACCACTTCCGTGCTTCACCCTTTAGGTGAAACTGAGCCATATTCATTCGTTGCTCCGCATTTACTATTCCCGCTACCGATAAGTATTTCTCCATTTCGTCCACCCATCCCTCAGCTATGGATGGTTCGCCTATCCCATCGAAAGTCGGAGCCCCCAATCGGGTGAAGTTAAGCAATCCATTGTTACTTGAACTTCCATCTTGTGTATTCTGCACCATCATTTGCACCACCTTCTGAAGGTCGGTCATCACTTGGTTAGCGTTTACCGATTTCGGTTCTGGTATGAAAGTCTCATCTTCTCCCCCATTCACTTCCTCATATACATTCTCAACCTCTACCTCCTCCTCGGGTTGCTCAAGTGGTGGGGCACTAGTGTTACCTCTCCCTCCACGATTTCTTGCAGTCATTCTTCCTCTAGTTACTCCACGCCCCCTTGGAGCTCTTCTTCCTCTTCCATCTGCCCTACCTCTGGTAGCTGCACCGCTTGATGATGGTGCGCCCCCGCGTGTAGCTGGTCCCCTTCCACTAGTTCTTGTGGTAATAGCCATTACTACATACATTTAAAACCGACATTTTAGTTGTCTTACTCGACACTACTACTCATACATGTATATTCATACATGATAAATGCTCGGTTTAGAAATTAATCACTTTATCAAGCTTTCTAAGGTTCAAAATCATAGCATACTGAAATATGAAGCCAACGCTTCAAGCGGAATCAAATTCGGAGTACAAACGAAGGAGTTATAAACGTTTGAAGTATAACGAGAAAACTGCAAAATTACCAGACCACGACCGATCGTTTTGGACAAAACAACCGATCGTTTTGGTCCAAATATTACCCGAGAGGTCTGAAAAATTCGACCGGTCGTTTTGACAAACGACCGATCGTTTTTCTAAATTTTTCAAATGTTAAACTATATGATATAATTTTAAAAAAAATTATTTTGACAATTTGGATACGAGTTATTTGCCGATCAAAGTTGCGTGTGGTTTTGTATAGAACTAATAATGTGATACGGAGGGAGTAAGACACAAAATTGTTGATTTTTAGGATTTTATCGGATGTAATTTATCCATAGGCAGGGCGGAGCCAATGTACGGTCAGTGAGTGTTGTAGCTCCGCTGCAATTTGAAAAACTATTACTTTATATGTATTTGTTAATCAAAGTGTAATATAGCATAATAGTTCAATGTTAAAACCAGAATCTGTGATGTGATGCTTGCTTATTGGTTCGAATATACACTGGAGAAATTATCATATTTTGAATTTTTATAAAAATATTACATTGGTACTATTATACGTGTATTATATGTTACGATAATAACATTTTTTTTGTGTTTCATTTTTACAAAAAAAACAGTCTATAAGCATTGTACAGTTTCTGAAAATCTTCATAAATATTGAAATTTAAAACCACCCGTACATCTGTATAGTTGTACTAAATATAAATAAACTACATGGTCTGAATTTATTAAAACACCAATCAAGAGAAAATATTAAAAAATTGTGAACATCATTTGCAAAAGGCTTATCACATCTTAAAATATATATATATATATATATATATATATATATATATGGGAAAGTATCATACACACATAAAAAAAATACATTATCTTTACATATCAATCACAACCCTCCATTTACATATTTTTAATGGTCAAGATTATGTGTTTATTATTGTTATTAGATGAACTAATTTTGACCATTAAAAGTAACTAAATTGAGGGGTTGTGATTGATATGTAAAGATAATGTGTTTTTTTATGTGTATATAATAACATTTTTTTTGTGTTTCATTTTTACAAAAAAAACAGTCTATAAGCATTGTACAGTTTCTGAAAATCTTCATAAATGAAATTTAAAACTACCCGTACATCTGTATAGTTGTACTAAATATAAATAAACTAAATGGTCTGAATTTATTAAAACACCAATCAAGAGAAAATATTAAAAAATTATAAACATCATTTGCAAAAGACTTATCACATCTTAAAAAACTATTATGTGGTGGGAAATGAGATTTCGTTACCACAGGAAAAAAATAAAGTTAATTGCATTTATATAGTTAATTGCATTTCGTTTATATATATAAACCCCGCTCAACAAAATGCAATTAACTGTAGGAGTCTAGAAATGCAATTAACTTTATTTTTTTCCTGTGGTAACGAAATCTCATTTCCCACCACATAATAGTGACAACGTTACTCTCTCATTCTCCAATAATGGCTTCCACATTGGCAATATCCTCTGCATATTTCATTAGCTGTAGAGCCTCAAGCAAAAGTACTCTTTCCTCCATTTCTCCATTCAACTCTCTCAAGCTCCCCCTTTTTTGGCCTTGGCAAAAGGTACGTAATATATGGTGAAAATGATTCACTACATGAAGTTGTCATCATGATACCATCCGACGTTGTGTAGCTAAACTGATGGTGCTAAATTTAAATTTAACGACACTCGGTTTAAGTTTAACAAAATAATGTATGATAATATCCTGACATCTTTTTTGTAGCAATTATCCTATGTCATGTTTTCGTTCGTTACAACTTTGACAAACTGATGTTATCTGTATTCTCGGTATCTTATTTTGTTATACAATCTGGCCTATTTCCAATTTTAAATATTTATCCCGATCCTGTAATATGGTACTATGACGGAAGAGAGCATGTGTCTTGAGTTAAATAAATATTCATGAGAATCACTCACTTATTAGTTACTAATATTCTGACTAGCTTAGTTGTCGCTCATTTGTTTTAAATAAATAAAACCTTTCTTATTACTTATTACTACTTAGCAATATGTTGCACTATACTTTAATCTAAAAATGAATGGTTACATTCATTCTTATATTCTTTATATAAGCACAATATACTCTTTTACAATATCTCCACATAATTTGTTTACTCGCGAAATTAAAACGTCGAACAAAGTAGCAAAAATTATGTTTGTTTGTTAGTTTTTAAGTTGGCCAAGCATAATCAAATTGAATGGAAGGGAGAGTAACTGGGCCGATCGCGTGAAATTACGGTAGCGGAGGTAACTAAGATCAGTATCTTATTCGCCAAATTATCCAGCAAGTTGGGCACTGAATTTAATACATGTTGCAACTTTGAAGGGGTGCTTAACATGGAGTATAAAGCTACATACAGATAAACTTTCAGTTTATATACTCCACTTCCGATCAAGTTATCCTCTGTAGTTTGTTTCAATATTTTTATCCACAATTTAGCAAAGCCGTGTAAAGTGACTAGAAACATAATTAACCAGTCAATGTTGGTAAATATGTCTGGGATATTGCCGACCCAATAATGGTATTAATTTGTGAAGAGATATATGTAAACGGCAATTCCACGAGAATTATCATTTCTTACATTGACAGCTTGGCAGGTGAAAGTGGGCCCACTGAGCTTGTCTCCATTGGGGTTCGGGACATGGGCATGGGGTAATCAGCTGTTATGGGGTTACGAACAAGGAATGGACATTGAGCTACAAAAGGCTTTTGAAGTAGCACTTAAAAATGGGATTAATTTATTCGATACAGCCGATTCTTACGGAACAGGAAAATTTAATGGCCAGAGTGAGAAACTCCTCGGCAAGTTCATTCGCGAATTCGAAGGTCCACTTTTTCCCTCATTTTTTTAAGCTGTACTTGAACTTAATATTTTAATTTCTGCTTGGTGCATAGTTGTTGGTAAATGCTTAGGTAGATACTAAACTTGCTTTTGATAAGTATTATTGACCAGATTAAAATATTGATGTTTTCAAAATTGTCCATCTATGTTCTTGAGTTATGGCCAAATTTACTGAATTTTCATGTTCACTATATTCTCAATTGGGCTAAAACGCAAGTGAAATTGAGTACTAAAGACGTTACTGGTTTAGGTAGATTGGTTGTTTGCAAATGCTTGAATAGGTTCATGCCAAATGCAAAGTATACTGATCAATGTGGTTTCTGAGCTCTAGTTTGATAACAACAGTACATTTAAGCTATTGCCTTTTTTAGTTACAAACTTACGGTACTAAGTATGCTTACCTTTATTCTGAATTTGTAATAAAAACTAAGTGAAATCGAACAGTAAAAAAAATCGGTAAAATCCTGATTGTTTGTAAATGGTTGAAAAGGTTTATGCCTAGTGAGAATGTGAGATAGGAAATGACATAGCTGGTCATTTTAAGCTGCATACTTATTAATTAGTTTAGTATTAACAGGGTTAATTATTTTTGGTTATTGCCAAATGACTAAAAGCTCATGTAGGTTTTTGATGTGAATATGCAATTTGTATTCTAGTTTTTCAGCTGTTTTTTTTTTCAGGCCCAAAACAGGTAAAAGACAACATTGTCATTGCAACAAAGTTTGCGGCATATCCATGGCGCATTACACCTGGACAAGTTGTAAATGCTTGCGAGTACGTTTTTTATTTTTTGAACCATGAGATTAACATCTCTTATTTGACCACTGATTGATAAATAATGAGATTAACATCTCTTATGTAACCATGACATGTTCATGTATTAGTTTTCTACCACACGTGGAATATAAATAAATAACAAACTTAACCTAACAACTTTAAAAAAAGTTGTTAACTAATAATAAAGCCCCTCATCATAAGCTATCTGCTCTAATAAATTGTTACACAAAATTAACTCGGTCATTATATTTTTTACGATTCAGGGCATCATTGGATAGGATGAAGATTGAGAAAATTGGAATTGGACAACTCCACTGGTCAACTGCTAACTATGCTCCTCCTCAGGAACGAGCTCTTTGGGACGGCTTAGTTGCAATGTATGACAAGGTTACACATGGTGTTTTTTTATGCTTGTTATACGGAAAAAATGAACAGTACTCTTTTACGCTTTGTAATGAAGCTACCCTTTCGCATTTCAGAACACTGCAAATATTAGGGACAGAAAATTGTCTCTGTCAGTTATTGATTTCTACATTACATCATTTTTGAAAACTATTAAATTTATGGTTCCTTTCGAGTTACAGGGCCTTGTTCAAGCAGTTGGGGTGAGCAATTATGGTCCGAAACAGCTTGTAAAAATTCATGATTACCTTAAAGAGAGGGGAGTCCCTCTGTGCTCTGCTCAGGTTGTTTATCTTAATCTCTTTAAGTAATGATCTACTTGAACGGAAGGGGACATTACGGATTCCCACACTAACGTAGAACCATAATTCGATTTTGGGGAATAAAATAGGAAAACGCGATCTAACAGTGCATAAAATATGTATATGAATTAATTATTTATAACTTTATTTGGTTTTGTAACTAGTTAGTACTACAGTCTATATTTTTGTTATCCGACTTGGAAGGGAAGGTCTACTAAAATCGTCAAGAAGTCTGACGTTTGTGTGCTAGTTGCCATCTTTTCTAAGGAAGCAAAGAGGACTAAACAGGAACAAGAGGGGTCCATCGAAGAAGATCTTTCTCCCTCCCTTTGTTTCGGAAGAAAAGGAGGCGGTATACGGAGTTGAAATCTGGTGATGGTGTGCTAAACTGGAATTACCCTAACAAAAACTAAGACTACTATATGTGGAAATAGATGCATTCACTTATCAAACATAAGAGTTATAACAAGTTAAGATGTACGGAGTAGATCTTTGGAAAAACTGTGGCATCATTCCTGTTTTAGTAATTTTCTGACAGTAATTCGGAACTATTGAACAAATTGAGAAACACTGATTGTTTTTGTTTCTGCTTTTGCTTTCATACATTAATATCATTCGGACCAGCTATGGTTTCTTAGTACTAGAGTGTGTTTCCATATATTCGTTACAGTGTTAATAACTATTTAATAGTACGATAAGTTGGTCTTCAAAACCTAACCGAACGAGTATTGCACGCGGAAACCATTATCAGGTACAATTTTCATTACTGAGTATGGGTGAAGAACAAATGGAGATAAAGAACATATGCGACTATTTGGGTATCCAATTAATAGCATATAGCCCTCTCGGACTTGGAATGCTTACTGGGAAATACACTGCCTCAAATCTTCCTCAAGGACCTAGGTAAAAGCACCAATATGTTTTATTGATCAGAATGCTAAATGTATTTTCTGCTATCTGTCTCATAGAATGCTATTGTGTGCTTTCTACAGGGGGCTGTTATTTAGTCAGATAGTTCCAGGTCTCGAGCCTTTATTAAATTCGCTACGAGATATAGCACAGAAAAGAAGGAAAACTGTTCCTCAGGTATAGACGTATGTATTAGTTTTATAAAGTTAATGTTTTTTTTTGTTTTCTAATTAATAGAAAACAATCAATTCTGTGGACAGGTAGCTATAAACTGGTGCATTTGCAAAGGTACCATTCCTATACCGGGGATTAAATCTGTAAAACAAGTAAAGGAAAATTTAGGTTCTCTTGGTTGGCGCCTTAGTACAGATGAGATTCTTCAGTTAGAAGCTGCAGCACGAGAATCTCCCCGGAAAATGATACAAAACGTTTTCCAGACAAGGTGGATTTCTCATCTTCTATTATGGGTTTGTTTGGCTACAGAAGTGAAGCCAATTAGCTGGAAAAAGAAACAAAAAAACTCTTTAATTAAGCTGATCAGGCAAATATAGTCCAACTTTGAAACAAAAAGGCAAAGAAGCTGCAATTAAACAAGTCCATGTAACCCTTCAAAAAACAAACGAGTCCATGTATGTTTTTGGGGATTGGTTCAAGTTTAAAAAGAGTTGAGAAGAAAGCAAACTGTGGAAAAAATCTCTGGAAGCTGCCATCCTTTAGGGATCGTAAAACTTATTTTTAGGGCTTATATGCTTGCACTTGTAAGCAAATAAGTTGGCTATTCTACCTTCTAAAAAGCTGGCGTATTTGGCCAGGAAAAAAAGTTCAGTGAACTGTTAAGTTAAAACTTCTAGGCTTTTTAGGCCAGAAAGCTGAAATTTTTGGAAGTAGGACAAGCCAAATATAATGATGATAAAAAAAGATTGAAGTTTCAAAAACCAAATTTTCCTTTTTCTTGAGTTTAAAGTCTTTCAACTTCCAATCTCCCAGCATCATTTTCTTGTGCATTATGTTATATTAGCTACTCTGAATGAGTTGAATTTTTAATCTGCAGATAAGTTGGAATCCTGCAAAAGCGAAGAAAAGAATGTCCAATACTGGATGCTCCAAACATGGACTTGGAGCTGCTATTCCAATATTGTTAAGAAAAGTCTCAGATTGATTAATTCTAGAGTGTGCCTCTCTTAGAAACATTTGTGATATACCGATTAGAAGGAGTGACATCGGTTCGTTACCGAACTTTTTGACTACATACCGATACCATACCAAACTAGTTTGGTTTGAGAATTTTTATACCATTACCGAACCAAAAAATTTGGTATACCGAACTTTCGGCATACCAAATTATTCGGTTGGTTCGGTTCGGTTTTATTTTTATACAAAACTTTAGAGTTTACAAGTGATCAGTAGCTGCTCGCTCTAGCACCCAATCTATAAAGCATTAGATTGGGGTTATTTTTATATATTCAATATATTAGTACGTGATATAATGTGATAAAATAAAAGGAGTACAAAGTTAAAAATACATATTATGCAAGTTCAGAGGTTACAGAGCAGTACATTTATGAGTGGGTCGATAAAATTACACTATTGGTCATTTAATTTTCTTAAAAATTTACGAACCCTATAGTTCATAAAGAAAATGAAAATAATCCCACGTTATGAAAACTAACATATTTTAACTCCTTTAATATTTGGAATACTACATAAGCCATACCTGAAGCAAAATAATTAACAAGACTGGTTTTATTAAATAACTTAAGGCACAAAGTCTAATTAAAATAGTTTACCGTAAACATGGTCTAACTAATAGTACATTATAATGAATAACATTATAAATTCCAAAGAATATCATATAATTAAAAATTGAAATGTTTTAAATTAAGGCTTTTTTTTTGAATTTGATTTGGGTCTCCAAAATGCTGAATACGGCACTGCAAGTGATGATAGAAAAATGGTGCGTATTTGAAAAAATAACATAGTATAAAGTTTTAAAAGTAGTAGATTAAAATATATATATATATATTTATATTTATATTATTGTTACATTTATTGTTTCTTTGCATAAAAGAATAAACATGACTAAAACTTTATAGTAAAGTTTATACTTCTTCCGTATCAATTTATATGTATTATACGAAGTTACGCGCAATTTTGACCGGCTTTGAATATGTAACTAAATTGCCGAAATAATTTTTAAAAAAATTCTATCATATCATTCTATTATAATAAGCCAACCAAGACAAATAAGTCTGCCCAATTTTGCCCATTTTTTCTGGAAATACCCCTACTCTTTTTTACTAATTACTCATTTATATTTATTCAATTCAAAATATAAAAAACACACAAAAATCATTATCTTTTCAAAACAATTATAATCATATACCAAACAAAATCGTTTTACATGTATTTTGTATAACAATAGCATTATATTACTCATGATTTCTAATTTAATATATTCATTCAATTAATATACTTTTTAAAAATTTATTTACCCGGATCATATATATATATACCAGACGTCGCACACGTAACGTGTGAGTAATGATTACTAGTAGTTTAATATTTAAACTATGTATACAAAAATTGACTAGAAAAAGTATTCAACACAAAAACTAATATAAGTATATTATAACAATGTTAATAATTAAGTGTATATAAGTCTTTTAGTTTATTTATCTATATAATATATTTTAATATTTCGGTTTGAATCGGTATCATACCGAACTCACCAAACGAATACCGAAACCGAACCGACTTTCAAAGATTGGTTCGGTTGTACCGTACCGTAATGTCGGTATACCAAACTTTTGATACCGACTTGATTGGTTCGGCTCAAAAAATGCTCGGTTGGTACAAGTCAGTAGAAAAGGGTCACGCTTACCAATTAGGCCACCCCTACCGATTAGGGCTGCAAATGAGATGAAAATTTCGTGTTCATTTCGTTAAGAGCACGTATCGTTCTCGTTCATTATTAAATGAAATGATAATAAAATAATATATATATATTTCGTTTAGTAAACGTGATGATAATGATCAAGGCCCTTCTCGTTTCGTTAAATTTCGTTTTCGTCTAATAATAAATAAATATATATATATAATAATAATAAATGTATAGTAAAAATATTATTAATATTAATTTAAAATCCATTATAAAAAAATATATAATGTGAGGCGTTAATTGTATTACGTTGTAAGTTACTATTCATGTAATAAAATCAATTATAAAAAAAATATGCAATGTTGTTTCTTAATAAAAATTAATCTAATTATCCGAGACGAGGTGAGCCGATACGAAAAAGTACGAAACGAGAAAAGATGGGTTTATGAGACGAAACGAAATGAAAATTTCGTATAATTAACGAAACGAAAACAAAAAAAAAGAATTTTTATTTCGTCATGAAAACGAAATTGAATGTTTTCGTCTCGTTTCGTTTCATTTGCACCACCCCAACTACCGATGATATAGATAACTACTACCTTCATATATTTAGAGCATTCTTATCGGTGTTTATGACTGTTCTCTATAAATATAATATTATAGAGCATTATAAGAGAGTTGTATGAATTTTTATATTTTACACAAGAGTACATCCATGTGTATTGACTTATATAAGCCATTTAAATAATAATAATTATTTGTAGCATTTCGCAAATTACAGACTGCAATTGGGTTTGGGAAAAAAGGAGATACTTTTCAAATCTAGTTCAACTATCAAAAATAAAAGAAAATCTATGAAATTTCAGATTATATATATAAAACTATGTAAAAACCCATTTTTATTCAGATATGGATATGACAAATTGTTGTGATCTCAATGACGATGGGATGAATGATCTCAAATATCAAATTTCGTTGATGACTGCAGTCAAGATAAATGCAATCATAATATTATTGACGATGAAATAGTAGAAAATAGTAGTATGTGGATATTGATTTGCAATCACCAAATCGCATACAAGTTAGAAAGAGAAGGAGATGTATATAAAAGTGAAGGAGAAATGAATGAGTTACGGTGGGTCTGGTTTATTTTTTAAATAAAATAATACATAAAATATAAAAATCATGTATATAGTCACTGATGGCACTCAGATTTTTCAAAACTTGATAAATATATAGATACAGAGTCTTTTAAAAAGACAGTTGAGAATGCTCTTATAAGATAAAAGTGGATTAGTCTGAGTATGCATCATATATGGAAAAAGTATGGGTTAAAAGGCTACATACAACAAATATGAGTACAAATTTTCTCCAGACCAGTTTGGAGAGAATTTCTCTATGCCAACATGTGTTCTCAACTATCATCGACTTGCCTACTTTATTGTTTTATTATGGACTTGCTAACATATGTCTCGGACATAGTGTAAGCTATTAATGTGCTATTATATTTTGAAAGTGCTATTAATATATAACCAAATGATTCCCAATTATATTAATGAAACAATTTATAGTAACATTTAGTTGTCTTTTTTTTTTATATAGCCTTTCTAAGTTTCTGGAAGATCTTCAAGTTTAATATTGTTTCATAACGTCAAAAAAACAAGAACAGTTTGCATAAATGCTATTTAGTTACCCAATTTACCAAGAATTTACCAAATAACTGTGTTTTACTTAAAAAATAAACGACATTGTCCTAAAATGAAAAAATATATGTTAACAGATTCGGGATAAACCTATCCCGAGTCCTGAAAAAGTCGAGTCCCAACTTTTATCAGGTCGGGATCGGATTTTTTTTTCCACTTTCTAACAATAGTCCGCTTTGAGTTTTTACTTTAGGCGGACCCCACCTAACCCAGCCGAAAAATCTAGGTACCATTTTAACATCTTCGGCTTTTTAAACCTGGCTGTAAATCTTTCGGTTTTTCTTTCACTCCAGTGATTTTATAGAGTGAATAAAAAGAATGGGGTTTTTAGCGTGGGTTAGTTTTTAATTTATTAAATTAGTCGTATTTTATCTCTCTCTCTCTCTCTCTATATATATATATTTTCTCTCTCATGTTCTCCGACGGTGGTGTATCGGCGAGTAGCGTTCTCCGACGATTCGGCGGCGGTGGAGAAGGTGGTTTACGGCTGAGCTCCGATGAGATCCGAACCATAGCAACGACGGTGTTGGGCGGAATCGCCATATTCGTCGCCGTATTTATCTTCTTCACCACTAGGTAAAATAAAAATGAAAAAAAAAACTAAACCCTAATCAATTATTGATTTGTCGCTAAACAAATTGTACCAGTAATTCAGTTATAGTAGTAATTGAAAGGGGAATAAAATAAGTTATAATAATAGTAAAGGTGTTAGTTAATATGTATATGAGAGCACTCTCTTCGTCGTCACCGTCGTGGAGCCATTTGAGATCGGTTTTGCTAGTTTCCACTTGTTCCTCATCTTCGTCTTCCTCTCATCGGTCAGCTCTCTCTCTCTCTCTCTCTACTTCCGGATCTCTGCTTTTATCTCGTATTTTCTGGGATTATTATGCTTTAGTAGTACCATTTTACCGTTTAGTAAAATGAACTACGAGTTTTGACTTTTAGTACTATCAACTATACACTATGTTAGCATTTGATTAAAAAACATAAATAACTTGATAGTTGATGGTACTAAAAGGGTGTATACTTTGCAGTTGATGGTACTGAAATGTTGTATATTTGATAGTTGATGGTACTGAAATGGTGTATAGTTGATACTATTAACTCTTTTAATTATGTTTTTTTATCAAATGCTAAAAATTTGTATAGTTGATTGTAATAAAATGGAAAACTCGTAGTTAAGGGTACTAAACGGTAAAACGTTCATAGGTAAATGGTATTAAAGCATGATGAACGTAGATACATTGCGCCTGGTTTACCAAAGCTGGGCTTTTTTGGTTAAAACTTACGACCATCTTATAAAAAAATATGTCAAGTGATGCCAAAACACTGTTTTCAACACATCTTGGCAAAACTACATGGTAAAATCTTACGGTTATGGTGATCATGGCGGTGATGTGGCACCCGAAGGTCAGCTCTTAGCTTCCATGATCTTATTTGCCACAGCCAAAATATAAGTTCTAATATCCTTTTACAAATTAGGTTTAGTGATTGAAGAGCAGTGCCTGCCCAAAGCTTCCCGACACCTTTGTCCGAACTGAAAGGTTTCACCCTCATAGTCAAAAAGAAAATTATCACTTTACAAATTGTTATTGTTTGCAAAAAAACAAACAAACATACTGTCGCCCGAGCTGGCCGAATGCCTTGGCTAGCCATAAGATATGTAGAAGAATCTAAATGATCCACACCATGCCGACACTAATGAGGCGGACATATGTTGTCCACTATATTAGAAGATATGAAGTGAGAGTAGTGGACAATATGCGTCTACTTCATCAGTCTTTGCGTGGTGTGTGTAATTTAGTCTCCTCTGCTGATATCACTACTCGTGATTGAAATTAGAGTGCTTTTGGAGGGGAATAATTTTGTTGAGATTAGTTTAGCTCTTTATTACCAAAAAAGTTGGGCTAATTCAGCTTTGATTCTATCTTCAGGCTGGTTAACACTGCACTGCAGCCTTCAAAAAAAGATAGATCCTAGAAATTGCAATAAAAAGCCCCTTGTGGTGCTTCATTCTGTATATTGTTTTATGTATTACAGCTCACTTAAAACTTCTTCACTTCCACCTATCGCGACCTACTATTATATTCCAATTAATAGAGGAGAATATGTAGTGTGCAGTCACTTTTGGGGATTGGGGAGTTCATGTTAGGAAGAAGGCGGTTTTGTATGTTAAGTTTTTTTGCCATTAACTTTTAGTGATACCAATTTTTTGCACATTTTTAAAAAATAAGTTTTAGTTCAACCTTATAACTCAGTCAGGAAGTGCTGCTTCCCTTGCGCGTATGTATTATTAGCTTCTCCCTCATCCCTATTGTTGATCTCCTATGGTCCATTTTCGGTGATTTTACTGGTCTTATAAGAAATAACTAATTCTAAACGAGACCATAATCCAGATTCTACAAAATTTTATTAAATATAATCTAAAATGTGTAAGGATAAGACTCAATGATGATAACATGCAAAAGTTGAAGATCTCATCAACTTAAACTGAGAAATTTTCCCGTAGTTAGATGATAGTACCATCAGCTGTGATAGAAGTTTGGGAGTTCTGGCTGCAAAGGATGGTTTATTGTCTTTTTGTTTATGTAATTTTGTAGGTTTTCTGGATAGAAGTTGCAAAGTCTGTTATTGCGATCTCGTTAGCCTGAACAAGTTCCAAAGCTACAATTTTGGCGGAGTTCAAGAGATTTAAACTATTAAATTACTGCCAGGTAATTTTAGCTAGCCTTTTCTGATAAGTGTTGTTTTTTCACTTATTAGGGGTAATCTTAAATCACCATGGTCTCGGAGGAAAAGAAAAAATGTGCTGTCACCTCAGCAATGGAGAAACTTGTTCACCCCAGATGGGAAACTACGTGGCCGTGGAGTCAAGTTTCTAAAAAAAGTTCGAAGTGGTGTAAGTTAATCCATTTTATGTAGTCCTAAAGTCAATGTGACCTACACAAATGTGTTCAATCTATGTTTTTCTTCTCTATTATCTTGCTAAATGTTTAAAATCCCCTTCGGTTTCTTATGTAGGGTGTTGATCCAAGTATCAGGTCTGAAGTTTGGCCATTCCTGCTAGGAGTGTAAGCATTCCGTCCTTATATATTTGATTGATTCACTCATATCTCGTGGAGATGGATTATCTAACATTCCTAAATTTGTTGACTAATTTCAGAAAAAAAGTTTCACTCTTACCAGTTTCTAATGTTTTTTTGAAAAGTAGCAGATAATGAATGTCTGTGTATCGTTATTTCAATGATTTCCTGTTGAATTTGATTATTATATGCACCACACCAAAAAGAAAAGAAGCAGCAAAAATGAAAGCCACCAGAATCCTGAAGCAACTTTAAGTTATGTTCCTTTTTATGTTTCTCAACCTAGATCATGAAAAAGTTATAGATTCACGCCCGTCCTCTTTAGTTTGTTTTTATAAGTAGGAATAAGTTATTAGCTCACCATAGTTTCATGCCATGATATGGATTGTAGTGTTTTTAGTTCTTTTAATAAAACATAGTCTGGCGTGCTTTATTGGCTGGGTATTTTAAAGAGTTAAACTAGTTGAGAATATCGTGGGTATGTCAAGGATATTTACCTTTTTGGCTCTTGTTACTTATCTGCCTTCAAGTTGCTGGTCATACTTATCTTTGTCTATCATTTTATTGTGGTTATGATTATTCTGCTGCATATGAGTCACTCTCTCAAAAGACATTTATGTTTTTCTCCAAGTCTCTACTTGCAATCGCAAAGATGCAAGGTTTCTTAAAGCAGTTCTGGCGTCACTATAACTTATCTGGCTGAGACTGCGGAATTAAATATTCCAAATATTGATATTTATTAATGTTTATTGGCATTTATTTTTATTTTTTAGCCATTTTCTCAACTTGATACGAGGTCGGAGTCCATCATTGCTGTATTGCAAGTCACTTACTGTCTGCATTCTCTATTGTTTTCTTTATAAGTTAAGATAAAAAAGCATAGGTTGATAGATCTTTTGATGACTGCTGTTTGCTTTACTTTCAACAGTTACGACTTGGACTCTTCTAAAGAAGAAAGAGAAGCTACAAGAACTAAGAATAGGTAAGCTTCCCTTCATCTCGTTTTAGCTATAAAAAAAAATATATACAGTTGAAATTAGAGACTTCTCTTGGCAACCCCAAAGGGCCCAAACACAGCAATCTTGAAAAACTTTATGAGAAGATTTTTCAGATCCTACATCAGACTACATTGTTCAGAAAAGCAACAAAAACATTTACGTAACAACAGTTATAGACTAAGAAGTTTAATGCCCATCCACATAAAGTAGCCCAGAAAAGTCAATTTAGAGGGGTTTTTTACATTTATTTGCAATTATTTATTTTTTACAATTTGTCGTTTCAGGAAGAAATATGAAAAACTTCGAAGGCAGTGTCGACGAATTCTGAAAAGCAGCGACGACAACATAAAGACAGGGGAAAGTTCTGGTTTAGGATTAGAATCACCTGATTCTGAAGAAGTAGTTAGTGCTTGGGAGTCTCTCTCTAGTGAAGAGTTTAGACCTTTGGACGAGTATTCAGACGACCTTTCCAATGCATTGCTGGAAGGAGTTGCCAGTTCAGCACAAAAAGGCAAATCTAATTCCCTAACGTTTAGTTCTGAATCTTCAGATTCTGATTCATCTGAGGATGCTGAAGTTAGCAGCACTTTCCCATCTACCAGAACGAGTGAAGAAAAAGAAGAAAATGTACCAGATTTTCCACCCAAAAAAGATTCCTCCCCCTTATCAGTACAGTCTAAACTTAGCAAAACCGAAGATTTTGCCACGTGGCGACGCATCATTCGCCTTGATGCAATACGTGCAAATGATGAGTGGATTGCGTTTTCGCCAACTCAGGCTAACGTACCCGAAGAAAGAGCAAATCGCTCAGCCCAAGCCGTCGGATTAAAAGATTACGAACATTTAGACCCTTGTAGAATATACCATGCCGCTCGTTTAGTTGCTATTTTAGAAGCTTATGCGATTTACGACCCTGAAATCGGTTATTGCCAAGGAATGAGTGATTTACTATCTCCGATTATTAGCGTCATGATAGAGAATCACGAGGCGTTTTGGTGTTTCGTTGGTTTTATGAAAAAAGCTCGACATAACTTCAGGCTTGACGAGGTGGGTATAAGGAGACAACTAAGTACGGTTTCAAAAATTATTAAATGTAAGGATTCTCATTTGTATCGGCACTTGGAGAAGCTACAAGCTGAGGATTGTTTTTTCGTTTATAGAATGGTGGTAGTACTTTTTCGAAGAGAATTAACATTTGAGCAAACAATTTGTTTATGGGAGGTGATGTGGGCTGATCAAGCGGCGATTAGGGCAGGGATTGGAAAATCCGCATGGAGCAGGATAAGGCTACGGGTCCCACCCACGGAGGATCTTTTGCTTTATGCAATTGCAGCTTCGGTTTTGCAGAAAAGGAAACTTATTATAGAGAAATATAGTAGTATGGACGAAATAATAAGGGAGTGTAATAGTATGTCTGGGCATCTTAATGTATGGAAGCTACTAGATGATGCACACGATCTTGTGGTGAATTTACACGATAAGGTATAATAGACATACACCTACTGTTTTGTTGTTCTGGATTAATTTACCTAACTGTTGTTAACTTATTGTTTTTTTTTTACACATCATGTTGTTAACTTATTGTACTTAAGTTGCTTGTATGTAAATTACTCTGGAAGGAGTTGTTTTTGTTATACTTGAGCTTTGCCAAGACAACTTTGAAAGTTAAGGGATCAAGTAGAAAAACCGAAGCGAAATTCGTTAGAATAGATGTACTTGTAAAAGTTGGATGAGACAAAGTTCCATTGGGTTCTTTTGAGCGTGTTATTGCTGGTCGATTGTATGAAATGGATCAGAGAGATCCTGGGGAGTAATTTTATTTATTTAACTGAAAGGTTTTTTGTTTAAAAGCTAACAAATGGATACGTAAACTTGGAGATGTGAGCGACCCTTTTTAGTATTTTTTTTTTCTAGAGCAATCAATCATCTACGAAATGCTATCCTAGCTTATTAATTTCGGGTGTACCTGGAACCAAATAGTTTTTCTTTTTTGGCATCACTTTGCTCTTTCCTTGTATTGTAATCGATCTTAATTCTGTTATTTCATATTTCAAGAGATAATGAAATCATAAAATGTATTCCTCTTTCCTTACGAGCTATACTGTTTGTCTGTAAGATTTTGGTAAATTTTAGTTATCATATTCTGATGGCATTGAACTCGATAGAAAAATGTTTAGTGACAATTAACTATGTTTTGGTTATAGTACATCTTGGAAAATTACCTAGCATTCTCTTACTTTTGCATCTTATTTCCTGCAAGTTAATAGAATTTTTTTTTATAGTCAACATGTATATAATAGGAGAAATTGAGAGAAGATACGAGTGAGTTATTTGGCAAAAACGGGAGTCTCTCAAATTATTTTGTGATCAGTCATTGTCTATTTTCTCTCTCATCCACGACCCGTTCCTACACTCTCTTATCATGAATAATCATCCTTTTCGGTCGAAACTCTCATCTTCCTTTCTCTCTTCTTTTGCTCGTGATACTCTCTTTCTTCTTCCTCCCTCTCTATCGCGATTTTGGACTCCCTTTGCAGACTTCTCGTACCTGGACCTTACTATACTAATTTGATTTCTTTGATTCTTTCTTTTGCTCGCCAAGTGTTCAACAAAATTCTAATGTTGCTTTTGGTACTCCTTTAACCCTCCCCGCGTTTTGATAAGTCGTCCGTGGTATTTTTGCTTGAGTTTTTCGTTGTTTTTCGTTGTGGCTTTTACATGAGATAGTTCTAGTAGGGTCAAGAATAATCAAAGTGCAAAACTTAGTCGTCATCAGCGTCGTGAAGAATTGAATTAATCATTTGAGTTTATGTAATATCGATGAGAGTGTTCCAGTTTTTGTCAATCACATTGAAGTTACAGAAGGTTTTGGTATCGTTATAGCTAGAGCCGGTGAAGTGTTAAAAAATGGTTCCGCAGAAGACTGTTATCGGTCAAGTGTTGCATCAATTTTAGAAGAAGTTGATTCTATGAGTTTAGAAGTTTCTATGTTCGAGTCAGGATCGTAACACATGCAGAGTCCCTTTCCTCTTTTGCCTGTAAGCCGAAAAAGTATATGTTTCTCCAGTACTCTTAGACCTCATGTCATCAATCATGTTCTCCAGTCTAGAAAGGTTTGTTTGGTAGGAATCGTATGGCGTTTTTTCTCTCACCTCAATACTCGTAATCTTTGGTTCTGTTCCAAGTGTGTGAAATCTTTTAAGATAAATTGGCTGTAAATGAAGGTGCCCTGGCAGTGTCTATCCTAGCGTAGTTCCAGATTTTCCGCTTCCGATCAATAGGCTTAATTTTGAGATTGAAACCGAAACGCGATATTTATTCTTCGCTTTCTCAGAGGAGCCAGACATTTGCAACATTGAGAGAGATTTCTAGTACAACCATGGGGTTCTTCCCTAAGACATGTTGTCATTGCTTTGCTATTAATCTTGCCGATGGCATTCTAGACGTTCTCGATACTCCAAATAACTTGATAAATGAGCTATTGTTTATATTTTTCCGGTTTTACATTATTCGGACAATCCAACCAAATAAAAAACTGGGAGGACAATTTGTAGGAAGCAGATTGTTATGTTGGGATGAGGGTCTCGTATGCACAGAGCTCTATTGGTTAATCTCCCGTAGCAACAATAAATTATAAAAAAGGCAGAATTGGTTAAAGACATAAGCAACGATAATCTAATCGGAGATGCACTCAGCTCATAATTGGACGTGGGTACCGTCAGAGCTAGCGCAGAGGCTTTTAACCCCGTATGAGTATCTATTTTTGATGTCTTACCTTCTTTTCCTCGTGGCTGTATCAAAGGACGAGACGACTTCAAACCACAGGATTTGATGGATGTCGTGGTTGGAGTAATGGGGCACGTGGCAGAGTATTGTTTGCAGAGTGCTTTTCTAGGTCTTATAACTATTTTCCTCGACGACCGAGTCCCATATTTTCTAGCTCAGTAGGTAGCTAGCGCTCCTTTTATCCCTCTTGCCAAGAAGAATGATTGTTATACACGCACATGTACACTTCTCTTGTTCCGGCCTTGCTGTGGGTTTTCTAAGATTTCTTAAGTTTTGCGTTATAGTATTATGTCTTAGATCAAATGAGCTATCGATAGTTTTGATACTATCATAGATGAGGCTTTATATTTGAATGCATGATTACATGAGAGTCCGAGAGTTCTTGTCAGTCTCCTGATAAAACTTGGGGGTATAAACATAGCAATTGCAAAGGTAGCAGTTTATTCAACCGTTATGGCTTCAATGTTCAGTTGAAGTCTGAAGAATTCCAAAGAAAGTGGCTATGTCCGACGTTGATATTTTGTGGGAGGAAATTGACTTACTTTCCGAGTGAAATCCTTTATCGGGTGAATTTGAATATGTATCTATTGATCAATTGTGATAAGTAGCTAAGCCCCAACAATGACTGGTCGAGAATGAATGTTTGGTTCAGTAAGAGTTGTTAATAGCTCAAGGGGATGCTCGCTTTAAAATGCTCGTGAATTCCTACTCTACTCCTAATAGTGATAGCTAGACGTTTGTATTACTGTCGCCTTTTTACGAGACCTTCATGTCCCCAACATACTAGATGTATGCTTAGATATGGTACAAGGCATTCCGTTTTCTCGAGTTCCGTTGTTTGTCTTGCTTGTAATCATGACTTATTTTTGTTAAGGGGGCCATATGCCTTGTTCAAAAATATAATCTTGTCCGCGACAAACTCTTTGCATTGGTTTGAGAGGCGCGCTTGGCTCCTCGCTTAGAAGTTAGCCATCCCATAGGTGACGGTGCTATAAACCCGGTTAATATTCTTTTACCATCGTAGGATGAAGGTCTGTGTCATATGGTTAGATGTGTCAATTTTATCACTTTTTGTTTTTGGGTTCTATAGCCTCAACGGGGAGGTGGCGCGAAAAGCTGAGAAATGAAAGCCAATTAAGTACGAAAGTCATTATGTTTTAAAAGGCCTAATTTTTTGTTCTTTTGTTTTGTTTTGAAGCCGACCAGAGGATTTACTACGAAACCAAAGGAAGTTTTATATAGACTGGCAGTGGAGTTGACATTTGTTAAGAGTGTGTGGCTAGGCAACAATTTGTTTCAGTACCAACAAGCAATGGCCATTTCGTAATGCGTTCTTGCAAATGATAGTAAAGTTGATGAGTATATTATATATAACCGACATTAGCATGTATTTTGTATTTTTTTGACTTTTTTATAACAGTACTTTTGTCGGTTATTTTATAATTATAAAGTACATGAATTCGCTAACTATATAGGAATATGGACAATCCACCAATTATGTATCATAACAATGGGTTAATAAACGGAAAATGCAAGGCATGTAAAATTATATGTACTTGTGATGCAACAAGGCCATTGACAATTATGTACTTTTGAGTGGCATCGGCGGTTTTTTACGCATGCCATAGGTTTCTAATTAATGGATGGTTATTCAAGTTTACCTTTATAGTACATAACAATTGGCAGAGCTTTCCGTTGGAAAATAAAATTAATACTATTTTGTAACCAAATGGGATCATATCATTTGATGCAACTACGTACTGTATGAAACTATAACTAGTACTTTTTCTTGCATGTATGATCAGTTGCATTTTATTTCCATGCTTTTTTCAAATAAAATACAAAGAAAGATGATCGAAGAACTTGATTTCCATGGTTGAATAACCCATCGGATTATTGCAGCATACTAATTTAAAATCTCATAAAGACACGAAAACAAGTTAAGTTTGTTCCATTGAACAATTGAAACTGCAAAATAAAATAAAAAACGTAAGCGCACAAACACACATTACTTTTCCTTGGTATAGCTGCGAATAGCGAAGGCCATGCCCAAGATGAACAAAGGTATGAGGTATTGCAAGATCTTAATCACAGGCTGAGGGGAGTCTTCTTGACTAGTCGTTTGCCGGAAAGGAATGAAACAGCGCTTCTGCTCAGGAAGAGTAGATAAGTCTACATTGCCGATACAAAAAGTCTCCATCAATTCTCGAGCTTTGTTACTATGACCTGTGTCTTCAAAATCTTTTGTCACATCTTTTCCTGGGAAAAAAAAATCCAAAAAAAGGTTTTCAAGTGTCGACAATTTGGGAACATTTGTTTCGCAAAAAAAATACTAACCCAGTGTTTGTTTTGTGATACTTAGCTAGGGCGGTTCTTATGAATCCCAATCGAGTGCAGATAATGCTTGTTTAACGAATGTCTGGTCATTACTTTTTCGAATACTGTATTATAGTTTTAATGTGATTAATAGCCAAGAGATTAAAGTGTAATTACGAAACCTGCTAATTTAATCCGGTTAAACAAATTCCCTTGGACAAACTATATCAACCTTGAAAGGTTGAAAACACAGGAAAATTTTGGTAAGCTGACTCTGTCAAAATTTACCAGTTGAAGATAAGAGAATGTCATCCCCTCCTGGATGATCTTTCATGAAGTTGGTGACATCGTATACCTGAGAACAATAAAACGAAACATTTATTGTTGCTTGCAGCTCTAATTTTTTCCAATTCAGGTTTGGTTTTGCCGTTTCGGTAACACCATTTATCGCAGCTGTAGACTTGTAGTAGCATATTTAAGAAAGAGAAAATCTCAAACATTTCACTAAAATTTAATGGCTGAAAATTTATGATGCAAATAAATAAGTTAAGGTTCCTTATTATCTATTGTACTCCACAGAGAAGCTCCGTTTGTAAACTTTATCCGTTTTCATAATAACTTTCTCTTCAAGAGGCGGGGCGGAGGGTACCACCGGCACCCCAAAAAATATAAAAATAATTTTTTTATATAGAAAAATTTAGAAATTTAAGTTTTTATACATTAATATCCCCAAATAAACAAATAATAACTTATTTTGTGTAACAAGGTCTGTTCGAATCTTGTGTTTATTTTTTACTTTTCATTTAATTAATATTAATAATCTTTGACTTCTCAATTAATTAATTGCATATCTAAGATAGTATTAAAAGGTTTTATAAATAAATGTTTTTGTTTAGTTTCATAGTCATATTACAATAAAGTTTAAACTAATAAATTCGTATTTGTAGTAAATTTTTCTGTATCGTTTGAAAATTTTAGATCAATAGACAAGTTGGATAAGTTTTAAACTCCAGTTTTTTTTTGTTTTTTTATACCATTTATTATTATTGTATTAACAAAAAATATTCAACGATTTATTTTTTTAGATCAATTGACAAGTCAGCTAAGTTTTAATCTACATATTTTTTATACCGTTTATTGTTATTGTACTAACAAAAAAAAATTAACAATTCCCCCAAAAAACTGAATACTGGTTCTCCCACTGTCAACAGGTATGGAAAAAATTTTATGCATATTACTTTGAATGCAAATTTTCAGGAAAATAAAATATTGAGGCATTACAAAAAGACAGACGTGACTATATTCTGTTTTTCAACTATTATAAACAAGATTACTAACTCATAATACATGAAAAATGGGAATACATGCAACTTAGATCTTTGTATAAGGTCTCAAGTATGATGAAAGTTGGATGTATGATAATAAACTTTACCATCAGAATTCCTATTATCATAGGCCAAAAAATGGGGTGTGACGGAAACCGAAAGCACGCTCTGAAATTTTGTGAAGCAGTACCCTTGAGAATCGAGTATATGTACATTACCATAAGTAATGAACCTGCTAATAACTTTTTTTATAGTTTAAAAGTATAATAGATTGTATATGGACATTTAAAGAGATTGGTTTCATCGAATCTATAATGTTGTTTTCATTTTGGTGCAATCTTTTTCCAGGCCGTAAAATCTGAATCAAAGTCAATTCGTATCACAACTCGTACGTACGAGTTACGGGTTTAACAAGACTTGACTTTTTATAAAAGAATATAAATTTAATTGTAAAAGTCAGAAACAAGGTTTCAAAAATTACAAAGTTTATATTGTACTCGTTTAAGAAACAGTACCACGTTTCCGGAGAAATGCACATTTGGCTTCTCACCGAGTTTTTCTGTTTATTCTTCTCTTATTGGATTAAGAAGTAAATATCAACTCTAGGGCTCGGTTAGAGTCGGCACCCGATCCATATACATTCAATCCGTATCTCGATCCGATTATTTTTGTAAGTGAGAAAAAAATCCCCACCCCGACCCGATAAAAGTCGAGACCCGAATTTTCGGAATCCCGTAGAATCATGATAAGTTTATCCCGAATCTCCCGACATATCTTTTGTATTTTACGACAATCTCGTTTTTATTAACAATTTTCATTTGAGAAATAATAATTTTTTTATGTATGTCTAAACATGTTATCAACACGAAGTATAATACTAGTTTGAAAATAACACTCTTAATAAATGCAAAAAATAAATTAACATGTAATAGAAAAAAATAGTGTCAAACTACAAATCATTGAGTTGATAAAAAAATTGATACGTTTTTTTCTCACATTCTTTTAGTATTTAGTTTTATTCACACAAGTAACAATTATCATACTAAATGAGATGCATTATCATTATAATTTTTGTAATCGAAAAATAATGATCATTTATCTTTTTTGAATTAATTAACAATTTAACTTTTTAATTTAATTATATATTTTTTTATTTTAATAGTCTTATATATTTAAAAGTATAAATCTATATTATACTTATATAAATATGACTGATATATGGAAAAAAAAAGGTTGCAGCCGTGCTTACAGTATAATGTTCAATTATTATCACCAACATTTGATATAGAGTAATTTACATTTTTAGTGTTAAAATAAAAAATAACACTTTATATAAAATAAAATAAAAAAATTAATTAAAAAGTCGGGTCGGGACAGCCGACGAAATCAAAATTGCCATCCGATCCCGAAGTTTGTCGGGTGGGGACAAAACCCGAAGTTTTCAGGTCGGGACTCTTTTCGGGTCGGGAAATTTCGGGTCAAGTGCGGGTCGGGATTTTGGGATTTTTCCCCAGCCCTAATCAACTGAGTTTTTCTAATTTGCACTACTGTCGTAGGACTTAATGTGACTACTTATGGGTCTTAGTTATTTAGTTAATTTGGATGAATTGATACTCATGAGCTAAAGTAATTGCTTTGGTCATTAGAGTTCAACAAGTCAAAAGAGTCTGAATTTGAAATTTTCTAACTTTTAACAAGATTTCTCTGAACATGATTTACAGACACGCTACAGAAATAAACAAAATCTTAGCAAGGCTTATGGAGAAATGATCTGAGTTTCGAACAAGTCAGACACGACATGGCTTGAGTCAGCTCATAGGAACGAACCAGAAGTGGATTGAAGGATGGGCTAAAATCCATGTCGGACATATTTTTCTTATTATACGGAGGGTCAAAGTGTATAGTCGTACAATTTAAACCAAAACACATGGTATAAATTACTACTAATTATTATGAGGACCGCCATTTTCGAGGTTATGTTTAACCTTTTGGATTTAAACTAACTCTGGCAACGAGCATATTTTCAATACGTCAAAAGGCAAAAAAGAGTTAGAATATGACCTTTCCAGCGATAATTAACCAGCAATCGTTGAGTCTGTCGTGCTTCGAGACCTCTTCGAATACATAAACTTTCCCTTCTGGAGCCATGTAATCTTTTTCTACTGCAGACCGAACAATTACCAAGAAAAAAAAAATCAAATTCAAGATTTCACCAAATGTTTACATATTCATATGAAAACGAATGCACAAGAAAAGCTTCAGAATGAGTGAGGAAATCTAGATTACTTACCAACGAAATGGTTGAGAGTTGACACATGAGTAAGTGGAAATTAAATTTATATTACAAATTACAAGTGAGTTTGCAAATCAGTTCTCAAGTTTCAAAAAGTTATGGATCCAGTTCACATATCTAAAGGTTATACTTTTAAGTTCTTTTCGGAAATTAATTAGGCTAATTATATGACCTCTAAGTATCGAAGTTATGAGAAGTATATCACGACATCCCAAAACCCGTACTCAAGGTTATGTTTGGAAAAATGGTGGGCCTAACTATTTCACGCTATTTGAAAGAGAAAAATGCAAATAAACCCCGTGTACTGTGGACTGGAGTAATAAGAAATAAACTATTGCATCGAGTTTAAAAGTATCATTTTTTTGTGTACGTCGATTCCTTTTGTACAATTGTTATTCTCACACTTTTAAATGGTCATTTCCATGCATTTAAGAGGGGTCAGGGAAAAAAACTTTTTTTCCAGGGTTACATGGAAAAAGTCACTTATGAGCATTTCCTCAACAACCACATCTATTATTAGTCCTGTAGCATTGCCTAACATGGGAGTAGTTTGCAGCAGTTTCCAGAAATTATATCGTTATTCATGGGAATGACCGTTGTAGTTAGTGCTGTAATTAAAATCCGTGAATCTGTAAATTTGATCCGAACTGTTGGTTTGATTAGCTTTGGTTTAGTTTTTAAATTTAAATGTTTTGGTTTTGTATTTAAAATTTTTGAATCCGTTCTTAATGATTTGGTTTAGGTTTCAGTTATCTTAATTCAAACCAAACCAATTCGAGTTTTTTTTATCAAAATGGGCTATTGTGTACTAAAAAATACCAGAATGGGATAGCTATTTTTAAAATTCTCAATATGGTCTAACTCTTTTATGTTCGTTAATTGAATTGACGAAATATTCTTAAAAATTAAATACACTTCGTTAAAAGAATCAACGAAGTTCTGTAAAATGAAAACCGCTAAGTTTGTTAATTAAATTGACGAAGTATTCTTAAAAATTAAATACACTTCGTTAAAAGAATTATCGAAGTTCTGTAAAATCAAAACCTTTAAGTTCGTTAATTGAATTGACGAATTATTCTTAAAAATTAAATACACTTCGTTAAATGAATTAACGAAGGTCTGTAAAATGATGAATATCTAAATTTTTTATTGAACTTCGTCAATTCAATTAACGAAGTACTATTTAATTTTTATGAACTTCGTCAATTCAATTAACGAAATACTATTTAATTTTTTATGAACTTTGTCAATTCAATTAACGAAGTACTATTTAATTTTTTTATGAACTTCGTCAATTCAATTAATGAACCATTATTTAATTTGTATGAATTTCATCAATTCAATTAACGAACATAAAAGAGTTAGACCATATTATGAATTTTAAAAAGATCTAGTCCATTATGGTATTTTTTAGTCCCAGATAGGCCATTTTGGCAAAAAAAATTCAACCAATTCAATCAAAACCGTTAAAAACAATCCGAACCATTATATTCAATTCGTTATACTTATTAAGAACAAATACAATTAACACTACTTAAAAAAAATGTAAAACTCATTCCATTTATAATTCGTACCAAATAAGTATATATATAGAAGTTAACATCTTTCTTAATTCGACTCGGTGTCAATTTACTTGTCACGAGATGATATTTTGTCCCCTCGAACATGTAAAAAATAAACAATTGGTATGTTTATTGTTGATTATCTTTTGTTTGAAATTATTTGTCACATTAATTATATTTTGTTCGGAAGTAATTGTAATTCATATAGTCGAAATAGATTAAAGAATGAATGACAAATATTATTAAAACCGAAATCCAATTCGAATTCGCTCCGAACCGTTGAATCCGCAAAATCAAACCAAACCGATCTGATCCGTTAGATTTGGTTTGGTTTGTATTGAAAAAATAAATGGTTTGGTATCCAAAATTTATAATCCGTTCAATAATGGTCTGATTTATAATTCAGGATAATCCGTTGCAATTCAAACCATTTACACACGTAGTTGTAGTTGTGGATCATCATAAGAAACTATGTAGAATTAAGAAGAAAAAAATGAATTTTCAGTGGACGGGCATTCACAAATTTATACTCTGTATCAATTTAATTTGTTAATTTAACTCATGGGATTACTCCGCATAAAATTTAAGTAGTATGTAGAGGCTTATTGACGAAAATACATGGGTTTTTTATTTTCTTTTTCAAAAGAACCACATGTACCTGGATTATTTGCAATTTACCCTAATTGAAGTGACAATGGTATCTATTTAATCGGAAGGAGAGAGAAAATAATAAGGTCAAACAGTTAATTTGGACCCCCTTTTATTGGGGAATTCTTTTTTACATACCATAATTACTTACCATATTTTTATTTTTTCTTTCTTTCTTTCTTTCTGTGATTTAGTTTTTTTTTTATTTCGTTTTCGTATATCAAAAAATTCTTCAATTTTATCCAAAAACTTCTCCAATTTTATCAAAAAAAAACTCTAACCATCCACTATTAAAATACTTCATATATCAAATTAATATATTTTTTTATTAAATCAATATCACTTTACCATACGTGGGATTGGGAATCCCACGTCTACGTGGCACTGCAAATTTTTTTTTTTTTTTTTTTTCTGTGATTTAGTTTTTTTTTATTTCGTTTTCGTATATCAAAAAATTCTCCAATTTTATCCAAAAATTTCTCCAATTTTATCAAAAAAAAAAACTCTAACCATCCACCATCAAAATACTTCCTATATCAAATTAATATATTTTTTTATTAAATCAACATCACTTTACCATTACAATTATTTTCAATTTTACCAAAAAAAAAAAACCTCCCAATCTACAAAAAAAAAAAACTTATCCAATTTTACCTAAAAAAAACCCTAACCATCAACCATCAAACTTCTTCGTATATCAAATTAATATATCAAACTCCTTCGTATATCAAATTAATATATTTTTTTCTCAAATCAACATCACTCTAGCACTACATTTATCCCAAATTTTACCAAAAAAAAAAACATATCCCAATTTACGAAAATAAAACCTCCCCCAATTTTATAAAATTGAGATATGTAAAATTGGGGGAGATTTTATTTTGGTAAATTGGGATATGTTTTTTTTAGGGTAAAATTGAGGATAAATATAGTGGTAGAGTGATTTTGATTTGAGAAAAAAAATATATTAATTTGATATACGAAGGAGTTTGATTGTTGATGGTTGATGGTTAGAGTTTTTTTTTGGTAAAATTGAGGAAGTTTTTTTTTGGTAGATTGTGAGTTTTTTTTTTGTGGTAAAATTGGGGATAATTGTAGTGGTAAAGTGATATTGATTTAATAAAAAAATATATTAATTTGATATATGAAGTATTTTGATAGTGGATGGTTAGAGTTTTTTTTTGATAAAATTGGGAAAGTTTTTGGATAAAATTGAAGAATTTTTTGATATACGAAAACGAAATAAAAAAAAAACTAAATCACAGAAAGAAAAGAAAGAAAGAAAAAAAAAAAAAAAAAAATCCAGCGCCACGTAGACGTGGGATTCCCAATCCCACGTCTGTTATAGTGGTAAGTAATTAGGGTATGTAAAAAAGAATCCCCCTTTTATTTTATTGTTATTGAATAGCATTAATATTTTAGAAGCATTAATGAAAATGCAAGTGACACGTCTTAGAGTTATCTAGCATTGCCTAGAAAAGCTAAAGTTTGGCAAGTTGTGTAAAGTCGCCCTTGAAATATAATACTCACTCCTCCGTCTTAATTATTTTAAGACATACCTAAATAATTAATTTCTTTTATTTTTTAGCAAAATTATCTAATTTAAATTATCTTATATCATTTACATATAACAAATAAAAAGTTATGATTTGACATTTTTTGTATTTATATGAATATTATTGTAACTTACTTAACACACTCTTAAATTTCACGATCTCTCAAACGTATCTATTAATAAGGAACGGAGAGCCATTGCGGAAAGTCCAAGGCTCGATTTTTTTTTTATCCTTTATAATAATGTTGTATAAAAAAATATAAATAAAATAAATACACAAAGTGGGATTCGAACTTGGGCAAATAGGAAAACAAACTAATTACAACTAGCAATAACCATTGGACTACACAACTACATGTGATTGAATACTTAATAAAATTATGAATACTAATAAATTATATGAATAGGTTGAAATTGCCTTTAAAAAAATTTCGGGCTTGCATTGCACAAGACCCGAACCTTACTCACGTTATCCCGGGCCGTCCTGTATATAACAAGGCAATAATAGAGGGAAAACAAAGTTCTTTTTTAATAACAAAATTTGTAAGATGAATAACAATGACTGAGTTTTTTTTGTTAAAATACATTGAGTAGATCTTTTTAATGATTATGTACAAAATCATTACGGGAAAAAAAATCATTAGGAAGGAAATTTATCAAAAATAATATTTTTATAAATTATACCAAAATTCACCCGCCACAAACAAGACAGACATATTCGCCACCTTCCTGAGGTTACTAATATTGAAAAAGAATTGTATGAACTTTTGTTTTCACTTTGTTTGTCTGTGAAAAAACTGATAACAATGTGTTATTTATTGACCTCTCAAGTTTTAAATTGTCTACACAGAGTGATAGAGGCTAATGAAGGTATAGTTTGCTCTATTAAGTGCGGAAAATGTAAAGAAGATTAGGTAGCGTGAAGTTAAAGCGCCACTATGATCGAGAGTAGTAGCTGATATTTTGCAGACAATTTTTTTCTCAAAAGTGTTAAACATCGAGATACTTAAAAGTATCAACAAAAATATAAAATTTTCAGCATCATCAATTAAGTATACTTTTATGTATACTTTAAGATACGACCAAACGAGTTAAATGTAAGTCTTTGTTTGCATACAAATTTTTTATGTTTTGTTTCCCCAGCTTTGGCATCAAAAGGTAGACGATTAATTAAGCAACTTCAAAGCTAATTTTTCTTTTTTACTTGAAACTGGAAAAAAAGCTAAAAAGTTGAGCTGATAAAGGATGAACCAACTTGAATTTTCTCAAACTCAAGAAAACAACCTGCACCCAAACAAGGGTTTAATAGTCCAACAGTTGTAAGCTAGGAAGCACAAATACGGGTACAGTACGACACACGGGGGTACGCTAATTTGAAATTTTAATTGTAGAACTACGACGGGTAGCTGGTGCATTTTTAGAGTACAACCTAATAAAATAGAAACCGAATAGAAAAAAGATCTCAAAACACTCTTAAAATGTTTTATACATACTTCATGATATCTCATTATAAATGACCCTATTCAATCTAAACCTAATAATACGTATTTACACAAGGTACCGGGTACACACGCAACCCGTAGGGATATGTTGGCATTTTCAAAGTCCGTATTTTATATATAGGTTTTAAGTAAAGTAACCGATCAATGATCTGGTAGCTACACGAAATGACACTATGAAATTACATTTTGTAAGTTTCGTGGATGATTTCATACGACACATAAAATTACTACTATAAAATTTCAACAATTCCAATCTAATTTAAAAGGTAGGAAGAACAAAAAGATAGAAATAAACTGGGCCGAAACGTGGAAAAATCAACTCAAGCCGGTTCATTTAATAGAAACAATGGCATATATAGAGTAAAAAGGTACATTTGAACAAATAAAAAACAATCAAATTCCATTCTCAGAACACCAAAACTTGCACTTTGATTCTAATCGTCCAAGCAAAAATGAACGCACATACAAAATAGTAAAGAAAAAGACCTGAACCTCACTGGTGCAAAAGTAATGTCAAAGTAGATAAACGGTTTTACTATAAAGAAAAACAATTATTACAAATATAAGCCGGTATTAAGGTCAAATGTCAAGCGCCTCCCTTTTGCTTAAGAGTGATCTTGTCTCCGAGGCTAAGAGCAATGCCTTGAGTCTTGCTTCTAATTCTAATGTACCCACTCAGCTTTCCATCTATTTGCTTCTCAACACTAACATTCACCAAAGCATCTTCCCCAAATATGCTTTTCGCATATAAATTAGCTGCAAGGAATCCACACTCACCTTCCAAAGCAGACCTATTATTATATGAATCAGCAAAACTTAATAAGAGAGCAGTAAAGAAGAGCTCTAGACTTGAGAATGCAATCACTATTGGGAAAATAAGCAAGTTACAAGTACAAATAAAAAGGAAAAAAGAACCAAGAGTAGAGCAGTTGTCACTTACAGAGGTGTTAGACACTTCATATTCGTAGACTTAATAATGTGGTTCAAGAAATCCTTCTCGTCTTGAATAACAGTATTCACAGCAACCTAAGAAAAGGTAACCACGTATTTTATATCATATTGAATTCAATAAAAGGTCATTTAACAACAGCAACATTACAAGCTTAGTATAGTGAAGGAGAACCGGAAAAAGGTTAGTGGACTAGGCAATTTAGTCAAATTGATTCATTTGAGTAGCAGTCACGAAAAAAATATGGAAGCTTTATGGTTCTGAAAAGTAAAACAAGTTATACAAATGCTAGCTGCACAATACAACTCGGTCCATTGCAAAGACATCACGGCATTTTCCTTCATAAAAAGTTCTTGAGTGTTTCATTTTCGAGATACTTTAAAGGTTTTATGACAAGAAACCCACTACCTAATATCAAAAGGAGTATATCCAGGCAATTCATTTGAAATTATAGGATGCTTAAAATCACAAGACTTCCATAAATAATGGGAAAAAAATACCTTGTTTTCCCATTCAAACTCAGCCCACATGCTCCTAAATGCCACATCAGCACAAGTTGCTGGAGATATGTAATCCATAATATCAATGTGGATGTCATTGAGGACAATGACATTGCGTTCCAGCACATTAGAAGTCTCGTAAACAATATTCCCGAATATAACTCCGGTTTCAGTTGAGGACACCTTAATATTGGCTTTGATCTGCTTGCTGGACTCAGGTGCTAATGTGTAGTTTTGTGGTCGCTCAACAAGCTTAAGATCACCCATAGTTGCCAATTCCAAGCATAAATTCTGAAGAGTCTCCTTAGTACGGTTAATTACAGTGACATCTAGGACAATGTCATAATGGTGAACCGTAACGTATGCTTCGGCATAGACAGGGTCACTGAAGCCTGTGAGCTGGAGAATACGGTTAAGTTTATTTGCATCATGACCATCTTGGTTGAACTCTCCAGTGGCACGTTTTAGATCATCTTGAACCTCGTCTTCCAATTCCAGCTGGCTCATACCCTGAGATACAGACAACAAAATAGAGTTCATTATAAGAGTTGTAGTAAAAAATGTGTGGTGCACAGACTGTTGAGAGTGAGATTAGAGCAGATATTCATTTAGGCACTTTAAAAACTGAACATATCAAAACGTTTACAAAAAATTATTTTACCAAATTATTCAAACTTCACAAATGAAAACGTAAAAGTTCCTAGTTCCAGTTCATATTCAAACTTTGCATAATGATGGCTAAAAAATAACCGTTTACAATGCTGGATAAAGAACAAGTAACAAAAGTTGGTCGATAAGCAACAGTTCATAAGTATAGCACATACTTTCCATATTTATCTAAATCAAGTGATTCTGATTTTATAACAAATATTTTCCTATAAGAAGCATCCAACCACACAGAATTAACGCAAATCTTTTTATCAAGTTGAGTAAATGAGAAAAGCAAAGCAAGACAAGAATATATATGAAATGATATAATACCTTGCGGCTCTTCAAGTGGTAAAAGTCAATAAGGTCATCAGGCTGTGCATAGGCAATCTGAGCCTTTGCTTTATTTTCCTCGGTCTCACGGAACTGCTTATCTGCAAGCATTTTAACAAAACTCTCTCTACAATTCTCCAGCCAAATCTTCCTCATCTCATCACCAGTATTACAAAGCAGTCTAATACAAAGCACAATCCTATCATAAGAGTCATTGTCAATAGGATGAGGCAGATAAGAAGATACACCGAGTTGTAGCATCGAAACCATAACCAACACCGAATGAGTAGTCGCTTTATTGATTTCAGCTTTAGACGATTGAACTTCTTCCAGTCTCAAAACAAGCTTTGTTAGAGTACAAGCAACAACTGCCCCAAGGAAAAAATCACCAGCTAGGATTAGAGATCTCAAGTTTCCGATAGAGGCCAACGACCCTTGAACGAGTGTCGGTGGTGACATGGCAGTTTCTAGAGCAGCACTCTGTGTGGCATAGGTCCCATCTGCTAGAATAGCAGGCCTCTTGGAAGAGACAGTAATGGAATTCACTTGCTGGGTATTTTTTGAAGTGTTTTGTTCTTCTCCTTCTTCTGTGGGGGTATAGAAAGGGAGCTGACCAAGGCATTGGTTGATAGTTGATAACCCACTCTCTACTTCAGACAGAGAAAGACAGTATTCACCAATTATCCAAAGAGCACAGGAACATACACGTGCAGCTCGTATCTGATAGAAAGTATCCAAAAGCCTAGTTATGATGGAAACCCTCAATTTATGGTTTGTTTCGATTATTTCACGCACGAAAACAACCACATCCAAAGCCGAGGCGACATTACTATCTCCCAAGAAATCCATTAATAAATGCACAACGGTGCTTGCCACCTCAGGGAACTTAATAGCACAGGAATGAATCGCTTGAACAAGCATTTGCCGATATTCTCCATTCTTCTCAAGCTCTCCACTCTGGGTTTTCACCACTTCTTTCTTCAGCATAAGAACGACCTCGTCGACATTCCTAGGGGTAATTAGTTCCAGAACAATATCAATAGTTTTCCTGCGAATATCAACATTTGGGCTCGAAAGTGCCCTCAAAATATCCATTATCATGTCAACCATAATCTCTCTGTGTGAAGCCTTGAGTTCGTTAAGACGGTCAAGCACGATGAGCTTAACATTGTTATCGCTCTGCGATAGCAGAAGCTGACAGTACGTGTTCGCTGCTGCCTTTATCGCAGTCGGAGCAGAGGAGAGAGAAACAAGAGTGCCAGCACACTCGTAAATCACTGCGGCGGAAGGGGCATTGACCAATGATATAATAATCGTAATATATTTCCCTTTCTCTGCCTTGTTCGTCTTACACACCTTACGGATCAACTCCAACACAATCATCTGAAGCTGTTCATTCCAATCTATAATCCTATCGATATGGGTAAACAGGTAATTAACAGCCCTATCTTGGGCGCACATGAACAGCATGAGAAACGCATTCCTCTTGGCTGACGGATCTTGTTCCGAAGCTAACAGTTTCTCAATTAACTCAGGTCCGTTATCCAGCAATTGCTCTCCTTGCGGAAGCTTATATATAGACGTAACCGCTAATATCGCGTTTCTACGAACAAAAGCCGCCCTATGCTCAAGATTTGACAGCACAGTAGGAATAAGAGGTTCAATAACCTCTGTCTCTCTAAGTCGGCACAAGAACCGTAGGGTAACACCCCTAATGTACTCGTTGGGGTGGTTGAGATTGTTTAGTAGGTTTTGGCAAATCAATATCATCTCTGGGAGGGGTTTGCCTTTGGAATCGGTTTTTTCAATTGTTTCGAAGTATAACAGGAGGAGTTTTTGTATGGTATGGTCCTCGGAAGGGAGAACGTAGCGGATGATGGTGATGAAAAGTTGGGGGATGGTCTCTCCATTGAGGAGAAGCATTATTGCTTTCTTTAGGGCGTCGATTTTGGCTGGGACATCATTTCCTTCTAGGGCTTCTTTTATCTCGTTTGCTAGAGCTGGTGTACCCTTGTCAAAGTAAACGAGCAATGTGGAAGATTTCTCCATTTCTCCTCACGCTATTATATCCTGTTTTCAACATAACAGAAAAGAAACGTGTAAATTATTAAGCTATAGTTCTAGAAACTTAAGGAAAATAAGTACATTGGCATTATAGAGGAAGTAAATATTGCAACTCAAGCTATGACTATCTATAATACTAGAAACTTAACAAAAATTAGAAGAAAATGGAATAGTTAAGGTAGTAATTGTAAAACTTCTCCATTCATAGCTATCAATTCCTACTTTCTAAAAGAAAGCAAAAAAAACAGATGTTACTATTACTCAAGCTATAAACTACCAGGAGTTCTACAAATTTAACAAGGAATATAAAAACACGAAAAACGAGAGTAGGTAGAGTAGCATTGCAACATTTCTATATTTTAATCCCTATTAATTCTTACAGAAAATCAGCAAAAGGTACCATTTCAAAGACTTCTTTAGCAATAACTATGATGGTAATTCTTCTCTCATTTTAGTAATGTATATTGGCAAGGGCCTTGTTTAGCTGACGATTTTACACAACTAGACTGGATTTTAGCTTCTGAAAAAGTTTTTGCATCCAACTCAACGCTTATAGTTCTTTCACGACAAAGAATAAAGAAAGATAATAAACAAAACACTGTAGGTATTAAGCCAAAAAATTAAGCTTAAAAGTGGGCAACCAAACAAGGCAAATCTACAATTAGTTGATGGTTTACAACATCGGAAATCCCAAACCCAATCACGCTATTACAAAGAATCCTCTACTCAATACAATCTTGCGGTATACTAAAACAAATAGTAATAAAAATTAGAGAAAACGAGTTAGTCTAACATAGAGACATTTCCATAAATTGGTCCCTAATAATTCTTAGAGAAAATCAGCAAAAGGTACCATTTCAAATACTTATTTAGCAACAATTTTGAATAGTGATCCTTTTTTCACATATAAAATGATTAAAATCAATCAAACACTGTCTAGCTAATAAGAAAAAAAGAAACAAAAGATTAAGCTTAAAAGCTGCAACCAAACAATGTCAATTTACAATTAATCAACACTCAACAGTACACAAAATTCCCAAACCCAATTTTGCTACTACTACAAAATAAAACTTGCACTATACAAATCTTGCAATATACTAGACTAAATAGAGAATACAATTAGCCACTTTGACTTATACATTGTCAAATTTCTAATTTAAACATAGGTTAATGTTTTATCCCGTATTGTTTAATTCTGGACCATCTATCAAATTATTGTTTAACGATGAATATCTAGACTGTATTTATAGTTTAAAAAAAATGAAGGAAAAAATGAAAATAGGTAGAGACCGAAGCATTGTAAGATTTCAATATCAAATAACAAAATCAGAGAAAAATAATGATAAATGATGAATATATCAAAATCAAATAAGAAATCTCGAAATCGAAATGAACAAATTGGAATTTAAATGTATCAAAATCAAATACTACACATTACTAGTTTACTAGTGAGCTAATTTGTTCGTTCCAATTTCCATTTCGAGATCTGTTATTTGATTTTGCTATTTTCATCATTTATCTTTCCTTTATTCTACATAACCAATCTACATAGATACATCTAATTGATTAAATCATTGAACAAATAGAAATCATATATAAACTGGTTCTCATTAGCTTAAAACTATTTTCATCTCAATTTTGATTATTATAAAAAAAAAAGAAGGGAAAACCAGTTACAGATATACATAAATGATATGTATAAAAACAACTTCATTTCTCAATCAGATTCATTATTTATAATAAAAAAAAAACAAAAACAAAAACTCAGATCTAAGTAATCGTGGAATAAACGAAGAGATATAAAAAAATGATAAAATTTGTTCAGATCTAAGACGAAAACAGTTAGATCCAAACAAACAGTAAAAAAAACTATCATAAAAAAAATAAAGAATGAGAAGCAATGAAGAGATCTATACGACCTGAAGTTATTTAAAAAGTAAGATAAATCTGAAGATGAACGAGAATATAAGTAACAGATATAGAGAGAGATTTACCGATAGAGAGAGAATTGTGGTCACAAATGGTATATAAAAAAAGCAGATAGAAAATATGATGAGCTTATTATATAACAGCGACGATGGGGAGTTTTGAGCACAGATCACACATATCCAACTCTTTTTTGCCGATTCATATATATTTATATATACTGTATCTATCTGTGTGTGTGTGTGTGTAATATTAGATAAAGAGACCATTAACTATGGACCATTTGCACAAGACCTGTAAAGTTTTAATCCTTGCAATTGATAGCCACAAACTGTTTTAACTTTTGTACAAATACCCTGTGAATACTTTTATTAGGGATTCTAAACATTAAAAAAATAAAAGATTTGGCTCGATCAGGGGAGTAACTACTTGATCCCAGGGGTGTAAACGTTCCGGATTTGACGGATTTTAGTTTAAAAAACGAATCAAATCCGTTAGTTACGGTCTCTAGAAAATAGATCTGATACAGACCTTTTAAAAATTGTAGTCCAATCCGTACGGCTTGATCATGGTCTCGGCGGTTTGTACGGTTTTTACCGTTTCAAAATATATTTTTATTGACTTAAATAACGAAATAAACGATAAACCAATTGAAACAAACTAATAGTAAACCACTTGTTCTCGAGAAATTCCATATCACAATGTTATCAACATAAAACGCAAATAAAAAATAATTATTTGTCCTTCAAAATCTATAAAATATAATGTTATTAACTTAGATAACTTATACTAATTAACAAAAACTAATAATAATCATATCTTCAAGTATATAAAAATCATATAAATATTTACTACATATATGATTAATAAAATCAAAAGTTTCACAATATTACTTTATATGATTTATATAATAATATAATAATTTAAAATATATACGGGTTTGACGATTAAACGGTACAATGGTTCGAAACGGTTCAACAGTCTGAAACGGGTCAAACGGTCCGGATTGGACGATTTGGATCGGATTTGAGAAATCGAGTCCGAGTCCGATTCGTTAATAATGGTTTTAATTGTTGAGTCTGAGTCAAATCCATTCAAGTTCGAATCTGGACCAATCCGATCCAAATTATACGGTCTTCATCAGTTTGACGCTTGCTTACACTCCTAACTTGTGCTTGTGCCTATTGTTTTGCAACTTGGTCATTAAGTTTATCAATAATTTCAATGTGGTTCAAATGTTAACAGTTCCTTCTAAATGAACACAAGTTGCAAAGATTAGTACACTATAATGAGTTAAGTGGAGATTAACACTTTATTATTGTCAACATTACTTGAATCTCATCCAATTGCAATCAATTAGTGCATGTAATAACTTTGATACTTTCTCTACCTTCGGATAGAACTATTAAAGAACTGAGGAAGGAATATCAGCTTTCTTTTTGACAAATGGTTTTTTGGTACTTATTTTTTTTTAGCTTCTTTGACGATACTGAGTTTATGCTCATGGTGAGATATAATGGAGAAATATTATTGACAATTTGAGCTTTTATGTACTCTTGATAGATTGTAACAAAACCCACGATTTTTTGTGAAAATGAAGCCATCTTTAACCATATTTATTAGGGAAGTTTTTAGCTTTTACTTAAAAGCCAACCATCTTTTAATAGTTTAAAAAACCAGTGTCAGATTGTGAGTATACTCTATTGATTTAAAATTTCCTGCCAGAAATCGTCACTTTGGGGGTCTAAATTACTCTAAAAGCATGCCATACTGACGAATGGTTCTTAGTAATTCTGCAACTATAGCGCAATAAGAAAAATACAATAGGGTAATACATATATAACTTCAATTAGTACATAGTTTGGATAGCCACGAACAACTCGAAGATCTTGATGATCAGATACAGAGTGACATGGTGGTATAGTATATGGAAGAAAACCATAACATTTATTATAGTATCATGCAAATTAAATTCATTCCTTTCGTGCAAGACTCGCAACAACACAAAGGGGAACTTTCTTATGCATGGTTAAACCCACGGATTCACCCATGTCCAAATCTTCTATGCCAACACCATTGGGCAATTCAAAATCGAAACTGTACACAAGGTTTGCCAGGGCCAGCTCATCAATGCTGATGGCAAATTGTGTACCAGGACAACCCCTCCTGCCCGCACCAAATGGAATGAACTGAAAATCTTGGCCTTTATAGTCCACTGAATTACCCAGAAACCTCTCAGGATTAAACACCTCTGCTTCGTTCCAAACTGATGGGTCTCTATTAATTGCTTACAGGTTACCAAGTGCTAGTGTTCTGGATTTAATATCGTATCCCATAATTTGAACATCTTTTGTTGTCTCTCGTAGGACCAAGAATGGTATTGGAGGGTGCAACCGTAGTGATTCTTTCATGACTGCCTTTAGGTAGTGCATTTTATCTAGATCGTCCTCTGTTATCATTTCTTTATTGTTGACAATAACATTGACCTCATTTTGCAATTTCTTTAGGACCCTCGGGTGTCTTATAAGCTTTGTCATGGTCCACTCTAGAGCAGCATATGTGCTGTCTGTTCCGCCTAAAAAAACATCCTGTTTAACCAAGTGGTTAAATATATCATGATTTTAATTAATTGCATTTAATCTCAAACATGAGCCCATTGGTGTACAGCAGTTTGGGATCAAGTATTGTTTTGAAAAATATATTGATTTCAAAGACCACATTGATAAATGCAACATATTTAAAAGAGTCATTATATCACATATATCAGATTATTCACTGAGCTCAGTACTACATACCAACACAGTTCTACGTAGCCTTCTTTTCGCATATCAATATTCTAAGAAGAAATTCAGATCAAAAAGTCTATTTTATATACTCAAAATCTCTTTGATGATACTCTTATTATTAATATGAAGAGATAATTGTGAGATCAAAACATATAGTTGAGGGATTTATAAAAAAAGGATCATTTATAAATTCTTGTGCAAGAAAAAATTGAGCTAGACGCTTAGAATTAGTAGTGGAACCGAGCCAGAAGATGTCAAACGAGTTAGGCGGTTTGTATTACTAGTGGAATTAGTTAAGCTTGATGATTGATACTGTTTATATAGTGGTGATCGGTGATGCTTCAATGGTAGTGAAAATTTGATTACGTGTACTCGAAGAACACGATCAGGATCACGTTAATGCAGACCTTTATAAGTCTCCACGTCTTATTTCTTGTACGCATTTACTTTCAACCATCTTACTTGCACATATATTTGATATATTGCTTGTCTGCAAAGTTGTGTATTTAAGTGATAAATGGGCAAAAGCTTTTAAACCTATACGCTCTAGTTTGCCTTAAACCAACACATGCATCCTATTCCTACATAACAAACATGTAAATTACATGAAAGAAGTATTAAATATCTTTGATTTTCTATTTATAATTGTGTTAAGAGTAAAAAGAAATTAAGAGACCGGAAGTATACAGGAATTGTTTAATTGCAGTTTCTAAAGAAATAAGCTGCCTCGCTTAGGTGGAGAGAGAGCTAGAGTGTGCTAACCACAAATATTTCTAGCTTATTTGAGCATGAAAACAAAGAAAACACAAATTTTAAGCCATATGCTGAACTTATGAGAAAAAGCAGATACGTGAGATCAAGTTTTATTACCAAAAAAGTCCGGGCTAGAAGGTTCTTACCAAGATGAGACCTTTGATGCCTTCTCTGCTCAAAGAAAAACCACTTGTGTTTTCCCTTTGGTATTCAAGCAAAGCATTAACAAAATCCTTGGTATCCTCATAAATGTTTTGTTGGGTACGTTATAAATAAATACAATAATTTCTACGGAAAAGAAATGGACAAATAAACAGAAAATGGTTTCCTCAAATATATAAATATCAATTACAAGAATTAACGTAAAATAATGTAAATGATACCGAAATGGACTAAAGTCCGAGACGAGGTAACTGCAAGCAGTTTCGCTTAAACGATATTTGCCCCGCCAGCTCTGCTTCTGGCTACATGGGGCACTTCGTTCCCAAGGTACAACGTCTATCGCATGTGACTCGGCGGAAACGGCACCGAGCCACGGTCGGTCCGTTGGTGGTGCGGTACTCTCTCTCTATATGTATGCATGTGTGTTTGTGTGTGTTTATGTGTGTATGCCATGTTATGTTTTTTTCCATAAAAGCTTATTGAAAAAGCTCTAAGAAAAAATGGTTGTAAACCACCATTTTATGCATTTTCTTATGTAACTCTTTTTTCCAATAAAGAGTCACACTTAATGGGGTAATTAAGTTTTGAAACTCACAATTTTAATTGCATTCAAAACCATAAAACAAAGTTTTATCCAACATGTTTTGCTCACCTCTCATGTGTTTTTCAACCACACTTTCTAAAAAATTATCGAACTCCTTAGCAACTCTGTCTGCTTTTCTATACAATCCACTAAAATTACATACCCATCCGAGCCATGGAACATAATCCCCAACATCAAATGCACCCAAAAGCGCCGAGGCATTATCCAAAAGCCTTTGAAATTCAATCCCTTGTACCGCTTCACTATGATATTTATTCCCCAATGCCACCCTAGCCATTATATCATTTGTAAGCGAAATAAACATTTTGCTCAAGTTAACCACGTGATCCGGACTAGAACATGAAGTTTTGATCTTCTCTAGCATGGTCCTTATTTCTTCTTCTCTTACATATCGTAAAGACGCTTCTTGCTTGTTGCTCAATAATTGAAGCACCAGTATGCTCCTTTGTTGTCTCCAACCGTCACTAAGAGGACTAAAGGCAACGTCCCTCCAGCCATAAAATAGTTTATTTTTTAGCGTTGAATATGGCCTGTTTGAAAAGATGAGGTCGTGAGTTTTCAGAATCTCACGAGCTCCCTCTGCCGAAGAAACAACTAGAGTTGGTTTTGAGCCAAAGTGGAGGAGCATGATGTCGCCATATTTTCTAGACAATGAGTAGAGGGATTGGTGTGGGAGGGAACCAATTTGATGGAGGTTTCCTATGATCGGGAGCTTCGGGGGAGAAGGTGCTTGGTTATTTTTACGATTACAGTAGTTTATCCATTTCAATACGAAAAAGATAAAGAAGAATATAGGAAGAAGGTAGCTAATAGGGAAGTGCATGGACATCAATACTTCTGACCAATTGGAGCTTCTAACTCAAATAAATTTTTTTTTCTTCTCTTTGAAGTGATATGATGTGTATAGATCCTATATATAAAGGAAGTACGGAGTTTGATATGCCAACCTTTATTGTTTTTTAACTTAAAAAAAATGTGTGGATTTTGTTAAGATTGGCTAAAAATTAAACCCCTCGTTTGTTTGGGTTTGCAAATGATGTGTGACCAAATAAATACTTTGTTTGGGTGGGATTTAAGTCCAAAGAGACATTAAATGATCTCAAATAAATTCGCTCGGATTACTAGGTGTCACGGGCTTAGATTTTTCAAACCATTGTACCACACTTAACTTCGAGGGGCTAAATCAGTTTTAAGACTCTCAACTCACAAAAAGGAACGTAAGACTATAAGTAAGCACACAAGTAAAAGTCTAGAGAAAGTCTATTATCCTTGGGGTATCTAATTAAAACTAAAATTTTACATATTTTTCCGTACATGTATTTTTTTACTCAGAACTTTAAAACTAAAATTTTATACATTTCACGGTTTGTTTATATTAATACATGTATCTTATATAGTTATATTATGTTTATGATTTTTTTTTAAATATATATATTTTCTATATTAATTTCACTTAATAATAACTTCAGTATAGTAATAATTTCTTATGATTACAATGATCCATAGGAATGTAAAGAGGTTTTTTACTCTACAAGTAAAGAAACCCACTGCAAAAGTATTCTATTAATTTAGTATGTTATTATACAAATTGGCTTTCAGTTACAAAGAAAAAAGTTCAATTATATATAGGATAAATTAACAAAAATACTGCTTTTGAAACTAAATTACCAATAACATACTCTTACAACTTTAACTATCAAAAACATATCAAACAAATTTAAATTTAATACTGTTTATTATTTTCTTTATCTCTCTATCATCTTACTCTCTCTCCTCCATTATTCTTTATCACCAATTCTTTTATGTATCTCTTAATTCTTCTCTCTCACCAATTTTTCTCTTTATTTATCTTTGATCTTACTCTCTCCCTCCTTCATTCTTCTATGTATCTTTTTTTAATATCCCACTATATATCTCTCTCTTCCTCCACCACGAAAACCCGCCACTAACTACCGAACACCATCTAGATTGTATAGATATCCATATACATATAAATACATATATATATATACATACGTAATACGCAAATATTACACTATTTGATTTCCCTTAATATATGAAAAATATATGGAATTAGTGAGATTGTTTTCTATTTATTGAGTTTTGAGACTATTGTAAACATTGTGTGTTTCAAGTGAAAGAGAAGAATCCATACGTAAAATATTGAGATAAATTCATATGTAGGGTATGCAGTTTTGAAATTAGGGTATGAAGTTTTAAGATTAGGGTATGAAGTTTTGAAATTAGGATATGAAGTTTTAAAATTAGAGTATGAAGTTTTGAAATTAGGGTATTAAGTTTTTGAAATTAGGGTATGAAATTTTGAAATTAGGGTATGAAGTTTTAAAATTAGGGTATGACGTTTTATAATTAGTATATGCATATTTTGTGAGTTTTTAATCATTTTTAGAGAGAGATGGGTGATTAGGAGTTTTTTGCTGAAATGGCCTATCTGGGACTGAAAAATCCCAGAATGGGCTACCTTTCTTTAAAATTCTCAAAATAGTCTACTTCTTTATATTCGTTAATTAAATTGACGAACTTCTGAAAAACGACCGATCGAAATGGCCAAAACGACCGGTCGTTTTTATCATGAACTCCCTGGAACAATTTGGACAAAAAACGATCGGTCGTTTTGGCCATTTCGATCGGTCGTTTTTCAGACCAAAAACGATCGGTCGTGTTGTCCATTTCGATCGGTCGTTTTTCAGAAATACTTCCTATTTAAAAGAACTCATCTCTTTTCCCAGAGCTACTGTAAAAAAAACCCAGAGCTCTTAGATCATTTTTATTCTCCCAATCATAGTTAAAATCGCAGAGATCATTTTTTCCCATTTTAGTTAAAATCCCAGAGATATCTTATTCCCCATCATAATTAGGGGAAATAGCTATTAATGGACACGCGCGCCGGATCTTCCAACTCCAACTCGGGAGCTGTTGAGAAAAATTTCTTGTATTTACAGGAAAACCATCGATCACAAGACATTTGGGACACAGGGGTAAGGTTCTTTTGGTTGTTTTTTTTCCAATTTTTTTTTACTAAAAATATTGTATTAAGTTTATTAAATTATTTAAAAGGTGGAGGTAAAATTGCATTGTCGTAGAAACGATATTTTTGTCAATCTATATGAGAGAGAAGAAGATGTGTGAGTGCAACGGTATTTGCATTTGGCTGGTTTTTATGGATTATATCATGTCAGATATGTAAGGTGTGATTAGCCACTTTTAACCGCATTAGTAGAACGTTGACGACAGGAAACACACACGTTTCATTTACCACCAGGTGAGTGTACTGTGACACTCCAAGATATAGAGGTGCTTGCAGGGTTGAGGGTTGATGGTAAGCCTGTTATTTGTCGTATTGTCAAACGTACGGTGGACCAATGGCGAGATATGGTCCATCGTTTACTTGGAGAGCTACCAGATAGAGACGTATTAGATAAATCAGGCAACCGAATAAGTATTAGTTGGCTTAGTGGTCTTTTGGGTAAGTTGCATGATGATGCTGATGATCAGTTACTGCGGTGTCGTACGAGGGTTATTATCATGTTGATTATTGGAGGACAATATCTTTCTGATAAGTCTGGCGCATATGTGAGGTTATTATACCTCCCACTACTTGAAAATTTTGAAGAATGTGGCCAAAATAGTTGGGGTTCCGCTATCTTGGCGTATTTATATCGAGAATTGTGTAAAGCATGCGAAAAAAACGCGAAAGGAATTACTGGTCCACTGGCCTTATTACAAATATGGGCCTGGAGTAGATTTACAAAGATCCGACCTCAACATTTCGATCTCCCTGTCTAATCCTTGTAGACCTTCCGTTCCAGAAGGAACACCACATTTGCCTGTGTATCCTTACGCCTATAGGTAAAATCTGTTTTTTTAATCATTTTTGAAGTGATTTATTTTCATTATTTATGAGTTCTAATGAAAATTTATTTGACAGATGGCGTAGTGCTTCCCTTGATATTAGACCTGTGGTAAAGAATAGTCTGAAACATTATCATGATCAATTTGATATGATGCAAGAGAAGCAAGTGAATATTTAATTAATCTATATTCATTTTGCTCATAGTGTTTTGTTGTTAATATTATCCGGTGCGTGGTTTTTCTCTTGAGGTTCAGAATACCAAAGTCTCAAAAGGCTCATGTTTAAGGAAAAAAAACATATTTAAACTAAACGATGAATTTTCTATTTTTTGCAGATCGTGTGGCAGCCATACGAAACGGTGATTGGCGTTCTACCCGAGCATTGCGTTGCAGGAAAAGAAATTTGGCGTGCTCGAGTGCCATTGATTTGTTTTGCCATTGTGGAATATCATTATCCTGACAGAGTTTTACGCCAATTTGGCATGAGACAGTTTGTGCCCGGAAACTGTTTTAAAATTGACAAGTTGCACAAACTTGATTTTCGGGGATATCATAACTGGGTTGTTAAGCATGAGAAGTTTATCAAAGCATGGGCAGATAGAATTAGAGCTGTCCAGGCTAGCGAGCCGTACTGCCAGGAAATGCCTATTGACGATCCTTACATGATATGGTATAGAAAGATAACAAGACTACGAATACTTCATGTCATCTCCGTACCTTTTCGAGGATTCCAACCCCTAGCCGCTACAAATGCAGTGATGGTTAGAAATTACAGTTTTTTTTTTAGTTTGTTCTAAAAGTGATTATTAATAATAATAATAATAGATTTGCATTTTTTTTGTCTATTTCACAGGCTACTGCTCTGAAAGTATGCCATGACTTCATAAAAGAGCTCAATACTCCACAAGTTCAACCATTAATACAATACTTGAGTGACACTTTTAAAGAGATCGATTTTAACCCGTTGGAGATTCCAGGACCTGCTCATCAGCCTCATCCTCCATCTTATCACCCATCCGCTACTTCAACACCAACCCATAGTCCGAATCTTATTTTTGATCATCATCACAGTCCTCAACCTAATCATGTATCGCCAATATCAACTCCTGTACATCTCAACAATCCTAACAACACTGATTGGTATGGCGTATTAAATGATGACGCGGGTTGGCAGTCCACTATGGGTACAAGTTACGGTTCATTACCAGTCATTGAACATCAACGGAAAAAGCGAAAACACGACGTTGTGGACCAACAAGCCGATACATCTTCACCATTTACAAATCAGGTAGATAGTCCGCCAGAGTCTCGGTTACATGATCCTCCATCGGAGTCTCAGTTACCCGATCCGCCACCGGAGTATCAGTTACACGATCTCCCACCAGAGTCTCAGGTGGAGGAGCCCGCACAAAAGAGGCGTAGACGGAAGACGCGTTGCTGGACTGGGGGTCACTTGGAATGTTAAATTTTCTTTTTATTATGTTAACTTCGTAGTCTTGAAGAAGTCGTTTTGTGTTGGCTTTATAAGTGCAGTTTTTGTGAGGCGGATGACTTTGGAACAGTATGGTTCTATCTGTGTATTCTGGATTTTGTAACTATGGAATAAAATGTTTGAGCTATTAACAACGCTAATTAGTATAATTTTATAACTGTTGGTCCGTAAGTGTCTAAAATGGTTTGCAGCAGTTGCCCAATTTTCACGGTAAGCTAAGAAGCTGTTTTTTGAATTTCTACAGAAACGATCGGTCGTTTTTCACAGTCGACCGATCGACTGTAAACAATTTACAGACCAAGAATTTTTTGCACTTTTCGACACTGATTTGGCAAAAAATATATAAAAACATGATCCCCTTTTTGAACATGATCCCTTAAAAAATGATGTCGTAAATTAATATGTTTAGTACGAGAGTGTTGGATCGGATTTTTCGAAAGATTTATAGCACTAGTATTATCACATAAAATGATGTCGTAAATTAATATGTTTAGTACAAGATGTGTAGGTGACGTTTTACTAAACATCCGATTTAAAACAAGTAAATGTCACAACATCCGATTTAAAACAAAGTTAAACAAAGCTAAACGATTAAGGAAAACGAACGATCAAATGCAAGCGAAAAATTGGCCATAGTTTTGCCTAAAAACGGTCAATCGCCACAAATGAAAAACAACACAAATAACCCAATCAACTAGATATATATGCGCACAAGTTATAATAACACCAAAATCGCATTTCTAGAATTATAAATACGCAATCTCACAACGTCATACAATTTAACACGTAATGATAAATAGCAACATAAAAAAGATTCATAACATAAATGCAAAGCGTTTGCTACTTATTACATCAAAAACAACGTAGTTCGAAAGAAAATGAAAAACAAAGGAAATACAACGCAAAACAAAAGAGGGTATTTCTCCCCCTTTGACATCATCAAAAACATAAAAAAAATAACCGCCTAGTCGTGGTGGGAGGTCGAGTCGTCCTCTTCATCTTCGTCGTCGGCGTTTGGTCCGGCAAGGTTGGGAAAATACCCGTTGAACTCCGCCTTTTGCTCGGCGCTTAACCTATCAATTTCTTCCAAATCTTCTTGACTCGGGTTCATGGAGCGAAACATGCGTCGGTGGAGTTGCGCATTTCGATATTGGTTGACATAGAGAGCGTTGTAGAATTCTTCGGTGCGCGGAGGAGGGTTGGCTTTTCCTCGACCTCGAGAGGGACGGGAAGAGGAAGGGATGTGGGAGGGGGGAAGGGACTCGGAGGAGATAGGCACATCCTCATGAGCGGCTTGTGGTGTGGCCTTAGGGCCGACATACTCTTCCTCTTCGGGGGTAAGAGGAGCATAGTCGGGGCCGGAAACCCGCTTACCGGACCAAGTAATGGTCTTGTCGGTATCGTTGAATTTAATGGACATTTGGGAAAGATAGGAGGTGTCCCAAATGTGTTTGTCCTTTTTCTTGAACAGGGTTCCACCGGGAACGAGGTTCATGTCTTTTAAGATGGCCGAAATGAAGGCACCGTAAGGTAACCCATTCCTGGATTTCGTTTTTAGCGAATTCATCTTAAAGAAGATGAGTGTCGCGAAGTCAAGTTTGACTCGGCGATGGATGCACCCTAGAAGAAAGATGTACTCATTGGTAACATCCGTGAAGTTTGAGGTATGGGGGAGGACAATATGGGAGAGGATATGGTAGGCTAATTTATTTCGGAAGAGAAGGTCGTGAGCTTTGTTAGAGCGATTGTTGTGGGTGGGATGAAATAGCTCATCTTTGAAATCGGTAAAATTAACGATTTCGAGCATTTCGCAAAGTTCGTCACTTTGCTCGTACACACCCTCAGCATCGAGGTGTAGAAGATTTCGTAAACGGTCTATACCGTAAACGAAGGGTTGGCCATTAAACGATGAACGCAAGCGGAGTGCATCATCATGACCCCTATCAAGAACTAGGTTATGGTAAAATTCATATATATTTTCAGTGAAGAAAGGCTCTTTTAGAGTAAGAATTACGTTGAGTTTTTGGAAGTTCAAATCTTGCATGAGAAGGGAGAAACGTTCAAGGAATAGAGGCATGTCTATCGTAAAGTTGGACAATATACCTCTTTTGGTCATGGAAGTTGGATACGGAGGAGGGAGTGAGCCGGAAGAGGCACCGGGGCCCGAGCGGGCAGCGTTTGAGGTGCCGGATCGCGGAGCGTGAGGAATCCGCGGTTGCCGAGAGGACGTGGGCACGATCTCATCCTCATGTTCGTCGACGGGGTTGAGTTGAGCTTTCTTGGTATAAACCATTGTTGGATTGGGAAAAAAAATTGGGGTTTTTGAAGAATTGGGATTTTTTAAGAATTGGGATTTTTTGAAGAAACGGAATTAATCGATAATCGATTATACGGATAATAAGAGGAATTGGGTTATATTTAGAAAAAATTTGGATTTTTGGAAGATTTTGGGAGAAGTGGCGAATTTTTATAAATAGAGAGAGAGATGGTTTTGAAGTTTATGAAAAGAGATTAGGGTTTGAAAGAAGTTTAAAAGCTGAAAAATAGAAAAACGATCGGTCGTTTTGGAATTACGATCGGTCGTTTTTGGACAAAAATGTTCCAGTGAGCACACTAAAAAAACGATCGGTCGTTTTTTAAGAACGATCGGTCGTCTGTGTAAAAACGATCGGTCGTTTTTCACAGCGATCGGTCGACTGTAACATTTAGACAGAACAAGAATTTTTTGCACTTTTCGACACTGATTTGGCAAGAAAAATATATAAAAATACTAAAATATATATAAAATCAATCAAATATATATATATATTTATGTTAATTGCACTTATTTATTTATGTTGTTCATTCTACTATTTATGTTAATTGCACTTATTTATTTACTCTCATACTTAACAAACCAGTTTATCTTCTGAAAAAACAGTACGAAAAAACACTAAGAATAAATATAGATATTTCATCTTACAAAAGACAATTACAAGCGGAAAATTAAAATAGTACAAGATACATATTGTCTCGTTAAGCTACAGCTAAAATCATAAGCGTCGACCACGTATTGGATACGGACACTTACGACAATCATGTCCTCGCCCTTGACAACTAGAACATCTCATAAGTGCTCGTCTCTCCGACTGATCCATACCATTATGAATACGAGTAGATCTTGGATGACCCCTTTCTCTTAAAAGAGTAACATCCGGAAGAAATAATCTATCACATGAATCCCAATAGTCTTGATGCCGAAGTGGAAAAAATTGCGCCAAGTACGTACCTTCGTATGATTCAAGAGTGTAATATTTTACTATGTAAGCTTCCCAATCAAGACGGTTTGCAGCGCATACGGAAAACACATGTGAACACGGGATTCCATCACTCTGCCACTTACCGCAATCGCATTGCCAAAATGAAAAGTCGACAACTTGAGTATTGTCTCCCCTGGAATTTCTTGAACTTGTACACACGGAATAAACCCCTCTTTCATAATCGAATGTAACATTGGTATGACCAATGTCCGACTTACGTTTCTCTAAAATTTTGAGGATATTGGGACCATATCTTGTGCCGCTGTTTCTCATCCCCATTACTATCTTTTTCCGCTCGCAAAAATAGTGTACCAACTTATAGAAAATAAGCTGCACAGCAGCAGTGATTGGTAAATTACGAGCAGCTTTTAAAACATTATTGAAAATTTCAGCCATGTTTGTGGTCATGTTACCATGTCGCCTCCCTTTATCATGAAAATATGACCATTTTTCCGCAGGCTCTTTCATCAACCATTCATATGCTTGAGGATTCATCACTTTTATTGCTTCCATGATTTTTTTCAATTTTCTTTCTTGTAATTCTCAAATGGCGTTCTCCACTAACTTGTGTAAGTCAGGATCTCCTTTGAAAGCTTTCTTAAAATTATCCAAAAAATGATTTGAACAATATCGATGAACAAAATCTTGACCACGCCAAACTCCTCTCACTGCACTTAGAATACCAGCATGTCTATCCGAAATTAGACAAATATTCACGCGCTCTTTAATCACATGTCGCATAATGTTACAAAGAAAATAGCTCCACGAAATTGTACTCTCCTCAGCAACAAATGCACAACCAATGGGAAAAACATGATTATCTACATCCGATGCCATGGCCAACAAAATCTTACCTTTATACTTCCCATATAAGTGAGTAGCATCAATAGCGATAACTGACCTACAATACTGAAATGCATCAATAACGGCCTTAAATGTGAAGAAAAATTTGTTCAATACCTCACCCACTGGATTTCCTACCACATCGTAAACTGGCGTTGTCTCATAAGAAGCTACGGTACCGGGATTATACTTTTGAAGCGCTTTCATAAATTTAGGTAAAACCTGATACGAGTCTTCCCAATTACCAAATATCTCTGCGATTGCTTTTTGTTTACCTAAATAAGCTTTTTTGTATGAAACTGACATTTCAAAGCGGGAATTCACAATCTCTTTAACTAATGAAATCTTCATCATACGATTAGTTGTGATGGCATTTCGAATGGTTTGGGCAACAAGATTGGAATCTAACTGTGGATGATCAGTTGTAAGCTCGGCATGAATGCATGTATGAGGACCGTTGTACACCGACACTTCAAAAAATCCATGTTTTTTTCTTAGTGAAGCTCGTAGTTTCCATTTGCATTTTTGAGTTTCGGCCAGTTTACAACGAATTTCCCAAAATTTTGCCTTCGAACTTTTAGTGCAAAAATGGATGTTACGTTTGATTGACCAAAGTTTTATTCCATTTTTCAACATTTCTTTATCCCTAAATAAAAGACCAATAAAAGGATCATTAACTTGAGGATCCCAAAATCCAGGATACATCATATAATTTCGTCTCTGGTTACTATAATTTTCTTGAGTGTCGAACGGTTCATTAAACAAAATTGACATTGGTTGATGCATATGAATTTCATCGGGAATAGTATTATTCGGCAATTGTGACCTAATTGATTGGTCGTTTTCATCCTCATCCATATACGAGCCCATTTCACATGATAATCCTTCATAGTCAACTTCTTCTACATTTTCTTTGTCATCGTCAGACTCGTTTTCGCTAATATTGACGTCCGGATCTTCATCATCTGGTTCATCCCCAAGTTCTATCTCAATTATATTGTTCGACCAACCAATATTATCTGACAATCGACACACTGCATCCAAATGTGTCAAATCTGGTTCGTTGTTCTCAATTGGCTCTTGTCGAATGGGTGTTCTACTTGATGTACCGATTTCATTAGTGGAAAGAATATTATAATACGACCCGTAATCTTGATCAGAAGAGTAAACTTGCTCAATTTCAACATATAGCTCTATAAACGTTCTTCCATTTTCTTCTATTAACTCAAGCATGGTTTCCAACGAATCATTATCATCAACACCCAATCACATATATTTAAACTCATTAAGTGTAGTCAGATATGGATAACGACATGTTAAACTCAAACGATTTGAAGTCGATGAGACATCAAGTTCCTTAAACAATTTTTCCAAAAATTTGTCGTATGTCGTGTTTCTAGATACCTTAAAATTTTTTTTATAAGAAATATCATAAGATAACCCCTCGCTAATAGTTTCCATCATCGTACCTCCCCAATAACACATAATTGTAGGATTTTTCATTTCGATAACAACACAAAAAAAAAAACCTAAATAAGATGAGCTATGCTTTTTTTTTAAAATAAGATTGAAAATAGTGGAAATTGTGTTGAAAAATAGTGGAAAAAACCGAGTCTTTACAAAATATTGAGCTTTTACCTGTTTTGGAAGAGATCGGAGATTTGCCCTAAAATATGATTGGGAGAATAAGATGATCTAAGAAGCTCTGTTTTTTTTTTTAAGTAAAGACAGTTGTGGGAAGAAAGATGAGTTTTCTTAAATATGAGTTTTTTTAAGTTCTGAAAAACGACCGATCGAAATGGCCAAAACGACCGATCGTTTTTGATCCAAATTGTTCTAGTGAGTCCATGATAAAAACGACCGATCGTTTTTCAGAAAACGACCGATCGTTTTCTAGTTTCACATAACTTAATTCGTTAATTGTATTAATGAAGTATTTCTGAAAAACGACCGATCGAAATGGCCAAAACGACCGATCGTTTTTGGTCCAAATTGTTCTAGCGAGTTCATGATAAAAACGACCGATCGTTGTTAATAAAACGACCGATCGTTTTTTAATTTCACAGAACTTCGTCAATTCAATTAACGAAGATAAGGAAGTAGACCATTTTGGAAATTTTAAAGAAACCTAGCCCATTCTGGGATTTTTCAGTCTACAGTAGACCATTTGGGCAAAAAACTCGGTGATTAGCACGTGTTAGAAAGAGGTGCGATTATCATGTGTTAGAGAGAGATGTGCGATTAGAGAGAGAGAGTTGCGGTTAGAGAGATATATGTTAGATTATGGTTTGATTAGAATTAGAATTAGAAAAATAATAAGTATATATAGATATGTTTTTGGTAATTTAACTTTTGAGTATATGTTTTTGATAATATAATAGGGATAGAGTATGTTTTTGTTAATTGCCCCTTATATATAAAGTACTCAGATTTCACCTTCAAATTAGACTTACCCAAAAAAAAAACCTTTCAAATACGTCTTTGTTGTTTTGAATTAATCGTTTCATACTTCAACACTTAGCGTCCAAAATTTTGGAAGTTTTCTAAATGAAGACTGGTAAATACCGGTATTAATTAGTCAAGTGTCCACATATATATCTTACATTTTAATACTTATGAATATTTTTGGAAAAATGATACCCAGTGTAATAATTGTCTGGATATACGAACCTAATTGAAGATGTTAATAAACTATATCATCATACTATTCATATAAGCCAACTCAAACATTTTAAGTCTGTCCAATTTTGTCCAAATTTTTCAAAAATACCCTCACTCTAATATTGTAATTACTGTTAAATGCCATCACTCAATTCAAATATATAAATAACTTAATTTTTTTTTATTTTCCACACATTTATATTCTAAACAAAATCGTTATGTATTTTTTATAAGAGTAAAATATTATGTTACTCTTTATATACGATTGTTAATTAATTATATTTAATTATTCAATATCTAAATTTTTAAAAAAATATTAAGTTTATTTGTCGGGATTATATCTATGTCACTACGTATCGCACACGTAACGCATGGGCAACGATTACTAGTATATATATATATATATTATACATGTGACCTTTGGAGGTCATGAGACCGTTGGAGGTAAATTTGTTATCATGTGACCATTGGAGGTCATGAGTTCAAGTCTACATCTGGATTAAAAGGTCCGATCCCTCCTTTGATCCCGCGCAAAACAGGAGCTTTAGCACCGGGTTTACCCTTTCTGTCATGAGTATTCAATTTATTCGGATTTGTTTCGTATTTAATTGAAGCGAGACAAAAAAAATTATTGTATCATAGAGGCTCGCGTATTGTTTGTACACTCGAAAAAGAGACAACCTTTCAAATTCATATTGTTTGTGATCATATATATATATACTAGTAATAATAGTTCATGCGTTGCATGTGCAACGTGCAAGGACATAAATCTCATAAAATCTTTAACATCATATTCACATTAGGTACTATCATTTATTGAAATTATACAGATTAAAATAAATTATTAATTAAATTGGGGTACATCCGTAATTAGTAAAAAATAGTGAGAAAACATTATTAATTAGATTAGTGTAAATAAGTAATTATTAAAATAGAATGAAGGCGTTTTGGAAAAAAAAAAGGCAAAATTTGGCAGGCTTAGTAGTTTACTTATTATAATAGTATGATATTATTAATTTTATAGGCGTATATCATATTATTTGTTGTGATAAATTTCATGTATTTATGGTGTATTGTCCACATTTCTAACCTTCATGATAATAATGATGTTTTATGAATATATTTTAGTCTTTTTAGCGTTTCTACTTGCATGCAACCTGCTACACCCCTCCACTATAGAAATGGGTGGTACCTTTCACATTTGGACACACACATTCATACTTGAATAAAAATACTTTGCTCTCTCTCAATACAATTTTTTTTATGTCGATAGTTTGCTAATAGTTGTCACACAACACGTTATCGACACTTTGTTTAAACACGGAGTCAAGAAATCTGTACCGAGTTTCATTAGAAGGGAGTATACTGATCTATATCATGCTCGAAAAGTTAGGAATAAGGTTTATTGGGTTGTCAGATCACGTATCGATCATCCTTTCACATTCCTGAATTAAGGCATGAATTGTGGGGCAGTTGATTGTCTGGTTGATAGTAGAACCACCCACACTATCTTAAAATATATAAGTTTTTTTTATCAACTTTACGCATAAAGTAAGCTCAGTACAACGATCTCGGGTCCATTGACCCTGGTAGAAGGCTATGTCAAAGCCCATTGCTCATTTTACGTTGTCCAATGGTACTCTTGTTGAAGTATCAGAGGTCTTATATTCTCCGAGATCCAAACGAACCTTGTTGAGTTTTCAGAATATCCGAGAAAACAAGTTTCATCTTGAAACTGCTCGTGAGAATGGTATTGAATAGTTTTACATTACCTTCAATCAATACGGCCAAAATAGTATTTTGGAAAAGTTGAGAAGTTTTTCAAGTGCTTTGTATGTTGCCACGATTCAAAACATTGAAAGCAATCTAATTATTCGGCGGATGCCGATTGATGAGAGCATTTTTATGCTTTGCCATGACCGGCTGGGACACCCGTGTCAAATGACGATGATTCGAACAATGAATGCATTTCATGGGCATCCTCTCGGAGGAAAGAATTTCGTGATTAGTCCGAAAATCCTATGCCAATCATGCTTGATTGGAAAGACAAAGTTGGTCTGTCAATTCCTTGAGAGGATTAAAGGTGACATTTGTGGACCTATCCAACCAAATTGCGGACCATTTAATTTTTTTATGATTTTGGTTGATACATCGATAAGATGGTCACACATTATTTTGTTGTCAACAAAAAACGCAGTATTTTCCAAACGCATATAAAACATTTATAAATATACATTAGAATAAGTCCATTTCAATAACTTGTTTTCCCATATTTTGTAAGAAAGCGTACGTCGCTTAAAACTTCAAAAAAATTGAACAATAATTCTACAGTGGGTTCTTTTACAATGTTTGTTTTAAACTATACCATTCGTCGAACCCACCACCCATGTTCTCATCTCCCTCTGTCTCTATGTCTGTCATTTAACCAACGAAATCTCTTTTGGCAAAATATGTTTATTTGTATAAACATTTTGAGCGCAGGAAAAGAGATAGGACGTAGGGGGAGATTTTAGCAAGCATTTTAATCTATTTGAGGAAGATTAGGAAATGGTATTTTTATTCTCGCGAGCTACTTTAATCGTCTAAACTACATAAAATAAAGTTTAATCTACTGAGAGTTGATTTATTTCAAACACTAAAATTTACATTTACATTTCAAAAAGTTTTCTTTTTTCTTTTCAACAACCTGCTTAGAAAAAAAATAGACTATAAAACGTATACTTTTAGAAGTCTGCAACAATGTAATAGCAACAACTCAAATGAGCTACCTTTTATATAATTCTTATTTAACTCTCATTTTTTTTCCCTCTTCCTTTAACTACTTTCATAGTTTAAATGTAAAAGCTTATCATTTCCCTCATATGTTTCCATGCAAGAATCTTTAAGTGGTTGATGCTCGCCCCGTCCTACAGTAGAGATTACATGATCAGACATTTTTACTTTTCCAACATAATTAATATGATTAAATTGTTTTTTTTTAAATCGTCTAGGGTTACAAATGAAATGAGTTGTTCGTGAGAAGGTTTGCCTTACAATAATACTGGATTGTGATTATAGGTCTTCAAGTAAGTCTCTATTTTTTCCATTTGACATATCATGTCGAATGCTCGTTCGTTTTCTATTTACAGCACCCATATGTATGTCAGGTAAGAATGAAACATCCCGATGAATACTCGTACTATTTCTAAAAATACGAAATTCTTACACCCAGTTGTGTGCAATTTAGGCGGAACATCCTGATGTAAGTGAAAAAGAGCATCCCGATAAATGCTTGTTTTGATTAACACTTGTAAGTGTACTCTTTTTTCCTTACACCAAGAGTTTGTCTCAGTAGGTTTACTTTTGCTATGTTTTAACAAGACACGATCAATTACATCTTACCTACACTATTTGAGTTATCTTGACACATTTTATGTTCAAAATGAATTTCTTGCATAGTGATGAATGCCTATTACCATGCACTTAGTCAAAATTTCCGAACCCTGTCATGTACAAGTGAGGGGAGCATCATGACGAATGCTTGTGTACTCTTTTTTTTTTTTTTATCATTCGTTCAATGGTTTGTTCCATAGGGTTTATCATTACAAGCTTTTTAACGAGACTCATTTCTAATCCCGTCTCTCACTAAGTATTGCCGAAAATAGGGGGAGTATCCGGTCATTTACTTCTAACCATCGTGCACTGTTTTGTCTTTCGATAAGAGGTTTTTCCCAATGGGTTTACTCTGTCAAGGTTTTGAAGAGGCGGTTCTTTTATGGTTAGTACTAACCCGTACTCTTTTTTCTTCGACCAAAATTTTGACCCACTGGGTTTTCTTTCGCAAAATTTTAACGAGGCACAAGTTATGTAGTCAGTTTATATGCGCACTTATCTTGTATATCTCTCCCACCTTCTTCATTCGGCAACACCCTTTTCTCCTAAGTGTCGGTTTTTATCCCACATTAGATTTTCTGAACTTACGGTTTTTATGTGTTGGCATGAACGAATGAATCAACTTGGTTCAACAACCTATCATATCTATTTGAAGACGAAAGAGCTCATACCGGAATAAAGTCTATATTTGAACATTTAAGAAGGAGTGTTGTAAGACATTTAGTTTGAATGTTAAATGCCTTTATGTATGTACTTAGTGGCTTTAGCGGTTATGACATTTTGCTTTATTGCCACTATGTAATAGTCGTAACGGTCTCAACCTATCACTATATAAAGGTTGAGCCTCCACTTTTCTATACACTGTATAATATCACGAGCTCCATTCTTCTCTCCCTACATACTTTTCTACCTTTTACATTGCTTATCGCATCTATACTATCGTTACACTAATTTCGCCAACAACAAAAGACATTTATTTTATTATAAAGATTAAAAACAAGAAACTTCATACATGGTCATCCATAGCTAAAAGTCCTCAAATAGATTTTGGGGACTCTATATGTATTAGGCTATAATACACACGGATAAGCGGATAACAGTTCGACACTCTATTTTACGTGTAGTACTCATCAACTCCCGTATTCTTGACGTATTGGCATGTTGACCACAAGAGCCTTTCCGCGGACACGCCTTTAAGACTTTTTAAAACGCCGTCCACACTTTAACTACACGAGAAACACTTTTTTTATACTACTAAAAAGTTTCTATATTTTTAAAATTTACAGTTTAATATAAAAAATTAGCAAATATCTATATAAAATGTGTAATTATTATTAAAATTCGTCAGATGCAATTAAAAAATTTATAATTATTCTTTTTTTATATAAAAAAAAATGAATACAACTCATATAAATAATATATTTATTATTCTTTAATAATGGATAAATTAACAAAACATACTAATTTTTAAACTAAATTACAAAAAATATACCTTTACAACTTTAACTATCAAAAACATACCAAACAAAATTAATTTAATGTTGTTTATTCTTTTCTTTATCTCTCTCATCTTACTCTCTCTCTCATCCCTTCTTCTTTCTCACTCAATTCTTCTATGTATCTCTTCATTCTTCTCTCTTACCAATTTTTCTCTTTATCTGTCTCTGGTCTTACTCTCTCTCTCATCCATTCTTCTATGTATCTTTTTTTAATATCACATTCTATCTCTATCCCTTCCTCCATCACGAAAACCCGCCACTAACTACCGAACATCATCTAGATTATATAGATATCCATATAAATATAAATACATATATATACATACGTAATACACAAATATTACACTATTTGATACCCCGTAATATATGAAAAATATATGGAATTGGTGAGATTGTTTTCTATTTATTGAGTTTTGAGACTATTGTAAATATTGTGGGTTTCAAGTTGAAAGAGAAGAATCCATATGTACAATATTGAGAGAAATTCATATGTGGGGTATGAAGTTTTGAAATTAGGGTATGAAGTTTTGAAATTAGGGTATGAAGTTTTAAAATTAGGGTATGAAGTTTTGAAATTAGGATATGAAGTTTTAAAATTAGAGTATGAAGTTTTAAAATTAGAGTATGAAGTTTTGAAATTAGGGTATGAAGTTTTTGAAATTAAGGTATGAAGTTTTGAAATTAGGGTATGAAGTTTTAAAATTAGGGTATGCCGTTTTATAATTAGCATATGCATATTTTGTGAGTTTTTAATCATTTTTAGAGAGAGATGGGTGATTAGCACGTGTTAGAAAGAGGTGTGATTATCGGGTGTTAGAGAGAGAGGTGCGATTAGAGAGAGAGGGGTGCGGTTAGAGAGAGATAGGTTAGATTATGGTTTGATTAGAATTAGAAAAGTAATAAATATATATATATATATATATGTATGTTTTTTGTAATTTAACTTTTGAGGGTATGTTTTTGGTAATATAATAGGGGTAGGGTATCTTTTTGTTAATTGCCCCATGCTTAATTGTTGTGTACCAGCCTTGTCGTGTCTTAAATATTATACATATTTTAACATTTAAACTTTATGATTAACTTTTGAAATTTTTCGTTTCGACAATTTATATATGAGTTATTTGTCGTTTAAAATTGTACGTAGTTTCATGGTCGATAAACGTTGGAACGGAGTATATGGAAAAGAAAATGTAAACGAATTTTTAAACGACTCTGAGTGAAAGTATTAAAATAACTTAAAATTATTTAAAATGAGTCAGACTATTTTTAAAATAACTTAAAATAAGTCAGACTATTTTTAAAATGACTTAAATGAGTCAGACTATTTTTAGAATTACTTAAAATTTGTCTGATTATTTTTAAAATGACTTAAAATGAGTCATATCGTTTTTAACATGACTTAAAACAAATCAAACTGTTTTTAAAATGACTTAAAAACGACTCATACTATTTTTAAAATTACTCATACTATTTTTAAACTGACTAAGACTGTTTTTAAAATGATTTAAGCAACTCATACAGTTTTTAAATGACTTAAAACGACTCAGAATGTTTTTAAATGACTTAAAACGAATCAGAATATTTTAAAATGATTTAAAACAACTCTGACTATTTTTAAAATAACTTAAAACGACTCAGACTATTTTTTAAATGAATTAAAATGACTTAAAACGACTCAGACTGCTTTTTAAATGAATTAAAACGACTCAGACTGTTTTTCAAATGACTTAAAAAGTCTCAGGCTGTTTTTAAAATGAGTTAAAACGACTCAGACTATTTTTCAAATGACTTAAAATAACTCAGACTGTTTTTAAAGTGACTTAAAACAACTCAGGCTACTTTTAAAATGACTTAAAACAACTCATGCTACTTTTAAAATGACTTAAAACGACTCAGACTATTTTTAAAATGACTTAAAACGACTTAGACTGTTTTTAAAATTACTCAGACTGATTTTAAAATGACTTAAAATGACTCAGACTGTTTGTAAAATGAGTCAAAACGACTCAGACTGTTTTAAAATGACTTAAAATGACTTTTTAAAATTACTCAGACTATTTTTAAAATAACTCTGATTGTTTTTGAAAATTTTGCTTTTTTCGGTTTTGTGTTGATTTAGATTTTATGGGATTTTTAAGTTTTATTCTTGTTTTCTCGGGCTTTGTCCTTTTTAAGCTTTTTTGGATATATTTTTTTTTCCAGATTTTTCACTTTTTTTTTCCTGAAATTTTCCTACTTTTTTTTTGTTTTTGTTTAATTTTTTTGATTTAATGTATCAAAATTGTGAATTATATAGCCTTTTATAATTAGATTTGAAATATAGGGACTAAAATGATAATTTTTCAAACTATTGGACAACACTGAAATTTCAAGAAATATGAGGGCGCAATCCAGTGCACACCGCGGGGCTGGACACGTGTCACACTGTGATTGGTTTTTTTTGAAACGGACCAATCTAATTAGCTTGTTGCTAATATAACAATCCAAAATTAGTAATATATCTTATTTATGTAGATACGTAATTCTTTTGATATTTTCTATGTAAAACTTCAGTTAATAATAAACTCACTATAGTCATACTTTTAGTATGGTAATAAGAGTATGATTGTAGCTATTTTAGTAAGGTGATGCTATACACACAATTACATACAACTCTCACACTTTCTATTTAATAAAATACATATTTATCTTTCCAAATATACTTAAAATAAAATATGATAAACCAAAATATAAATATTCAACATATTAAAAATTCAACCAATTAAAAACTCAAATAAAAATATACTAGAATTTCAGATGAGTCTATACTAAATTTAAGTATTAATTAAAATAATAAAAATTATTAAATATAATATTATTAATATATATATATATATATATATATATATATATATATATATATATATATATAACTCGCACACTCTATATATTTGGAACAATAAAAATAAAATTTTTAATAAAAATATATTATTATACTATGATGTAAGCGATATGCAATACAAATGTGAAAATGATTGACAAAGTTGTTTAAATATATTTTTCAATAATAATAATAATAATAATAATAATTCAATCAGAATTTAGAGAAGAGTTGGGGCGAATTAAAGGAATAAATAAAAGTCAGCATCGATTAGAATAAAGATTTAGAGGGGAGAGAGAGAGAGAGAGATGGAGGAAGTGGGAGTGGGGCAGAGCAGGAGCAGCAATTACAGTAATAATAATAATAATAATAATAATAATAATAGTGAAAGTAATAATAGTGGGGAGACGACGGGGAGAAGAGAAGAAGATGATAATAATAATAATAATAATAAAAAGGGGGGAGTGAATAATGTAGTGGTGGCGTTGATGGTGATGAGCGTGGGGAGCCTTGTTTATTACCACTGTGCGTATAAGGAATCAACAATCCTCTCTCTCCTCTCTGACGTCTTCCTTGTTCTCCTCTCCTCCCTCGCCATTCTCGGTCTCCTCTTCCAAAACTTCAATCTCCAGTTATTATCATTTACCTTTTCTCTCTTTCTCCCTCTCTTTATATGTGTATCTATGTATGCAGGGGCGGCCCACACCCAACTCGAGTAAGCCTTGGCCTTTGACCAATTGGTTCGTCAAAAAATTTACGGGCAACACCCGACTATATTTTTAATATAATTGGTAGTTAAAATAAAAATATTAAATTCTAATTTGTTTACAATGTGTTGCAATAGATCAAATGGTAGATTAGTTTGGTATTTTAGAAAGAATATCATGAGTTCGAAACTCTTTAGTTACAATTTAATTTTGTTTTTATTTTGATTTGTATTTTTCGAGCAACAAACAAAATTCGAGCCTTAGGCATTCCGTGATACTGGGCCGCCACTGTATGTATGTTTCACTCAGTGTTTTAAAAAGCACGCAATAGCGTTTAGCCGCGGGAAAAAAGCACATACACAATAGCACTATTTCAGGGGTAAAGTGCAAAAATCGTGAAAAATGCGCAAAAAAAGCAACTGGAAGCGTAAAAAATGAGTTTTTTTATTAAAAAAATAGATACAGCTACGTCGTTTTGGGTCTATCTTTTTAAATAAGTATACATAAATAAACAAGAGTTATAGTATTCTTATTTAGGATTATATACATAAGAGCGCTTATCGTTTTACTTTTAGTTCCCACTCTAGTAATTGTATAGGATTATATAGGTAGAAAAAAAGGAAACAACTATGTTGTTTTGGATCAAAACTTATCTTTTACCATAAGTATACATTAACAAAAGTTATAATATTCTTATTTAGAGGGGAAAATTATTGTTTACTACACCAACCTATTGGTGGTTAAGAATTTGCATACTCATTTTACAAGATTAACAATTTACATACTCACCTATAAAAGATCTATCAATCAACACACTTTAGTTGATTTATGTTAACTTTTTAGCCGATTATTGGTCATATGCGATGTTAGTTTTACCTTTAAATCATAATTGGAAGCGGTAACGTGATCACACGTGACCGAACTTCTCTTAAAAAGTTAACATAAATCAACTAAAGTGTGTTGATTGATAGATCTTTTATAGGTGAGTATGCAAATTGTTAATCTTGAAAGGTGAGTATGCAAATTTTTAACCACCAATAGATTGGCAAAGTAAACTATAATTATCCCTATTTAGAATTTTATGCATAAGCAATAGCGCTTCGTTTTACTTTTAGTTTCCACTCTAGTAGTTGTATAGGATTATATATTTGCGAGATTGTAATTTTGTATTGTATTAACTATTATGTATTTGCATAATTATAATGGACTACGCATTTAGTTGTTTTTAAATTTTTAAGTGTTAACATAATTAGCATCTGAGTTCTATGATTATATAGGTAAAAAAATACACCGCAAAGCGCTTTTAGCATAGCTCTCCAAAAAACACAAAGTTAACAATAACGCCTTTTATAACATTGGTTTCACAATATTGATGGCAGGGTGCCTGTGGATCCACTAGAATGGCAGATAACTCAGGAATGGGCCAACACTATGTTTGCAAACCTCGCTAACACCGTCGGTGCTGCTGAGTCCGTCTTACGTGTTGCTGCCACTGGCCATGACAAGCGCCTCTTCTTGAAGGTCTTTCCTTCCTTGCTTTTTTTCTCTGTCCTTCTTTCTTAGTACTCAGGGCCAGTTCCTATGCAAGTCAAATAAGTCAGTTTGTTTAGGTGTCCGGTCCCCACATAGGGAAAAAAAGGGGGGGGGGATATTTTTTTTTTAATACAATCCAAGAAGACCCGAGGTCACGGGTTCGAGTCGTGGAAGCAGCCTCTTGCCTGGTACTACTATATCGGCGTAATAGCATTGGCCGACAATAGTTATTTCAATGCGACTGTGCCCATCTTTGCTCTTTCCAACACTGTTGTTCATTTGCGTTTCTTTTTCTTCCTAAACTTATTGCAGGTGGTTTTCAGTCTGTATTTGCTTTCAGTTCTGGGAAGATTGGTATCTGGGGTTACTGTTGCTTATGCAGGTATTTCTTAAATTTCACTCTCAATCATTGTTCAAAACAACACCACCACTAGACTTTACATGAGAACAAATAATGCTTGTTTACAAAGATTCAATTTAGTGCAATGTTTACCTCTCCTGTACTTGATTATCGTTACAGAGGCTTGCTCATATTTATAGGCATTATGTTTCACTTTAAGGACTTCTATGATGGACCCAACGTTGCACGTATTGATATCTCTAGTTATGTTTTTTTCTTTTTTCTTCCTCTCTAGCAATTTATCTTTTGTAGGTTGGGAATCTTTTAGGATTGAAACAGCCTCCTCGAATTTTCCCTTTAGAACCAGTTCTCCTTTTTGTTGGGTTTTCTTAGCTTGAGCATTATATTTACTATCAATTCTCATCATTTCATGATAATATTTTGTCCCGCCACTAATTTCAATTTATTCTTAAATTAGCAAATTCAGCTTGTATCTAGATTATGCCCTTTTTGAAGCTTCGCAGAAAGGCCATACGCCAATAATTCTAACTTATTCTTATATTAGCAAATTCAGCTTGTATCTAGATTATGCCCTTTTTGGTACTTCGCTGAGCGGCCATACGCTATCCTTCTCAATTATATGTATCTGTTTTAGCATTTTCAAACCATATCATCCTGTTTTGATTGGTTTGCCCGGTGGCTAGCTGGTAGGCTATGTTTGAGCTCATTCAGTCACAAGTATCTGCACCTCGTAGCAGATGGTTAAACCCATGAAGTCTGAGATTTCATGACAAGCTTTTATATAGCTTGTGGAGTCTGTAGCTCTCGCAAATACGAGAGGACTCTAGTTCGGTTCACTGCTTTTTTGTTGCTGTAGTTTTTTGCCTACGGAGACGAAGGAAACTGACAAACTGTATATGCATACACATATTTATGTCCACAATGTCAAGCTCATAAAGTAGTTTCTTGCTGCAGGGTTATGCTTGTTTTGCATGTACATGATTGCAGAGAGTTCAGAGTTGATCGGTGCTAGTTCGACACACTTCCTTGGAAGGAGAGAATCCACAGCTTTAGAGGACAACATTTAGTTTGTTACGGATAGGTGGCAAACTTTGTTGTAAGCCGATTTGTTAAGAACAGAGATATCATATTTTTAGAACCTAAACTGTTGGTAGTAATAGAAGTTGATAATGTTCTGCCTTTATCTCATAATTGTACTTGCCTTGGTGATCCACGTCTTCTCTCTAAAGTTCCATCCTTGTTAACATAATCCACTTGAGTTTATTGAATAGTTAAAAACCAAATTACGAGTGTTTTATTTGTTAATTTAATCACCACATCAAGTCCTCACAGGTTTCAGTGAGCTTTTGGTGATTAGAGTAAACGATTTTGAGTTTTGACTAGCCATCTGTAGTTGTTGTCATTATGAATTACAAAGGGATTAAAGGCATTGAACTGACAGTCTTGATTTCCCCGACACAAGTAAATAACCTAAGAAAAACTTGCATGATATGATAATCTTTCTGAAGGTAAAGATATAATGTGTTAATCTGAATGGTGTATGTATCCGCTGGCTAATTTTATGTAGCAATCACCCACAGCCTTATTATTTATACTACAAAGGAACAAAAGAGATGTCAAGTTCTTGAATAGCGGTCCACAAGTGCCTTAGCCTTTTCTGGTGCAAAGAACCGTGCCTGCGTGCAAACTTCAGCTTGTCAAAAAATCTACGAATTCTTCTACTCAGATTATTAATATACCTACGGTTATCTCTTTTTTCTAATTGGTTACTTCTAAAATTCCATAAAGGGTGTGCATAAGATATAGTAAAATGAAGTCTTCTCAGTGATAATTTTTTCTTATTTTCCAAATATTATTGCATCGTGTGGATAGAGTGCCAGGGTTACCTGTATGAACATCCGCTCTGCATCTCCAGCTCTACCATTTTGCTTCAGAATTATACCCTGTGTTGTATGGCCACCAGGAAATAATAGTTTCTATCAATGGAATATTCAGCTTGAGGCAGTTTTTAAGAGAGAAAGGTGAGAATCTTACAAGCATGTTCAAGTAATTTACATAACTAAAAGTCAGCAGTAGAAATGAAGTAGCTAGAAAATGTCCGTTTCAGAGTAAGTTACGCTAGAAGGATACAGAAATGTACCTTTGCTAAGTAACCTCTAAAATCGTCAGGGTGTGTAGAAATGAGTTGATCATAAACAGATACAGCATCGCTGACGTGGCCCCAATCTGAGTAGGCTTTTCCTAGCAGCAACTCAACCTGGAAATCATTATGCCCAGTTTGAAGATAATGGCCAGTTCATTGTGCATAAGGTATGACATAGATTTATAAAGGTAACTGTAAAAAGTAAGAACTACTAGGATTAATGAACATTATGGGTTTTTATGGACCGTTAATCGAAAAGCAAATTCCAGATAGCATTCATAGTACAAAAAAAGATAGAAATGAGGACCAAGTCCCAAACAGGCATGTATCGAACTAAGGCTGTGTAAAGACAGACAGGAGTCACAGTTGAGACTTGAATAACTAACCTGAACTGGATCCACCACTTCTGACTTTGCATCATCTGCACTACCTTCAGCTATTTTATTTTCACTCAATCGCTCACGAGTGACTAGAAGAACTTGAACAGCCTGTATATTATAACAAATATGTAACACCAATTTAAATAACACTAGTATATTTAAGAATTTGGCCAATCATTGATTGATCCATGATTGTATATGGTTTAATGTCCAATTTAGGCATGCTAACCAAGTCAAATGTAAGTTTACATGGTACGTGATCACATGGGTGATTTTGACTAACCTCTTCCGGTCTTCTACCAGCAAGGAGTGCATTTGTCAGGCCTTGCACAACTTCAAAGTTAACTGTTTTACACTCCTGTCAATTAAGTGACATTTACCACAATATTTTAAAAAGTTCTGAATATGATACTATATTAGCTCTTTTCAGGTCTCCCCAAGAACCTAAGATTAAAAAAAATTGTAATTGTGGAAAAGCAAGTGTGAAATACTATACTTTATTTCTGTTCCACCACACGTCCACAGTTTTGTTTTCATTTTCTCTTAAATTTCGTAAATTTACTACTATATTAGATATCCGAGTCTCAAGAGAAAGGGCAAAAACTGTCAAAAGGTGGAGGCGCGACATGATTCCATGTTAATGTGACACCAAAACAAGAATGAGTTTTGCCCATTAAGTTGCTGAACAAATGGCATTAAATACTACTCCTACAAGTCATTCCGTCTCTAGCTAAGGCATACCAACCGTTGCAGCCGTTTTATATGCAGCAGCGCTGGCTTCATAATCTTTGAGTTGATATTTAACTTCACCAAGCAATCGAAAAGCATCAGGATCTTTAGGCTTCATCTGCACACCAAATTTCGATTTAAAAAATAAACTATCAGGTAAAGGAACTTCTCAGTGCTTGACATTCATTGTGGTGAAACTATACAAAAAAGCGAGGCAGTACAAACCTTAGTCAGATCCTCCAACAAAGAGGCAGCACGAGAATATTCTCCGAGTTCCGCTAGTGTTACAGCAACTCCCTGAAAAGTGAAACCCCATCTCAATATTGTCAAACTAATTCATAAATAGTATGCTCCAACTTGTATAAAGAGAGAATATATCAGCACTTGAGAAAATAGTGTTAGAGTGCAAAACGAAGTTGAATCTAATTTGCAGTTTGTAAATTGTTAAGTTGTCTGAAGAAGAAAACCAGTAAAAAAGTTCTATTGTAGTTAAATGGGAGAAGGAACAGGAAAATGAGATTGTACAAACGGAAGAAAAAATATGTCTAAAATAGACTAATCGTTGAAGGTGTGAATGCTTAGTTTTTTCATGGCCTCAACCATGAGGGTAACTCTACGGTAGGTAAAATTCTCAGCAGTAAAAGAAAGAGATGAAACATATCTGATATAGGCTTTCGTATATTATTCTTCTTCTTCTTATTTTTCTAAATAAGTAATTTTTTTTTATTAAATATAGATCGAGAAAAAGGAAAGGATACTGGACATGTGAAAATAAAACACAAAAACATGCGAAAACACATAGTCCCTCCTGCTTCTTAAGTTGTAAAGCGCTCTTCTCATCCGCCAGAAATGTAGGTACTAAATTCTTAACAAATTAAAAGTTTATTCAGATATTCATATAAACTACACAACACGATAAAATAAATGTACCTAACGCATCACCACTCACCTCAACAGCCGCTGAATCTTTGGGAGTGGCAGTAAGTGCTGCCTCAGATTGTTGAAGGCGAGCCTGTCAAAATTCGTGTAACAACTTTTTCAATGAATTTGCCCTCGCACATGGAAATACAATCAGAACATGGGCAAAACTCAAAACATATAAACTGGCAAAATGAACGTGGAAGAAAACAGAAAATTCAGAATAAAAAAGAAGCACACACTGCAATTGGAGGCGAATTCCAATAGAAGCATCAAGAAAAAATTGGAAGTACTAATAAAAGAAGCAATTGGAAACTAATTTCAGTCTGTTTTACCTGCAAAGTTTGTTTCTCTTCTACTGAGAGTTGACTATCAACGACATCGACTTTGTTACTGGGAGCATCACTGTAACAGGGAGACCAAGAAAATCAGAACAAACAAGTATTTGACCAACGGGGAAACCTACACATATGATGATCGAGCGGGGCATACATATATATTGTTAGAATGGACATATATTACCTTGATGTAGAGGGAAGGAAGTCTCCAAGAGCAAAAACCAAACCGAAGACTACAACAGCAACACCTACCCCAACCTACAGAAATTTTACAGGCAAAATTAAATAGATCAGCAAGTACCGATTCTATGTGAGCATTTTCCCAAGTTTGCAACTGTATGTTATTACTGGAAACAGTATAGAGGATTGTTAATGTGACCTTTGTACCAAGGCTGATCGGCTTTGGAGGGTCTGTACTGTTAGTATTAGGTTGTGGTGGTGGCTGGTCATAGTCAATAGCTCCAAATTGATTTGTAGCTTGTTGGTCAAGCTGCTTTTTCTGCTCAAGTGCAGACCTATTAACAAGTGCGGAATGATTAGATACATGTACATATATTATGCATTGTAGTACATTTTTTTATATATTAATGGCTGCATTGTAGTACTTGGTATAGAGTAGACACTAAAAAAAGATGTCAGGACGTTGTGTCGCTAAATTTTGTAACAATTAAGCAACAAAAACTACTTATAAAATATTGCTAAATTTAGCGACACTGACAATTTCTTGTAAGTACCTTTTAATGGCTTGTAGCTTTTGCTCAAACTGGAAATCGGGGGAAGAAGTAGTAGCGTTTGTGGTGCGTAATCTGTTAGTTGTTGAGTCAGGAAGTCCAGCTGGTGAACTTAGTGACAATCCTGGCGCCTTTCTAGAGATGAAGAATGCAAGATTTAGTGTGTCTATTTATTTAAGTGGTGAAATTTAATTTGCACTACAAACATGAGACGCTCTATTGCTAAAAGTGTCAGCTAAATTTAGGAAGAGTATGCTTTACCATCCACCCTGATAATTCTTATAGTGTTGTACAAGAACAAGTAATAGTAATAATAATAGTAATAGTAATAGTAATAGTAATAGTAATAATAATAGTAATAATAATAATAATAAGTGCAGAGAAAAGAAAGGCTAACATAGTTGGTATTGGTATTGGTCTGATCATTCTTTTTATTCTTCATCTTCTTCTTATTTTTGTTATTCAATGTAGTATTAGACTGGCCAAAGCCACCACCACTGTTTGAGGAGTCTTCAGAAGAGTTAGAGTTGCATTTCACAGATATTCTACTATTATTACTCTCACTTTTCTTTTCTTTGTTACTATTATTATTCATCATATTACTCCTCTTAAAATTCCAACCATGAGTTACAGAGTATAAGGAGAATGAATATACAAGAGAGGACATACTTAATTCGTAATCGGGAAATGAAATCCCCTAACTAACTAACGGCATCACAACTCTCTCTCTCTCTCTCTCTCTCTATATATATATATATATATATATATATATAACTCTCTCCCAGAATTACTTAGATAAGGTTTTCCCCAACAACAATCATTCATTTTATATATCTACATGTATAATGTTTGTATAAGCGGGTACATTTTTTCAAGTAACTAATAACTATAGCTTATTTTATATATTTTCGTAATTATTTTTTGATTATATTTTTTAAATCGAATTTTGATTATGTTTATAAAGTGTTTGTTTAAAATTTGACTTTTTATATATACTTTCCTATGTTTAATTGTTTATTTATAAATTTATAAAATAGTAGTATTAATAAATTTAATTACTAAAAGCATTCCAAATATTATACCTATTTAACAAAAAAAATACAATCACTAATCCTGTCGCTATTTGAGTATTTTTTTATAGTGATAGTAACCTTAAATCGAATGTTTTTTGTAAATGTTAATATAATTTTTCATAACTAGTGTGTAAAACAAATTTGATTAAATTCATCATAGTTATTAATTATAAAATAACCATATTATTATATTGATAAACTTATATTTTAATTATTTTGTATGGAAAAAAAATCTCATCCGTTCCGAAAAAGCATATGAGACGTATGGTTCGCGTAGCTGTGCCTACCCAAGCCATCCGAAGTGGTCAAAAAGGGAAAATAATCAACAATAGTTGAAATGGCGTATTGTACCACGGTACTAAAAAAAAACCCGAAGTACCTATGTTTCTTAGATGATTACCCATTATTAATGAAATGGGATTATTATGATTTAATACCATTAACAATTGATATTTTACCGTTTGGTACCAAATAATATGAGTTTTCATTTTTAGTATCATAAATTATACAATTTGTTTACATTTGATACAAAAATTTAATTAAAAAGAATGATACTATCAACTAGACACTATTATAGTACTATAAACTATCAAGTTATATTCCTTTTTTTTAATCAAATTCTAACATAGTAGTTGATGGAAGTCATGGTACAAAAAATACATATCGTAGACTTCTCGGCTCGAAATCTCATAGGCAGCGAGGTCGATCCGATGTCAGTTCTCTGCTCGAAATCACCATAGGCACCAAGATAGAGAAAGGGAAAATGCCAACAAGTATAGAGAGGGAGAGAAAGAAACTGTCAACGACTGTCACATGATAGAGAGAGTAGCAAGGAGAGATAGACCTCGTTGCCATCTCTTAGGGGCGGAACAATAGCGTGACAAGGGGTTGCCACCGCAACCCCACAATTTTTAGAAATTGTTTTTTTTAGTAGTGTTTTTTAAAATAATAATATATATATTGTTGTAATACAACTATTAGCTACGTATTTAGGGAGACAGAAGTAGAAAGTGGGGAGAACAGTATCGTCTTTATTACGAATGAATATCTGAATAATTGTAAAATACAAGACCCCTAGCCCTCTTTATATAGATAGAGGGGTAGGGTTACAAGCCCACTTGGGCCCATAAAGTATAAGCCCAAGAGTCCAATAATCTTACAACACTCCCCCTTTGGACGTCTTGAATTCTTCGTCTTCATGCAGTCGATCTGAGTCGAGTTCATTCGCAGTGCTAAACACATAAAAACCTTAGGGCCGGAAAACCCGGTGTGGGACAAAACCGGTACCTAAGAGAAATTGTGTAGCCGAATGATATATGCCAAAATACTATGTAAGTAACTAACCACAAAACAGTGTGCCTCATCAAAACTTTACCAGAGCAAACCCAATGGGAAAATCTCTGATCGAAAGAAAAAGAGTGCAACAGTGGTAGTAGTAGGGGATCAACCACAAAACAGGTGCCTCATCAAAAACTTGCCAGAGTAAACCCAGTGGGAAAAAAACTCTGGTCGAAGGACAAAAGAGTACACAGTAGTAAGAAGTATACGACAGGATACTCCCCCTGATTTCGGTAATCCTTAGTGAGGTATAACAGGGAACGTGTCTCGCTAAAAACCTTGCCAAGGAAAACCCAGTGGGAAAAACCTTGTACTAAGGACAAAAAGAGTACACATGCATACAACCGGATGCTCCCCCTTACTTGCACACGACAGGGTCCGAGGATTTCGACTCCGACATAAAATGTCGCTCTAAGGTAGCTCAGATAGCCTACGTGCTTCTGAAAAGAATGCTTTGGTAGTGACTTGGTGAACAAGTCAGCGTGGTTATTCTCTGAACCAATATGCTTCACTTCAATCTTTTGAAATGTTTGTTGTTCATGTGTAAAGAACAACTTTGGCGAGATATGCTTAGTGGCATCACCTTTGATATAACCATGCTTCGCTTGATCAATCACAGCGGTGTTGTCCTCATAAATAACAACTGGTTCATCATGATCGTAAGCTAGATCATAGGTGCTTCGAATATGGCCAATAACTGCTCGAACACACTCTCTAGTCGCCTCATAGAGCGCGAGTAGCTCAGAGTAGTTAGTCGAAGTGGCCACTAGAGTCTGTTTATGAGACCTCCAGGATATCACCGTGTTCCCAATGGTAAAGACATAACCAGATTGGGAATGTCCCTTGTGTGGGTCTGATAAGAAACCAGCATCGGCATAGCCAACAAGGGTTGCGTTATTTCGAGGATCAATGGAGCTAGATCCACTGGACAGAAAAGGATAGAATAAGCCCATGTCTGTAGTACCTCTAAGGTAACGGAAAATGTCTTTTATGCCAGTCCAGTGGCGGCGTGTTGGCGCAGTGCTGTGTCGAGCTAGACAATTCACAGCAAACGAGATGTCCGGTCTAGTACATTGGGCCAAGTACAATAGTGCGCCTATTGCACCCAGATATGAACACTCAGGGCTCAATATCTCTTCATCGTTCTCCTTTGGACGGAAGGGGTCCTTGTTAATGTCTAGAGAGCGGACGACCATGGGAGTAGAGGACGGCTTAGCGTCACTATGACTAAAGCGCCTCAACACCTTTTGGGTGTAGGTTTCTTGATGGACTAAAATTCCATCTTTACGGTGCTCGATCTGCAGGCCGAGACAATACCGTGTCTTCCCAAGATCTTTCATCTCCAATTCCTTCTTCAGGATTTCAGCAGTTTCAAACACCTCTTTCGAGGTTCCTATGAGATTCATATCATCTACATAGACTGCGATAATCGCATATCCTGAAGTGGATTTCTTTATGAACACGCATGGGCATAGTTCATTATTAAAATATCCCAAGCCGATCAAGTATTCACTTAGACGGTTATACCACATCCGTCCGGATTGTTTCAATCCATATAGTGATCGTCTCAGTCTAATCGAGAACGTGTTCCGTGGATGGGAACTACTTAATTCAGGAAACTTAAGTCCATCAGGGACTCTCATGTAAATCTCTGTGTCCAGATCCCCGTAGAGATACGCTGTGACCACATCCATGAGCTGCATATTCAGTTTTTCGAAAACTACTAAACTGATTAAGTAGCGGAACGTTATAACGTCCATTACGGGAGAATACGTCTCATCGTAATCAATTCCAGGGCGTTGAGAGAAACCTTGCGCCACAAGGCGAGCTTTGTATCTAACAATCTCATTATTCTCATCACGCTTCCTTACGAAAACCCATTTATGACCAACTGGTCTAACATTGGGCGATTTTGGAGCGACAGGTCCAAACACCCTTCGTTTCCTTAAGGAATCCAATTCAGCCTGGATTGCTTGTTTCCATTGAGGCCAGTCCGTTCTTCGCTGACACTCAGCAACAGTACGAGGTTCCATGTCATCATTGTTTATAATGTCAATGGCCACTGCGTATATGAACACATCATCGATGACAGTCTCGTTTCGCTTCAAAATATCGTCTAAACTAGTATAATCGACAGATATTTCGAGGTTATCGGGATGATTAGGAACTGGTGTTTCATCTGGAACATGCTCCTCTAATACGTCACCATGATCCTTAATGATCTCGTGTGGCAAAACAGATGCGACATGATTTCTCCTCTTTCGAGGCAGAACATCCTTGGAACCGGACGGCCTTCCTCATTTTTTTTCGGAAGGGCGGCGGACTGAACGGCCGACGGAAGCGTCCTTTGATCGGTGGGTACAACCGGAGCAACGTGTTCAACCGAAACACGGCGTGTCACTGGGACGTCTATCCTTGCAGGCACATTTACAGCAGGCATATGTGATCTCGTGACATTCGCTAGGTCATTAAATGCGTCTGGCATTTGATTTGTAACATTTTGCAGACCTAAGATTCTCTGCACTTCCTTATCACTATCTGCAGTTGGAGGATCTAGATGAGACATAGTGGGTACATGCCACGTCAATTCATGTTGTTCCTTATCAACGTTAACGTGCATTTCTCCCCCTAACGACGGGAAGAGTGTCTTATCAAAGTCACAATCCGCATGTCTAGCGGTAAAGAGATCGCCTGTCAAGGGCTCTAAATAGTGTATTATGGACGGGGATTCATAACCGACATATATGCCCCGTCGTTTCTGATGTCCAAATTTGGAACGCTTAGGCGGCTCAATTGGAACATTGACTAAACACCCAAACACGCGTAAATGTAAGACATCGGGCTCATATCCAGTTACCAACTGGTACGCAGGTAGTGGTTGGGTGGCTATGGGCCTCAGACGGACCAACGCAGCAGCATGCAAAATGGCATAGCCCAACGCAGAAATAGGAAGTTTGGTGCGCATAACCAAAGTCCTAGCAATCATTTGCAATCGCTTAATGGAAGCATCTGCAAGGCCGTTTTGGGTATGAGCATACACAACTGGGTGTTCAAGATTAATTCTCAAAGTCATGCAATAGTCATCGAAAGTTTTCGATGTAAACTCTGCGGCATTATCAAGTCTAATAGACTTTATCGGATAATCCGGATGATGAGCCCTCAATTTAATGATCTGGGCTAGGAGTTTTGGAAACGCTGCGTTTCTTGTGGACAACAAAGCTACGTGTGACCATCTTGTCGATGCATCAACCAAAACCATAAAATATTTAAATGGTCCGCATGTTGGTTGGATAGGTCCACAAATATCTCCTTGAATTCTTTCAAGGAATTGGGAAACCAATTTCGTAGGTTTCACACGAATTGGTTTGAGATTAGTCTTTCCAATCGAGCATGCTTGGCATAGGCTTTTCGGATTAATCACGAAATTCTTTCCTCCAAGAGGATGCCCATGATATACGTTCACCGTTCGAAACATCGTATTTTGACCCGGGTGTCCCAACCGGTCATGCCATAGCATAAAAGTTCTCTCATCAATCGGCGCTCGCCGAATGATTAGATTGCTTTCAAAGTTTTGGATTGTAGTAACATACAAACCACTTGAAAGACATATCAACTTCTCCAGAATACGCTTTTGGTCGTATTGAGTGGAGGTAATGTGAAGGTATTCACTACCATTTTCACTAGCAGTTTCAAGATGAAACTTATTTTCTCGGATATCCTTAAAGCTCAACAAGGTACGACTGGACCTCAGAGAATATAAGGCCTCAGATACTTCAACAAGGGTACCATTTGACAACGTGAATTTAGCTTTACCAAAGCCTTCAACAAAGGTCGACGGGCCCGAAATTGTTGTCACTGAGGTTACTTTAGGCGTAAAGTTGATAAAAAACCATTTATCTTTTAAGATAGTGTGTGTAGTGCCACTATCAACCAGACAATCAACTGCCCCACAATACATGCCTAAAAGTAAAATAATTTAAAGTCGGTCACACGAATAAAATGAATTGCTCAATGAAATAACTTTAAATTATACGAGAAATGTTCAAAACATTATCCATAAAACAAACCATAATCCAAAAGAAATGAACAATATCCAAAGGAAAAAACATAATACGAAATGGAATTGAAATAACATAATCCAGGAGGAAAACAGCTCAATTATTAAAAGAAACGAAGAAAAAAAACTTTATTCTTCCATGTGAGCCTCAAAGTTAGGGGTCTCAAGAGTTTCTTTTGCACTAGCTTCAATCATGTTGGTTTCGACCCTTCTACCCTTGTGGTAGTTTTCGACTTCTTGGAGAGTTGCCCTACAAGTCCTTTGCATATGATCATTTCCACCACATTTATAGCACAGAGTTGGCTTATCGGCCAATTCTCTTGCTTTGGGGCGACTGGCCCGGTTGTTCCTACCACCACGAGACTGCCTAGGATGAGCCACAGGTCCTCGGTTCGGACGATTGTCCAAACCTCGCTTGGCTGGACGAGCATTACGCTCACCCATGTTCCTTGGCTGACGGGATGACTGGCCCTTTTCTCGTTTCCCATATCGTGGACGAGGTCCACGAACAACATTAGCATCAGGCATTGGAATTGCCTTTGAACCAGCAGGACGAGAATTATTGTTCATCATTAAAATGAGACTATTCTTCTCGTCCAATAAAAACTGGGTGATGAGCTTGGGAAATTTGGTGAATTTAGACTGACGATATTGCTTTTGGAGCAAGATGTCAGAACTTGGAAATGTGGTGTACGTTTTCTCCAATAAGTCACTGTCGGTGAGTGTTTAACCACAATATTGGAGAATAGCACAAATTCTGCATACTTCAGCGTTATATTTTTCAACGCTTTCGAAGTCCTGAAATCGCAGATTCAGCCAATCACGGCGGGCTTCAGGAAGCCAAATGGTCTTTTGGTGGTCGAAGCGCTCTTTCATAGAGTCCCACAATGTCTTTGGTGAGGTGGTTGCTATGAACTCAGATTTCATGGCGTTTAATAAGTGGCGGCGAAACAGAATCATCGCTCGAGCACTCATTTCACGCGTTACTTCCATTTCACGCTCCTCCTCATCATATATGACGTCCAATAAGCCTTGATCATCTAAATGGTTTTGGATATTCTGACTCCAATCCAAGTAGTTCTTGCCGGCAGCATCCAAAATTGGAAAGTCAAGCTTGATTGACATTTTTCTACAACAGGAGAAAAGAAAAGAAAGACTGGATTAGTCATCATATAAAACAACGGGTTTATATGTTTATGCTTTGTATAAGTACAAACTTTATTTCGAAATGACAGGTTCGAAAACAAGTTTTGCTTTTAAGTGAAGAGGTTCTCTTTGATCGAACGACAGGTCGATCCTGAGACACCAATTTGGCGAATACATATCTATATAGACACATTCGGGAAAATTATTATTTACTCAACCCCTTTCGGTAGCTCTATTTGAACACGACCAGGAAACACGGTGAGGGGGGTGGGAACGAATGCCTCTTAAAAACCGACCTCATTAGGAGAACGACTTCCGCCTTTATCTTTCCTACACATCGTATCCAAATAGGTGAGCCTATTTGGGGAAGATTCATAATTTTTCCAACTTAAATGTGAATATATACGATTTTCGCATTTTATATATGGCAATAATATTAACAGTATAGACAATATCTATCTAGATTAACCACACATATATAAACAGGCAGTAAATATATTTTAGGATCTATCTAATCATGCAGTAGATTTGCTGTTATAAACAAATCAATTCAAGATTATCAATCACAAAGATTATATCATACCAAATCAAATCAAATCAATTAGATCTAATCTAATAATTTACTGACATATGTGATATTTATATATGGTATTACCAAAAGATATGATTATACTAACAAGATATCAATCAATTATCTATGTTTATCGCCATATGAATTTATATGTGTGTATATTTACCAAATATTGTATCTTTATCAACCATATGTACTGTTTTCGTATAAGTATTATACTACAGGACCATGCGTGTAATTTCAGCAAACTATATATCTATTTACAGCATTATTACATATACAGTCCAGAATTTCACACAAGTTTCAGTTTAGTCCTTGAGTAATTTACAGAATAGTTTACAACTTTCAGAGAATTACAAATCAGTACATACGTTTCAGTATATAACATATATAGTCTGACAGATGCATATTAGTATGTTTAATAAACAAAATTATAACATAGGTCATGTTTCTGTTTATACATATTTTAAACAAGTACTAGTAGCGTAAGCTTTTTTTTAATTCAAGGCTTCTAGATTACTGGAATTGTAATCATGCAATTCGTGCATAGATAGAGTAGTAACATACAAACATGCAGTAGCATAAGCTTTTTTAAATTCATAAGGCTTCTAGATTACTGGAATTGTAATCATGCAATTCGTGCATAGATACAGTAGTAACATACAAACATGCAGTAGTAATAGTTATACAGTTCAAAAAAAATTATATCCGGATACCTTACGCACGGTATGTTGGTGAAGGTCGATATAGCAAAATCCTAAAAAAACCCGGATGTCTCAAGGTTTATTGAATCCAGAATCCGTACTTCGATCTCCGAAAGTCGTGCTGATAACGTGTTGTAATACAACTATTAGCTACGTATTTAGGGAGACAGAAATAGAGAGAGGGGAGAAGAATATCGTCTTTATTATGAATGAATATCTGAATAATTGTAAAATACAAGACCCCTAACCCTTTTTATATAGATAGAGGGGTAGGGTTACAGGCCCACTTGGGCTCATAAAGTATAAGCCTAAGAGTCCAATAATCTTACGATGTATATATATATATATATATATATATATATATATATATAATGTATTCTGACAAATGATTAATTTTTTTTTTGCAACTCCTCTTAAAATTATATATTGTTATTACAGTAACATACTATAACTTTTTATGTGCTCCGTGCTAATAGTTTTACATAAAAAAGTAACAAACAAATTAAAAGGCATACGTGACACACATATTTTGAAAAATTAAACAATAGTAATACTAATAATACAATGCAAGCAAAAATTACTAGATTCGTGACATCATACTCCATCCGTTATCATTTAATTGTCTACTATTAAACTACGTGTAATTTTGACCGGTTTATAACTTGTATCAAAATTATCGAAATGAATTTTTTTAAAATTTAACATTTGAACTATATGATCAACTTTTAAAAATTTTCATTCCGACAATTTTGATACAAGTTCTTATCAGTCAAAATTGCACGTAGTTTTATAATAGACAATTAAATAGGAACGGAGAGAGTATGTTATCATGCTTGCATATCCATCATTTGAGTCTCCAACTCAAATCGGATATGTAATTATCCGATTTGACCTATAAAATATAATAGTAATTACAAATAAAATTTAAAGAAAATTTTGATAGTTTGTATGCAAAGTAAGTGTATAATGAAATGGTGTAACATAATTGGTTGTTTGTATCTATGTATCAAAAGCGAGTATATGTGAATTTTAGTATATAATAGTATAAGTTTAGCTTTTTCAGGTTTTTAATATTTTTAATATTTTTGTTTGTTCATATTTTTCTTTTTAATATAATTCGGTTTGTTAATTTTACCTTTTTTATACCTTTCTTTTCTTCATACTTTTCCTTTTCATACATTTGTTCTTCTTCATTTTTATTATTTACGTTGGTTTCTAAGTTTTATTTTATTTTTGTTCAATTTTAAAATGCTGAAAATTTCGGCACGTGACTGAACGAGACTTTATTGCTGCATATTTTTTTTAGAGTTGAAAAAAAGGTTAAAATTGACGAAAAAGGGAAAAAAAATATTAGAAAGCATGTACAAAAAAGAAAAATTAAGAAATCATGCTAAATTTTTTTTATAAAATCTCGTTTTTTCGTTCTTTACACTTTGAAAAATATAATGTCTTCTATTTTTGCAAATCTAAACAGTTGGTCCTAGTTCCGCCCGTACATCTCATGCGGCGTAGAATTGTGACGATTGATAGACAGAGGTAGGGTACCCCAAAGCACCGGCCGCGACATCTAGGGTTACGATCGTCGGAGCACTAACGGTTTGCTCGTGTGTATAATTGGAAGCACCGTTCTAGAGAGAGAAAGTAAAAAAATATTAGGCTAGTTTGGAATAAAATTTGACCGCTCTATACATGTGTTATCAAAATCAAATTAAGTTTTTTATAAATGTATTATTTCATTATTTAAAATTTGGGTGTATTAAATCTAAATTGTTGTAGGATATTATTGGGCATATCTTAATCTTTCCTAGCATATGTAACCCTATCCTCTATTATATAAAGAGGGCTAGAGGTCTCTTGATGTATCTCTCTCTACAATCATATTAATGAATAAACACTTCATCTGTTGTTTCTCATACCACTCTCTATATCTATACATATCTCTATATATATCTATAACGAGCTAATATGTCACACAAAACGTTATCGTCACTTTGCTCGCAGAGAATAGGATATACGCTCGCGGATATTGGAGATTTTTGGTAAACGCACGGATATTGGGTATTTATAAACCTTGAGGTTTATCCGGGTTTTTAGGGTTTTGCTATATCGACCTTCACCAACATACCGTGCGTAAGGTACCGAATTCAAAACTTAATTTATTCCATATATGTGATCGCACGTATTATTTTATGGATAACTAATACATGATAAATATCTCGTAGTATATAATTCATGTGTATTAGATTTTGTTACTTGTATGGATAACTATATATGATCGTAACAAAATAACCCAAATTGCATGTATTTTTGAAGAAAAAAAACTATGCGTGATAGATTTTTTTTACTGTATAACATGTATTAATCTGTGGGATTAAATCTGTAAAAAAACTGAAAACAGTATGACTGTTTTGTAATTCGCTGAAACTATTGACTGTGCATGTTAACTACTAAAGGACTAAACTGAAACTTGTCTGAAATTATGGACTGAAGCTGTAATAATGCTGTAAATAGATATATAGTTTGCTGAAATTACACGGATAGTCCCTGTAGTATATTACATGTATAAAAACAGTATATATGTGTTATAAAAGTCAATATTCGGTCTAAATATTCACCCACATGCATATATATATATATTTATTAAAAAGGCAAGTGAATAAAAATTGCATGTTAATTGAATAAATTGATATGTTTCCATGTAAATTTCACCACTTTGCATGTTAAAAATTATCATATATAGAATTAATTGGTAATTAAAAATATATTGTTTGCTTGCATGTTAAAACTACCATGTATAGAATTACTTATATGGCAATAAACCGTAGATAATTGATTGATATCTTGTTAGCATAATCAACATATCTTTTGATATTACCATAGATATAAATATCACATATGACAGTTAATTGTTTGATTTGATCTAATTGATTTGATTAGATTTGGTATGATATAATTTGTGTGATTGATAATGCTGAATTGATTTAGTTTATCACCAAATCTACTGCATAATTAGATATATATCATGAATATATTTTATACTGCCTTGTATATATATGTGGTTATTGTCATGAATGGTAGAATTGCGAAATCATATATTTTCACATTTAAGTTGGAAAAATTATGAACCTTCCCCAACTAGGCTCACCTATTTGGATACGATGTCTAAGAAAGATATAGGCGGAAGTCGATATCCTAATGAGGTCGGGTTTTAAGTGGCATTCGTGCTCTCCACCCTCACCGTCTTTCCTGGTCGTTTTTCAAGTAGAGCTACCGAAAGGGGTTGACTAAATAATAATTTCCCCGAGTGTGTTTATATAGTGATGTATGTTTCGCTGAATTGGTGTCTCTGTATCGACCTGTCGTTCGATCAATGAGAACCTATTCACATTAAAAGCAAAACTATTTTTTGAACCTGTCGTTTCGAAATAAGTTTATGCTTGCGCAAACCATAAACATATAAACCAGTCGTTTTATATGAAAAATAATCCAGAATCCCAACACATGTTAGATGTCATCTATGATATGAAAAATCGCAAAACATACTTGCGACTGTTTAGACGTTGATGTTATTCCATCACAACATGTTAGTCACCCTGATGTGTGAAAATATGATGCCCAATTTTTTTTTGGATGCCATCTTTGATGAGTAAAACACGAGTTTGCTGTTACCCTCATGATGAATGCTAAGGCGTTGATTTTATTTCGCCGCCACATTTGAGACGTGATGACGTCTTTGGTGAACAAATGTCTAAAATTGACATATTGGAGCTATCCTTCACCAAAATACTAGCTTGGAAATTGTATTCCATAAGCAGTATCGTGAATTTATATTCACCATGTTCCTTTATCGCCCATCCGTTATTGGATAAGAAAATTACCCCGGTGAGTAGTTTTAATCCTATTGGGTCAATGGTGAATTGTTTGCCTGATATTAATGCTCTTCGTGTACATTTTTTTCCACGAATCGAGAACCGAGACAAGTGTTATTTGTCTCGAACTGTCGCGATCCCGATGAATCGCATAGCCAAGCGAGATTTTAGACAATCGTCAAAATTGAAAACCTGTGGCTCCAAGACAGTAATTGAAAGGAACAATATGGCCCGTTGTCACAAAGCAAGAGATAATGCTCAATGAGGCAAATCTATGCTATAAAGACAAAGGTCATGCACGGTTACTCTTTAAATAGTTCAAAACTATTATAAAGGTGAAAAAACCGATGCTAATGTGGTTAAAGCTAACTAAAAGGAAACTTTTGAGACCCCCGATTTTGTGGCCCAAATAAGTTTGATACCTTTCTTTATTGATTTTGATAAATCATTGAGCCATTTTTTCGCTCATTTGGATTATGTTTTTCCATTTGGATTGTGATTTTTCCATTTGGACATACTTTTGGATTATGGTTTGCCTGTTTACGAAATTTCTCGGAATAATTTAAAGTACTTTGAGCAAATTCCTTTGACAAATGTGACCAAACTTTAAATTATGAAATTTTAGTCAATACTTGTGGTGTAGTTGGTTTTTTTAGAAATAGTGGGTAATAGTGTACCACATAATTTCACCAACTATTTGCCTAAAAGAGTACTCAGTGACAATGATTCTGGACCTGTCGTTCCAAAAAAATCGAAATCTTTGGTAAAACCAAATTGATTTGTCAAATATGAGGTCTTATACTCATGTAGGTCATGCCGTACCTTGTTGAGTTATAAAATATTCGAGAAAACCAATGTTATCTGGTAATAGCTCATGAAAGAATTAAAATTTCTTTACATAGCCTCCATTCAATACGATCAAAAGCGTATTTTAGAGGAGTTGAAATGTCTTTCAAGTGGTTACTACCACATTCTTTAAAACATTTAAAGTTACCTTATCATTTTGCCTGTCATCGAAATGATAAATGATTTAGATGCTAAGACATGATTGTCTATACTATCATTCGCCTGTCGTCGATTGATAAGAGCATTTTGATATTGTGGCATTGACCGGATGAGATATTCCCGAGTCAAAAGACGATGCTTGATTTATAATCGCATCGCATTTGGATTCTCTCTGAGAATATATTTCGTAATTAATCCGAAATTCATGCCACTAATGCTCACCTTGAAAGACTAGTATGTGTAGAGATCACGAAAAGTACTCGTAGAATTCTTATAAAGAATTGAAGCAGTTATTGTGGACTTATCCAACCATAAGACGGACCATAAATATAAATGGTTATGGTTGATGCATCGACAATAGGTCACATGATTATTATTGTCCACAGAAATGCAGCATTTCCCAAACTTTTAGCCCTATCATTAAGTTGATGGCTCATGATCCGGATTATCCTGAAAAGTCTAGTCGACTTGATAATTCCGTAGAGTAAGAATCGAAATTTCGATTAGAATTACTTGAGTTTGGAAATTGAAATTGAACATCCTGTCGATTATGTTCAGACCCAAAATGGACTCACGGAAAGTTTGATGATGCGACTGCAAATGATTGCACGCATTTCTTGGTCTTGCGCACCAAGATTTATATTTCCGTATGGGGTTATGCTATTTTGCTGCATTGGTCCGTCATGAGGCCATAGATACTCAAACATCATATGCGTACCAGATGGTTACTGGTTATGAGCCAGAATTCTCATATTAACGCGTGTTTAGAGTGATTACTTAATATTTTGATTGAGCCGCTATAGCGTTCAAAATATAGACCTCTGAAGGGGACATAAGTCGATTATGAATCCCATACCTATCATTTGATAGAGTAACCTTGGCAAGCGATCTCTTTACCGCATGATATGCGAAAATGACATCGTTAAGACTGTTCTCCCCGTCGTTAGGGGGAGATTTGCACGTTACCGTTGATAAGGAACCACGTGAAGTAACGTGGCATAACCCACTCGGTCTTAGCTTGATCCCCAAAACTGCACTTAGTGATAAGTAAGTGCATAGAATCCCTAAAGTCTAACCAAATGCCAGACGCATTTAATGACTTTATGAGATGTCACGAGATCATTTATACCTGCTGCAATATGCTTGCAAGGATAGACGTTCCTGTCGGACGTCGTGTTCCTGTAGTAACACGTTGCTTTGGCCGAACCCGCCAAGCAAAGGACGCTGCCGTCGGCCGTCAGTCTGTAGTTCTTCCCAAGATATGAGGAAGTTGATCGGTTCTTAATTCGTTTAGCCCCAGAGGTGGTGAACTGAAACTCGTTTGTCGCACGAGATTATAAAGGATCTAGGAGATGTGTGATTCCTCCCCATCCTGAGAATCTTGAAATATCTGTCGATCATGATATCTTAGACGATATTGAAGCGAAACGAGACTGTCATTGATTACTTGTTCATATATTCGGTGATGACTGATAATATGAACAAATTATGACAGGAAACCATGTACCGTTTCCTGAAGTCAACGTAGAATAGACTGGACTAATGGAAACTTGCAATCCAAGTAGACTCCTTAGCAAAAGTGTGTTCGGACCTGTAGCTCCAACACCACCAATGTTAAACGAGTTCGTTTATTTTGTTATTCGTAAGGAAGAGTGATGAGAATAATGAGATTGTAGAATGCTCGCCTAGTAGCGGAAGGCTTCTCTCACACCTTGGAATTGATTACGAGATGGTTTATTTCCTCGTAATGGACGTTATAACAGTCCTCTACTTTATCAGTTTAGTAGTTTTCGGAAAACTGATTATGCAGCATGTGATTGTGGTCACAATCTTATCTCTGTGGGGATTTAGACTAGAGATGTGGATGAAGGTCCATGTGTGACTTCATAATGCTTGAATCAAGTAGTACTTGATTAGCTTGGGATACTTGAAAAAGTATTATGCCCTTGCGTGTTTTATTACGCGATCCATTTTTGGATTTGCCTTCGAGATGAAGGATCTTGGGAAGACACGGTAGTGACTCGGCCCGATGATCGAGTCCCGTAAAGATTGAATCTAAGTCCATGATTCAGACTACACCCAGAAGGTGTTATGACGTTTTAGTCATCATGACGCTAAGTCATCAGATTCTCCCATGATCGTTCGATCACTAGACATTGATATAGACCCAGTCCGTCCCTGATGAGACGATGAAGAGATATTGAACCATCATGTTCATATCTAAGTACAATAAGCGCATCATTGTACTTGGTCTAATGTGCTAGAATGAACATCTCGTATGGTGTGAATGGTATAGCTCGACACAGCATCGCGCTAACACGCTGCCATCGAAATGGCACTAAAGACACATTCCCTTACCTTATGGTAATTTTGGAAGTGGGCTAGTTTATCCCATTTGCGCCATCGAGTGTACCAACCCCCTTCGGTACTCGAATTAACGCAACCCTTTTTTCGGTTATACCGATGCTGGTTACTTATCAGACCCGCATAAAAGATATTCCTAACATGGTATGTCTTTGCCATTAGGAATAAGGCGATATCTTGGAGGTCTTGGAATAACTCCAAACAAATCACTCTGATCTATTCGTGCTCTATGAGACGACTAGAGAGTGTATATGGCTTCGAGCTAGTATTAGTCATATTTGAATTACATATGCTCTGTCTCACGATCCAGATAAAACACTTGTCATAGAAGACAACTTGTTGTTATCGATTAAGAGAGACATGACTGCATTATGCTATTTAGCATTTATCGTCAAAATAAATCTTCACATATGAAGTTTAAGAGCATCCTGTCGAATGCTCGTTTTATTCCACGTTATATTTTCTTGCATACAGTCGTGTGCAAGTAAATGAGGCATCCAGTCGAATGCCCGTTCTGTTTCTTGGAATATGAAATCTTTGCACCCAGTCATGTGCAAGTGAGGGGGGGCATCCAGGTGAATGCTTATTGCACTAATTACTACTTAGTCGAAATCCTCGCACCCTGTCGTGTGCAAGTGAGGGGGAGCATCTAGTCGCATGCTCGTGTACTCTTTTTGTCCTTAGACCAAGGTTTTTTCCCGCTGGGTTTTCCTTGGCAAGGTTTTTAGCGAGACACGTTCCCATTATATCTCACTTAAGATTGCCGAAATTAGGAGGAGTATCCTGTTGTATACTTCTTACCACTGTGTACCCTTTTGTCCTTCGACTAGAGGTTTTTTCCCACTGGGTTTACTCTAGCAAGGTTTTGATGAGGCACCTGTTTTGTGGTTGATCCCCTACTACTACCACTGTTGCACTCTTTTTCCTTCGATAAGAGATTTTCCCATTGGGTTTGCTCTGTCAAGGTTTTGATGAGACACACTGTTTTGTGGTTAGTTACTTACATGATATTTCGGCCTATATCATTCGGCTACACAGTTTCTCATAGATAACGGTTTTGTCCCACACTGGGTTTTCCGTCCCTAAGGTTTTTACGTGTTTAGCACTGCGAATGAACTCGACTCACATCGACAGCATTAAGACGAAGAAATCAAGATGTCCAAAGGGGGAGTGTTGTAGGATATTATTGGGCCTATCTTGGGCTTTTCTAGCGTATGTAACCCTACCCTCTATTATATAAAGAGGCCTAGAGGTCTTTTGATGTATCTCTCTCTACAATCATATTAATGAATAAACATTTCATCTGTTATTTCTCATATCTCTCTCTATATCTATACATATCTCTATATATATCTATAACGAGCTAATATGTCACACAACATAAATAAAAATGTTAAAATGGTAGAAATTCCAAATTTTCATGTATGTATGCATATAATTAAAGTTTGTTTCATTCGATAGTTATCCATGTCAACTCCTTTTGACTGAAAGACGTAAACTAGTTAAAACTATAGGGAATTACACCTGCTTCCGTATCCATAGTTTTGAATTTCGAGAAATTATTTAGTTCTCTCATAAGAGTCTTGACCGATCATTACATGAACCATATATATACTTATATATATTTTTTTGTTTATTATCAGTGTCATCAACACTATTTTAGATGCCCAAATTAAATTTGAAAACAGGCCTTAAATTAATTTTTTTTTTCAATAATGATCATTAATTTGACTTTTTATTAAACCGTACTTAAAATAATTTTTTTTAATTATAACTTATTAAATACAACTATTCTAAGTAAACCGTTTCACTTAATTATGTGTTAATTAACTAGGAGTGTTGCTATAGTCACTCAAATATGTGACCCAAAAATCTTACCCGCTGATTTGACGGATTAGATGTACCAATCATTTATGTATTAGGTGAAAATTGTTTTTCAAAATCACAAACAAAAATATTGGTTCATCTCATCCGCCACATCGACGGATAAGGTTTTTGGGTTGAAAATTTGGTGAGAAAAAAATATTTTCCTAACGCCATTATATTTATTCCAAAAAATATATAAATCAATTATGTTATTTCTCTTAAAATGAGAAACTATTATTAAAAAAATTATAAACTTTACCTTTACATTTAATTATATTTTAAAATTAAAGCGTGTTTTGACCGTTAATATTCACTAAAAGAATGAAATAATTACCGAACGAAAGATAAGAGGAAATTGTTTGATGTACTCTATTTGTTTATTGATGGATCTATACTACTCATAACCGGTAAATATAAAAACAAACACTACAAAAACTATCAAAAATTGACCATCATGTTATAAAACTGTAACATGTTGAAGCTACTGTTACAAATCTCTCACAATTTCCGTAATTATTTGTGTATTTTTTTATACTGAAATATAGATGATAATAATTAATAATCAATAATTTTCAAATGTATGTAATTGAAAAAACGAGAGAACCCCAATTCAGCGCTTTCTAAATTGGGCCACAGGGCTGTTTATGTTTATTATACTTGTGCGTGTGGAGAGGACTAAATAATTTCTGTCCATACTTATTTTGGTACTAGGGTTAAACAATGTTTATGCTGTTTAAACAGTGCTCTAGGAATTCTGTGGTCACAGGTCTTGTTCTAGTAGTACTAGTGACAAGTAACTTTTTAAAGAGCTGGTTTCGTGGTGAAAAACTCGTTTCAAAACAACTTTCAAAGTTTGTTATCCTTGTTTTTAGTCTGCCGTATCTCTTGCAAAAAGGCCTCAACTAAGTTTTAACTTTTTAAATTACTGGTGATGATAGCCGATAAGTATTTGGTAATCAATGAATGGTTTTCCCAAGAGTGGTTTTCCCCAACAATTTAAAGTGAAGAGAGAACTGATGAACCGAATTCACAGATAGCTATCACGCACATACAGAATAGTGACATGGCAAACAACTCTTTCAAGGATATAGCGCAGTTAAGAAACACCATATCAAGGAACGACAAACAAAAATAAGAGTTCAAACACATAATCTGTACAATTTTTCTCCCAATACAAAACTAAGTATATAGTGTATGACCCACGAAACAGAACCTCTATATAACCAAACAGATTAATTGTAAACGTGACAAGACCGACTGAAAATCAAAACACAATGTTCTTTAACTTAGAAAAACCTGAAACATGAATATTCATTGGAAAAGTCTTCTCTGTATTGTTCCAATTTTAGTGTATGTCCCCAAGGGGACGAATATGAATCCGAAGATTGCCCTCTTTTGCACCATTAATTTAAAAGTCTTCAGTGACTCAGGCTTGTTCTGCCTTTAAATCACCTTGTTTCAAGCACACTATTTTTGTTATCATTCTTGTCCTTGGAAATTTGATGACTAAACAACTGAGATTGATTCAACAAACTTAAGAAGCTTGGCTAAAGAAGAGAAATGTCGTAATTATGGTAGTTGCTGCTGCTGACGGTGATGATGTTGTCGGCCCTATCTTTTTCTTTCAAGTCTTGGATCTTGCTAACAGCCTCCTCCAAGTCTAACCTTTTCGAAACGTCCTCTTCACAACACGCCATCCCAATCTGGAACAGTTTTAACATTTCTCCCTCACAATTTGTAGTGTTACCATTTGCCACTACAAGGAGCTCTTTATCGAAAACTTGTAGAGCCTCGGCTTCTTTCACAATTGAGTCTACCCAACTCACCAAATCTCCTGCTCCTCCGTCTCCTCGTCCTGGTGATGCTCCTTTGGCGGTCGGTAGCTGATAGTTGGGTGGTGGGAACTTACCGGTGAGGAGCTCTAGAATGAGTATCCCTAAACTCCATACATCGGTCTTCTTAGTTAATCGGCCATGTTGGATGTACTCAGGAGACCTGTAAGCTACCATGATCCTCCGAGCATGCTCTTGGTTCATCACGGGCACTAATGTATAATCCATCAATAAGGGATTAAACGAATCATCAAGTAGCACGTTTGAGGATTTGAGGTGTCCATGGGGTACGACTAGGGTAGGAAGCTCTTTGTATAGGTAACACAATCCTTTTGAGACACCCTTTACGATTTTCAACCGAGTCGGCCAATCTAGCCCGGGTTGGTCCGCCTTACGGTTACCATGAAGGTGACTTGCCAAGCTCCCATTGGTTACGTAATCAGAGACCAAAAGCTTCTCTTCTTTCCTGTAGTAGTAGGCGACAAGTGGCAAGAGGTTGGGATGGAGAAGCCTCCCTAGCCTCATCATGTGCTCGTTGAACTCTTGCCTGTCAACGCTGTTCATCTGCTTAAACCTCTTCACCACCACCGAGTTACCATCCATCAACACCGCTTTGTACGAAGATCCAAAGTTGCCACTTCCCAACACCTCAGCGGATGCTCTCAAAAGGTCTTGCAAGTCAAACTTAAGTCTATCATCTCTAATAAAGGACAACTTCCCATGTTGCTGTTGCTGACCGGTGCTCATGGTTTTCTGCTTACCACCGGTGTTGCTGTTGTTCAAATCTGTTGCTGATATTGAATGAGTCTCATGGTATTCATCTCCATGCTCGGATTTTTTTTTCATCGTGTTGAGATGACGAGATGACGTGGCCACCATACATTCACTGTAGATGTTATTTCTCTTGTTGTTGTATTGTGATGAACCAGCATTGCCTAGTCGCGGTGTTTGGTTCCTGCGGCGGTTACAGATTATTACAGCCACCAAAATGATTACTCCTAATGCTACTCCAATACAAGCGACAATCAATATAGCTTTTAAGATGGAATATTCGCCATGCTGACTGATCGCATATGAAGAATCATTGACACCATCCGGCGGTGTGCTATCATCAACCATAGGATATATGCATGTCGTGTTCAAAGGCTTCCCACACAAATTTTTATTTCCTGTAGATTTCCAATTTCCACAATGTAAGTAGCATATTAATGAATTGCACAACTCATAAATGTAAGCGCAAGTTTTAAAATGCGCTCTCGGTAGTAATAAAGCTCGATTCAAAACTTAGAAAAAGTTTAAAAAGCTTGTTTTCCGCTTTTTAGGCCGTTAAAAGCTTACGCTTTTTACGCTTAACACCGATTTAGCTTAAAACACTGGTATACTATACTTTATGATCAGGTAAATTATCAAAAAATAATGCACCAGCATAACATGCAAAAGAAGTTATAAAGATATCAAGTCATGATGGAACATTAATTGTTCAGGCAAAATCAAGGCATTGGACTTAGACATAGATGTACACACTGATGATGATGGTGAAACGGTGCACTATAAAAAGGTGCTGATTGACATACTTACCTAAGAACGAGGCTGGACTGAATTTGGCTAACGTAGCAGGGATCGGACCCTGTAATTGGTTATTAGATACATCGACTAATTTAAGATTGTAATTCTTATTGAAGTTTGGAATGCGGCCGACAAATCTGTTCCCTTGGAGTGACAAATCGATAAGCTTAGGGAGCTGTCCGATTGAGGTCGGAAGGGTTCCACTGAATTGGTTGTAAGCCAAATAAAGCTTCTTGAGATTAGGCATATCTACAAAAGCGTCATTTGGAATCTGGCCTGAGAACTGGTTGTTGGACAAATACAACGACCTTAGAGTAAGCCCAAGTTTCTTAAATTCAGGAAAAGGACCGTCAAGCGTGTTGTTCATAAAGCTAAGGGTCCGGAGATGAGGCAACTGAAGAAGGGAATCGATGTCAATCTCCCCAGAAAGGTTCATGTTCTCGAGTTGCAAACCCCAAACATTTCCATCGGCGCAAAGGACACCAACCCAGTTGGCGTAATTTCCAGAACACGGTGTTGTTGAATTAGAATTTGAGTTCCAACTGTTGAAGACCTGTTTCATTTGTGCAACATTATTTGCATCTGCTGATGATAACAGCGAGTCCCTAAATTTGAGGAGGGCATTGGAGTCGCTTGATGATACACCATCAGCAAATGATGTAATGGCACATGAGGAGCTCAATATCAATCCAAGGATTAAAATTTGTGGAAATAATAACCGTTGTGAGATTGGGGTTAAAAATGATTCTTCCATAACTGGGGGTAAGGGAGAGTGCACAAGTAGGTCAGCGTGCACCCCCATTACCCTTGTTGGAAAACAAAAATGAATTAAATATCAACAAAAACTTCACAGTTTGTTTTTGCCGACAGCCCCACCGGAACCAACTTGATCCTCCTTTAAGCAGGTTTTGTAATATGACTATTTGAACATTGAGTTATTGTTTTCAAAGATGAATATAACCAAATGATCTAGGAGCTAGAGCCTCCCATGTCCCTTCTCTTCTCTTGCTTATCGCCCTTCTTCCTTTTTCTCCCCTTGTGCTTACCCCTCCTTGACTATATTTTCCTGTTAATGTTTTAAAAGAGAAACTACTGGACACAAAATTTTATTTTCGGGTATCATCAAGGTTAGTTGATGTCATTGTCACAGAATATTGATTCTCTATAGCTAGCTCTTGGTAGGCTGTTCTATTTTTAGACACTCAAAAAGTTTTTCTTTTCATGCCTTCTGCAAATGAAGGAGAAATTTGAGGCAAGCCACTAAATATATGGAAGGTCCCCTATATAATAGGAGTGAGTGAATTAGATGGGTGGATAATACTTCTTATACACTACTAGGTAACACAAGCAAATCGCTTTAAAAGAAAGATAAATTTTCATGATAAAGTCTCGTAAAATATGATTAAAAGGGGGAGAAGGAAGATGCACGAAGTAGTAAATTTCAATCAATAACACTGTTTTAAAGAGCGTACTTTGTAGTGAAAATAATCAATTAAAAGCTCGATTCATTGCTTAAAGAAAGCTTAATTAGCTCGCTTTTCCGCCTTTTAGGGCGCTAGATCCGCTTTTAGCATAACTTTTGCAAAAAACGTTTTAGCTAATATTTTTAAAACACTGATCAACGAACCATTTTAACTAGGTGGAAAATATGAAAACACATTGCACCTCCACACGCTTGGCTAAAAACGTTTTTTCTGAAATGTTTACTTATGCTTTTCTTTAGTGAGTATCCTCTGCTTTGAAGCAAGTTGAATGCTGTAATTCACTGCAATAAAAAATTTATTTAGGATCATAAATTTTTTTCGGTTATGTTACTAAAGTGGGTATAGCTAAATTTTAGTAATATTTTAGCAACAAATTGTGTTGCTAAGCTGTTAATAAAATTTAGCCAGAACCACTTCACCAACATAAATCAAAAAGTTTTATTATGCTAAATGAAAATTTTCTTACAGTGATCGTGATTTTTCATGTATCGTGTACTTGGTTGGATTTTTCATTCAAAAAATCCAACTGCCTTGGTGGTTTTTATTTTCCTGGCTCCCAACACTCTAGTGTAGAGTGGTGTTAGGCAGATCAGTACCTAGTGTATAAAATCAAATAAGATAGCTACATAGAAATGGGGCATACATTTAAACTACCGCAAAAATAACTGAGTAAATGAAATTTAAACAACCTATGTGGACAGACAAATAGAAAAGGACTAATATCAATGTTAGTCGGGAGGCATTTGCCAAGAGCCGGTTTTTGAGCGGGGCACGAGGCTAGAGCCCCTAAAAACCTTATATTTCCTAGCCCCAATTTTAGAACATATAATTGAATATATATTTTACGGTTCATTTTCTAATTAGAAAACTCTATTTGTGAGGGTGGTGGTTAGTGGTTACTTCATAATTACTCCATGACGCGCCTACGCATGTTCAAATCCTGCTTGGGACGTTTTTTGTTTAATTTTATATTAATTGCATAGAATAACATCATAATTTATTAGTTTTGAGTAAAATATTTTCTTGTCCCATATTACTGATGGAACGCGGTTGTTCACAGCACAAAGAAGGCCTAGGATTGGTTCACGCTACCAAATATCAAGCTAATAATCACAATTGATCAATAGGAGCTCTCAAGCTCTCTCTATATATAGAGTATATGAATAATGTTCCAACAAGGAGAAATAAAGGTTTTAAACCACTTGGAACCTTATTTCGCCAAAACATAAATAATAGAAAGTCTTCAACTAAACTGATAAATAACACAAAAGTAAATAAAACGATAAATAGCTAGCCTGAACCCTAGCCTTGTCCATTAATCACAAAGTCGACCAGGTGGCCTGGACGCACCCGCACTCGTGCCGCAGCGTCTCCATCATTCCTCCCCCATTCGAAATCGACCTTGCTCTCAAGGTCTAACTCAAGAAATCGTCCACGTAAATGATCAACATGCTTCCACGTAGCATCCTGATCGATCATAGCCGTCCAATGAACTAAAGTCTCGCGTACCGCGTCTCCCTTACTCGGGTTCCAACGATAACCCAAAATGCTCTCTCGTATAATTTCTGGCCTTTCATCTTTTCCTTGATCAGGTGGGAGTCCCAATACGATTCTCCAATCTGCTCGATTAGTTCATCTTCTCTTATCTAACGAAAGACCAAACATAGTACCCCAACCACTTATCACTCGACATAGTCACATATTAGGAGCTCGTCCGACCAGTATAGTCAAATAATATCCATGTTGCCGCACTTGAAAACACATAGAACAATGATACCCAACCACACAAGTACTACTTTGGCAATAGGAACAACCAATGGCCACAACGATACCGGAACAATGGTCTCATCTATGCGATGATAACACGCACATGCCTCGAATGGATCAAAATAATTATTATTCGCCTCTAGTACTACCCCAATTTTACAATATATGTCAACAACCCACTCTATAATGAATGTTATGTAAATTGCTTCTTTCCCATTTGTCGCGTTGACCATAATCATCCTCCTGAAAAATAACATTCCACTCAAAAAATCATACCTAATTGATGGTTCATAGAAATCAAGTAAATCCAAATGGGAAAATATTCATATTCATCTGCACTGTTTCGGCAGTGTGCTGTATAAAACCCCACCGGTCACAATTTTAACAATTATACCCACTGAGTTAAATGTTGTGTTTATTTTGAAAAGGTATAAGGGGCACTGTATATACAAGTCCCATAGTTTTTTGAAAATATAACATTCATACATACAAAATCTCTCCCAAAAATCTGCATTATTTTTTTACATTTCATCTGTGTCCAATAGAGTGCAAATACCAGACTGGTTTGTCGTACGATTGATTTGTGCCTTTCTATTGATTGCGACTAGGGCTGAGTCCGGTCCGATCCGGTTCGGTTTTTGGCAAAACCGAAATCGAAATTGAGCATATTTTTCGGTTCGTTTTTTCTGTCCCGTTTCGGATTTTTTCGGTTTGATTTTTCGGTTTTTTTTCGTTTTTTTAGTCTTTTTCGGTTTCGGTCTATTTCGGTTTCGGTCTTTTTCAGTTCGGTTTTACTGAAAACCGAAACCGACCCGAAAATATTTCGGTTTTTCGGTTTTGGTCTTTTTCGGGTTTTTTCGGTTCGATTCGATTTTTCCGGTTTTTCCCCCAGCCCTAATTGCGACACCCGTTGTATCCTGAGAAATTTACGTCCGCAAAAACCCAAAAGTCGTTGGGGGCGAATAAGTTTTAAGGAGAGAGTTTCGTATTCGACTCGGATATTCGCTACTATAACTTTGTTAACCCGTGTAAGTTCGTTTATTGCATTATTTATTATTCCGTATTGCATATAATTTGTCTGTTTATTAATTTCAATAATTTATACCAATAAGCTAGTAGTAAAATCGACAACAAAAGGCAGAAAAACAGAACTGTATCCTTGTATTACATACACAAAATGAAAAATAAATAAATATCAATTATAGTTACACTTTTTTTTTCTTTTAGTCCAACAATTTCTTATCGTCCAGTTTAAAACTTTGGAATACAAATCAATTACTTTATATAAATCCAGAACCTTATAAACTTTAGACATTAGCCCTCTTGTTGGGGGTGCAGTTATGGCACATGTACTTATTTATATGTGTGGCTCTTTTAGGAGTTATCTTCATGCAGTTGCCATGGAACCACCTTTCGCACATGTCACAGCAAATCCAAAACTCTTCGGTGTAGTTATCGGCATAGTCATTACCACAAGCATGTACCACACAGAGCTACACTTTGTCTGTTTTCATCATCTCCCTCGTGCTCTTCTCTCTTCTCTCGTGGATAAGCACATTAGGGAAACATGCTGGTTAGTGCTTTGTATCCGATCCCAAGGCATTGTTTCTACTGATTCAACGGTTGTCACTAGCAATTCATTAAAAAAAGATGGAAAAGTAAAGAAGTTAAAGAGTTATGAAATGACCAACATATATACAAATCATGGCTCTCCTCAATCACTATATAAAAAAAAAACATGATAAATACAAAAAAATTGAAAAAAACTAATATTCAAGTCAAGTTTATATTTACATGATAGACACCTTATATGATTGAGTCAGATTAAATCAGATTAGATTGAGTCGGTTGCAAGACCTTTAGCATTGTCAACTATACTAAATATGATTTGATTCTTCTTTACCTCTTCGGTCTGAGTTGAGACCACTTCCAATCAAACCATAACGGTTTATCTGGAAAAATCATCATTTAGTACAATGGAATATATTCCAAATATTGACAATACAGTACAAGCTCTGTAAATTAATACTTAGTAAATTAATAAACTTTCTAAAATAAGAATTTTCTCCAGTACCGAGTTGGGCTAATATAAAAAATCACTAATTTCGATAAATTATTAAGATAATAAATTTTGGACCATGATAAACTTTACCATGATAAACTTTACTAGAACGATCAAGTAAAATACGATTTTATAGTCGCTTTATTCTTTCTAAAATTAAAATCTAATTGGAGCTCATTACTTATTCTAACGTATATAATGCATATTCTTAGTTTGCTATACAATTTATGATTTTGAAAAAAATTATATATTAGCAAGTGAAGTAGTGCATTTACTAACGAGTTTAAAGAGTATTTTTAGTAAATATATTATGAGTTTTATGTTATTAGCGAGTATATATATTGATAAAAAAAAACTCTTTATAATAATAAAACTTTAGTTTATCTATTAATTAATCTCTCTCAAAATTAATTAAAAAAACCATGGTCCCAACCTTATTAATTTATAGAGGTTTTACTGTAGATCATATTTTTCACTTGCAAATGTCGTAGTTTGTATGCTCATACATCAAACAAAATCGCATTTAAATGACAAAGAATAGTCTGCCCGTTCTCCCATCTCCTTCTTTGATCCAGTCTCCGGGGCACACCGACACTAGAAGGACGACGGTTCAAATACTGTCAGCGGGGACTGTATCATTCTCCTCACAATTCTATGGTTTTGATTATTGGTTTTGAATGTTCAACTAAAGTAATTATGTTACTCAAATTCTGGTTTTTGGGTGCTTATTATCTGTTAATCATATATTAGTAGGGATGGTAGTGTGTAATTTTGTTAGAACTGCATAACACCAATAATTGAAAATTATACTAGCAATATATGTTTAATACAAAATTATGCACTTATAAGAATTTACAATACATAATTAAAAATTAATTAACACCCAATAAATTTTGATAATCACAATCATATAGTTATACTCAAAACCAGTACTCATAATTTAAGTGTTTAAAAAATAAAATCCTAATACTCACAATTTCAGTGTGACAACATTTTTTGTCATGTAATGCTTTATATTTACTTTTGTTCATTTTTTTTATTAGCATAAAAGTTAAATATTTTTCAAAAAAACAGCAGCTTGTATGTATTGATTATAATATTATGTTTTCTTTTTATTTCACGTACTGAAATGTTATATACTGATTTATATATATATATATATATTGGATTGATTAACATATAAAAATGTTTTGTTTCTCCTTTTGATACAGTCAATTGTGATTTGAATCTTTTACATTGAGATAATGTTTATACATTTTAGATATTGTTTATAGTCTTGCATGTATTGATTATGATATTGGGTTTTATTCTTTATTTGAAGCAATGAATTGCAATATATATACTGGTTTTTGCATATTTATTTGGAATTGATCAACATGTGTTTCATGTGGAAAGTGTTACTAAATGTGGTGCCCAGATCTCGATAATAAAATACAAAGCAAAGGTATAGAGTTGGCCTCTAAATGTGATTGTTGCAATCTGAATGAAGAAGATTTAGAGCATTTATTTAGTTCTGGTTATCTGGCAAGCTTAATTTGGGTATACTATGACAATCTTAGTATAAGGGGAAGATGTATGAGTTGGTGGTTGTAGTCAAATTCCACTTGTAAAGGTAAATGTCTTAAAGTGCTTCCTTCTATGATAATTTGGTGCATCTCGAAAGCTAGTTGCAAGAGTAAGTTTGATGATATCAAAATGAATGAGGATTTTATTATTAAAAATGTTCTATCTTTTTTTTTTTTATAAAAGGAGATAGGCTTTTTGACATTGATTTCGACATATTTGGGGATAATAATTTTGGCACCACAAAAAAGAATGTTCAATTAGTTCACTGGCAAAAACCCCGTATCAACAAACTCAAAATTAACGTGGATTGTAGTTATAATAAGTGCCCTAAATAATCTGCAATTGGTGGGGTGGTAGTTATAATTGAGAGTGACTCTCAAAAATTAGTGAACATTATCCTAAATAAGGAAAAATGCATATGGATTATCTACTCCATAATTGGAAAAATTAAAGATATTATTAAGATCAGAAAATTGGATTTTGTATATATCTTTCGAGAGGGGAATAGAGTTGCAGATCTGTTGGCTATAACTGGTTTAAACATCCTCTCATAAGATTTGAGAGATTTTCCTTTAAAGATGTTACGAATTCTAAAGTTGGATGTGGATCAAACACCTTCATTGCGATAATTTTTCTGAGATCTCCATTTTTTTCTCTCTCAAGTTTGTTGTGGACTGTGAAAAAGTTTGTCGGTTTTGGCTACTTGGAAGATGCCAGCAAGTGACGCGTGGATGTTATTTGGTAAAGGATTTTATTTATTAGGCTTCAAGCCCTTTTTATTTACTCAGATTTCTATTGTAATTTTAAGTTTGTTGTTTTTTCGTTTTGCAACATTTATCTCATATTGGTGCACTTTTGGTCCAGTTTTTTGTGGGGTTTTCCCCCAACATTTTTATTTCTTCATATAAATAAATAAAAAATGTGAGTTCACCCCATTAAATTAAAAAAATTAAATGCGAAATTTATATTTATTATTATTTTTTTTGTATTAGTGTTATTGATGTGTTGAGTTCTTCATAATAAATCAATTAAAATTTAGATATCAAAATAAAAAAGATGGAAATAACAAGAGCATGACCGATTAAAACGTATTGGATTAAGTTGGGTTGCAACATGTTTGTCATGTTCATTTATACTAAATCCAATCCGGTTATTTTTTACGTATTCATTATGGGTTAGGAGCAATTCCGATCTAACATGAACGGTCTATTTGGAAAAATTATTATGTAATATATTTTAACATGAGATATGCTAACTGAACCACGAACACCATTAATACAAAGTTGTAAATTTTCTGTCTAATTATTGATATAAGTGATGAATAAAAATTAACCAAATTATAACCATAAAACTATTAGTAGGCGAATTTGTTTTTGTATCATAATAATGGTATGAAATGCTAATATTTTCCGTACCTTTAGATGGGAGAAATCATCAGTTTCAAACATTTCTTTTTTCTCTTTTTCATGCTCTTATTACATTTCACTAGGAAGTCTTGTATATGCCGACCTTGATTCATAAAACCTTTAGAAAGACTGCTTGCATAAGTAGTCATCAATCTTGAAAAAAAGTAAAGTTTCTGGATAAATTAAAATATATGATTGGAAAAATACATTATCGCTTATATAATTAAAGAACAGGTAATTTACTCAAGAACTTTGATCTCTAACAAGGGAAACTATATTTCTATTCGCATGATACAAAAAAAGCAAATAGAAAGAAGGATAGAATTGGTGGATAGGTGTAAATGGTTTGTGTTGATTTATATACGTGTATAACAGGTAAGAATTAAATATTGGTCAACAATTTATTATGAAGTAGACAAAATAGTCGTCGTGATTTCTAAACGTTTAATATATATGATTCTATATCAGATTAAGATTGTTCGAGGCAATTGCTTACTAGTTATTGTACTCATTTCTGCAACTTCAAAATTTATTATGAAACCGACAAAATAGTGGTCGTGATGTGTAAACGTTCAACGTATGTGATTGTAGACCAGATTACGATTCTTCAAACCAATTACTCAATAGTATTTAGAGTCATTTCTGCAATTTTAAAATTTATGTAAATGAAGTATTACATTGAATAAATAAAAAATATGTAACCGAAAAAGTAATTTTGACTTTGCCTTTTTATTGTTTTAACAACATTACGTTGATGTTTGTTTGATACCATAAACAAATCGGACGTTGACAAGAAAATAGGTCTCTAGTGTAGAACTGAGGGAATGAGCTTTTTTCTATGACAAAAATAAAGTTAACATGATAATAATAAAATAGTATGAATGCCTCAGTTTACAGTACATGAATTAATGTGTGTTCAACTTAATGATAAATTATTTGCTCATCGTAATTTCTGAACTTATATTGTTGTCAAGTGGAAACACATTGGGTTTATCTCTTTTTTCCTTTAATGTTGTTTTTATACCAATTTACTCGTGAAAAATCGAGCCCAATATGCAAAGTGAAGAATTGGATAGTCCATATATGAAGGCCAGAAGCCTCTCTTCGGGCAGTCTTCACATTCGATCGTCGCGATAAAATTAAAAGAAATGAAGAAAAAATGAACTAATTTGCCATTTCGTTGTTTAAGACCAGTCACATCTAAAGAAAATAGTTCCTCACCCTAATATAGATTGCATGCTAGCAAATGGAATAGAAAGTACACATTATACACCAATTTCATTTACACAATTACACTAAAACAGTCTTTAATGATGTGGTTTGGATTCTTTGTGAACCATGAAATGATGAAATGAAAGAAGGGAGATACACAGGTAATTGTATCATTGTATTGTATGCACGACCAGGGATGAAAACATGATTATTTTGTTTAGGGATCGTGCTGTAAAAACTATGTCGAATAGAAACAAATAAGGTTTATTAATACAAAATTAATTTTTTTTTCTATGTTTACCATAACATAAAATAAATATGAAGTTAAACACAAATGACATTGGATAATAAAATAATTTTTTATGTAATTTTGTTTGGAAAAATACAATGAGTATTTAGAAAATTTGGTAATTTCAAAGTAAAAAAACAGATAATTTTAGAAAAAAGAAACTAACATGATTTGAACTCCTAACCCTCCAATACCTTATGGTCAAATTTTACCATTACAACAACAATTCTTTTGTTTAACTAGGGAGACCATCAATATATATATATATATATCTCAGAAATTTTTTAATTACATATATACAAAAAAAAATTGAAAATTATCGATGGGGTGGTCACGGCCACCCCCAGCCCCCCTTGGGTCCGCCCATGTGCACGACCCATCTCTCTCTCTAATAAAATCTCTCTCTTTATTTCTAATCCTAGCCGTCGTCCGCATATAAGTAGTGGTGGTGTTTCGACGCTACTCTATCCAAGGGATATATAAGGTGGTACTCTGATCGTCTCTCGCTCTTTGAATCCAGATTCTTTTTCGGATTTTTTTTACTTCTCTCAGTTTTGTCCTCTTTTCAACGGTGTGCTCCTATTTTCTAAAATGAATAGATGTAATACTTCCTGCCTCTTCAATTCTGGGACTTATGAATTATGGCCCCTAATGTTAGATCAGTAAAATCATAATTTGGTGTGCTATGGGCCCTTGTGGCTCTCCACGGTGCTCCGTGTCTTTTCAACCAAACATACCGATTCGCTGCACCATTGAATGGATGATGAAAGATTCTGTTCAGACAAAAACCAAAGTGAGACCAAGATTATGATTTTAAAAAAGAACGTCGATATGATCGACGGTCACAAAATTATAAAAAACAGAATTATCGGCTACTGGGAATTTTATTACATCATAAACATAAAGAAGATCCTCCATTGCTGTCAAAATATGTAAAAATTTCAGCAATTTTCTATCGTGCGTAGAAAAACACATGAAAATGTGATTTTATTATTGTTTTCTTAACATTAGAAGTATATACTTTATTTAAGTTTCATTGTTATTTAAGATGTAATAATGTCTTTACGACCGTTCATTATTAATGAAATCGTGGGCTTATATAAAAAATTTGTACAAGGGAAATTATAATATGTCAACAAAGAACATCAAGTAAATTACACTTTCATGTACAAAACACTGTCAAAGTCCGAACATTCATTTTTACCATGTACTTGTGGATTACTGTTAGGACCTTGGTGTTCGGGTGACTTGGTCGGTGAATTTGCTTTTCATATGGTTGGTTTGCGAATGACATTGGCAAGTGATTGGCGTGTTGGATCACCAAAGAACTGAGTTTGATATGGTTCAGACTCGTTAGCGGATTAGACTTGAAGGCTAAGGTGGTTTGAGGAAACGTGGCTGCTCATGAAACATTGGATACGGTTCCAATGCTGGTCCGTTTGTATGATCCGTTGGCATGAGATTGACGTGTAGGAGCGTCAATGAGTAAGTTTGATATGGTTCAAGCTTGTGGACAGATTTGGGAGTAAAATAACGTAGCTGGTTGGTTTAGACGGGTGGCTGGATTTGAGTCGTTTCAGCGGGTTAGATATGGTTCTAATGCTGGTCGGTTTAGACGACAACGAGTATTGTTGAACTTAGAGTTCAATAATAGATTTTGATTATAACTTTGATTATGTTTTTAATGATTTTACGATTTCTCTATTTCGATGATATAACGCTTGTCTTTTCCAAAAGTAGAAAATGAAAATTTCAGTATGCCAGAAAGATAGAGCACGGAAAAACGAAGCCACAGGTTCAAACGGAACCAAAATCGGAGCTAAAATGAAGGAGTTATGACTTTCGAAAGTTTACGAGACCAGAAGAAAAACGACCGATCAACTGGACAAAAACGACCGATCGTTTTTGGTCCAAATTCTTCCAGAGAGCTCGTCTGAATAACGACCGGTCGAAACTCAGAAACGACCGATCGTTTTCTGAATAACGACCGATCGTCTGCAGAAAAACGATCGATCGTTTTCTCCAGATTTCGAAAACAGCTTTTCAGCTTATTCTGGAAAGTTGCTTAAAACCAATTGTTAAAACACTCAACCACTTCCAACGGTCATATACAAAAAAACAGATTTTGCTGACCATATAAACCAACCCAAATCACTCTCCAAAATCATTCATTCAAAACCTATTATCATTCTTCAACCTCTCTAATTAAAAACCCTAAATATCACCATTTTGGTGTATATATTCGAAAAAGAGGGAAATTAAGGAGAAAGCGATTCAAGCTCAACCAACATCAAAGACTCACCAATTAGCTTATTTAGAAGCAATAAACTAGTGAGTATAGTTACATTATTGTAACAAAATTGTAACGAGTGTTTTATAAACTCATTTGTGAGCGAGTGATCGGGTAGATGCTTTGTAAGCAAGTGAAGCTTAAAAGCTCTAGGTCTTTTCATTCGGGACACTCATAAAGTGAGGGGGAGCTTAATCGGTTGATTAGCTCGATAGGATTGTAATATCCGAAAGAAGATTTTTAGTGAAATACTCGGTAGTACCGAGGAGAGGACGTATGCCGTTTGCCGAACCTCTATAAATCTTGGTGTCATTTTCTTTCCCTAGCTTTTACTTTCCGCAAATATTTATTATTGCTTATTTTCTTGCTTGCGTTTAGTAATCCAGCAATTCATTAACTCTTGTTAAAACGCTTAAGCTTAGAATTGCATATGTTGGGTTATTAGTTGCCACTTAGTTTTTAATTGGGCAAAAAGCGCAAAAACCTTATTCACCCCCCCTCTAAGGTTAAGCCGCACCGGGGCCAACAAGTATGATCGGGAGGATCATGCGGGCTGATTGTGTTGGATGTTCATAGCTGCTGTATAACACATTATCCAGGTGCTGGAGTGTTAAAGAAAATGCGGGAAAGGTTGCAAATAGTGGACAGCCCCTCTAGAGTTACTTGTAACCGCTACGGCGGTTATTTTCCCTATTATTCTGCCATGTAATTGCCTATGCACGAAATTATAAGTGCTAGGACAGATTGTATTCATTATGTAGTCTCGTTTTCAAGGTTCAGATTATGTAAATGTGTATAACGGATCATTTGTATTATTTACGGTAACAAAAAGAAGGTTGACTGTGGCCGTACGTGTGTGTGCTCGTTTACGTTTACATATGTTTATTCTGTCCATTTACTTGTCTTAATTGTGATTATCATCGCTGCGTATTGAGTGTGATCCGTTGAGTGAAATACGAGTGAATTGCGAGGCAAACACGAGTGAACGAGAGGTAAACACGAGCGAACGAGTGACTTCATTGTTGGGCTAAACAAACAGGCGGTTAACGTGGGTTTTAACCCTGGTTTGTATCATTACTTGGTTGGTTTCGAAAACAAAAAATTAACCATGTGACAATTACGATGATGGATTTCTTTAAACTTATTTCATGTGATTCATAATAATTGCAAGAAGGCCAACGGTTGGCAATAAAAATTAAAGTTGCACTTTATCCTGTACATGGGTAAGAATACTCCTTTATCTAAAAGAATCCATCACCATATGTTTTCGTATAGACCTGCAATAACGTAAATTTTCACATATTTTGGTCATTTCGAACTGATGTTCGTTCCTTTGGATGCTTAGAACTCTGACGGCTATGATAAACATGATCAACATGCTCACGAGCAATTCATAAGTTCTTCTCGATGACCTCATATATATACTCGCCAAATAAAAGTATTCCCCAAAAAGTGCTTACCAAAATCCTGTATTTTGGCACCCAAAGAATAAGTACAACTAAATATATTCTTGTATAGTACTAAGGGCCATTTTGTCCAATGAAACGTATTATTACCAAAATCCACCAAATATTGCCACATATAACTCTTAAACTTTTTACTTAACAAAAATTCCAACCACCGGATTTAAAATGACCTTATAAAGTCGTATGCATAGAAGAGGAAAATGGATGGTTCGGCCCAGTAGTTCCCATATACGCATTATCACAATTACAAAATGTATATTTCTTTTAAAGCACCCAAAACTTGTTGCATTTTAAGTTTAAACTTTTGACTTCTCAAAAATCCAACCTCCGCCAATGTAAGAATTCCCAAATAAATGTGGATATATACACATGCATTTTAGAGGGGAGGGAAAACTATTTTACTCATATTTGTCCCCCGAATTATATAAGTCAGATTTATATGAAGATCACCTGAATTGAAGCTATAATGGTTGAAAATGAAATTGTTGAGATCCAAAACCACAAAGGTTCCCTGTGATCAAGTTTACAGCGATATCCCATGGATCATAAAAAACAGTTCACCCTTTTTGTGATCATCAAGTTTATAGCCAATGACCTCTTGAGTTCCTAAGTGTTTCACGGTAAAACGGGGTGACGTGGGACAGGTGGATAAAGATAAAGTAGTCACTACTGATGTGATCTTGATCGTGTTAACAAAGTGTTATTCACAAGTTCATTTTACGAAAATTACAAAGCTCAGAGCAAATGAGTTTAAGGTGACATTTTATGAACTTAGACCACGTATTTGGCCTGATTACAAGAAGATCAAGGTCACGAACACAAAGTCAAATATGAGTTCAATTAATGACAAGACTTGTTAAATCAGATTGCAACAATAAAATACACCACATATACACTTAATTTCGTGGTCAATAAAAGGGATTCTTCAAGCAGGGACGGATTTATAAAGGGGATGAACTCATTCTTGAGTTGTTTTGCTAAATTACAATCTATTTGATTTTATTTTGATGTTTTCTAAGAGCTACATAAGTTGTAAGTGTTGGTTTTTGGTGTACGTAAAAGCAATAATCTAAAATGCAAGGACTAAAAAGCAATAAACAATTTTATTTCTATTAAACGGAATGTGACTCTATTACAATATTCCGACACTTGCAGAATGTAAATGCGAATAATTAAAATTACAGACAGATTAATATAACTTATTAAACTGTTGAACTGGTTTGTAATTAAACGAAACTGTCAGACAGAATAGTATAAAACTAAACTGCTGGACTGTTTGTTAATTAAAAGAAACTGTCAGACATAATAGTATGATTACTAAACTGCTGAACTATTTCGGTAAATAAAAGAAATTACATAACAGGATAGTAAATTAAATTACAGAATTGAAAATACAGAAAAGAAAGGTACTGAAATAAAATTACAGAACAGAAAATAAATTACAGAATTGAAATGTACATAATAAAAAATTGCAGAAATTTAAAGACGGAATAAAAATGCTGAAATGTAAAAGACGAGGCGACTGTTAAACAATCTGCCCTTTACCGATATTCGCTCAACCATATTTAGGTTTCTGGTTGCGTTGGCTCTTCGATCCAAAGGTACAACATTTCGGATGACTCGTCGGAAACTGGCGACGAGTCAAGATCGAGCTGTTGGTGTGTGGCTCTCTCTGACTAAAATGTAATGCTGTTTAGAGAGATGTGTTTGCTGTTGTGTTTTAGAATGTTGTGTTTCTGATGTGGGGGGAGCTGCCTATATATAAGCTGCTGAGTATCTCAGCCATTAAGTCACACTTAATACTGTCAGTTTTCGAATTTCGAAACTGCAGTATTAACTCATTGCATGAGTTACAACTTTCCTGAAAACTTTCAATACCACTCCTTTATTTATACAAAACTTCTTTTCTGTCTTGGGACAAGACCTAAGACCCAAGACCCGAGACAAATCCCAAGGCCCAAATCCCGCGCCCGTGACCCGAGGCCTGAGGCTCGTGCCCGTGACCTGAGCGAGCACGTGTGTGGTACACACTTTTATACACTCATGTGTATGTGGACACACAACTTAATATCCACATGAGACGACTTTGTATATATATTGTAAAAACGACTCTTCATTTTCCAATGTGGGACAATTCACAATGAGTTCTCCCCATTTAATCTATTTTCCAGTATTAAAAGTTTTCATCTTTCTCAACCCCAATCTTTGAACCTAATTTCCATTCACACTCATTCTCAGAATAGGTCATGCGACATACCGTTACGAAACTTGTCATACCAGCTACTCAAGCGTCTTGAGTATGGTGTCCAAAGACAACGGCTGTCACTTGAAATCTTGACTAAAAGATGGTCCTGTGACCAATCGGAAACTACCATGTTTTAACATGGTTTTTGCAACAGTAAGGTCATAGGTCTTATGTACTATGAAGCTAGTTATCTTTTAATGTTTTTCTATGTCTTTCTCCATTCTTTAAGGTTTGTTCCAAGTATAATTAAAGGTCATTCCATGCTTGTAAAACTCAAATTTTGATTAAATATAATTGAGAGTTTTCTATTTGTTTTTTCATTGAACTTTCCGAACTTATATGTTCTAACTTGTGGCGTTCACCCCAACTTATCATTCGGTAGTCCATACCGTTTGTGGCGTATTCACATACCAAGGTTCCCACCTCTTTATAGGTGACAGATCGCGGTTCCATACCAATCTAATCATACCAAGCTTTCCACCTCTTTATAGGTGACAACTTGCGTTCTTTAATAGTGAAATATCAGCTAATCGTACCAAGTTTTCCACCTGTTTATAGGCGACGGTCCGCGGTCTTTAGTTGATCTTTTATAAACTTGATTAGATAAATCCATCCTGGTCGATCTCGTCTCATTTTGGTATCAGAGTTTAGGCTCTATTAAGCTTTTATCTATCCATTTTATTATTGTTATCGTAAAAAAAAAAAGGTATTAAAAAAACTGATTTGTGAGTTCTATTAAGTTGTCTACAAAAAAAATTCATTTATATTTCGTTGTTTTGTCTTGTTATCCGCATTGAAAAAGAAAAGATATAAAAAAAAGATAAAAAAAAAGAAGAAGAAATAGAAGACGGATCAAAAGGAAAAAAAAATCCAAAGAGAGCACACAAATAAAAAGTGCCAACAAAAAAAAACTACAATAGAAATCTGAAAGACAATTGTTGTTACGTTATTTTTTTTTGTCATTATCATATCCATTCCTAAAACATTCTGTCCATCAAGTGTTGCGAATTTTCATTTTACAAAAAAAAAAACTGGTCGTACCTTACCAACCACATCGCTTATATTTATCGCTACGGGAAGTTTCTTATGGTTTGTTAAGTTCATAGAGAATCTTAAGGAAGCTCTTTGAGCGATCCTAAAATGACGTGTTTCTTGTGCTTTGTCGTGTGTAAGTAAGTGGGAGCATCCAGACATATGTTCGAATTATTTATTTCGGATCGTGTACTCTTTTTGTCATTAGTCAATGTGTTTTTTCCTATGGATTTATTATGACAAGATTTTCAATAATACACCATTTTAAGAAAAAATTCTCAGTAATGATTGTCTAAATTAGGGAAAGTATCCGGTTGTATATTTAAACTTGACGTACCCTTTGAACAAAGGTTTTTCTCATTGATTGCACTTTAGCAAAAAAAATTGACCAGACACTGTATATGTGGTAATTCTTCATTATTCTAACCAAATCTTACTCTTTTGTCATTCGACTAGAGTTTAATTTTTCTGGCAAAGTGTTAATGAAACGTTTGTTTATTGGTTAGTTCTTACATACAACTTATAAGAGAAAGAAGTTCAAATGTGATTAAGTGTACTTTTGAACATCTAGGGAGAGTATTTTCATTTTATTAATGGTTGTTCAAATAAATGTTACTCCTTACAAGTAAAATGAGCGTTGTTCTTGAAACATCCTAAAGTTCAATTTTCTCTTTCTAATATCTTATTTATCATGAGAAATAATTCATGCTCCGGAAATTTGCATAGAAGAGGCCCACAAACTTCACAATAATTGTTAAGTTTTATATAACTGTTTCCTTTTTAATAAACCAACTATAGTTAATCCCTTGAACATTATGTTAATTGATTGTCTGGTTTGTTGAAGCGGTCTTCATTTGACAAAGTTATTATTATTTTCAAAATATGTCTTTACTAGATAAATTACTCGAGTAGTCAAGTTGTAATCTTTAAACACCCCACTTTGACTTGAGGTGGTATATACAATCGCATATGCATTGAAGGTAACAAGAACTATATTTTTTGTGGATCCCAGTATGTTGAAATATATATATAAATATTATACAGTGTCATTGCCTTGTTTCTCACGGTCTTCTTCAGGTTAATAGATTTTCTGTGATACTTTCAGAATGAGACATAATTTAAAATATTTCTTTCAATATCTTAAGTTTCAACTCTTTGATTAAGGTGGCCAGTTGCATTTTAGTTTTCCTTCTTTCATTAATGGAGAACGGTTCGTGATTGGCTGGGGAAATTACTAGGAATCTCGCTTTCTCATAAACGGTTCTCAGAATGCAGGGGTTGATTAACCTCGATGTTGTCAACCTATCTTTATGTATAATATTTATATGGATAAATTAACAAAACATATTACTTTTTAAACTAAATTAAAAAAAACATACCCAAAAACTATATGAAAAATATATGAAATTGGTGAGATTATTTTCTATTTATTGAGCTTTGAAACTATTATAAAACTTGTGGTTTTCAAGTTGAATGAGGAGAATCCATATGTACGGTATTTGAGAGAAATCCATATGTAGGGTATGGAGTTTTGAAATTAGGGTATGAAATTTTAAAATTAGTGTATGAAGTTTTAAAATTAAGGTATGAAGTTTTGAAATTAGAGTATGAAATTTTAAAATTAGGATATGAACTCTTTTTTAGATTTTTGATTGTGATCCAGAATATTTAGGTTATGACATTTTAAAATTAGGATATGACATTTTATAATTGGCATATGAATATTTTGTGAGTTTTTAGTCATTTTTAGAGAGACGAGTGATTAGCATGTATTAGAAAGATGTGCGATTATCGTGTGTTAGAGAGGGATATGTATGATTAGAGAGAGAGTTGCGGTTAGAGAGAGGGGTTAGATTATAGTCATATTAGAATTAGAGAAATAATAAGTATATATAGGTATGTTTTTGATAATTTAACTTTTAAGTGTATGTTTTTGTTAATATAATAGGGATATGATATGTTTTTGTTAATTACCCCTTAAAATTATATATAGATTAATTTTCACCAACTCAATAACTTCCTTTTTAGCTTGTCTGTTAATATTTATGTTAATTAATATTGTAATTGGGATGTCTTTTTTTTATCTTTTATTATGCAATACTTTCAAAAGGTAAACTTATGTCTCTTTCTTCACTCTGAGTCAGAGTGACTCAGAGTGAGTCAGAGTCCACAGCCATTGGATATTTCTACAGTACATTTCATATTTTAACTGTAACAATATACAATGGCTGTGGACTCCGAGTCACCTTTGACTCAGAGTCAGGTACACTGCATCCTATATAAACTCTATAATCTGTTTATGATTGTCAACTTCCTTACATAATTAAATTTTAATAAGTTAGCCGAGTTAACAAGTATGACTCAGTTTAGCTGTAAACTCTGGTTGCTTTTTCTGCTAAATTGGCATACCGGTTTGTGTGCATCCAAGAGTGGTAGTGAAAATGTTTCTACTGAAAATCGAAACATGAGCTTATTTCAAGTGGGTGTCATTCTTGACTTGGATTCCCTTGTAGGTCGTATGGGACTCACCTCTTTGAAAATGGCTCATTCAGATTTTTATTTTCTTCATCCAAATTACACTACCAGATTGATTTTCCATGTAAGGGACTCGTATGGGAACACCATAGATGCTGCTTCTGCTGGTAATTTTCTCTCTTTGGCTTATTTAGTGCCTTTGTTTAGCTGAAGTTTTTTCTAATTATATCGTTCTCGGAGAAGAAAAAGGTCTATTACTATTCTACCACGTTAATGTTTCAGCAAGCTTGTTCGCACAAGTAGAAATGGTACGAGGCTGATGCTCATAGCGAGAGATGTGAAATGTGTATATAAAGTGATTTTTGTATCATATGCGTGCTGGTAAATTTATCCACTTGTTAAAGTTAAAGTATTGACTGCCAGTATCTCTTACTAAATGGCCTCTTTTGGTTACGAGACTAGTAGTCCGGACTAGCATTTCGGCCGGATTATGGGTGGATTTAAAAAAAGAGTCGGGCAAATAGTCTGTCCTGGATTGAACTAATGCACCAATTTTGCATCATTATTCACTTATTGTTCAGACCGGAGATATTTTTTTTGGACAAATATTGTATTATCAAACACATCATTTGTGGGGTTCACCGACTACTAGATTAATCTTTAATGATGCTATATTATGATTATTTGCAGATTATTCTTGTAGGAAGAATACTATCATCAATCATTAGTTTCAAAATATTCTTGTTCTTTTATGTAGCTCTTGATCTGATAAAAGATGTGGAGGTGGATGCGATTATTGGTCCACAAAAATCAGCGCAAGCCAATTTTGTGGTCGATATAGGCGACAAAGCTCATGTACCAATTATATCTTTCTCCGCAACTAGTCCTTCTCTCCATCTCAAAACTCCTTACTTTATTCAAACAACGCAAAATGATGAAACTCAGGTCGGAGCTATAGCTGCCATTCTCAAAGCCTTCATGTGGAAACAAATAGTAGTTGTGTACGAAGACAGTTCTTACGGAAATGATGTTGTTTCATGCTTAGCAAATGCATTCCAAGCAATCGATGCTCGAATGCCGTATAGAAGTGTTTTTCCTCTCTCTGCATCTGATGAGTTTTTGACTATTGAGCTATACAAGTTGATGAGCATGCAAACAAGGGTCTTTGTGGTGCATATGTCAACCTCTTTGGCATCCCGATTCTTTTTAAAAGCTAAAGAATTAGGAATGATGAGTGAGGGATATGTATGGATTATTACGGATGGGTTAATGGACTTGCTTTCCAATTTCGATTCTCAAGTTATTGTAGCTATGCGAGGTGTATTAGGTGTGAAGCCTAAAATTCCCACGTCAAGAGAATTCGATTCCTTCACTTTCAGGCAGTTTCTTTTATAATCTATGATCATATAGTATTTATTTAATTCAAAGCTCATGCTTTTCGCATCGAAAATTACACCTTAATAAAGCTATGATTTACCTTTTTAACAAATTTTTCAGGTGGAAGAGAAAATTTCTTCAGGATTATCCTGCAATGCAACATGCAGAGATGAGCTCGTTCGCACTATGGGCGTATGACACTTTTTGGGCTTTGGCCACTGCAGCAGAAAATATTCAACAAAGCGAACCATTATTGAAGGAGAATGCTAAAAATCCTTTTGATCTCGGAACCTCCCAAACAGGTCCTAAGCTTCTCAAGGCAATGTCAGAGACAAGTTTCAAAGGACTTATCGGTAATTTCCATCTTGATAACGGTCAACTAAGACCTTCAGCATTTCAAATCATGAACGTTGTTGGAAAGGGGGAAAGAGAGGTTGGGGTATGGACAAAATCTATCGGCATTTCAAGAGACTTTAATGCAAACATATCATACTATATCCCAGAGTCTGAAAATAATTTTGGAAAGATCATTTGGCCTGGGGAATCAGTACTAACCCCTAAAGGGTGGCAAGTCCCAGTAAGTGGCAAGAAGCTGAGAATCGGTGTACCCATAAAGAAAGGTTTTTCTGAATTTGTTAGGGTTGAAGGAGACCCTTTAAAAAATTCTTATCAAGTTAAAGGACTGTGTATTGAAATATTTGACTCTGTCATAAAAGCACTACCTTATGCCCTGCCATACGAGTATGTCCCATACCAGATTTCTGATGGTGCTGGGACTTACAATGGTCTTATACATCAAGTCTATCTTCAGGTCAGTTGCGAAGTGCCTTTTCGTTCCAGCATTTTCAAGATCTTCAATTGTTGAGAATGGATATTTCTTATTTTTTTGTATTTTTTTTAGAAACTTGATGGTGCTGTGGGGGACATCACAATTACGGCAAACAGGTCATTATATGTGGACTTCACATTACCTTTTGCAGATGGGGGAGTTAACATGATTGTACCGGTTACACATGATGAAAATGACAATGCATGGACCTTTTTTAAGCCTCTGACAAAGCAACTATGGCTAGCAAGCATAGGATTTTTTCTCATCACGGGATTTGCCATTTGGGTTCTTGAACACAGAGTAAATATTGAATTTAGAGGTCCACCTTCACAGCATGTCCCCTTGATTCTTTGGTTCCCCTTCTCCACCCTAGTGTTTGCACACAGTTAAGTTTGTTATATGCAAAAGTTAATAAAATTATATTTAGTTGCCAGTCCCAAACTCTTTGATGCTAAGAGTCTAGGCTAAAAAACAGAAAAAATGAATTAATTTGGTATGCTACTCGGTCTGATAAAACATTAGTAATTGCTGGATAAACATAACTAGTCATGGTTTCTTGCAGGAGAAAGAATAGTGAGCAACTTGGGTAAGCTCGTAGTTGTGGTATGGATATTTGTGGTAATGATACTGGGCTCGAGCTACACTGCAAGCTTGTCGTCAAGATTAACAGTACAAAGGCTTCAACCTACAGTTACAGATGTTAAGGAACTCGTAAACAGAGGCACCTATGTTGGTTATCAGTCGGGATCCTTTATTTATGATGCTTTAAAGGGAATGGGTTTTGAAGCAAAAAATCTCAAGCCTTACGAGACTCGTGAAAAATGCAATGAAGATCTTAGCAAAGGAGGTGACAAGGGTGGAATATCAGCTTTCTTTGATGTGGTGGCTTACAACAATATTTTTATGTCCAATTATTGTGGCAAGTACAATGCAATTGGCCCCATCTACCGGACCGATGGTTTTGGATTTGTAAATCTTCTCTTCATTTCCTTTTCAAATTCCTAATAATTAAAGTTGCTGCGGGAAATGTTAAGCCACCATCGAAAGCATTTCTTATTTCAATTTAACATTAATGATTTAAATACAGGTTTTCCAAAAGGAGTCCCCTCTGGTGGCAGATATCTCGCGGTCATTGATAGCCATCACAGAAGGTGATAAGATATTAGAACTACAAAGGCAGTCATTCGGAAATCCAACGTGTGTAGTTCCAGATAACAGCATCGCCTCCAACAGCTTAACTCTTGGGAGCTTCGTAGGCCTTTTCTCCATTACCGGATGTGTCACGGGTCTTTGCCTTGTTATTTATCTTTTCAAATACATCTATGAAAACAGGGATCTTCTCAGAAGAATACCATCTTCAAACACTACCTCAAATTGGTCAAAATTTCAACAATTATTTAAGCATTTTGATCAAAGAGACCTGTCATCATATCCTTTTAGTAGGCGAGGGGTAAATCTCGACAAAGATCCAAATGCAGAACCAGGCGGATCATCACATTTTGATGACTTTTCTCCCAGAATTTTGCACTCGGGTAGCACATCAGCCTCTCCGTCAGAAGACACTGTTGCCCATCTTAATTCAGAAGACATGGTTACAATAGAAATGCAGAAATAAGTATGTATTATCGTTGGGAACATACTAAAAAAGGACAATGTTTGTTTTTATTAGCATTTCGTTTAATAAATATTATTTAATTTTATGAGTATTTAATGAGTAATTAGTTATTAGTTTATTTCGTTAAATAAGTGTCTCGGATTTTATTAGTAGATGGTTCAATGTGTAGAGTACAACTTACATACAGAATATTAGACAATTGATCATTAATATAATATACGTTATAGGTTTACAACTTTATATGGAATTGGACTCCATCAATAGAGTTGTAACACATTGTTTTACTAGATCTGTCCTAATTACGAAGAACGGTTAAGTTCCAATTGCTTGTGTCAGTGTAATTTGTGCGTAGTAAACACGACTGCATTAAAGTTATGATTCTTGCACTGACTAGAAAGTATTATTAATGTCTTATGATCGTTAGAAATGTTTATTCTCTTAATCCGAATATTATTAATGTGACATGTGTATTTAATATTTGTCGTTTTGATTGATAAAAGAGTGAGACCATTTATGTGTTAATAAACACAGCTGGATGACAATATTATTTATATGGTGTCTATTATTAATTAAAGGAATCAACGTCTCATTTAATGGGATTGATTATACCCCTTAAGAGTTTAAGTTTTAACGGAATTAAATGATGGATTAATAATCCGATACTTCAAATTTATATTGATTCGAAAAATATCTCGGTTGATGAGATCAAATCTTTTGATTGATAAAAGATTGAACCAAATCTTTATAAAAACCTTTTATCTTATCATCCATCAATTCTCTATAAGTTTTAATCGAATTGCTTGGTAGGTTGATTTACCGTTCTAAGGCATTTTCTTTAAGGGTGTTGGCCTGTGCGGCTAAACCTTAGAGGGGTTAATAAGGTTTTAGGCGTTTTTCGCGGAATTAAAATTCTAAGCGCAACTAACAAACCAACTAGCTCGATATCTATTTGCAACAATAAATATACGATGATAATCTATGAATAAATTGAAACATGCGCACAATCACAAATAATATAAGTTGCGGAAAGTAAATAGTAAAGGAAAAGATTGACACCACGATATATAGAGGTTCGGCAAACCCGCCTACGTCCTCTCATCGGTATTCACGCTACCGAGTATTTCACTATAATCTTCTTCCCAAGATTACAAATCCTAACGAGCTAATCAACCAATTTGCTCACCCTCTACCCGAGGATACAATCTTAATACAAGTACAAAAGTACACAAAAGACGAGTCAACGACTCCCACTCAATTTATGAGTAGCCAAGTGTTTAACCTAGAGCTTTTAACCAACATTTTGGCTTAAAAGCTTCTACCCAAACACTCACTCACAAATGAGCTTATAATTTGCTCTTTACAAATTTATCGAAAATAAAACAACACTCACAATTTGATTGCTTCTAAATAAGCTAATTTGTGAGATGTTACGATGTTTGATCTTGATTTGAGCTTGAATCACTTTCTCTTCAATTCCCCTCTTTTCGAGCTTTTTCTCAACAATTGTGATTTTAAGTGTTTAAGATAGAGAGAGGTTGAAGGAGGGTGATTGGTGTATTTTGGAGAGAAATTGGTGTGTATTTGAAGAGCCAAAATGTCCATTGGTTTATAGATGACCGTTTGGAGTTGTTGGGTGTATTATCCAATGGATAATGACTTGCTTTCAAAAAGGCAAAAAGCAACTTTTTTGAATCGGGCTGAATCTTGATCGATCGGACTGATCTCGATCGATCAAGATTTCTAGAGAAAAATTGTACGGCTATAATTTCGATTGATCGGACTGCATCTCGATCGATCGAGATTCACTGGAACTTTTTGGACCATTTTCGATCAATCGGACTATATCTCGATCGATCGAGATTTCTGGACTGATTTTCCTACCTTTTGAACCACTCGTAATTTGCTCGTTCGGACTCCGAATCGACTTCCGTTTGAAACGTTGGCTTCATTATTGAGCGGTCTATCATTTTAAGTCCTGAAATATACATTTTATCTTTTTGAAAAAGATCAAACATTATATCATCGAATTATAAAATCATTAAATCATAATCACACTTATAATCAAAATCAATTATTGAACGCATGGTTCAACAAAGGGAAAAACGAAGCAACTTTAGTTGTATCCGATCAAACGGGATTCGGCCGTTATACATCAAGCAGCATGTATCGGCGAAATCCTCAAGATAAGAGTAAGAGTTCTCACTATTTAAACCATAAAAGTTTGGAAGTATTTTTATTAGTTTAGAATAATACAAAACTAATTCTTCCTAGCCAATGTAAAACACAATGCAAGACAACCCAACCGCAGCAATAACATGTAAGTATTGCTCGATTTTTGTTTAATTTTCGATTACACACCCTAACTGCAATTTTTAACACTTGTGTTGAACTTGGAGTTCAATAATTGATTTTGATTATAACTTTGATTATATTTTTAATGATTTTACGATTTCTCTATTTCGATGATATAATGCTTGTCTTTTCCAAAAGTAGAAAATGTAAATTTCAGCACGCCAGAAAGATAGAGTACAGCAAAACGAAGCCAACGGTTCAAGCGGAACCAGAATCGGAGCTAAAACGAAGAAATTACAAGATTCGAAGTAAAGCGTGAATACTGAAGAAACGACCGATCGTCTGGACAAAAACAACCGATCGTTTTTGGTCCAAATTCTTCCAGTGAGGTCGTCTAAAAAACGACCGATCGTTTCTTAGAAAACGACCGATCGTTTTCTGAAAACGACCGATCGTCTGCATAAAACGACCGATCGTTTTCTGCAGTTTTCAAAAACAGTTTTTCAGCTTTTTCTGGGAAATGGCTTAAAACCATTAGATAAAAGCCTCAACCACTACCAACGGTCACATAACAAAAAACAGACTTTGGTGACCATATAAACCACCCCAATCACTCTCCAAATATACACATTCATCATACTTCAAACCCTCTAAATCAAAACCCTAAAAATCACCATTTTGGTGAAATAATTCGAAAAAGAGGGAAATTGAAGAAAAAGCAATTCGAGCTCAACCAAAGATCAAACATCATCAAAACCACAAATTAGCTTTTTTAGAAGCAATCAAATTGTGGGTGTTGTTTTAATTTTCGATAATTTTGTAAAGAGTAAACTATAAACTCATTTGTGAGCGAGTGATCGGGTAGAGTCTTTGTAAGCGAGTGTTGCTTAAAAGCTCTAGGTCTTTTCATTCGGGATACTCATAGAGTGAGGGGAAGCTTAATCAGTCGATTAGTTCGTTAGGATTGTAATATCCGGAAGAAGATTTTTTAGTGAAATACTCGGTAGTACCGAGGAGAGGACGTAGGCCGTTTTGCCGAACCTCTATAAATCATGGTGTCAATTTCTTCCTTAACTTTTACTTTCCGCAACTTACATTATTATTTATTTTCTTGCTTGCGTTTGAAGTTTTTAACGTTTATTAACGCTTAAGCCTAGAATTGCAATAAGTTGGGTTGTTAGTTGCCATTAGATTTTAATTTAGGCGAAAAGCGTCAAAAACCTTATTCACCCCCTCTAAGGTTTAGCCACACAGACCAACAATTGGTATCAGAGCCGAGGCTCTTGCATATAAGAATCTAACGATTTAAGAATTAAGATCCCAATGGCTAATTTGTACAATTTCGCATCCGGCATAGCTTTATCCCCAAATACTCCACCTTATTTCGATGGGATAAACTATAGTTATTGGAAAGATAGGATGAGGATTTTCCTACAAAGCTATAATGTTAATCTTTGGAAGATTATTAAAGTAGGATATTCAGCTCCTAAATCCGAAAATAGCGAGAACCTAATCCCCGTAGAGGACTTAGATGTTGCTCAACTAGAAGCCTACTCTACTAACGCCAAAGCAATGTACGCTATTTTTTGTGTCGTTTCCCCTGACGAGTACAACAAAATTTCCGCTTGTAAAACGGCTAAGGGTATATGGGATAAGTTAGTAGTTATGCACGAGGGAACTAACCAAGTTAAGAATTGCAAACTCCAACTTTTAGTTCATGACTACGAGCTTTTTAAAATGAGCGAGGGAGAAACTATTTCCGATATGCTTGCAAGATTTACCACTATTACTAATGGATTAATATCGCTTGGTAAGTGTTTGTCTTGTAAGGAAATGGTTTCAAAGGTGATTAGGAGCTTACCAAAGGAATGGGAACCAAAGGTCACCGCAATTCAAGAGGCGCACGACATGAACACATACACTCTTGATGTATTGACGGGTTCACTCATTACTCACGAGATCACCCTAAATAGTCACAAGCCAATCTCGAAAAATAAGGAGATAGCTTTCAAAGGAACAACTTGTGACGAAAGCGACGAGCTATCCGATGACGAGAAAAATTCAATGCAAATCATTCAAATCGTCAAGGAAATACTAAAGCTTAAAGGCAAACGCAAACATAAAGGTAAATCATCAAATACCTCAATTATTTCTAACGATTTTGTTTGCTATGCTTGTGGCAAGGAAGGACATATGGCGAGAGATTGCGTCAAGAGTCACAAGAGCAAAGACAAGAAGAAAATATCCGCTTCAAGCTCTAGCGATAGCTCCGGCCAAGATGAAGTCGCTCACCTTGGTTGCTATATGGCCATGGAAGACAACCATGAACAAAACCTCTCATCCTCAAGTGAAAGTGACAACAATGAGGTAAAAGATCTATCCCATGATGAATTAATTCACATGTGTGGAATTTATTCCGAAAAATTTCCAAAGCTTGTAGAGAAGATTAAATCTCTTAAAAGGATAAATTCTTCTCTCAATGAAGAAATAAGATCCTTGAAAAGATATGAAATTGAAAATGAGTCTATTTCGAAATAGTCATTTTCTTTACATGATGTAGATGACAAAAAGGAAGACTTGAAAGATAAAAACAATGATCTCATTATTCAAAACGAGTCTTTACAAACCGAGATCAACTTTCTTAAAAATGAGATGTCTAGACTTGCTAAAACTCTTTCAAAACCATCTTCTTTAGATTGCGACTTATTAGAAAATTTTGAAGAGTTAAAGGATGCTTTCGATAAAGTTAAAAGCAAAAACAAGGTTTTGAGTTCTCATGCTTTTAACTTAAATGGCAAGGTCAAGCTTTTAGAAACCGAGAATGAAACTTTGAAAAATAAAAACAATGAGCTTGTCATTTCCATTGAAAAACTCGATTTAACAATTTCAAAGTTTTCTAAAGGTAAAACCGTTTTAGATAACATTTTGAGTTGTCAAAAATATTTCAATGATAAGAGTGGCTTAGGTTTTGATTGCATTGGTTCTACTTCAAACAAAACTCGTTTCGTCAAAGCCTCTAATATTTTTAAAACTCCTACCCCGCCTAAACAAGAGGTTGTTTTTACCAAAGGGAGTACTTCCAAGATTTTTCAAAAATCTTTTAATGATAGAAAAGGGTTAGGTTTTAAAACAAAATTGGATACTCCGAAAAACCTTTCCAAAACTTTGTATAACTCTCGTTATGCGAAAAAATCTAGGAATTGTATACATTGTAGTAGAAATGAGCATATTTCCTCTAGATGCCCTTATCGCTTTCATGTTAGTAGAAACGATTTAAAATGGGTAGTAAAGACCCAAGTCACTAACAATGTCGGATCCAAAAAAAATTGGGGACCAAAAGACAAATCTTGTGTTGCAGGTATCTCCATTCAAAAGGAGAAAATCAAAAATTGGTTGACAACACCGGAAAAACTGGAGGAAGTCAAGAAAATCGACTCCAACATAAAGAATGACGTCCCTTTGATCGACAAAAGTGGAAGGCATGCCAACAAATGGTACCACTTATTAGAGAGCGGACTCGACATCACATATTCGGTATACTCTATCCAATAATATTTACATATATGTGATAAGTTGGGTTATATGCATCTTAATTACATTTTTCTTGTTTTGGTTTTTCTTTTAAAACCCTTCACATTACCCCAAAATTTTTTTAATTGCATTTTGATAATGCCAAAGGGGGAGAAAAATGATATTTAGAGAAATGCGATTTTGTTAAAATGGAGGAGATATTTTTCTTGTAAAATCTTCATTAGTTTGTCATAATCAAAATGGGGGAGATTGTTGAACTTGGAGTTCAATAATTGATTTGATTATAACTTTGATCATGTTTTTAATGATTTTACGATTTCTCTATTTCGATGATATAATGCTTGTCTTTTCCAAAAGTAGAAAATGTAAATTTCAGCACACCAGAAAGATAGAGCACAGAAAAACGAAGCCAACGGTTCAAGCGGAACCAGAATCGGAGCTAAAACGAAGAAATTACAAGCATTCGAAGTAAAGCGTGAATACTGAAGAAACGACCGATCGTCTGGACAAAAACGACCGATCGTTTTTGGTCCAAATTCTTCCAGTGAGGTCGTCTAAAAAACGACCGATCGTTTCTCAGAAAACGACCGATCGTTTTCTGAAAACGACCGATCGTCTGCATAAAACGACCGATCGTTTTCTGCAGTTTTCAAAAACAACTTATCAGCTTTTTCTGGGAAATGGCTTAAAACCATTGGATAAAAGCCTCAACCACTACCAACGGTCACATAACAAAAAACAGACTTTGCTAACCATATAAATCATCCCAATCACTCTCCAAATATACACATTCATACACATTCATCATCTTTCAAACCTTCTAAATCAAAACCCTAAAAATCATCATTTTGGTGAAATAATTCGAAAAAGAGGCAAATTGAAGAAAAAGCAATTCGAGCTCAACCAAGATCAAACATCATTAAAACCACAAATTAGCTTTTTTAGAAGCAATCAAATTGTGGGTGTTGTTTTAATTTTCGATAATTTTGTAAAGAGTAAACTATAAACTCATTTGTGAGCGAGTGATCGGGTAGATGCTTTGTAAGCGAGTGTTGCTTAAAAGCTCTAGGTCTTTTCATTCGGGATACTCATAGAGTGAGGGGAAGCTTAATAGGTCTTTTCATTCGGGATACTCATAGATTAGCTCGTTAAGATTGTAATATCCGGAAGAAGATTTTTTAGTGAAATACTCGGTAGTACCGAGGAGAGGACGTAGGCCGTTTTGCCGAACCTCTATAAATCACGGTGTCAATTTCTTCCTTAACTTTTACTTTCCGCAACTTACATTATTGTTTATTTTCTTGCTTGCGTTTGAAGTTTTTAACGTTTATTAACGCTTAAGCCTAGAATTGCAATAAGTTGGTTTGTTAGTTGCCATTAGATTTTAATTTAGGCGAAAAGCGCCAAAAACCTTATTCACCCCACTCTAAGGTTTAGCCACACGGGCCAACAACTTGGATAGAAGAATTATAGTTGTTGTCAGAGTTTTTTTTATAATTAAATAATATTTAATTAATTATTATTATTTTTACCAAATTGGTTCTATAAATCAGTAAATAGATTTTAAAATATTTGAAGATCTTTTTATTTATATTTAATAAATAATAAATAAATTAAATAAACAAATAATATTTTTTTAAGGTTCTGTTTATCAACCTGGTTCTTTAAACCAAGAAAATAATTCAAAATAATTTTTAGAATTTTTCGATTTTTAGTAATGAACTTTTTTATAAAATTATCCTGAAATCAGGAAAATTAATTTTTTAGATTTTTATTTCGAGTTTTTTTATTAAAAATTAATTAATTCCGAATTTAATAATTAAAAATAATAATTAATAATCAATTATTTTTTTAATTAATCTCGAATCTTATCCGTTTCTTTAGATTAACTTTGTTTTGTAATATAATATTTTGTTGGGTCTTAATTATCCAAATTAGTTAGTTAGAAAATATTTTATTTTGATTTTAACAACTTTTACACGTATCTTTTTTAACTAATATTTTATTATTATATTTTGAAATTTATATTCATAAGTTCGAGATTATATATATATATATATATATATATATATATATTAAATTAGGATTTTAACTTTGAATAAAATTAATTAACATACTAAAAACCCTAAATTACTTCAGTGTTATTGGTCACGGTGATCAATCCGGCATGATCGACCAGGTTACACGGTCATGACTTGAAGAATGCCAAAAACATATTTGAGAGCTTTTTCGTGTTTTTCAATCCATTTTATGGGTTCTTATTGTACCAATATCAACGTGAAATTAATTCCTCGGCAGCGGCGCTAAAATACTCACTACCATCCAAATGTGTTTTTTCCACGTAAGGAAGTCTAGGAAGAATACGAGTGCAGTTGCAATACTTTATTATAAAAATTTTAGAATTTGGGTTAAATGTTACGTTTCTCTTTTTCTCTAGTAACTAATATATTCTTTACTTACTAAACCAATTTGCATAAAATTAACATGCGAGAGTCGTCAATCCTAACACGCCTATATCCAGCAAATTACGACGATGTGTTTGATTAAGTGAGTTTTCATAATAATATAAAGCATGTAATTTAACATGCGAACATCTATACTATTAGTTTATGTGTAGTATAATAATAAACAAAGTAGTACTAGTTAAAACAAGATTTGAAACGAATAGTAAAACCAACAAAAGTACTAAAAATGACAATAAAGATCATAAAAAGCACTTAGCTTGAATGTTGGGCAGTAATTTATCGAATTAAACGGAATGAATCCCAAAAATATACATAAATGGAAGAAAAATTAGAGAGAGTGTTTTTGAGAGACTATTTTAGTCTCTGGAAAGTTGCTACTCAGGTTATGGGTGCTCGCTTCGAGATATACTAAAATGTAACAACTTTGTAACGAACTCTAACGAAAACAAATCATAAAATTCTCTTTCATGGCTGATCATCCTAAACGTCAGGATTGATCGGTCAGCTTCTCGATGTAACACTTTTGATGATTGTTCCTACCTTTTCGACGATTGTGTATTCACTTTCCTCGTGTCTGTGCATACACTTTTCACGATTGTATATGCATTTTTCATAGTTATGTATGCACTTTTTACGATTGTTTATGACACTTTCCACTATTATGTATACACTTTTTACGATTGTTTATGATTGTGTATGCATTTTCCATGGTGTATGCACTTTACACGATCGTGTATACACTTTACACGATTGTGTATGCATTTTTCATAATTGTGTATACAATTTCCACGATGTTGTATGGACATTTAACTAATGTATATGCACTTCCACGATAGTGCATGCACTTTCCACGATGGTGCAAGCACTTTTCACGATAGTATATGCACTTTTCACAATTGTGTATAAACTTTTCAAGACTGTATATGCACTTTCCACAATGTTGTATGCTTTTTTAACTAATGTGTATGCACTTTTCACGATTGTGTACGCATTTTCGATGATTGTGTATGAACTTTGCCGGACCACCGTGGAGGTCACCGGAGTTTCGTCGGACCTCCGTTAAGAAAAGGCATGCACTTTCCACAAAAATATATGCATCACAATTGTGTATGCACTTGCTTCGGCAAGCTCGTCGGAGCTCCGACGGACCACCACCGACGCCACCAACCCATGAGAAAGTGATGGGTAGGGGTAGGGGCAAACCTTAATGTGATTTAAGATGTTTTTCATGATTTGTGTATGCACTTCGCCGAGGCTCCGGTGAGATTGTCGGAGCTCCGACGGACCACCACTGCCAATCCAGAGGCAAGTGGTGGGTGGGGTAGGGGAAAACATTAATGTGACCTGAGATTATTTTCCACAATTTGTGTATGCATTTTGAAATTACTATCCGCAGTTCTAGTTGCTGTAAATCTGATGGTTGCAACTGCAGTTACAACTATGGTTGCAACCAAGTTAATCTGATGAATAAAGAACGTCTGTAACTTTGAAAAAAAAAGAACACAAGACGTTTGTAACGAAATTCACCCCACCAGGCCAACATTTTCGGAGCACTCACTCAGTTTGTAGTATTATTTCAAGCGTACAAAATAGGACACAAGACTTATGAAAAACTTTCAGGCTCTCTTTAGATTTTTCTGGCTATCACTATTTTGCTATTACTAAATAACTACTACTCATAAACAATAACATCTCATCATTGTTACTCTCATATTTTTTTGCTCACATGTATTCACTCTAACTTGAGTTCTTTATAAGTTTAGAACATACAACTTTTTTACAATCAAGTATGAGACTATTTATAAGAATAAAAGTATTTCAAATCTTCTCACGCCGTATCTTCAATCTTCAAAGATTCTGCCTGTTTCCATGCTTCATTGATTGAAGATTTAATCGCAATCTTTGTAAGATATTTAGAGATAAATTTTGTGAGGATCTCGTGTCTATTTTGGCTCCAATATTCGGCTGACTTTTGCTTGTAACAATGAGATTTAGTTAGCTCCTTTTTAGGAGATAAACTCTATTCAATCTTCAAGATATCATGTTTATAATTCTCATAAATTTATCACAAACAAATTTAATCAAATCTGTTAGCACAAGTTAATATATATCTTGAAGTAGGAGATAATATATTTATACAAAAAGATTCACACGTGACAACCTTTTTGATAGATTTATATATGGAACAATATATCTCCTAATATGATTCAAACTTATAGTCAGTAAATCAGTAACTAATCATTCGTATAAGACTGAATAAGAAAAGATCTTATTTAGCAAAATTTAAGTAATATAACAAATCTTTTCATAAGATAATATCTTTTTTTAAAACAAATTCCACACAATTTGGAAAGATAATTATCTTTCTTTAGTACTCAAATATTCTCAAAACATATAACATATCTACATAAAAACGTGAGAATATAATCTGCATTGATAAAATATTTTGCAAATCAAATAAATGCAGAAAACACAGATTCTGCAGAAGCATGTTGCAATTGAGGTTGCCACTGCCAGTTGTAACCAGTAATATCAGTAACTTTTTCTGCAAGCATAATATACAAGTATTTTGACATAATCCAATACGATAACAAATTAAGTAAGTTTAGCCAGTCACCTTAAGTTCTAACACATTTTACAATTGTGTATGCACTTCGGCAGAGCTTCGGCGAGGTTGCCGGAGCTCTGGCAGACCACCACCGCCAACCTATGGCCTGATAGTGGGTCGGAGTAGGGGGGAAATTCTAATATGGTTTGAAATTGGGTTGGAGAGAAAGAGAGTTGCGGTGGATTGTGCTAGGTTTCAGATGAGAAGAGAAAAAAAATCACTTAAATTGAAGAAAATGTTTAGAATAGCATTTTTTGGGAATATAACTTGTTGCTTGAAACTTTTCTAGCAATTGCCCTTTTATATATCTTAAATATAATTTAAAAACATACTTTAAAATTTTTATTAATATATATATGTTAAGTTTAATCTTTATTAGTAATCATAATAGTAATAGTGAGACAAAACTCAATCAAAATCATTATCTCTTGGGAGAATTTTTACACACTTCGTTTAGATTTCGGTCCGAAAATGTGACGAAATAAGTTTCACGTTTCTTGATTTGAACATTTTTCTTTAACACTATAAATATTTCCAATATTCCATGTAATCATTCATTATGTTACAAACCAACCGAACCAAGCCGATTTTTATTTGGCTTAGTTTGGTTTCAATCAATAACGTGGTCCAAACAAGACTAAACCACACCGATCTTTATTAATTAGTTATGTTGGTAATTTTATTAAAAAGCGAATCGAACTGACTATTGTTGAGCCATTATGCCAATGGTTAGAGCAACCGCATCAATTACTCCGAAATTTTTCCCAAATTAACACACTTTTACCGTTTGTGGGTAACCATTTTGAGTTTCTCTATATTAACATCAATATCATAATTAATTATATATTTTATTATTTTATATGAACATGTTTTTCTCCCTCCATATTATTTTGTGTGGTTGTGAGGCACCGAAAATAAGAAAAGTATTATTTATTTTATTGTTTAGGGGAACCTTATGGTCCCCTGTATATACGGATATACTTTGGTGAAAGTTAGTTTATAGATACTATTGGGTAACTCATGTGTAGACTATTTTGCAAAAAATCTCTAACATAAGGAAACTTTGCTTATATACACAGTGGTGCTGGCGGTGTTAACAAGTTTAGATAATGCATGAAAACTGAGAATATAGGTAGATAGTATACATTGTGGATTATTAGTTAAAAATCATGCAAATTCATGAAAGAAAGGATTGTTACACTAAATTTTTACATTCGACATAGTAAAATTCTATTGGTTTGTACATAGTTATATACTAGCGTACGTGTGCCCACCTGATGCGTGGTATAATGCGTAGAAGTGTATAATGAGAAATATGCATAAATTGTTATTGCAGTTAAAAAAAAAGGCAATGTAAACTCAATTTAGAAAAAAAAAAACTCCTAATCTTAAAAGGAGAAGTACTGATACCTGAGGGGGGGAGACAAGAGATTGCAGAGAGGAGAGACAGGGAGAGAGGAATTTCATGTTGAAATAAATGATGGTTTTAACCGTTTTAATCGTTTGTTTGATAGCAGTTATTTCTAAGCAATTTTTTTTTTAACTTGTAATTATTATTAACTTTGTAAAAAAATTTATAGGAAAATGTGTAGCTGTTGGTCTTCTTAATCCGGGATTTTTATATCGTAAACTCGTTTAGCCCTTGCTGAGTTTCGTTATGATGTATATGTAAGCTGAACCATAATTATCAAACAAATTTATCATAAAAAGGTCAAACGAGGCAATACCTTATCCTCTGGCATACAATAGATTTATACATTTGCGTTTCGTTCCTTCTATTCTTTGTAAAAATATAAAAAAAAATTGTAATAAACAAATTCTTTTATATATAACCCGTAAAATAATACAATGAACGCACCAACTTTTTTACTTACATCATAAACTAATAATTAAGAATGATTCTATCATTTTGACTCCAAAAAAAAAATGCATATCAAGCGGCAAAGTGGAGGAACTAAATTATGAACAATTTGATATTTTTCCAGGTTCTTGTACTATTACTGTTACAATTAACTATAGAAATATCAATAAGTTTTTTAGCTGAAATTACAATGGCCTTAATTTAATGAAATTTAGGCCAATTCACAAGCAAAAGGTCACAAGCAAACAGACACTTCTTCGTGAATGCTAACCAACACTTTTTACAAGCAGGCAGGTGAAGCAGACAGACAGCTGATGAAGAGTTGTGTGTTCAATAGCGAGCCTAATTTTCTTCTTAAACTCGGCTTATTCTACAGCTTGCGTCGCTTCCGAGATCGTCTAGAAGTCCGGTATAGATGCGGTCTGCCTCGGTGACGGGGTTTTCATCGTACATGCACAAGCAACAAACAGGGGGCCCGGGTAGATATCTGGTTTTCCCTCTCCGATGGTCAAGTCAGTACGGTGGAAAGGGACGTAGGTAACTAAAGGCGAAAGACTAGTTAAAGAGTGAGTGGGGGCGGTCCGGTTACTTAGTGTAATATCGGGTTCAACGGGGTAGAATGGAGCAGGCCGGGTTCTTCTAGTTTTTCTCTCTTATTTCCGTTTTTCTGTCACTCTCTAAGTAGTATTAGTGGGGGTATTTATAGTATCACTCGAGGCATATTAGCACTTGAATCACTGTACTGTCAAATACTAATCTGACGGCGTTATGGCCATTATGACTCTGACAATGGGTACTGTCCTTAACCAGGACTCACAGTTGGTGGCATGTGATTGGACCACGTCGATGAAACGTTGATGGGTCCCTCAAGGGAGCAGCAGCATTAATTAGAGAAGCGTACTCGATACGCTTCACTGGGCCGACACATTACGGCTCGGCCTGTAAAGGCCCGGGGTAGCATACCAATCATGACTGTCATAGGCCCGGACATATTATTTTGAGGATGATATGGGCCCGGACAATGGGATAACGACATTCGCTCGCCATTTTATACACAGAGAGATTTATTTAAAGGGCTCATAAAGTCTCTCTACGTAAACTATTAGTATGATTCAATTGATTAAATGATCAATTATATAAATTTATTTCTATTATGAGTCAACACACATGAGTTGGTGTAATGACACAAAACCAACACATGTGACACATGTCACAATTGCACCTCACAATATGTGTCTATAAATAGTGTTTTTTTTTACCTTATTGGTCATCTTGGTCATAAAAACTTAAGTAGTGAGAAAAGTAGTGATTGAAATTTATACTCTATAATTTCTCACTTTATATATATAAAATATAACGATCTTTCTCATGGAATATACTTAATCCCGAAATGTTGAGACATCGAATCACGTTATATCTCGTATTTATATTATTGAGCTATTACTGTTGTTTTTTATAAGATTGTCATTTTATAAAAAACGACACTAATAGGGGATTAAACTCTGAACACTTATAAGAACATAAAATTGAATGGGTCGTACCATCACTATCTCATCTCGGCCCCCCGTACTCGACAAAGCGAATTAGAAGTTCAGAAAATCATTCACTTAACAAGAATTGCTAATAATTTACCCGATACATTTACGGATACAAATAAAGTACTGAAATCAAATATATATGCATCTAACACTATGATGCGTATTGATGCTCCTATAAGTGAATCAATAATTAATGACCCTAAAGCATGTCAGAAGCGTGGAAGAGTCGTGGGTGCAAAAGATAAATTGTCCCGAAAAAGAAGAGAAATAAGACTAAGTAATCATTCAGCAGAGGAAACTTTCCCTAATAATTCTTCTGAAGAGAAAATACAAGAATCACTGGAACGGACTAAAGAGCCGAATAAAATTACCACTGAAGAGGTTCCACAAGTAATTTTGTCCCAACCCACAGAACAATTTCCTCATAAAGAGGTTATATCTCATGAAGAGATACAAGTGCCTAAAAACAACAGTGAGATCTCAATATTTTATGGGGAGAAATGGAATCGCAGTAATGTGGTAATCGATGAAATATTTGTATATGCTATAACTCTTGAAATTATTGGTAATGAGGATTCTGAACCAACTTCCATTGAAGAATGTCGACGTATAAGTGATTGGTCAAAATGGAAAATTGCTATTGAAACTGAATTAAGTTCATTAGCAAAACGGGAAGTATTTGGACCGGTACTCCAGACACAAGAAGATGTCATGCCCATAGGATACATATAGGTATTTGTACAAAAACATAACGAGCACAGCGAAGTCGTTAGATATAAAACACGACTTGTTTCTCAAGGTTTCTCTCAAAGACATGGGGATAGATTATGAGGAAACATATTCTCCGGTAATGGATGGGAGTACTTTCCGATTCTTGATCGGTTTAACAGTCGCTGAACGACTAGAAATGCATCTAATTGACGTAGTCTCTTCATATTTATATGAGTCATTAGACAGTGACATTTATATGAAAATCCTTGAAGATTTTAAATTGATTGAAGCAAAAGATAGGAGTTTACACTCGATTAAATTCCAAATATTATTATACGTCTTTAAGCAATCAGGACTCATGTGGTACAATCGGCTAAGCGATTACCTCCTAAATAAGGGTTATGTTAATAGTCGGATATGTCCATGCATTTTTATTAAGAAGAAGAATTATGGGTTCGCTATTATCATGTTTATGTTGATGATATAAATATAATTGAGACTGCTGAAGAAATCTCAAAGTCTGTTAATTACCTAGAAAGTGTAATTTGAGATGAAAGATATCGGGAAAAACAAAGTATTTTTCTCGGTTTACAAATCGAGCATACATCTAAGGGTATATTTTTCCATCAGTCTAACTACACTTAAAAAGTATTTCGCCAGTTTTATATGGACAAAGTACACCCGCTAAGTTCCCCTATGATTGGTCGCTCACTAGATATCAAAAAAGATCTCTTTCGTCCAAAAGACGAAAAAGAAGATTTACTAGGCCTTAAAGTGTCATAATTAAGTGTAATTGGTACCCTTATGTATCTTGAAAATTGCACTAGACCAGATATTGCATTCTCTATAAATCTACTTACAAGATATAGTTCAACACCAACTCGAATACATTGGAACGGTGTTAAACATATTTTGTGATATTTACGAAGGACCTTCGATTTAGGGCTATTTTACTCGAACGATGGAAATGGGGAATTAATTGGATATGCAGATGTTGGCTACCTGTCTGATCCACATATTGTTAAATTACAAACCGGATATGCTTTTACACATGGTGGTACTGCAGTCTCTTGGCTGACTGTAAAACAGCCATTAAGCGCAACTTCTTCGAAACATTCAGAAATACTCGCAATTCATGAAGCAAGTCGAGAGTGTATTTAACTGAGATCAATGATGCATTACGTACAAGAACAACCTGGGTTAAAATCAACAAAAACTGAGCCAACTTTATTGTATGAAGATAATGCAGCTTGTATCACATAAATTAGAGAAGGATACATTAAAGGAGATCGAACAAATCACATATCTAGCTCCCAAGTTCTTCTACACCCATGATCTTTAAAAGAATGGTGAAATAGATGTTCGCCAAATAAAATCAACAAATAATTTGGTCTATTTATTTACTAAAGCTCTCACTGCAACGAACTTTAAGAAATTGGTACATAATATTGGGATGAGAAGTTTAATATAATTTACGAAATAATCATTTTAAGTTCTGATGATTATGACAGACTGTTGGCCCGTGTGCTAACCTTAGAGGGGGGGGGTGAATAAGGTTTATGGCGATTTTCGCCTAATTAAAATTCTATGCAACTAACCACCCAACTTATGCAATTCTAAGCTTAAGCGTTTTAACAAGAGTTAATAAATTGCTAGAATAACTAAACGCAAGCAAAAAATAAGCAAGAATATAAGTTGCGGAAAGTAAAAGCAAGGGAAGAAAATGACACCGTGATTTATAGAGGTTCGGCAAACGCGCCTACGTCCTCTCCTCGGTACTACCGAGTATTTCACTAAAATGTTTCTTCCGGATTTTACAAACCCTATCGAGCTCAATCGACCGATTGGCTCACCCTCTATCCGAGGTTTCTACTCTTGATACAAGTGCAAGAGAACACGACTATGAGTCAACGACTCCCCCTCAATTTATGAGTACCCGAATGAAAAACCTAGAGATTTTAAGCTTCACTTGCTTACAAAGCCTCTACCCGTTCACTCGCTTACAATTGAGTTTATAAAACACTCGATACAATTTTTGTTACAAAAATGTAACTACACTCACTATTCTAATTGCTTCTTAAAAAGCTAATTGGTGAGTTGTTGATGATGATCGAGCTTGAATCTCTTTCTCTTTGATTTTCCTCTTTCTCGAATATATATACACCAAAATGGTGATATTTAGGGTTTTTAATGAGAGGTTGGAGGAAGTTGATTGATGTTGTAATTTTGTGATTTGGGAGAGAGATTGGGGTGGTTTATATATATCAGCAAAGTCTGTTTTTGCTGGATATGACCGTTGGAAGTTTTAAGCAACTTTCCAGAATAAGCTGAAAAGCTGTTTTCGAAAACTGCAGAAAACGATCAGTCGTTTTCTACAGTCGATCGGTCGTTTTCCAGAAAACGATCGGTCGTTTTCTGAAAACGATCGGTCGTTTTTACAGCGTACTCACTGGAAGATTTTGGACCAAAAACGATCGGTCGTTTTTGTCCAGTCGATCGGTCGTCTGTAATTCTGGCAGTTTTTCCGGTCTTCTTCGAAAGCCCATAACTTCTTCGTTTTAGCTCCGAATTTGGTTCCGCTTGAACCTATGGCTTCGTTATCGAATGCTCTATCATTTAAAGACCTGAAATATACGTTTTCTCTTTTTGGACAAGACAAGGATTATATAATTGAAATAGTAAAATCATTAACGACATAATCAAAGTTATAATCAAAATCATTATTGAACTCTAAGTTAGACACAGACTTAGGATGACCGATGACAAAGATGAAAATCATGTTCTGGTCATTAACTGGAGTGTTATGAGTTATAACACATGAGTTGGTGTAATGACACACAACCAACACATGTCGAATAAGTGACACATGTCAAAATTGCACCTCACAATATGTTATCAATAGTGCTCTTTTTACAACTTATTGGTCATAAAGAAACAAAGAACGAAATATTAAGTAGTGAGAAAACCAAGAAGTGAAATTTGTATTCTGTAATTTTTTAATTTTATATATATAAAAGGTAACGATCTTTCTCGTGAAATAGGACTCAATACCGAAGTGTTGAGATGTCGAACCACGTTATATCTCATGTTCATTTTATTTTTACGTTTCTAATAGTTATATTATTGAGCTATTAGTGCCGTTTTTTATAACAATTTCTGATTTATTCACGAAATGCAAATAAGGAAATAAGTAGTGTAAATTGTAAAATTGCAAATATCATTTATCAATCCTTAAATACGAATAATCCCACAGTTCGACAATATAAGAACTTTTTGAATTTAAGTGGCATCATAGCTACCCTATTTTTACTTTCAAATTCTCTGTCTACTTTTTTACACATCTTTTATTTAAATTAATATTAAAATTTCAAATTCTCTAATTACTTTTTTACACATCTTTTATTTAAATTAATATTAAAATAAAATATGTACGATTACATAACAAAACATTGTATTAATAAGGAAAAGTGCATTTTTTATACCGTGTATCATCAGTCCAAGATATACGGGACTTATATTGTATACTTGTTCGTTCGGCGACCCTTTCTCCAACTCTGCTCTCTCTCTCTCTCTCTCTCTCTCTCTACATACATAGATACACAAGTATATACTATAATAATAAACCCTACAACTAAACCTTTACGAATAAAACACACACACACACACACACACACACACACACACACATACATAAATAAATAAAACATATATAATGAGGAATTCTTCGTCTTCGGAGTCGAGGTTAGTGCAGGAGCTGATTTTGTACGCGGCGAGCGCGGCGCTGAGTTGTCTGGTGCTGTTTGTGGGTTTACGACACCTTGACCCGAACCGAGAGGCATCGAATAAAGCTAAAGAGATGAAGAAGGACATTGCTAAGAGGTTGGGTAGACCTCTTATTCACACCAATACTTATGAGGTACTTGCTTTTTTTGTTCCATTTCTCTACTTTTTTCCACATACCTATTTCCTGTGTTTTTTAGTCAGATGTTCATTTTTAATTATTAGAGTTGTTGTTGTTTGGTCTAATTACTACTCGGTTTCTCCCATAATGATAGGCCTGTTAGAGTTTTGACTCCGTACCAAAATAATGGTACATTTTCATTTTATACCCTTACCCTTATTAATTGTTTTTGCCTGTTTTTGTTAAATCTTCACTTTTAATGCTTAGAGTTGTTGTTTAGTCTAATTACTAGTATTTGGTTTGTTATATGTAATTCTCTACATAATTATTCCTTTGATTAAATAGCGATTTAACTTTTTCTTTTTTAAAAGTAACTAGCTATTTAACTATATATTATAGTTTTTGTACATGAATTGTTGATGTTTTCTCGATTACTATCTTGAATTCTTATTTACTTATGTAGTATCATGAATTCAATTTTTGATTTTTATTACCCTTATTTAGTACCCTGATTTATGGTTTTTATTTTGAACTATATTGTTCATTTTGATACCCTAAATTCTCAATTATTTCTTATTTGGTACCCTGAATTCTCAATATTTTCTTCTTTAGTACCCTGAACTATTTTGTCAAATCTTCAATTTTAATGCTTATAGTTGTTGTTTGGTGTACTTACTATTTTGGTTTATCTGTCTTCTCTGCTTTTTCTGGGAGTGAACTTGTTATATGTAATGCTTTTGAGCTTTGATTAACGTAACTAAATACGGTCGTGATTTGACTGAAACAAAACTGAATTAACGAGAGCTATTAAGATTTGAACTCTATTCCCTAAGTAACTTAAAACACTCAAATGCACCATCTTAACGATGAGAGTATATTGGTATATAAGCTACCTTTTTACTATTAACATACAATTTTTTGCCGAATATTTTCTCTGTACTTACTTTTTTCCACTTCCTGTCTTTTTTGTCAAATCTTAACTTTTTGGCCCCTAATGCTTAATAGTTGTTGTTTTTGGTCTAATTACTATTTGGTTTTCTCCCTGATTGGGAGAGAACTTGTTATGTGTAATTCTCTACAGACTTGTGTGTTTGGTACAAGCTTTTTTTTCATTGCTTTTTAGATTTTTTGCTACGAAAAGCCATTGGGTGTTTGGTATGTTAGCTGTTATGGCTTTTAAAAAGCTAGATTTTTGCATTAAAATCAGTAAAAGCTTGAAAAGCAAAAACCTATTTTTTTCGGCACCAATTTTGGAGTTTAAAAAAATTAATGTTGTCTACGAAAATACCTCCAACCTATAGGGGTAATTACAAGCAAAAACTACTCCTTTTATCTTTAAAATATGGATAGTTTGGTCATTTTGATTGAATTAACAAAAGGTTAAAATCTAAAACAAAACGCAAATATTAATAAGTCTAGCTTTTAAAAATTTGTTACCAAATGCACTACCAGCTTTTTATAATCAAACTTTTTTACGGTTGCTTTTTAAAAGCAGGTTTTTACCAAAAAACCTGATGCCAAACGAACCCTTATTCGTGATATAACCGACCAACACTCCTTTAATACTTAATAAAGTTGTCTAGTCTGATAAGCACCAATCTTACAAAATAGCCCTCTTTCTGGATTTAGTGGGCAATGTTAGGTACTGTATTGAGCATTTATGTCACTTTATCAGATTATTTTTCCCCCTTCCCTCTTGATTTAAGGATAACGTCGACATGTATGTATGCTACACTAAGATAATCCACTCTCATTGTCTTATTCTCTACTCTTCAATTTTTTTGTAGAAAGTCGTTATCTTTTGGTCTAATCTTCAGTTCCACCCTGTTACTTGAGATTTGTTGTTTGAGTAGTACTGGGGATTGAAAGTTATATATATGCATTTATCCTATTCGGCAAACCCCCTGGACTTTATGCCTTCAAAATTATATAACTACCGTTTTAGGTTTGTTTTTTTAGTATATTTTTGTATACATCCATTTTTAGAAGCCTAGCATTACTCAATGGGAGAAATCTTGTTGGTCAGAGTATTAGCTTGACAAATTTATCTATATAGCAATTTCTTTGGTTTATAATTTATTGCAGTATACTTCATAATTATTAGTTTGAACTTAGTGTCTATTATCTTATCCAAAAAGTTCTTACATAATGTTAATTTTATGAGCTTCACCTTGTTTATTAGTGGGTAGAAATATGAGGGTTGGAGTAATAGCTTGATAAATGGATGCAATGTATTTAAATGTTTTTTTTATGTGTAGCAGGATTCTCGGTTCAATAGAATATAATGAAAGCTTTATAAAATCAGCTGTTTCTTTTCATCCAGTTGTTGCTTGTTTAGCTGTAAAAAGCATAAGTGGTTAAAGAAAGGATGGTGTTCCTGATCAACAGATGTATACCAGATATGTATATATAGGTCTACACCCCTTTTTTGCTGATTATTAAAGATAGATATTTTCTTTAAATAAAAGTAAAAGGGGACATTTTCAAGTATGCATAGAACTCTCTTTAACTTCTTAGTTTCAATTTTTACCATATTAATGTGCTACTGCTTATTTTCTAGGAAAACATGGTGCCGGTAGAAAAATGCGTTTAAACTACCAAATTGTCTGAATAGACTTGAAATATCACCAATGTTACAGTTATGTTTACACCTTTCTTGTTGCTAGAAAGTGCCCTGTTATTTATTTATTTTTATTTACAGTTTTGTATGATAGCAGTAGAGCAGTGCCCTTAAACAGAAGCTTCTCTTCGTGGAAATTAAGCAATTGCCCAAAGCTCTTTATTTATCTCCCAGTTTAATATGTAACCTATTCATTTGCTAGTATTTGAAAGAAAATTGTGCATGGTTATAACAGTATTTTAATCTACCAAGTCTGATAGCTTAATAAATTTTTGTTTGTTACCAAAACAGTATCTTCTTCTTACTTTTAAAATGATTGCTAGTTTTAAGACTCACTTTCTGTTACATAAACATCTATTTGAGTTAAGTTCAAAAAAATTTCATCTTTAGAAGAATGAGAGATAATAATGCTGATAATGTTGGTTTCAGTGGCTTCAAATCTATGATTTCCAAATAGTGAAATAGGATGTATCTGCGAGTGATATATGAAACTATGAGAACCTTCATTGAAAATTGAAAGTTCCTTAATTTAGTTTTTCGTCTTTAGAAGAATGAAAGATAATAATGCTGATATTGGTGGTTTCTATGGCTTTAATTTCAGCTTTCCAAATAGGGAATTAGTATGTATATGCGAGTCTGATATATGAAACCTGTAATGAGTATCTTCTTTTAAAAGTGAATAGAATGCTGTAGTAGTGTAGTATGAGTGCCTTTTTTTTTCTTTTTTTTCTCATTCATCATAGATCCTCACTGGGTGTTATTTTTAAAACTCTATTAGGATGTAATAGCTTGCGACGTGATTAATCCCGATCACATAGATGTGGAATTTGATTCAATTGGAGGGTTGGATTCAATTAAAGAAGCTTTATATGAATTGGTGATCCTACCTTTACGAAGACCTGATTTATTCTCACGAGGAAAGCTACTGGGCCCACAAAAGGGGGTCTTGTTATATGGGCCACCTGGTACAGGAAAGACTATGCTTGCCAAAGCTATAGCAAAGGAATCTGGTGCTGTTTTTATCAATGTGAGGATTGCTAATCTGATGAGCAAATGGTTTGGTGATGCCCAAAAACTCGGTGAGTATGATATTGGTCATTATTTTTGTTTTTCTGAGAACTTTGGTTTTGCGATTTCTTCATAATGTGTGAAAACGCAGGTCAAGTTATACTACCTAATTTAGGACTTGTTTGATTTTCGGGTCAAGTTATACCACCTAATGTAGGACTTGTTTTGTTGCATCTTGTATGCCCGTTTTTTTTGTTGCCTTTTTTCTTTAAAGCGAGACAGCATTTGGTTGACTGGTTTTAGCCTAGGAGTTACTGCTTATTATTGGCTGAATGAGCTAGTAGTTTTTAGCCGAGTAAATGTGGCTTTTTCTGTAAGCTGAACGAATGTAGCTTTTTTCTTTACCTCAATAAATCAAGCATGTTTGCTTAAAATTGTGCCAAACAAGCTTTAGGCCTTAGAACAAAAGAAAATGTCGAAAGCTTGTTTTTCTTTTTCGTGATAGGTTTTTAGTCAAAAGGGCCACGAACCCCTGAGGTAGTATTTATATCTATTGGCTTAGTATTGTAAAAAACATTTTTTAATAGGACGGGTCGTTAAATTTAATAGGATTCGTCATATTATTCTTACCATTACGGCAATTTTCTCCCCCAACCTATATTTTGTTAGCCCATACTCTCTTTAGAAACTTTATATGATAAACAATTTCTAATGTAGTGTCAATTGTCTGCTAGAGACTGAATAGGTTTTGGCAGACGCATTGGTTATGCATTCATACAAGACCGTCCGTATTGGTTCCAGCACCTAAGACAGTAAATTTACCAAGAGAAAGACTAAAAGGCTACCAAGAGAAAAAAGGGGCAAAAAGAAGTAAATGAAAATGTGTTAGCATTTTCAATAGAATTGTCGAAGCCTAGTTAGTAAATTTTATCATTACTGGTTGTTAGATCTCAAGTTTGAATCACTGAATGGTCTGTTATTTTTTACCTTTAAACATGGGGAAAATAAATAAAATATACTCCACTAATGTTTACTCGAATCTGTTACCTGATGTATGTAGATGACTTGACCACCCACGCACCTGTTACTGTTAATAATATTTATTTTAAATAATATACAACAGAGTAACATTTGCTTTTATTCACTATTTTTTAAAAGGCGGCTTTTCGTCGTTTGGAACCTAAGCTATTGGCCGTTTTGGGTGATGTCAAGGCCGGCCCTGCCTGGAGAATAGGTGCTTGATTATATAAAATTTCTTCTCTTTCTATTCTTTGTAATAGGTGTGGTGTACCTTTATTATATGTACTATATGGTCGTCAAGTTTTTTTCTTCTTGAAAACTTAAATATAACGCGCCACTACCCTGCCACCTATGTTGCATGTTAAATTTATTATTTTCTAACTTCTAGTGAAGAAATTTAAATTGCAGTCTGCACAATTTTTAAAGTTGAAGATGTATGTAAATTACTCCACTGTCTAGCTTAACTTGAGGTGCTGTAAAAATTAACTCTGGACCGTAACCAGCAAGACGCAAAGACTCTTGCATGAAATGAGTTCTTATGATTGTAATGCATTATTTGCATTGTACACAGTATATATGCCTGTGTATTCATCTCTTACCCGAACATATGAAGACTTATTTCCTATGTTTTTGTGCGTGTTAAAATTCAATGGTAGTTTTTATCTCTTTTTACGTGGCCTATAGTTGTAGCAACTTTATGCTGCAACTTTACTTAAGGCTCTGAAATTTCATGCTCTAAATCTCAATAGGTACTAATTACCTGTTAATTTGTTCTAGAGGTTGCGCATGAAACAACTTCAAATTATCACTTCTAAATTTCATATTTTTTTAATATAAAACCCTCACTATGGAGGTGCCAGGGATCGGACCCTGACGGTGAGCATAATGTCCCAGCTTCCTAACCATTTTGGGCAAACCCACTTGCTCTCCAAATATTGTTGCTTAATTCAAGTATCTTCATTAATTTTTGCAGTTGCTGCTGTGTTCAGTTTGGCGTATAAACTTCAGCCTGCAATTATATTCATTGATGAAGTTGATAGTTTTCTAGGCCAACGCCGCACGACAGATCATGAAGCTATGACAAACATGAAGACAGAGTTCATGGCTTTATGGGATGGCTTTACCACAGACCGTAAGTTAAAAGGAGACTGATTTTTAGCAATTTTTGTTTGAAGTTTAGTACAATGCAGTTTCTTCAGTTATTTGTGAAGCATAATAAGATTTATTTGCAGCTTTCAAACTAGTAAGTTAATATTTATCAAGCTAATGTAAAAATTGCTGGATCATAAATAGTTCAGTGGCATTTGGATGAAGGGTTTAGTACAGTATTGTACAGTAACGTATAATCAGATTCTGCTTCGACGTCCAATATAAAGATATTAGGAACTAGTATGCTAACCTTACATTACTAAATGAAATAAACAATTAAAGGTACCAAATCAAGAAAATCGTAGGCTGGTACTATTAGTTACAGAACCCAAATACTTTTTTTTTTTAAAGTGGAACCCAAATACTTTATAGTTTATACACTATCTTTTGACCTTTTTTTAGTATTTTGTTCACTATTCTATCATGTATTTTCTATGTTGGTCTCTGGTCTATGATATTTCTCTGTGTAGCGTACAAAAGTGGAGAAAGGGATAGGCTGAGTACAAAATCTAAATTGTGTAAGCTGGCATGAAAAATCGAAATTGATGATAGGTTAATGTACATAATTGTTATAAACCCTTTGGATGAAAAATCGTAATTGATGATAGGTTAATGCAATGTTTTAAATAGCGTTATCGCTAGCATAGCGTTTTTTCGAGAGAAACGCTAAAAGCGCAAATAGCGTTGCTACATAGCGCTTTGCGGTGTACTTTTTTTTTTGCCTAAATATGCACTAAACTTTAGAATACATAACAACAAAAGATAAAATGTATAGTTATATTGGGTAATAAAAAAAAATCGAAAAAAAAAATGTTGCTGCTGGTGAGTGTCGAACTTGGATCTCTTGGAACATAATGCACTGTCACAACCATCTGGACTACACACACTTTTATGAAAATTACACAAATATTCCTTATTTAGATCCGCTGTTTTTTTTCCTAACTCGCTATTTACGCTTTTGGTCCAAAATTTCGCGTTGTTTGCACTTTTGGTCCCAATAACGTGAATTTAACGCTTTTCCACCCAAATAGCATTTTAGCGTAGGCAATTTTTTTTCGAAAAGCGCTATATCGCGAAATGTTGCGCAATATAGCATGCTTTTTAAAACAGTGGGTTAATGTACATAACCTTCTTTTAGGTGGGAAAATATAGTCTTTTATCTACTGTAATATACCAGTGTTGTCAACTCTTATGTCATACATTCTTCCTTGTTTTTATAGAATGACTTGAACACTTTGAAAAACGCACAGTAGAAATTACTTTAATAATTCATATTCTGTTAGCTTTCATTTTTCCAGCACACAAGACCAAATTGTTCCAAAGCAGCTTATAAGCCAATTCTACAAAAAAAAAAGTTAGCCTTTTAACTGCAACAGAAAAGCGCAAAGGGTCCTACTGATATATTAGTTGCCATAATAGAGCATTTCCTTCTTTCCTTAACAATGCATAGCTTTGATATATGGTGCAGCGATACATTATCAATGCAGAAAATGTTCGGTTTATTGTTCTTACAGCAGCAAACAGATCAGAGTTGGTGGTTTTTATATAATTTGTAATAGTAACTAGTAACAGTGTCGTTTCAACTGTCTCTTAAATTTTTCCTTCTTTTGAAAGAATTGAATACTTACGGAAGGCACAGTACAAAATTATAAGTCATTTTAAAACCTAAAATTCTCTGACCTTTCATATTTTCCGTGACATAGCCAACTTTCTCTGTCACAGCTTATTAGTTGTATTGAAAACATTTGCTTAATTTTACTTTACCCAACTGAATAGAGATCTAATAGATATTGCTATTTTACATTGAAATGCAGAAAATGCGCGGGTTATGGTTCTTGCTGCAACAAACCGCCCCTCGGAACTCGATGAAGCTATTTTACGCCGTTTTCCTCAGTCTTTTGAGATCGGTCTGCCCGATAAGAGAGAGAGAAAAGAGATCTTAAAGGTTATTTTGAAGGATGAAAGTGTAGAAGAAGATATTGATTTTGAACTTATATCCAGCTTATCTGAAGGCTACACTGGTTCTGACCTTTTTGATGTCTGCAAAAAAGCAGCTTATTTCCCCATTAGGGACCTCCTTGATGATGAGAAGAAGGGAAAATCATCATCGGTAAGTGCTATATATATGTTATACAAACTTTAGTATGAGTCGATGGTATCCGTTATGTGTTAGCTTAAGAAGCATGATAATAAAAGATTTTCATCAACCATTTGAATAGAAATTATGGATTTCCTTTCCTTCCCTCAGGGCTCTTCATTTGCTTCGTTTGTTTGGTGGTACAAAAAGCAATACGCTATTATGTGTCTGTGTGAACTAGTGGGATAAGTTTATGGTCTAAAGAATTTAGCCCGCCCTCTGTCTACCAAACAAGTGCGAATTAATTTGAGTTGGTTTGGAAACTGATCTTGCCTTGTAAAATGAAGTTCGTTGTTTTACATCCAACTTGATATCCACTTCTATGTTGATTGAGCTTTGGCTAGTTTGGACTTGTATGAAAATATGAAATGTGTTTCAGAAATGAATCAAACCCAAGTGTTCTATCAGAAACCAAAGTCCAAGGCTAAGCTATTCGACTGAAAACTAAGTTCATCTTTCAGTTCTCTTATTATATAGTCTTTGGAATTAATATTAATCAAGGTGCTTAAAATATTTTTTTACTAATTTTAGATCCATGTTAATGGTTGGGATGATACAACCAAAACACACCATTCCACTCCAAAGCCTAGGTAAATAAGACACCAAAATTTTGTAACTTTTAGCTCGTAAGCAAAACATCTTATGGTTAGCTAAATGTAGCAACCCCTTTCATCATACTCTGGGTATAGCAAGCATTTATTGCCTGTTTACGAAATGATTGAATAAGGTAAGTTGGGTTCCAAAGAAGCCTCAATATGTCATAACATTCCAGAGTAGAGAGTAAACTACAAAAATTCATCACTTTTGCATAACTTCACATTTAAACGAAACAACTTCAAACTAAATGCTCTATTAATATTTTCTTTCATTTCTTACTAGGAACCTAGGCCATTGAAACAGATGGATCTTCAGAGAGTTATTGAAAAATCGATAAAGACCAAAACAGCAGCTAAAGAATATTCGAGGTCAAATTCTTATACACCCGTTTGGAATAGCGGCACCCATGATAATCAGGTCCAAGCAGCTATCGATGATATTTCTAAGCTTTTTATTTCCCAAATGTTGAACCTTCAACAACAAGATAACCAAGAAGAATGACTGTCCTTTGGATGTTCTGTAAAGTTGTTTAGTAATCGACAATCAAATCTAACTTAAGGTTTGATTTTCTTAATTGTAGAATGGAAGTATTTTGCACCTTTGGATTAGCACTTTGGCAAGGGGCAATGTTTTCCTTTATTCAAAAACCTAAAACAAAAATTAAAATGAGTAATCCATTCTGGTTGAATAGATCTTTGTGGCTCCCATTTATTTGACTCGTCTGGTTTCCCTTTCCTTGTTAATTGAAGTCTATATTAGCTAGATTACATTGTATACTTTATTTTATGCAATAACGTCCTTCAATTGAATCAATTCATAACTTATCTGCAATTTCGTGCCTTATATTTGTTTTTGGTTGTGAATTATGGCCTATACTCCTTTTTGTGGGAGAGATTATCTCTAGGGGAAAATATACGTTCATTACACCTAACTACCGGCCGATAACAATTTGGGTATTGAGCTACATTCTTTTTTCTAATTTGGGTATAATTCCGCCAAATTAATTAAACGGGAATTAAGTTTAAATTTCACTTTAGTCTCATATTTTATAAAATTAATTATTTTAACCTGAAATGTTTTTAAAAATTAACTTTTTAGTATACAAATAAACAAATAGTTAAATAATATAATTAACTATCAAAACCTTCGGGCAGTTGCAAGTTTAAAAAAACAAAACCCAGGTGTCTACTAGTATATATTATCTCCAACCGCTTTAATATATCAACACTTTCTTTTAATTCCATTTTCAAACTCGTGATTGTTCAAGATAAAATCCACTAAATCACTTCCCTGATACATTTTAGTTCCAGCTTAAATTATTTACAGTCCAAGTGTTTAATTATACTTCAGCACCACCTTTATTCCTTTTGAAACCTACTATCTTTTTATTCCAACTTGTTTTGAGATATCAAGACTTTTTCCAAAAGAATTATTTTATATTTTTTGTATAATATGTATAATGTATATGAATATATATCTATTTACCTGTGAGTAATTGAGTATATTAAATAGTAGTTAAAATTTCAAAACATTTCAGTTAAATTGATTTACTTTATAAAATATGGGATCAAAATAAAAATATAATTTAACTTCCGTCTCCGTCTAAATTAGAAAAATAATATGTATTTTAGTAGTCAAATTGGTAAATATGATAATTTGGTACCTATATTGTTATCAACTGCATATAAATAAACGAATTTTTCCTTCTTTTTTTTTTTACCAAACTATTATTTATTAAATTAAATTATCAAAAACATATTTGAAAAATTATTGCTTCGTAAAACTCTATTTCTCATATATCCCTCCAACCTCTTTGCCTCTCTCTCCTCGTTTTCTCTTTTCATCTCTCTTATTTCTCTCTATATATCTATTGATGATGGAGGAGATAATAAAACTTCATAATCTATTGCGATTTTTTCGAAATTTTATTTTTATGGTGTATTTTAGTAAATACGAGCTTTATTTTGAGATTTATTAGACCCACTAAGTCGTATTATGTCTAATTGGAGGTTTTTGGACTTTTGTGTGTATTAGTGGAGTCGTTTCGGCCAATTGTTTATATATATGACTTGTGATGGTGGTTTTCAAATGTGTTTGTTACTATTAAGTTTGATACAACTTTAGAAAAAAAATGTATCAAATCTGAAAATAATAGGTGACCTTTTAAAAAAAGGATATGAATCATTGAAAAAAAAGAGTACACAATTTTTAAACTATTTGTGTAGACTGAAAAGTCGAATCTGACAATGGCAATCTTTAGCAAGGTTGTAGCGCTGGTTCCTCGGCAAAGTGGTAGCTTGCATGGAGGCAGCAGAGTGGCGTAAGGGAGAGAGCGGTCAACTCGGGTGATGGGGGTGGGTCTCTTGCATGAGATTTTGATCGGTGATTTTTACGTGTGAAGTAGAGAAAGAGAGTTGTTATATAGTTTAATTCTTTTTTACTTTTGACTGATTGCAAAATAAGATTGAGGGACTCACAACATTGCTAGATAAGTCACTCAAATTATATATTCGCTTAATTTTTTCCTTGTAACTAAATAGGTACATACGGAGCCTTTTAAGTAATCCAGTATCACATTTTGTTCTCCTCCCCGCTCTATTCTCCATATGAAAAAATATGATAATAGTAATAAATTTACATATTGAAATTAAAAAATATGGATGACTGAAACAAAATAAAAGAATATAAAGAGCGAGGAAAAAACACTAAAGATATAGAAAATTGAAAAAAAAAATGTGAAAAAGGGGGGGGGGGGGGGGGGGGGGTTGTGTGTGTGTGTGTGTGTAACCCCACAAGATAATGCATACAGATGATTAGTACAAAAGGCTATTATACATGATCACACTGCGTGCAAGATCTCATGATTGTACACATGTATGATCTCATAATACACAAGATCCAAAAAAAAACATAAAAAAATTACAAAAGATCAGACATAATCACACACAAGACTGCAACTGAAGGGTTGGCTGGTTGTAGCTAGGCCATGTTTATTTACATTATTACAAATGGTGTAACACTAAATGATCCTATTGAACCCACTTAATAATTTGTTTAGGAGATAATTTGTCAATTGATATTAAAAGTGGTATTGTACTATTAAATGTATTATAGGGTATTAATCATAATAACACCTCAGAGGGGAGGTGTTACTAATAGTATCATGTTACTAATGCGGGTATTAGTATAGAAAATATTAGTAATAGGTCACCTTTTACAAAAAAAATTAAATGGATGTCTACCGAAACTTTTTAAGTTCCAGTCACCGGACCCAATAAAAAAGAGGTTAAAAGTTGTTTTTAAGCTTAAAAAATAACTTATAATCTATACGAGAAAAATATTAAAATGCAAAAAAAAAAAGTTTAAAAGTTATTTTTAAGCTTAAAAACAAATATTATAATCTACACGAGAAAAATATCAAAGTGTAAAAAAATAACTTAAAAACTGTTTTTTTTTAGCTTTTTTTAGTGTTTGTTTGAATTATTAAGTAAAAAAAATATACAAAAAAGTTACGAAAATAAGATTTTTTTTTATTACTGACCTACACTCAAAAATCTTATGAGAATAGTGACATATGAACAAAAATATTATTGAAATGTGGCATTCCACCAATAATCCCATTAATACATATGTTTTGGACTATTTATAGGATGTTAGTAATAGTACATGTTTATCTCATCCTATAAACAAACATGAGCATAAGTATTAAGCAAATAACGTTTAAAAAAGCTGGGATTATTTACGCTACTCTAGCCTATGCAAGGAAAATATTCAAAAAAGATTCATAATCTCTCAACCAACTGTATTCCAAGGCTCGAGATAAAAAGAGCTTAAAACCTAAAATCAAACGAAGCCTACAGCAAATTTTATCAAGCTTAAAGCTATTATACGGTCGTAATGATTTGCAGTTATTCAAAATCTGATGTTCAAACAATGGGGCTATATAAATCAGGATGTAGCATGATTCTGCAAATTGCCCAGATCGGATTTCAAAATATCAATTCAAAATCTGATGAACAAATAATTAAGGGCAATGTAGCCGCTATGACAAAAAAGACAAGAAAGGAGATCGGAGATCCAACCCCAGAGAGAGAGAGAGACAGAGAGCAGCAGGGAAGTACACAGGAGAAGACTGAGATAAGGCGAGAGTGAGATCAGAGATTCAAGGATGAGATGAAGGAAGGACATATCAGAAGTATGCATACACCGAACCTCTGTGATCATGTCGGTGAATAACACACCATTGCAGGATCCTCTTTTCCAGGGAAACGAGATAGAAATTGAGACAGGAGACAAACTAGAGAGGATAGAGAAAAATTAGCAGTGATCGGTTACCTACTCTATACGGAAACTTTTTCCAAATGGTTTCAAATCACTGTTATTTTTCCATACGCCATCAAATACCTACCTACCTGACATTAACTAAAGAAAATAAAATGTAATTCCATACAACAAAGTATAGAGCCTTATAAAACAATTAACATCACTTGTTGACAGAAAGCAAATCAAGAACATGTAGCGCCATTCTGCCAAAGTCAAAATTCAATATAGTTCACAGGAATATCACAACTTAAACCCATAATTTTCTCCGCTCCATGTATAAGTACTGACCTCACTAAATGAAATTAGTATGAGACAAACGAAAATAAGTCGTTTATAAATACAAGAAACTTGGAGCTCCATCGGCAACATGAAGCAAGATGGTCAGGTAGTCAATCGTTATCTTAGTCTTACAAGCCTTTAACCTTGTTTTTTTTTAATTTTCTTTTTTCCAATTTCCACAACGGAACTAAACTCAAACCACCAGCTTGCAATTAAAATCAGGAACTATCAGCTAGACGATACATTGTGATCTCTTGTTGCTTAAAGTATCGACGATCTTCTTCATCAACAAGAACAAGATTTAAATAATATTTCACGCTAAACTTGTTGTTGATGTTATGATATGTAGGGGTCAATTCGTAAGGACTGAGAAATAGTCTAACTGGAATTGATTCGCCTGTCAAGACAATTAGATTTTAGATAGATAAATACAGTTATATCAGGGAAAATATTACTTTTATAAACAAACCTACAAGTTTTTAACAATTAATACTTCACACTATAAATTCACAAATATAGACATCAATCTACTATCATCAAAAAGTTTATACACCAATCTATCGAAAATCACGATTTAGTAACCAATATAAACAGTTCCTCACAATTATTGAAACAACTTATTATAGTTCATGAGTGCTGAAAAATCAGAAATGTAAGCTAATGTACTAATTGTTCGATTTTAACATTATGTGTAGATTGGTTCTTTGTAGAACAGAATGATCGAACACATAAAACATATCTAGTGTTTTTGAGTTGAATATTTACACCAGTGCCCTAATTGTTCAAATTTGCGTACTTTATGTCTAAATAGTAAATAGAGAAATTTAATAGTTATGCATACTAGTTGTTATAATCTTATACCGTAGTATTTTCCAAAGTAATATTGTATCCTGAACGAATTAGTATATAAGTGTATTAGAAGATAAACATTTAAACATGAGATTAATATGATTTCAGATATTTGTGAATTACCTCTAACTGGAGCACCATCCATCAACTCAAACTTGGCAAGTGTCTCGGTTTCAACATGGGTGTTAGCCCCTGATCCGGTAGATTCTCGTCTTCGAATTTCCAGATCCATATTTTTTATCTTAATTCTCACTAGGAGAAAATAAATCTTCCCAACAATTACGTCTTTCAAATGATACCTGAGTTTGGGAGAACCACAGTCAGAAAAGCATGAGCTTGCATCTTTATAGAGAAACAGCAACCCAAACAAGATAGCAGAAGAAAAAATACTCCTTGCCAAAAAATGTAGCATTATAGCCCAAATGGAAATATGAAAATCCAAGTGTATTAAATATCTAATTATTATCATGGAGATAAAGATTGTCAAGACTCACTTGCTCCTGTTATACTCGAATTCGATATGAAGGCAATCTTCAATTCCAACCTCCATCTGCAATATATAGAAATAACCATGCTTCAGAAACCTCTTAACGGTTAATTTGGTTGTAGCTTTTTCTCCCGTAAAACTATTTGGTCATTGCTTTAGTATAAATTACTTCCATTTTTTGCTTATAAGCTGCAGTAAACCTTGGTTGACCACCTCAACTGCTGAAGTACTTTTTGTTGTCTTGCTTAAAATGACTAAAAGAATTCAACTGATAAATATAGCTAGTTTCTGAACCTCAAATAAGCCAGCTGTCTTCCTTATAAGTAGCCCAACAAAACCAAAATATGAACGATACACACTTCCAAATTCTAAATGCCAATGTTTCCAAATTCCAATAAAAACTCTTCATATAAGACGTACCTTAATGCTATTATTAATTGATGGTTCTGGGGTGTAATTGCGAACCTGACATTAAAAATGAATTTATCAAAAACATTAGTCACTGATTGAATGATCTCTGTGAGGCATGGTAATAAGTATCACAGCCATGAACTATTTAGTTAATGGTAATTAAAAATAGCAGCCAGATCCTCTTTGAAAAAGATACTAATAAAAAACAAACTAGATATGAGCTCACTCAGAGACTGAATTGGTCAACCTGCAATTAATTTTGATGACATGATAACAGATACAAGCAAAAATGAGAATGAACTAACATACACAGGTTTTCCCCTCATTCAACCACTGTGAGGCTCACTGTCTATCAACCCTTTTAAGGCGCTTGAAAAAAATGTCACCAATGGGGTTTTTCTACTTTAACTTTCCATTTGTATACTTCAACAATAGTCAGTTTCTTGAGGGGAACTTTTGATATAGGAGGAAGATTTTACTAATGCTAAGACTTGTTTTGCCATTCGGAAGTCCTTGATGTTGGCCAATTAGAATGTTTCGGCAAGTAGTTTTACAATAGTCAGGTTTTAAAATCTAAAATCCAAAAAGAACATACAGTAAATCTAGCTAAGTAAGGTGAATTAAAGCTTCTTATATTTTATAGAAATCACTGCTATACTTGAATCTCAGCAAATGATCAAAATACAAAAACACGGAAATCAATTCCAAATTTCAGCAAATGACATCTCCTCGGCCTCGTTTGGTTGCCGGACTAATTTTGGTGGGACTAGAAGTACCATAGGATAAGCCTTGGATAACTAGTACGGATTAAATTTGTTTAACATGGGATAAAATTAGTGCATGTAAAATAGTTTTCTTTATTTTCCAATTTCCACCTCTAAAATTCTTTCTTTTTTCACAATTAGAAACTCAAATAAGTGATTCATACAAAATAAGGTTCTTTAAAAATTAATATTTTGACTAGTTTAATATTTCTATAAACCATTTAGATCTTGGCATTTTTTAAATGCAATAAATAGTGTCAGGTAAAATTACAATTTCGCTAAGTTTACATTTTAGTTCGAAGCACTTTTAAAGAAAAAAAGACTACTAAAACTTCTAAATTAATGGAAACTAAGAATTTTTTCGGTTTCGAAAATTAGTTCAAATGAATACCCTGCTAAGAAATTAGTCCAAATGAATACCCTACTAAGATTTTAGTTTAAGAGTGAGAGAGAGAAAGATACAGAGAGAGAGCATTACCACAAAATCATGGTATTCAACAATGCTGCCAGCGTAGCCACGATTGATGGTCACTTTTAGGACATACCTTCAAAAAAATTAAATAAAAATATAAGCAAGAAAATAAAAATGAATTGTTTTCCGTGTCAGACTTCACTTGTGGTAGTGAAATTTAAACCCAAATAACTTTGGTCTAGAATTTTGGCCCTTATCAAGCAGGCTGCAAGCCGTAATGGCAGCAAATATAATGCACTATATGGGTTCAAATTGTCTGCTGTCTCAGCTAGAACTGACAACATATAAGTCCTTTTATCAACAGTGTATATAGTAGATAAAATTTTGATGGTCCAGATTTGTTTCTGTCTAAAATAAAAGCTTATAGATAAGACCTCCATTTAGGAACTTTAACTCAAACTCAAATTACAGAAAAAGAAGTGAACAATTCCATGCAAAATCAAACAGATGTGTCATTAATTGAGAAAAAATTAGACAGTAAACCACCAATACAAATAGTCAGATCTTGAGCAGTAACAAAACAAAGCTATTTTTCTAAATAAAAGTATATGCACGAGTCCTATATACAATTTATCCTTTAGCCAACTCTTTAAGAAATTGGCAAAAACAAAATAGAAAGAGAGAGAGAGAGAGTCTAGAACAACAAAGAGAGGATCGAGAGATAAAGAGAGAGCGCTATGAGGCAGGGACTGACAAAAAGTAATGTGAGGGAGAGAATTAACAGGTAGGGAACAAACCAAGTCAATATAACTAATAGATGAAAACCCTGGAAAGCTTCCATTGATCAATACGAAAATGGCATGTCCATTTTAAAGTAGGAACTGATGAAATTCAGTCAAATAATGGATTGGAGAGGATCATCGTAATTATTAATTACCAAAAAGAAGTAACAACCAATAGCAATGAATAGCTAATGTAGGACCTATTAAAACGAGTCGACACTAGTTTAGATAGTAAGAAAGTGAAATGATAGGCAAAACTCAGAAAACAAGTAATTTGAAACAAACCAAAAAAACTCATAAAATAAGAAAATTAAAACAATACCAGAACCAACCCCAAAAAACTCAAAACTCAAAAGTCAATATATAATCTTAAATCAATCAAAGTCTGCCCAATACATATAAATTCAGCCCTATATATATATATATACATATGCTCCAAAAATGCAAAGGTTCGTCCCAGAATCCAACACAAGGTTCCGCACTATCTGTGAAGACATTTCAGTTTTTTTCCTCTTAATAATTGGCGGATTCACTCCTTGGATTTTTAATTTTAATTTTTTCCTCTCTATTCTCCTTCCTTGCTTTTGTATAAAGGATCAAGAAGTTTAAATGAAACACTCAGAAAAACAAGAAAAGTAAACGAGGCTGCCATTATGTTGATAAATTTGGGGTGGTTGAGTTAGAACAGGGGAGAGAGATCAAGAGGGATAAAGTGGTGTAGGATAACAAGAAGACTAATCAGATCAGACGGTGGTAGTTCCCGGAGCAACCGAGAATGATGGCGGAGGCCGAAGGTGCAGCTGAACGATTCCAGTATTTGGGTTGAGAAGAAGGCTAAAAACTGAGTTAGTGACATAAGTGGAATAGAGGTTATGCTCTGATACGAAATTGATGTAGGACCGATTATGAGGGCACGAGTTTATAGATTATGCAAGTGAAATGAGAGGAAAAACTCAGAAAATAAGAAACTTGAAACAAAACTAGAACCAAAACCAAAAAACTCAAAATCCAAAACTCAATATATAATCTTAAACAATCAAAGTCTGCCCAATACATATAAATTCAGCCCTATATATGTATATGCTCCAAAAAAGCAAAGGTTCGTCCCAGAATTCAGCACATCTTCCTAGAAAATCTAGACTTTCCTAGCACATCAACCTACCTCAATACTTTTAAATTCTAATTCATGAATAAAAACTTTATCATTATTTCAAGTTTTCAGATAAGAAAAAAGATGCTTATTAAGTTATATATATAATTTTTTTTTTCCATCTCTGCATCAATAGTTCAGTTAAGCTGTCTCTCCTAAAGAAATATTTGAAAAGTTCAATGGAAAAACAATCCGGACTTACCGAAGACGCACATTCACCCCGTTGTATGTCTCGTGAGGCATTTCAACTGAAGAAAATTCAAACTGATATGTCTTTCTTTCATATAGTTCGCTAGGAACATCCAATTCCCTAACTATAACCAATAATAAAAATTAAAATTCCTATGGTAAACAAGTTTCTTAAATTCAAAAAAGACAAAAATAGATATGATTTTTGAGACATAGAAGTGGTCAACTCACCAAGGGAAGTGAAGTCATAAAAATTTCCCCTGTCGTAGTACATTTCTGCACAAGACATAAATGCATATCACACAGACAAAACAAGCTCTTTTATATCTATGTGTGCTATCTATGTGTGCCAAACGATATTTGTGACCGGAGCTCATCGTAATTTATGAATATACAGATACAAACTACGATGTTTGGTTGCAGGATAATACAAAGGGGTACAACAAACAAACAGGGTGAGAGGATGGAAACCTCACTAAACTATCTTGATAAATGAAGTTTGACAACAATAATCTTGAAGAAATGTCTACAAATGAAACTTCAAAAGATGCCAAATAGATAATCGAATATTTCTACTGACACATGGAAATGACTATTGAGCACAAAGCTGATTACTTAGCATTAAAAACACTACGAAAACGAAAATGTAAACTGACCAATCTGACCGAGGAGCTCAACTTTGATCCCAATATGTTCAACCTTTTTTCCTTGAGCAGGTTCAACAGAGATCTGAAACATGTATTGTCATACCAAAAACGAACTTCTCTGAGCATTTATAAGAATACGTAGTTCATTTCTATCTCACATTTTAAGACTTAAATGCAGATATGGAAATAACACCTCAAGTGAAGTACCTTTCCAGCAATATTTTCTTGGCTATGGAACAATGGAACCATCACTGTTTGACAATTTTCCTTCTTTACTGGGACCTATGAGAATGCATTTACAAAAAATAATTACCATCACAACAACACCAGCCCACTTTAAAAGCAATTGGAGTAACACGAAAACAACTAAGTTATAAATAGAGAAGCTGACAATTCAAATCATTCCTTAAACTAAGTCTACGTTAGCGTTAAAAATCGCTTCTTGTAAAGCTAAAGGAGGTCTAATTTGAATAAGAATTTCCAAAACATAAATATGTATGAATCTTTAACAAAAGAAAATCAAGAACGAATAAAATAAATAACAATAAAGCAAAACTTAGACAACAATTCTGAAAGATGAAGTTCTGCTCTATTGGTTGGCACTTGGCAGATTGTGAACCCAAAATATAGGGGAAACAGAAAGTGGCAACTCATAAAGTATGATATCAATAATATCTAACAATACTTGAAAAGTAGTGAACTACGATAAGAAAATATGAGGATGCAAATTTGGTTATATATTTTAGTTCTAATAAGTTACATACTAGTCTTTTTTAAAATAATAGTTACATAGCATCCAGTTAGCAATTTGCGAAATTGTAGTCGTAATGTACTTACCAGAAACGAGTTTATAATACGGGTTTTAGAAGCAAAAATATAATGTTCATTAAAAAGCAGATTTTAGAAAATTGAGTTTTGCAGGTTAAACAAGGTTTCCTACTAACTACAGGCAACCGAAATAACAAATCAATGAAACACCTAAACCTTCACCCACCACAGTTCAATTTCTACTTTTTATTTAAAAAAATTTCCTTCTACCGTTTTTCCAGAAATTCACAAATGCAGTAAAATGCTGCTAGTATTGTTTACAGCAACATTCAGAGCAAATAAATAGGAGTAAAAATCTACCTTCTTGCGGGTTTTTTCATCAGCAAATGTGATCGAAATGTTGCACGCGGGCTTGAAAGCTCCCAGAAGATAATTCTGAAACCATTTAAATAAGTACAGAGATGAAACCGATCATGAAATACATGATATGACAAGAAAACTTGGTCAAAACATTAACATTACCATATTGTCGAACGACCAGATGACACGTTAAACGCCCTTTTTCAAACACCTACATGTAAAGCAATGCAATAGAGTGTAAAACATTTCCAAGTTTAAGGGTGTGTTTGGAACCCGGAAAATGTCACGGAAAGGAAAAGAAAAGGAAAAGAAAGTAAAACCAACGAAAATTAAATTGAAATCATTTTTCGGTCATGTGTTTGGAAGGTTGGGAAATCAAGAGAAAAGAAAAAAAAAAAAAAAAAAAAGGAAGAGAGAGGGAGCTAGTCCCAATTTTCCCATTTGTTTTCATTTTCCTCCCACTTTTGGAAAGAAAATGTTTTCTCTCATTCTACACACAAAGTTTTCCCTCACTTTCTTTTGTTTTCTATTCCATTTTTTTCTTATGCAACCAAACATAAGAAAATGTTTTCTCGGGAAATCATTTTCATTTTCCCATTAGTTTTCCGGGTTCCAAACACACCCTAAATGTTGGTTAAGCCAAAGATACTAAATTGCAAGTTTATAACCTTTATACTTTATTAAGCATATACTAACAAACCCCTGGTGGCAGAAATAAAGATTTTGGGATACGTTTGACATAATAACAATTCAAGCATTTATGCATTAATATCATCAATTTATCTTTTCAAGATTCCAATCACACAGGCCTTATAATTAAGTTTGCCATGTGTAAAGTATCAATATCTCATTCATCATTCCCATTTCACAACATAAACGGTGGTACATAACAATAACTATATCTTAACTACCCAATTCTTGCACTACAATCTAAGTTCTCTAAAATAGAACCTTTCATTAAAAACAAATAAAAAAAAAAGAAGAGAAAAGCATATTGAAAACAAACATAGACATTCACACAACTTAACTTTTGGACCCCTAACCGTGCCAGAAAATACAAACCCTAAAGCAAAATTGCTAAGTTTACAAATTATAAACCTAAATATTTCATATAGGCATCACTACCACACCATGAGGCTATCAATTAAAATATATAAATATGCTACGATTTATCAGATTTCAACCTTTCTAAAGCCAAAAATGCTTTATTGACCGATTTCAAAACTTGTTTTTCAGGTAAGCATATGTGAAGAAAGACTGAGATCATCAATTCTAATAAATGCATATATCTTACTCTATTAATTGCAATCTTTTGATGACAAAACATAAGCTATAAATAAATTATGCGGAACTTTCCAAACCTAGTCTTTCAATAAGCACATGCGAACCGAACATTGATTACAATAAATAGACACGTAAAAAAAACACTAACTTTGTACCCTTTAATGACAAAAGAATAAGCATATGTAACAAATCACGAGACAATGAATAGCAACAAGAACATAGATTATTAACGGAAAATGATCATTTAGTACATAATTTGAGACTTAATTATCAAAAACTCATGGTTAAAATATGCTACATGATGCTACTTCTTTTTACTCTTTGTTTTTAACTTTGATGCTCACTAATGCTACGTTGATAACTTGATATGTACCAAATCTTAAGGCCATGTTTGGTAACAGATTTTTTGGTCCAAAATCAGATTTAAAAATTTTGCTTTAAAAATCCACTGAAAATCTGGATTTTTAGATTTTTCAGCTTAAAAACCAGATTTTTAGAAGCTAAATAATCTGACTGTCCAAACGCCAACAGATTTTTAAAATAAAAAATCCAACAACTAAAAAAAAAAACTGTTGGCAAACAGACCCAAAATAAGAGTTGAAAATGTGGGTTTTCGGATATTAAGTGTGTTTAGATGAAGTAATCAATGATTATCCCGATTATTATTAATATAGTAAAATAAAAAATGTAAGCATTGAATGACAAACTAAGAAGAAGACGAAAGCAGATAGATGCTAAGTTTAATAATTGTTTGTCAAATAAGAACAGGAAAAACGAAACATGAGATCATCATTCACATAGGATAGATACATATCATACATATAATCTAACGGAATCCAAATAAACCCTAAGTTCCAGCTGAGAGAGAGAGAGAGAGAGAGAGAGATTTAACTGAATAAAAGAGAGATACTTTTACCAGAAATTAACACAGAGTTGGTTGAAAACTGCAGAGAGAGATGATCTGAATTGCGGAGAGAGATCGCGGGAAAGTGAGGAGAGAGAACGTCACTACGCTCATAAATTAACGATAATTAAGTCGAACACGCGCATAAACTAACTTCATCAATTAACGATAATAAGAGTTGATATAGCAAAGTGGTCGTGATGCAACTGACTGAGTCAGAGTATCTCGAATCCACAGTATTGTATATTGTTACAGTTAAAATATAAAATGTATTGTAAAAATATCCAATGGCTGTGGACTCTGAGTCACTCTGACTCAGAGTCAGGCACGCTGCTTCCTTCTGAGCAGGGGTTGGATGCGGTTCCGCAATTTAATTGTTTATTTGACATTTTAAAAAACGTAACTATTATATTTTGTTAATAGTTACTTTTAAAAAAATATATTTTCATGTTTTATAATTTTTCAGCAATTTAATTGTTTATTTGGTATTTTAAAAAGATATAATTCAAAAAATATATAAATGCTTACTTTTTTTTCAAAAAAAATTTGGTTTCAAGTTATAATTATATATAATTAGGGATTATTAAAAATTAAAATAAAAAAATACAATCATTTATTAATAAAACAAGGTAGTGTTAGTCTAAATATACAAACATGTATAGTTTGGTACATCTTGTCCATTTTGGGGAATAACTATTAAAACACTCTTAAAAAAACTTATGTTTTGGAAAGTCGAACACGTTATGATACACGGTATATGATGTTTTTTATACCGTTTTTTATGCATCATGATTTTTTTACTGTTTATCAGTGAGATTCACGAATCGAACACGGTTGGAGGATTATAGGACATATGGGCGGACCCAGTAATTTTAGTTAGTTGGGGCATAATCCAAAAAAAAAAGAATCGCATAGTTACTAAATTTAAATATAAACGACAGATAATTAATACTATATGAAACTCATATGCTAAATTACCAACCTTTTCGTTTACCCATTATTTGAAATCGGTTATACTAATAACTTTATTTGCTTAACTGCTATAAATATATTTGTTAATATAAACAAGCAAACTATTACCCAACCATTGATTACTCAATCTTCTCTGAAATCAAGTTTTCACAATTTTCATCCCAAATAATTCTCTTTGGTGGCAAGATCAACACCAAACATTAAAGTTTGTAAACAACCTAAAATAATGTTTCTTTTAGTTTTAACCATCATTCTAGTAATATCACTAATTCGTTTTAATTACTTTTATGTTCACAAGATCAACATTGGAGCGCATATCCATAGTGAAGTTTGCAAGTTGATTAGAAAGTGACATAAGGTTGCGCTAGCTAAGAGAAATCCCTTAAATAACACTCTGCAAATCAAATTCATTTTCCAACACCAAAGGAAGAGAATGAGTCTTGTGGATTTAAATATGCAATGCAAAGTAATAACTCTGTAATCGACTCATTAAATCGGTAATATGGCTTGTGAAATTGCATATCTAGCACACAAATAAATAAATTGACATGGTAGGATGAAAATTTGTCTTAATTTAGGCTCTATGTAATGATTTTCCTTCCGCTACATATGCGTCATCTATATTCGGAATGCAAATATTATGCTTAACAAAAAAAATGGAAACATTTTTATCAAAAAGTTCCCCCGTCCCTTAGCTTTTGAAGTCGTTTTTTTGGATATGTCAGCAAACCTTATATCATATTCGACAATTTTTGTTGTTGTTGCAATTCTTGTAATAAATCATTTGTGATCCCAAAACTTTCTTCCATCACATGCAATGTGAACACAAACTTAAAATGTTGTATACAAGTTAGTAAAGGTTTTTTCAATTTTGTACACCAAACTAATCAGTTTATGTGATTTTGTATCCCAAACGACCGATTTCTCTTTTTACATTCTCATACTACAATTTCTCGTCACCTTTGTACCATTCCGTTACATTTTTGGATGAAAAATATTGTTTTACAAATATAACTTCAATCAAATTGATTTATTCCAGGGCTCATCACCACAACAGCAACCAATTCTCTATTAACTACAAAGGTGGTCCACACTAGTTTAAAATTAAATTTTAATTGATACTTTAATTTGAAGTTATATATTATTTGGTCGTAGAATTAACAAAAATGCAAAACCAATTAAAAAAAAAGTAAAAAGGTAATATAACCATATATTTGTAGTTATTTCCAAAATGTCATTCTTTAACAAAATTTCTCCAAAATCCCCAAAACAGTATTCCTCAAAATCCCACCTTGTAAACAACTTCTTCACAATCTTTAATTCATTAGTTACTCCAAATCTTTTTTTTTCCGGCAAGTAAGAATAAATATAACACAAAAAACGGGATCTAACTCATGTTTACTATGAGGACCATAATTAAAAATCCAATTTAATGGATACGACAACAACTCAATTTACTAAACTAACCAATTTCAGCAAACACAAAATGCAGTAGCAAGACTAAGCGCTAGAACATAAGAATATTTTAATTTTTACAGCTACGGTGGCTTATTTTTCTTCTGCTTTGCCTCAAAAGGAATTTGCATAGCCTTCATTTCGCTAAAAAAAAAAGGGTCCAAACCGTAACGGCCAAATCTGTCACTAAATAACCATTTTTGTCAGTAAAATTGAAATCCGTCGCTATGCCGTTCCTGATTAGAGCGTTGGGAAGCAAAATCTGTCACTAATTCCATATGCGATCTAACTTTTTTTGTAGTGTTTCTTTTACCGGCCATTTGGGTAGTCTTCTATTGACAATCCCTATGGAACATTTGTGGGAGTAACGGTGGTTATCCAATTTTCTTCATCTTCTAACGAGCTTGCTAGCCTTTTCAGATGCAAGTTTATCTTTCCCCCCTATATCATCACCATCGTCACCAAGATGACCCATTTTCATTGTAGCATTTTTAGCATTATGAATATCTTCGTTTAGCGTGTAGTTACCACAAATCTTGTTTGAATGGAACTTTGTAAATAAATCACAAATTCAAATATCAGTTTATGTTTCCCCCCGTATCATCACTGTCGGCACCAAGATACCCATTTCAATTGTAGCATTTTTAGCATTATAAATATCTTCATTTAAGCGTGTAGTTACCCCAAATCTTGTTTGAATGGAACTTTGTAAATGAATCACAAATTCAAATGTCAGTTTATCTTCCCCCCCTATATCATCACTGTCGGCACCAAGATTACCCATTTCCATTGTAGCATTTTTAGCATTATGAATATCTTCGTTTAAGCGTATAGTTACCCCAAATCTTGTTTGAATGGAACTTTGTAAATAAATCAAAAATTCAAATGCCAGTTTATATTTTCCCCCTATATCATCATTGTCGGAAATAAGATGACCCATTTCCATTGTAGCATTTTTAGTACTATGAATATCTTCGTTTAGCGCGTAGTTAACCCAAATCTTGTTTGAATGGAACTTTGTAAATGAATTACAAATCTACTAAAGGTAAAAAATTTCAGACGAAAATAAGATTACAAAAGAGAGATTAGAGAGGGATTTATTGTAAATAAAGTTCTTGACCAGTAATTTTGGATTTATCTGTTTTCAATAACAATTGCTAGAGTTCAATTGGGTAGAAAAGAGATCACAAGTTTTTAATAATAAAAGTGTATTGAAAATGATGAAAAGGGTGGATATCAATGCATGTATATGTATATGTATATGTCGACGGTGAAGAGTTTATCTACAAATTATTTTTTGTTTATGCATATGTAAATTTGTGTGAATTGATTAACACATTTAATTAAAGGGCAATTAACAAAAACATACACTACTCCTATTATATTATAAAAAACATACACTCAAAAGTTAAATTAACAAAAACATACATATATATACTTATTATTTTTCTAATTCTAATCAAACCATAATCTAAGCTATCTCTCTAACATCTAACCGCAACTCTCTCTCTCTAATCGCACATCTATTTCTAACACACGATAATCGCACCTCTTTCTAACACGTGCTAATCACTCATCTCTCTCTAAAAATGATTAAAAACTCACAAAATATGCATATGCTAATTATAAAACGTCATACCCTAATTTTAAAACTTCATACGCTAATTTCAAAACTTCATACCCTAATTTCAAAACTTCATACTCTAATTTCAAAACTTCATACCCTAATTTTAAAACTTCATATCCTAATTTCAAAACTTCATACCCTACATATGAATTTCTCTCAATATTGTACATATGGATTCTTCTCTTTCAACTTGAAACCCACAATATTTACAATAGTCTCAAAACTCAATAAATATGAAACAATCTCATCAATTCCATATATTTTTCATATATTACGGGGTATCAAATAGTGTAATATTTGTGTATTACGTATGTATATATATGTATTTATATGTATATATATATTTATATAATCTAGATGGTTTTCAGTAGTTAGTGGCGGGGGTTTTTCGTGATGGAGGAAGAGAGATAGATAGAGTGTGATATTAAAGAAAGATACATAGAAGAATGGAGAAGATATAGAGTAAGATCAGAGAGAGAGATAAAGAGAAAAATTGGTGGGATAGAAGAATGAAGAATGGAGGAGAGAGAAAGAAGAACGGAGGAAAGAGAGAGTAAGATGAGAGAGATAAAGAAAAGAATAAATAACATTAAATTTAAATTTGTTTGGTATGTTTTTTATAGTTAAAGTTGTAAGGGTATGTTTTTGTTAATTTAGTTTCAAAAGTAGTATGTTTTGTTAATTTATCCTTAATTAAATTGTTAAACTTTTTTATTTATTTTATTTTATTTGCTCTATTTTGGTAGATGTTTATCATATTCAATGGGCCAAACCAAAAAAGTAGTCAATTAACCAATCTGCCCTTTTTATCATGACCGAATTTTTTTGATGTTGTCATCTTTACCCGTTAATTTGGATGGAAGTGTAAAAAAATAATGAAAAATGGTAGGAATTTTTAGGTAGACTCGGTATATTACATAAAATTTATTATGTGGTGTGGCAAACCAATTATATGTATACACATATCATTTATACATATCAATATAATACAACTGAAACATCGTATTAAAATAATCTCTCACATATTACCACTACTTCTCTCTTCTCCCTATATTTTTGGAAAAAAACCTTATTTTTATTTTTCTGAAAAAGAAAACTCATCATACGTGATCAAATTCTTTGATCTAAATTATCAAGATTCACTTTCTTTTTTAATACATAATAATAATTTAAGTTTTATTAAATAATGTAATTGAAAACTTGTGAGAAATAAAATATAAGAATTAAAAAAAACTTAAACAAAAATTGTGTAATTATAATTTCGAAAAGTAAAACTAAATTTACAACTCAATAAAATATCAAATATAATATTATAAAACTCTAGTTATAATACTATTCTACATTTAAATATTAATTAAAAAATTAATGATTTTAATATATTAGATTTTATGGAACATTACAACACAATAAAAATCCAAATATAATATTACAGAACCCAAGTTGAGACTACCCTAAAATTGAATATTAATTAAAATTTTTAAAAAAAATTGATGATTTTAATATATTTTATTTATCGGAATATATATTAATTGAAAAAATTATATTTAATGCATCATATGTTACAAGATATAATACAATTAATATTAAACCAGTTTATTTTTATAATATCATGATATATAAAACATACCATGTTATAATTAATGTCTAACATATAGCTTTTTACTCATACTAATATTAATATTTGAAAGACAAAATTGATAAAGTATATCATGTATATGGGATGATAATTACGTAAGTTAGTTGGTTGAAAAATTTGCTCATTTATGTTTTTTTGGTATACTTTTGAATTTTAAGTTATTTGCAACACTTTTTCCACATGTCATCTAATGATTGATTTGCCACACCACATAAGAAATATTATGTAGTAGGGCAAGTCTACCTAAAAGTTACTCGTAGTTTAGGTATATAAAAAGAGAAGTTGGTAGTTTGGGTACAAAATCTATATATTTAATTTGGCGTATAAAACTGAAAAAACCTATAATTTGGTAAAGTAAAAACTAACTATACAACCTAATAAAAAATCAAATAAAAATAACTGGCTAAAACTTAATATTAATTATAATAAAATTTACTTATAATTGATTTTTTTTATTTTTTAATTACTTAAAATATAAATTATAATATGGTAAACTAAAAATAATTATCTAACCCAATAAAACCAAATAAAAATATAGAATTGTAGTTGAGACGTAAACTTATATATATATATATATATATACATATTGTATTACTAATATACGTGTGTGTATATATACACACATATATACATCATACTATTATAATAAGTAACCCAAGATTTTTGACACGTCAAATTTCGCCAATTTTTTTCTTTAAAAATACCTCTACACTATTTTACTAGTTACCATATAACTATACTTTTATTCATAATAGAAAATAACACTATTTATCCATATTTAACCACCCAAAATTATTTTAAATACTCTCATCTTATATTATATATATTTTTTAATTTGCATATATTTGTATCATCATTACACTTATATTTTTATTATTTTTATATCACTACGTGTCGCACACGCAACGTGTGAAACACGATTACTATTATATATATATATACATACACACGCACACAGTAATACTAAAGGTATTGTTGACATGACAACATCATTATTATTATAATTTTATGTATTTAATTTTTACAATTTTAAATACTATTAATTGTTGAATAATTGTGGTAGTTAACTTTTAAGTCTATTTATTTAATTATATAACCACATATAACCACCCTTATCTAGTGTCGAGGGCACTAGTTATTATGATCATTATCCAATTACAAATAATCATATTTATGCAATTCGTGCACAACCCGTGCTTTTCATGTGATATGAATTTTATGATTTTTGTTAGATAAATAATGATACACACGTATTGTGCACAAATTGTGCAGAAGTCAACTGTTTAGCATTATCACTAACTAAATGGGGACACAAAAATTAATAAGGAATAATCAACTTTAACTTGATTACTACCCTTGGTTAGTGGCGGAATTGACAGAGGGCTAAAGAGGGGTCATGACCACCCAAGAAAAAAATTTGTTAAACCGCAATTAACTGACATGAATAATCTACATTTTGTAGCTAACCACAAAAATTGTGGGTGTATTTTTATCCTACCTAATTGAAAATTAAATTAGTTTGATTAGAAGAAGAAGTAATGTTTATTTGGATTTGTAATGATTTTATAACATCAAAAAAATTAACTGATGAACTTCTAGAGTAGTATAATACAAATAAACCAAGATAAGTTAATCTTGGCATAAGATATATCAATATTCAACATGCGATAATTAAAATAGTTAAGGTGTACAACATGAAATTCATCATCCAATTAACAATTTATGAGGAATAAAAATATCCTTAATTTATTACCGATGAACTAGAGTGTTACACTATAATTGTGTCTGCAAACTGGGCAGATAGCATGGTGTGTATGTAACCAAGTTAGAGCGCACTTTGCGTGGAGGCAAATATCCACTACAACACAACAGCAATACATCGACGGATTTTTTCGTCGCTAAAACGTGAAATCCGTCGCAGATTGGCTCTTTGTGACGAAAATTTCCGTCTCTAATTTCCGTAGCTAAAGTGCTTGTGGCTAAATGTTTGCTACGGAAATCTTATTCCGTAGCTATTTAGTGACATTATAGCGACGGATTTTCCGTCTCTAAATTTTGTATTTAGTGACATTATAGCGACGGATTTTCCGTCTCTAAGTTTTGTATTTAGTGACATTATAGCGACGGATTTTCCGTCTCTAAGTTTTGTATTTAGTGACATTATAGCGACGGATTTTCCGTCTCTAAGTTTTGTATTTAGTGACATTATAGCGACGGAGTTTCCGTCTCTAAGTTTTGATGTTGCTACAAATTCCGTAGCAAAAGTCTCACAAAACCAATTATATAGAATAAATTACAATATAAATATAGTATAACAATGAATAGTTACCCACGAATATACGTGGCTATTCCGTCGCAATTTTTTTTATTATAATATATTTTTTATTTTGATATTTAATTTAATATATATTAGAAATTTATCAATATGACAAACCCGTGCCAATTCCGTCACACTAGTGTGATTATTTAAATAAAAAAATATTTTAATACAATTAACAGAATTAATTTTATTAATTAAATAAAAAATAAATTTATTAAGTAAACATTAATAGATATAAATAAAACTAATCCACAAGCCAAATAACATGCTATAATGATAAACAAAATTTAACTGAATTCATATTACATAACAGTACCGATACTAGCAAATATTACATGCCCAAAATATTAAAATGTCATAAAAGGTTCACATACTTCCATGACCCACTAAACATCAACGGTTCCTATGCAAGTAAGATTACATGCCCAAAATACTAAAGTCATAACCTACTTAGATGTTTCACATACTACCATGACCAATTAAATATCAACGCTACCGATACTTACAAGATGTACGCACAAAACATTAGTCATAACCTACTAGGATAAGTTCACATACTACAATAACATAATAGATACTAAGCATCGTCATAAACACCAACATTACGCTCGCCACCGCTTTCAACACTTTCCCCCGAACCATTCTCACCTCCGCGGTTACCGAAATCGGATTGATCTGCTGGCGCATCTCGCGACGGTTGTGTGTTTTGACTGATACGTTGCAACAATGATTGGACCACAACTGGCATTTTCTCAGAAAAAGCCTGATTAACTAGGCGTGTCACTAGCTCCGTCATTTGGTCTGGCGTCATCGTAGTCGAAACTGATGCAGCAGATGAGCAAATGGCCTCATCATTCAAAGCAGACACTACATTACCTATCCCATATACTCGACCCTTAGATACGCCTCCAAGCTTAGCCATAACTTCAAGAAAAACCCGGTTCTCGTCGATGACTACTGGCTCGCCTCTAGCCTCCATATCTGTCGCAAGTTCACCCATTCTAGCCTCAATTTTTTCCTGTATTGAAGATGTAAACCACATGCATAACAAAGAAACATCGAGCGAGTATAACAAAAAAAAAAAAGAACTAAATCGGAAAAATTGAAAGATAAAAAGTACACAATAAATATAGCTACTAAGGTTCAACTTTTTCCTGTATTGAAAATGTAAACCATATGCATAACAAAGAAACATCCTAGCCTCAATATGTATATTTTCACCATTTTCAATAGCTACTGAGGTTCAAGTTTCCAACATGCACTTTGATTTGTATTAAAACGTTTTAAGTTGTAAGTGACTTGTAACGATAAATATATTTCAAACTTGATAATTAAGTTGTATAGCTTAATTAAAACATGTAGGAGTGGCTAAGAATATTTCCAGAATGCATGCATGGTTCTCAACTTCTAGCTTTAAACATATTTAAAAATTTAAGAAAACTAACATTGATTCGGGCGGACTTTGGGTCACAAAACACTTTGTTACCATCTTTGTCCTTTCTCTGGTGCATATCTCTAAAATGCTGCCAAAGACTTGGCATCTTTCCTGTAGCTTTAAAAGCATCCCTCAAATGCTCCAAATGAGATTTCGACCCGCCAACATGTATAGATGGCGTGGTGCCTTCTTTACCACGCCTGTTAGCTGCTTTTATCAGACTCATTTCCTTCACTGTTTCCTTTTCCCAATGAGCTTTCCATATATTCCAGACAACGGGGTCGCAAAATGTTGGACACTCTGTACGCAATCGGAGCTTACTAAACCAGTCCGAATAACGAGTAGACGCTATATGCTCCCAGCAAGCACGAACGATGGCAGTGGGCTGATCCCAACAAACATGCTTCTACAAATAAATGCAATAACATGATAAATTAAAGGCATTGTCCCAAAACAGTCGAACTTATATACCATTTTATCTACAGAGCTATAAATTATCTACTGATGCATTTTAATTGTCAGATTACTAGTTTCACAACTAATAATACCACCTCTGTGGCATTCCATATAACACCCAACTAGTTTCACAACCTTCATTTGGTGTCCCAACTATATTTGGTGTTATATGGAATGCCACAGAGGTGGTGTCCCAGAATGCAAACATGAGTTTTGTGGACCCCACTATATTTGGTGTCCCAGCCGTGAAATAACCCAACCAAACAAGGCCTTACATTCTTATTCCTTGTTTCTACTAGTACTTCCTTCCGGTAGGTTCTTACTGTTTTATGTCCGTTTCAAATAGAAACTGTTTTGATAGTCTCTTTTGTGTCTCTAGGTGAATCATATGGTGCAACTATATGGCAGATTCCTGAGCTATATGGTTAAGAAGTCCAAAATGTCTTATAAGCAGAAACTATTTCAGTGCAAAAATTGTTAAGGAATCGCAAAGACCACAAATTTGCAAAAGCATCAAGGCTAACTCAAGCCAACCAAATTACCTTTGACATTTTTTGAGCAACAAACCAATTAAATGAACAACAATGATCACTAACACCGGAATTAATGATCAGCATGGCTGAAATAATTAAGATTGCCGTAAATCCAATTAGAACAGAACACAGTATTATTAGTAGAAAAGTAAGAAATAAACTTCCCTTATCACCTAAACAATAGCAAGAATAGCAGTCTGATTTGGAAAATTCCCTAACTTAGCTTTGTTTCCTAATTAACAACTTTATGTGGATATTATCAACTTTATTTTGCAAACAAGGTTGAGAACCCTGTGAGACTCATATTTCATAAAAAAACCTCTGATTCTGAAACCGGCAGGGATACAAAAAACTGAACATAAACAAGAAATTCAGGGACAACCACATTGCTATAGCGGAAAATATTAATTAGAAAATTTATTTCCGCAACAGCATAAGCCAGAACTTTAAAACAAAACCTATAACTCAACAACTCTAAAATCTTAAACAGATGGAAGGAACCAAAAAGAATATTTTCTTTTCATTTATGCTAATGCTAATGCTAATATATGAAAAGATAACTGTTGGAACCATGTAAAGCCTACTAAATCATTCGACCAACAGATTTTCATGAATACCAACTTCATCAACTAAATTAGATGAATAACTGTACGTATCTAAACATACAAGAAGCACACCACATCTTTTATTAAATGATATTACGAACTGTGTAATGATGTTAGAAGGGCTTCTTCGACCTAGAACAGGGAAAGAGTTGAGCAAACAACAAAGAAATGAGGACTTCCATTAGTCATCACTTCATTTTCCAAAATAACACGCACTACTACGAAAATATAGATATTCACAGATTAAAGTATTTTAATGCGATATACCTCTTATTAAAGAAATAGAGAGAGAGGGAAGGAGCGTAGAATACCTCGCGAAATACCAGAGATTTTGGGATTTTGGGATATACCTCGCAAAATTATATATATATAAGAAGTGTGATTTTGGGATTTTTTTCAGAGAGATTTTTTTCAGTGGTGCAATAGGGTAAATCCCAGAGATGGTGCGGTGTGTAGAATACCTCGAAATACCAGAGATGGTGCGGTGTGTTGAGAGAGAGAGAGAGTATTGATCTGAAATATAAATATATATATATATATATGGCGGCCAAATTAAGCAATGTTAGGGTTTCAGTGGTTGGAACCAATTTTCCTTCAAATTTTTTAAAGTCCAAAAACAGCAATCAAACAACTATTACGTCCTCATTACGGATCATTTCATAATACATCCGTTCATTAATATTAAATTATACTCAATCTTCTTCATGTGATACGTCCTCATCAAACACATTTTCCTCTTCATCTGACTCTGATTCGCACATGGTTGGTTCAACTGCTTCTTCATTAAATGCTAATACATAGTTGAGGTCATAGTTGGGAACTTGTAAGTCTTCGGGTATAATATTACCCCCATCAGTAATAGGTTGGTCACTCGATTCATCATCTTGAAATGCATTTTTGTGTATCTTCCCATCCGTGCTTGATATTTGAATACTCGACCTCGCCTTGACTTTACATACGGCCCACCAATTGTCAGGGTCTTTTCCGTTATAAGTTGGATAAGGTAGATAACATACTTGGTTAGCTTGTGATGCCAAAATAAAAGGATCGTATTTCGGATACTTTCCCTTTGAGTTGATACTAACCAGATCAATTTTTTTTATCTATTTGCATATAATGAGTTGGAGCCATATTAAACCATTCGCAGTTAAACAAAACTACTTTTTTTATTGGCCACATAGGATACTCCAACTCAACAACCTCCGCTAGAATACCGTAGTAGTCGTCGAATGATGCTTGATCAGTGTAGTCTGATGTAGCCTTTATACAAACTCCACTATTAGCGGCCGACTTATTTGATCCATGTTTTTTCGTATGAAACACGTATCCATTAACAAAATAGATAGGGTATGTATTCACTTTCCTCAAAGGTCCTTGCGAGAGGGATAACAAAAAATCATTGTCGTCGATATTTTTTTCGGCCTGTTCAAGTAAATTCTTAATTATATAAGAAAAAAATGTATACTATAAAATATAAATTCTTGTAAACTAGTTTTTTACTTACATATCTTTCAAACCACGGGACAAAATTTTCTTCAATGCAATGTTCTAGCTCAGAAGCGTTCGTGGCCCATCCATCTGAATACATTTCATTTTCAAAAATGCTGAAAATAGAACAAATGAAATTAATACTAATACAAGTTAAAATTTATGTACATAATATCAATATGATCATTGGAAAATAATATACTAACCTCATATATTGTTCAACCTCTTTGCAATTAGTGAGAATATACCTCCTTGCAACCTTGTATTCTTTTTGATCAAGCCATCTAGTTACGCATTTGCCTGCTGCCCGACCTGGATATGTGAATATCGATAAATTTCCAAGAATGTGAGGTCTTTCACCCCCGTCATCATTACGTTGAACCTTGCTTCTTCTTGTCTCTACATTAGGATCAAAATAGACGGAAGCAAAGTTGTTTGCCTCTTCAATTATGTAAGCGTTGATAATGGAGGCTTCCACATGCGCCTTATTTCTGACACTTCTTTTAAGCTTGCCAAGAAATCTTTCACAGGGATACATCCACCTATAGTGTACTGGACCCGCAATTCTTGCTTCGTAAGCAAGGTGAACTGGAAGATGCTCCATAGGGTCGAAAAAGCTAGGCGCAAAAATCATCTCCAACTGACATAATATAATTGGAATTTCTTTTTCAAGTTTCAACATGTCAGATACCGAAATTGTCGTACATGTGAGACGTTTAAAAAATATGCTAAATTGGACAAGCGCGCTATATACTTCTTTTTCAAGTGTTAGCCGAAATGCTATTGGTATCAATCGTTGCATGAATACATGACAGTCGTGGCTTTTCATTCCAAATAACTTGTTTTTTCTCATATCAACACATCTTCCCATATTAGAGACACACCCATCTGGAAATTTTATCGTCTTAATCCAATCACATATACTTTCCTTTGAGTTTTTTTCTAGAACATAATAGGCTCGATCATAAGTCCCATCACTTTTTATTGTGAATCCTGGACGTTTGCAAATATTTGCCACATCCATTCGAGAAGCAAGATTATCCTTTGATTTTCCCGGAACATCAAAAACGGTATTAAATATATTCTCGAAACAATTTTTCTCAATATGCATAACGTCAAGATTGTGTCTAATGAGGTTATCTTTCCAATAGGGTAAATCCCAAAAAATACTCCGCTTCTTCCAGCCATAACCTCCATCAGATTTGGTTATCTTTTCATTATGTTTCATAGCACCTTTCCTGGTCACTTTCTCTAATCCAAGAGTGGTAATCCAGTCTATTATATCCTTACCTGTTTTCACAGTAGGTGATTTCCCCTTCTCTCTCCTCCCTTTTATGAATTTTTCCTTATTCTTACGATAACGGTGGTTTTCTGGTAAAAATTTACGGTGGTTATCAAACCAAGTGATTTTACGTCCATGAGGCAAATAAAATGCATCACTATCTTCCATACAATGTGGACAAGCCAACCTCCCAGAAGTCGTCCATCCAGACAACATAGAATATGCAGGAAAATCACTAATAGTCCACATAAGTGCTGCTCGTAGATAAAAATTTGTACCCAATGAACAATCATATGTCTCGGCTCCCTGAGTCCACCCAAACTTCAATTCTGCAATCAAAGGTTGCATAAACACGTCTATCATCTGTCCCGGATCTTTCGGCCCTGGAATAAGAACAGTTAGAAACATAAATTGTTCTTTCATAACCATGCCTGGCGGCAAGTTGTATGGAGTAAGTATAATTGGCCAACATGAGTATTGCTCCCCAAACATTCCAAATGGTATAAATCCGTCAGCCATAAGTCCCAATCTCACATTACGGGTCTCAGCTGCAAAGTCTGGATGTTTTTCATCAAAATGTCGCCAAGCCTCTGAATCTGATGGATGAACCATAAAGTCTGGATCCGAATGGTGCTCAGCGTGCCATCTCATATGGCTAGTTGTGGCTTTAGATGCATATAATCGCTGCAATCTTGGTAACAATGGCAAGTAATACATAACTGATTGCGCTGTTCCATCATCTTTATATCTCGACTCCCCACATCTATTGCACTGCTTTTTGTTACTATTTACACCCCAATAAATCATACACGCATTTATGCACGCATCGATTTTTTCCACTGGAAGTCCTAGACCATGTATAACCTTTTTTGTTTGATAAAAATTACTAGGAAATGTATTTCCCTCTGGTAAGTACTTCTTGAATATCCCAGCAACCCTGTCATATGACGTAGTTGACATATTAGTATCAGACTTTGCATTCATCATCTCAGACATGGCATCAAACATAGAGTATGTCGAACCTTCGTACAAAGGTTGCTCAGTTGCCCTCATCATATCATAAAATCCCTGAGCCTGCGGGTTAGGGGACTCAGGGGAATAATTTGGGTAAACAAACTCAGGGCCGGCAGCTGCCATTATCATCGTACGTGCTGAATTGCCTAATTCTTGAGCATACCCCACATGTCCAATCGAATACATATCGCTTGAAAAAGGTTCACTCGTACCCATTTCGTAATCGGATTCAAACATACGCCCTGATGTTTCCCCGTAATTAGGCAAATAATTTGATGATCCACCATAAAATTGATGATCGCTATCAAGTGGCAGCCATGATTCCCCATGGTTGGTCCATTGGTAGTAATTAGCAACAAACCCTTTGGAATACAAGTGGAGTCGAACTTCGTCAATGTGAAAAAATTGAGTGTTTTTACACATTCTAGCAGAACATGGGCACCTAATCATATTTCCATTCAGACATTTACCATTTTTAACTGCAAAATTTATGAAATCATCTACACCTAAGCGAAAATGTTCCGAAAGGCCGCCATCAGGACCTATCCGTGCATACATCCATTGCCGAAGAATATTACTCATTTTATCCCTGAACAAATATGTATAATCTTCTTAATATACTAAGTAAAGTAAGACTAATTTAATCAAATATAGTATATTAATTAGTAAGATGATAATCATTGTATAATCATTTCACATTTTAACTTGCATTGTATATTGTATTCTTGCGTTTATTTTAAATGCTACATGATTAAATGCTACATGAATATTTGAAAAGATATGAAAATGTATAATGATTAGCATTTAACAACATTAAATTTGTTGTATTAACTATCATAATAAATGGTATAAACCGGTAATAATTTTTTTTTGGAAATAAACTTATCTAATATGAACCGTACGAATTTGTATTTGTAAAGTTTGAACAAAATTTGTCAACTATTTAAGCAATATATAATTGTGTAAGTAGACAATCACATTAAAAATTAGGTGGACAAATATTTATTATAAAATACAATTAAAATAAAATAATGATTAGACAAGTATCTTAATTTATGGAGATATGGAGATATGGGGAAATGGGGAAATGGGAAAATGGACGGTATATTGTTAATATTGAGAGAGAGATATCTTTGTAATAAATGTGTGGATGTGAAATAATACTATCTTTACAATTGAAATAGCTATGAAATAGCGAGTAAATAGCTACGGATCTTGTGGACTCAATGGCCACTGATTGAAGTCATCTAAATCAATTTAAATATTTTTTTTTTCAAAATAATATGCAAAAAGAATAGCTACGAAATAGCTTGAGAACTACGAATTATTTTCAACTCCCACCGACACTCGGTCAACTCATTTATTTTCATAGTTAATCCGTCGCAAATTTGTATTAAAATTTCACAAATCAAAATCCATCGGAAATCCGTAGCTAATTTCCGTCTTCGTTTAGCTGTTTTTTTGTAGTGATCAAGACTTGATATCTCATAGGCTCCCTCATCTGGAGGGAACCTACCAATGGGAAACGACTCTATTTGAGTAATATTCAATCTAGGGAGTCGTCTCCTCCACCTTTCATAAATATATAAAGCTAAAACGATGAATATAACAAAATCTACCGAGGGACCAATTATCGTAAACATTGTCTCTAGCTTTGATAGATAATGATGACCTTCTTCGGGTGTCTTGGCTTTCAATGGACTGATGCAATTCATCGTTCCATTGGGAGTACTTTCCGCTAGGCCGACACAAAAAGTAAGGAAATAGAAGGCCGTAAATACTTGATTGTAAAATGAAAAAAAACAAACAAACATTAGTCTGGCAGTAGATTTAGTTTTGTGTTAAGACCAATTACTTTTAGCTCAAGAATATTTCCCCTTTTAAATACGAATATTTCATTTATATCCGTAACTTTAATATACATCGTATATTTTCTCCTTAATTTTTTCACATTTTAACTCTGTGCTTTTAGTTGAACTAATTTTTATCCTAACTAATTAAAAACTGAATCAGTTTGATTGACAAAAGATGAAGAAACGTTTAGGTGAATTTGTAATGATTCATTAGACTGAAAAGTTGACCGATGAACTTCTATAGTAGTATAATACAAATAAACCAAGATAATTATATGGCACAAGATCTATCAATATTCAATATGAGATCATTCAAATAAGGTGTACATGACATTCATTGTCTAACTTACAATAATATGAACATTAGAAATATCCTTAATTTTATTACAAATATAGAAGGCTCTTACCCTCTTAAATGTGTGTGTAAATTGGACAGATAGCGTGGTGTCCGTGTAACCAAGTTAAAGCGCAATCTACATGGAATACATGCCCACATAGGGGCAATACACGTAGATCATCGCCCTCAACGAAATCCTCTAGGAAAATATCACAACTAGAGATCCCGTAACTTACGGTTCCTTCCTCTGGAGGGAACCTAATAATTACAAATAACTCAACTTGACTAATACTTAACCTAGTGATCAGTCGTTTCCTCCATCGTAAATGTATAAAACTATACAAAGTAATATAAAAATACCTCGTAATGCACCTAGTACTATGAGCGTTGTCTCTAACCCTGATAAAGCTTTAGGCTTATGGCCTCCCGAAGTGCTATTCTCTGATCTATTGAGAGTGCTTCCTGCAACCTCAGCATAAGTAAGTAAAACGACCATGAAAACTTAATTGTAAAAGAAATAACACTACAAAAAAATACCCAAATTGCGACGGGATTAGTGACGGTATTTTTTGTTACGAGCTTATTAGCGACGGTTTTTGTGACGGTTTTGTAACGTTTTAGTCAATTTGCGACAGATTTGTGACAACTTTTTAAATTAGCGACAGCCTTGTGACAGCTTTTGACTCTCATTAAATCAAACATTATTTTATAGTGTAAATAATTGAACATGCTTGAGAATTATTCGATTTAAATCTTGAGATTGCAACCAGGAGTGGACCCGGTGATTTTCAATTTATTTTTTATTTTTTATGTGTAATTTAAATTTTTTTAAGATATATAAATTGATGGTCCCCACCTAATTAAACAAAATAGTTGTTGGTGTAGTGGTTCAAATCATGTTAGTTTTTTTTTTCTTCTAAAAATTTCTGTTTTTTATCTTGAAATTACCAAATTGCGTAAATAACCATTCTATTTTCCCAAACAAATATTACTAAAAAAATATTTTATTGTCCAATACTCTTTGTGTTAACTTCATATTTATTTTATGCTATGTTAAACATAGAAAAAATTCTTTACTTTTGTATTAGATCTTATTTATTTTATCCTCTATTCGATATATTTTTTACACCACGCTCCCCCAAAAAAAAAAACAATCATGGTTCCGCCCTTGCTTGCAACTGTGCTAATCAATTATGATTTGCTTCTAGTTTAAAGACAAAAAAAATAAAAAATAAAATATATATATATATATATGGAGAAGATCTATACACAAATAAAAAACAAGCTATGTTACATTCTAATCTTAACCATTCATAATAATATGTTATTAATGGTTAGGATCAATTTATTTAATTCAATAACATAAACACAACCTCTTTCTTTCCATTCAATAACATAATATCAACCATTTATATTACTCAAATGAAATGTGCGAATTGGGTGCAAATTGTGTGCTAAATACTAATAGTGTAAAATAGCAACAAAATCATAAACTTAATAACCAAGCATGAAATTCTTAATAATCACAAAATGAGTTTTATAATCAAAATACCTAAATAGGTCACATGTTATGTTCATATTGTGCTCACACGTTGCATATGCGACACATAATACGATAAAATATAAAAAATATAATTGTGCTGATGATACAAATATGTGAAAAAGAAAAGAAAAATAGAATATAATATGGGAAGACTTAAAAAAAAAAATTTGGGTGGTTAAAGATTGAGAAAGATTGTCATTTTCTAATTTTTATGAAAGTGTGATTATATGCTAATTAGTAAAAGAGTGTAAGGATAGTTTTTGAAAAAAATGACCAAAATTTGGCAGTATCAAAAATATTGGATTGAGTTATTATAATAGTATGATATATATATATATATAAACAAGACCCATATTTGTATTTGCATCGTGAAAAAGTGCAATATGCATTAATTAGATATATTCATTTGAACTGTTTTTCTATCCGTTTGTCGTATCACGTGTTGCACATGCAGTCACGATAAGTGTAAGTTCAAATAAATACCACTTATATCTGTGTGAAATTAATAACTATTTATAACAACATAACAAAAGAATACCAATTTTAATTTATTAAGAAAAAACAAACATATAACTAGACAATTTGAACCGAGCTTGCAACTAAATCTAATTGCCAAATCGTTTTCCTCGTATCCCTTTCAATTTGCATGCTTTATATGCTACTAACTTTTAATATATGGGTAGGGTGGTTATGAAGTTTTGAAAGATTTTGTTCTCGAAAGTAGATACAATTACAAACTAAATTATATGGGTAGAGGGCTTATGAAGTTCTTTCATCTCCGTATTATTGTATTCTTGCTCACCTCAATTTCTCTATCATTGTCTCTCTAAATTACTTTATTCGTTGCACAATATAAGTTTAATATACTGTTTTGAACCGTTTCACAATATAATTTTCATTTTCCATTAATAGAATATTATGTTATGTAATTTTAATATTAACTTGAATAAAAGATGTGTAAAAAAATAGAGCCAAAATTTGGAAAGTAAGTGTAAAAATAGGGTAATGATGATGTTCACTTAAATTGTAGGAGTTACGACTTATATTGTGTAACAGAGGACCGGAACAGAACGAGTATTTTATAATAATGAAATTTAGACTAAAAGTAGGAGGGACCATCTAGATGTTACACAAATGCATTGCCTGAGTATGTCTGCTAGTGTGTGTATATGTTGAGTATATTAATAAGTAAAAGGCTTTTTGTGCAGTTAATTTTTGGGTTTCTTTTTTTTTACAGTTTTATACACCAAACTGATCCAATTCTACGATTTTGTTCCCAAACTACCGATTTCTCTTTATACATGCACATACTATCATTTTTTTGTCACCTTTGTACCAGTCCGTTATATTTGTGGATGAAATTTATTTATTTACAAAAATTCTCTCATTCAAATTGATTTATTACATGACACGTCACTATAACACCACTCAATCTCTATTAATTACAAAGGTGGTCCACAGTAGTTCAAAATTAAATTTTATCGATACTTTAGTTTTAAGTTATTTCTAATTTGGTCGTATAGCAAAAATGCAAAACGATTAAAAAAAATAAAAAAAGGTAATTTAACCATACAATTGTAGTTATTTCTAAAATGCTACTCCCTCCGTTCCCATTTAATCATGCACTATGAAACTACGTGTAATTGTGACCGGTTTATAACTTGTATCAAAATTGTCAAAATAATTTTTTTTGAAGTACAATTATAAAATTTAACATTTGAACTATATGATCAACTTTTAAAAAATTTCATTCTGACAATTTTGATACAAGTTATTGTTCGATAAAAATTACATGTACTTTCGTAATAGACAATTAAACAGAAACGGATGGAATCTTTAACAAAATTTCTCCAAAATCCCCAAAACAGTATTCGTCAAAATCCCACTGTGTAACCAACTTCTTCACAATCCTTAATTCATTAGTTACCCCAAATCTCGTTTGATTATAACTTTGTAAATGAATCACAAATCCTAAAGTGTTTATATCACAAATTTACTGAAGATACACTTTTTTCAGACGAAAATAAGATTAAGATAGAGGGATTGAGAGGGCTTTGCTGTAAATAAAGTTCTTGACGAGCGATTTTGGTTTATCTAGAACATACGTGTAAGAGGAGAGAGAAACAGGGTATTTATGGTTTCTCATATTGAATACCGGTAAAAGTTACCCACGACGTGTTACTTGTGATACGTGTAATGACATAAATCTCGTAATATATTTTATTTTTAACATAATATTCAGATTTGGTATCATTTATTATAGTTATGAAAGTTAAAACGAATTGTTAATTAATTTATGGTACATCCGTAATTAAGAAAATATAGTGAGAACAAATAGTTAATTAATTAGATTATGCATATTGATAATTATTAAAATAGAGTGAGGATATTTTTGGCAAAATTTGATAAAATTTGACAGACTCAACTTTTCTTTGATTTGCTTATATTAATAGTATGATATGATAGGGTTATTGTAATTAATACTGAATTGCAAAAAATATTGAATTGCGAAAAAACTTAAATATGGCTATTAATTGCCATAATTCAATTGGCAGAAAATATATACAGTAGAACCAAGCGTACTCTCGTAACTTGGAAAAAATATTACCATATAGAAATTATTTTTAAATGCACGTTTATATATAAAAAAATATAAATTTATTTAAATATATATTTTGTATAATACAAGATACAAATATACATTGTTTCGCTAACTAAAATAAATATTTAAGAGACAAATACACATATATTTTTTGTAACGAGTTAAACACATGATGACATGAATTCAAGAAGATGGAAAATCATGATATAATAAACTCATAAATTTTATTTTTTTAATTAAGTACATAATTATTTAGAAAATCGAGTATATGTATCTAGAAAAGTGAAAATTCATCTAAATTTTATTTAATTATTTCTTTACATGTATAAACATTATGTGTAATGGAGCATAGAAAACCGTCTTAAGAATTACATATATATAATTTTACAAATTTATGTTATTTAACAGTACTATATAGAGATACATTTTCTTAAAGCGGGATCTTAAAAATATATGAAATATTATAATGTGTAGGTTATTCCTATTAATAACTGTGACGAGTTAGGATCGAAATTTTTTATTTCTATATAGAGTTTATTTTTATATAGAGTATTTTTGTAAAAGGTTTTCAGTAGTAAAAGTGAACTAAAATTGATGAAAATGGTGGATATCAATGCATGTATATGTATATATATGTGGATGGTGAAGCGTTTATCTACAGATTATTTTGTGTTTATGCATCTGTAAATTTGCGTACATGTATATGAATCAACACATATTTAATTAAATTGTTAAACTTTTTATTTATTTTATTTGCTCTATTTTGGTGGCTGTTTATCATAATCAATGGTCCAAACCATTGACCAATCTATCCCTCTTGACGGAAAAAGTTTGATGATGTCATCTTTATCCGTTAATTTGGACGGAAGGGTGCAAAAGGTACGAAAATTGGTAGTTTAGATATGTAAGAAGAGAAGTTGGTAGTTTGATATACAAAATTAGATAATGTAGTTAGGTTTGTGTATAAAACTGCAAAAAACCTAGTTAGTAAAATAGATTTTTGATTATATTTTGACTCATCTTCCGCCGTCGCAACAAGCACGTCAACCACAGAGCCAACCAACCTAAACTAGCTATCAAGAGTGCTATAATGTGATCACCAACATGTATTACCCAGACGATGTACAACCTTTTCTTGATTCAAGCCTTGTCCCGTAACAATTAATATCAACATTTGCTAAGTCATCAAGTATCTATTAGGTTGAGTCTCCTGTAACATATCTTTTTTTACAAGAGCACCCATCTGTATTCATAATATCAAAAATCAAGTGAAAAAGATCGTCAGCAAGTGATTTTTTTTTTTGTTACGCCACAAGATCTAATTGAAGATGGTGGTGAGTAAAACAATGAATGTAATATTTTGACTTATTCTCTTTCAAAATAAGAAATTCTAATCCATAATATTCACCTCATATTGCTAGCTACGTCATGTCATTGTCCACGCAAAATAAAAATACTCAAACTATGTTTAGTAAACAAGTAATCTAAAACTTTTTTTAAGAGACTTTGTTGTGGAGTTCAACTTTTTTAAGACGCAAAAAATGTTTTAACCGGAAGCAGCATAGGTGACTCTGAGTCAGAGTGACTCAGAGTCCACAGCCATTGGATATTGCTACAGTACATTTCATATTTTAACTGTAGCAATATTCAACGGTTGTGGACTCTGAGTCATCTTGACTCAGAGTCAGGTACGCTGCATCCGTTTTAACCAGGAGCGGATCCAATACAGGACAAGGGGGGCTGGAGCCCCCGCTGGATTTTATTTATTTATTAGGTTTGTATATTTTCGTTTATATATGTTTGTAGCTGAATTGGTTAAGGTGTCCTTAATGCAACTTTTTGACCAGAGTTCGATCCTTCTAAGCAAATTTTTACTAATTTTTTTGTCTATCCATTTCATCCAGCAATAACAATTATTATATGTGGAAAAAAACTAATTTTAGGATTGGTGTATCTTTGTTTTTTAAATAGTACGTATAAAACAAGAAACACCCCTGAAAACCATTTGTTTTATTTTGTTTATTGCTTAACATTCTAAAGGTTTTCCTTCTTGTATTCCGTTAACATATTAATTATATGATCCAGTATATTTTTTTAAATGATCTACTAGTATTTGATATTAATTTTAAGAATAAGACTTAAGTTCCCATTTTTTAACAGACAAATTAATACATGATAATTCGCCCTAATTATTATTTACTTTATCTATGTTGCTCGAAATACTAAATTTGTCTTCGTTTTTTTATAATCAAAGGTAGTAAGTTGTTCCTATAACTCAGTTCGTTTGGTATTTCATTAACATATTTAATGTTAGAACATTTTTTTCAATATACACATTGTTTACTAACGAGTTTTTTTTATAGATTAAGTACTTTGTAAAATTTAGGAGTAAATTTTTAATTACGTATAAAAGAGTTTATATAGGAAACAAAATAGTTCTAAAAGGAGTATATTTTCGTCTATGACAAAAACAATGTTCAAATTAATAAATTATATAATTCAAAGTTACAAGCTTACACTAATATTTTAAATATTAAATACACCACTGAGTTATGTCCAATTTGTGCCCCCGCTGAACTAAATTCCTGGCTCCGTCACTGGTTCTAACACATCCTTTCGTATCCACAAATTTTAAAATAATAGACATTTGCTATTGCGTGGACACATCGCGAGCTTCGTCAATAAAAACTGAAGATAAACTACCATCAATCTCATTTATTGTTAGACTAGGTAGGAGGTCTCATGCGATGCACAGGTCGACACAGTAGTTGATAGAACATGAGCTTCGATACAGGCAACTTTTACTTTTAAGTTTCCAATTGTGCCTCGTGTTGGATTATGTATGCAATCTAATATGCTTACATCATAACATCATAACCGCAATAGATTAGTTTACTACACTATTGATTAATTTAGCGACATTCACTTACTATAAGAATGTCCACACCTAATTCCTTTCCCTGTTGTGGATAAACCCATCCGGAACTTATAGGATTCCGATTTCGACTTTTACTGGGTCGGGATCATTTTTTTCACTCCCAAAAAACCTGGGTCTGGACATTTGAATTTATGGGTTGGGTTTTGACCCCATTCAACCCCTGATGAAAATGGCAGTGAAAGAAAGATGGAGAAACGATGAAAAAGATTGGGAAAGATAGATAAAGAAAGAAAAGAGAGAAAAACAAATACGTGGGAGAGAAAGAAAGAAATAATCCTAATTTGATCTGTTATCCTTTTCATTGTATTTATTTAAATGTAAACAAGTTTTTAGTAGTGTTTCTTTTAGATAAAATTCCTAAAATTTTATGTTAGTGTAGTTTCCTCCAAGTTATATTGAACAAATATATCTCTGGTTTTTACACCATTAGAACTTAGATTTTTGTAGTTGTTATTTATAACTGGTAAAGGGGTTTTGCTCGACGTGTGAACCCTAAAGTTACATTTAACTTCCAAGAAAAAGTTTTGCGTTTGATATCATCGATATCAATAGTAGCTGTATAGAGTAATACAGAGACCATTCCAATCAAAGCTTCGAAATACTTTTTAATTAAGGAGATACTACGTAAACAAAAAAACAACCACCAACGGTGCACATTTTTTTCTTCTTCTATAGTTGGTACTTTGGTGGTTTGTATTTACTGATCATCAAGAACAACAAGTCCAAGCTACGCATATTCGTACTCCTAATATTATATAAAATACCCCTACAAAGGATTAGAATGAAAACATCAACAAAAGTCAAAAGATAGCATATAAATTTCCTTCAATTGCGCCTGCTACTACGCATCTAGCCAAAAATGTCTTCTAGCGGAGGTAGGGTTGGTGTAAGAGGGGTTAATGATATAACTCTTTAGACACTAACAACCATACTTGTTATAAACTATTTAATAAAAAGTTGAATTTAAGGGATTATAAAAGTAAATAGCTAGTTACACTTAACGCTCTGTTTGTTTTGTTGTAAAATGGGGGTAAACAAACATTTACGGGTAAAATAGATTTTTCGGGTGATTGTTTTAACGTAAAACATTTTTTTTGGGAAAACTTTTCCCACATATCCAGTAAAATTGGGGGAAATGATTACCCCGCAAATAAAGTTGTAAACGGTTTACGGAGTCTCTCTCTATATTCTTTCTAATACTGGTATTATAACTATTATTTATTATAGGTCTATTCTTTCAAAATTATTTAATAATTAGTGCAATTCTATCTACTAACCAATAAAAAAAAAAGAAAAAAACACGAAAAATTCTAAAAAATAACAAAAATGGAAAAAAAAATAAAAAAATCCGAAAAAATCTAAAAAACCCAAGAAAATTTGAAAAAGCTAAAATCTAATTAACCAATAAAAATATAAATAAATAGGAAAAAATCTAAAAAATAACAAAAAATGGAAAAAAATAAAATAAAAAATTCCGAAAAATCGAAAAAACCCAAGAAAATTTGAAAAAACTAAAATCTAATTAACCAATAAAAATATAAATAAATAGGAAAAAATCTAAAAAAATAACAAATAAATGGAAAAAATAAAACAAAAAATTCCGAAAAATCTAAAAAAACCCAAGAAAATTTGAAAAAGCTAAAAAAAGTCAATAATATCTTCTATACTTATAATTTTATGAGTTTATATGTTGAAAAATTATAAGTTATTATAAGTGAAGTATATGAAATAAAATATGTGTTTAGGTTAAGTTTTCTATACATGTTGACGAAGTTCCTTTAAGAAAAGTAGACGAACTTTTAGTTTTTTTCCCGTCAAAATAATTGTGATTTTAATCACTAATGTTTTTAAAGTTTCACGAACTTATTCATTTTTGTGACTTTTAGTTAATTTTTGTGACTTTTAGTTAATTTTTGATGTTTTTCATCTTAAAATATTTTGTTTAAAGTATGAACAATGTTTATTTATTTATGCATCAAATTTGTCTAATTTAAATAACTAATAGATTTTTGAATTTCAATAGAATTCCATGGGAAACCTTTGACGCACCAAACACCCGTAAATAAAATGCAAACAAAAGTTTGCACCGTAAAACTTTACCCGAAAAATATTTTCCCTCCGTAAATATTTTACTATAAAACAAACAGAGCCTAAATGAGAAAAAAAAATGACACACAACTCATGTATACACATGTTTACACTGCACTCGCTTTTCTTACTTAAAATATGAAATTTTTCATTAACTTTTCATTTTTTCAAAAATTATAAATAGATATCAAAAGAAAAAAAAAAAGTAGTACACAACCCATGTAAATAAATACGTTTACATTTCCCGCACTTTTCTTACGGAAAAAAATGGATTTTTTTTTTACTTTTCAAAAATTATAAATAGATATTATTTTCATAACTAAATGTTTACAGAATCGCACAACATAAATGTCAACACTTCAAATAAAAGGGCAGGACAGACTATTAAAAAAAAGGTTTAGGTCAAAAAGTGCAAATAGTCTCAACAATTCGTTTTTTTATTGAATAGCTCATGCCACATGATCATGTCATTGAACGTGATTGACCGTGTCCAATTAGTGTAGTACTATTCCCCGTGTAAGAGATGTTGAATTTTTTTTTTAAATTATGAGGGATTAAAATATTAATTTATAAGTAAAATATATATTTACGCTCTATTTGTTTTGGTGTAAATTGGGTGTAACAAACATTTACGGGTAAAATAGATTTTTCGGCTGATTGGTTTACTGTAAAACATTTTTTTTGGAAAAACTTTTTCCACATATCGAGTAAAATTGGGAAAAACGATTACCCCGTAAATAAAGTTGTAAACGATTTACGGAGTCTCTCTCTATATTTTTTTAATAATAGTATTATAACTATTATTAATTATAAATCTACTCTTTCAAAATTATTTAATAATTAGTCCAATTTCATCTACTAACCAATAAAAAATAGAAAAATTTCTAAAAAATAACAAAAATGAAAAAAAAATTCAAAAAAATCTAAAAAACGAAAGAAAATTTGAAAAAGATAAAATCTAATTAACCAATAAAAAAGGAAAAAATAACAAAAAATAACAAAAAATGTAAAAAATAAAATAAAAAATTCCGAAAAATCTAAAAAACCCAAGAAATTTTGAAAAAACTAAAAAAAGTCAATAATATCTTCTATACTTATAATTTTATGAGTTTATAGGTTGAAAATTTATAAGTTATAAATTTATAAGTCACGTATATATATGAAATAAAATATGTATTTAACTTAAGTTTCATATGATTTTTACCAATTATTTGTTAAAAAAAATTTGTAAAAAAAATTTGAGTTTGCATAAAATTTTAGGTGAAAAACTTTTTATACACCAACCGCATGTAAATAAAAACAAATAAAAGTTTTCAGTGTAAAATTTACCATGAAATATTTTTTTCCATGTAAAACTTTTACTATATAACAAACGGAGTCTTATTGTTAATTTTTTTTTTATAATATGCATGGGGTGGTTCAGCTCTTACCCATAGGCGGATCCTTGTAGGTGCAAACCACCACCACCACCACCCTCCCCAGCCGAGAATCGGGATTTTTTTTCCCAAATTGTATGTGTAAATTTCTATCTTTTATTTTATTTTTGTTATTTCAACCGTGTTTTGAATTTGGTTATTTTGTTTTTTTTTCACCACATGAAATAGACTTAGTAAATGATTTTTTGCTATTGGTTACTTCGTATTTTACAACTCATGTAATATAATTTCTAAATTTTTTATACTATATTTTCTTTTCTTTATCTATGTTAACTATAAGAAAAAATTAATATATAAACAGTTTACTTTTTAAAAACGGTTGATAAGTTAGTGTTCCTAAATTTTAGCAACAGTTTAGCAACAAAAAATGTTGGTAAATTATTGCTAAATTTAGCGACACTTACTTTACCACCAGTATATCAATAGATATTCTAAAAAGCTCACTTTCCGTTTGGTATCAGCCTTTTCAGTCAAAAACATGCTTTCAGAAAGCAGTAGGAAAAAACTTGTTTTTCAAAATATACACGAGTGTTTGGCAAAAACTTAAAAAATCTAACTTTCAACATATTTATTTTTGACATTAGCTAATAACTTTTTGCTTTTTCATTAAAAATAACTTTATAAGACATTTTTTTGATAAATTTTCAAAATATCATATTTAAACGAGCAAGTAACACGTCAACTATACGAATACAATTTTAGTTGAGATAACATCGATGTTCATTTAAATTCTTAAAATGGTGGCGAAAAAGCTACTAAAATATCCAAAATGTGTAGTTTTTTTTTTTATATTTTCTAGTTACATTTCTCTAAAAGCTACATTTTTAAAAGGTAAAAAAAACAATGATAGCAAACGTATGTGTCTTTTTAAAATTAAAAAGCTAAAAAAATAACAAAAAAAAGTTGATAGCAAACATGATTAAATAGACTACTAATGATTGCTCAATGTTTTCATGTTTAACCTCCCCCCACCCCCACCCGTAAAGCTCCAGGATCCGCCCCTACTCTCACCTTATCCTTTGTTCTACCTATGCCTTACAGCTAGTGATGAAAATGAACTGAACGAATCAAACACCACCTCAGTTCATGTTTGTTCTTTAACTTAAAATGTATGTACGTTCGTGTTCTGTTGATATTCGTTTTATAAGCGAACGATCTCGAACCGAATGCTTAATGAACCAACCACAATTCATTCTTGAACGAATAACGATTTGTTCACGAGTGAAAAATGCAGGCTCAAAATGCTCTAACAGTCAACATGGTTTTACAAAGCACTACACATTACACTGAAATATGACGTGAGCTCTTGCGAATGAACATAATTTGTAAAAGACTACAATCGAAATTCTGCACCACATTTTGTTACAATATTATTACGGAGATAATGATATACAATAATAAAAATTGCATCAAACGTGTTTTGGCAAGAATCAAGTCACAATAATAACTAAGGGTGACACTAAACAAATTCTCCCAGATTTAAGCTCTAATTTTGTAATTAATCATGGTAAACTACACCCCCAAATCCAAACTAGATAATTTTGTAATTATCTACTAAAGCTCTCTTGATCCAAATCCAAAGAGGATCTTCTACTACTTTTCACCCTGAAGAGGCCATATAATTTTTTAAACTCCTTCATAGTATTTCCGCTTTCACAGAAAATCGACCCGGGTTCTACAATCTCGTCCGTGACCCGGCCCGATAAACCGCGTCTGGCCCGATATGACAGTTTAATGTCTACATCATTTTGTAACGCATTAATAACGGACTTCAGAGCGCGGCTTGGGGAGCTCCTATTCGCGATCATGAGCTCTCCTATCTCCGCTGGGCTCAGACTCGGCCCAGTTTGAAAAAATTCCTCCACTTGAGGAAACAATTTATGCTCCTTAACCCCCAAATAATTATTTGCTAACAATTTAAAAGCTGGAAAATCACACAAATCGAATTTCACGTGCACGTCGATCCGACCAGGCCTGAGCACCATTGGATCGACACCATCTTTGCCACTCATCGTGAAAACCATCACCCGCTCCTCCCCGCAAAAGATTCCATCCATGAAATCTAGCACCCCGGATAAGCTCACTTTAGCCGTCAATCTTGGCTTCTCCGATAACCAACGGTCAAGATCTTCCACCACGATCACCGACTTTCTGGATGTCTGTAACAACAACATCTTGAGATCCGTGTCACCGTCCACCTTCCACAAGTCCACACTGTACACATCGTACAATAAAAACTTTGCCATTGCCGCTATAAAACTCGATTTACCAGTCCCTGAGGGACCGTACAGAAGATAACTCCGTTTCCAAACACGACCTAAACGGTTATAGTACTGTTTTGACTTTGCAAACCCCTCTAAATCTGATTTTATTTTATTTTTCAAATCATTTCCCATTACGATAGTGTCCATCGTAGCTGGGTGCATGAACTCGACTGATCTCCAACGTCCATTTTTCCCGAGCTCTGCATTTAAATATAGTCTAACCTCTTTTCTCGACCGTTCCATCAAGTCATAAGCCGAGTGAATATGAGCTAGATAAGGCCTTAAAATCGTCCTCTTGTCTTTCTTTCTTATTTTTAAAACCAATCCAGCACCGGTTGGATACTCAGAATTGATTTCCTCCGTCCAGTACACTCTGGCCCCAAGAAACTCATCCGTAACCGCATGATTGGTGTCAAGGAGAATGGTGATGTCGTTTTTAGTATTGCATGAGGATACGAGGTTAGCATGGTTTGAGTCTTCGACGGAAGAGAGAGAGTTGAGATAAGTTAGCACTGTTCTGTAGAGCTGATTCTCGACCATTGATTCGTCGAATCTCGGGATCTGATAGGATTGGTACACGTAGCATGTGTCTTCAAGAAACATCCACCAATTCCTTGTGAAGTATTTGAGAGATGTTTTCGACAAGCACCGGCGAATTATGTACGAAAAAAGGACTAGTCCCAAGACCTGAACGGCTATTAATACGATCATTATTGTTTATGTGGGTTGGAGAGACTAAGTTAGAACATATTTATATGTATGTAAATAAAAAGGAGTATTATATCGGTAGTGTTTGAAGTGGTAGTGTTTGTTGAGAACCTTTAAAACTTGCCGGCATATTAATTATAGCTATGTTTAATTAGTTAAAGAGTAAAGAGAGAGGGGGAGGGATATACTACTTTCTTCAAGTCTTAACATTATTGTTTCCATGGTCCAATTTGGCCACTTCTGTTGAAGGTTTAGCTAATGAATGTCTCGACCATAATTTGTCAAACACATAACCTGAAACGATACGTTAAACAGAAAGGGGAAAATGCTCAATTGAATTTTATGAGAAATTGAAAAAACCGGTCTACTTAAAAACAAGAAAAACAAATTATATAGAAAACAAACCATATGGAGTATATATATTTTTTCAAAGTGCTGTTTTTCACTTCATTACCAAATAATATAGTATCTAATAAGTTTCCACAAAGTTTTGAACAAGTTTCACCATAATATTGTTAGGTTTTCAGAAAAGTATTCAAGCATTTTCAAGTTTTCTAAAAAAATTCTTAAGGGTTTTTTTAATTACCGAAAATGTTTTGAAAACATACCAAAATACCTGTATTCAAAACTATAATCACATCGTATGAAGCTTACGCTGATGAAACAAAACTAAATCTAATCAATTAAAGTAAAGTAAGTAGTACTGTACTTGTGGGTGTTTTGTTCATATATACAAGAACATATATCACTACATACAACAAAAAATTGAATAAAAACAGTTTACTTTTTAAAAATTGTTTATAAAATGAGTATCGTTAAATTTTAGCAACAAAAAATGTTGTTAAATTTAACGACACTCACTTTACCATCAGTTTAACAACAGACGCTCTAATAGTAAACTGACATTTTTTTATTATGTATTTTTCTCAGGTTTGTTGAAATTTTAGTCTCAAATTTGAAAATTATAAATTTTGAACTCCTTAAGTTATATGGAACTTATTTGGTAGAATTTCAAAATGCTAGCTTATTTATGTTTTAGCGACAGAACAATAGTACTCTCTATTAAAATAAATACATTGGTTTATTTTAGAATTCCGTGTTCGAACTAATAGAAATTTCACTTAACTACATAAAATGTGCTTATATATTATTTCTATCATAATGTTTATGTACATGAGAACTAGTACTTTAATATTTACAAATATAATGTAATGACTCGACCCTTAACCGACTCTAGGTCTTACGCCTTATACCAATGATAATCTTCGTTTTGACCCAATTTCTTCCTTATTGCTTGTACCTTCGACTTTAAAAGGCCTTTTAGATAATATGTTGGATATTTAAACTTTATACAACGAAAGTACTCACATATCTCACCGATGTGGGCATGGACACAACTTAATTTAATACACATCTTTTTTCTTTAAAAATCCAGGCCATCACATTCTTCCTGCATTTAGGCACGTCATCTTCATTGAGCACCTCGTCATTCAGAGCTCTGTTAGACCATAGATGCTAGGCTTCCTTGTATGTCATTGTAGTGGCAAAATAATATTTGAAAGTATATTGAATATTCTTTTAAATCTATAAGACTATACTATACAGTTTTCAGTTGGTTGTTAATTAAGTATAGATAAGTTGTAACTATGTGTTGCAGCTGAAGATTACAACTAAAGATATGGCGAACAGATTCTGTGGAGATTCTCTCAAACCTTTTTTATTGAGTCATAAACGTATTGATCAAGTCTTCAAGATTTTAAACAATCTATGAAAGAGATAAAGTACAAAGAATGAATATCTTTTTTCATTTGAGTCAAATACTAAAAGATTAGAAGAAAGATTTTATGAGTACTCAAAGAAAAAAGATGTGGAAATACTTCCTCTTTGATCATGTTAGCATTTTTTGTAAAGATATAAATAAGCCTATTAAACTTCATTATTTTGTACGTCAAATACCATGTAGATATTATGAATAGAGAGATCGAGACACCCATTGTAGACGGGAGAACTAAAAAGAAATAAATCATGCTGAAACGACATTGATTAAGTTCATAGTTGATGAGATAGGCATATATTAGTGAGTGAGTGACAGCCCTCCGAACCTGTTTTTTAATACGCCAAGAGTTCTCATGGGGGTACGAGAGCAATTGTAATAAACAATTGGGAAATAACCCGTATATCGAATATATGGACGGATTTAGGCTCGAATTGTATTGTTTTTTAAGGATTTAAATGTTTTAAGTTTTGAATCTATGTAGGGAGAATCGTTAATGGAAAAAACTGTCACTTTTGGCTAACTGTTCTCTCTCTTCTATATTGAGTTTTTGAAGTTTTTAACATATTTTAAAGAGTTTTTATAACATTTCCAACTTTTGGTTAAATCCTTAGTTTATGGTAGTGGGTGGATCAAACCGACATGCTACGTGCTATTTTATTTTTTCCGTTCAGCCGTATGTATTTTTGAACTCGTTTCAATGTCTATATTTGAGTTGTGGTGGAGTTTGTCATGTGTGTGGCTGGTTTGGGTGATATATGTTGAGTTACCTACGTTTGGCTTTTATCATAATTGTAGTTTATATTTTTATGCGGATATGTCCACTACTTTATTAATTATAGCTATTCGATATAGGTTTAGGATTGAGTGTATTGCAGTCAGTTTCGGTTGTTGGATTGGTCTTATGGGTCCTTGATCTCATCTGTCATATTTTCATTCGACTTTATATGTGTGGTAGCACCCCGATGGTATTTTTCTTGAGCTATGTTGAGTGGGCATCTTAGCTCTTTCGTGTACTCCTGCTTGATTGTTTTGAGTTCGTTCTGTGACCATCAGTTAAGTGACAGTTATCTTTCTTGTGTTTGCTCGCACAACAATATTTCACTTTTTATTTAGTCAATTGAGATAAATATCTTTTTATATTTACGGCTTGTCAGATTTTGTTTATCTTGTTTGTTTTGGAATGATTTAGATTGACTCTTTAAATATACATTGCATTGTGTTGCTATGTATTATTTGTTTTTGTTTAGTTCTTACATATTGTTTCAAGGGCAATGAATCTTGTACTAGCATTGCACATTATTTATATTTATAATGAGCATGCTGAGGATAGCGAAAAAAACAACAACTTTTGGGTTGTCAATTCTAAGCATGCAACTATGTGTGAACTTGTTGAGAATTTACCAAACGAGTCGCTAATTTATTATTGTATTATTCATTAAATTGAACGTATTTCATAAATATTTCAAACATATTATATTATATACTTTTAATTATATCGGCGTTTCCCATTCCCATTAAAAATTAACTTGCGTTTTCCGTTTCAGTTTCCCGTATCGTATCCCGCTTCCGCTTCCAAACTTGATAACTATGTTTCCAATCCGTATCACTTTTCTCATCTCTCTCGAACCCCTTTGACATTTTCCCTTGTCTACTAGTAAGTTCTTTTATTTCAAAACTTCTCAAAATGTTTTTTGAAACCCAACTATTCCGTCTTCTGGAGTACTATCTGAAACTATATCAAATGTATATGAACTCTAAAAAATAATCAATAGAAACTTTAACCACTAGCAAAAATCAGATGGAGCTCTATCATGGAAACAATGAACTAAATGTGGATTAGTAAACCGTCTCTCTCTATATATACATACCATGCAACTAGTTCATCCAACTCATAATTAATCTTCGTGCTAACTTGATTCTGCATATTCAACGGCCTTCCGAAATTCTACTGATATTTATTATTTTGGCATGGACAAGTATGATTTATTGTACGAAACTAGAGGAGAAAGTGAGCTTTCAAGAAAACTTGCGGGAATCGATGACATCGATGAGGTATATGAGCTGTTATCAACGAATCTAAAGGTTTCTATACCAGTTCCAGAGAAGTACAAAGGTTGTGACAATGACTTCAATAATTTTTTATCAAGTTACTATCCGGATCAAACCCAAGAAGTGCAAAATAAGACGAAGTCTATACTTGATTCTCCAATTCAAGGAGCTCATCAGCTTTCAAGAATGACTGTCGAGTCTCTGGGATTAAAGAGCTATGGATTTATAAGTACCCCTCGTTTTCTCATGTCGGCTCTCTCTGTTGAGTCGTTGGGTTTGGAGAAGTATGAATTTGTCACGGAAGATGATATGTAGTACTCTCTTTTTGAGATTTTTGTTAGTTTCTCGTGTCATCCAAGTAGTGTTATTTATAGGGAACTTCGAAGTTTAATTTGTCTTCATTGTCATGTTTCTGTTACTTAAGGCAATTAGGCCTATCTCTTGGAAAAGTAGTCACATTTACGTGACTTTATGTAAATGAATTCGGTAGTCTTATTTATATTGGTTGATGAAAAAAAAAAAAAAAAAATGAACTAAATGTGGAACTATACGCTCTTTGCATCTCTAGACGTTGGGATTGTCCTTTCGCTTTCAATAATTCCATAAAATCCGGCCAACTGTAATTAACTTCTCCACTACATGTTGCTCTTCATACTTACCCTTGTATTGCTTAGAACTTTAAAGTAGTCATTTTGCTTTCCTACTTGTATTTGATATCAAGCTCTAGTAATTTTGCCCCCTTTCATTTTAGTATTTTCTCAAGTGTCAATTTTATTACCATTGCATGTTTCTAATATTTAGTTTTTTAATTATGACCTATTTGAGCAAACAAATATTTGTTTCTATGGTTCTTCTTTTCTTTGACTACAAATTCAAACTTATCTTCAGTTTGACTCGAATTTTACTTGACCTTTTTTCAGTGCATAAGATGGCATACGTATTCAATTAAACTTTCTCAAGACAAAAGTGTAATTTTGTACTCAATTATCTCACAAGAAGTGTAAAGAAAAGTGTAAGAGAAATGAAAATATCTTAAATCCCCGTAAATACATTGATGCGTCAATCAATGAGACTTCTCAAATAAAGAGTTCCTATCCATTAATTATTAATTGCTATGTACGTTTGGTCTTTACATGGGCATATATATATATATATATATATATATATATATATATATATATATATATATATAAAAGAACTATTCCATCCCTACTTTTCAAATCCTCAAAACTTATTTGTTTGCCTATTCAGAACACTTTTATCTCGCTTCTCATGGCCCCTCCATTAGCTTCGATCCTGAACTCCAATAAGAGATCCCCCAATCTTTTCAAAAAGAGTTATGTGATATCAATGAAAGACACATTCATAATCTCTTTCACATTTCTGAAGAACTTATGAAAGTACATACTGATGATCGTGTTTCATTCAATCCTGATCTTGAAACAAAGAATGTCCATCTTAGGAAGGTTGTCATGCGCTTTAGGGTTGGCGATGCTTTTGCTTCCCTAGACACCAAACACTAGCTAGCTATCAAACTTTCATTATATGAGTTTAAACTCTTTTTTTCTTTTTGAAAGTTGTAATAGTTATACAGTATTACCTTCCTAGTTATAACAATGTAATCTACCTCAGCAGTCCTTACTCTTTAAATAAACTATGTTGTTTTATTTGTTGTTTCCTTTTAAATTTTTGGCCATCTTCGGTTGAAATTTTACATTCTTGAAATTGATAAAAAGTGAGTGCTAACCAACTGCATCATCTCACTTCGCTTTTCGGAAAAGTGTATTTTTATACTCCAAAGTCCAACCATGTACTTCGTAGCTGCTTCTATTCTAATTATAGGATTCAATAAAAATTAAACACATCTCGCAACAAATTTTCTCTCAATTCCTTTCTACATAAATCATCAAATTAAATGGATTCTTTTCACATTATCCTTCAATATTAAAATGCCTTCTTCCAATTGCATCAACAAAGCCTGATCCTAGAGGCCATGAACGAAATCTCACAAAAAGATTTCTCAACCTTCACGAAAAACATCTTTAATCTGAACAAAAGCACATAACTTTCCTACTACTTTTTATATGTGAACTCAATTCATCTCTCAATGTGATGAAATCGTAGACCAAAGAAATTCCCTAGCCTAGGAGACCCAACAAAGGAGAGTCACAGAGATGCAAACTCAAATTCACAACCCAAGACTTGACAAATTTGTTATAGTATGAACTGTTGGAATTATGAATAATCTTGTTAAGTGTCCTAGGTCAAAACTTGATTTCGTCTTTCCTAAGCATGCGATATGACTCAAAAAAAGATCATTGTATTCCAGAGCAACTTCAAAGAAAATTTTATTAAGTTACTACCACTTTTATTTGCTTGTAACCAATTATTATATCTATACAGTAATGAACTTGTCTTTGTTCAAGCAATCATTTTGCTTGATACTCTATCTAGATTTTAATTTTGTTTACTACATGCTTTGTCACTTTGTTGGCTTTCACCTTGTAAATGTTCACTATACCTTTAAATCAGATCTTATGACTTTAAACTAACACACACCAGCCTATAACCACTTTTTCCAAATACTCCTCCTTCGCTTGTTGTTTTATATTTATGGGGCCTAGTTCATTAAGTTCAGTTTACTTTGTTTGTCGTTGTGGTGTTAAGGTGTCCTAAAGTTACTACCTTCCCAGAAAGAATGCTAGTATTTATTCAAGTACTTTCTTATTATTTTGTGTTCTATTCCTATTATTCATTCCTACTTATAAGCTCTATCGCTTAATATGTATTTTATCTCAAAGGGTCCTTCTCAATTAGAGGGCCACTTGCCATTTCCATATATTTCCTAATGCTACTTATAAGCTCTATCGCTTAATATGTATTTTATCTCAAAGGGTCCTTCTCAATTAGAGGGCCACTTGCCATTTCCATATATTTCCTAATGGAAAAATTATTTTCTAAACCAATCCTCCTCCCTTAGCAAAAAAAATTTGCTTTAGCCTTCTTGTCATATGCTTTTTTCACACGTTTTTCCAAGCCTTATGTTGAACCATGATTTTACACTTTCTGCTTTCGATAATTTAATGCTTAATCTTTTTAATATATATATATATATATACATATATATATATATATATATATATTTCAGGCAATAAAATGATGGAACATTTGATATAGGAGTAAATTGTTCAAACGGAAGTCGATTCGGAGTCCGAACAAGCAAGCAAGTTACAGGCATTTCATAAAATCCGTTCAAGAACACCTACAGAATCTATTCGACTGGAACATGTTCCAAAAATATTCCAGAAAGTTATTGGGCAAACATTTTTTGAAATATTCAGGAAGACGTTCCATAACATGTTCTTCTCGAACATGTTCTCGATATATTCCAGAAATATATTCTTGTCCGGAATAATCAAAGCAGTGCAAGAACCTATTATAAAACATGTCCGCGTGGAACATGTTTTGAAAATATTCCAGACCTGCAGAATTCAATAATTGGTCTCGGAAAACATATGCGACGGAAATAATCAACAAAACCCATTTCATTCTCTCTCCAAACACACACAACACTTCCACAAATGTACTAGGCTCCATCGGAGCATAGTTCAAGCTCAAATTAAGGTTAAACATCATCAAATCTCACAAATTAACTTATTCAGAAACAATAAATTGTGAGTGATGTTTTATAATTTTGTAAATACCAAATTATAATCTCAGAATTGAGAGAGCGATTGGGTAGAGTCTTAAAAGTCAATTTGTGACGTAAACCTCTAGATTAAACATTCGGGTTTACATAAGGTTTGGTGGGGAGCATTTAAGCTCGGTTTTGTGTACTATTACACTTGTATTAACACTGTATCATTGGATAGAGAGGGGGCGAATCGATTGATTAGCTCGAATTACGATATGTAATTTTGGGTTGGAGATTATAGTGATTACTCCCGGTAAAATAATTTCGGGTAAAGGAGTAGCTGAGTGTCCGAACCTTTATATATCGCAGAGTTATTTCTTCCATACTCTTTAATTACTTTCCGCATCTATATTATTGTTTGTATGAATACTTAAATTTTAATATCGATCATTATTGCATAATTATCGTTGATAAGGTAGAATCAAACTAATTGGGTTGTTAGTTGCACTTAGATTTTATTTTTACAAAAAATCCCAAAATCTCATTCAAACAACCCTCTAAACCCTTGCCACACCGGCCAACACCAACACCTTTCCTACTACACAAAACTTTTAACCTTACTTTTTCTAAATCTTCTATCTCTATATGCATGTCTTCTAGGAAACAAATAATTAAAAAAAAAATTAATTACTATACTTTGTGAGAGTGTAGTATTTTTGTTTCCCTTTTGATTTCATGTAAGCCCACAAGTACTCATGGCAACATTGTGTGCCATGTCTCTTGGTTTTCCTTGTACCATTTTTGAACTCCCACCTTCGATGATTTTGTTTGTAGCCTCAACTTGACCATTAACGGGTGCATAATAGGAACTTGAATTTAACAACTTTATCCAAATCGAACCAAATACTTCATAACTTGAAATCATTCGCTTGGGGAAAAAATAGTCTCTGCTATTTAAAACTTAGTGATTATATTCTCATCAATGAAATCAATAATTTCCTTCTAAGTGGACTCAAGAAGAGAAATTTATTCGGAGAATTTAGTAAACTAATCTGTAGCTACCAAGATGTACTTATGTTGTTTTGATGAGTTTTTGAATTATTTCATCGATGATCCATCGCTCATCTCCACAGCGACCAGGATTTAATAGTCAACTATAAATAATATGATGGAGCCCTTTTTACATGGCAATGTTCTTGACATTTCTCTCGTAACCATTTGCATAGTTTATTTTCTATACTAATCTTTTCTAGAAATTTTGTATTGCACATAGTCCCTCGTGTGCTTTACTCGTTATTGTCATTGCTTTCGAAATGTTAATGTACAGTAACAGCACACCATCATTGGATCTCACATACAACTCTTGTTAAGATATAGTTTATCGTTGTGAACATTTTGGATTGTTCAAGTACCCTGTGATGGTATTCTCTCAATCAATCTTAGTATCAATTTTTTAAATCTTCATTAATTCTTTATTTCTTTGCCAAGAAACAAAATAGAAAACTTTTCTAAATGGTGGAATCTTCAAACTTAAGGCTAGTTGAGCCAACTTATTAGCTTCGGATTATGCAATTGTAGTAAGTGCTCGAACTTTATGTAATCGAAAAACTTGATTAGTCTCCTGCACTCTTGCCAATTGTTGCATCAACATTGATTGGTTAAATTGATACATCTCTCGTCTTTGGAATATAACCAACTCAGAGTACCTAAACACTTTAAGATGCCTTGTGCTCAGATTGTTAAAAAAATTTACCATATAACTTGTCGGGTTTGAAGTGTGTAATTTTTAAGAAAACCCTTTCTACCTAGCAATTATAGTAGGGCCCGATGTAGTAGTAAAATTTATAAACGGTTAAGAACCATGTCGTCCACAGAAATCACGTAAAATAGTATAACTATATTTAAACACCTTTTTTAGTTTTTATTTGATAAAGCTCGCACTCTCAGTAAACTAATATGCAAGTAAGATTAATATCACTTAAACAAGTTATCACGCTTTATCTAAGTTACACAAATCATGGTAATAGTAATAGAACAATAACAAAAAGCGTAAAAATAATGAGAACTTATGGATTTACGCAAGAAAAATGCACGTGCGTGAGTGACCAAAGTAAAGAGGAGAAGAGGCACTTGATTTCAGCAAAATCGCAAAACAAAGACCTCTTACTAGGGAGAATTGCAAGAGAATAGGTTTTGGAGGAAAAAAAATAGAGAGGAGAAAAATATAACATATTTATAGTGTTTAACTCAGAAAAATCCATAACCTAATTCCTAAAAAACTGATTCGGATGAGCTAATTTTCATCCGGATTATATGACGTGTCAGCTCTAGAATTAACCATGTCATTAATTTTCGTACCGACAACAGGCTGATCCGGATCAGTGGTGATCCGATCCGGATGTGAGGCGGGGAAGTCTGTTTTTCTTCTTTTTTGATGATTTTTTCATATCATTTCATGTATTCTTGATTTGGGCTCGAATCCAATCTTCTAAAATCAACTTTTCAATCCCTATAAGTTCTTCAATCTTCCATCTAGACTCCTTCACTTGATATCTTCAGATAACTTGTCCTAACATAAAAATAGGTTATCGGGTACAAAATATTAAAATACATAAAACAAGTATAATTACTCCAATCAGGCATCTTTAAATTGATTAAATGTCCTTTATTGACGCCAAAAATACATTGTTACAGTCAAATCACACCCCCAACTAGCTCGATACTCGCACTCGAGTGTATCAAGTGATAAACATATTAGGTATAATAATTTCCGAGTTCACAATTCCTAAAATATAAATAAAAAGATATTTTACTTTCGTGTAAGTCACGATTGCACTTAGCTCGTACACCAATCCTTTAAACTTTTAGTCCTTAAATGACTAGTCTTGTCTCGTGATCTACCTACAAACATCTATAATATAATTCCTCAAAACATTTTAAGCTCAAATAGTTTTACAAAACATATATCTAAAAGATAAATTCCTTATTAAAACTTTTCAATTATAACAACTCAATTATAATCCCATAGCATAGCGATATTATTACGCACACCTCTAAACAAAAACTCCTACTCGACTAATTTACTTGGCCGGAAATACAGGCTCAGAATCAAGACTTCTTTTAAACAACTAACGTCTACTCATTCGCACAATCTTATGGGTTCTACAAAGCTGTTGAGACTCACTTTCGAACAAATCACTAAATCTTGACAACAATGGAATATTTCTCTTCACTAAGGTGATGAATTTTATTAGCATTCTACTACAGCTAATCACAAAATAAGACAAATGAGAAACTCTCTGATAACGCATTACCCTACGATCTCCATCACCCTTTCTCCAATTAAATAAAATAAAATTAAAGAGCTATAATAATTAAAGCTCATGCTAGTGTTTTTACTAAAATCTTAAGTTCAAAACTGGTTAGGCAAGTCGCTTTAGCGTGCGGACTTATAATCCTTATCCACACTTAGCATCTATATACTCTCACAATCTCACTTAACTATGTCATAAAAACACCGGTTTAAGAAAGTAATTCAAATTGTTTGTTATTGAAAAATATGAATCCAAACAATGATTTGGTTTGAAGATACGGATTTCACTAGTTTCTTTATTAGAAAATATAAATGTAATAGCAAATCCATTGTTTCGGCTTACGTCACATAAAATATCTCATCTACCGATTTTTATAAAGATGCGGTATAATTCCCTTTTGTTTTCATCTCGGTTTTTTTTTTTTCAATTTGATTTCATTGTGAAGTTCGATAAACGTGTCAATTTAAGTAAAATCCGAAAAGCAAGATAAATTTAAAGCTTTTAAACATTTGAGTAAGTATGACAGGTTTCTATTCTCTCTCTTTGTCACTATATCCTTATTTTAAATGAGTAAAATCTAACTAAATCTTGCTCCTTATAGCTCTTCCTATTGTCAGCCAGCAACATCCTCCACTCTTTGATTACTTATCTAGTTCCATGACGTGTTAAAAACTTATTTCGGTAGAAAAAAAATAATTGTTCAACTCTCAAGCTCACATTTTCAATATAAACCAAAAATGATGGTGTACATATATTTTATTATATGTACGAAATCAATGCTCTCAAAGTGTTTAATTCAACCCAACGTCAATAGCCTAAAGCGTTTTTCCACGACCCTGACAAACAAGAACGAAACAAGATAAGGTCTGGTAATATTTACCTAGATTAATACAATGTTATTTTGACTATATTAGGTTATAGGAATATAAGAATTCTCCTAATCACATATACGTTAATTTTTCAAACAAGAACGCACATTCAAAAAGTGATATACGTTGTAACGACAATTTAAAATCATCATAATAATCTCTCCCATCGAAGAATTTCTATGTTTTTGTTAATTTAGTTTCAAAATTGATATGTTTTAGTAATTTTTCCTAAATTTATTTATGTATATTTATATTTAAATAAGAACGGTGAAAAATACGGTATTTTACTATTCAGTTGTTAATAATTTATGTATTAAAGTATCACTTTTAACAATTTAGGTACTGATCTATATATTTTGTCATAATTAAAGAGCTGACGTTAAACAAAATGACGGAATTGCACTCACGTTCTTTCATCCATCACATAATAAGTGTAATTTTGTCAATGTCCGTCAAAAATATATTCCGAGATGTGAGATATAATGACCACGGTTTTATTGATTTATACTAATAGGTCCTTAGTTGAGCAAAAATTGATAGATGAATATATAAATTATTAACAAGATACTCTATTACCAAAATTATTAACCACTACTAATATCTCTTGAATAAAAACCATGGTTTGAATCTGTTTTGGTGGGTCAATCCAGTTTATGCATGTGCATGAAGAAACACATGGCTCATGTCATTACTTTGTCTTCCAAGCCTCCAAGGTGATCCCACTGTTTGGCTCTTCTTGTATCCTTGTTGACAGTTCTCTTTCTCTGTTTGGAAACTGAACAATGTACTAATTCGTGGGTGATAAATCATTCTTACTTATTAGCAAAATTGGACTGCACTACATTTTGATCATGCTATGTAGATGTTTCTGGCTTTTACTTTTTATTTTAGTATAAGAATTTCATATTCAAACCAGCAATGTATTTTTCCTATTCATTAACACCACAAACGAAAAACAATTATGTGCGTTAACGTCTGTGCATGTGGGCTTTTTTTCAACAAGAAATAATAAAAAATATTGTTTCAAGCAGTAAAAAAGAAAGGTAACTACTTGGTTTTAGGAAAATATTACTCAAATCTTAGATGAAATTGTATATTCAGCTTTATTGCTACGTGACAAAAATGATGAAGATGCGACGGATTAGCATGCACTATAAAAACAAATAATCACCTTGAACAACACATGACCTGATACGGAATTAATCGGAGTGGTAGGTGATTGGACAGGTTAATACAATTTTCATCATTCAATTTAATTAATCTGTTACTGAAATTATGATAACCATACAATACTTACTATTAAGTTAAATTTTCTTTCAAAAAGTTCGTTCTTCTTTTTTATACTTAATAGTCAATACTAATCCTCCCTAATTTCACTTGTTTTGGACCAAACACTATTTTTTTCAAATATATGTGGCACGATGACTGAGTTATGCTTCTTGGACTACATAATTTGTACTTACCAATATCGTAATAAATGTAACTATCAATGCAAAAATAAAAGAGTGAAGCATGTCTTTTTGTCTAACGTGGTGCTTCGCTATTATTGGAAAAGATTTATCTCACAGGATTCGTTTAAACTTGGTTATATCCCATTAATATGCTGAACTCTCACAGATTAATGATTTAGTACCCCCTACTATTTGTATCCCCCAATTTAGGATGTGATCGCAAACAATTAACCAATTTAGGTCACTTCCGTCTAAATTGATGATGTCTTGCTTTTTTTAAAATCTTATTAAAAGAGATTAAATGATTTCACACATAGCCCGTTAACAAGACTCGAACCTTTCACCTCATATTTAATAGTGCATGTTCTAGCCCATTAGACTATTTCTAGTGTTATGATGTCATCTGTATAACTCTAGCAGTATTTATGTCATTGGTTAAATATTCATTTGGTAAATACTTAATTAGTATTCTGAACTATAATAAAGTAATGATTTGTATCTTGTATAATAGTTCAGGTATTAACCGAGTGTACTTAACCTGTATTCATATCAAAAATTTAAAAAGTTTATACATAATTTTTGTATAGAAATACATATATAGTACTAGATTAATTAGCAAAGTGTGAAATTTAAAGTGAGATGAGTTGTCAAGAGTATAGGTTATGGATAGTGGCAGAGATTAGGTTTTAGAGTAATGACGTGTAATGTGGATGTTGGAAAAAACTAAGCCGGAAAATGTCAATTTAATACATATTATGATATTTATTTATAAAAAATTCAGTTATTTTAAATTTTAGATCTTATTTACAAAAAACTCGTTACTATATAAGCTGGTCGAACTCTGTTATAATTCATTAACCCAAATTACTCTCTCTCTCTTTCACTAGAATTTCGAAACTTATCTCCACCATCATTCTTCATTGCTCCTCTCCAACGTGGCACCACCGCTCACCGCCGCTATTCTCTCTATATTACACCGTTGTATGCAATCATTGTCGTCGGCAGGGTCACTGGTCGTTGGATCTTTTAATTGAGTTGTTTTATCGACGAAGATCGGTATATGATCATATCACAGTGGTTTTTCATTCAATTTAGGGTTCAATGTTTATAAATAGCTGTTAGCGTTTTTAAATCGGTACAAAAATTTAGATATATAGCTCAATTTGTACATATTACCTTTAATTTGTGTTATATATTATTAGAATTCATCAGTGCATTGTTTCAATTATTATATTTCATTGGTTGTTCTATAATTTGACCATTTTTTTATTTATTTTTTGTAATAACACAAATAATATCACAGGATTAACACGAACAGTATCATATGGTTATATGACTACTAAGCAGGATTAGATACTAACAAACAGGATTAGATGAATAACTAGCAGAATTAGATAAAACAAATAAGATTAGATACTAACCAACATGATAAAAGACTAACAAACAGGATTATATGATTAACAAGCAAGATTAGATGACTAACAAACATGATTAGATGAAACAAACAGGATTATATGACTAAGAAACAAGATTATAGACTAACAAACATGATTAGATGACTAACAAACAGGATTAGATACTAACAAACATGATTTAATGCTAACAAACAGGATAAACACGACTAGTAACACATAATTAGACAGGATTATGATGAAATACTAACATTGGATCAAGATTAGATGATTACCTCTTTTTCGGCTCTTTTTGAAACTTTTGTGTAGGCAGCGATCTCATACCTAAAACATAATATATGAAAACATTAAAAATCCCAATATAAACAATCCTAAAATGATCAATAAATTACGGTACAAAACTCATACGTTACTATACAAGATGAAACATGATCAACATGGCTACTAGCGTAGGATCAAACAGGATTACGTGTTTTTATTTGGAAAAAAGTGCAAAATACAAGGATTTATCTGTTTATGGCGAAATAGTTGAGTGCCTCGGAAACCGTCGTCGCCCGCCGCCTGATACGTAACTTCTCCGTCCAGATTTCGGTGTGAGAGGTGGAAGATGAAGATGATTTTACAGAGAGAGGGGGGCGCGAATGAAATGTGAGATATTTAGGTGTAAATCTATTTTGAATACTACGTACCTGACTGTAAATAAGTTTATGTATCTAATTGTAAATAAGTTGTCATCGGTGGGTTTTTATAATTAATTTGCTAGATATGTATCTATTTGTAAGTTTTCGAAAACAAGTCCAAAACAAGATGATCACGGGTGTAGTGGATTGAGATAATGTGGAGGTGAAGACCCGGATGTTGAGCCTTGACCGGTGCGATCCAACGGAGTTCAAATCTTCTATTCCATATTCTCTATCTCTTTCCGTACCTCATTACTTATTTTATCCAAAAATTTGTTCTAAAAAACTTGAAAAAAATTTGTACAATTACTATAACACATGTATCAATACATTCCAATAATATTTTTTTTAATCCACGCTCAATTTATTTTGCAATAAATGTATAAATTAATGTAAATTAAACATTAAATCTTAGAAAAATTGTCTAAAACAATATTATGTCCAAATGTTGTAAAATTTGAATACAATATAATATAAAAGCTTATAAACTTTCGGAACAAGTTGTGAAAATTTAAAATTTGAATGAAAATAAGCAAAAAGGCACGGAAAGAGGTAAAGAATAGGTGTAAAAGATTTGAACTCGTTTCAACGTGAGATATGAGAGAGTTGAAGTGTAGTGGAAGCTTAATGTTTCTTTTTGTATGAAATTTATTTATTAATGTATTTCAATATATTTTTTTCCATTTTCTATTTGTTTTTACTATACTTTTGTTATAAGTTGTAACTTTATTTATATTCTTATAAGTGTGCTTCCATATTTCCATTTTTGTCAATTTTAAATATTTATTAAATTAAATAAAAATATTATATTTCTTACTTATAATGTTTTATTTCGTATCGTAACATTGTGTTTTTCACTTGTATTGAAATATCGTATTTCTTAAAAATGAGTTTTCACTTATTTTACCCTGAGTAATTGTTATTTTCATAAGAGTATAAAATAATTATCTAAATGAATAACCATATATATATATATGTTAGTCGAAACAAAAAAAAAACACAATTTTTATCTATTTATTATTTGCAATTCTAATACAACATTTGCATAGTGAATTACCAGACTCAACCATGGTTGTTAAGTTCGCATAAGAAACTAAATTATTGAGTATTAAAGATCATCAATTTTGCGTTATCCTATAAACATACTATATATATATATATAATGCAAAAAAAAGAAAAATCGTCATTTTGATTCAATTCCAAAATGCAAACCTTAAACGTCTGATAATTAATAAAATTTCTTTAAAGGTAATCCATTTTGTGGTGTTCATGGATCGAACTCTGGTTATGAGTCTAGCATACTAGGGTCTAAAACACTTGTGCTGACCACTTTGCTCCGAACAATTGTAATCTTTGTACAGGCTAAATTATAACTTTTGTAAGATTTCCAAATACAGGACCATCCCTGGTATTAACAAGTCTTAAGGACTGGATAGAACTTCTTTTTTATACCGTGTGATTATATCTTAATAAATATTATCCATGCATATCAAATAAAGATATCAAATCTCAGCCATAATTAGATTAGAATAGTAAAAAAGAACATTTACACTGCCGTACAACCGTTGTCTCGAAATCTTGTTTGTCGGGACATTTGTTACACGCACGTACACCGAGTGATTTTCTCTTATTTCCCATTTTATCCCTAACACTAAATAAGTCCATTTGTTTGGACAAATTTATACTATGTTCTCATCTTTTCATTTGATACAACAGTTTCCAATAAATTGCACATAATGACGGACTCAATTCCCATAGGAGTATATCTTTTGAGAAATCCTTTTTATGGCTTATACTGTTAAGAAAATTCCAAAAAAAATTAATGTTATGACCTTAAATAAAGTGATGGCCAAGTGACAAATGAATGTGAAAAACAAAATATTTCTTTCATCCCAATTTAATCATCATTTGTTCCATTTTCTGAACTCCCAAAATGTGTTTCTTCTAAAATAGATGTCTAAAAGTGGTAAGTTTGCTTTATTAACCATTCTTTAAAATATGTGCAAGAACAAAAACTTAGTAAGATTTCACTAATTTAAGGAGAGTATTGATTAATACAAGTGCACTTATAAAATTTTCATAACCGTTTGATAACAGATTTTTTAAGTTTATTTTTGGATTTTTGTTCATAAAAATCGATGGGTCTTTGAACAGTCATATTTATTTCGTCCCTAAATAATTAATCATTATTCTAATTTGGGACGTCACTAAATAATTGATCAATTTCCTGTTTTAATAAAGTAATCTACTTAGAATTGTCATTATACTATTCACATATCATATGCAAAAAATTATGATATGACATTTTGTATTTTTATGGATATTATTGTAACTTTATGCACATACTCCTAAACTTCACACTCTTCCAAACATATATATTAATAAGGGACGAACGGAATATTATTTAGCTTCTAATAATATGATATTTATGCCGTAAAGACTGAAAAAATACGATTTTGAAAATCTATATTTTCATAAAATTTGAAAACCGATTATACTAATGACGTGGTGTGGCAACCTAATAATTAAAAGAAATGTGAAGAAAATGTAGCAAGTGTGTTTAATATCAATAGTACACAATTAGATTACACAAGTTTTATTCCCACTAACACTAACTCACGGGATTTTCTCATCCCATCATCTACCATAACTGTTCTTTATGTATTAAATATAATTAAATGCTAATTCTTAGAATTTATTCATTCATAAATTAAGTTTACAATGAAAATTAAGTTAAAAGAACATAATTAAATAAGAAATAAAATTTTAAACTCATTGATATTGAAACTTAACCTTATATATGTTTTTTTAAAACGAACATACTAAACCCAATACATATTAGTGAACCCTAAAATAAATACCCTAAATTTAATTAAAACTAAAAACTAAAAAAAAAACTACCATTAATGTTGTTTTTAAAAAATTAATGACCTTTACCTATACAACTAATAATGAAAGATAAAATTATTTATGGTAAAATTTAATATATTAAATCTCACAGATTTTTTGTTTACAAAAGAAAAGAAACACTATTTTTTTCTATGGAGAATTTAAATTACAAAATTAATAGTCTCATCCTGTAAGAAACATAAAAATAATAGAAGTTATTTAATTATAATAATTAAAAGAAAGGTGGGTTGATGAATTTGATGATTATTATCTGCTATAGAGATGGAGTTTTGTTATCAAAGAGAATAATGAGAGAGAAGAATAATGGTGGCGGGATTTAATGAATTTTAAACGTTTAATTCAATGCATGGATTGTATTCTATTTATATGCATAATCGACACGTGTATCTCAATTATTGGGTTTCCACAACACGTCATTAATCTGATATGTTAGGACGGGTATACGTAAGAGTTTCTAGTCTTCCAAACATATCTATTATTAATAAGGGACGAAGGAAATATTATTTAGCTTCTAATAATATAATGTTTATACCGTAAATACTGAAAAAATACGATTTTGACAATCTAGATTTTCATAATATTTGAAAACCGATTTTTAAAATCGGATTTTTGATATAAAAAAAAAAGTATTGCCAAACAAAGCATGTGTTGATTAGGACGGATGATTATATTGTGAGAAGGACACTTTTTTATCTAAAGTTAGAATGAAATATAAACGAATTAAGTGATATGAATGAAAGACAAAAAAACAAGGAGAAGTTAGTGCAAATAATTATTGTCTAACTTACTAAATACTCTTTATTTCTCTTGTTCCCCTCTCTTCCTCCGCTGTAGAGAGAGAGAGAGAGAGAGAGAGATTTTTTACGGGAAGATCGCTAATCATAGGTCAATCAATTTCTATGAATGTTTTGTTTTGTTATATCAGTTTCCTTAATTTATGCATCGGTTTTAATTCTAAAAGATTGTTTTTCATTTTCTTCTTTTATGAGTTTCTGATATTCATTTATTATAATTGGCAAAATCTCTATAGCCCATGTAAAAGAAGAAATGAACCCATCTTTTTAATTTTTTAATTTTTTTTTTCATTGGTGATTGGGAAAAATAGAGGAATTGAAAAAAAATCCGATCTTTTACCATGTATATTGAATATATTTTTTTATCGATTTTAGTCTTTCACATCTCTCGTAATTACGAAAAGAAAACATTTCTAGTTTCTCCACTCAAATTCAATGAGTTAGTCATTTGTGGGTTTATTCGGATTCGAAAGTTGGCTTTTTATCTATTTACTTTGTTTTATTGTTCCCTTTTTTAATTCAGTGTCTCTTCTTTTGTGTAACTTATCATTTTGTGTAAGTTTTTTGTTAATTAACACATTGCTTAGAGATTAATTTGTTGTTTTTTCCAGCTAATTTTGATGGGCTAAGCTCAAACGGAAAATGGGTAGCTTCCTCGAAGGGGACGAGGAGTATAATAATAGATACTTCGATGCTCCGGATGAGCTGTCATCTGCTCAATCGTCTCCGTACAACCTCTCCGAGCCCTCTAAATATAGTACCGATTTCGATGACAAAACATTAAGCAATATAGAGTTTAAAGTATGGGCTAGAACCCCTCAAAGCGTTCAAGAGCGAAGAGGCAAGTTCTTCGATTTTATGGGATTTGATGATGACGAAACCATAGGATTACGACGAAAAATCACGAAAGAACGAGTTACACAAAGTAGTGGAGCGGTGTTGAGAACCTCGAGCTTTGAAGATAGCAGGTCTTCTTTCGATTCTTTATCAAGACGGTCGAGTAGTTTCGATTTAAATGAAAGAAATGGTACCCTTATAAGCAGAGCTGAGACTGAGAACAATAAAACTCAGCTTTACCGGGTCCTTGGTTTGGATTCTTTGGAACGGTTAGGTGTGTCTCGAGAGTTTAAAAGGAGCCTTAGTTCGGATAGAAAATCTATACCGAGAGAGGATGAGGGGGATACTGATTTGGAGAAAAAGTTTGAGAAAGTGAAAACTAAGATAATGAGTAGATTACGATCGATGACATGTATTGATAAGCCCGAGGTGGTTAATAATTTTAGACCTACAAATTCGTTCCCTAAACGAAGAGGGACGAGGGTTCAAAGAGTTAAGGTACGGCATTGCAAAAAGAACTGGAAAGAGCTTTCGGCTTTATTTACAACACAAGATTTTCAAGCACATAAAGGGTCGATTTCGGCTATGAAATTTAGCCTCGATGGGAAATTCCTAGCAACAGCTGGCGAAGACTGTGTTGTGCGTGTGTGGCAAGTAGTGGAGGATGTGAGGTCTAACGTGGTTGATATTCCTGAGATTGATTCTTCAAGTGCTTATTTTACGATGGATCATCTCTCTAAGCTGGCACCGTACGTGAGAGGGAAAGACCGAGTGAGTCATTTGAGGGATTTTAGGAAAACGGTAGATTCGGCTTGCGTCGTTTTTCCACCCAGGGTTTTTCGGATACTGGAGGAGCCGATACATCAGTTTCGTGGGCATAATGGTGAGATCTTAGATCTATCGTGGTCAAAACAGAATGTGAGTTTTGATTTAAAGGCGTACGTTTTCTCTATATATGTGTAGCTGATTAAGTTCTATTTTTCCTTACTCTTGTTCTTCGTGTAGTGTCTATTATCATCATCCATTGATAAAACGGTGATGCTATGGAGAGTGGGATTTCAGCAATGCATTAAAAGTTTTCCTCATAGCAATTATGGTACATGCCTATACTGTCTCTATACCTTGTTTGGTTGAGGGTTCTAAGCTCAGTTTTTATTATATTTTTTTGCATAAAAGATAGAGTGCATTTGATTGACCAGCTCATAAGCTGAGTTTTTTCTGCTTTCTTGCCCTGGAAATGCTCGAATTTTTAAGCTGGATGGTCCTAACATTTTCTCAAACTCAAAAGACCCTGCTTCTTTGTTTTAAAGCCAGAATCTTTGAGCGCGTAGTTTTTTTTTTGCTTTTATGCTCTAGACTGTATTTGGTTGACCAGCTCAGAAACTGAGTTTTTTCTGGTTTGTTGGAATGAAAAAGATAGAATCTGCGAGCTGGATGAACCAACTTTTTTTTTCCTTGAACACAGAAAATAGTGCTTATTATCTATAATTTGCAGCTGAACAAGTTCATAACCATCTATTACAATAGTCCTAATAAGTATTTCTTGTATACATTGTTATACACTGCAGTGACATGCATTCATTTTGATCCTGTGGATGATAATCACTTCATCAGCGGTTCAATAGACGGTAAAATTCGTATATGGGACATCATAAGTGGTCTAGTTGTTGATTGGGCAGATGTTAGAGATATAGTCTCTGCAGTGTGCTACCGCCCTAATGGGCAGGTTTGGTGATTTTCTTGTTCTCTTATCTTGTATTTGTGATTGGGTCTTTTACAATAGCGACATAGTAATCTATATTTTTTATCGTGTGATACAGGGTGCTGTTGTAGGCTGTATAACGGGCATTTGCCGCTTTTACAACATATCAGGTGATCCGCTCTTTAATTTACAGTTTCTGTTATGATTACTGTTAAGTAATATGTTATGAACTTAATTGTCATTTAGTCGCAGTAAAAAAAAAACTCGTTCCCCATTTAGTGCTTATTTTTAATTGACATGGTGTTCAATAAACTGGAGTTAAGTTTTGATGTGCATTCACTTCACAAAACTGAATATTAAATAGCATGCAATAGCACAAAATGACAATCAAATTTCCCACTAACATTTAATGAGAACAATTTTAAGATATGTAATGGGATTTCCCAATTATAAGCGCACTTTATTTCAGCGTATCTGGTGTAGCAACTTCGATTGCGAAGTGGAAGACCGTGATTTTGTACTCATTATTTTTGTAGAGCTTGTTTACAGTTTTTGGTTACTACACATACAATTTCCGTGTCATCAACCGATATCTAAATTTATTTAGTTTTCATTAAACGAGAGTAAACCACACTCTGTTTATTGCTTGTTTGGATCAGATGATCACTTCCAATTAGAAGCTAAGATGTGTTTACACAACAAGAAAAATACTTGCAAAAGGATAACTGGCTTCCAGGTGTTGAGATCTCTCCCATTTCTTTGCCCCGTCACTTTTTTCTTGTTCGTTTGTACATTTTATGTGAGTATGCTTGATTATAGAATGGTCATGATAAGACATTTTGGTGCAGTTTCTCCCTCAAGATCCATGTAAGTTGATGGTGACTTGCGCAGATGCTAAAATAAGGATCATTAGCGGAACTAATGTCGTCGGAAAATATAAGGGTAATTCATATTTTGTCATAACTTATATGATTGCATGGTTTGCTATTTACTCATTTAGCTTATTGGTTTGGTAAAACTTCTCTTTTTCCAACAAGAAGCAGGTAGTATTGTTTGGTGAAGTAAAAAACAGTTGCTTATAAACACCTTCTTGTATTCTTCTCTTCTTTTTTTTTGGCAAGCAAAAACAAACGGAAAGCTTGGTTAGCACAGATTGCTAACTGAAGAAGCTCTAGAGAGCAATTTAAAAACATCCATATGAAAAAAGATCTGTCTACTAATCTATTAGGCTGTTACACAACCAATGCCTTCTTGTTTTCTTTACTTGAGATGTTTTCTTCTTTTGCCTTTCACCATTGTTAATAATGAAATCACCAGCAATTATCGTAGTTTTAAACCCAATATGTTTATTGATCTTCATCTTCCCAGATGTTGACAACCAAACAATAGGATGACAACCCGCTTTGAACTAAAATTAAGTTTATTTCACTAAAGATTTTCATGTTTTATGTTATTTCTATTGAATAAAAACACGACTCTTTCCTGTTAAGAACACTCGGTAATTTCGCAGTATTGATTTGACACTGCCAATCTCATGGTATAAAAACTGAAATCCCCCCAATTATATTGTTCTTGAATATTAGAAGACCTTTTTTGTTGCTATTAAAATTTACCCTAAAACTTCAGGTGATCGATGTTCTGGGGATCAACTTTTTGCATCTTTTACTTCCGATGGAAAACATATAGTCTCCACAAGCAAAGACTCAAATGTATACGTGTGGAACTACAACGAACGTGGCGACCTTTTTCTCTCTCAACCCAAAACAGTCAAATCTTGGGAAAAATTCTCAGCTAACGCGAATGTCGCTATACCTTGGTGTGGCTTAAAATCCAAAAAGACGCAAAACAGTTTTCAATTCCGTTTCAATTCTTATTCTCTTAGTCCCGATTTCTTTCTAGAGTCTTTTCCCAGAGTATCTGCCACCTGGCCCGAGGAAAAGTTGTTTGGTTCATTGAGCCCACGGGGTTTAACATTAGAAAAGGCCCAATATAAGTTATTGAGATCGTGTGAGAGAAGATCTAGCTGTCATGCATGGGACCTTGTTATTGTCACTGGTGGCCGAGATGGGAGAATTAAGTCATTTCACAACTATGGTTTACCAGTTGCCCTATGACTAAATACTCGGCCCTTCAAGGAAAAATGACCATATGGTCTAATAAAATAGGCATTGTGATATGGGCTCAGGTTATAAGTATAGTCTTGCAGCTAAAAATGGTGTTTTCACGGACAATTAATGATTATCAAAGTTTTGCAATTATTAACATTATTATCAAGGTATACATACCCATGTAAAAAATATAGAGACCATGCTAGTTGGTGGTTTCTTTGGACGAGGAGACACCTTAAAAGCGTTTGTTTTTGGTCGAAGAAATAAGCATTAAAGCTTTTGTTTGGCTCGATGATCGACAAAGCTTACTAACATCTATAGTGATGTTCGGTTGGTGATGTCATCTCTTTTGATGACAAGTCCGGCAAATGTTATTTTCGTGATTTTGTATTTAATCCAATTGGAAGATGGGCGCTTTGCGCTTATTAGTATAATTAATCTGTACTATTATGGATGTATAGAATATTTCTTTCTTATCAGGAAGAAAAGAGGGAAAAGATGAGTTTTCTTGGTTGCGCCATACAGGGCTTCTTTAAGTCCATTTATTGATTTGTTTACCCTTTGTTTCAGCATTCAAAGTTATGTTCAATATTTGAAATAGGCAAACGTAATTATGTTCCATTTATTAATTTATTTTATAAGACTGAGCTAAAGAAATTGACAGGTTTTTGCTGTATTGCTGTTTTTCTTTTTCTTCTTTAGCTACTCTGGAAAATAATAAGAAAGGAGAAGAGCAAGACCCACAAGGATAGGCAATATTAATTTCTGAGTTTTAATTCTTCCAACAAATCATCAATTACGCCATGATTGTTGTAGTGTGACTATTATGCATATTGGAAAGTAAACATCGAAAATGTAAATGAACAACAGGATAGACGTGGTAGGATTTAGGATTGAGATGTAATCCACGAGACAAAGATCAATATAATAGAGTTACAAGTGTTACAATATTATGACTGTTGTAAGCGAATTAGCTACGGTAATATAGATGTGATAAGCAATGTAAGAAATAGAGAAAAGTAAATAAGAAAACATTGGTTATTATATTGGTTTAAGTACAACACATGGTGGAATCTCAACCTTAATACAATGAAAGATTGACTTGGTTACAAGTTTTAACATAATGACATATAACCCATACACCGCTAATATAATGACATGAAATAAATCTCATTAACATACATACCAAATGAGTTATAACAATGACAATTATTACACGTCCCACTCTCTCACTCATAGTATCACTTCGTTCTCTGTGTTTCCCGTTCGAAGTGTCAACACTTTCGAGGATAATCCTCGTTTTATGTCTCTCGTGACGATAATTTACTTTGTGGAAATCGATAACCCCACGACTCTCTTATACATAGGTCATCATTTATTACATGTATTATACTCCCCTCTTAATGGCCACAATGTAAATTTTCCCGAAGTTTGAAACACTAAAACGCAAAGAAAGAAAATACTATAGAGAGAGCGGATTTTGTCCAAAATATTATAACAATTCTTCTATCTCTATTTACATATAGTAAAAAAGTACTAATCTTTGCGCTGTCAACTAAAACTCAATCCTGAAGTTTTAAGACGTCAAATCACTCATATCTTTGTGTTCGTTTTTTTTTTTCACTACTATTATTGTTGATATACATTATTGATATTAGAATACGTTACGAGCGCAAGTCTGTATTTTCCAAATGGAAATGTGAGTTGAAATATGCAAGCAAGTCTTGTTTGCTAAGGACATGCCAGATCATATCCGTTCAGATACTTTTATCAGACTCTGGCTACTAGATTTTCCACGTAATTTTTTGCAATCAATATGGCATAATTTTAATTTTATTTTGCAGCATATACATCTACATATACTAGTAATCGTGTCCCACGCGTTGCGTGTGTGACGCGTAATGCAATTAAAATATAAAAAATAAATGTAGTTATGATACAAATACGTGGATAATACAAAAAAAAAATAGTATAAGACTTAAAAGAATGTTTGGTTGTTAAAGAGGGACACATAATGTTATTAGTTTTTATTTTATTTTTATTTTTTTATATGAGGATGGTATTATTGTAATTAATAAAACAATATAGGGGTATTTTTGGAAAAAATAGGCAAAATTGAGCAGCCTCAATTCACTTGGGTTGGCTTATTATAATAAGTGTAGTTATGATACAAATACGTGGATAATACAAAAAAAAATAGTACAAGACTTAAAAGAATGTTTGGTTGTTAAAGAGGAACACATAATGTTATTATGTTTTATTTTATTTTATTTTTTTATATGAGGATGGTATTATTGTAATTAATAAAACAATATAGGAGTATTTTTGAAAAAAATGGGCAAAATTGAGCAGTCTCAATTTCCTTGGTTTGACTTATTATAATAGAATGATGTCAGTTCGGAAGTTATCTAACATTTACAAAGTCATAGACCATTCATTTTCAAAGTATTTGGCTGATAACATATAACCCCTGAATTTTGTATAATATTTTAAATAGTCCGTATTTTTGGAGAGCACACCTTTCACCCATAAGTTGTGAAACGTACACCGCATTTGTATTAAAAGTTCAAGAATTCTAAACACTGTTTGATTGATTTAATGTTTAATTTAACTTTCTTTATTGTTGTGTCATTCTTTTTGTTTTATTTTTCTAGTTAGTTCTTATAATTTTCAAGCGCAATCATTTCACAAAGCTCTTTTCCGAGAAGAAGTATCTTTTTTTTTTTATATATAAGTTGTGGGGATAACCCACATTTTATTAATATAAATAATTCCATGTACCATTACAAAAGATGTCACTAAATTGACATAAAAGAAAATTTGAAAGCTAATTAATTATCTTTACAACTTGCTAGACTTCAATGAAATTAACATAAAAACTTGATGGACCAAAAACAAACTGATCTTTGATAATCTCAGACCAACTGTACACGTGTTGTTAGATCCCCATTCCTTTCCTTAGAATAGAAAACATCACTGTGAAGAGAGATACTCTCCACCTCTTCGCCTGCTTATCTTCTTTCTTTAGACCTCTTTTTATCATCAAAATCTAAGGTTTGGTAGCCCTTTGGCTTCCAAATCAATGATGTTCTTCACCTGTTGGATCAAATCCTCCTTTTTAAAGAACTCTTTAAAACCCTCAATACATCCAGAATTTGCAAGTTTATCTGCAGCACAATTTGCCTCTCGAAATACATGTTTCATCAGGTAATTTCTTCCCTCTAACTTGTTTTTGATCGCATCTATAACAATTTTAATATGCCAGGGAGCTGAAGTATTTTTATTAAAAATATTGACCAATTGAATTGAATCAGTTTCCAATATAATATCTGTCATATTTGTTAATTGTAGCATAAATAAGATTGCTTTTGCTTCTGCTTCTATAGCTGATATACTCGTCACCATAGCTTGGAACCCATAGATAAAATTACCATTAACTCCTCTAATTAACCCCCCTACACCACTAGAATTTGAAGAGTATTTATAGCACCCATCAGTATTAATTTTCACGTACCCAGTTGGAGGATTTAGCCATTTCACTATGGTTACCTTCCTGCGATTTGCAAACTTTTCTTTAATAAATATTTCATTTATGTTCCAAAACTGTGGGAACTTTTTATTTTTTTTGGAACTTAAATGTAATATATCAATAACATGTGAGCAAATAACAGTAGCTTTCATATCCTTATTGTTGAATTTGTAGTTACATCTTGCTTTCCAAATCTCCCAAACAATCATTGAAGGTAGAACCTTTTTCATAAAAGAGTCAGTAATTGTACTACCTGTTCTTGAAGAAGACCACCATGATAAGAATCTTCCATTAATACTGTAATTAGTATTAATAATACCCAACAAGTCATCAAAATAGATCCACACTTCTTTTGCTAACTTCCCTAAACTAAATAAATGTTCACTATTTTCTTCTTTTACACCACAACACTCACAATTCGAAGCTAGCTGAATTTCAAATTTTCTTACTGTAGAATCTAGGGGTAGAGATTTGTTGAAAAGTTTCCACACAAAACATGTAATTTTCAGAGGTAAAGATTTATCCCATTTATACTTGTTAAACCAGCTTTCTTCATACTTAATTCTTGTATTTTCCCAAGCTGACTTAAATGAAAAATTCCCCAATACCTCCTTGTTCCATATGATTTCATCTTTTCCATGTAAATTTACTTTGAATTCTTCATTAAACAAATGTCTTAAATAAGTAGGAATTACCTCATTAAGAATTTATCTATCCCAAATTCCATTTTGCAGCACATCTTTGATCTTTAGACTGTTGTTGATGTTATCATCATTTATTTTACCTATTCCCAGCCAATTGTCTAGATTTACAGAAATATTGTCATCTCCAACAATCCATTGCATACTTTCTTCTGCTTTTTCCTTTATTTGGTGCATTCTGCTCCAAGTATTATTCCCTTTTCTATTTTTAGCTGCAACAGGATGAACATTTTTACAGTATTTGGCTTTCATAAAATTTGCCCAGAATGAGTTTGAAGTTCTAAACTTCCACCATAGCTTCATAAAATAAGTAGCAGCAATATCTTTCATACTTTTAATTCCCAGTCCATCTTCTTCCTCTGTTTTGCAAATATTTTTCCATTTGACCCACTGATGCTTGTTTTTTCCATCTTTTTCTCTCCATAAAAAGTTTGCCATTATTTTTTCTATCTCCTTTATAACCTGCTTAGGAGGATTCATTGCTGCAATTGTATAAATAGGAATAGAATTTAATACGTGTTTGATAAGAATCAACTTTCCTCTCATATTTAAATACTGTACTTTCCACCCATATAGCATGTACAACAAAAGTCTTATTTACATCTAGATGCCTAAAGTTAGTAAGCCAACAAGCTTTTTTAAGTGTGAGAACTAAGTAAAGAATATTTTCTTTACAAATTTGAATTTTTTTAAATAAAGTACTTAAAGGAGTTTATTATGAGTTTTTCTTTTTAATACCATAAATGTGACTGACTTGATAATTGATGTTTACTAAAATAATGTAGATTTGATAGTTGATAATACTAAAAGAGTGTATATTAATACTAGCATCTATTTTAGTTACGTTTTTTTTTTATCAAATGATAATAAAGTGTATGGTTGATGTATGATGGTATTTAAAGAGAGAACTTGTAGTTCATGATATTACACGGGAGTTGATGGAACTAAACAATATTAAACCAAGTATTAATTATGGGATCTCAATCAAACTAGCCAACTATATTTCTTAATTATGGGTCAATAAGTTGGAACATTTCAGATTGATACGTTCAAACTTCAAAGCGATAAACCGGCCAATTAGTTTTGAATAATTGACTTGTAAACTAAAACATTCCTACATAAATATACCTGAATTTAAATCCCACAATTTATTTTGTCCGAATTAAGAAAGTCACTATAACAAATCAGATGAAAGTTTTTCATAATTTTTTTTCAAGTGAAACAAACAAAAGAGGTCTTGTCATATAATCTAAAACATGAAGATTATACCCAGTGCCAACATTTGAACTTTATTTCATCACGTTTTTTACTATCATTGAAATTCAGAACTCTTGTAATTTCTGGAAGGTGACCATAACAGTTGATACCAAATATAAAAAAAAAAAAAAACAGCTATATGATAACTTAAACTCTTATTGCTAGCACACACATTTCTAAAGAGTAACGACAATGAATAAACGTTATAAAAAAGAATCCGGAGAGTTGCACGACCATTTCTATAACCATTTCCAATCTTCTATGACCTTTATTGTTGATTAGCCAAAATGAAGACGGCAAGGGAATCAAAGTTCTTAGCCACTAAGAAGTATTCAAAATTAATGTCTGCCTGCAACTTTTACGCGAATAAGTTGACTTATTTAAGTGTCAGAAATATACGTCAATCTAAAAATCTACCTCACCAAGCCGGAAATGCGAAAAAACACTTTAATTTTTTTTTAATAGCATACACATTCGCCCTTAATTTTGATGGGGAAGTTACACCAGGACCAAAACCCTCCCAAACCCATGTTCCTCGTTATTTCTTGCGCAAAAAACAGACCTAACTGTATATATTATATATCTTTCTATTATTTAAGTGAATACCTTGTTAACAGGCATTGATATATTTTTATTCTTAAAATACCTTTTAATTTTAAACTATTTACAAGTATTGACATTATTTGAAATAAATATTTAAATTCAAAAAAGAAAAAACTATCATGACAGTTGAAAACCTAATATCATGCCAAAATATATACAGTACATCTATTTATTTTATAAATTATGTTCTCCCTATCTCTCTCTCGTTCTTTACAAACATGAAAACACTTGTAAATGGATCAAACATATATCATGAAAAAGACTGATGTTGTACAGACAAATTAATACCCTTCCTCTCCGTTTATTTGCATTTTTTTTCATGTATTAGATCTCATTTGTTATTCAAATCAAAATCATGCGTTACATCATGTATCGTGTGAACGGATTGCGCTAGTACATATATGATACGTACACAAGCTGCTATAATCACAACCGCTCTCTCTTTTTTCTTCATAACCAAACTATGTTACATTCACTCAAATGGGTGTATGTTTCTGGGGAGAGATACAAGTCCAAGACAAAGGTACTATTCATGCTATGTTTGCAAAAATATTAAGTGATTTGAATCCATCAATGTATGACAGAGCAAAGAAGATTGTTCTTGGGTTGATGACTAATATTAGTAATAAAGATGCAAAGATTAATGGGTAAAGGTAAAATTATCAACAAACTGAAGATAAAAAACAGAGAACTTGAGGAGAAACTCATTGCATGGGGCAATGAAGAAATCAATAGATATAGTCTCTCATAAACCTAGTTGTTGCCTGCTTGATAGTGATAGCAGTGCTGCTTGACATTAATTGCAAGCTGTGTTGGTGTAAATTGAGCAAGAAAATGAAGACAATGTAATAGTTGAAAAGACAATAGTGGAGCTTAATATATGATAATATGATCAAGAGAATGGGCAGTCTGAGTGTTTGATGCAATGTAGAGTGGCTAATGCGATTGAATGTATTATATTTAATGCAACCTAATGTAATGTGTTTGATGCGATGCAATGTAATGAGTGTGTGCTTTCTGAGCTAGTATTAGTTATTACCATACTTAGACTAAATTATGAAATCAATTTATGAAATCACAATCAAGTCCAATTTACCAAACAAACAGCTAACCAAACAATTAAACATTCTCAGACCTATCTGACCATTCTCACATCATAATTGGATATCATATCCACACCTCAAAGTTCAAACAACAGTGGACCATTATCACATCACATTCAACACTATATATATATATATATATATATATATATATATATATATATATACATACATGGTCAATATTAGTTCATCTAATAACAAAAATAAACACATAATCTTGACCATTAAAAGTTAATAAATGGAGGATTGTGATTGATGTGTAAAGATAATGTGTTTTTTTATGTGTGTACGGATCCTTCCCCATATATATATATATATATATATATATATATAAGCAAATCACATTTAAGATTAAACGAACAAAAGGGCAATCATATTTGTTCCTCAACTAAACCATCATCTTCTCTACCTATGTCCTCACGACTCTTAACTTATACTCACAACTATCATTAGTGTAATAGTCGTCTTCATCAGTACTATTGTTTCCATTCTTGATAATGTTCGCCTTGACTACGACAATAAACTTCTGCAAACCTATAGACATCCAAATCATCTTGGAAGAGTATAAAGAAAAAGTTTAAACATATTCAGACCTTCTCATGGATTCACATATAACGTCAAAATTAATCAGACGAACCAAACTTCAATTTAGTTCTGGCTTGTAATTGAGAATATTGACTAATCAATATTACCAATCATATCCAGGCAATCAAGCCACGATTCCTTCATATAGTTATGCAGTATAAAATCTCAAGACCATATCATTGATCATCCCCGCTTCCACCATAATTGCAATCATAAAAATACACCACACCGTCACGCTAAAACTTATGCGTGATAACTATCTTTTATGGAAAACACAACTAGTACCCTACCTAAAAGGCCAAAACCTCTACGGCTTTGTCAAGGGCACAACCCATGTCCTCCCTCTGTCATCCAGCCCGCTGCCCCGCAACTAACCCCACGCCAACCCCACAGCCAAATCCTGCCTATGCGGCATGAATTCAGCAAGATCAACTCATTTTGAGTGCTATTATATAGTCACTATCTGAAGAACTTCTACCACATGTAGGAGATTTCACATCCCAACAAGTATGGGAAATTCTTGAGCAATCCTTTCATTCATCATCCCGGGCAAGATCTACTCAGCTCAAATATAAACTCTCTACCATCATCAAAAAAGGCCATGACTCCATTGATGTTTGTATAAATAAAATCAAGAAGAAAGCGGCAACACTCGCAGCTATTGGCACAACCCATGTCCTCCCTCTGTCATCCAGCCCGCTGCCCCGCAACTAACCCCACGCCAACCCCACAGCCAAATCCTGCCTATGCGGCATGAATTCAGCAAGATCAACTCATTTTGAGTGCTATTATATAGTCACTATCTGAAGAACTTCTACCACATGTTGTAGGAGATTTCACATCCCAACAAGTATGGGAAATTCTGTTGGTTTTGGTACTATTTCGAATACGATAAAAGAAATGACAATAAATTAAAAGACAGGAACGCAATGGAAATAACACTTTATTTCTCACAATTGGAATATGAATTACAATTCCTGACTCGTACAGAATTAAATAAACTGCTGGACTGGTTTCGCAAAAACCAAACTGCCGGACTGTTTTGGAAATAAAATAAACTGCCGGACTGTTTTCAACAAATAAGAAACTGCCGGACTGTTTTGTAAATAAAACAAACTGCCGGACTGTTTTAACAAATAAGAAACTGCCGGACTGTTTTAACAAATAAAAAACTGCCGGACTGGTTTTAAACAAACTGCCGGACTGGTTTTAACAAATAAAAAACTGCCGGACTGTTTTGTAAATAAAACAAACTGCCAGACTGTTTTTAACAAATAAAAAACTGCCGGACTGTTTTGTAAATAAAACAAACTGCCGGACTGTTTTTAACAAATAAAAACTTCCCGGACTGTTATTAAATAAACTGCCCGGACTGTTATGTAAATACTGGAAATTAAATTACAGGAAAGTAAATTACAGAATAGGAAAAACTGAAATGTAAATTACAGAAACTAAAGGTACTGGAAAGTAAATACAAAAAAAGGAAACAATACTGAAATTAAACGGACAGAATAATAAAGGACTGAAAAATAAATAACAGAAATTAAAAGAAGAGGCAACTGCTGAGCAGTTTCCCTTAAACAATATTTCCCGAACCACCTTTAAAGGTTTCTGGTTTCGGGACTTTGTTCCCAAGGTACAACTTCTATCTCAGAGTGGCTCGTAGGAAACCGGCACCGAACCACAGGTCGAGCTGTTGGCGGTGCGGTTCTCTCTCACTAAGTGTATGCTTATGCTGTGAGTTGAGTGAATTGGTGTGTTGAAATGAGAGGGGGAGGGTTGCCTTTTATAGGCTCTATAGAAACCGCAGCCATAATTGTGGTCATTAATTCCGGGAGTTACACCCACAGAATCCGCTCAATTTAATTCTGAAACCGCAGCATTTCATCTCATTCATTGCTGACGTTTCTCTTGCTGGAAACTCTAGGGACTCCTTTTGTATTTTATACAAAACTCCCTATTCGGGTTTGGACCCAAGACCCAAGACCCAAGACCCGAGACCCGAGACATTCCCCAAATCCCAAATCCCAAGCCCACGCCCGCGCCCGCGCCCGCGCCCGCGCCCGAGCCCGAGACCCGAGACCCGAGACACGAGACACGAGCGAGCGCGCGTGTGTGGTACACACTAATACTCTTAGGTGTATGTGGACATGTTAGTTTAATAACTACATGGGTTGGTATGGTATATATATTGTAAAATTAACTCTTAATCTTCCAATATGGGATTATACTAAATGGTTTTTCCATTACCATTTCGGTTTTCCAGATTTTCCAGATTTGAGCTCCCGAGGTACCAACTTTGAAGCCAATTTGTATTCACACCCATTCTCCGAATGGGTCATGTGATATACCGTTACGAAGCTCGTCACACGGGCTACTCAACCACGTTGAGTACGGTATAAACAACTCAGCGCTGTTACACGAAATAATGACTCGAAGTTGGTCCAGTGACCATTCGGAAACACCCATGTTTTCACATGTTTTTCCAACAATCCTGTTGGCCCGCGTGCGGCTAACCTTAGAGGGGGGGTGAATAAGGTTTTTGGCGCTTTTCGCCTAATTAAAACCTAAGTGCAACTAACACCCAACTTATGCAAATTTAAGCTTATTGCGTTTAACAAAAGATAAAGAATTGATAGAATTACTAAACGCAAGCAATAAACTAAGCAATAATATATTTGCGGAAAGTAAAAGCAAGGAAAGAAAATGACACCGTGATTTTATAGAGGTTCGGCAAACGGCCTACGTCCTCTCCTCGGTACTACCGAGTATTTCACTAAAAATTTCCTTGCGGATTATTACAAATCCTATCGAGCTAATCAACCGATTAAGCTCCCCCTCACTTTATGAGTGTCCCGAAATGAAAAGACCTAGAGCTTTTAAGCAACTCGCTTACAAAGCCTCTACCCGATCACTCGCTCACAAATGAGTTTATAAAACACTCGTTACAAATTTCGTTACAATAATGTAACTACACTCACTATTCTAATTGCTTCTAATTAAGCTAATTGGTGAGAATGATGATGGTTGAGCTTTACTCTCTTTTTCTTCAATTTTCCCTCTTTTGAGTATATACACCAAAATGGTGATATTTTGGGTTTTGTATATGGGGATTGAAGGATGATAATTAGTGTAAATGATTGGTAAGTTTGGAGAGAGATTTGAGGTGGTATATATCACAAAAAAGTCTGTTTTTCTGGGTTATGACCGTTGGAAGTATTTAACAGCTCTTTTCCAGAATAAGCTGAAAAGCTGTTTTCGAAAACTGCAGAAAACGATCGGTCGTTTTCTACAGTCGATCGGTCGTTTTACAGAAAACGATCGGTCGTTTTCTGAAAACGATCGGTCGTTTTTATACTGGACTCACTGGAAGAAATTGGATCAAAAACGATCGGTCGTTTTTGTACAGTCGATCGGTCGACTGTAATCCTGGTCCCGTAAATCTTCGAATGCTCATAACTCCTTCGTTTTAGCTCCGATTTTGGTTCCGCTTGAACCTATGGCTTCGTTATCGAATGCTCTATCATTTAAAGACCTGAAATATACGTTTTCTATTTTTGGACAAGACAAGCATTATATCATTGAAATCGTAAAATCATTAAACGCATAATCAAAGTAATAATCAAAATCATTATTGAACTCAATGTTCAACAAATCCCCCACATGAATGCAATTGGCTGAAAATAAAATGCTCCTAAATGCATACGAGAGAACCGCAAGAGTTCACTGCATAAGGACAGGTAGCGCGCGCCTTGAACCTGCCGTAGTGACGTAAAATCTGATATGCTACTATTGGGTAGCCTTTAAGCCTTGAACCCTTTAGCGTTTGTGCATACCAGGGTAATGCGCACACAGTGTCCTCTCTACACCACTTACTAAGCCCTTTGGTTGTTGTCCATATTTGCCCGTGGACTGCCTTGGCAAAATTCAACCGAGTGCTCTAGTGATTTAGCCCATGGCTCATCACATAGTATCGGCCATACACACTCGTCATAGGTGATGTCAAGTCAAGGGTGTCCTGACTCACCCCTCTCGATCTTCGAGATATTTGTTTTCATTAAGAGCCTCATGCTCACCCTTAAGATGGTCTAGGTCTATCACTCTTTCATCCTAGAAATGGGCTGGGAACTTAAGTTCCCGAGTGCTTTGTTCGGTCACCCCCACAGTTTGGTTTTCCAGTTGAACCCGAGGCTGGAGAATCCAGTTCGGGTTGGGTTGCCTCTGAGGAGGTTTCCAGTTTGATGGGCTTCAACCCCATTCCCCTCGATGAAGCTTCAACTCCTACCTGAGTTAAGCCTTTTGTAAATGGATCCGCTATATTGTCTTTAGATCTCACAAAATCTAATGACACCACACCGTTAGCTAACAATTCTCTTACGGATTTATGTCTCCGACGAATATGTCGGGACTTTCCATTATACATATGATCCTGCGCCCGTCCAATAGCCGACTGACTATCGCAGTGCATGCTTATTGCTGGGACAGGTTTCGGCCACATTGGAATTCCTTCCAGAAAGCTTCTCAGCCAATCAGCCTCTTCTGTTGCTAGATCCAACGCTATGAACTCGGATTCCATAGTTGATCTAGCTATGCACGTCTGCTTGGATGATCTCCATGAGACAGCTGCTTCTCCCATCACGAACACATATCCGCTAGTGGATCGTGTACTGTTGGAATCCGAGATCCAGTTTGCATCAGAATACCCTTCCAGTACAGCTGGATATCTGGTATAATGCAACCCTCGGTCTGCTGTGTATCTCATGTATCTGAGAAGTCTCATGATGGCCTTCCAGTGTTCCTCATTGGGATTACTGGTGTACCTACTCAGTCTACTCACTGAGTTGGCTATGTCTGGTCTAGTACAGTTCATGACGTACATCAGACTGCCTATTATTCGAGAATATTCCAATTGTCTCACATTCTCCCCAAAATTCTTTTTCAGGGTGGTTGAGATCTCTATCGGAGTTCTGGATGTAGCTCTACTATCTTTATCAAATTTGTCAAGCATCTGCCTGACATAGTGAGTTTGAGATAGCGCATATCCGTCTGATGTCTTGGTAATTTTCATACCAAGTATAACATCAGCGACACCCAAGTCTTTCATCTCGAATTTTTGTGACAACATTTTCTTAGTGGAGTTGATGTTATCAATACTCCCTATTATAATCATGTCATCTACGTAGAGGCAGACTACCACGTAGTCCTTTTCATTACCTTTCACGTAGACGCATTTGTCACATTCGTTTATTCGAAAACCGTTTGATAGCATCACTCTATCAAATTTTTCGTGCCATTGTTTAGGCGCTTGTTTGAGTCCATACAAGGACTTCACAAGTTTACACACCTTGTGCGCTTTACCTGGAACCACAAACCCTTCCGGTTGTTCCATGTAAATTTCCTCTTCCATCTCACCATTCAAAAACGCCGTTTTAACATCCATTTGATGTATTTCTAGATCGAACAATGCTGCGAGAGCAATGACTATCCGGATTGACGTCTTCCTGGAGACAGGAGCATAGGTGTCGAAATAGTCGACACCTTCGGTTTGTCGGAAACCTTTCACTACAAGCCTTGCCTTGTATTTCTCGATTGTTCCATCGAGCTTTCTCTTCCTCTTGAAGATCCACTTGTGTCCTAGTGGCTTACACCCGGGTGGTAGATCCACTAGTTCCCAAGTGTGATTTTGTAATATCGATTCAACCTCATTGTTGATCGCTTCCTCCCAATATTGGGCTTCCGGGGATGACATTGCTTCTTTGAATGTCGCCGGTTCGCCTTCTATCATGAAGGTTACAAAATCTTGACCGAAAGACGTTTCCTTTCTAGCTCTTTTACTACGTCGAGGCTCTTCTTCTTCTTCCTCCAACGGTTCACTTGCCCCCACATTTTCCTCACTGTGTGACTCCTCAGTCTCTACAGTTATGGAAGACTTGCAGGGAAAGATCTCCTCGAAGAAAGAAGCTTCTCGAGCTTCGATGATAGTATCTACATGCACATCGGGATTATCCGACTTGTGCACTAGAAAACGATAAGCACTACTGTTTTGTGCATATCCTATGAACACACAGTCTACCGTCTTTGGCCCTATTCTCGTTCTTTTCGGAAGCGAGACAAGGACCTTCGCGAGACAACCCCAAACCCTTAAGAATTTATAGCTCGGCCTATGGCCTTTCCATAGTTCATAAGGTGGTTTATCACGCTTCTTATGCGGTAGCTTGTTCAATACATAGTTGGCGGAAAGCAGCGCTTCCCCCCACATGTTCTGTGGTAACCCAGAACTTATTAGCATAGCATTCATCATTTCCTTGAGCGTTCTATTCTTACGCTCAGCAACCCCATTCTGCTCCGGAGAGTATGGGGCTGTCGTTTGATGTATAATGCCATTTTCTGCGCATATCTGCGCAAACGGTGCTTCGTATTCACCGCCTCTATCACTCCTCAACATTTTAATCTTTTTATTGAGTTGATTTTCTACTTCGGTCTTATAAAGAGCGAATTTCTCTACCGCTTCGTCTTTACTTCTCATTAAGTAGACATAGCAGTATCTAGTACAATCATCTATAAACGTGATGAAATACTTTTTCCCTCCTCGCGTTTGTATAAACTTTAAGTCGCATACATCCGTGTGTATTAGACCGAGAGGTTCAGTACTTCGTTCAATATGTTGATACGAAGACTTGGTTAATTTTGCTTCAACACAAACCTCACATTTATGTTGTTTATCAAATACAAAATTAGGTAGTAGATTCAGTGATATTAATTTCTTCATTGAATTAGCATTCACATGACCTAATCTATCATGCCATAAATTAAATGAATCGCAAGAATAAGCAAAAGACGTTTTATTAGCCACTTGGGCAACATTAACGGTTACATTATTCTTGGTACTTAGGTGCCTATGGCCTTAGCCACTTGGAATCCGAGACCCGAGACATTCCCCAAATCCCAAAGCCCGTGCCCGAGACCCGAGACACGAGCGAGCGTGTGTGGTACACACTAATACTCTTAGGTGTATGTGGACATGTTAGTTTAATAACTACATGGGTTGGTATGGTATATATATTGTAAAATTAACTCTTAATCTTCCAATATGGGATTATACTAAATGGTTTTTCCATTACCATTTCGGTTTTCCAGATTTTCCAGATTTGAGCTCCCGAGGTACCAACTTTGAAGCCAATTTGTATTCACACCCATTCTCCGAATAGGTCATGTGATATACCGTTACGAAGCTCGTCACACGGGCTACTCAACCACGTTGAGTACGGTATAAACAACTCAGAGCTGTTACACGAAATAATGACTCGAAGTTGGTCCAGTGACCATTCGGAAACACCCATGTTTTCACATGTTTTTCCAACAAATTCTTGAGCAATCCTTTCATTCATCATCCCGGGCAAGATCTACTCAGCTCAAATATAAACTCTCTACCATCATCAAAAAAGGCCATGACTCCATTGATGTTTATATAAATAAAATCAAGAAGAAAGCGGCAACACTCGCAGCTATTGGCACAACCCATGTCCTCCCTCTGTCATCCAGCCCGCTGCCCCACAACTAACCCCACGCCAACCCCACAGCCAAATCCTGCCTATGCGGCATGAATTCAGCAAGATCAACTCATTTTGAGTGCTATTATATAGTCACTATCTGAAGAACTTCTACCAAATGTTGTAGGAGATTTCACATCCCAACAAGTATGGGAAATTCTTGAGCAATCCTTTCATTCATCATCCCGGGCAAGATCTACTCAGCTCAAATATAAACTCTCTACCATCATCAAAAAAGGCCATGACTCCATTGATGTTTATATAAATAAAATCAAGAAGAAAGCGGCAACACTCGCAGCTATTGGCGAACACCTCCGCCTTTCGGATCACACAACAGCCATTCTTGCTGGCCTTGATGTAGACTACGACTCGACTATCACATTTATCCACTCGATGGTAGTACCCCCGACGCTTCCGCAGGTTTATAAACTTCTCCAGCATCACAAAAATCGTATTTTAAGCAGGCAACCTCTAGGACAACCGACTGCCCATTTTGCCCAGAACACAAACCATGGCCAACAAGCTCGCGGACCCCACCAGAAACCCCGTTCCTCACTACAGTTTCGCCAAGATCCATAACCCTATCGAGGCTCCAACCATGCTACCTACCGAGGCGGGAGAGGAGGTGGCAGGGGGCAAAATTCTCGCTATTCTGGTGTTCACACATTCACTCCTCGATGTCAAGTATGTCGTGAGACAGGTTACACTGCTACTCAATGCCAGTTTCGCTTCGATCACTCGTACCAAGGCACAAATTCTCAACCATCTGCATATATGGTTTCTCCATACACTACTTCCGACACTTGGTATCACGACTCTGGAGCAACCCACCATATCACATCAGATTTGAAGAATCTTAATTTGGATTTGGAACCATATAATGGCAATGACCAGTTACAAGTTGGGGATGGCGCTGGCTTGCCAATCACACATAGTGGTAACAACATCATTTCAAAAAATATGGCATCTTTTAAATTATCTAATGCTCTCCGTGTTCCTAATATTTGCAAAAATCTTATATCTTTTAGCAAATTTACTCTCGATAATAATGTCTTTATAGAATTTCATGGATCTTATTTTTGTGTTAAGGACGAGGTCACGGGGAAAATCCAACACAAAGGCAAGTGTGAAGTCGGTATTTATCCTTTCCGCCATAACCATAATTCATCTCTTTCTGCTTTCTATGGTGTTCACGTTCCGATAGATGTTTGACACTCTCGCCTAGGTCATTCTGCTTTTCCAGTTATCGAGTCTTTAGTTCGTTCTAATTCCTTACCTTGCATTAATAAAAGTTCTTTGATATATGTAATAGAATATGTCCAATACCTAAAACTTTTTAAACTTATTGTCCATTCGGACACTACCCAAACATTTCATTGCCCATTAACTCACACCAATAAAAAAACTCTCTTTCTAACGGGAATCCATCTACCATTCTGCATTTCTTTTTCTTTTTCTACGCAGAGACTATCACTTTGCTTTGTCTCTACCTCGGTATTCCTCTCTCTACTTCGAACTAGAGACCTCTGAATTTCTACCATTTGTTCACTATCACTTTTAGTATTGATTTTGAAAAAAAAATGTGCCCAAACTCTTTGCACTAATTTTTCATATTAATACTTGTTTTAATTTATGTGGCCCTTCATTTTTTGAGGTCCGGTGCTCGGCACGGTCTGCACGGGGCCCGGCCCGGTCTTGATCCCAAGATTGACGGTGGAATATTAAAAAGAACAAGATGAACACAAATCAAGTTCCAACTTCTTTTTCTACAACTACATCGAGCTTCAACAAGTAGATACGATTAGGGATGAGCAAAAATCGAACCAAAGCAAACGAATCGGTTGAACCAAACCGATTTAATTGGTTCAACTTGCGGTTTCGGTGGTTTCAAAACCGAACCGAATCAGTTACTTATATACATAAATAAATATTTTTATATATCTTAAATATAATTTACAAATATAGTTATAAAATATTATAGAAAATTATATCGAGTTAAATCTCTATTAGTAACATAAAATTATAATAATGAGTCAAAATGTACAATCACAATCTACACATTTGCTGAGAATTTTTACACAAATAATGTAGATTATGAGTACGAGCATGTGAAAAAATAAGTGTTATAATTAGTAATTTGAAAATGATTGTTTGACAATCGAATATCTGGAGCAGTGAGTTTTAAAATTTGGTATTTGTAAAGAATTTACATAAAAATGTGACTTATGTTAATTTTTGTATCGTTATTGTATGTGAAAGACGTTTTATTTTCCGAATTACATGTTTTCATTTATTATGTCACAAACCAAACGAACCAAACCGAACCAACCCGAATTTTATTGGTTTGGTTTGATTCGGTTTCAATCAATAATTTTGTCCGAACCGATTGATTTTAATTGGTTTGTCTTATATTTTTACCAAAAACCAAATCGAGTATTGCTCACTCCTAGATACTCGAGTGAAAATATGATCGGCTATTATATCTGGGCAAACCACAATTAAAGGAAATGCTATTTCCTTCCTTATCAAACAAATGTCTCATATTGGAGTCCTCTTTCTAACTACTATTCTTGACACATTTTGGTGCCTCTTTACTAATTTTATCTAAAAAAAAGTTTTAAAAAATTATACAATTAATATAAAACATGTATCAATACATTTCAATAATTATTTTTAAAAGAAAATTCACACGTAATTTATTTTAAAATAAATGTATAAATTAGTGTAAATTAAACATCAGATCTTAGAAAAATTGTCTAAAACAATATTATGTCCAAATGTTTTACATTTTGAATACAATATAAGTTATGAAAATTTCAAATTTGAGCAAAAATAAGCAAGTGTACACGAAAGGAGTAAAGAATATAAGTTCGAAGAATCGGACTCCACAAATTGATACATTATATAAACAATCAAAGATAATACAATAGAGATACATCAATTATTGCCATCCATGTAAAATTATATCACAGCTTTGCACACAAAAAATTATATATGAAGCTGAAATCGATAGCACAAAACTGATTTCAATCGCCCAAGACCAGATTATAGACACTATGAACTCTTTTTTGACATGGGAAACTGTGTTTTCCGGTCATTTTTCACGTTTCTCTTTCTTGTTTCTGACAACTATTGGACCACACATACAATTCTTATACCCAAAAAAAAAAATCCTTTCAAATTATTTCATCATTCGAAAGAAGCATAGATACAACATATAATCAATTTTGGATGGACCATACAATTAAACTACATAAAATTTAACATAAAAGTAAAACCCCGTAACAAGCTAAAATGCAAGCAAACACCTTTAAAATTCACAATATAATAGCTTCCAATAACAAAAAAGGAACATATTCTCGATTCGATCCTTTTCCATTTCGAGGAGAAAACGTCCTCAAGCTCAAATCTATACTCACAAACGTACATATTAAGGTGAATGTTCAAAGGAGAGCTCATCATGTGAGAACAGTTGATTAGCCAAGGTGTGCAGGAATGACTACTGAAATAAAGCTAATGGCGTATCAAAAACATGAACTAAATAAGATTAAAAGTTAAAACTAAAAAACATAACCATATCCAATTTTCACAAGAAACAACTTCTACCACAAATGGATACCTTTTTTTTCTTCCAATTTCTGGGAAAAACTTGTTCCTAGAGAGAGTCGAAGAATGCATCAAACTAAAATCTTGTCAGCAGATTACAAATGAGAATACCTTGACAACAAACTTGTACACATCTAACATTTAATTAAACAAATAGGACATCAAAGTCGAGTCGAAATCCTTGCAAACACCACAAAACAGAATCAGATCCCCTAAATCAACAAACTAACAAGTTCCAAAAACTTTCAAACATAGACATACACCTTATCAAGTTATCATCCTTATCATAGGTTCCAGTTCTAAAAAATAAATTGTTCCTAGATAGACAAATGCAAAAAGATAAATACATAATAATAGAAAGTGTTTGAATCACCGAGAATGCTTAATAATACACCATTCCGTTGTGGATGATCCAAAATGTGGCTTATTGAAAAGGCTTTCATAGAAAAGCTAAAAATAAACCAGATCTTCTTACCACAAATCCACAACTCCAATAAACCAGGTTACCAAAAAGATACGCACAACTACATAATTATAAAGAAAGGCTAAAGAATCAAACAATATTCAGACGCATCAAAACCCTACACACGCACAACTCCGAACAGACAAAAATAAGAAATAATTTTCTCCCTTGTCAAAGGTTCCACTACCAGAAACATACTTTTACCTAGGTAGAAGTTAGTAAGGCCAAATTACGAAGGGGATCATCGGACAGGGAGCTTATTAGCACTTAGCAGATCAACATCTGGAGGAATAATTGGAAAAACAGCTCATAACAAAATCTGGTTTCCAGAGAAGTTCCAAAAACAAGACCAGGACTTCGCAAATTCACAAACCCACAATACCAAAAACACAAAATGGATTCTTCTGTCCTTGCCACTGTTTCTATCAAGAAAAATCATTCCCAATCCATGAACAAATAACTTTATAGAAAGGTTAAGGACCAAACTTTCGACCAAGACACAACATTATAATAAAATTAGGGACCAAACTTTCGCCAAGACGCAACATAATAAAAAAATTAGGGACCAAACTATTAACCAAGATGCAACATTATAATAGTTTGGCACCAATAGCAAGGCAATAAAGTTATTAACAGATCAAAACCATGAAACTGAAAAAAAGAATCACATCTCTTTCAAGATACAAAGTAGCAATTTCAAATTAAACAAGAAAATTTATTTCCAATGTTTCAATATCAGAAATAAACTGTCTTCCTCAAATCAACCTGGGAGCTTGTCGGCCAGAGATGTGTACATTATTTGAAGAATCATAAAAGAAAAGCAAATAAAACATTAGAAACGGCAAAAATCAGAAACCTACTCTAGTTAAATCCCTTCAAACCCAGAATCACAAACATAAAGAAAGACAACTTTTTCCGAACCATCATCGGAAAACAATCTTTTTTCATATGGACAAATACAAATATAGATACATACATAACAAAGAAAGGGGATGATATCAGATGGGGAACTTATTGACGAAGTTTGAGTGATTAATATTTATGCAAGAAAGCTAAAGATTCGGAAAAAAAGAAAAAGCAAACAACAAAACCAGATTCAATTATAAGCACAAACCCATAATTTAAAATTCGGAAATAGAAGACATTTCTTTTGCACTACCTAAACTCTAAAGTTCCTGAAACAATGTGTTCCCAGATAGACAGGGATGTAAAGATTGATACATAATCAAGAAAGCTTATCAATCAAACTGCAAGCTTGTTAACTACTTGATCTTCTTCTATTTGTTATTCTCCTATTTCCCTTTAGAAAGGTCCATTTTGTTATGCCGCTTTTTAAAATAGTAACATCATTTTACAACTTTCCCAGTTCATCCTTTAAAATCAAACTTAGAATTAGAGGGCAAATATGGATACAACCCACTAAAATATGAAAACAGACAATAAAGTGATTGAATTGGTCTCTTAACAATTTACCTTCCAGGTACAGGACAACAACAAACCAAAGGGAGTAAAAAGCAGTAATTAAGCTAATGCAGCGTGAACAATAAAGCAACAAAGCTAACAACTTGATTACGCAAAAAACGAAACCAGGTCCAATAAAAAGGCAGCATCATGCCATATATTTTGTTTCCTCCCCCAAAATGTTGACGAGAAATACAATTAGTGTAAGGAAGATACGAGATGGGTATCTTATCAAGAAGTTAAAGAGGTAAAACAAGAGGATCCCATCCTTGTAAAGCAAATCATCACCATCAAACTATGCCTTTATCCCAAGGATTTGGGGTCGGCTATATGAAACCATACGTTAAATAATTCGTTTTCGCAACAATGAATTTTACTCCGCTACACGTTTCTACCCTTGTAAAATAGATACAGGAATAAAATGAAAGAATAAAATGAAAGAATAAAATGAAAGAATAAAATCTATCAATCCAGATACATCAAGTTTAATAATTAGAAGCATTATGCAATAAAGCCAATAATTGGACGAAGAAAAAGGCTATAAAATCAGAAACAAGATACATAGATCCAGTCTAAATCCAGATTAACATAAAAGAGAGGACAGACACCCTTGTTGGACATGATCCTAATACAAGGTGGGGTGTGTTCCAATACGAAAAAGAAAATAAAATAAACAGAAACCACATATTCTCAGAAGATTAATATAGCTTCTACAGTACCAGTAGTATGCAATAAAGCCAATAATTGAATAACGAAAAGGCCTATAAAATCAGAAAGAAGATACATAGATCGAGTCTGAATTCAGAAATCCAAATATAAAAAAAGAAGACAGACACCCTTGTTGGACATGATCCTAATACAAGGTGGGTGTGTTCCGATATAAAACAAGAAACAAGACAGTTTCAGAAAATTAATATAACTTTTACAGTTGATGTAGACATGGAGGTTATCGACAGAGGAATTGCTTGATAAAACGAAGAATAAAACCTATCACCTAGACAAATCAAGTTTAATAATTAATAAAACTAATAATTGGACAAAGAAAAGGCTTATAAAATCAGAAAGAAGATACATAGATCGAGTCTGAATCCAAAAATCCAAACATTAAAAAAAAAAGAGGACAGGCACCCTTGTCGGAGGAATTGCTTGATAAAATGAAGAATAAAACCTATCAACCGAGACACATCAGGTTTAAGAATTTAAAGTTTTATGCAAGATCAAGAAATCCAAACATAAAAAAGACAATAAACACCGTTGTTGGACATGATCGTAATACAGGGTGAGGGTGTGTTCCGATACGAAAAAGAAAACAAAATAAACAGAAACCAGACCCTTCCACAAGATTGATATAGCTTTCACAGTTATTTACTCAGACAGAGAGGTTATCGACAGAGGAATTGCTTGATAAAATGAAAGAATAAAACCTATCACCCAGACGAATCAAGTTTAATAAGCAGTAGTAGTATGCAATAAAGTCAATAATTGGAAAAAGAAAATGGCTATAAAATCAGAAACAAGATACATAGATCCAGTCTAAATCCAGAAATCCAAACATAAAAAAGGACATACACCCTTGTTGGACATGATCCTAATACAAGGTGAGGGTGTGTTCCAATCCGAAAAAGAAAACACAAAATAAACGAAAACCAGACAGTTTCAGAAGATTAATAAGAAGATTAATAAACATCAAGTTTAATAAACAATAGTAGTATACAATAAAGCTGATAATTGGACAAAGAAAAGGGCTATAAAATCATAAACAAGATACATAGATCGAGTGTAAATCCAGACATCCAAACATAAAAAAGTGGACAGGTTAGAGGGGTAAAACTTATCAACCGATAAAGTGATAAAATAGATATAGGAATAAAATGAAAGAATAACACCTATCAACCGAGATGCATCAAGTTTAACAATTTAGAGTATTATGCAATAAAGGACAAAGATAGATAGATCGAGTCCAGATCAAGAAATCCAAACATAGACACCCCCCCCCCCCCCAACCAACCCCTGTTGGACATGATCCTAATACAAGGCAGGGTGTGTTCCCATACGAAAAGGGCAAAGAAGTAGCATGCAATAAAGCCAATAATTGGACAAATAAAAGGCCTATAAAATTAGAAAAGAAGATACATAGATCAAGTCCAAATCCAACCTAAACATAAAAAAGAGGACAGACACCCTTATTGGACATGATCCTAATACAAGGTGGGGTGTTTTCCGATACGAAAAAGAAAAAAACAGAATTCACACAATTCCACAAAATTAATACAGCTTTCACAGTTATTTACTCCGGAGAAGGAGGGAAATAAATATAGAGATAAAATTAAAGAATAAAACATATCAACCCAGACGCATCAAGTTTAATAATCAGTAGTATTATGCAATAAAGCTAATAATTAGACGGAGAGAAGAGCTATGAAATCACAAAGAAGATACATAGATCGAGTCGAAATCCAGAAATCCAAACATAAAAAAGAGAACACCCAATTACACTATTGAATTAAAAGAGTTGAAAAAGATTATACAATTACACCCAACAAATAATTTAAGAGAAAAGTCACACGCAATTTAGTTTGGATTAAATGTAAAAATTAGCATAACATAAAACATTGAATCCTTAAAAAAAAGGCCGTCCAAATATTATAAGTCTTGCATATAACATAGTATAAAAGTTTAAACACCTGCGAAACAAGATACATAGATCGAGTCTAAATCCAGAAATCCAAACATTAAAAAAAAAAAAGGACATACACACATCCTAATACAAGGTAGGGGGTGGGGGTGTGTGTTTTCGGATACGAAACAGTTTAAAGAAGATAAAATATAGAAATGACAGTAATTGATTAGACAGGGAGTTTTTCAACGGAGTCGGAGGAGGATGAAGGGAAGATGAGAGGGCGATCGTTGGCTTCATCATTATCTTCGTCATCGGAGTCGGAGGTAGATAAGTTGACACATGAGCAGCGTTCGAGAGAGGTGAAGAAAGCCGATGCCACGCTGCTTCCTACCCACGTCGCTACGCTCTCTATCTTCTCGTTCAATGATACACCTCCTTCCGTTCCTCCTCCTCCTCCTCCTGCTATGCTGTTCTCCATTTTTATTCTTCTTCTTATTTTTTATGTTTCGAGATTTTTGAATTGGGATCGGATTAATTAGTTTCAGCGGAGACCCCAAACACGAAGATCATCTAAATATTTATTGAATTTGGTAAGGGTAGCTGCCTTGTATCTATGCTTAATACTCTACACGCGTTTTTTTAACGTTTTCTACCTATAATACCCTTGCTATTAGTGCTTCTAATTACAAAAATACCAATCCTCTTATATTTATACACATGTTTTTATTGGTTCATATAAGTATGTATGTACAGTTTCATAATGTTTGAGAGACTAACATTATGAATTGTCAAAAACAAGTAGTTGCTTCGGTACAGCTTTAAATGTAAATACTAAATAGTATCGATGCTCAAAAATAAAACTAACTATTTACGTATTGTTACGGTATGAAACTGATGCAACTTTCATCCATAAATAAATCATAGATCGAAATCTAATTTCTTAAATTTGATAACCTTATTTAAATATTTATCTACTAGTATTCGTTACACACACGCAACGCATGGTATCTATCTATGAGATCCAGTTAAATAAATTTTTTAAAAGTATATATGAATATATTAAATTAGAAATGACGAGAAATATAATATTTTTGTTATACAAAATACAAGTAAAACGATTTTGTTTGGTATAATATTATAATTATTTTGAAAATATAATGATTTTTATGTCTTTTTTATATTTTGAATTGAATAAATGTAAATGATTAATTTGTAAAAAAGAGTTTGGGCAGTTTTGGAAAAAATGACCAAAATTTGGCACTCACTTTTTCTTAGGTTGGGTAATATATATACTAGTAATCGTACCCACGCGTTGCTTGTGCGGCGCGTAATGCAGTAAAAATATAAAAAATATGTATAGTTATGTTATAAATACGTGGATAATAAAAAAACATAGTTTAATATTTAAAATAATGTTTAGTTGTTAAACAGAGATAAATAGTTTTATTATTTTTACTTTTTATATTTTTATTGGAGTATGGTATTATTGTAATTAATATAAAGGTGTATGAGTATTTTTGGAATAAAAAATGGCTAAATTGGGCAGTTTATTTGACTTGATTTGGCTTATTATAATAGAATATATATATATATATATATATATATATATATATTTAACTATATATGGTCAAATTTTCAAAAATTACATTTGTAACAATTTCAATACAAAACTTTTGCAGATCAAGGTTGTAAATATATTGATCAAAGTTGCATGTATTTTCGTATAAGCCAAATAATTTGGAACGGAGGAAGTATTACATCGCTCAGCTCTTTTTTTTTAAAAAAATCTTTTAGATCTACCTTTTGTTATGGGAAAAAAGCGAAAACTTACGATTTTACATTAGATTGTAATAAAATGAGTTCCTCTCATTAATTGAACGTTATTATATTTTGAATTTTTTGTGTAAAAACACATAGAATTAGAATTGATTTCATGTGATTAAAATGATAAAATAATTTTGGCTGTATGTAAACTTATGATCATTGATATTGCAATCTTTAGTCTTTTGTACTAAATCAAATATGTACTCTTCATTGTTGGTTAAATACTTTGGCTCATAAATAAATTTGAAGGAAACGACATTTTCAAAACAATTGCTTCGTTGTACAACAACATTTTTATATATATAAACTTTTTTTTTATTATATTCTAAGATATATACAGGGACGGAACCAAGACCAAATATGTGCGGTTGCCAAAAATAATAAAAACGCATAATATTTTTCAAAGTATAAACACGGAAAAGCCGGATTTTTTTAAACATTTTTACCATATTTTTTTCATTTTTTTTATTTTGATTTCTTGATTAAAATGTATTTGATTTCTATTTTTTTTTCCGCTCAATTTCGACTTTATTTTCAAACTCACAAAAAAAACCCACAATACTAATGTCACGTACAGTCATGTGTCGAAAGTTTCAGCGTTTCAAAATTGAACAAAAAATAAATAAAATAGAAATAAAAAATATACAAAATTTAAATTTAATAAATCAAGTTATAACAGGTAAAAATATAAAGACACGGAGATAAAACAATATATAAAAAAAAACCTGAAAAAACTAAACGTATATTAAATAATAGATATATACAAATAATTAAATATCTATTACACAATTTCAGTATACTCACTTCAATTAAAATACAAACCATCAAAAATTATTTTATAAATTTTGTTTGCACTCACTATTACTCTAATTATTAATTTTGTTTAATTTTTTTAAGATGTGTGTTACGTGTCAATATGATAATTTGGTGTAAAATGTATTTTATAATCTCTTGCATATGTTAATTTTTTAAGTATTATTTATATATTATCAGCACATACAAAATTATGGTATGTTATTGCACTAATAATATATAATTTTGGAAGGGATTGTCAAAAAAAACATTTAAGTGGTTACCAAAATACCGTATATATAAATTATTATGAAAAACATTAATAAAAAAATCAAAATTATGGGATTTCTGTGACAATCCTGATCACATGGATATGTCGCCACTGGATATATAATATTATTTTCCAAAATGATTTTATTTTACAATGGTTTTTTACTTTTAAATTCCAAAAGGTTGCTTTCTTCTTCAAAATTGTTATTTTTGAGAAACAAATTTCTTATAGCTTGAAAAGTCTTTCATTTATAAAATTGATTTAAAGTATATATTTACCATACATATATTTTCCATAAGTGTTTTTGTGAAAGTCACTTTTACAAACTCTTTGTTTCCAAACAGATCTTTAGTAATATCGAGAGAGATTCAGTAAAGAGCATGATCTATGTTGAGTTTGTGTCTCTCGCTATATAAATGATACACTAGAGCACGTGTCTGACGCGATAGGCGGTGTAACGTCAGGGTTTGATGTTACACACGGTGAGTCTTTCAACTCTTTCCCTCTCTACCTCTAAAGCTCCATGTCCTCCCTCCCTTCTCGAAGTTAAACCATGTTTATGTAAATGTTGACTGAAATAGGATGTTAACAAAAGTTCAGTAACATTACAAAGCGTAAACAAAGCTCAATATTGCAGGTAATCATGACAACATGTAATCATTAGAATCCATGCATGTATACGAAATTTCAAATTAGGGGTGACCTTAATAAAGAAATGAAAAAGTATAATAGCAAACGAAAAATGTAAGACATCATAAGAAATAAACCCGGCAATGGAGATAATTAATGTTAAGCGTATTCAACTTTCAGCTCATTTCGATTTACTATACTCAACTATCAATTTTTTGATTTAGTATACTGTACTAATTTTCCGTCCAAATTGAAGGGCAAAATGGTCTTTTTACCTACTAAAAAACTAAATTAACTAAAACAAAGAAAACAGCAGCCCATGGGACTCGAACCCAGACCTCACAGTCAAAGTGACCAATACTTTTATTATAATAACAGCGTTATATATATATATACTCTATCTGTGTATAGATGTGTATATATATATTTTGGGACTGATTTCGTAAATTTTAGAAAATTCAAATTTTATTTTTGTTTCATTTTGGTCCTTACATTTTCAAAAAAATAGTTTAAAATTACAACAAAATAAAAAAAACACAAAAAAATTATAAAAATCATAAAAAAATATAAAAAATAACAAAAAATTATAAAAAAAAATTATAAAAAAAATAAAAAAAATAAAAAATAAAAAATCACAAAAAATATAAAAAATCACAAAAAATAAAAAAAAACACACAAAAATTATAAAAATCATAAAAAAATATAAAAAATCACAAAAAATACAAAAAATATAAAAAATCACAAAATTTTTTTTGTGATTTTTTGTGATTTTTTATATTTTTTGTGATTTTTTATATTTTTTTATATTTTTTTATATTTTTTTATGATTTTTATAATTTTTGTGTTTTTTTTTTTTTTTGTGATTTTTTGTGATTTTTTATATTTTTTGTGATTTTTTATATTTTTAATTTTTTAATTTTTTTATAATTTTTTTTATAATTTTTTGTTATTTTTGTTATTTTTTATATTTTTTTATGATTTTTATAATTTTTTTGTGTTTTTTTTTATTTTGTTGTAATTTTAAACTATTTTTTTGAAAATGTAAGGACCAAAATGAAACAAAAATAAAATTTGAATTTTCTAAAATTTACGAAATCAGTCCCAAAATGTATATATACACATCTATACACAGATAGAGTATATATATATATATATATATATAACGCTATTAATATAATAGAAGTATTGGTGGCCAAGTGGTTAAAAGTCTTCCACTTTGATTGGTAGGTTTGGGTTCGAGTCCCATGGGCTGCTATTTTCTTTGTTTTAGTTAATTTAGTTTTTTTTTTTTAGTAGGTAAAAAGACCATTTTGCCCTTCAATTTGGACGGAAAACGTTAGCTGACGTCACTATTTAACGGTTAATTTGGACGGAATATACTAAATCGAAAGTTTTCATTTAGTACAGTATACTAAATCAAAAAGTTGATAGTTGAGTATAGTAAATCGAAATGAGCTGAAAGTTGAATACGCTTAACATTAATTATCTCCCCGGCAATGTTAGAGAACTCGGGCAGGTTTATAAGATTCCAACTATAAAAGCCAGCAACATCAACCTTTATTCACTTGAAAGTCATCTTGACTATTGAGCTAATAGGCAGACATGGTGTAAATATATATATTAAAACTATGGACTCTTTCGTTTGTTCATCAATACCACAATTTTTTTTAGATGCTTTTAGTTTTTAGATTTTAATTATCTGTGGGTGTTTGGACAATCAGATTATATATTTAGTTTTAAAAGATAAATTTTAGGCTAAAAGTGCTAAAAAAATCTAAATCTGGATTTTCAGTTGAGTTAAAATTTGAAATTTTACTTTTGTGGAGAGCTCATTTTTTAAGTCGAACAACTAATGAACGGTATCTACACAGAAAAACATTTATTAATGCAACAAAAACACCAAAATGGAAGTATACAAGCAGATAAACGTCCACTGACCAATTTGAGAGTAACTTAAAGACGAATGTAAGCTTCGGTAACTCGAGAAATCTCCATTACTATGTGCCCATGTAAATTAAGTATAAAGCAGGCAAATATTCAGGGAGATACAAAGGGAAAACATGGTGAACTTTAATATAATGCATGCCTTGATCTGTGTTAACCTCCTTTAAATTGAAACAAACATGCCTACTATTAGTAACATGTAATTTAAAATCAATACTTGTACCAGTTATCAAGCACAACATTTTCAGGCATCAAGTCTTTAGAACCATAACTGGCCGAATTCTTTTTCGGGCAATTCCTTTATCCGGACCTTCAACACTTGATTTTCATCAGTACTCAAGTACATTTCTCTTCAATATGACAGTAAATGTAGAAGGGGTATATAATACTATAGTTGAGGAACTTACCCAAACAATCATGAAGAAAGAGTCGTATTCATTATATCTATGTCTTACTTTAGATCAACTTTTTTAATGTATAGAGACAAAATGGGTAAAAATTCACTATGTATTAGGTGATTAATCATTCGCCGTCAGATAAAACTATGTGGGCAACTTTACATTGAAAAAATAACCTTTCAGAATTAAGAGTTGTCTTTGCGGATGTTCATTTCTCAACTGAAGTTCTTACTAAATAATCATATAAATATTAAATTACTAAATCGTGTATGATATAGGAGCTCTTGAAAAGTCCCATATGAACATGTCAAGAGAAGAGAATGATACACTTAAATGTATCATAACTAAAATTCAGCATTATAATTTCTAATACTACAAGTTATTAACTCCTCAGCAATCAATCGGATTAGGCAAATTTCCTAACTCAGATGCTGCCAATGTAAATAGTCCTCGGAAACTGTAATCCCTGGTCTTAAAAACTTGTTGCCTAAAATAAGCAATGAATAAAATACGCAATGTGTTGTAAAACAACATTATCGTAGTTAGATGCCTAAAAATACAATATCGCTGGCTGTATGTGGGTAAAGTTTTGAATATGCGGACTGTCCCTCTCATGGTTCTTTTACAAAGTAGACCATCTAGCACTCAATGATCTATACAGTAAAACCATAATTTAATGCTAATTACCTCATGGTAATTTTACTTTTCTAGTCTAGCTACGGCTTACCAATTACCATATTCGATGAATCATTCCAGTAAAAAATTAACAGAGCAAATTCATTCCTCTAACATCATTATTCGATTTTTTTTTAAGCCTTGGTGTATCTCCTCAAAACCACAATACAACGTTATATTATGTGAACAAAACATCAACATTTAACATCTAAAACCTGGCAGGAAAAATGGATATAAAATTATAATCATCCAAAAAAAAAATTGAAACACGATTACCAGATTGAAAACTTACATTTATGTAGTCACAAGGAAGCCCTGCTTTCTTAGGAAAATGAGTGTCACTGTTGCAGGCCTTGGCAAGAATTTTCTCGTTTAGTTTCCTCTTCTTACTCAGGTGCCCAAATCATCAAATGATATGATGCTATTTAAAAAAAGAATATATGTTAGCCTCCTATTACATTCAAGAATATGTCTTACTGAACTAAAATCATTTAATTACTGCGGTAGCAAAAAAATGCTAAAACTATGAGAAATGGGAGCATAACCGGGATGTTTAAAGAAGCATGACCGTAACTTTTGAAGGGAAATGAAACAACTAAGGAAAAATAACTCAAGGACGAAATAAGACAACTAAAAAGAGTAAAAAACTAAAATGTGCAACATAGTATACTCTATTGTTTAAACCCACAACGAATCAATTCCATATTACATGAACAATCTAACATAAGGGAAATTATCGAAGCAGGAGTATAAAAGATCAACTAAAATAAAGGCTGATATTTACCTAATATATTTTCCCATCATTTCTGATATACATTCTTACATATCCAAAAAAAATAAAAACATGCTTTCTGGTTGTTGAGAACAAACCTTGAGCTGGTCAAAGTTTGTGTTGTTCCTAAAAAAAGTATATTAATCGAGAATTTATTTATGCTAGTCCAAATTCCGATATGCTATCAATTGGTGTCATTTTGGCGAATACTTGATGAGCAATCATACTTTTTCGCCAAGCAAATAGACTTGTTGGTCTTCCACACAGTCTCCCAACTGAGAAATAAACAATTTTTGATAGGCAAGAAACTACCAATAGTTAATTAAGTTACCTTTTATATATATACAAGTTTACAATATTCGAAATGACAATCTTAATTGATGTCAGTATGAAAAATATAGCATCATACAGAACTTGGCAATACAGGGCGAACCAGAAATATAGGACCAACCAAGTCCGGTATTGTGTCATCCCCCAGTTAAGCAAAACAAATAATGATAATGCATTATTTAGCAAATTAAACAAATGAGCTTAAAACTATCTTCAATCAAAAGTAAACTAAAAAGGCAATAAAGAATTACCTGCTTCTATTTTATTAATTTGCTGTTATTAAATCACAAATTTCTGTTTTATAAAAATAGAATAGGGAAAAAGATTTAGAACATTGAATGGGTCAAGGACAACACAGAAAATAAAATATGAAGGACAAAAACTCTATTATAAAAATAAATAAATACTCATGTTATGTTAGTCAGTGAGGATCGTTTCATTATCATGAAATCGAGCTGGATTAAGAATCGAGGTATGACTATTAACACAACACTCTAGGTCACCAATATCATCTCCTTGGGATATAATAGTTGAGGCTACACCACCGTTAATTTGCTTTGTTAGGCGATAGAGAATAAGCCACGTATATTTAGCCATGTGCATCGTAAGAGCTTTGATTTCTTCTTGATGGTCGATTGACCGCGTTATGGTCTTAGATGATTGCAATTACTTAAGATCATGTGTATTCTTCAACAATTTTGCACGTTTTTTTTGCTTTCAAAGGGGTGGGATTCTTTCATTTTGCATAACTTAACGAGAATCTTTCATCCAATGAGTTCGTTTCCTTAACTTGTGTGTAATTGTTGATTTGTATGTATACATTCCTAAGTCTCCCCTTCAACGTGTGTCGTGGCCTAAAAGTCACAAATTAGCTTCCCATGTCGACAGTCTATAATTTTAGATGATGATGATAATTAGTGTAGAAAAAGTAAATCTTCTTTTTTTGTTCCCCACTATTTTATATTTAAAAAAAAGTCTATACAGATTAAAAGTAAGTTGGGATACTGGATATCTGCAATTTATCTTTATTTCAGCGTTTCTATCCATCGTTACATTTAGTCATTTACCATCCAATATTTTCAATGTCACATTGGCATATCCAATAACAAAAATAACAAAAACAAACTCGCTTAGAGCAAGTTTTAGCGCCGGGTTTGCCTAAAGCAATCAATCCATATTATAAACATGTATTCAATAATCAAGACCTTTGACGTAAAATATCATCGTGGGGCTAGCGAGACGCTATAATCAAGAAGTCGGCCAATACTCTCAGCCCATATCATCGAATCCAAGTATAGCCTCGATATCCGGCCCACAACCCTTCTCATATCGGGCCTCTTATCCGGATCCTCCTCCAAGCAATCTAACCTTACTCGGACCATCCTCTCAACCACCTCAACAGGATACGAATCCTTAAGCCGCTTATCTATCCACCTCCTCACACACATCCCACCCTCCTCCACCGCCTCCCTCGCAGTCTCCACAACAGATATCCGCCTAAATTCTCCGCCAGCATCCTCAGTCTTGTACTTTAAGGGCTCCTTGCCATATAGTATCTCAAGAAGCACCACGCCAAAAGCGTACACGTCTGATTTCTGCGTTGGTGTCCCTGATAATTGGAACTCCGGTGATATGTACCCTCTCATCCCTTCAAACTGGTCCGACCCAGCCCCCAACTCGCCACAGAGCTCAGCAGTCCCGAAATGGCATATCTTCGCGTGAAGTCCTGGTTCCGTCACGACGATGCTGGAGCTCTTGATATGGTTGTGCACGAACGTCGAGCTGACGCCCATGCTATTGTGTATGTAGTCTAGCCCGTGTGTCAGATCACTCGCGATCTGGACACGAGACATCCAGCTGGACAGTACTGAGAAGTTCGAGTTTCTTGAACTTCTCAGGCAGTCAGCTGGACAGTACTGAGAAGTTCGAGTTTCTTGAACTTCTCAGGCAGTCAGCTAAGGTTGCCCCGTGGACAAAATCATACACGAGGTATATGTAGTTTCCGGAGAGGGAATCACCACGCAGCCTGATCAGGCTGGCGTGGTGGCTTCTGCACACGGAGGAAAGTCTGTCGCATATCTCCTCTCTGTGGACCCTTTTCCTAAGCTTTCTCTGGATGACGGCCACGTTGTGACCGTAGACCATGCACTGCCACGTGGCAGAGGAGGCGGAGGAGGAAACCTTCTTGGTGAGGAAGTTGTTTGTGGCTGTGCGGATCTCTGAGATGTTGTAGATGTGGGTGTTCTCAGGGAGGGTTTCACGAGCGCTAGAGAGGGAGGCGGAGGACTTCCACGTGTAGTTTGAGCTGCCGGTGAAGTTGTTGCCGCTAGTGGAAGGGTCGCCAGAGTGCGGGAGATTGGGTGTTGCTTTTGGCTGTGACGTGGCAGTTTTCAAGGCGATAGCTGCGGTGCTTGACTTGGTTCGGCACATCATCAGAAAGAAATAAGATGTTTCCGCGGTGTCATGCTAACGTGCGCTGGGGATGGAGGGAAAGTGGAGAGTTTGTTTGATTATATATTTTCTTTGTGGAATTGGCATTTCATGTTTAAAAGAGGAGACTTGGCTGGTGTTCACATGTTAATTGCAATATTGGTTCTCTTAATTAGTAAAAAGTTTTATTTAGGTCCTTGTTAATTTCATTTTAAATATTGGTAATTTTCAATGCTTTAAGTCTTAAGGATTTTGTTCATATATCTCAAAGGGTTGATAGATTAGTTATTAGTATCTCTCAAGTACGCTAGCTACGTTAGAATGGTTGTAGTAGCAAATGAAAGTGATCCAGAATTGTATACTTAATTCCTGATCCAACTTCGTTTCGTAGTAATTTTATCAGTGTCAATAAGCAAGTGAAATATTCTTATCATCTACCGGTTTTATGTGCTGTGGTTCAAGACACTATTTATCAAGACATCTTTAGTCTCGATTGTTGAGTTGTGGAGCCAAATGAGTTTTGGCCATGTTTTCTAATTATCTCACATCACTTGGAATTGTAATATGACCCACTAAGGGTTCTATTTATATGCCCCAATATCTTGTATTTTAATTACACTTTTACACAACACCTCTATATTATAAAGAGAGAGTTCTATTTGCGAGAGAACCATAACTTGTAACTAGGCTAAATTACGATTGTAATCCTCTTAATAATATTAAGTGCCACGTATAGCGGCCCGGAGACGTAGTCAATTTGGGTGAACTCCGTTATCAAAGAGTGTGTGCTCGGTTTAGTATTTCTGTCTTTCATTGATTCGCCTATATCGACCCTAACAAGTGGTATCAGAGCTCGGAAGATCGATGGCGAAAGAAGACAGAACCACACATGGGATCGAGAAGTTCGACGGGAAGGATTTCGCATTCTGGAGAATGCAAATAGAGGACTACCTCTACGGGAGGAAGATGCATCAGCCACTTCTCCTAGAGGAAAGGCCGACCACGACCACCGATAAGGCGTGGAAACTCTTAGACCGACAAGTGTTGGGAGTGATCCGCCTAACATTATCTAGGAGTGTAGCACATAACGTCGCAAGAGAGACGACGACGATGGGGATGATGAAGATCCTCACCGACATGTATGAGAAACCATCCGCGAACAACAAGGTACATCTCATGCGTAAGTTGTTCAACCTACGCATGGCTGAGGGGACACCTGTCGCGAGTCACGTGAACAAGTTCATCGACACCGTAAATCAGTTGGATGCGGTGGAGATAACTTTTGAAGACGAAGTGAGAGCCCTTATACTGCTAGCCTCTTTACCGAACAGTTGGGAATTCATGCGAGCTGCTGTAAGCAACTCAATTGGAAAGGAGAAACTGACTTACAACGGCATCCGAGATCAAATACTCGCTGAGGAACTCAGGAGATTAGATATGGGTGAATGCTCAAATGATAGAGCAGCCTTGAACGTGGGTTCAAGAGACCGGGGTAAGGCCAGGGTATGGGACGTCAGAGGACGTTCGCAATCTCGAGGTAGAAGAGGGCAAAGCCGAGGAGGCAAAGATAGCGATCGAAGTAAGAAGAATCTTAGGTGCTATAACTGCCAGGGTATGGGGCACTTCAGTCATGAGTGCAGACGACCGAAGAAGGGTACCGGCCGTGATCACGGGGCTAATGTTGTGAGCGACGAGGATTCGGGTGACTGCTTAATGCTTGCCGTACAGAGAGATATAGATTCATGGATTCTAGACTCTGGGGCATCATTTCACACGACAACTCAGAAGGATTTATTCGAAAATTACACTGCGAGTAATTTCGGTAAAGTGTATCTAGCCGACGGAGAAGCGTTGGATATTGTTGGAATGGGCGATGTGAAAATTCGCATTCCAAATGGATCGGTATGGAAGCTGATGAAAGTGAGGCATGTCCCGAGGTTGACCAAGAATCTGATCTCAGTAGGTCAATTCGATGCCGAAAGGCACTCCATTTCGTTTAGCTGTGGAGCTTGGAAAGTTTCACGAGGAGCTATGGTGATAGCCCGAGGGAGCAAGGTCGGTACGCTGTACATGACGACCGATGAGGAGTGTACAGTGGCGGCAGCTGTGTCGCAAGACTGCTCGGAACTGTGGCATCGACGGTTAGGTCACATGAGTGAGAAGGGGATGAAGGTGCTAGCGAAGGACAGCAAACTTCCAGGCTTGAAGTCTGTCAACCTCGATATGTGTGAAGGTTGCATCTTCGGGAAGCAGAAGAAAGTGAGCTTCCGGAAAGGTGGAAAAGCTCCCAAGGAGGAGAAGCTAGCACTGGTCCACTCAGACGTATGGGGACCATCTCCAGTAACCTCACTGGGAGGATCTCAGTATTATGTGACCTTCATCGATGATTCGACGAGGAAAACATGGGCCTACTTCTTGAAACACAAGTCTGAGGTGTTTAAGAAATTCCAAGAATGGAAGGCCATGGTCGAACTAGAGACCGGGAATAAACTCAAATGTTTGAAGTCCGATAACGGCGGAGAATACATTGATGCGAAGTTCGTCGAGTTCTGTGCTCAAAGAGGCATTCGAATGGAGAAGACCATCCAAAGAACGCCACAGCAGAATGGCGTGGCCGAACGAATGAACCGAACAATCAATGAGCGTGCTAGGAGTATGAGACTGCAGAGTGGGTTGCCCAAAGCCTTGTGGGCACATGCAGTAAGCACGGCGGTTTATCTCATTAACCGCGGACCCTCAGTGCCCCTAGAAAGGAGGATTCCCGAGGAAGTCTGGATAGGAAAGCCTATCTCGTATGAACACTTGCGAGTGTTCGGTTGTCTGTCATATATCCATGTCGACATAAATGAACGTACCAAGCTTGACTCGAAATACAAAGTGTGTTACTTTGTGGGGTACGGTGGAGCTGAGTTTGGATATCGCTTTTGGGATGGTCAAGGAAAGAGGATCATTCGCAGTAAGGATGTCATCTTCAACGAAAGCATTTTGTACAAAGATCGACAAAATGTGGAAGAACAAGCGCTCCCGTCCGAGGAAAGTGGTATGGTCGACATGAATGCGCTTCCAAGATTGGACTTGGAAAATGACACTGAAGATGAGCCAGTGGTGCTCGACAACCGACCAGCATATGCTGAAGAGGCCGAGGAGCTGCCCCAAACTCCCCGACCTGAATTGGGCTGAGGTCATCGCGAGAGGAGACCTCCTGCCCGATACTCTCCTTCCCTGCATTACATATTGCTCAATGATGCAGGCGAGTCCGAAAGTAGAGAAGAAGCTCTGGAGCTGAAAGACTCGAGCAAGTGGGAGCTCGCGATGAAGGATGAGATGAAGTCACTTGAGAAGAATGTGACTTGGCAGTTAGCCGAACTGCCCAAGAGGAAGAGGGCACTGAGCAATAAATGGGTGTTCCGACTAAAGGAGGAACAAGATGGCTCGAAACGGTATAAGGCTCGCTTAGTAGTCAAAGGGTTTCAGCAAAAGGCAGGAATTGACTACACCGAGATCTTTTCACCAGTCGTAAAGTTGACGACTATTCGGCTATTGTTGAGCATTGTTGTAAATGCGAATCTTCATCTCGAGCAGTTAGATGTGAAAACTGTCTTTCTCCATGGAGATCTCGATGAGGAAATTTACATGCTCCAACCTGAACGGTTTGCCGAAAAGGGAAAAGAGAAACTGGTCTGCAAACTGAGGAAGAGCTTGTACGGGCTAAAACAAGCACCACGGCAGTGGTATAAGAAGTTTGACAGTTTCATGGCGGATACCGGGTTCGAAAGAAGTGATAGCGATCACTGCTGTTTCGTGAAGAGATTTGCGAACTCTTCGTATGTCATACTACTGTTGTACGTAGATGACATGTTGCTCGCCGGATCGAGCCTTGTTGAGATTAACAAGGTGAAGCAACAGTTGGCGAAACAGTTCGAGATGAAAGATTTGGGTGCCGCAAATCAAATCCTCGGTATGAGGATTTCTCGAGGAAGGGATGGGTCCCTGTTTCTGTCGCAAGCCGAGTATGTGAAGAAAGTGTTGGCACGATTTAGCATGAGTGATGCCAAAGCTGTAGGCTCACCGCTAGCCGCACACTTTAGCTTGTCGAAGGAACAATCACCCTCGGACGAGGAAGGAAAGGATCGTATGTCGAACATACCCTACGCTTCAGCAATTGGTAGCCTGATGTACGCTATGGTGTGTACAAGACCGGACATTGCCCATGCAGTGGGAGTTGTCAGTCGTTACATGAGTAACCCGGGCAAGCACCATTGGGAAGCTGTGAAGTGGATATTGAGATATCTCTCGGGTACCGTGAGTTTGGCATTATGTTTCCGAAAGACCTCGGAAGGCCTGTATGGCTATGTGGATGCTGACATGGCCGGTGATCTGGACAGCTGAAAGAGCACAACGGGATGTGTTTGTACCTACGGTGGTACTGCTGTGAGTTGGACATCTAAGTTGCAAAATATTATTGCATTGTCGACCACAGAGGCTGAGTACGTCGCGATGACGGAAGCAAGCAAATAGATGATTTGGTTGCAAGGTTTCTTAAAGGAGCTCGGTCAGAAAGTCGACAAGGGAGTTCTGCACTGTGATAGTCAAAGTGCAGTTCAGCTAGCTAAGAACCCTGTATTCCATTCACGAACCAAGCACATACAAATTCGTTACCATTTTATCCGGGAAGTTCTAGAAGATGGAATCTTCGCGCTATAAAAGATTGAGGGCGCTAAGAACCCCGCCGATATGCTAACGAAGACTGTTACAATAGACAAACTGAAGCTGTGTGCAACCTCAGTAGGGCTCCGAGTTTGAGGCTTAGGGTCGCCGCTACACTGGAAGAATGAGAAACTCGCCGATGACGGCAGAGTATCAATTACTATACAAGGATACCGATGGGAGCATTCTGCTCGGTGGAACACAGTGAGTTCGGTGGTCGGAGAAAATTGAAGTTCTTTTGAAGCACTCGACATTTGACTACAAGTGGGAGATTGTTGAGTTGTGGAACCAAATGAGGTTTGACCATGTTTTCTAATTATCGCACATTACTTGGAATTGTAATATGACCCACTAAGGGTTCTATTTATATGCCCCAATATCTTCTATTTTAATTACACCTTTACACAGCACCTCTATATTATAAAGAGAGAGTTCTATTTGCGAGAGAACTATAGCTTGTAACTAGGCTAGATTACGATTGTAATCCTCTTAATAATATTAAGTGTCACGTATAGCGGCCCGGAGACGTAACCAATTTGGGTGAACTCCGTTATCAAAGAATGTGTGTTCGGTTTAGTATTTCGGTCTTTAATTGATTCGCATGTATCGACCGTAACATCGATAATGGTCAACCACTAATAACGGTGTATGTTGATTAATTATATCAATGTTTAATGTTTGAATAATGATATATCTTTACTGTTTTTATTTAGAAGTTTGAGAAAGTTGTACATGGTCATTGTATTCATAATACAAGATTAATATATAGTACTAATTTCAAAGAGACTACCTTTTTCTCATATAAAATTCGGTGACTTTTCGTCAAAGATGTACCAAAATTTTAACTTTTAAAAAGTTGGAATCATTATTGCGTTAACGATGAGTACAATGACCCAAGAGAACTTTTGTTTTGAATTTTCGGGCCGTTGCTATTATTAAACCTTGTCATAGAAGTTTTTATGCGTAAACTCTGTTTATTGAATAATTTGTGAGACGCGTCTGCAAATTTTGGTCGCTTTTTGATATGGAGTATTAATGTATTTTGCAACCTTATATACTTTAATGTATTTTGATTTTTGAGTGCATAGATTTTGGTTAACATAACATGAGTATTTATTTTTTATTATTATTTATTTTTATAATAGAGTTTTGTCCTTCATATTTTATTTTTTGTTTTCTCCTTGACCCATTCAATGTTCTAAATCTTTTTCCCTATTCTATTTTTATAAAAACAGAAATTTGTGATTTAATCACCGCAAATGAATAAAATAGAAGCAGCTAATTCTTTATTGTTTTTTAGTTTACTTTTGATTGAAGATAGTTTTAAGCTCAATTGTTTAATTTGCTAAATAATACATTATCATTACTTGTTTATACATTCTTTATTTTGCTTAACCGGGGGATGACACAATACCGAACTTGGCAGGTCCTATATTTCTGCTGCTCGCCCTGTATTGCCAAGTTCTGTATGGTGCTATATTTTTCATACCGAAATCAATTAAGATTGTCATTTCAAATATTGTAAACTACAAGGGAAGGAACGCATAAATAGTAGATGCATGTACGTAATTGTACATATGTTTTAATTTTGATTGAAACCGGAAACTTTTGAATCATCAGAACATTCGGTAATATTGCCTAACACCAAAAGACAGTAAGAAAAATGAAGGTAGAAGCGAGCAAAATGAAATAAACCTTTACCTTAATCCAAGTTGTTTTCTCCGACTCTCCCTTTGTATTGGTTATCCTATGTACTTCACTTTGCCATGTGATCCATTTTGTGTAATTTGGCATTTGTGTTTTGATAGTCCTCTACAAACGATTCATCTTCCCACACAAAAATATCATATTAAATAAACTTAGTCTTGGTTATTTCAGAAGAAAAAAAACTTTGGATTCCAACATAAAATAAAGAGCAACCATAAAATATGACGAATAAAAGTTAATTAAAAGTAGAGAGTGAGAGAGAGAGGGGTGAAGTCCATGAGTTTAGACACATGAGGAGGACACATATGATAGACGTGTCAATCAAATAATTCATGAGTTGGAATTGTTTGTTTATTATTTGTCTGTCACCATAAAATGATCACTACAATGGGTGAGTGTAGTAACCCAAACCAACGGATCAAAGACATTCAAACCAACGGATCAAAGACATTAAACAGGACCGTACCATAAGCAGGCATGTCAAACTGCAGCTTAGTATATTAGGTTAGATAGAAGATAGAAGAAACTTACTTAGCCTCTTTGGCGAGTGAATGTCGGCACCCCCTCGTCCGGGGCTATATCACCACCACAGCAGGCTATCCGGGCCTATCAACCATGGTTGACGCATCACCCCGGATATTCAAGGGCCGGTCAGTGCTCAGGCCGGCTTAGAGAAGCGTGTCGAGTACACCTCCCCAATCAATGTTGCTGCTCACTTGGGGGACCATTCAAGCGTTTCATCGACGTGGCCCAATCACAGGCCATCTCCTGTGAGCCCTGAAAAAGGACAGTACTCTTGTCAGAGTCATAAATGACCTAACGTCGTTGGATCAGTGTTTTACAGTACAGTGATCAAAGGGTTAACACACCTCTGGATCATACTATAAATACCTCCACTAACACATTTTAGGGGGGGGGGCAAAAAAAAAAGAGAGAGGAAAGATAAAGCTAAAACAGTCCGGACTACCTAAACTCAACCTGAGATATCCGACACAACAACTTGTAACCGGTCCAATCCCTCACCCTTCATTACATGTATTCTTTCAGTCTCGAACCGTACTGACTTGATCGTTGGAGAGGGAAAACCTGGTTCCAACCCCGAGTCACTGTTCGTTTCTTGTGCAGGCTAGGAAGCACCTCGTCACCGAAGCTGATCACCGTTGTACGGAGCCGACGCGTATTGATTTATTAAGCCGAGCCTAGGAAGAAAAGTAGGCTCGTCAATTGGCGCCGTCTGTGGGAAACTAACGCGCTAGCTCCGACAACCCGTCTTAAAGAAAAAATGACTGATAATGACCAGTATGGAACCCCGCCTCCGCGACATACCCCCGTCCTTGGGATGCCAATGACCCTATCTTTCGACACTCCAAGAACTACGCCCGCTGGGGAGCCTGTTCCACTGACGACAGTACCAGGAACACCCCGGTCACGCGACGAGCTGGCTCGCATGATGCTTGAGATCCACGAGAAGGAGCTTATTGCCTTGGCTACCCAAAAAGTGTTGATAACCGCAATGATGGCATCCGAACCCGGACCCGTCTCTCCCGGCGAACCACGACCGGAGCCCGTTCGTGTCCCCGTGAAAAGCGTGATGTCACGGTTGGGACCCCCACGACGACCCCCCCTAGATGTTCCCAGAGAGTCAACTAGGGGCGAGGAGTCGGGGCATTCCCACGAGGGGAATTCCCGCCACGGCGATGAGCGAAGTATACACTCTCGACTCCACTGGCCGGATGACAGCCTCGACTCGCAACCTGAATCGAGTCGAGCCCGAACTAACAAGCCTCCTCGTACGCGAAGACGCGGCCGTCGCGGTGGCCGAAACGATGCCCCCGACGAGGCAGCATTGAAAATTTTAGCCTCCACCCGTAGCACCCCGTTCTCTGACGAAATAGAATACGGTGCTCCCCCCGGAAATTTCACCGCCCCCGTTCTTCAAATCTTCAATGCGGATTCTGATCCCGAAGCCCATCTTCGGCACTATCGATACCAGATGAATCACTGGTCCCACCTGGACCGACTCATGTGCAAATATTTCCCCGCAAGCTTGGGGAGATTGGCTAGTAAATGGTTCCAATCCCTTCCCGTCAACTCCATACATTGTTGGGACGAGCTGGCCTACGACTTTGCACATCGATTCATTAACTTGAAAGAAAGGGTTTCCCAACCGGAGCAATTGTATCAAGTGAGGGCTCAACCCAAAGAGACCCTTGAGAGCTACGACAAGCGTTTCTAGCTCAAGCATGCTGAGTGCGTCGACTGCCCCGACTCTACCGCCATAGCTTCTTTCAGACAGAACATGGTCGTAGGCAGCAGGATCCGCAACGAAATGATCGCGATCCCTCCTAGCACGGTCCCTCAGCTCAGGTCTCTGATAAAGCAGCATGTCGATATTGAGAAAGACATGAGATCTGCCGGGTCTTCCCGTTCGGTTGTCAGTATCGAACAGCCCCGAGAAAGGGCCGTTATTAGGAGCCCTATGAGAAATCGGCCCATGAATGAAAGGATGGAGCATCCTCGAACTGGGAGGAATCCGCAGCCGGCCCCCAAAAGAAGAAAAGAAGACTGCGTCGAGCTACCCCCTCTGGGTCGGGCACCGCGTACTCCACCACCTTTCGCCTTCCCCTAATCGACCTCCTTGGCGAGATAGAGAACGAGCCGTTCTTCTCCTGGCCACTTCCCCTGCGAAACGAACCGGCCCGCGGTCCGAATGATAAATTCTGTAATTATCATAGAGGTCGCGGCCATATTACCGACGAGTGTCATGGTCTGAAGTCGAGGCTAGAGGGATGGGTACGGGATGGCCTAATGGATAAATACGTCAAGTCTCGAAGAGACTCCAATCGAGACGGAGAAGGAGCCAACGAAGAACTACGAGACCTTCCCCCACCGGTGATGACATGCCAGGTTATCCATTCTGGGCCGAAGAAACAAAAACCGAGCGGAGCGGAGAGAACTGAAGCCCGTGAGGCGGCGAGGAAGCAGTACGTTTGCCTCGCCGAGAGTTCGAGCCCCGAAAGAGATGCAAACGCGATGTCAGGCCAGACCTGACCTTCACCGACTTTGACCTGGTGGGAGTGGACTTACCCCACTGCGACGTCCTTGTCATCACCGCCCAAGTCGGTCACTGTGCCGTGGGACGGATCCTGATCGATCAAGGGGCGTCAGTGAACGTACTCTTTAGAGACCTCTTCGAGAAAATGGGGCTTAAAGACGAACATCTGGAAACCAACGTCCCTCCCCTGTATGGCTTCAGCTCCGAGGCGGTCCAGCCTAAAGGGAACATAACCTTGCCCGTTAAGACGGGGACAAAGGTTATGAATATGGAGTTCACAGTAGTAGACGTTCCTTCCGTATACAACGTCATACTGGGGCGTGCATGGCTTCACGAGATAGAAGGCGTCTCCTCCACACTGCATCAAAAGGTCAAATATCCGACCAGTTCTGGAGTATAGACCATCTCGGGAAACCAAAAGGTCTCGAGAAGCTGCGCCATGGCCGTGTACTCCGGCGAAAAACCGGTCCCGGTCGAAAATGCTATGAACATAGAGACGAAGGACCCTAAGCTGCTGAGGGAACTAAACAAGAAGATGGGGTCGGAGGCTGAAGAAAAGGTAGAAGGAGGATTGCTGAAGGTCCAGATCCCGGGGTACGACGAGGACCACTTTTTCATGGTGGGCGCGAAGCTAAGCGAGCCCGAGATCACTGATCTCGTTGAGCTCCTGCTTCAGTACCTCGACACCTTCGCGTGGTCTCCGAGCGAAATGCCGGGTATCAGCCCCGACCTCGCCTGCCACCAATTGAACGTCAATCCGAACGCCAAGCCCGTAATGCAAAAACGGCACCGTGTCAGTCCAGAGCATGCCGATGCCATAAACGAGGAAGTGAAAAAGCTTCTACTAGCTGGAGCCATCAGAGAAATCTATTACCCTAGATGGCTCGCCAACCCCGTAGTGGTCCCCAAAAGAATGGAAAGCTGCGTGTGTGCATCGATTACACGAGTCTTAACCGGGCCTGTCCAAATGATCCTTTCCCCTTGCCTAAAATTGATCAGATAGTGGACTCTACGGCCGGAGCCGCCAGAATGAGCTTTCTGGATGCCTGCTCCAGCTATCATCAAATACCCATGTCGGAGGCTGATCAAGAAAAAACTGCCTTCATAACCCCAAGGGGAAATTACTGTTATAAGGTGATGCCCTTCGGGCTCAAGAACGCCGGGGCAACATATCAGAGGATGGTCACTAAGATATTCTCCAAGAATATAGGCCGGACCATGGAGGTCTATATTGACGATATGGTGGTAAAGAGCGCCCAGGAGGGGGACCACCTCTCCGACCTCAAAAAAGTTTTCGAAACAATACGAAGACACGACCTCAAACTGAATGCTTCCAAATGTGCCTTTGGGGTTGGGGCCGCCAAGTTCCTAGGATTCATGGTGACACACCGCGGCATAGAGGCAAACCCAGATCAAATCTTTGCCTTGAAAAATTTGAGGACCCCAGAAAAGAGAAAGGACATACAAAAGCTAGCCGGGATGGCTGCCGCCCTAAACCGCTTCATTGCTCGGTTCGGGGATCGCTGCAAGCCATTCTTTACGGCCCTGAAGGCTCAGAAGAAGTTCAAATGGGACGATGAAGGTCGTAGGGCGTTCACGGAGCTGGAAGACTATCTCGGGAGCGCGCCCTTACTGACCAAGCCGGACACCGGCGATGTCCTTGCCCTATACCTTGCCGTGTCGGAGATAGCCGTCAGCGCCGTCCTCATCAAAGAGCTCGGCAGGGAGCAAAGGCCTATCTACTATGTGAGCAAGACCCTGCTTGACGCCGAGTCTAGGTATCTGCCCTTAGAAAAGCTTGTCCTAGCCCTCGTTATGGCCTCGCGTAAGCTGGTACACTACTTCTCGGCCCACAGTATCGTGGTGTATACCGACCAACCCGTCCGGGAAATACTCCAGAAGGGAGATCTGTCTAGACGTATGACGAAGTGGGCTTGCCACCTGAACGCATATGACATCCGCTACGAGCCTCGGACATCCGTAAAGGGGCAAGCTATTGCTGACTTTGTGGCAGAATTCACAATCGCAGACACGACGACCCTAAGTCCCGGCATTACAGGACGTGCCCTTGAAACGTGGACCTTGCATACGGACGGGGCCGCCAATAAAAAAGGATCCGGTCTTGGGGTGGTACTCCGGTCTCCACAAGGCGACGTGATCGAGAAGTCAATCCAGCTTGGCTTTCGAGCCACTAATAATGAGGCAAAGTACGAGGAAGTGATCTCCGGCTTAAGAATGGCGTGTAGCCTTGGAGTCAAGAAAATACTCGTGAACACTGACTCCCAATTAGTCAGTGGCCAGATAAGTGGGGAGTTTCAAATGAAGGACGAGAGGATGGCACTCTACGTGGCTGTCGCCTTGGGAATACTCCAAACCTTCGACTATCAAGAGGTCAACAATATCAACAGGAACGAGAACTCTCATGCCGACGCCCTCGCGACCCTGGCCTCGGTGATAGGTGACAAGCGAGAAAGGACCGTCACCGTAGAGTATGTCCCCTCGCCTAGCATCGACGTCAAATCACAGGTCCACGTGGTGACCGACCTCCCACCGGAGCAAAGTTGGATGGATCCCATAATCGTGTACCATAACTCCGGCGACCTTCCCGACGATAAAAAAGAAGCTGAAAAAATAAAGAGGAAGGCCCTCGGATTCTGGCTGGCTCCGAAAGAAAGACTTTACAAGAGGTCATTTTCCGGGCCCTATTTGCTCTGCGTCCACCCCGACATGGTCCTAAAGGTCATGGAAAAGATACATGAGGGAGTGTGTGGAAGCCACACCGGGGGGAGGTCACTGGCCAACCGCGCCCTAACACACGGATACTGGTGGCCCCTCATGCAAAAGGATTCTAAAGCATTCATGCTCAAATGTGATAAGTGCCAGAAATACACACCCGTGCCCCGAGCCCCAGCTTAAAAGATGAGCAGCGTGACCTCACCTTGGCCATTTGCACAATGGGGGATGGACATCGTCGGACCGTTCCCTTGGGCCCCTGGGGGGAAAAAGTTCCTCCTCATGGTCACCAACTACTTCTCGAAGTGGGTAGAGGCCGTGGCGCTAGCAAAGATAACGGAGGCCGAAGTGATCAGGTTCCTGTGGAGGGACGTGATCACCAGGTTCGGGATCCCTTACTCTATAGTCGCGGACAATGGGGGTCAGTTCACCGGGGTCAAATTGAAAGCGATGTATGCCAAATATCACATCAGGAGCTACTACTCGACCCCGTCGTACCCCCAGTGCAACAGACAAGCAGAGGTGTCGAACAAAACCGTGCTCGATGGGATCAAGAAGAGGCTGGACGAGTCCAAAGGACGGTGGGCCGAAGAACTACAACACGTCATATGGGCCTACCGAACGACGAGAAGACGGGGCACTCAACAAACGCCCTACAACCTCACCTACGGGATGGAAGCTATCATCCTGTTAGAGATCGGACTCCCCTCTCTCAGAACCGACATGGTGGAGAACGGACTGAACGATATGCTGAAGAACGAAGGGAAGTTGCGGCCATCCGTAACGCCGAATATAAGAACGAACTGGGACGTTCCTATAACAAAAGAGTGAACGCCAGACGTTTCCAAGACGAAGATCTCGTGCTTCGTAAAGTGAACAACAACACAAGAGTACAGTCCGACGGCAAGCTAGGCCTCAACTGGGAAGGCCCCTATCGAATCCTCGGCGCAGTAGGGAACGGGGCCTACCTGTTGGGTCGCCTTCTCAACGATGTCCCGATGGATCGACCTTGGAACGTCAACAACCTAAGGAAGTACTATCAATAGGGCTCGACCTTTGCGTTTTGATGTAAATGAGAATATGATGTAAATATGCCTGAAGGCTTTATGAATGAAATTGTTGTTATTTCCAAATTACCCCGGTTTCTATTTATTTGAATTTTTCAGTTCATTTAAATTTTACAAGTGTTTCAGAACACCCGAGCCTGTACGGCACCCCGGTTTCTATTTATTTGAATTTTTCAGTTCATTTAAATTTTACAAGTGTTTCAGAACACCGGAGCCTATACGGCGCCCCGGTTTCTATTTATTTGAATTTTTCAGTTCATTTAAATTTTACAAGTGTTTCAGAACACCCGAGCCTGTACGGAACCCCGGTTTCTATTTATTTGAATTTTTCAGTTCATTTAAATTTTACAAGTGTTTCAGAACACCCGAGCCTATACGGCACCCCGGCTTATATTTCATTGAATTTTTTAGCTCATTTAAATTTTACAAGTGTTTCAGAACACCCGAGCATATACGGGACCCCGGCTTGTATTTCAATTTCTTTTCTCCCGAGCCTAGACGGCCCACGGCCTTTATTTGTGTAATTTCTGAGTGTTAGTTCGAATCGTGAGTTGTGAGTTATGAAGAATGAGCGTCCCTACGCCGAAGCATAAGGGCCCACTCATTGGGAGCACATACACATAAGAAACACACACACGACGGAAGTAAAAAGGGAATTAAAACAGGGAAAAAGACAAGTCCAAAAGGCCAAAATTGTTTTTCATTTCATTCCATGGAAAACTATTACAAGCTAAGTACGTGAAAAAGATTACATCAAAAACAAGAATTGAAATTACAAAAAGCCCTAGGCAGCCCCTTCATCATCATCGTCTGCCTCGTCGTCCGAGAGGGCTCGAGGAGTTAGGGGAACCACCTCGGGAATGGGAGCCGAGGGGACAGGAACAATGATGTTGTCCATGTTCCACACCGGATGATCCGGTCCCGCCCTCATAAAAGCAGCTGCCTCAGACCAACCATCGACATAGAAGGAGTTGAAATCCTTCTGTGTCGATACGGCAATGGCGGCGCTCAACTCGGCATGGGCGGCTTCGACTGCAGCCTTCACTTTCTCAGCCACGCCAGCCTCAGCCTCCTCTAGAGCCGCCACCGCAGCCTGGGCACGCTCCTCGGCCTCGGTCTTAGCCTTTATGGCATCAGCTCTTCGAGCTTCTACCGAGGCGTTAAGGTCTTCGGCCTTCTCTGCCCTTTTTCGGTCCTCCTCCGCCCTCTCCAGGGCCTCTTCCGCCTGCTTGGCACTGGCCTCGGCCTTCGAAGCCCACGACCTCACCAATTGGCCTTGATGATAGACGTACTGATTCATCATCAAGTAGGCCTACAAAGGAAAAGACCAACACTTAGAAAATTTTTAGGAAATAAACGAAGACACATAAAAGTGGCACTACGGAAACAGCAATTTACCTGCGGCATCATGGCCATGGCCGACGCCATGGAAGAGGCGAGGTCACGACCGCGATGGTCGACCTCAATAGTCTGTTGCTGGAGCACGGCCAGGGCAAGCAGGCCAGCAGAAGGGTGGGCCTCCATGATGCTCCTCACCCCAGTCACCGCCTTCATCTCCTCGGGGGTCTGGATGGGCATCATGTGGGATGGGGAGCCAAAGCCAGAGCTTGAGCATGAGCCCGAAGCCGAAGCACTCGGTTACGGGCCCCTCGCCTGGTCGGTTGACACCGCATGCTCCTCCGTGACCACCACGGGTTGGCTAGGCTCCCTAGGCTCCGGGATGAACGCGAGATTCTCCCTCGGCCCAGGTTCCCCTGTCCGGGCCTTCTTCGCATCCCGAAGAGCCTTCGCCTCCTCCCTCTTTCTCTTATCAGCTTCAGCCTTGCGTGCGGCTCGAGCGGCTCGCTCACGCCTCGCCTCCCCCCCAGCTCTTCCAACTTCTTTAAGGACATTGCCTTAGCATCAGCAGGAGTCACTTCAACCACTTCCCTCTCCCCCACCTCGATAACGACCTCCTCCTCGGCCTCGGCCTCGGCCTCAACCACCTCCTCCTCGCCCTCACCCTTAGCCTCGGCAGCAACCTCTTCCTCCTCCTCCTCATCATCATCAGAGCGGACCACCTACATGGTTCAGACAAACAAGAAGTTAGAAAAATTCAGAAAAATTCACAAAATTTAGCTAAGTGTGAAATTGGAATTATGTAAGAACAAGAAAGAACTTACCCTGGTCCGTGAGGTACCCAAGCTTGGCCCGGAGGGTTCTGCCTCCACGGGGCTATCTTCCAGGTGGAGAGGACTCCTCACACTAGGCTCCCTAGAGCTCAAGGGAACGGCTTCTATCAGAGGCCTCCCGTGCTGGTCGATATAGCAGCGGGTACCGTCCGGCCCCTCCCTGTAGTTGAGGACGGTACCATCTGGCCGGGTCTCAAAGAGAACCCTGGCCGATGCAGGAGCAAATAACGCCACTATCACGGCCTTTGCCTTGCTGCTCGGCTTCGGCTTTGGCTTCACCGCCTTCTTCGACACAGGCCCCACCATGGCCTCGGCTTCTTGTACCACCTTGGGAGGGAGGGTCGATTCTAGACCATTCTCTTTTTCCCACCTTTCCATGGAATACCCCACAGGACATAAGGTCCTGTGGGGCCATTTGAAACTGTTCCCCTTGTAAGTGGTGGGGGAACCACAGGTCAGCAGGCGCTCCGCATCGCGCGCCCCCATGTCGGTCCCATCTGGACCCCACCAATTGAGAGCCACCTCCAGCGACTCAGTGTTGGGCTCACCAAGGCCTATCAACTTCGAGGCCACTGTGGCCTTATTCTCTTTGGTGCTGAGCACCCTCCCCGGCCTGGACGGGAGAATCAGTTCGTCCCGACTAAGCCAGTGGCCTTCCACCACTATCACGTCCTGAGTGTAACACCGATTAGAATCGGAGTTACCCATGATCAGCTGATTATAAGCCCGGCACCTCAAGTAGGGTTGCCTGCTCTTAGATTGGGAGTTTGGCTCGGTCTGCAGAAATTCATAGCAGGCCAAGAGCTCCCTAAGACCCAACGGTTCTGGTAGGGCTGGGCCCAACAGAACATTGAGGGCCTCTATCCCGGCGTAGACGCGGTGTGCCTGAAGTGGCCACTGGCATGGAAGAGTCTGCGTCCAAGCGCACAACTCTGCCAGCAACTCTGGGATGGGGAGGTCGGTGCCCCCGTACAGAAGAGTGGAGAGGGAGAGGGTTACCATATTGTTGGGATCAGCCACCATCCCGTTCACCTCGTCGACACTCTCGCACCTCCGGAGCTTGAATTCTTCTCCGATCCCACAGAGCTGTCGAAACTCGTCGAGGTCGGGCCCATGTAGCCTGACCATTATGCTATTATCATTTGAGGCCACGAACAGGGTCGGGTCTAGAACCATTGCCCGGAATGGCAGGGCATTTTCCATCACGGCCAGGCGCCGTGATTGGGGGGAAACCATCGGACCTTTACCGGCTCCGTGGACAATAACCATAGTGTTTGGATGTATGTGAAATTTGCTAAATATGGGGAGGAAGCGAGAAAGTAGTTTGCTGTGGAATTTTAGAGAGAGATTGAGAAAGTGAAAATGAGTTTTCACTTAGGGTATTTATAGACCCCCAATAGAAGGTGAAAAGACTTTTACCAGAAGGTGAAAAGACACCAACGGTCCATTGCACGAACTCCCACATGAAACCGCCACTACGCAATCAAAGCATTCCACGTGTACAGTGAATAGAGGCCGTTTGCCAGGTGTCATTCAGCAGCCGTTTTAACATTAATATCATTGATGAAATCGAAGGGACGGAGGTGGCACCTCATAAATGCATATTGGGCGTGCTCCACGTGTAAAAAACTTATAGATACCAGAACACGTGTCATATGTCAGGCCGTGCTGAGGCATCTCCACACCGCCAAACCTGAGAACATGATGACCGGAGCCCCCGTAACGACCGAAGATCCTTGTCGACCTCGTCCTTAACAACGACTCCGGACAGGGAGTTATTGGCGAGGGAATGTCGGCACCCCCTCGTCCGGGGCTATATCACCACCACAGCAGGCTATCCGGGCCTATCAACCATGGGTGACGCATCACCCCGGATATTCAAGGGCCGATCTGTGCTCAGGACGGCTTAGAGAAGCATGTCGAGTACACCTTCCCAATTAATGTTGTTGCTCCCTTGGGGGACCCTTCAAGCGTTTCATCGACGTGGCCCAATCACAGGCCATCTCCTGTGGGCCCTGAAAAAGGACAGTACTCTTGTCAGAGTCATAAATGACCTAACGCCGTTGGATCAGTGTTTTACAGTACATTGATCCAAGGGTTAACACACCTCTGGATCATACTATAAATACCCCCACTAACACATCTTAGGGGGGGACAAAAAAAAGAGAGAGAGGAGAGATAAAGCTAAAACAGTCCGGACTAGCTAAACTCAACCTGAGATATCCGACACAACAACTTGTAACCGGTCCGATCCCTCACCCTTCATTACATGTATTCTTTCAGTCTCGAACCGTACTGACTTGATCGTTGGAGAGGAAAAACCTGGTTCCTACCCCGGGCCCCTGTTCGTTTCTTGTGCAGGCTAGGAAGCATCTCGTCACCGAAGCTGATCACCGTTGTACGGAGCCGACGCGCATTGATTGATTAAGCCGAGCCTAGAAAGAAAAGTAGGCTCGCCACTCTTCTCTCAAATGTATTCCTAGTAACGAAGGTGAAGATACGTAACAAAAATATAAATAATGTTATACTTACGGTTCTTTAAATTCAAGTTTTTTGTTTCTTTTAAATTCAATATTGCACGTATAGTATACTCCATAGTCTTGAAAATTCAAGTTTTTTGTTTCTTTTAACTCTTTTTTTATACATCAGATTTAGGATAAAACTTCTACCTCATAGAATTACCCGACATTAAGTCACTCATTTTTAAGCATTATATTTTTTGTTAAAATAATTGTGATTTTTAATCTCTAAGTTTTAAAATTTTCACAAATTTATTAATGTTTGCGACTTTGAATTTTTCGATATTTTTCATTTAAAATATTTTGTTTAAGGTATGAATCGTATCTATTTATTTATGCATCGATTTTGTCTAAATTTGAAAAACTAACAAAAAAAATCAATTTATAGAATTTTTTATAAAAAAACCTTTAATGTACCAAACATCCGTAAATAAAATGTGAACAAAAATGTTTAGCGTAAAACTTTTTTATGAAAATATTTTTCTCCTGAAAACATTTTATTATGAACTGAAAACATTTTATTATGAAGCAAACGAAGTTTATGAGAAAAATTACAATGTAATTTTTTGAGTGAAATAATTTTCATTATGCACCTAGCAAGTTTGTCAAACTTGCAATCATTCTTTTCCTTCAAAAACTGAAGAACTAAACAAGTATTAGAAATTGGAGGTTAGAAGACTATTTATTTTGAATGTATTTTCATAATATTGTCCATTATTTACACTTTACAATAATGAAGTTGGAAAACTATATATATATATATATATATATATATATATATATGAAGAATGGATCACTTAGTGACTATATAAGTAAAAACATACGTTCAAACACAAATTTATTGTAAAACATTATTTCAAACACTTATGCTAATATCACAGATCTACATTTTTCGTGTACAAAATCATATTTGCTTAGTTGTTTGACGACAAATTATTTAGTCCTCCTAGATGACGAATGAATTGGTCGTCTATACCATTCATAATATAACATTTGTAATTTTGAGTCATATCACTTGATCTTTATACATGTGCCGCCATCTATTTCATTATCTCTCTCCTTGTGAGCCAACTCACTCACATGTTCATTAATAACTCACTAATTAGGTCATAAACTTATCAATTCTTATAACTTAGTCACAATAACTGTAAATTTGATCAATTTTTTTCATACACATAAATATCCATTCTTCTCCATTTAAAAATTAAAACATATGTTTAAATAAATATTTATTTAATTAGTAACGGGAAAGAAGAAACAATGCCTAAACGAAAGTTGTAAAGACAACCCCCAGTAAAATTACAAAAAAATGGTCTAAATTTACAAAAATAGAAATGTTATTTAATTACTTCCCATTTAAATTGGTCAAGTTTTTATTTAATCATTTATCAAATAATCTCAAATTTAATATTACATATTTTTATATTTATTACAATAATTATATATGCAACAAAATTATGTAAATTTTAATTTAGAAAATAACCATAAAGTTATATATACATATTTAAAAAAAAAAGTATAGTCTATAAATTATGAAATTTGCCAAGAATAGATAATTTAGGAGGTACCAACATTAGAGAACCACATAATTGCAATTAGCAACAACTATTGAATCTGTGTGAGTTCTTCCACCTCAAAACTGGTGAAATTATGTCTCTAAATATATTTTTAGAAAAAATAATCCTCTTATGTTGTTACTTGATTGTTTTCACAGACCAATTTTTTTATGTTTTTCATCTCCAACTTTAGGGACAAAAAAAAATTGGTCACTAAATTTATTATTTAGATTTCTAACTTTTGTCTCCCAAACTTTTTTTTAGTGTCTATCTATTATATATTTCTTTTTCTCCCTAAAATAACCGGCCGACTTCGAGATATTAAAAAAAATGATATGTTCTAATAAATGGATGGATCGAAAATAAAAAAGAGATGAAAAAAAAATTGTAATTTTTTGAATGTATATGAAATTATCGTATCACCATTTGTTATTAAAAATACTTCTTCAAATAGTGTAGTAACTTAATCATTGGTGCATTAATTAATATGAGATAAAACTAAAAATACACATGTAAATTAATGAAAGTATTGGAGGACCATTTAACTCCTCCTCCATGGGGACTAAATAATTTGTCCTGTTTGAGACCTCCATTGGAATAAAAAAATTAAATGATATTCATAAAAAAAAAGCGGAATGTACAAAATTTTGTTGAATTTAGAATCTTTCAATGATTAATGTGATAATTGTTACTCATTTTCTTCTCAATTAATTGTCATATATGAAATTACGTGTAATTTTGACCGGCTTATAACATTTATCAAAATTGTCAAAATGAAAAATTTCAGAACCAAATCATATAATCTAATATTTGAACTATATACTTAACTTTTAAAAAATTTATTTCGACAATTTTGATACAAATTGTTGGCCAGATAAAATTACACGTAATTTCATAATAGACAATTAATTGAGAACGGGGAGCTCATTGAGTAATATAACAATTTCTATAGTTATTACCGTATTTAGTTAATTATAGCTTAAGCCTTCAAGTGTGAGAAGCAGAGTACCTGACTCTGAGTCAGAGTTACTCTGTTTTTCACAACCATTAGATCTGTTATTTTATTAATAATGTAGCAGATCCAATGACCGTGGAAAGTAGAGTAATCCGAACTCAAAATCAGGTACTCTGCTTCCTAAAGTGTGTCTCCAAACATATGTTAGTAAAACCGAACTAAAATGAGGATGTACACTTATTTATTAAATAGACACCAACTACATTTCTTAGATGGTAAGGACAGTTGAGCACAGGTGAATTTTACATGCACTAACCAACTCCAAAGAACATTTATATTTATGTATCTATCCATAACGTTAGTTACAGCATGGACCGTTTATCCTTGCAGCGATTTAGGTGGGATAATATTTTTATATTACACTTCCCAAAAATAAAAGTTAGGTGCTATTTTTTATGGTAAACAGCCCACACCACCGAGCTGTATTTAAGAGTCAACTACCCAAATGGTCCTATTGGAACATTCCATAAATTATTATCTTGTCCCATATGGAACATTAATTTATATTCATGTTGGTCTCGTTTAACAAATTTTCTTATTTTTAGGAACAACTTAAGGACAGAAGCAAGATTCAAGTCATCACAAAAGTCTGATTCATCCCAAAATAAACAACTTAGTGGTTTTTATAATATAATAATTATACTCCCAATTCGATTTAAACAAGCATAACAGCCCGATTATGCTACCTCTTTTAACTTTTTAAGTATTGATGGTGGTTATGGCTCAATTATTTGAACCTTTGGTGTTGTGGTGACCAAAAGATTGTTTTCTGAAACTAAGAAACTCTTACTGTATTTTCTGCTGAAATAATAAAATCAGCCAAAGTCTTATTTATAGCAATTATCATATTTGAGATAACATATAACTTGCTCATTAATCATATAGACACACAATGAGAGAGCCCAGAGAAAGAGATTCTCCTTTGTAATGTTTCTTGCTCAAATGAGTATTCCAAATATTATATCTCAATATCAGTTGTTTCCCTGAAAAAATAGTAATTTTTTAAACGACATACATTTTTTTACAATGAGTGAAATTACCTGTAGAGGAGATTCGAGAACATGTATAAAGTTCTTTAAATTTTATTTTGATTGGATGCGTTTTATAAGATTTTCAAAGAGTGGCCCAAAATATCAACGATTTCATTTATTTCTCGATGATGATAATTACTTTCTTTTTCAACAAGTAAATATACTATATATCAGTAATTTCGCTTTCTCACTAAGGGAGAAATTTGAATTTTGATTGATGTTTCTGGATGCTCATTTAAGCAAGCAGTGTTACAAAAGGAGGTGTTGGGGGTTTATTGCATCTGCTAAGTTGAAGTCTAGCTCTTTTTTATCACCTTTGACGTACCTATATATGTACAATTGGTTTTGTATGATCAATATTTCCCGTTTCGATTACAGTGTGAGTAATTTTCTTCCTTCTGCTCAGTAAATCTCAAGCAAGGCGTATCTATACAAACTTTTCTTTTTATATATAAAAATAAGGCATATATGATATAACTAGAAATGATAATTTTGCGGGTTTCAACCCAACCCGGCTTGATCCGTCACGGGTCGGATAAAAGTGCAATTCTATTTGAATCGGGTCGGTTCAAATTTAAATGGGTAAAAATACAACTTAAAAAAATGCAAGTTAACACTCTCCCTCTTTTATCTCTCTCAGAGTCCGTTTGGCGTCAGCTTTTTCAATCAAAAAGCTGCCTTCAGAAAATAGTAGGAAAAAAACTTGTTTTCCAAAATATACATGAGTGTTTGGCAAAAATTTAAAAAAACTAATTTTTAACATATTGAATTTTGACATTACCTAATAAACCTTTTTACTTTTTCAATCAAAATAACTTTATAAGACATGTTTTTGATAAAATTTCAAAATATCATATTTAAACGAGCAAGTAACACGTCAAGTATATGAATAAAATTTTAGTTGATATAATACCATCAATATTCATTTAAATTCTTAAAATTATGGCGCGAAAACTATCAAAATCTCTAAAATGTGTGGTTTTTTTGCTTTTAGCTTTTCTATTTATATTCCTTCAAAATATAAATTTTTAAAAACTAAAAAAAGCAATGATAACAAACACATATGGCTTTTTAAAATAAAAAAGCTAACAAAAAAAGTTAATGTCAAACATGCACTCATATACATTGAACTCTCTCTCCTATAATAGAAAATAACATATATTTAAATGGGTAAAAGTGTAACTTAAAAAATATAATTTAAGATTTTATACCTCATATACATTTCTCTCTCTTCTATAGTAAATACATAACATACATTTCGGTGTATTTATTAAAAAAAAATTATATATAATTATTTTATTAATTAATAAAACGATATTTGTGATACATGTGAATGCAATTTATTCATGTTAATTAATGACCAATATGTTATCGTCTTTATTTATAAAATAATTTACGGGAAACCAAATCATCATATCAATCATATACATTTATATTGCATTTTTACATGTATCAATGTTTTAATTGACAAAATTAATAAGCCCAAATTAATTCAATAAACATGGAAATGCTAAAAAGAAGATTGTAAACTTTAAATCACTAAATTAATATGAAAGGGTATTTAATGTCACATCAGTATTTATATATTATCTTTCTAAATCAAATGATTTTTTACTTTAGCATATGAGTTTTTAACAAAAAAAATTTCAAATCTTCCCATTTATGAGGTTTATTTTTCATAGGAATAAAAAAGTGTTATAAAAACGGGTCAAATTAATCGGGTCGGATCAAATTGATAAAAATACAAATAACTTTATACATGGATCGGGTCAGATCGGATTTTGAATGAAACGACACAATTGGCATCTCTATATATAACTAGACATGTGCATCGGTCTCAATTCAATATTGCTAAACTGCACTTTTTTTATATAGTACAGTCTAGTAAATTACACATAGAAACTAGTTTTCCTATAATACTTATCTAAATTTGGATCTACGGAGGTAGTGTAGAAATAACAAAACGATATTTCTTAATTAGTAGTAAGCTAGTTATGATTTATGAGGTATATGCTCCCAGAGTTCACAAAATGATGTCATATAAAACTCTTCTCCTGATTAATCTGTGAAAAATCCTGCTAGCTTTCTGTAATATCGGGAAGAGATGAATTAACTGCAACAAAGGTGCAGCCAAAGGCCGCTTTCCATAACATGGCGTAATTTTATTTGTTACATCTTTAATTTTCTAACGTAATCAAAATATAATCTTCTTTTTTAATTCTCTTTGCTGCTGTGTCTTTTTCATAATCTTCTTTTTTATAAACCACTCCATAAGTGAAATATCTGTGTTTATTTAAATATATACTTGTAATCGTGCCCACACGTTTCGTATGCGACGATGTGTGTGTAACACGGTGCAAATAATATAAATGTGTTGATGATACAAATATGTGATAAAAAAAAAGATAGAATATATGAAAGGATACTTGAAAGAATTTTTAGTTTTTAAAGAGGAAGTAAGAGTGTTATTTGTTTTATTTTTCTACAGTAGTAGGTAATATTGTAATTAATAAAAAAGTGTAGCGATATTTTTTAAAAAACTATTTGTATTTACCATACTATTATTATATTTATTTCCAATTTTTTTGAAATATAAAATACAACTGTTTTTTTATAATTGTTGAGTAACCCCTGCCTCAAATTTTGTAATAGGCAATCAAAAATTGTTAGTGGTAACAAACTTGATAATCGACATGAGAAATTTAAAATGAGATATGGGATGTTGGTTTTTTACCTCATAAAAGAAAAAAAAAATGATGAATGGAATTATTATGAAGGAGAGAGGAGGCTAATACCACGAGGGGGTTGTTTTGTAATTTTATATATCATACTATTGACTTTTTACGATTTTGTACCGCATACTAGCAGATTATTTAATTTGTACATCATACTATCATTTTTCGATGATTTTATACACTTATGTCCAATAAAATTAAAAATTCCGTCCAATAAAAGTATATGGTAAGAAAATAGTTTATCATTAACCCTAAATTTCAAGGTAAACTTGAAAATTTAAACGGATTTGTACATAATTATTTTGTGGTATGAAATAAGCATGATAAGTTTGACATCAATAGGCTACATGGATCAAGATATGCAAATGATATTACGGAACAAAAAATGTGGGTGTAATATGTGAAAATCGAGTGGGCGAAAATTATTATACGGAACTATATAAAATCATCGAAAAATGTTAGCATAGTGTACTAATTAAATAATCTTGTATTATGGTGTAAAAAATTCGCAAAAAATCAATAATATTATGATGTAGAAAAGTGCAAAAAACCATGATATGTGCATACAGATAAAGGGAAAACATGGCTAATTCAATTGGATCTTGCCACTTCAGGTGAATGCAGATTGTTCTCTCTATCAGGAAGGTGTTTGGGAGCCATTGAAGGAGAACATGAGCATTTGCAACAGATAATGTAAATGGCTCAATGTTACATTATCAAGCCCAATATTTCAATTTCACAGCTAAATTACGCATCTTCTATAATGCATTAGCTAAATTACACATTATCTATAATACATTTTTATAAAGCAGATTATCTAAATTACAAATCATCCAAATTGCAGATGTTAAGTTTTTTAAAAAATCATTTTAACTGATCTTCTTAAATACTCATATTATCAAAATACATTTTCTTCACATACAATTGAAAAATATAAAAGTAAACGTAATATGGATTACAAATTAGCATTTTTGACTAAATACTCATATTATCAAAATACATTTTCTTCACATATAATAGGAATGGTTTTTGTAGTTTATAAGAAAGTAAAATATCAACTAACAATTGCAGGTTTATATGAAAGTAAAATATCAACTAACAATGGCTTTTGTAGTTTATATTAAAAGTGGTTGGTCCAAGTGATTGGTATCCGAGTATACCACGCTCAACGCCAGGGTTCGAACTCTAGCGCCTGCGAAGCAGGTTTACCTCCAAATGAGGGTTTCTGATTATCAAAAAAAATTGTTAAGCCAATAAAAACAAAACTCTAAGGATCGGTAAGAGCTTGGCATCAGTTTTTTTTTTTTTTTTGGATTTTAGATTTTAAGATGTTTGGGTTTTAAAAAGAGTTTGAGTCGTTTTAAAAACAGTCTGAGTCATTTTAAAAACAGTTTAAGTAAATTTAAAAATAGACCGAGTAAATTTAAAAAGAGTCTAAGTAAATTTAGAAAGAGTTTGAGTAAATTTAAAAACAGTCTCGGTAAAAGCAGTCTGAAGAAATTTTAAAAGAGTCTAAGTAATTTAAAAAGTGTGAGTAATTTAAAAATTCTGAGTCGTTTAAGTCATTTTTTTAAAACAGTCTACGTGCATGACATCAACTTTTTTTGTTAGCCTTTTTATTTTTAAAAAGGCATATTTGGTATAACTGTTTTTTTTAGCTTTTAAAAATCTAAATTTTGGAGAAATATAACTAGAAAAGGTAAAAGCAAAAAAGCCACACATTTTAGAGATTTTGATAGCTTTCTCGCCACCATTTTAAGAATTTAAATAAATATTTATTTTATATCTCAACTAAAATTTTATTCGTATATTTGACGTGTTACTTGCTCGTTTAAATATGATATTATGAAAATTTATCAAAAAAATGTCTTATTAAGTTATTTTGATTAAAAAAGCAAAAAGTTATTAGCTAATGCCAAAAATCAATATGTTGAAAGTTATCTTTTTTAAATTTTTACCAAACACTCGTGTATATTTTGGAAAGCAAGTTTTTTTTGTACTGCTTTCTGAAAGAAGCTTTTTGACTGAAAAAGTTGATACCAAACAGACCTTAAGTTATTTTAAAACAGTCTAAGTTAATTTAAGTCATTTTAAAAAATAGTATGAGTTAATTTACGTCATTTTAAAAACAGTCTGATTTAATTTAAGTCATTTAAAAAAACGTCTGAGTCGTTTTAAGTCAGTTGAAAAACAGTCTGAGTTAATTTAAGTCATTTTAAAAAATGGTCTCAGTTAATTTACTTCTTTTTAAAATGGTCTGAGTTAATTTAAGTTATTTAAAAAATAGTGTAAGTCGTTTTAACTCATTTTAAAAACAATCTGACTCGTTTTAAGTCATTTTAAAAATAGTCTAACTTAATTTAAGTCATTTTAAAATCAGTCTGAGTTAATTTAAGCCATTTTAAAAAACACTTTGAGTTAATTTAAGTCATTTTAAAAACAATATGAGTTCATTTAAGTTATTTAAAAAACAGTCTGAGTCGTTTTAAGTCATTTTAAAAACAGTACGAGTCGTTTTAAGTTATTTAAAAAATAGTCTGAGTCGTTTTAAGTCATTTTAAAGACAGACTGATTCATTTTAAGTCATTTTAAAAACAGTCTGTCTCATTTTAAGGTATTTTAAAAACATTCTAAATCATTTTAAAAATATTCTAAGTAATTTTAAAAATAGTCTGAGGCATTTTAAGTCATTTTTAAAAACAGCCTGAGTTAATTTAAGTCATTTTAAAAATAGTATGAGTTAATTTAAGTTGTTTAAAAAACAGTCTGAGTCGTTTTAACTCATTTTAAAAACAGTACGAGTTGTTTTAAGTCATTTAAAAAACAGTCTGAGTCGTTTTAAGTCATTTTAAAACAGTCCGACTCATTTTAAATCATTTTAAAAATAGTATGACTCATTTTAAAAACAGTTTGACTCATTTTAAGTCATTTTAAAAACAGTCTGACTTATTTTAAGTCATTTTAAAAACAGTCTGACTCGTTTTGAGTTATTTTAAAAACATTTTAAATCATTTTAAAAACAGTCTAAGTAATTTTAAAAACAATCTGAGTCGTTTTAAGTCATTTTTAAAAACAGTCTGAGTAATTTTAAAACAGTTTATGGGCGTTTAAAAACAATCTATTGTTAGTTTTAAATTTCTAAGTGAAATATGTTTATTTGTAACATTTTATACATCAAGTCATTTGAAAAATTATAGATCAAAATGAAACAAAATAAAACTATCAATTTCATCTAATTTACAAAAGATGATCCTTGCATCTTTTGAGTCATTTTTCACGGTTAGATTTCCAAATCCTAACCGCTGCCGACCACTAGTGGAGAGAGAGAGAGAGTGAAGTCGGAACCCTAGCCGCCGCCAACCACCAGATTCACGAACGACGCCCCTGCAACACTGTACAATCGTCGTCGGCGAAGTTCACAGTGGTGAATATATATATATATATATATGAAGACACGTGTATATATATAGAAAGAGAGACAGATAGAGGTGAAGACGACGAGGCTCTGTCGTCAGAGTGGCGGTGAAGTCGTCGGTGACAGAGGCGGCGCCGTCGTGGTCATAGTGTTCTAGAGAGAGAATGAGATTTGAACAAATGAATGAAAACAGATTTTTTAGGGCTTTTATATTTAATTGAAATGTATAAATAATTAAATAGTTTTGTAAAAAAGAGACAAATCCTTAAATAAGTTTAGCAGCAACACCAATTCTTAAATAATTTAGTTTTTAATGATCATCCTTAATTAACCCAAATTGTTTACAAACCATATACTGTAAAAAAATGAGAATATTTTTTTTCATTCATTCCTAAACTTTTCTTTCCCCTATTGCTTTTTAATTGCAAGAAAATAAACTTGGTGAAACTTTTAAATTCATATAGTTGTAAAAAAAAACAATAAACTCGGAATTGATACATGTTAAATTCATAAAGGTATATGTTGTTAGATAAAAATATACATATTATATATGTAAATATTTTTTTGTAAAGAAAAATAGAATATTTTTAATTAGGTATATTTTGTTGGTTTTTGTTACTATTTCAAATACAATAAATAAAAGCACAATGAATTAAAAGACAGGAACGCAATGGAAATAACAATTTATTTCTCACAAATGGAATATAAATTACAATTCCTGACTCGTACAGAATTTAAATTACACTAATTAAAATTCCAGACAGATTAATATAAATTATTAAACTGTCAGACTGTTTTAACAAATAAACAAACTGCCGGACTGTTTTGTAAATAAAACAAACTGCCGGACTGTTTTATAAATAAAAGAAACTGCCGGACTGTTTTGACAAATAAACAAACTGCCGGACTGTTTTGACAAAAAACAAACTGTCGGACTGGTTTTACAAATAAAACAAACTGCCGGACTGTTTTGTAAATAAAACAAACTGCCGGACTGGTTTTAACAAAAAACAAACTGCCGGACTGGTTTTGTAATAAAATAAACTGCCGGACTGGTTTTAACAAAAAACAAACTGCCAGACTGGTTTTGTAATAAAATAAACTGCCAGACTGGTTTTGTAAATACTGGAAATTACAGAACTGAAAATAAATTACAGAAAGGAAAGACTGAAAGTAAACAGTACTGAAATGTAAATACAGGAAAGAAAACAGTACAGAAAAGTAAATTACATAATGTAAAAGACTGAAAAGTAAATTACAGAATGTAAAAAACTGAAAAGAAAGAACAAAATAAAAAAGAGAGGCAACTGCTGGGCCGTTTCCCTTAAACAATATTTCCCGAATCACCTTTAGAGGTTTCTGGTTTCGGGACTTTGTTCCCAAGGTACAACTCTTGTCACTGAGTGGCTCGTATGGAAACCGGCACCGAACCACAGGTCGAGCTGTTGGTGGTGCGGTTCTCTCTCTATATGTATGCTTATGCTGTGAGTTATGTGTATTCTCGTGTGTTGAAATGAGAGGGGGAGGGCTGCCTTTTATAGCCTCTAATGAAACCGCAGCCATAAATGTTGGTCTTTAATTCTGGGAGTTACACCCCCAGAATCCGCTCAATCAATTCTGAAACCGCAGCATTTAATCTCATTCATTGCTGGCGTTTCTGTTGCTGGAAACTCTAGAGACTGCTTTTGCATTTTATACAAAACTTCCTATTCGGGTTTGGACCCAAGAGCCGAGACATTCCCCAACCCGCGGCCCGCGGCACGCGACACGAGCGAGCGCGCGTGTGTGGTACACAGTAATAGTCTTAGGTGTATGTGGACTTTGTTTGTTTAAAAACTACATGGGTTGACCTTCTATATATATTGTAAAATTGACCCTCAATCTTCCAATATGAGATTATTCTAAATGGTTTTCTCATTAACCATTTCGTTTTTCAGATGTGAGCTTTCGATAGCCCAACTTTGAACCCACTTTGTATTCACACCCATTCTCCGAGTAGGTCATGCGATATACCGTTACGAAGCTCGTCACACGGGCTACTCAACCACGCTGAGTATGGTATAAACAACTTAGCGCTGTCGCATGGAAAAATGACTCGAAGTTGGTCCAGCGACCATTCGGAAACACCCATGTTTAACATGTTTTTCCAATTAAAATATACATTTATAATAAATGTCATGATACACATGTTGTTGTATGTCATAAAATGTAAAAATATCCTTTAAAGTATCTTAAATGTTCAGTATGCATGTATTGTTGTGATTGGTCTAAGCTATTTTAAAGTATATGTTCACATTCTGTGGCACACAACAATACTTCTATCATGTCATCTATTTTGGATGGAACATATAAATTTTAGCTCGTCTTCGGCTGTAATATTGTAAATTACCTTAACATTGTAGCATAATGTAAAAAATCAATGCACTTCCATCCTTTCATTTATTTTATTTCCGTTAATAAACAAACTCACTCTTTTTTTTTTTTGCCGTGTTTATCTATCTTGTTCATTCATCACTGTGTGAAATTCATAATACTTCGTGATGAATGATTAGCAGGGAGTTATTATTTGGGTTTAACGTTTGAACCTTATGTAAGATAATTATGCCTTTTAATTATTTAATTATTGTAAATTAGTGATTTATTATTAACCGATTATTCAAATTATGCTCTTAAACTATTGTTCTATTTTTTTTATAATTTAAATAATATTTATTTAAGACGAGTTGTTGTTGAGAGAAATATGTAAAGTGAATATATATTTTAGATATTCTGATGTGATAGTGTGTGCTTCACAGATAATGTGAAATAGAAATAATAAGTTTTAACAGGAGTCTAAATCTTCTATCTACGGGTGGGTACGGGGCGGATTGGGGCGGATTGGTCGTAATCCTAACCCGTCCCGTAAAATAAATGGTGGGACGGATTGGGGCGGATTAGTGAAATTCAAATCACAACCCAACCCAACCCAACCCATTATAATTAAAACCCCAACCCAACCCAACCCAACCCATTATCAAGCGGGGCGGATTGGGTGCGGGTTGTTTATTGAATTTTCATTTTAGTCATTAATTTTTCATTATTTTGCATAATTTACCTAAATATTTTAAAATAAATAAATCTTTCAAATAGAAATATAAACTAAAAGTCAACCAAAATACGTTTAGAATGTTCAGAACAAGTAACAAATCTAAAACAAAACAAAACAAAACAAATTATTCTTCATCAACATAATCAAAATAAAGTTCAATAGCTAATTGAATCCACAAGTTCAATAGCTACAAATTTCGTAATAACTTTATATAACTTCATATTTGGCTATACTTCGATTACAAATAAAGTTTTTAAAAATAAATTAACCACCCATACTACCTAGACCCAGATTAAAAATTCCTTCTTTTTGTAAGTACGAGATAATACATTGAATTTATAAGACAATATATCAATAGAATCGTTAAGCTTAAGTTTGGACAATCCAAAGATTTTTTGTCTATATATATAATTTTTCTTAAATCAATACTATTATAATATAGAAACTCTTTTTAAAAAAGATCTTGAGAAAATTTATATTTATATTTATATTTATATATATATATATATATATATATATATATATATGCGGATTGAAACGGGTTGGGTGGATTAACCCGCGGTTTAGAAACCCCAACCCTAACCCAACCCACGAATTTTTTTACGGATTGGGACGGGGCGGATTTAACTTTTTTTGACACCCAACCCACCCCAATCCGCCCCAATCCGCACGGATTGGATTACGGGGCGGGTTTACGGATTTTTTGCCCACCCCTACTTCTATCCCTATTCTCTACCCTCTTCCGTGTTCCCTTGCTTATTTTTACTCAAATTTTAATTTTTCACAACTTATACCGCAACTTTATAAACTTTTATATTATATTGTATTCAAATTTTAAAACATTTGAACATAATATTGTTTTAGACAATTTTTTTAATATTCAATGTTTAATTTACACTAATTTATACATTTATTCCAAAACAAATTTTGTGTGGATTTTCTTTTAAAAGTAATTATTGGAATGTATTGATACATGTATTATAGTAATTGTACAATTTTTTTCAAGTTTTTTAGAAATTTTTTTTGGATAAAATAAGCAAGGGGGCACAGAAGGAGGTAGAGAAATGGGGTAAAAGATTTGGACTCTTGAACAGCCACAATAGATGATCAATAATGCTGATGTGAGACTTAGTCCAAGACATACTCACTCGAATGTTTTATACATTCAGACACTGCATATCACACCCAAAGGGTGAAACCGTGAAAATGAGATTACAGTTACACCAAACTCATTAACACTTCAACATTTTTAATGTAAATTTCTTTGGTCCATGCCTAATAAGATTATTCACAGGGCATTTGCGGTATGGAAGTCCAAATTGTGAATTTATCACTACCCCTTTCGAACAACCTCAAAACAACTACAAGGGAAGGGAAATAAAGTAAAAATTTACGCGCAAAATCTTCAAGATTAAAACATCTGCTAAGCTAAATTAAATGGTCTAAATAGTCTAAATGGTTTATGTATATTAGTTCCAATAGATTCATGTGTGTGTTGTATTGTAAAATACCTAATAAACTTGTCGAGATAAAGTACTTATAATCGGGGTTTTGATAATCGGGGTTTTGAGAGCCTGAAAATTGACTTTTTTGAGTTTCTTCACTTTCACTTTTAGAACTTAGTTGGAGTTTAGAATAAAAGTCTGTTTTTTGTGTTTGAAGTTTTTGTATAATGATAAAGTTTCTAAAATATAGTGATATTTTGTGTTTGGTTTAGAGACAAACATATATAGATGATCATATTAATAGTCAAAAAGATTATAGTTGGTTTCTAATGTCGTTTTCAACCTTAATTTTTTTGCATTGAATTGTTATTTTCAACTATGGCTAGTCTTTTTAAGAGTGGGTTGTCATGTTGTAAAAAACACAAACATACGGTTTATTCAGCATTTTCCATTTTTTTTAAATACGACTAAATCTACTGCTTAATCGTATTTATTAGTTTTAGTTCGTAACTAATAGGTGCGACGTTTACTCGGTCACATAAATTCATGATCACACTGTTAGTTACTTACTTCCCGTTCTAAAATATAAATACACATTTCCATTTTGATATGTTCCAAACTATAAGTACATTTTCTATAAATAGAAACAATTAGTTAAATAATTTTACATATATACCCTTCTCATATAATTTTTTCCCTATACTCTAAAATATGCCAACTTATGGATGTTTTCTTAAAAAAATGCTCCCATATCAATTCCCTTATATAATTTCATAAAATAAAGAAAATGACAATTTACCGCAATTACAAAGAGAGTAAACATTCCCTCAAAAAATTAAATAATGTTTTCTCTCTTTTAATGTCACACTTCTTCTACCCATCATCATTCTATATAACTCACTCCAATAAATATATTTTTAAAGTAAAATAAAACATGTTTTATTATTTTGAGGAGAAAGATAAGGAAATTGATGGTACAAATTTCTTTTAAAATCATCAAATATGGCATTTAACCTTAAAATATAGAAGAAAATTAAGGTTATTGAGCACCCATATTTGGTATCCTATACCTTCACCCTAAACTATTTTGGTGGTTATGAGTCAAAAAAGTGCTTGTATCAAATACACTAATCCTGTTTTTAAAAAAATTTAAGGTTTCAACCCATTCCTTTACATATATAATTGGAACCAACGTTTCTCTCAAAAATATTATATAGTTTTCTGTCTCTCCTCTCTCCTCTCATCATATATGAATTATATTATTAGAAAATATGTTAAAAAGACAAATTAATAAAATAATCTAAATAAATATAATGATCAGGAAGATGATATACTGTAAAGTGTAAAATGATTAGCCAAGTAAGTAAAAAATATATTTTTAATTAAAATTTAGGGTGTTGCGTACAGAACATGATGATATTACTACTTTGGGGTTAAAATTTACTCAAGTTCAAATTTACTCAAGTTCAAATGGTCAAATTTTGGTCAGTTTATCGGTTTTTTCATATGTATTTTTGATTTTTTTTTTCGTAAATCAACGTATTATTTTATTTTTAAATTGTTTGTTCAAAAAAGTTAAAAATTATAAAATTTGACATATGATATTTTTGATATTTATTAATATTACCACCTTAAAAAAAATATCAAACAAAAAAAATTAAAAAAATAATCTAAAAGGTAAAATTTTATAATTTTTTTTAACATACACTTTAGAAATAAAATAATACACCGATTTATAAAAAAAAATATAAAATAATTACGAATCAACATGAAAACTTAGTAATTCATTTTTTATTATATTTTGTGGGGTAATTGAATTAGATCGTATTAGATTAAAAAATGAAGGGTTAGTTGATATATTTTTAATAAGTAATTAAAATTTTCATTTTTGATTATATATTAGACAAATTATGATTTAATTAATTAAAAATAAATTTTACAATACAATAAAAACTCAAATAAAAATATAGAAATCCAGCAGATACAACTCTAAATTTAATTATTAATCAAAATTTTTAAAAATTAAATAATAATTAAATATTTTTTTTTTTATTGGAAAAAAAAAAGGTCAGAGGATATTCTTTAGCACCAAATTCAGATCGATTACATTATAAAAACAGCTGCCAAAAAAAAAACAAAGAAATATAGGAAGGGAGATAATAACAAAGAAATAGATACGAAAACAGAGAGAGAGAGATAGAGAATAAGAGAGAGAGAGGGAGAGAGAAAGAATTTGCGAGGAAGAGGAATGAATACAGGTAACCAGTGACTTCTCTACTGTCTTTCTCTGTTACTCTATTTCTATTTTGTTTTTTCCAATTGCTACAAATATTTCTTTAGTCTTTCCATTTCTCTATTCTATTTGGTACCCTCTAATTCAATTGTTAATTAGTCTCTTTTCCAATTCATTTAAGTTTTTTTGCTTATGGGCTCAAAATTGTTTTATGATCAAGAATAGTTTCAATTGGGGATTGTTACTTGTTAGCATCTAACTTTGATATGACTGTTTTGTTTTGTTTTTTGTTTTTTTATGACCCGAAAAAAATTAGGGCATATAAAAAATCCCATGTTTTAGTATTTATGTTTTTTGAATCACGTGTACTTGGTATAAAGTCTAAAACTGATGTACTAAGGCTATGTTTGGCAACAAATTTTTAAATCCAAAATCAGATTTAAAAACCTGTTTTAAAATTCTACATTTTAGATTTTTTAGCTTTTTCCGCCTAATAATCTGCGTTTTGGAAGCTAAATAATCCGACTGTCCAAACACCCACATGCTTATTAAATTAAAAAACCAAAAATCTGCTTTTTTTTTTTAACCAAACGGACCCTAAATTTAAATTTTCCCAAGATTTATCCTTTTTGATATAATACATACAGATAAGTAGATTGAGCGGTTCGTCGGTTGGTGGGTAATCGTAATAAAAAAAAATGGATGATTGGAAAGAGTTGTTCCAATCGGGGCAATCAGTGATCATAGGCGTGTTGTTCTCTTTCCTGGTGGCGAAGCTCATCTCCATCGTCGTTTCCTTCCGTGAAGACAACCTAACCCTAACCCGACACAACAACTCTGCTTCACCTCAGGACAACGAACATGATCTCGACTCCGTTGAGAGTACAGAGCTGATTGGGAATAGTACTACTAATGCTGCGGATGAAGAAAGCGATGATGATGATTGGGAAGGGGTTGAGAGTACAGAGCTGGACGAGCATTTCAGCGCTGCTACCGCCTTTGTAGCCGCTACGGCTGCTGACGTGGCGACCAAGGTTCCCAACGACATCCAGCTGCGTCTCTACGCCTTTTACAAGATCGCCACTGAGGGACCCTGCACTCAACCCCAGCCTGCAGCTTTCAAATTCACCGCTCGTGCAAAATGGTATCTTTCTTCATTCTACTACTAATCACAGTCTTTTTTTTATTACCCAGTATTTGTAAATGCCCATCTATCGATCTTGTTCCCTTTTCCATGTTTAGATTGATGTATCCATCTGTTTTCTTTTTCGGTCTTTTAGGGTAACCTTGGCTTATTTACTTAAAAGCTGCAGAGTCGAAAACTCTTAAAAAAAAGTATCATGTGTTTTGTTAGCATCATAGCATGTCACTTGTTCTATGAGTTCTTCGTAGGAGGAGCCTTTTTCATTCGCGTAGCAATACCCTTCTGTATAATGCGTGGTTTCTTAATTTAGGCTCCTTGTACAGGTGATAGTTGAAGGTATCTCAAAGCTTCAATTCTAATTCTTAAGATATGTGTAATACGCACTGTTTGTGACAAGTAGTATTATTCATTGTCTTCGATTTTAGGATTGATGATGCCACCTTTTTTTATTCTTAAGATAAGCTTAGCTTAATTACATTAGAGTTGTAGTCAGACAAGTACAAAATTTAGTAAAAAATTATCATGTGTTTAGTTACTTGACACTTGCTGTATGAGTTCTTTATCGGCCTTTTTTTACATGCTTAGGGAAAGAAACGCTAAATATTAGCGTTTCAGCCCCTGCATACCATAATATAAGGGAAAAAATACATTTACTACCCCAAACTATAGTACGGTTAACGATTTGGGTACCCACCTTTCAAATTTTCCAATTTAGGTACCACACTATAATAAATTTCCAATTTAGGTACCACCGTCTTAATAAATCACGAAATTATGTCACGTGACATTTGACAAACATTAATTTGATATGCTAATTTGACAATTTTGCACAAAAATATGTGATACTAGAAAAACTTTTAGCATATAATCCAAATTTAGCATATAATCCAAATTTTTGTTATTTGTGAAATTGGGGAAAATATTTTTATAGGATGACATATTTTTATGCAAAATTGTCAAATTAGCCTCTCAAATTAATGTTTGTCAAATGTCACGTGACGTGATTCCGTGATTTATTTAGACGGTGGTACCTAAATTGGAAATTTATTATAGTATGGTACCTAAATTGGAAAATTTGAAAGGTGGGTACCCAAATCGTTAAAAGCAGATAGTTTGGTGTACTAAACCTATAAAGCCCCCATAATATAATATTTATATGTATTATCATCACCTCCCTTTTGAGTTCCATTCCTGTACGCTTAGCAATACCCTTTGATTGTATTTGATACTAGGATTGATGAATACACCTGTTTTTTCCATTCTTAGGGTAGGCTTAGCTTAATTACATAAAAGTTGTAGCCAAACTAGTTCAGAATTCAGTAAAAAAAAATTGCGTGTAGTTGGCATGTCATTTATTGTCTATAGGCGTTTTTTTAATAAGCTTTGAAAAGGAACTCTAAAAAAATTGATTTACCTACTTGGCTTGTAACTATTTATTCAAATTTCACTTTCCCAGGAGAATAAATGAAATTGAGCAAATAAAAAGAGACATTCTAGTGTCCTTGTGCTAAGATAGTGTTGTTGTCACCCTATAGAAATAATTTTAAAGATATATTGATCTTTATTTTCCAGAAACCCACCAGGGATAAGAGAGGAAATCACTTCTCTTTTATTTCGCTATGTGAGTGAATAAGAGATGAAACTAGAATATTACAGGTATTTGATGGAAAGGTAGTATCGTACCATCTGAGGGCAACTGTTTTGAAGATAAGGTTAGTGCATGAATTATTTAGCAAATAGTCCATTTTTGCTTAAATAATTGGATCTTTTGGTAAATATGTTTGAACACAGCGACTATTTGCTAGTATCTAACTTCGTGCTTTGTAGTTTTTAATGTTTCCCAAACTTATGTTAATCTTAAAAGACTGCTTAAGTACATCCAATTTTTTCTAGTAAAAAATTAAAGAAAGAAAACAGACAAACAAAGCAAATGTAAACCAATAATGCAACGTGTTCAACTAGAAAATCAACTCCATACACAAACCGTGTGTAGGTGGAATCTCCCCTTTCACATGAGTATTGTATGCCTTTAATATATTTTAATATGTGGTGTAGGTCATACCACATATGGCTGTAAGTAGCTGGTTATTAATTTATGCACATCTCATTACTGATTGTAATACATGCTCGTACCTCATACTCATTCTAGGATTCTAGTCCTTTAGGATATACAGTTGGTTCATGGTTTGAATGATAGGAAGTGATTTTGTATAAGAAAGTCGCGAATGTTGTTTTGCCATGCCTGCATTAAGGGTAATACAAATACGTTGTTTCCATGGACTTCTTTTTCTGTCGGTTTTATTATTTGGTAAAAAAATGGTGTCTGTAATCATTTTCGTGTAGATAGATATTGTTCTCTCTCTTTTTAAATTCTTAGTTAAAATTTATAGGAGTTTAAGAGGTAGGACCTAATTCTATTTCCTTTCAATCACCATGCCTCGTATGGTTGTAATCATTAGATTAAAAAAGGCCAAATAAAGAACCGGGTCTCACCTGTATTTGCCATTAATTAACACCGTGTGTTCCAATGACTTTAGAAAAAATAGATGCATAAAACCCTAATTTAGGGACCAAATACTCTTTAACAATTTAATCCGTAATTTCTTGTTTAGAACTTAGAAAATATGTAGCTTAGGAGATCAGAGGTGAGAGAGAAAGAAAGGGGTGAGAGATGCAGGTCTCAAGTGGTCCACTACGCAGGGAAGATGTTGATTGGGCTGTTTAACCAAACCCGATGAAGAAATTAAAAATAATACTAGTAAATTTTTCATATAAATTAATATTATTTTCATGTTCTTTATATTAATGGATCTATTAGCGCGTGGTTACAGTTTTGGTATAAGAGTACCTTACTACGACACACCTGAGACCTTTGTATCCTATAGGCTTACGAGACTTTTGCTGGTTGAATTTGTTTTGTAATACAGTTGAATTTCATGACGAAATTCTTTTATAGGTGGTGAAATTGTAACATCCAAAATTTAAATTTGAGATATGCATAAAACCTCATGTAATAGCCTATAAATATGTATGTAATCAGTTACTCATTTGTACTAATATGTATAAGAAACATCTTTTTAGAGATTTGTAGTCAGAGACTGACGCAGAGCCAACCCTAATAGACCCGTTTGTTCATGGATATGGGAATTTGCATAAAAATTTGGTATAATTTTACTTTTCTTGATATTAACGGCTCGATTGGTGGGTTGTTACATTATTTTTCAGTTTATTACTCCATTCGTCCCAAATTGTAGTGTACTACGAAATAGGTCATATCTCTCTTTAGCCCCAACTTATTTCTTGGGTGAAGTGTTCATATTTAGGGAAGGGTAAATATTGAAAGTAAACTAAAATTGTTTACCTTTTTTAAGAACTGCCCTAACAGACTGGGATGGGACATCCCAAAGTAGTCTACGGCCCTAACAAAATGGAATGATGGTGTATAAAACAACATATATATGGGCACAAGATTGGAGACCACAAATGGTTAAATTTACTGAGTCAGATTTTGTGAATATTATTAACCAGTTTTCTTCTGCAACGAGCCTTGCATCTTTTTGGTGACCATGTGGCAGAACCCTCTTCAAAAGTGGCAGAGTTTTGCAAGATAAATTAGTTTGTTTTCGATTAGGGAAATCTAGATGCCCAATATACTCATATTCGAGTTATAACTATAAAGTACTCCATCTGTGTTGCATTATGGTATAGGGATGATGTGGCATGATAATATGCATGTTGAACTTGTAGCTGTCCTACGTGCTCTTTTCCTCTATTTTTGTGTTTCATTGTTTTTTTAAAGATAATTGCTTTTCTAGTTGTGCCAATTGGTAAGTGTTAGCTAGTAAAAGAACAAATTTGGCAATCGTTGAATAATTTGTACTCTTTCTTAATGAATACAAGTGAATACGCTAGTATGTTATTTACTAAGAAAATCTATAATTTTCTATATGAATTCTGGTTAGAGCTGAATTTTTACGCTGTTGGCAATTGCACACCCCTCTGCAGCTTTTCTAAGCTTTTCCTAACAGGCCAATAGATAATTTGGATTTTTAATGTTAAACCTTTTGCATAATTTCAATATTACTGCAAGTTCCAATTGGTATGTTCATCTGGATGCTTTTTAGTTTCCTGCTGAAATCTTACCTTGTGGATTAGCTCAAGGAGTAGTAAAAAAGGTACTAACGGCAGCGGGACTCCTGGAAGTAATTAAATGATGAATCACTAAAATATTTAACCAGGCATTAATTTCATCCTTAGAAACATTCCCAAGTAAAGAGACTCGGGCGGGTTTAACATGTGTTGTTTCATTTATCATTTATTGGTTGTTCTTTCTATATGATTAAATTGATGTTAGAGTTGTATTGTAATATTTTGATGTTCCCCAATGGTCATTGAAACATTAACCTACATGTTATTTCATAGGCAAGCATGGCAAAAGTTGGGTCCTATGACCCCTGAAGATGCAATGCTGAACTATATTGAAATAGTTTGCGAGTTGTTTCCTACTTGGGCTGCTGGTTCATCTTCTGTAAGTTGGACATATTTTCTGTATATTTGTTATAATTTCTTTTTCTTCAGTTAATATTTTCTAAATCTTTTTCTATAAAATTGGTAAAGAAGGCAAAGGGTGAAGGTAGTAGTGATGCACCAAGTGGAGATGCAAGAGGACCAATGGGGCCTGTTTTCAGCTCATTTATTTATGATGAGGAATCTGGAAATGATTTGTAAGGTCTTTTGTACCGTTTTTATAAGATTTGCTAAATGATCCCAATAAATAATTTGGAATTAATTGTCTATAAGACAAGTCTACAGCGTCCTTCAAACATATTTGAGTCTCTCCGTTGCTTTTACGAGTTCTTCTACTATTTTATCTTTTGAAGTATTTATGCACATTTAAATGTGTTTTAGTTGCCTCACCTTCTAGATGGCTAGTGGGTATGACATTTTCAACACAACATGAGGGGTTTACTTTTGCTAAATCACAAACTTTGATTTAAATTTTGGTTTCGTATATGTACTACTCTGGAAAATAATTTATGCCTTTTTGTGTTCTTATATAATATATACAATTTATATTTTAAAAATGAAGGGCTGAAGGTCAGTCATTGATATTATCTTTGCATTATCGTCTGACATGTTCAAAAACTCTCCTAGCCGGGCAGGGCCGCAGGGTGATCAATTCACCAAAAATGCAAACAGACTTCTATTTGAACCATACTTAGGGGAAACTATTAGTACTTTTCTCTGTATCTACAAACATGCTCTCTGTTCAGCATGCTAATGTTTCAGTTAGTTCATCAAATGTGGCTAATTTGCGGATAAATAGAGACCTCGTCAATGCTTAAAGGTATTGTTCTCTTTACAGAAAAATGGATGCTATACATGCCTTTGCTAGAGAGGGAGAGCAAGAGAATTTGATTAAATGCATCGACCATGGTGTTTCAGTGAATTTAAAAGGTAGATCCTATTAATATCTGTTATTTTGTTGGCAGCCATGACAGGAATTCGATAGAGCTTGTTTTAATTATGCTATCACAGCTATTTAAGTGGTCTTTTAAGAAAACTAATGAGCCGCATTTAGTGTTGCTCTATCTAAATTTAAACTTAAATTTAATAGGTCTCACAAACTTTGGCACCTATGTTGGGTTTTTGGAAAATAATTGAAAAGATAAAGATGAATAAATGAGTTTTATTTTAACTCCTGACATTTCTAATTATTTGTATATGCTATAATTATGAGTTTGTTCAGTTATATACTTATAGTAGTATTCTAATGATACTCGAATTATTATTTTTATACGTAATACTTCGTAGATAGTGAAGGACGGACTCCGTTGCACTGGGCGGTAGATCGTGGTCATCTTAATATCATAGAATTACTATTAAGGAAAAGTGCTGATATCAATGCAAAGGTAATACTTATTTTCTTCGCTACTATTAGGCTCACTTTAGAAAACTGGCTATTTTCCTTTTGCATCAATCTTTTGTTATCCTGAGTATTTCTGCTCATTAAGCAAGTGATAACGGAAATCTGCTTTATATTATTGGATTCTTTGGGGGCACAGTTATCTGGGGTTTTGAAGTAGCGAGGGTCCAAAAAGTTGATTTTCACCTTTTTTTCGAACAAGAGTTATTGATAAAAAGAAAGAGAGCACAAGTCATCTTGAATGTTTATAGAAGGATCATTACTTAAAGCAGTGCCGGTTTCAAGGGCAGTTGCCCAAGACAAGAGTTTTGGGCCTCTTATTTTATTAATTTTATAAGGCCTCTACTTTCATGCATAGTCACCTTTTCTCTCCATAGTAATCAATAACTCAGCTCTATTCTTATTTTTTCTTGTCTGACCTTGAATACTTCTATTAATTAAATACAAGGCATGCATCAAATTTGATGCCTAATGTTTAATTTGCTTTGTTGTTTTTCGTGGGTTCATTCTTCTAATTATACTTTTTATAATAACTCAGGTTTTTTTATACACAATACTTCGTCAGTAGTTTGTATTATAAGTTTTTTTGCAAAAAGTTTTACTACGCATTCATTTTTTTGGAATGAATAATGAAAATATTAGGCCTCACTTTTTTGTTTGTCTCGGGTCTCTGAAAATCTGGAGACGGCACTGACTTAAAGAGCCCATGCGAAAATTCCATAGTGCCATTTTTCAAAATGATATATTCCGTATCGTCTTTATTTAGTCCATGTCAGCCACCGCTTCCCATTTTACTAGGAGAACTGAAGGCACTTATTAGCTACTCTTCTATGAGGTGCTTTGGGACTACTACTCTACTTGACTGATGTTAGGCATACAAATTGTATATTATTACAAAAATGCTTGCTAGCATAAAACTTCTTATTTACAGAAAACACCCACAAAAATCCAAAATTGCCAAAACTGTAACTTGAAATACATACCGGTCACTCGCCATACCATTGTGCACATACATATTTTGAATGCTAGGGTGGTCCTAACTTATCTGATGAAATTGGAAATCCACACTATCAGGATAATGAAGGCCAAGCCCCATTGCATTATGCTGCTGTTTGTGATAGAGAAGTAATTGGTGAGTATCTTGTCAAACAAAATGCTGATACAGAGCTTAAAGATGACGAAGGAAACTCCCCGCTTGATCTCTGTGATACAAAGTGGCCTTGGTTGAAGCATGCAGATGCGTTGCATAATCAGATAAATTAATTAAAAGCTCATTGAGAATTGGTAGGGTTACAGAAGAGTAAGGGACTAGCGTTTGTCTCTTCTATGATGCTGACATGGCGTCTCGATGCAGCACACTCTCTGATTCTAGTATTGCTCATAGCTGATTTTAGTTTGTCCACGCGACGACTCATGGTTTAAGACCCCTTTTGATTATGTACATTTTCTTAGATTGGCAGTATATTAATTTCAAAACATCATCCTTTGTAACTTTTTTCCTTACCATGTGGATGAATGGTGTGTGAAATGTTACCTTTCTTACTTATATACTATTTTACGTTCAGCATTTTTTAGTTTTGCCTGATCTAAAGAACCCTCACCCGTAATCCAGAATAGTATGGTGAATTGCAATTATAGAAACTTTGCGTATGAGTCTGTGAAAGTGTAAAAGTCACAAGCATAAATTATCTTTGTTTAAAAGAGTGGCCTAGTGTTAGCATGTTTGTGCTAGCGTTCGTTTGGTTAGCGGATTGACACTTCAATGGAACGTTTGTGGGCACCGTTGGCTAATGATTGGCGTGTAGGAGCGTCAAGAGTTACGGGTTTGATATGGTTCAAACGACGGGCAGAATCAAGGAGAAACACCAAAGACATTTGGCTGGTTTCGGGACGTTTTTGCAAAGCAATTTGGCAATGTTTGCCAAGGGATTTGACAACGGATTTTGGTGCGTTCGTTGGGCTGTTCGATAAGGAGACTTTCGAGTGTAAGTGGCTGGAATTTGGTTGAGTGTTGGACAGCCAAAACAGTAGCAAAACACAACAGTTGTTCAAAGTTCGTTTTGGCGGGAACGGTTACTTTTGGATAACATTTCGTGGGCTGATTGTTGAGGGCTTTTAGGGACACTTGGTACATCATTTTGGCAGGGAAATACACTCAAATAACTGCCGGGGGCAGGTGTCAAGCATGGGGCCTGGCAGTTTTCTTTAAACAGTTTGTAAACTGCCCATGTATATGTTATAAATACATGGCAGATTAGCATTTCGTTTTACATTGAGTTTATGAGAGTTTTTGGCAGAGTTGCTCTTGTAAATGAGTTGTAAACGAGTCCTTGTAATTGTTAACGGAATTATAATTTAAAGGTTGGCCAATTGGCTGTAATTTTGGTTTTCGTTTACTTACGTTTGCTTGTCTATGTTGCTGCGTTTTCTGTCACAAAAACCAGCCCTGTTTTGGTGTTGAAACGGGCTGCGTTTCAGAGCGATACACGAGTGTTGTGAGTGAAACACGAGTGTACGTGAGTGTTGGTTTGGCTGAGCGAGTCGGGCAACGATTAAGCCCCGGTTTGTGCCATCACGAGGGCTGTTTTCTGGAACGAAAAACAGTCCCGTGACAACTGGTATCAGAGCGGTTTGCGATGGCTGTGACAAGAACGGAACGGACAAGAAACTCTCGCTGGATGAAAGACTCAATCGTCAATGTTCTCTTATGGTAGAGGGCGAAGTTTTGGCAGCGTGGCGTTGCCAAAATCGACACAAAATGGCTGATGTTCGACACTGTTTTGGACAGCGATGTTCTATGGTGAACATCAAATTTTCGGAAGTCAATTGCGAAGAAAAATGGACTTACGCAAGGGCTGGAATTTCGGAAAACAGAAGTGGTGACTTCGAGTTAGTTTTTCGAAAAAAATAATAGTGTAGCGTGGCGTTGCACGAAAAACTGAAATTGTTGGTTGTTCGAATGGAAACGGGACAACAACAAAATCAGGGATCAAAAGATTTTCGGTTGTCTTTGATCAAACTGCCTATTGGTTCGATGTGTGGCTGATTTCGGAAATCAAAACGCTGGAATAAGTGGCGGTTAATGCAAGTGAAATATTAGTTATCTTGCAACGGAAGGGGACCAAACTTATGTTTTGTTCACCGGAATTTTCACATCGTTATTGGGCGTAAATTTCACAATACAAATTACGGAAACAAAATGGCGGCATACGACAAACACAAGGTAGTTATGGGGTATCTTGTGCAAGTCGAAGGGCTGGATTTTGGGTTTGTATGCGCTGGAATTGTGGAATGTTCGAGACGGACTTGGACAGTAGGATTTGGAGCGGAATAGAGAATCCGCAACATAAAATATTTCGGAATGTTATCTTCGAAATAGGAAGAAACCGGTGGCTGTTTTGAGATGGAATTCACAGCGGGTTTCGAAAAGGAAAACAAGAGGAAACATAATGGTTGTTCGAGACGGTCTTCGAGGCAACAATGTTTCAAACGAGGAAAAATCTGGGCTGTTTGAGATGGACATTGGGCAGCGGGTTTTGAAAAGAAAATTGACCTAAGGAGCGAGGTTTGGTTGCAGGTTTGGGACAGCGGAAACAAGTTGCGGGAAATCTGATTTGTGGGAGAAGTATGGGCTATTCTGCGGGTTAGACGAGAACCGAACTTTAGTATCGAATGCTGTAGTAAACACTTAATTCATCGAGGGCGATGAATGGCTTAGGTGGGGGAGGTTTGTTAGCATGTTTGTGCTAGCGTTCGTTTGGTTAGCGGATTGACACTTCAATGGAACGTTTGTGGGCACCGTTGGCTAATGATTGGCGTGTAGAAGCGTCAAGAGTTACGGGTTTGATATGGTTCAAACGACGGGCAGAATCAAGGAAAAACACCAAAGACATTTGGCTGGTTTCGGGACGGTTTTGCAAAGCAATTTGGCAATGTTTGCCAAGGGATTTGACAACGGATTTTGGTGCGTTCGTTGGGCTGTTCGATAAGGAGACTTTTGAGTGTAAGTGGCTGGAATTTGGTTGAGTGTTGGACAGCCAAAACAGTAGCAAAACACAACAGTTGTTCAAAGTTCGTTTTGGCGGGAACGGTTACTTTTGGATAACATTTCGTGGGCTGATTGTTGAGGGCTTTTAGGGACACTTGGTACATCATTTTGGCAGGGAAATACACTCAAATAACTGCCGGGGGCAGGTGTCAAGCATGGGGCTTGGCAGTTTTCTTTAAACAGTTTGTAAACTGCCCATGTATATGTTATAAATACATGGCAGATTAGCATTTCGTTTTACATTGAGTTTATGAGAGAGTTTTTTGCAGAGTTGCTCTTGTAAATGAGTTGTAAACGAGTCCTTGTAATTGTTAACGGAATTATAATTTAAAGGTTGGCCAATTGGCTGTAATTTTGGTTTTCGTTTACTTACGTTTGCTTGTCTATGTTGCTGCGTTTTCTGTCACAAAAACCAGCCCTGTTTTGGTGTTGAAACGGGCTGCGTTTCAGAGCGATACACGAGTGTTGTGAGTGAAACACGAGTGTACGTGAGTGTTGGTTTGGCTGAGCGAGTCGGGCAGCAATTAAGCCCCGGTTCGTGCCATCACGAGGGCTGTTTTCTGGAGCGAAAAACAGTCCCGTGACACCTAGTTTGGTTGTGAGATTGTTACTCCTGGGTTTCGCAATTCGGTCCGAATATAAAGGAGATTTGAAGAGAAGCCACACCAATAGCCCACTTTTTAATACCACATCCGTATGATATTACAAATACCTTGTGACAACCTGCTAAATAAAAGACTTTGATAACGAAGCTTTTATAGAATTTATATACAAAATACTTTATGAGAATGAGATACCGCCTGTTCAAATACAGTAAATAATCCAAATGGTCAGTCAAGGTTGGTTCTAGGTGATGATCAGTCTACCCTCACCCTAATACATTGTATGTGCACATTATCAAACTGTTGGGGGTGAGTCATAAGGACTCGATAAGCGACGTATGTATAAAAGTTTACATATGTCCGTATGAAATTAGGATTGAGTATGTCATTACTGTAGTAGCATCTGACGTAGTCATGCATGACATTATAGCAATAGCAAAGAAAGCTTCATATCAATTACCAAGCCTTATTTGGTTCTTGACAAATATACGTCAGTTTGTAACCAAAAACAACTCTTGTTATAACAAAAACGAAATATAAATATCAGAATCAAACGAATACGAATAACACGTGGAATACAAAATGGTAGGGTTGGCTATATTATCTGGTATTGGTTCTAGTTAGAGAGTTATGTGGAAGAGATTGCGAATTAATTTATCTACCAAATTCTTTTTCTAGCTTCTTGCTTGTATATTGTCCCGTATTGGTTCTAGTTAGAGACGAAAATACATTACGGGTATTTTCTTTTTGTTTATGAAGGCATTATATCTCGGGGTAAAATTCCGTGAAATCATTCCATATCAAAGTGGAGAAATTATTATACTTAACAAAGTTTGTCTTCAATTTTGTTTTATGGGATTTATTTTCCTTTAAAAACTCCTAATTTTCATATGCTAGAATTTCTAGGACAATTTCCACACCCACGTAAATTCATGCGAAGAAATGGTCCTCTGTGGTCAGTACCATAGACAAAAAAACGAAAGAAGAAACACAAAACGAAGAAAGAAGTTACTTGAGAAACATCGAGTAGTTTTGCTTTCAAAATTCAAATAACATAACAATATAGGCTAATTTAAACATCGGTTATAGCTTCAAGCATATATTGATCTTTCACCTGAAACCAATAAAGGGAAATAGGAAATGATAACATACAAATCTAAATCACCCTGCTAGAAATGAGTCTATACAAATCTCCAAAAATGATTTTAAACGAAGAAACAAAGCAAAAGCTGCAACTCTCCTTCCTTGTCCTCTAAATAATGACTAACATTCTCTCTCCCTCTCTAGAGCTCATCATGGTCGTCATCATCTTCCGCCTCAGCTCCATCGGCCCCACCACCAGGTGCCCCACCAGACTTTTGATAAACAGCGGCGATAATCGGGTTACAAACAGCTTCAATCTCTTTTAATTTCTCGTCGTAGTCCTCTTTCTCAGCACTCTGGTTATCATCCAACCACTCTAGAGCTTCCTTTACAGCTGTTTCAATTTTCTCTTTTTCTTCGCTCTCTATTTTGTCGGCGAGCTTGTCCTTGTCGCTGATCTGGTTCTTCATGTTATACACATACGTCTCTAAGCTGTTACGGGCGTCAACTTTCTCTTTTACCTTTTTGTCCTCATCAGCGAACTCTTCGGCTTCACGGACCATACGTTCAATTTCCTCTTGGCTTAGTCTTCCCTTGTCGTTGGTGATGGTAATTTTTTCTGCTTTACCTGATGCTTTGTCTTCTGCTTTTACATTGAGGATACCATTGGCATCCACTTCAAATGTGACCTCAATCTGGGGCGTTCCCCTGTAAACCCAATAAAATTCATTTGATAAGAAAATGTCTTATGAATTAGAGAGAGAGTTTGATCACAAATATACTCGCCACCCATCAAAATTACTGCATATTATATTTTTATGTTACAAGCCAACCTATACGGCTATACCCAACCATGACACATTGCAATTTTGGACATACATTAGGTCAACCTTTAGTTTCCCAGCTTTCACATGTAAAAAATGGGCATGGTATTCCATGGAGTTCTTGGTGTTATAAACGTTCCCTAATACACAGACAATAGTCTATAATGGTGATAACAAATTGTTGTCGTAGATAGAGAGTAGGTAAAGAACCTTGGCGCGGGAGTAATTCCAGTTAAATCAAACTTTCCAAGCGACCTACAATCTTTTGTCATACTCCTTTCACCTTCAAAAACCTGCAAACGTTACAAACTCAGCATTCTAAAATATACAAACGGCTTGCATGATCTAAAATGGTGATTTGATCATGATGTTAGGTGATCTATTTGAATTAAATATATAATTACCTGAATAGTGACAGTTGTTTGTTGATCTTGGTAAGTGGTGAAGACTTGGGACTTCTTGGTTGGGATCACAGTGTTTCTAGGGATTAATTTGGTCATCACTCCACCGACAGTCTCGATACCAAGAGTCAGTGGCGTCACATCCAACAAAAGGATATCTATCCGCATCAACACGGTTACTTTAGTACGCAATCCAATAACTCAAATTCAAAAGCAATATTTATGTATTACCTATGCAGCCATATGATAATAAAAAAAGCAAGGTTACTTCTTTTAACAAACTTAAGTATAAGATTGGATTTCATAGGGGGGGGGAAGTTGTTTACTGCCCCAATCTATTTCTTGGTACTCTAACCTTTAAATTTTCCTAATTTAGGTCCCCACCTAGCTGTTTTCATCCAAAGATAGGGATCATTACCCCTAAACTATATATCTATGTATGTAGCAGAATAGGGCATACAAAGAGTAACGGAGCATGCTGCTTCCGTGGATCCGTATGAATTCCACTGACATCTCAGAAACTTATGTATATATTTAAGTAACTCTGTCTACAGTATTGCTAAAGAGTAATACCTTTGGTTTCGTCACCACCCTCTCCGCTCAAGATACCACCTTGAACAGCAGCACCATAAGCAACAGCTTCATCTGGGTTAACACCTTTATTAGGCTCTTTTCCGTCGAAATAATCTTTTAATAGCTGTTGAACTTTGGGGATCCTTGTACTACCACCTACAAGCACAATCTCATCAATTTGACGCTTTTCCAAACCAGCATCTTCCATGGCCTTCTTGACAGGGCCCATAGTTTTTCTGAATAAATCGTTGTTTAGTTCCTCGAAACGGGCTCTGGTGAGGGGTTCAGAGAAATCAACACCGTCAAATAAAGATTCGATCTCAACACGCACTTGATGTTGGCTACTTAAGGCTCGTTTGGCACGTTCGGCTTCTCTTCTTAGTTTTCCAAGAGCACGGTTGTCTTTGCTAATATCCTTTTGGTGCTTCTTTTTAATTAACTTGATGAAGTATTCCATGATCCTCTGGTCAAAATCCTCACCTACAGAGAATACAATCCATAAATTTGAGTTCATTTTGAACACATTTTACTAAAATCTGATTGATTTGTATATCCAATAATCCAGAAAATATCAAAGTGCAACCCCGTATACCTCAGATTTTGCTTTTCTCCGCACCAACTATTCGAAATGATAAAGACTTACTTACTGTCTCACTGAAGCAACTATTTACAATTAGAAAGTACTATCTAGGTTTATAAAATTAAAAACAGTTAAAGATTTAGCTCTAGGGAAGAACTTGACTTTGGCACCAGTTCATTGCTGAAAAGGATATCATAATTAACTGATGATAGGCAATCACAAATGTGATAGTAAATAATGCTGGTAGCAGCCTCTTATTTCAAAAGTAAAAACGACTTAATGTGCCTTATAATTACGAAATGCCACTCAAAATTACAAATTTGTTGCTGTTTCCTCATTATGTGAGATAATAATCTATTCCAATCATTTCTCATCACAATTAGTCAATTATCAAAGTCGCAAAGCGCAATAATTTATACAAGGACACATAAATCCACTATAAGACTAAAATTCTTCAGATCTAACGCTAGACAATCAAGATAGTATGATATATTAAACAAAGAACATTACCTCCAAGATGAGTATCTCCATTTGTTGCAAGAACCTCAAACACACCATTGTCAATAGTCAAGATACTAACATCGAATGTACCACCACCGAGATCAAATACAAGGATGTTCTTTTCTCCACCTTTTTTATCCAAACCATAAGCAATAGCTGCTGCAGTTGGCTCATTAATAATTCTAGCCACATTTAATCCAGCAATAACACCTGCGTCCTTGGTAGCCTGTCTCTGGGCATCATTGAAATAAGCTGGAAAAAAAAATCCCAAAAAAAGTAAGTAAAATCAGTCCAAAGGAAAATTTTATACATTTAAATGGGACAATATCATATTCAAACAATTAAGTATTAGTAATAATTAGTACGCATACTATTAACTTTTTTTTTTAATTTTAGAAACCAATTCACTGATTTACAACAACCTATCAAAATTCATAAATTAAACACTTATCTATACCAAATCGAAAAATTAGTTAACCAACTTATCAAAATTTACAAGTGCTTAGAGTGTATATGGCACTTAGCTGTACTATTTACTAGATTTGTATGTAGATCGAGGCTTGGTTAACGAGTTTAATTTAACAACTGTAGGTAATTGTTTCTTTCCAATTGAATTTTGGCGTCGGTGGACTAACTCTTTGACTTCGTACAGATTGGTGTCTGAAAATTAATTTCTTTATATTTTGGTGTATTCATAGTTAAAAGTTGATAAATTGGTGTGTAGAAGCAACATTTTCCTTATGTATTTAGATTTAAGTTTGGCATAAAAAAGATAAGCTGAAAATTCACAAAAACCAATTCACCTAGATAACTTATCACTAAAAAAATATCTTAATTAGTATTTGATTATTTGTAGATAAAGCATGCGTATCAGGAACAGTAACAACTGCATCCTTAATCATCCCTATGTATTTAGATTTTCGTTTCGCATAAAAAATATAAGCTGAAAACTTCACAAAAACCAATTCACTCAAGGTAACCTATCAGTAAAATTTTAGCTTTATGATATTTGATTATATGTAGATAAAGCGTGCGTACCGGGAACAGTAACAACTGCATTCTTAATTTTCTTTCCGAGGAAAGCCTCAGCTGTCTCCTTCATTTTCGTTAAAATCATAGCGCTTACTTCTTCGGGACTAAAAACCTTAGTTTCCCCATCTTTAATTTTGACTTCTATATAAGGCTTCCCCTCTTTGTCCACAATCTTATATGGCATAAGCTTCCTATCCCTTTGTACCTCCTTGTCTTGAAACCTGTGCAATAATAAGGTAGGTCAAAACATATTTCTTTTTCCTATATTTAAAGACCTGGCTTATAATAATAAGCATAATATAAGATTTGGGGACAAAATGGAGAGGTGTATTTACTTTCTTCCGATAAGTCGTTTGACATCAAAGACAGTCCTTTCGGGGTTTGCAGCAAACTGGTTTTTTGCTGCCTCACCGATAAGTCTCTCACCGTCTGTAAATCCAACCCAAGATGGTGTTATTCTGTTTCCTTGGTCATTAGCTATGATTTCCACATGCCCATTTTTATATACACCAACACAAGAATAGGTTGTACCGAGATCAATGCCGATAACTGTACCTAACTTGGGAGCTTCGTCTTTTGCAATCGAGAACGTAAACAAACTTCCTGAGAAATTAAAAAATTATACATATATAAATCAGTATCTGTGGGAAAATAACTCTATCTACGCTCATTGGTGACGATATTATGTGTGCATATACTATACTTTTTCTAAGCTTTTTCAAATTTATAGTTAATTTCCTGCCTTTTTGAACTTTTCAAAAGCTATCTCTTTCGGGTCAAAAATGTTAAAATGCTCAAAAGCACATAAGCAAGAAATTTGATATTTTAAAGCTTTTTCAAGAAAAAAAAATTATGCCAGACAGGCCAGGCCCTATGTTAGCTATTAAACTAAAAAACAAATAAAATTAATTCATTTTCTTTTAACTTTGTATACTCTTTAAAAAAAAATAGTTAGTTTTACAGTGTTTCACAAATAAAACTAAATCACAAAATACTTCGAATAAGAAAAAGAATGTCATATATACACAGATAGATCACCCATCAAAAAACCCAAAAGCACAGATTTTTAAAATTATAGGTACAAATGTAACGCTTCGTATATACAGATTATAATCCAAATTACCTTTTTTTTTCAATTCATCGTTTGTGTTTGCAAACTAACCCAACTACATTAATCTATGTTCGATATTTTTATATAAATTATGAACTAATACTCCAATTTATTTAAAAAAAATGACACTATAAATAAATAATTATATTCATATAAATACATACATATATTACCATTCACACTTAATAATGGTTTTTGATCAAGTGAATAATTAATTAATGTCATAATTGACTCCTTATGTTGTTCCATGGAACATGTGTGCATATTAGGAAAGTAACTCTATCTACGCTCTTTGATGACTATATTATGTGTGCAATGTACTACTCTTTTTTCCTAGCTTTTCTAGATTTTTATATATATATAAAAAAACTACAGGTGTTTGTTTTTCTAGCTTTCTGGACTTTTCAAAAGCTACCTCTTTGCTTAAAAAATGTTAAAAAGTTGAGAAGCACATAAGCTAGAAATTTGATCATTTTAAAACTTTTTCAAGGAAAAAAAACTGATGCCAAACAAGCCCTATGTTAGCTATTAAACTCAAAAACTATCTCATGATTAGTGTTCTAAAACGCGTGCCTAGGCACAAATTAGGCGGTAGGCGGAGCCTACAAGCCTAACAGATTAGGCGAGATTAGACGGATTAGGCAGTGATTAAGCGGAATTAGGCATGATTAGGCGCTAGGCGGGCAAATTCCACCTAAATTCCGCCTTGCGCCTTTTAGAACATTACTCATGACAATGTTGTTGTTATCTGGCAGTAAATAACCTAAATATGCGTGGGAAACTGTGTATAGTCTTGAAAAATAATCAAAGTTAATTTTACAGTGTTATACAAATATAATTAAATCATATCTTTTACTTGCAAATCAAATTTTTAAATGATAGTATAAATATAACCCTTCGTATTATCGTATATACAGATTTCTAATCCAAATTACCTTCTTTTTGTTCAATTCATAGTTTGTGTTTGCAAATCAAATTAACCCATCTACTTCGATTTGCCCTATATTATTGAAGAGTAACATCTACATAATGATATAATTATATAAATATATATAAATGTAAAGATTTAAAAAGGAGGTGCGACTAACCGAACAAAATGAGTGAAAATACGATCGACGAACAACCCATTGCTCTCTCTCTCTCTCTCTCTAGTTTCTACTTGTAGTTATATATGTTGAAGATAATGAATACGAGGGATTTTATTTATATAAGCAAATATTTGTATGGGAAAAATGAAATAAATACTTATGTTGCGTGTCAAACGTCATAAAGGATGACGTGGACCAATGAGAAGGGTTTAGTTTGTTGTCTTCCCCAATCAGATCGGATCTTGGATTGGTGATATCCTAGCCCTTCCTTTCCTAAACTAGATTTTCATCCTTTGCTATTTTCTCAAAACTATTTTAAAAAATGTTTTTTTATCCTTAGGCTTATTTAAGGTTTAGTAATTTTTAATTTAATCATAAAAAGAGGTCCAAAAAAATGTCTAAAAAATGATATGAATAGTGACGATTTTTTTTGTGTGTGACTTATTAACGACGGTTTTTATGACAGTGTAATCAATTAATGACATATATTTTTGAATTAGTAACATATTTTGACTTTCACTAAATTCATATTATTTTTTAGTGCACTTCTCTCGCTATAATTTGATCTCAATAAAAAAAAAGATCTCCACTCCCACCGGTCACTATCTCTCCTTCACCAAAGATAGTGACGTTGCGATGGTGCACTCCACTACTCAGCCCATGTTAGAGATGGTGGCAAAAAAAATCCGGCGACAACCATTTGTAAAATAATCCGGCAGAGTCCGACTGTAAAATAATCGTCTTTGACGAGGTCCTCTCGTGAGGTCTTCATCTCTTTCATCGGAACTGGAAAAGCCACAATCTCTGATGAGTATACTGACCTCTCTTTTTCTATTTTCGCTCCCCCCTCGTACACCGACAAATATTCAGAGTAAAGAGGGGTCATCTTTGTAAATTTGATATTTACCGTTAACTATGTATAGGTCCTTAACTTATAAACTTAGTTTTGAATTTGACCCTTTATTAGAGAACTCAAACAGGTTTATTCCATAATGTTATCAAAATTTACATATTTTAGTAGACAACTTTTTGATTTATACAAATTTACTGTACTAGCTGTTGGAAAAACCATGTTTAACATGGTAATTTCCGAATGGTCACGAGACCATCTTTGAGTCAAGATTTCAAGTGACAGCTGTTGTCTTTTGGCACCATACTCAAGACGGTTGAGTAGATGGTATGACAAGGTTCGTAACGGTATGTCGCATGACCTATTCGGAGAATGAGAGTGAATGGAAATTGGCGTCAAAGATTTAGGTTGAGAAAGAGTAAAACTTTTAATGCTGAAAAATGAGTTTAATGATGATAACTCATTGGGAATTGTCCCACATTGGAAAATGAAGAGTCATTTTTACAATATTTATACAAAACTATCCCTTATGGATATGAAGTAGTGTGTCCACATACATATGTGTGTATTGTGTACCACACACGCGCCTGTTCGGGAAAAGATTTCAGCAAAGTTGTAATTGTTGCAATAAATATGAATTCATTGCAAAGTTAATACTGCAGTTTCGAATTTCGAAAACTGACATTAGTAAAGTGACTTTAATGGCTGAGATACTGAGCCAGCCTATAAATAGGCAGACCCCCCCCCCACAGGTCAGGTCAAAAGAACATTCTGAAATCAAACACAGCAGCATATATCATCTCTCAAAATCCGCATTACATTTTAGCCAGAGAGAGCCACCCACCAACAGCATACTGTTAAACAGTAGACTCGTCTATTTCTTTTATGCTTTTTTTATTTCATTTCATTTCTGTAATTTAATTTCAGTATTTCAATTTTCTGTCCTTAGCTGTAACATTTAAATTCTGTTTTTACTTTCTGTAATTTATTTAAAGTACTGTTTCAATTCTGTAATTATATTAGTTTCATTTCAGTCATGTAATTTATTTACAGAAACAGTCCAGCAGTTTAGTAATTATACTATTCTGTCTGGCAATTTCTTTTAATTAACAAACAGTCCAACAGTTTAGTTTTATACTATACCGTCTGACAGTTTCATTTAATTACAAAACAGTCCAGCAGTTTAATAATTTATATTAATCTGTCTGAAATTTTAATTAATTGCATTTACTTTCTGCAAGTGTCGGAATTTGTAATAGAGTCACATTCCATTATAGAAATAAAATTGTTTATTTCTTTTTAGTCTTTGCACTTTAAATTATTGATTTTACGTACACCAAAACCAACATCTTTTCTTGATAATTGTTTGGAGTCTTTGGACATATAAATACCATCAACTCATTGAATATTCTATTTAATTTTGTGTTAGTGACCTTTTTTTGAATTTTTTTAAACGATTCTACATATGAATGTTCAAAATATAGTAATTAGTAACCGGTATGCACATGATTGTGTACGAGTGGTTTTTTTAATTTAATGTGAATTATTTTATGGAAAAAATATGGGTTTTAGTAATTGGTACATCCGTTTTTATTTATTTATTTATTTAAATAAACTTTTTTATGGAAGAAATAGGGTTTAGATTGTCCCAACATCAACAGAAATGTACCATCTTTAGAAAGTAACAATTGGCAAGCATAGAACAAAAGAACATAACTATTAAAGTCCAATTCTAATCGCAACTCATTTTATTGTTTGCATTGATTTTTAAGCATTTTTGTTCTTCGTGTTGATTAGGAGTTTAAACCGATTAATCTTACTTTACTTTTGAATCAAGAAAGAGAACTAGTAAGCTATTTTGATCTTTAAGATTACACTATCACATTTTACTTTTTGCATGTTAGCATGTTGATCCATTATTTTCACATGAGTGTTTGACAAAGAGTTCATCGACGTCAGCCCACTAACATCAACTAAGTGTAACCGAAATGCGCTCATACTTCTTAAACCATTAAGGTATCGAGAATCTGGCAAAATTCAATGGAAGATAACCAAAAACTCCTACCAAATGACGCATCACTATTTTGTTATTTCGGATAGGCGACCAGTCATATGTCTTAGGCGCACAATGCCATTGATACGGTAGAACATCTAATAATAAAAATTAAGGTTTAATAGCAGTTCGATAAAAAAAAAGGTAGTGGGTAATGATTGCAACACGGACCGCTTGAATACTTATAAATACACATGTACTCTCCATATATATGCTCATAAATTAATTTTAGCTATATTCTCTTCTAGTCGTTTCGGAAAAGGATGGACTACTAGTCATGTACGTTTATGAATATTGTTGAACGTTGATTCTTCTAATCGATTATTTTGATGATAACAATATTTGTAAAGCATGATAAAAGCTCGTTTTGCGTACTAATCATTTATCGAGTGTGTCAAAGGTTTGGAATAATAGAATGCGTAATTACGAAGCCAATGGTTCAAGCGGAACCTCAATCGGATGTGAAACGAATTAGTTACGGGGTTTCGAAGTTTGTCGAGAAAACCGAAACTGTCTCAGAACAACAAAAAACGACTGATCTTGGCTAAACGATCAATCATTTATGTGCGTAATTCTTCCAGTAAGCACAACCTAAAAACGACCGATCGCTACCCTAAAACGACCGATCGTTTTAGGCAGAAATCCTTCCAGTGAGCAAAGAACAAAAACGACCGATCGCCGGCATAAAACGACCGATCGTTTTATGTATGAATTCTTCCAGTGAGCACAGATGAAAAACGACCGATCGTTTTTCAGAAACGACCGATCGTTTCTGTAGAATTTCAAATTTCAGCTTTTAAGCTCATCCTGAAAATGGGGCGAACTGCTGCAAACTAGCAGCTAACCTACTCAACAACCAGCAACGGTCTGAAATTAATTGAGGCACCTTTTTCACTCTACAAAAGGCCCCAAATCCATTGTGGAAGACCACCTAATTTTTCACACTATCTCAAGCTTTCAAAAATTCAAAGATCTTACAAGCTTATACTACAAAATTGTCTCACTTGTATCTATAAAATATTCTCGAGCTTATTATTATTATAATCTTATAAACTTCGAGATATTACTTGTTAGTGAGTGATCCATTCGAAATCAATCTTGTAAAAAGAGTATTTTATAAACTCATTTGTGAGCGAGTGATCGGGTAGAAGCTTTTCAAGCAAGTGTAGCTTAAAAGTTCTAGGCTTTTCATTCGGGATACTCATAAAGTGAGGGGGAGCTTAATCGGGTGATTAAGCTCGTTAGGTTGTAACCTTGCAACGAGATTTTAGTGAAACACTCGGAAGTGAAACTACCGAGGAGAGGACGTAGGCGCGTTTTGCCGAACCTCTATAAATCTTGCGTTATTTCTTTTCCCTCAACTTTTACTTTTCGCAAATTATTTATTGCTTATATTCATTGCTTGCATAGAGTAAATTAGCAATTATTTGTTAACAAAATTGTTTAAGTTATAAAAACCACTAATTTGATTAGTAAATAACACATAGATTTAATTCCGCGAAAAACGTACGAAAACCTTATTCAACCCCCCCCCCCCCTCTAAGGTTTAGACACCTACGGACCAACAATTGGGATCAGAGCTTAGCTATTTTATTTACATAAATCTAACGATTTTATAGTTTAAAGATCTGCTATGTCTTCGTACGCCGACTCTAAATCCATAACTAGGCCCCCGTTCTTTGACGGTACTAACTATCCCTATTGGAGAGACCTTATGAAAAAATTTCTATGTGGTTTTGAGATAGACCAATGGATTAGCATAAGTAAAGGCTATAAAACGCTTAGGAGAAATGGTCTAGATAAACTTGTAGAACAACTAGACACGGATGAACGCCTAGCTTTCTCCCTAAATTGTAGAGCTATGACTTCTATCACTTGTGCGCTCTCGCCGAGTGAATATGATAAGATTTCCGGTTGTGACACCGCTAAGCAAATGTGGGATAAGCTAGCAATTATGCACGAAGGAACTAGTCAAGTTAAGGACTCTAAAATTAGCATGCTTATTCATGATTATGAATTGTTTAAAGTCGATGATGACGAGTCTATTGCTTCCATGTACACTCGTTTTACTAAGATTACTAATGATCTTAAAAGACTTGAAAAGGTATATTCTAGCAAGGAGATGGTGACGAAAATCCTACGAAGTCTTCCTAGGAAATGGGAATCGAAAGTGACGGCTATACAAGAAGCCAAGAACATGAACACACTTTCTCTCGACAACCTCATAGGATCCTTGAGCACCCATGAGCTAGATATGACGACTCGAAAACATGAGGATGATTCGAAAAAGAAGAAAGGCATCGCCTTCAAAAGCACAACAAATGACGATAGCGACAACGATTCCTCTAGTGAGGATGATGAAATGGCACTCTTTGCCAAACGCTACAACAAGTTCCTAAGTTGGAAAAAGAAGGGTGGACAACGATTTCGGAAAAAGGAGTATAAGGGAGAGCCTTCCGAAAAATCGAGCAAAAAGGACGAAATCATTTGCTATAAATGTGACAAACCCGGCCATATGCAAAACGAATGTCCCTTGAAGAAAAAGGACAAGTTCGGAAAGAAAAAGGAAAAGAAGAAGGCATTCTTGGCCGCATGGGGGAGCGATGATGATAGCTCCGATAGCGACAATGAATAAGTCGCAAATCTATGTCTCATGGCTAGAGACGATGATACCGAGGATGTAAGCTATCACTCCTCTAACTCTTCTATTTCTAGTGATGATGATTTTGATATAAATGATGTGTTAGCTTCATTAGAAAAAGCTAGAGGTAAAAAAAATCATTTCGAAAAATGCTAATTACTCTACAAGATGAACTTGAAAACTTAGCTTTAAAAAATGACTCACTCACCTCTAAAAATGCCGAACTTACCATGGAAAATGAAAAGTTAGTCAATGACCTTAGTTCATGTAAAATCAAGGCGGATAGCGCCGAACTTACTCTCGCTAAGTTTACTAAGGGAAGTAAAATGCTAAGTACTATATTAGCTTCTCAACAAGGCGCATATGATAAAACCGGTGTAGGATACAACCCACTCTTAGCGGCAAAGCATAAAAATCTATTCACCAAACAAGTGGCGAAAAATGAAAATAGACCACCAAGTTACTCCCGTAAGAACAACTCGTATAAAAAGAACTTAGTTTATAATCGTTTTGTTAAACCTATCTCGCATGTTAAATGTATTACTTGCAACCGTAGTGACCACTATGATGATTATATATATTGCCCGTATAGATATAAAGTAAATAGAAATGATTTGGTTTGGATTCCAAAGGGTCGAGACACTAACCCTCAAGGACCCAAAAATAGATTAGGGTACCAATGATCGTTTTGTCTTGTAGGTATGCTTGAGGTCAAAAATCAATGAGGACAAGTGGTTCTTGGATAGTGGATGCTCAAGACATATGACGGGAGACAAAACAAAATTTACTACCCTTGCACCTAAAGACGGATGCTTTGTGACCTTCGGGGATAATAGCAAGGGCAAAATCATTGGTATTGGTAGTATCTCTAAACCATCAAATGTTGTTATTGATAATGTATTGCTTGTTGATGGTCTTAAACATAACTTGATTAGTATAAGTCAACTTTGTGATTTGGGTCACAAAGTCATTTTTGAAAAATCGCATTGCATCATTCATTGTATTTCGGATAATAAAACTATTCTCATGGGTCAAAGACAAAATAATGTCTATATGATTGATTTGAATAGTTCGGTGGATAATGAAGTTAAGTGTCTTGTTACTATCAACGACAATGGTTGGTTGTGGCATAGACGACTTGGTCATGCTAGTCTTGATTTACTTGCTAAACTTTCTAGTAAAGACTTGGTAATAGGTTTACCAAAAGCTCCTTATATAAAGGACAAACTTTGTCACGCTTGCCAATTAGGCAAACAAACAAAGATTTCTTTTAAGTCTAAAAATATTATATCTACTACTCGTTGTTTGGAGCTCATTCATATGGACTTAGTTGGCCCCTCCCGGACACTTAGTCTTAGCGGGCGTGCATATGCTTTCGTCATGGTTGACGATTTTAGTCGCTTTACTTGGGTATTGTTTTTAACTCATAAGCATGAAACATTTAGATAATTCTCTATTATTTGCAAAAAGCTCCAAACACGAAAGGGTTATATGATCAAAAGTATCCGAACCGATCATGGTAAGGAATTTGAGAATACTCCATTTCAAACTTATTGTGATGAAAATGGTATTGATCATAATTTTTCGTCCCCTCGTACGCCCCAACAAAATGGGGTAGTTGAGAGGAAGAATAGAACCCTAGAGGAAATGACACGGACCATGCTTTGTAAAAATAATTTGCCAAAGTATTTTTGGGCCGAAGCCGTAAATTCCGCTTGTTATATTTTAAATAGAGCCTTAATTAGGCCCATATTGAAAAAGACACCTTACGAATTATGGAATGAGCGAAAGCCCAATATTTCTCATTTACGTGCATTTGGTTGTAAATGTTATGTTCATAATAATGGTAAGGATAATCTAGGAAAATTCGATGCTAAGTCCGATGAAGGAATTTTCGTTGGATATGCTATATCGAGTAAAGCTTATAGAATTTTTAATAAAAGAACTTTATTGGTGGAAGAGTCGGTACATGTTTCGTTTGATGAGAATTTACCGACGATTGATAAGCCTTTAATCGTTCATAATATTAATGATGATATTTTTCATAAAGCATCTTCTTCTAATCATGTTACATCTAGCTTAGAGTCTACGCCTAGCATAGAGTTTGAACCCGTTGATGAAGAAGTCACTATAGAGAGACTTCAAAAGGACTTAGAATCTAGCGTACACATTCATGAGGACTTGCCTCAAGAATGGCGGTTTGCCAATCACCATCCGCAAGATTTAATTTTGGGTAACCCGGGAGAAAGAGTGCATACACGTTCTTCATTAAGAAATATAGTTAATCATTTTGCATTCTTGTCTCAATTAGAGCCCAAGAACATTCATGAAGCGGAACTCGATGAGAGTTGGGTATTAGCTATGCATGACGAATTAAATCAATTCGAGCGTAGTAACGTATGGACTTTAGTACCTAGACCGCGTGAGAAAACCATTATAGGTACGAAATGGATATTTCGTAATAAGATGGATGAATCCGGGGTAGTCATTAGAAATAAGGCTAGACTAGTAGCTCAAGGGTATAACCAAGAAGAAGGCATCGATTTCGATGAAACTTACGCACCCGTAGCGAGACTAGAAGCCATTAGAATGTTGCTTGCTTATGCTTCTTTTAAACGTTTTAAATTATTTCAAATGGATGTTAAAAGTGCATTTTTAAACGGTTTTATAAATGAGGAAGTTTATGTAAAACAACCACCCGGTTTTGAAAATCACGAGTTTCCCGATCATGTTTACAAACTTCGAAAAGCACTTTATGGTTTAAAACAAGCACCCCGGGCTTGGTATGAAAGACTTAGTAAATTTTTGATTAAAAAGGGTTTTTCTCGTGGTACTTTAGATACTACTCTTTTTATTAAAAAGGATGGAAAAGACATGCTTTTAATTCAAATATATGTTGATGATATTATTTTCGGTGCTACTAATGCTCACATGTGTGAGGAGTTTTCTAAGTGTATGCAAGGTGAATTCGAGATGAGCTTGATGGGTGAACTCACCTACTTCCTTGGATTGCAAATCAAACAAACAAAGGACGGAATTTTCGTCAATCAAGCCAAATACACAAGGGACTTGCTCAAACGATTCAACATGAGCGATGCAAAGCCGCTAGGAACTCCAATGAGTCCGGCAACAAAACTAGACAAGGATGAATCGGGTAAAAGCGTGGACCAAAAGCTCTATAGAGGTATGATTGGATCCCTCTTATATTTAACCGCAAGTAGACCCGATATCATGTTTAGTGTTTGCTTGTGTGCTAGGTATCAATCTTGCCCTAAGGAATCGCATGTTATAGCCGTTAAGCGCATATTTAGATATCTTGTAGGTACTCGCAATTTAGGATTGTTTTATCCACATGATACTTCTTTTGAATTGCTTGCCTATTTCGACGCCGACTTTGCCGGTTGTCGATTAGATAGAAAGAGTACTAGTGGCACTTGTCATTTCTTAGGAAACGCCTTAGTTTCTTGGCATAGCAAGAAACAAAACTCGGTTGCGCTTTCTACGGCGGAGGCGGAATACGTCGCCGCGGGTAGTTGTTGCGCACAAATCCTTTGGATGCGTCAACAACTAAACGACTTTGAATTATCTTTTGACAGTGTGCCTATTTTATGTGATAATACTAGTGCTATAAATCTTTCGAAAAATCCGATCCAACACTCTCGCACTAAACATATTAATTTACGTCATCATTTTTTAAGGGATCATGTTCAAAAAGGGGATATTACACTTGAATATATAAGTACCGATAGGCAATTAGCCAATATTTCTACAAAACCCCTTAACGAGGAACAATTTTGTTTTATTCGACGAGAGTTAGGCATGTTTGATGTGTGAAATATACATATATACATATATATATTTGATTGAATTTACATACATTTAAGTATTGTTATACTTTTTATGCCAAATCAGTGTCGTACAGTGCAAAAAATTCCAGTTCTGTAACCTATTTACAGTCGATCGATCGTCTGTAAAAACGACCGATCGTTTTTCTACAGACGACCGATCATTCCTTAAAAACGACCGATCGTTTTTAAAGTGCACTCACTGGAACATTTTGGTTCCAAAACGACCGATCGAAACGAAAAATGACCGATCATTTTTCTGTTTCTCAGTGTTATAACTTGTTTCAAAACCCTAATTTCGTTACATATTCCCAAACTACACTCTCTCTCTTTATAAAAATTCGCCCAAATCACCTAAATCACCCAAATTTTCCTATTTCTATCCGTAATCAATCAAATATGGTTCGCACTAAGAGAACCTCTCTTGTTGATGAACATGAGGACGAAGCCTACGTGCCTACGTCCCCTCGGCGCACCGGTTCCTCCACCACTCCCAGTGTCTCTTCCGGCCCTCTTCCTCCTCTCTATCCACCTACGATGGATAAACGAGGTATTTTGTCAAATTTCACACTCGATATGCCTATATTCCGTGAACGATTTTCCGCTCTCATGATAGACTTAAGTTTTCAAAAACTCGATGTCATTCTTACTCTAAAAGAGCCATTTTACAAAGAAAACGTTTACGAATTCTACCATCACCTAGTGCTTGATAGGGATCATGATGACGCACTTCGTTTGCGTTCATCGTTTAATAGACAACTCTTCGTCTACGGTATAGACGGTTTACGAAATTTATTACGCTTAGATAATGACGGTGTCCATGAGTCTAGTGATGAACTTTGTGAGACTCTCGAGATCGATAACTTCAATGATCTCAAAGATGAAATTTTTCATCCCGTCCATAATAACCGCTCCAACAAAGCCCATGGCCTTCTCTTCCGCAACAAACTAGCCTACCACATCCTCTCTCACATAGTCCTCCCTCATACATCCAACTTCACGGATGTTACTAATGAGTACATCTTCCTTCTTGGATGCATCCATCGCCGAGTCAAACTTGACTTCGCGACACTCATTCTCTTTAAGATGGATTCGCTTAAAACGAAATCCAAGAATGGGTTACCTTACGGTGACCTAATTTCGGCCATCTTAAAAGACCTAAATCTCGTTCCCTGAGGAACATTGTTCAAAAACAAGGACAAACATATTTGGGACACTTCCTATCTTTCCCAAATGTCCATTAAATTTCATAATACCGACAAGTCCATAACTTGGTTCGGTAAGCGGGTATCCGGCCCCGACTATGCTCCTCTTACCCCCGAAGAGGAAGAGTACGTCGGCCCTAAGCCAACACCACAAGCCGCTCGTGCGGATAATTCCTCCGAATCCCTTCCTCCCACCGATATCCCTACCTCCTCTCGACGTCAAGGAAAAGCTCCCGTGGGATCCTCTTCTCGTGTCCCGTGCTCCGACAAGTTCTACGACTCTCTCTACCTCAACCAATACCATAATGCACAAATGACTCGTCGAATGTTTCGATTTTTGAACCCGGGACAAGAAGAGCTAGACCGACTTGATCGTGAAAGCGCCGAGCAAACGGCACAATTTCATGAATTCTTTCCCAACGACGACAACGACGACGACGAGGATGATGCGATCTCCCACCGCGACTAGCCGGCTATCTTTTTATGTTTTTTTTTGATGATGTCAAAGGGGGAGAAATACCTCTCTTTTGTTTTCGTTGTATTTCTTTTCCGTTCTACGAACTTCGTTTGTTTTTTATGTAATAAGTAGCATGGTTATATTATGAATTGTGTTTATGTTGCTATTTAATCATGCTTGTTATAATCTATGACGTTGTGAGAATGTTCTTTCATAATATGCGTTTTTATCTTATTTTGATGATATTGCATTTAGTGCGCATAGATTGCTAGTTGATTGGGGTATTTATATGATTTTTCGTTTGTGGTGATTGACCATTTTTAGGCAAAACTATGGCCAATTTTTCGCTTACTTTTGATCGCTCGTTATCCCTTTTCATTTAGCTTTGTTTTAACTTCATTTTAAATCGGATGTTATGACATTTACTTGTTCTTTTCTAAAAAACCTTTTATCCAAGTAAAACGTCATCTAAACATCTCGGTTATACTTGTTCTAGCAAAAAGAGCTTATAGTATGTTATAGTCAATATTTTGTCATCATAAAAAAGGGAGAGATTGTTGAACGTTGATTCTTCTAATCGATTATTTTGATGATAACAATATTTGTAAAACATGATAAAAGCTCGTTTTGCGTACTAATCATTTATCGAGTGTGTCAAAGGTTTGGAATAATAGAATGCGTAATTACGAAGCCAATGGTTCAAGCGGAACCTCAATCGGATGTGAAACGAATTAGTTACGGGGTTTCGAAATTTGTCGAGAAAACCGAAACTGTCTCAGAACAACAAAAAACGACTGATCTTGGCTAAAGGATCGATCATTTATGTACGTAATTCTTCCAGTAAGCACAACCTAAAAACGACCAATCGCTACCCTAAAACGACCGATCGTTTTAGGCAGAAATCCTTCCAGTGAGCAAAGAACAAAAACGACCGATAACCAGCATAAAACGACCGATCGTTTTATGTATGAATTCTTCCAGTGAGCACAGATGAAAAACGACCGATCGTTTTTCAGAAACGACCGATCGTTTCTGTAGAATTTCAAATTCCAGCTTTTAAGCTCATCCTGAAAATGGGGCGAACTGCTGCAAACTAGCAGCTAACCTACTCAACAACCAGCAACGGTCTGAAATTAATTGAGGCACCTTTTTCACTCTACAAAAGGCCCCAAATCCATTGTGGAAGACCACCTAATTTTTCACACTATCTCAAGCTTTCAAAAATTCAAAGATCTTACAAGCTTATACTACAAAATTGTCTCACTTGTATCTATAAAATATTCTCGAGCTTATTATTATTATAATCTTATAAACTTCGAGATATTACTTGTTAGTGAGTGATCCATTCGAAATCAATCTTGTAAAAAGAGTATTTTATAAACTCATTTGTGAGCGAGTGATCGGGTAGAAGCTTTTCAAGCAAGTGTAGCTTAAAAGTTCTAGGCTTTTCATTCGGGATACTCATAAAGTGAGGGGGAGCTTAATCGGGTGATTAAGCTCGTTAGGTTGTAACCTTGCAACGAGATTTTAGTGAAACACTCGGAAGTGAAACTACCGAGGAGAGGACGTAGGCGCGTTTTGCCGAACCTCTATAAATCTTGCGTTATTTCTTTTCCCTCAACTTTTACTTTTCGCAAATTATTTATTGCTTATATTCATTGCTTGCATAGAGTAAATTAGCAATTATTTGTTAACAAAATTGTTTAAGTTATAAAAACCACTAATTTGATTAGTAAATAACACATAGATTTAATTCCGCGAAAAACGTACGAAAACCTTATTCACCCCCTCTAAGGTTTAGACACCTACGGACCAACAAATATGATGGGCAAATCAGCCCACATATTGCATGAGCCACCAAAGCTAGTACTTTGAAAATTTTAGAAACCATAAATCAAGTTGATCTATAATGTTGGTTAACCTCTTTGAATCGAACTAAAACAAACCAAATCGATTGTGATTTGTTTTGTTTGGTTCGGTTTCAAATATTGTATTAGTCCAAACCAAACTAAAAAAACCAATGCATTTCAATTGGTTAATCCGGTGTTCTCATCAAAACTCAAGAGTCGGAACCGAATTAAAGCTGATTTGTTACGTGGGAGCCGACAAAAGATACAACCTCCCCCGATAGTATGAAAGAGCCAAAAAAGCCTAAAATGTATAATTTACATATAAATTGAAATATTGTTGTGATTGAAACTGTGGAGCCCAAATCGTACCCATACAGGGACCGTTTCTGAAGACTAATACTGTAATATAGTACTATACTAAGTAGTATAATTGTTGGTCATTAATCATTATATTATATAAAGGACCAATAATTCGTTCAATTTTCTTCTCTTCTTCTTCTCTCTCTCTCTCTCTCTCTCTCTCTCTTAAACACGCTGCTCTCTCTCTCTCTTTCTCTCTCCTAGGGTTTCACAGGCGCCGCAATCTCTCTCATCGATTTAATCCTATTTCTACGTAATCCTCGCTTAGGTATTTTCTTTAATCATTTATCGATTTTTTTACTCTATATATTTCTCGATCTATCCTATTATCCTTTATTCGTTTGTTTACAAGGGTATATATAAGTTGTTGTTTTTTTGAAAATAAAAATAAAAATATATGCAGTTTAGTTTAATCTGTCTTTTGATTGGTTGATAAGCTGTCGAAGTTTGAACTGATCTTGTTCATTTTAGTGAATTAAGGGTGTTATTTAGTGAATTGGTGATTCTACAATGGTTAATTGATTTTTTTCATTACCGTAAAATAGAGATTTATGCTTCTTAGTTAGTTTGCTTTATCGACAGATTTGATGGACTGGTTTGTTAATTTCTATGCTTTTTTTTAAAAATTGCTGCATATTTTGTTCATCAATTTAGGGTTTTTTTGGTTGTAATGTTGAAAAAAATTAAGGTTTTTGAGTTAAATTAGGATCTTAACTATATAATCACCATATATATGCACGGGTTATTATTATTATTTTGACTATATAATCACCATATATATACACGGTTATTATTATTATTTTCACTATATAATCACCATATAATAGATTTTTGTACTGTATATATGTATCGATCTATCCTTTATTCGTTTGTTTACAAGGGTATTTATAAGTTGTTGTTTTTTTTAAAAAAACTATATGAAGTTTAGTTTAATCTGTGTTTTGATTGATTTGCTTCATTAATCTGGTTTGTGTCGGTTGATAAGCTGTCGTATTAATTTTGAATTTTAGTAAATTTAGGGTGTGTAATTTGGTGAATTAGTGATTCTACAATTGTGAATTGATTTTTCATTAGAGAATTATGTTTTTTAGTTTGGCAACAAATTTTTTGGTCCAAAATCAGATTTTAAAATCTACTGAAAATATAGGTTTTGGATTTTGGGATATTTGAAGCTTTTTTAGCCTAAAAATCTGCTTTTTAGAAGCTAAATAATCTCTGAATGTCCAAACACCCACAGATTTTTAAAAATCAAAAATCCAAACATCAACTAAAAAAGTTGTTGCCAAACGGACGCTTCATCGACTGATTGAGGGACTTGTTTTATAATTACCCCCCCCCCCCTTTTTTTAAATTACTGAATTTTAGTTCATCAATATAGGGCTTGTTTGGTTGCGGTTTAAAAACCCAAAGTTGTGGAGTCAAATTAGGATCTTAACTGTATAATCACCTTATATATATACACGGTTATTATTATTATTATCACTATTTGAGTGTAGCCGCATTTTTGAGCTTTGATTTGTTTGCATCATTAGTCTAGTTATTGCTATTGAACTTTAACATTAACTTTTGAGTAAAGTTAAGGTCTCATTCAGTTAGTTTGTGAATATAAGACATGTTCATCGATCTTTTTTATGGTTTATTGTAGTTCTATTATTGAGTTTTTAGTTTTAAGTTGGAAAAAATTATACATGTTTGAGACTTAACTTGAAGAAAACTGTGTCTGAAATCTCTTTTAAAAGGCTCAATTATGTTTTTTTTCTGTGTTCATGGTTTGGCTTTCAGCGATGCTCCATGTTGCTACATTAATATGTAACTAATCTTAAACTAAAAATACAAATGTAGTTTTTTTTTAATAATAATGTTGGCAAGACTGTAATAAACATTAACTTTCCCTTTGAAGTTTGCTTCGTTGATCTGCTTAGTGTTATTAGCTTGTCTGTTTACCCTCTCTAATCTGATGAATTTTGTAATCTGTCTGAGTTGACTGTTGAGTATGGTGGGGTTGGACAAAGTATATTTTAGTTTTAAGTAAATTATTCGATAGATACCCTTATTTTGTGAGTTTAGTTTGTTCTACAAGCTTTGATTAGTTTGCTGCATTGATCTGATCAATGTCATTGAAGGCGTTGATGGATTTATCTGGTCAAGTTCTGTGAAGTGAGTTTCGACAGATACATCTCGGAGCAAAAGATAGGATCTTATTTAGTCAGTCTTTTATATATATACACATCATTATTTTTTTCCCCATGATTTTAGCTTATATCAAATTGTAGGCTGTCATTGATATCTATGAAGGCAATTAGGTCCACTCCGCCTTGATATTAGTTTCCATTGTTCAAGTTCAGTGAGTCTGGTTTAGATAGATTTATACTACGTTTCTTTTAAACTTATTCTAGTTATGTATTGTGGCTCATTTTCTGTTATTGTCTTTTTCCTCGTTTGCTGTGGTTGAATTCTTTGTTTTATTATTTATTGGCTTCATCGATCTGATCAGCGCCTGTAGATTTATTTTTCCTTTTAAATTTATTGAAGCTTATTTATTGGACTTCAGAGAGTCCAGGATAGGCATTGGTGGTGCCAAATTGGGTTTTTCATGGTTAAACTTGCGGCGTTGGCCTGAAATACCTTGTCATATTTATTACTGAATCGTTATTTTGGTGAAACTAAGGATACAATCTAATGCGTGCTGATTTTTTTGAGGTTAATATTGTGCATTTAGTCTGAATTGCCTTGCTAGAATATTTAGGTGAAAACTAAGGCTAAAAAGTACATGTTGACTTTCCAACTTGTGTATCTGTTTAGTATGTATGTGTACAGAATCGTCAATTTTTCGGAGTTCGTTGTAGTTAAATGAGTACTGGTTAGTCTTGTGCGCATGCACTTCCTGCTGAGGAGCCCAGTATTATTGAAAGGTTAGTTTAATACCCAATTGATGTGGAGGATTTATATTTGAACATTCCACTTTACTTTTGAGCCAAACCAAACAACAATAACCAAATAACAATAGCCTGCTCTAATACCATGTTAAAAGCCTAAACATTTCCCAGTAAAAGATCTTTCATAAGAAAGGAAACAAGCACTCTATCAAAGGTTATTTCATTCAATGTGGGACTTCAATGATCTGTTAAAATCATTAGCTTTGGGGTTTGCAGCGTTTGCCTGCATATTTATTTAATTATGGACTGCTACGTGTTGAGATAGGTAGTCCTGAGTCTTGACACGCCCACGCAAACACACACACATATACAGCTTTTGATATCCTTTTCTTTCTCTTTTTCTCGTTTGAGCTATTTCTTTAGTAAACAGTCTGTGCTACGGTTTGAACACAGTCAAACTAATACTCATTGAGTAAAGCACACAGTAGTCATCCTTTGCAGTCTATAAGGACTTGATGTATTGTTTTATCATTTATATATGCCTAAATATATAAAGCAGCATATATCTGCTCTACAAACTGGTCATTTTATAAGTACCTAAATGATTTCTCTATCATTCTAATGCTTGATACTTTAACGGAGTTATTACTGGAGATATTCTTGTTTTTCTTAAACCTCAATTTTTTTTACAGAATGGCAATGGAAGTGACTCAGGTACTCCTGAACGCACAATCTGTTGACGGAGCTGTTCGTAAGCATGCAGAAGATTCTCTTAAACAACTTCAGGAACAAAACCTTTCAATTTTCCTTCTCTCTCTCTCCAGTGAACTCGCTAACGACGACAAACCCGTTGATAGTCGCAAATTAGCCGGCTTAATCCTCAAAAACGCTTTAGATGCTAAAGAACAACACCGGAAAATTGAGCTCGTTCAAAGATGGCTTTCACTAGATCCAGCTGTTAAATCCCAGATAAAGGCTTGTTTGCTGCAAACCCTCTCTTCACCTGTGAACGAGGCTCGTTCAACTGCTTCTCAAGTCGTTGCTAAAGTTGCTGGTATTGAGCTCCCACAGAAACAGTGGCCCGAGCTTGTCGTTTCGCTTTTGTCGAATATTCACCAGCTCCCGGTTCATGTTAAGCAGGTAATAGAACCAATGAGAAAGACGAGAGAGAAGGCGGCATTTCAATGTTTATATTTAATCATCGAGAAAAACTGAGTTTTACAATAAATTTTCTTTGCTTATTTATAGGCATCATTTACATCTTTCGATACTCAAAATCTGTATTCTTCATCCGAAACAGTCACATCCTTTCTTTTTAAGAACAAAATTACTCGGTTGAAAAACCCTATTGAATCTAGTACTTATAAAATTTCAGAAAGAACATTGTTACCAATACATCCTTTAAAGAAACGTAATGATTGATTAAAGTTTGCAATTTTTTCAGGCAACTTTAGAAACTCTAGGATATCTATGCGAAGAGGTCTCGCCAGATGTCGTCGACCAAGACCAAGTCAACAAAATATTGACAGCTGTTGTTCAAGGAATGAGCGGATCAGAAGCTAATATCGAAGTCAGACTTGCAGCTACTCGGGCTTTATATAACGCTCTCGGTTTCGCTCAAGCTAATTTCAGCAATGATATGGAGCGGGACTACATAATGAGAGTGGTTTGCGAGGCCTCTCTCTTTTCTGAACTGAAAATCCGACAGGCGGCTTTCGAGTGCTTGGTGTCAATTTCCTCGACTTATTATGATAAATTATCTCCTTATATTCAAGACATTTTCACCCTTACAGCGAAAACTGTGAGAGAGGACGAAGAGCCAGTCGCTTTACAAGCCGTTGAGTTTTGGAGCTCGATCTGTGACGAAGAAATAGATATATTAGAAGAATATGGCGGTGAATTCACAGGAGATTCCGATATTCCGTGTTTTTATTTTATTAAACAAGCGTTACCCGCACTTGTCCCTCTGCTGCTAGAGACTTTGCTTAAACAAGAAGAGGATCAAGACCAAGACGAAGGGGCTTGGAATATTGCTATGGCGGGTGGGACTTGTCTAGGATTAGTCGCACGTACAGTTGGTGATGATATTGTCCCGCTTGTTATGCCGTTTATTCAAGAAAATATAGCAAAACCTGATTGGAGGCAAAGAGAGGCCGCTACATATGCGTTTGGTTCTATATTAGAGGGTCCATCTCCTGACAAATTAACATCGATTGTTAATGTCGCTTTGAATTTTATGCTCTCGGCTTTGACCAAGGACCCTAATAGTCATGTTAAGGATACTACGGCTTGGACTTTGGGAAGAATATTCGAATTTTTACATGGTTCAACTTTGGAAAATTCGATTATTACGCAAGAGAATTGTCAACAAATCATTACTGTTTTGCTTTCAAGCATGAAAGATGTGCCTAATGTGGCTGAAAAGGCTTGTGGGGCTTTATACTTTTTGGCCCAAGGTTACGAGGATATTGGACCGAATTCTCCATTAACTCCTTATTTTCAAGAAATTGTTCAGTCACTTCTAGCCGTTACTCATAGACCAGATTCTAATGAATCGAGGCTAAGAATCTCTGCATATGAGACTTTGAACGAAGTGGTGAGGTGTTCGACTGACGAGACGGTTCCGATGGTTTTGCAGCTAGTCCCGGTCATCATGATGGAGCTTCACCAATCTCTAGAAGCTCCAAATCTGCCCTCTGAGGAGAGAGAGAAACAGAATGAGTTGCAAGGACTTCTCTGTGGCTGCATACAGGTTATTATTCAGAAGTTAGGCTCGTCTGAACAGACTAAGCATGGGTTTATGCAGTTTGCAGATCAGATAATGGGTTTATTTTTAAGGGTTTTTGCTTGTAGAAACGCTACTGCGCATGAAGAAGCTATGCTTGCTATTGGGGCACTGGCTTACACAACTGGGCTTGAATTTTTGAAATATATGCCAGAGTTCTATAAATATTTGGAAATTGGTCTTCAGAATTTTTCTGAGTACCAAGTGTGTGCTGTTACTGTTGGTGTTGTGGGTGATATATGTAGGGCTTTAGAGGATAAAGTTTTACCCTTTTGTGATGGGATTATGACTCAGCTTCTCAAGGACTTGTCGAGCACTGCGTTGCACCGATCTGTTAAGCCCCCAATTTTTTCGTGTTTTGGCGATATTGCCCTTGCGATTGGAGAGAACTTCGAGAAGTATTTGATGTATGCTATGCCTATGCTCCAAGGCGCTGCCGAGTTGTCGGCTCATACCTCTGGTGCTGACGATGAAGTGACTGAGTATACAAATCTTTTGAGAAATGGAATATTGGAGGCTTATTCTGGGATATTTCAAGGGTTTAAGAATTCTCCAAAAACTCAGCTTTTGATCCCTTATGCACCACATATCCTTCAGTTCTTGGATAGCATTTACATGGAGAAAGACATGTGAGTTTTTGTTTCTAGATTTAATTGATACCATATATGTTTGGTAAAAAAAGCCACAGGGCTAATTGTGCAAATCTACGAGGCTATACGATAGAAATTTATGTTTTAAGGTAACCAAAGTTTTACTTAATTTACAATTTTTGTTTGTTAGTGAGCCTGGATAGTGGGACCATCTTTGAAACAGTCACTTTGTTTGACTGTACATTATACAGTCACCTTAACCACCGTTAGATTAGAAAATTGATGGTTATATAGGTTTTTTCAATAACTAATTTATTTATCTATTTTCAACGAATTAATATTTGATAAATTAAAAACAAATTGTACAGCACACTAAAAACCCAAATAAAAATACGGAACCCTAGGGGGGCCTACCCTAAACTTAATTACTAATCAAAATTTTAAAAAATATATCAATTTGACATATTTTTATGCAAACGGGTCTTGGACCAGTCATATAGGGCGACTGTTCCAATGAAATTCCCCTGGATAGTGAACAGGGCCTCACTTAGTCACTTATATGGGGTTAACTGACTGTGTCAACCAAATGCTTACCCTGCCTTATTTAATTTATTTTTCTAGGCTTGGGCTCTTCAAATTTTACTGTCTTAGGCTATTTTAGAAGTAAAACTTGACAATAGCACTCATCAGGGTGGAGAAAGCTAACAGTGAAGAGGTTTGAAAGTAAAAGTTGTTGTTTTGAAAAAAAATATTTGCTAACTCCTGTTAAGAAACCCGTCAACTGTGAAATAGAAAAAATAATAGACTAGAGTGCAGTACAGTACGTCAATTAAGGTCTTCATGTTATAAAAAGCAAGTCATGAAGTTATACATTATTTATTATATTTTATAGGCAACAGAAGTTATACGTTTTGCCTTCACCCTTTTTTCGCATCTTACTACTTGTAAGTTTACTTAAACTTGTAAACCAAAGTTACACTACTCTACTTGATTTCTTTTTTGTTGATGTTCAGGGATGATGCGGTGATGAAGACTGCGATTGGGGTTCTTGGAGACCTTGCAGATACCCTTGGGAGCAATGCAAGCTCTCTTATTCAGCAATCTCTCTCTTGCAAAGACTTTTTAAACGAATGTTTGTCTTCTGATGATCATTTGATTAAAGAATCTGCTGAATGGGCCAAGCTTGCGATTAGCCGTGCAATCTCCTTTTGAAGATCATCACACCTCAGTTGCATACATTTAAGTTCTAAAGAGTCTCTGCATGCATATGGATTTGTCAGGATTTGCATTTGTGGGTCGAGTCATCACCATTCTCGAGGCAACAGCGGGATTTGCATTTATGGGTCAAGTCATCACCAGTCTCGAGGCAACAGAGGTAAAGAGGACAAACCTTCTGAGTTGTCGCTAACTCGTGCATCAAAAAAATCAGCCTTTTGGGTCGGATCTGGTTGCGTTTTCTAACACAAGAAGTGAGCACTAATGGGTTTATCATGAGAGGGTGAAACTAGCCCTTCATCTCGAGGGTTGGTTGGAAGGGGCTCAACGAAGATAGCTTTTGGCGTTTACAAACGTTGGTTTGCAGTTATATCATTTCGGGAGAAACTCACATCACCTTTATGAAAAGGTGTCCAGGTTCTCAAGGTGTTCGCATGGAAGAAATTGAAGAATTTGTTGGGCCTTGCAACACTTTGAAACTGTCTGCCATTTTCTCATCCAGACTTCTAATATTTTTTTATCATTTTTTTTTGGGGTTGGGGGACGTCATGCATTCACATATTAGGTCATAGTCTGCATAGTTTTTCTCGTTTTAGCATACACATGTTATCAATTTTTTGGAAGGGCTGTGTTCTGCATTCTTCATATTTATTTGTCGGTTGGTTTTTTAAGTAGTTTAATTAAAAACGGGGTGTTCATTTCACTGCATTTTACAGAAGCATGTGTTTTGGCGTTGTCTTGCTATCAAGTATAGATATACATTTTCTTTCCTTCATGCTCTGGATTGTGTAATCATATTTTATGACTCTCGGTTGTGTTGGGAGGGTGTTATTTTGAGATGTCACACACTGTATGACATTAAAGGCGTTACATTCCGTCTGTAAGAAGGCAATCTTTTCGGATCGTGGCCTCATTCTTCTCTTCAGTTTTGAAAGCTTATGTGGAATTGGGAGGTTTATTATTTCAATGTAAAGTTTATGGATCTTATCTTAAAGATTTCTATTTGCTATGATTTTTCTGCGTTGTGTTTGAATTTTGTTTATTTGAGTCAAGCAATCGATCTTTGCATTGATCAAATCACATTTTATTTGTTGTTTTGTTAGTATGCTGTGAACCAGCAATGGTGGAGCCACTTAATAAGTGACAGGCTAATGTATCTATTTATGCTGCTAGTTTTCATTGTTTTAACTTTTTAGTCTATTGTGCGGATTTTCTTAATGGAAATTGAAATACTAACGAAAGTAATAACAGCTTGCTTAACGGGTCAGTCGTGATCAGTTAATTACTACTAATTATCTTGAGAAAAAGACATTTGGACATTTTGGTTGGGAAAACATCTTGTGAAGAGATTTCGGTTAAGGCTCTGTTTGTTTGAAGAGGAAATTAACAAATGAAAATATTTTACCATAAAAATGGATTTTACGCATGATTGGTTAATAGAAAAATAATAAACTAAGGAAAATATATTCCATTTCTTAAGAAAAACAAAGTAAATTGATTAATCTCAAAATTGGGCGGAAAACATTTTCTCCATAAGAAAAAATATCGTTTTCACATATACACATTATATTTTCGTTATCTCGTTTTTTTTTTGCTTTTTTATTAAAAATATTTATTGGTATTTGATATATTAGCTTTTTATCTTTCCAAATGTTAATTTTCGTGAAAAAGCAAAAAATTAGAGAAGTTATGAGTTTGAGTATTTTTTTTAGCTTTTACACAAAGAAATCAGAGTTTTTTGCCAAAATGGTACAGTGGCTGCCCCAAAATCCCAGAATGGGCTACCTTTCTGTAATATTCCCAAAATAGTCTATTTTCGAAAAACGACCGATCGAAATGGTAAAAACGACCGGTCGTTTTTATCATGAACTCTCTGGAACAATTTGGACCAAAAACGATCGGTCGTTTTTACCATTTCGATCGGTCGTTTTTCAGACCAACAACGATCGGTCGTTTTTGCCATTTCGATCGGTCGTTTTTATTGTGAACTCTCTGGAAGAAATCATACCTAAAACGATCGGTCGTTTCTGAAAAACGATCGGTCGTTTTTCTTGTGAACTCTCTGGAAGAAATTTGATCTGATACGATCGGTCGTTTTTTAGCACGATCGGTTGTCTGTTGAAAAACGATCGGTCGTTTTTCACTGTCGACCGATCGACTGTAAACAATTTACGGAACAAGAATTTTTTGCACTTTTCGACACTGATTTGACAAAATATATATAAAAACATGATCCCCTTTTTGAACATGATCTCTTAAAAAATGATGTCGTAAATTAATATGTTTAGTACGAGAGTGTTGGAACGGATTTTTCGAAAGATTTATAGCACTAGTATTATCACATAAAATGATGTCGTAAATTAATATGTTTAGTACAAGATGTGTAGGTGACGTTTTACTAAACATCCGATTTAAAACAAGTAAATGTCGCAACATCCGATTTAAAACGAAGTTAAATAAAGCTAAACGATTAAGGAAAACGAACGATAAAATGCAAGCGAAAAATTGGCCATAGTTTTGCCTAAAAACGGTCAATCGCCACAAATGAAAACAACAAAAATAACCCAATCAACTAGATATATATGCGCACAAGTTATAATAACATCAAAATCGCATTTGTAGAATTATAAATACGCAATCTCACAACGTCATACAATTTAACACGTAATGATAAACAGCAACATAAAAAAGATTCATAACATAAATGCAAAGCGTTTGCTACTTATTACATCAAAAACAACGTTGGAAGAAAATGAAAAACAAAGGAAATACAACGCAAAATAAAAGAGAGGTATTTCTCCCCCTTTGACATCATAAATGAAAAACAAAGGAAATACAACGCAAAATAAAATAACCACCTAGTCGCGGTGGGAGGTCGCGTCGTCCTCTTCGTCGGCGTCATCGTCGGGACCGGCTAGATTGGGAAAATACCCGTAGAACTTTGCCCGTTACTCGGCGCTTATCCTATCAATTTCGTCCAAGTCTTCTTGACTTGTGTTCATGGAGCGAAACATGCGTCGGTGGAGTCGCGCATTTTGATATTGGTCGATGTATAGATCGTCGTAGAATTGTTCGGTGCGCGGAGGACGGTTGGAAGATCCGACTTGAGCTTTTCCGCGACCTCGAGTGGGACGAGAAGAGGAAGAAATGTGAGACGGGGGAAGGGACTCGGAGGAGATAGGCACATCCTCACGAGCGGCTTGCGATGTGTCCTTAGGACCGACATACTCTTCCTCTTCGGGGGTAAGAGGAGCATAGTCGGGGCCGGACACCCGCTTGCGAGACCAAGTAATGGTCTTGTCGGTAGTGTTGAATCTAATGGACATTTGGGCAAGATAGGAGGTGTCCCAAATGTGTTTGTCCTTGTTCTTGAACAGGGTTCCACCGGGAATGAGGTTCATGTCTTTTAAGATGGCCGAAATCAAGGCACCGTAAGGTAACCCATTCTTGGATTTCGTTTTTAGCGAATCCATCTTAAAGAATATGAGTGTCGCGAAGTCAAGTTTGACTCGGCGATGGATGCACCCTAAAAGGAAGATGTACTCATTGGTAACATCCGTGAAGTTTGAGGTATGGGGGAGGACAATATGGGAGAGGATATGGTAGGCTAATTTATTTCGGAAGAGAAGGTCGTGGGCTTTGTTAGAGCGATTGTTGTGGGCGGGATGAAATAGCTCATCTTTGAAATCGGTAAAATTAACGATGTTGAGCATTTCGCAAAGTTCGTCACTTTGCTCGTGCACCCCCTCAGCATCGAGGTGTAGAAGATTTCGTAAACGGTCTATACCGTAAATGAAGGGTTGGCCATTAAACGATGAACGCACGCGGAGTGCGTCATCATGACCCCTATCAAGAACTAGGTTATGGTAAAATTCATATATATTTTCAATGAAGAAAGGCTCTTTTAGAGTAAGAATTACGTTGAGTTTTTGGAAGTTTAAATCTTGCATGAGAAGAGGAAAACGTTCAAGAAATAAAGGCATGTCTAATGTAAAGTTAGTCAAGATAGCTCTTTTACCCATTGTAGATGGATAGAGAGGAGGAAGAGAGCCGGAAGAGGCACCGGGGCCCGATGGTGGAGCGGTGGAGGAGCCGGTTCGTCGACCGCGAGAAACACGGGGGCGGCTCGGGGACGGAGGCACGTAGTCGTCCTCATGGTCGTCGACGAGGTGTGGTTGAGCTTTCTTGGTGCGAACCATGGTTGGAATTTTAAAAAAATTAGGGTTTTGAAAAATTCGTATTTTGAAAAAAAAGGATTTTCAAGAAACGGAATCAATCGATTGTTGATTATAAGGATTAATAAGAGAATTGGGTTATATATATGTAGATATTAGGGATTTTTGATAGATTTTGATAGAAAGAGACGATTTTGGAAAAGAGAGAGGGTTGATATAATTGTTGAATGAAATAGAATTAGGGTTTCAAATAAGTTAAAAGGCTGAAAAACAGAAAAACGACCGGTCGTTTTGGAATTACGATCGGTCGTTTTTGGACAAAAATCTTCCAGTGAGCACACTTAAGAAACGATCGGTCGTTTTGGTAGAACGATCGGTCGTCTGTGTAAAAACGATCGATCATTTTTCACAGAGATCGGTCGTTTTTGGACAAAAATATTCCAGTGAGCACACTTAAGAAATGATCGGTCGTTTTTGTAGAACGATCAGTCGTCTGTGTAAAAACGATCGGTCGTTTTTCACAGCGATCGGTCGTTTTTGGACAAAAATCTTCCAGTGAGCACACTTAAAAAACGATCGGTCGTTTTTGGAATTATGATCGGTCGTTTGCACTTTTCGACACTGATTTGGCAAGAAAAATATATAAAAATACTAAAATAAATCAAATATATATATTTATGTTAATTGCACTTATTTATTTATGTTGTTCATTCTACTTTTTATGTTAATTGCATTTATTTATTTACTCTCATACTTAACAAACCAGTTTATCTTCTCAAAAAACAGTATGAAAAAAGAGTGAGAATAAATATAGATATTTCATCTTAAAAAATACAATTACAAGCGAAAAAATAAACTAGTATAAGATACATATTGGGACCTTGAAGCTACAGCTAAAATCATAATCGTCGACCACGTATTGGATACGGACACTTACGACAATCATGTCCTCGCCCTTGACAACTAGAACATCTCATAAGTGCTCGTCTCTCCGACTGATCCATACCATTATGAATACGAGTAGATCTTGGACGACCCCTTTCTCTTAAAAGAGTAACATCCGGAAGAAATAATCTATCACATGAATCCCAATAGTCTTGATGCCGAAGAGGACAAAATTGCGCCGAGTACGTACATTCGTATGATTCAAGACTGTAATATTTTACTATGTAAGCTTCCCAGTTTGCAGCGCATACGGAAAACACATGTGAACAAGGGATTCCATCTCTGCCACTTACCGCAATCGCATTGCCAAAGTGAAAAGTCGACAACTTAAGTATTGCCTCCCCTGAAATTTCTTGAACTTGTACACACGGAATAAACCCCTCTTTCATAATCGAAAGTAGCATTGGTATGACCAATGTCCGACCTACGTTTCTCTAAAATTTTAAGGATATTGGGACCATATCTTGTGCCGCTGTTTCTCATCCCGATTACTATCTTTTTCCGCTCGCAAAAATAGTGTACCAACTTATAGAAAATAAACTGCACAGCAGCAGTGATTGGTAAATTACGAGCAGCTTTTAAAACATTATTGAAAATTTCAGCCATGTTTGTGGTCATGTTATCATATCGCCTCCCTTTATCATGAAAATATGACCATTTTTCCGCAGGCTCTTTTATAAACTGCACAGCAGCAGTGATTGGTAAATTACGACCGATCGTTTTTGGTCCAAATTGTTCCAGAGAGTTAATGATAAAAACGACCGGTCGTTTTTATCATTTCGATCGGTCGTTTTTCGAAAGTAGACCATTTTGGGAATATTACAGAAAGGTAGCCCATTCTGGGATTTTGGGGCAGCCACTGTACCATTTTGGCAAAAAACTCCAGAAATCACAAAAAGTTATAACAGCTAAAAAAGCTAATCGTGACTTATTTTAAGTAAGTTTTTTTCTCATTATTTTTTAAAAGCATCTTATGTTGAACAAGTTTTTTCTCATTGTAAAAGCAATTTTTGAGTACAAAAGTCATGTCAAACGCACATTTAGTCAATAAATTTTTATATTAAATCCAAGTATCATCAAACACTTGTAAAAAAAATTATAAGTGGCTCATTTCAAGCAAGCTTTTTTTCATTGTTTTTTAAAAGGAGCTTAGTTTGAACAATTTTTTTTATTATTGTAAAAGCAATTTTTTACTACAAAAATAGTCAATAAATTTCTCTGAAAAATTCAAGTATCACCTAACACTCAATAAATTAATAGATGAAGATTAATTTTGGAAAATCCAAGTATCCTCTAACACTCAATAAACTAATAGATGAAGATTAATTATCAAGAAATTAATTTTTACTGTAAAATATTTTGTCGAGTAAATATTTTCCGCTCAAACAAAGAGAGCCTAAGAAATAATATTTACGGTAAAATGATTATTACGGAAATACTTTCTATAGATAAGGTAAAAAAACTGGAGGAAACAAATCACAAAAAAAAAAAAAAATTATGGTGAAGAAATAATATTTTTTCTAATAATTTATTGTAAATAATTATATGTATACACCATTTGTCTAAATTCAATGTAATTCTCGTGTGACATATTACCTTAGTATACAACAGAGAGACAATATATCGAGAGAAAGGAAGAACTATTCACTAATATTCTTCTCCCTCTTTACTCTCTCTCCTCAGACCCATTTCCACCTTACTCTCACATTTAATTAGAATCTATAAATGGTGTTATGTTTAAAATTTCCATCTATTTAGAATCTATAAATGGTGTTATGTTTAAAATTTCCATCTATTTACTTGCGATTTGTGTCTTTCTCCTATTGTTTTGTTATTGGGTTTAGCAAATTCATTTTTCATTTTTAATGTAATTTTTTAATTAAAAAAAAGACCTTACTGACGAATCTGAATCTTTACTTTTATTTTATGGCCTTGTACTCCATCGCATGGTGTATAATTTTTGATTGATTCGTAACTGAATTGTACAGGAAAACTAATTTAAAGCTTGGAAAAGTAAGTGGGGGCATAATTCGGTTAAAAAATGTAGAAAAACTTGTGACACGTGTCTGCATTTAATTGGATATTTTGTAACAGTACGAAAACAACATGGTTTGAACTATATTAAATGTCATCCGATCTACAACACTCCACGTTAGTTATCTTAAATTCTTTGTTTTCATGCCTTCGATTTGATTCGATTTGAGTGAATATTCATTCATCAACGACAACACACACACAAAAAACTTTAAGTCCGGAAAACCACATCATGAGACAAAAATGAACTTGGAAGAAAAATAGTGTTATCAAATGATGAAAGCCAACCGTTATACAATATAGGTTCGTGTATAAACTGATTATAGAACTTGTAACACGTCAAAACTTTGCAAAAAAATGAGCATGAAAAAATTTTGCTCCAAAGAAAAAAATGTTACGTGATAGTCAATATGATAAAGGGGGAATTAATCATAGAATAAGTGACTTATCAAACCTTGTCAGAGTGAATGTGATGGGTTTTGTCAAGGATGCGGATGGTTTAAATTTTCATCATGAGGCTGGTCATTATCGTTTTTAGCCTTTTCGACATGCTTTAATTCAGGAATGTTTAGTTTGTCGTCGTGAACGTTGGAATGTTGAGACATGGAAAATGTTGAGATGGTATCAGTGATCGTGTGTGGTGACAAGTTTAGGCTGAAGTTGTTGGAAAAATAGTAGGAAAACATGTTTTTAAACATGGTTGTTTCAAGTGGTCAGGGACCATCTTTGAGTCAATTTTCGATACGACTGCTCAATTTTTCTAAGGCCATACTCAAAGTGTTTGAGTAGCTCGTACGACGAGCTTCGCAACGGTATATCGCATGACCTATTCGGAGGAAGGGTGTGAATGATAATTGGACTCGAAGGTTGTTACTCGAAAGAGGAAAAAACCGAAATCTGGAAAATGGAAAAGAGAGTGGAATTAACCCATGAGGGTTATCCCACATTGTAAAATCAATGTTGATTTTTACACTATATATACAAGTCCATCTCATGTAATTGGTAAACTAATAAAGTCCGCATACGCATGAGTGGGTTAGTGTGTACCACACACGCGCTCGCTCGGGTCTCGGGATTTGGGATTTGGGATTTGGGAAATGTCTCGGGTCTTATACTAAACTGAAAAGGGACTTTTGCATATTTGCAAGAGCAGTCCCTAGAGTTCCAGAAAGTTTGAAACTCCAGCAATAATGGAGGCGGATTCTGGAGATGTAACTCCCAGAATTAAATGACCAATTAATTCTGCGGTTTCAGAATTCCTCTTTAAGAGGCCGCATTCCCCTCACATTCCAACACACGAAAATCATATCTCTCTTATCTCTAAAACCAACACACGAAAATCATATCTCTCTTATCTCTAAAACCAGCAACATATATTTTTCATAGCATATTAGAAACCAGATAGAACCACCCACCAACAGCTCGACCTTGACTCGTCGCCAGTTTTCGGCGAGTCATCCGAGACGTTTTACCTTGGGATCGAAGCGTCAACGCAACTAGAAACATCAAGGTGGTTGGGCGAATATCGGTTAAGGGCATACTGTTAAACAGTAGCCTCGTCTTTTCAATTCTGTCCATTTTCAATTCTGTTATTTAATTACCGCAATTTACTTTTCTGTATTTTTTAATTCAGTATTTTAATTTTCAGTACTTAGCTGTAGCTTTTCTATTCTGTTTGTACCTTTATGTAATTAGTTTAAAGTTCTGTTTTTTGCTGTAATTACTATTCTGTAATTTAATTCTGTAATTAGAATAGTTTTAATTCAGTCTTGTACTTTCAATTTAAAACATAACAGTCCGGCTGTTAAGTTTATACTTTCCAGTCCGGCAGTTTCTATTTATTGCAATTCAGTACATCAAATTATTAATTGATAATCATCTGATAGCGTTTGTTTTAATTACGTTTCAGTACCTACATGTTGTAATCATTAATTTCTATAACAATTCGAAATTAATAAAGATTACACTGGTTTTGTTTATTTCTTTTTAGTCCTTTTATTATTGTTAAATTGTTATTTCGTACACGGAAACCAACAGAAGTTAGGCTACACATCTAGTCATATATAACCTATGGATCTGAATTATGACTTAACATCTGTTAAGATACAACTCTGGTTAGCACAATAATTCGTTCATGTCACCGGTTAGATAATAAGCGGTATATGTAACCAATTAAGTGGTAACTAGTTAAGTGACGATTTTATAGGCAGATTGCAAATCATATTTTGGTTAACCCAAATTTGATCTTAAAAATATTATAACTTATTAAAAGTACTAGGTAGAACGTCAAAATGTAGAAATGGAGCAAAAGCCAAAACAAACAAAAATGAACGTTTTGTGACCCATTTAACCAGCACTGGTGCCAAACGTGTTTTTTTCCCCATGGACAGAGTTATGGCAGGAACATGAGAGTAGTTACAGTAAATAAATTGGAAAGTAACTGAGGGACCGAAACAAAGGAAACCAGAGTCTTTAAGCTCGACATTCGTTTGGTCCGTTTAAACTTGCGTTTGAATGCTTAAACTTAAGACTTAATTACCGACGGTCCGATTGCCGTTCGGACGTGTGTTTTTCCCATACGATTTGTTATAGCCCAAATAAGCATGGGCTTTATAGGAGTCCATAGTAAGTAAAGAAGCCCAGCCCATTACTTAAAAACAGAGCTCAAAACAGAGCTCAAATGGATTTGCTCTCTAAATTTTGCGCCATGTCCCTTTCCTTTTTCTCTTTCCCCTCAATCAACTCCAGGTACCCCTCTCTCTCTCTCTCTCTCTCTCTCTCTCTCTCTCTATATATATATATATATATAAGCTCTTATACTAAACTTTTGTTGTGAGATTAAATCAGACAACTAAAGTAGGAAAATGAGAAACAGGAAAAGTACTTAACAAAATATGGTAGACTACTATTATCTAAATTCTTAAGTCAATGAATTTAATATAGATTAGTAGAATTGCCAAAAAGGACAAAAAAAACAACAACTTTTAGCGTTATTACTAACTTTGTCATATGAAAAAAATAGGCCTATAGATCAATGTCTTCTTACTTTTGGGAATTCTTTTGTAGCAATGTAACTTTATCGAAGTGCAAGGATTACGATGGCATATTGTATAGTTAAAATATTTACTTCATTTATGTCGTATATGTTTTGTAATTTTATCTAAATTTATTTATCAACATTTATAAATCGTGCTTGTTATGAGAACATAAGATATACTCCCTCCCTCCCAGAGCCGGCCCTTGTGAGCCTTATTTGCCGACATGTTAGAGGCGCTGTTTTTTAATTTTATTTTTAAAGAAGGCATATATAAATTATTTAATATGGTATAAAAAAAACTTAGTGTAATTATGTGACAAAATCAAAACGAGGTTGCAGGTTGAACCTAGCTGGTTTCTGTTTTTTCCTAATTTTCTTTTTTAAGTAAATTGAATGTACTTGCTAAGTTTGGAATGGCAAATCCAACACATTTGCAACTCAGCGACCGTGATTTTTTAGTAATATACTGCACTTAAGTTAAACTATACGTTTTATTTCGTCCTCTTAATTTTTAGTCTAAAAGGACATTCTTTTTGTTTGAAAATTTATATGGTCTTAGATGCCCGAAACCATAGGGCCGTCCCTAGTGTAACCTTGGCCTCTAGTGGTCTACATTGTAAAATCTGAGGTTTACCCTTTTTGTCGTTTTCAATAACATTCTTACCTACCAGAAATACTTTATTTTCTAAAATATTTCTGTCTTTGTGAAGTTAATTTTGGTATGATTAGTAATTAGGATTTATTCTTCATCCACCAGATTAAAATTTAAATTGACATAGCAAGAAATATTGCCTAACTTAATCTATCTTAAATTCTATTAAAGTTCATGAAGATTATTTTGTACCGTCACATCGCGTTTGTAGCATCTTTTCAAGAAAGTGTCTTCCCAGTTACACTATGGCTTTATATCATTTCACATTCCATACCTTTTAGCAGGACGCGTCAAGTGTCTCTACTTGTGTATCTGAAGAAGCTATCTAAAAAAAGGAATTTTTTAAATCACAAATGCACAACCTTTTCCTGTTATGCTACAACTAGCTCGATAAATCTGGACAAAACACATAATGAGAATGGAGTTTCATCTACTGTTCCGCGTTCAAACAATGTCCAGAGGTAAGAATCTATTTAAAATCATGTTATTTAGGTCATGGTTGGCTATACTTTATGAGGTTTTTTGTGTGTACATAATACAAATGATTTAAAGGTATAAATAGTTGCAGTACTACCCAACTGAAAGAGACTCTTGTTTCCAGGAGGTTGGTATATGTCATGTAGTTATGGAAGGACATGCTGATCATATATTTCTAAAAATTGATATTTTGTTTTTGATTTTCATCTGAAATACTATAAATTATTGGAGAGGTACCCATGATATGCCTGAAAATTGTTAATTATCTATTAGTAGTCTGTATGTACAGTAATAGAGATTTAGTGTGATCCATGTGGTTGTTCACTTTTGTCGTACATTTGCTTATTTTTGTTAAATGAAGTGAACCATGCGTGTTGTTCTCCAATGCGATTTATGGCTTTATCTATCCCTTGTTTGTGCATTCAATTATGTCAACCAATATCAGGATAATATAATGTTGCAAATACCATCAACTTCAACAATTGGAACAAGTGTTTGGGTCATTAGCTTTCTTCACATTGTGGGTGTTCTACCTTAAAACTGTGTTAAAGACTCTTATATTAATTTTGGAGTGGGAAAATATCAAGAAAATCGAATATAAATTTTCACTTCCATCCAATATTAAAACTTCTTTTGATGGTACCAGGTCAGTGGAGTTGTTTAATCATCAAAAGAATCCCCCAGATGATATTGTTGAATTCAAACAACATTTAGAAGAGTTATTTGATGAAGTGAAGCGCATGATTAAAATTGGGAATGTAGAAGATGCATTAAATCTTCTCCAAGCAAATTATACATTTGTAAGAGGACAAATTGATGAAGGCTCTAAAGGCATAGAACAGGCTGCTATTTTAGATGTCTTAGCCTTGGGATACTTGGCTCTTGGGGATTTTAAGATGGTTAAATTCCTATTGGATATGGTAACTTCTTTCTTAAAAAATAATTTTTTTATTGGTGTTTACTTTAAGTTCCTAACCAGAAATTTCGATTTCGTACACCAACCTTCAATGTTTTGTAATTAGTACACTAGCCTAACATATTTTTCTCAATTAGTACACTCCCGGTTATTTTAGCAATAGATGAGTCTACAGAAGTGACAATAGGCGAGTGTCTGAAAGTGATAAATACCATAATGTTAGTGTGTACACTGTGCTGTATAAAAGTTATAATCTAATTGTGCAGTTTTTCGTTGAAGTAGACGGAGATACCCTCATTGATCTATGTAGGTTAGTATATCAAGTACAAAATCAGTTATCATGATTTGTTAGTGTGAGGAACTCTAAAAGCCTATTTTTAATACCACTGGACTAGCATATGTTCTGAACTAGTGCACAACTTTTCGTTCAAATGCCAAATGTTAATCCACTAGTAGTTCTTAATTATTTTTGTAAAATTGTCTTGAAAGTATGTCTGAGAGCCAAAGTCACTGAATATGGGGAAAGTCGCCAATCCCATTATTTCGGCATGTGTTGTCTGCACATTTACCTTTTTAGAACTATTGTTTTGTATCCGCATTAGCTTGGAATCTATCATTAGACATTGCTGCTAACTTGTTTTCATGTAAGCATAAACAGTTTTATGTGTTAGCTTCTCATTTATTGTACATTCCTATGATACTCCAAATTTACTCACTTCTCCGAATTGGGTTCATAATTGCCCCATATGTAGCCTTCTAAACACAATTGTTTGCATATGAATTTGCTTAGAGCGTTTGAATAGAACATTAACTCATTGATTAGTCCATATACGCATTAAGTTGTATGGAAATTATATGTCATAGCTTCTCAGTTTCCATTCATTCGTTTGATAACCATCATTTTCACTGACTTCTCCTAATTAGGCACATATTCCTGTTGATACAGTTAGATGATGTTGTTGAAGGTCTAAAGGACGATGAACCCCTTATTGATTCAATTCTAACTCATATGGGAAGTATGTTTTCAGCTGTGAAAAAGTCCGAGAAATCTTTGCTTGCATACATGAGATCTCTTGGAATACTAGAAAAACAATACGGTAAGTCCAACTTTGTACATTTCATATATTTGTGGCCTTGTGGGGTCTATTCCTAAACTTTTGCGAGAGCTATATATTTTCGGTATTTCACTTGCCCTTGAGTTTTTCTTGAACTAACTTTCAGCTACTCGCATAGTGCTAAACTAAGATTATAGATCACAGTTACTACGATTTATGACCATGCATTTATATTTTTATCAGCAAATATTCTCTTGTTTGTAGCTTGTGAATGAAAAAGGTTTTTTTCCAGTTGACTGTCTCCTCATGACCACAAGTAGTACCCAAAAGGTCTAAAAATTATTCAGTGTTGTGATGCTATATACTTCAGCTGTGTCGTACGTTATTTTTTCCCTTTCTCTCAAATATTTATGTATATATATATATATATATATATATATATATATCTGTATATGTATGTCTTTATATAAATATAGGGAAAAAACTGTTTAGTACCCCGTACTATTGGCTTTCATCAATTTCGTACCGAACCTTTAAGTTTTACTAATTTGTGTCCTAACCTATGTAGCAGGGATACTTAAAAAAATAAAATTTGGAGTATCGGATACCGATACGCCCCCGATACGGGGATACAGTATCTGATACGGGGATTGGAGTATCATTGACTATTTTGAGGTTTGACCAATTCGGATACGGCTAGGATACGAATAGGATACAGTTTGGATACGGCGGGGTGAAAATGATATTGTTTTGAAAATTTTGGGGAAAACAAAAAGGTAAAACATTGAAGAGTCGCACATGTAATAAACATAAAAGGTAAAAGTAAAGCATCTTTTAGATCTAGATCTCACACTTCACAGATAAATACAAGATACATACACGCTAATGTAGAGATATGAAGCTGCTTTCACCTGTTTTGTTAGCTCTACTTAGCTACTCGTTTGGACAGGAGCATTTTGTAATGATTTAGCAATATTTAGTTGGTATATTTTGTAATGAAATGGCGCTGTTTAGCTAGTATATGCTAGTATATTTTGTAATGATCCTAGTGCTAGTTAGTTGATCAGTTGATCTTTTAGGCAAGTGTATTTTCTAATGATTCTCCTAGCTAACTATCTTGGACAAGTGTTATGTTCAGCTAAAGTTTCGAGTAACTAAATACTAATTTTTGGTTTGAATGTTTTGTATCTACTTTTTATTATATATAAAATATATATTAATATTTTAATGATTAATGTATCTTAGCCGTATCATATCCTAAATTTTCCAAAAAAGTCGTATCCGCGTATCCGTATCGGATAGGATACCCGTATCCGTGCAACCTAGGTCCTCACCTACCAAGTTTCGTCCAATTAAAGGTCCGACAGCATGAATCGACAAACTTGCAGTCAATATCTCACATTTGGAAATCTATTTTTGACAAGCGATGACGCAATTGCACTCACTATGTTATAGCTGAGCCCAAATTGAGTACTAAACTGGTAAAAGCCAATAGTGTTACTAAACAACGTTTTCCTATAAATATGAATGTATTTATGTATGTGTGTATGCATTTATGCGTATGTATATGTGTATGTAAATATTTCCATTGATAAAATAATAAGCTTCTGATTGTAGGTTCGGGTAGCATATTTCTTGTCACTCCTTTACTAGGGATGGCAAAGGTTCTTGGTTCTATTGGTAGGGCTGCTAAAGCTGTAGAGGTCTATAATCGTGTGATCTCTATATTGGAAATTTGCAAAGGTATCGAAATTGAAGATCTAGTACTACCTTTACTTGGCCTTGGAAATCTGTTAATAAAGGAAAAAAAAGCTGCAGATGCTGAAAGTGTTTTCATAAGGTAGCTTGATTTTTGTGTACCAGTCTGGCTTATGGGTTTTTATTACTTTTTTATTTAGTTTTAAGGCTTTTGTATTGATCGTTTTCAAAACTATGTTTTGAGTTATCAAATTATTTTTCGTTTGTGCAGAATTATCAACATATATACAAAACTGTATGGGGAGACGGACGGAAGAGTTGGTATGGCTTTGTGTTCATTGGCCCATATGAAATGTGCGGAAGGTAATGTGTGATTGTTTTTAGGATAATATTCCTCTTACGCACTGATTATTTAGAGTCAATTAGATATTTATATTCAATGAATTTTATGGCATTTTTCTTTCAGGGAATGTTGATGAAGCCGTTGATCTGTACAGGAAAGCTCTTCAAGTTCTTCAAAATTCACAAAGTATGAAATTAGATGATGAAATAATTGAGAAAATGAGGATAGATTTGGCTGAGTTACTTCATTCTGTGGGAAGGTAAATCTGTATAGATTTTGAGATTATTAGAATTTCTTAATAAAAATTCACATCACTTTTATTTTAGTCCATCCTATGGTATTTAAGAAATTAGATTGTTATCTATAATATGTCCTATTATAGAGAAGTAAATGGGTTCTTAATATAGTACAAATACAATGAATTTTGATATTGAGTTCTATCTCTGACCCATTTGGTATTCTACTGTTAAGGATTTAATTTCCTTTGCGTGAAATAATGGTGATGTTTTATAATTTAAACAGAATATATCATTGGCTGAAATTTTTACTTCTGGAATGGAGAGAGGTAAAAAAGAGCGTGAACCTCTTCTTCCTAAACCAAAATTCACAAATTAGAACTCGAAAATGAATGACATAAACAATTATAATTTGGACGCTAATGTTTCATCAAAATTTGAGATTGTGTTCCAGGGTACAAAAATTATCAATAATATTACATTTCTCTACAATTAGGTAAAAATCCAATTTCCTTTTAGACATGATCACGAGGTTTTTTTATATTACGCTTTTTTCTAACATGTTTTTTCGATCTTAGTTTGCAGGGAAGAAATGTTAGGTTAGGGACTAATTGCTAGATTTTGTAGGTTGGTGTACAAACTAGAAAATCAAAATCTGTTAATGTGTTAATTGTACAAAAATTATATTAACCCGAACAAATAGCAAGAATCATCCGTCTGTTATCCATCTGCACAAGCTATAAACGTTAAAATGCTCTACACTGTCTACCTTTGGAATTTATTCGTTTGCCGACTCTAATATTCATTTTGAACTTTCCTTCTAAATAATGTCCGTTCTCTTTTGTGCAGAGAAAAAGAAGGACGTGAGCTAATAGAAGAATGTTTGTTAATAACTCAAAAGTATAAAGGAAAAGAACACCCTAGTTTAGTCCCCCATTTAGTAAATCTCGCCACATCTTATTCTCATTCTAAGAGCTTTGTAGAAGCCGAGAGATTATTACGTCTGAGTTTGACTATAATGGAGAAAAACGTGGGACCCGATGATCCTTCGATAAGTTTCCCAATGTTAAATCTTGCAGTTACTCTCCACTTTTTGGACCGGGATAAAGAAGCCGAGCAACTAGCTTTAGAAGCATTACATCTGAGGGAAAACGCATTTGGAAAAAAATCTCTTCCAGCTGGTAATGACTTTTTTCCTACTTCATTTTTCAAAATATTTTCTCTGTCGTATATATACTTCCATTTGGTTTTTGTTTACGAATGTTTTTCTTTACTTCGGTTGTCATCGGACCAAGCACTTGAGTTTTTTTCATTAGAAAGTACTTTTATGATTCCCATTCTATTTTTAATTGAATTAATCTATATATTACACATCCTTGTTCCACTAATTAGGTCCCAACTTATATCTTGATTTTCCTGATGAAAAGCTACACTTGCATTGACGGTTGTCCTCTGGACTACATCTGAGGACTGATTGCGCGCCAACAATAGCATATTTCTCTTTCCATATATATATATTTTTTTATTTTATTTTTGAAACAGTAGCATATTTTTCTTTCCATATATATATATGTATGTATTTATGTATGTATGTATATATTTATATTTATATGTGTGTGTGTGTGTAGGCAGGATCAAGTGGCACAAGTTTAAACACAAAGTTAAACATAGCACATTTTACCCGTGTATAATTTCTTTAAAATCAATGATCAATGAGCTTAACCTTTTCATTTCCTTCCTTGATTCAATGGACGTATCTATCTACATATTAGCAAACCATTATTTGTATATATATTCCATGTAAGTGTTGTGTTTTAGTGGCGGTTTTATGCAAAAAAATATGCCGTATTTGAGACTGAGAAAAAGGTTAGGTTTGCTCGACTTGTAAATTGTTGCTTTTCAGACCACAAGTGCAAAATGGCTCAGCCTATTACAGTACAAGGTATTAGGTAAAATGAAGAACATAACTAAGCTTAAAAGCCGCAAGAACTCATATGTTGTGGTTATGTATTATAAAATTATTTTGTACAATCGGTAAAGATACATGTACTTGATGGCCTACCCAAAAAAAAGATCCAAGTCCTAGTAACCCTGTTAAATGGTGGTTTTGCTATATATATTTTATTGTGACAATTATATTCATTATCCTCGTCTGTGTGGTGATATTACAGGAGAAGCTCTAGACTGTCTGCTATCTATTCAATCCAAACTGGGAAAGGATGAAAAAGAGTTGCTCGAGCTTTCGAATATGGTTCTATCTATACAAGAAAAAGCATTTGGTAATGAGAGCGAAGAAGTAATGCAAACTCTTAAAAAGATAGTTTATTTCTTAGATAAATTGGGAATGAAAAATGATATATTTTCTCTTCAGAAAAGGTTGGCTGTGCTTAGGAACAAGTACAAGAATATGGTTAGGTATTAACTTGATTTTTTGATGTATTTAGCTCGTTAATTTTTGTAGTCAGAGTGTACTCTGTATGTAACCTGTCGTGAAATTGAGTCATCAAGTAGAGTTAGCACTGGATATATGATTTTGTAAACAGTTTGCAATTGTTTGTTTGCATTTTGTGCATATTAATCATGTGGAACATGTAAGATTTACAATTTCCTTTACTAAAAGAAAGAAAACAATTATCTAGTAGCTCTAATAAAAATTAAAAAAAAATTATCTTGTAGCTCATGCATGTTGTAAATGAAAACGAAATGTTCATGAACAAACTAGCTAGTAGTCAATGATGATAAAAAAGACATTTGATTTACCTTAAGACTGGATCAAAGATTAAGATGTTTTTCCTACAAAAATTCCTCAACGGACGACTTGTTCTTTATATCATGATAAAATATGGTAAATCACGCAAATATATTTAAGGAAAACAGCCATCTCAAATGTTTGCAGAAAAGCAAGCTGATCTGAACTAAAGTGGAAACTTTGTAACAACACAAATGTAAAAACATTTCATAAGCAGGATTACATTTGCAATTCATTTGATTTAAATATATTAGCAAAAACTACAAAATAAAGCAAATGTATTTGTCTTTATATGCATTAACAGCAAATACCATTTTTAAATAGTATATGTATATGTATTTTTCCTTTTAAATACCACTTTTAATAATAAGATCAACCTTCATCAATTAATTTGGGCTCAAAATACAATTTGTAAATTTTCACAACACATTTACGGATCGGAAAATAACTTAGTTAACCTATAAATTTTCTTATTTCAAATAAGGTTACTTTATTATACTATATTTTTTCTCCTCACCCAATGTTTCAACATATTTTACAAGTATGAAATAAAGAACAAACATAAAATACTCATTATTTATATTACTAGTTTATGTCAAGAGCTCTTATAAAGTCTTGAAACAGATATTAATAAAAAACTCGTGATAATTTAACCAATTTATAAAATAACCATGTGTTTGAAAATGCTAACTGCCTCTGCCCATTAACCACTACCATTAAACTCCTCGTTTTAAAATAAAAACTACTCCTTTCCAAAAAAAATTGTAAAACAAATCCCTTATTGTTTCTTCCCCCGGTGAATGGTCGGACAAGTATTCTATTTTTTCTTTCAAAATTATTTAATTATTTTTACGCGTGGGTTAGTTTTATATTTATAAAAAGAGCACCATGTTTCCTTGTATTTAAGTGTACTAATTGAGTTTATGAATATCTTATTAGAGAAATAAATATGAATAAGTTACTAAATGGAATTTCCAAGATTCAAGGATAAAATGACATAATAATAATAATTAATAATGCAGCAGTTGAAGCTAATATTGTAATATAGAAAAAAAGACATTGAATATTGGAAGGGCCCCACCCCACACCATATATAACCTCTTTTTTTGACCATATATATAAGAAGTACGTAGTCTGTTAAATTTAGAGAGAGAGAGAGAGAGAGATGCCGTATTGCTACGTGGGATCGTACCAGAACGGAGATGGACACGTGGCAACAACTAACAACAATAACAATGGAATTAAGATCTTTTACAATACTTACGGCCATGGTCCCCTCAAACTCCTCCTCATTATCGGTATCTTTTTATTTTATTTATTTTTTACTCATTCAAACTTCTTCTTTTACCTGCTACTTTGCTCATTCCTTCCTCTATCTCTCTTGTTTTATTTTATTAATTTAATACAGGCTTTTGTTTTTAATAAGCAATTACTACTACTTTCTGTTTATTTATCAATCTCTATTTCTCATTTTTATCTTTGTCTTCATGAGTTTTGGTTAATTTTGTCGAAGAGAAAGAATTGTAGATGATGCGCTGAATTTACATTAAAGACAATGTGAAATGTCATATGGGAAATAAAACTACTATAATGGGGTGCCAAATAACTAGCTTCTCAACATAAAAAAAAATAATGAAAAAAATGACTTTGTAATTTTTTTAACTCAGTATACAACTTGTACAATCAAGTTTAATAATTTTATGATTTTCTTGAAAAGAAGTCAACGGTCAAAGTCCGTAAATCAGAGTTACGGTCTGTGAGTTACGGTTTTGATGCGGATTCAGATTTTTTGTAGTGGAAAAAGACACTCCCTATTCATAATATGGTAAACAAAAAAATTATCCCCAAAGTAAACGGTAATGCTATGTGCACCGCTCCTTACATATCCACAGACATATACGGTAGTTATTGGAGTGAGAAAGAGAGAGATTTAAGGAATTTGAAATCAATTAAAAACTGACATCTATGCTATGCTATGCTATCTCTGTATGGATACGTGTAAGGAGTGGTGCATATGGCATTACCGTTTACTTTGGGATAGTTTTTTTGTTACAGTATTGTCTCATTCATCTCTTGCTTCTTCTCTATATTTTGAGGAAAATACCTCTGATTATTCGATAATTTTTTTTGGCTACGTTTTCTGGTAAGTGTTTTGATAAAGCTCATCCTTTCGTTTTCTAATGTCTTGATAATCACCGGAAATTATGTAAAACCCACTCTGTCCCTTAATAAGTGTGTGAAAATTTGACTTGTAAATTTTTCATACTCATATTGCTAAAATTGAAAATTTCACAAATTAATAACATAGATCGACCGTAGAACTCTATGATAACTTTTGCAATTTTATTCATTTTGGTAATTTAGATACAAAATTTTACAAGTTGGAGTTGCAAGTAGTTTCTCGTGGTGTACAGTTATTTAGTGGCGTAGGGAGTATCATCCATTCTACTATTCTATTTCACTTGTTGCTGCGCCATAATTTTGTAGGATTTAATTGGAGTCTCACTGGCAGATTGATCCCTTCTCTTGTTTTTGGAATACATTTTGGTGAAATTTATCCAGAATTTAATGGATTAAACTATTATTTAATTTGATTAGGATTAGCTGGGACACATGATTCATGGCTTCCACAAATTAAGGGTCTCACTGGGGCAGTTACTCCTAATGATGATTATTTAACAGAGTTCGATATCGATTCAACTCCTATCGATGATGATAAATCAGGTGTTGAGGTTTGTGCATTTGATAATCGAGGAGTTGGTCGCAGCTCCATACCTACAAAAAAATCAGAATATTCGTGAGTACATATGCATATGTATCTGAAAATTCATAGATTAGATTTGATTCCAATTTGTAGTATATTATTTATGCTACACATAAGAATGTCACAAAAGATTTTGGGATTTGGGGTATGAATATTTCTTGGTCCATTGATATTTAGTGTTGGTTAAAAGATGAGAAATAGATAGGAGGGAGAAATCAGAAATTTGGGGGAACCACCGTAACTACCTGTTATCTGTAACCTTCCAAGGCCCGTGATATAGAGGTGTTTATTTCGTAAAATATGCATACAAAAGCGTGCACCTCTTTGCAGGATTGCATTTGTTTATCACTGCTTGATTTGGCTGTGTTGTCTTCTTAGTTTCAATCCTTGAAATAATGAAATCCTGCAAGTGTTAGAAGTGTAGTATATTTTTGGCCCTTTTGCCTTTCCTACTTGCTAATTATGTGGAAGGTTGCAAAGCCAAATGTGTGGTTACATATATTGACAGACATTGCTCTTTTCTCTAAATGTTCTGTGGAGAAGCTCATATAACCTGGTGTGTTGCAGATAGTTATATATGTAATATTTGGATAATCCACTAGTTTAAAGTAATATTTGGTGAGAGAAACATGTGTATTTTGAAACTATTTTCATGAGTCGTTACTACTTCTTACAAGCATTAGTTGTTTTAGTGGTCGACGTATTTTAGAAGTATAGAAACTCAAAAGGCTACTTTTCCAGCTTCCAGCATTCCTATTCGCTACTGGTGGGTTGTTTCGTTGCAGCTTATAAGCAAATAAGTTGGATGAGGTTGAGAAAAGAACTGGGTCAGTTAGCATAAAGCTTCTAACCATGCTAAGAAAAATCAGAAAATTACGCTTTTAAGCTGATCAGCTAAAGTACCCAGTTTTGAATAAATACAAAAACAAAAATCTGACATTAAAAGATGAAGCTGAACGAGGCTTGCTATACGACTCACATCACAAGGTGTGAGCAATCCCTAAACAATTTTGCCTTTTGCTAGTGGCCAAACAAGCTGTAAAATGTGAATAAACAGGACAGGTTAAAATCAACTTCTTTGGTGTATAACATAATGTGGTATAAGACTTGTCAGCCTGATGTTATGGGTTTGTGTAATTGCTTAATATTTGTTGCAAATTCTGAAGAAATAACGAAGTTGTTCTCTAATTGCTTATTCTAGGACGACAATTATGGCTAATGATGCAATAGCTCTAATGGACCATTTGGGTTGGAGAAAAGCCCATGTTTTTGGCCATTCAATGGGTAAGTCCGCAACCAATCTCTTCGCTAAAAATATTTATCAGTGATCACTTAACTTTTGTAGTTAAATCCTTTGTGTAATACTGCTTTGGCCTAAGAGAATATAATTCCATCACTGATGTTAGTGCTAGTCTCATATTTCATAGAACAGTCTTTTTGCTAAATGAGGTTACAGTTTGGTCTATTTTCTCAAATAGTTACTTTACTTTTATCTGTAATGTGCAGGAGCTATGATATCTTGTAAATTAGCATCGCTGGTGCCAGAGAGGGTATTATCATTGGCTCTTCTGAATGTAACAGGTGGAGGTTATGAATGTTTTCCTAAGGTATCTTTTAATTTTTTTTATTTAAATAATTGTTGTGGAGTAAGTGATCAAATCTGGGGGAAGAGAAACACTCCATATTAACTGGTAGGAATGAATCATTATTTGTTAACATACACAATGCAGTTATATTACAACGGACAGCTATTTACCTTTTTTTAGAATATTCAAACTCCGGCACTGAGGGCGTGGTTGGTTACTCTATATCTATTTTTTCTTAAAGGTGCAATTATTTGGTTGGTTAGCTTAAAATATGAATTTTCTAATTTCAAAAGCATAGTAAAATTATTACACATGTGTTTGAGATAAGCTAGCAACAAATTGCGCCGCTAGTCATCTCTGTATACCAAATCTCTCCTGAACACATACTCAGCCAAACCCACAGTCAATGTAATTCTAGTCACAACTTTCTGCACTCTCCTCAAAAGCTCAACAGACTCGGTAGTCAAAAACTCAAATGATTTTTTTTTATTTTTTTTTTGCTTGGAAGGGCTAAATTTTTATAAGCTGGGTGAACCCTTAAATTAGGCCCCTAATTTTCTTGAATATACACTCAAAGGAAACCCAAGTACTTTGCCTATTCTTTCGAATGAATGATTTGTCATTTATTCCAGAAGAATCAAACTACTTATATTTAACGACTGAAAGCAAATGCAAATATGATAATTAAATAATTTATATTTTTCATGTTCTCATTAGATTGACCGGAAGACACTCTCTGTTGCTATCCGTTTCTTGAAGGCAAAGACTCCTGAGCAAAGGGCAGCTGTTGATTTGGACACTCATTACACACATGTAAACTTGTTCTCTGCTCTGTTAATTAATTAACCTATAATGGATTTTTCTTACTGACAAATTCTAATATTCATGGAAAAATATACCATCATTCACATGTTGTATTCCAAAATATAATACATTATTCTTCTTGCAATTGTTTATTTGTATTTTAACTTTTAAAGATTCTGGTAATGTGCAGGAATACCTTGAGGAGTATGTCGGACCTAACAGAAGAAGAGCAATTCTTTACGAGGTACAGAGTTTAGCTGAATTTGTTTGACTATCAGATTTTAAGAGTATTCAAAAACTTGTTTATATTTGTTTCTACTCAAGACATTATTAATAATCAATATCCTTACAAACTCATTAAGAAAAACTCAAGGGGTCAAGGCGCCTTACTCTTCCTTGAATTCGAATTTGTTATAATTTATAAGAGACACCATCTGAATGTTTTAATATGAGACGCTGTCGTCAAAATGGAGCTACCATGAGAAAAAATGACCTGCCAATTTAATTCTAACTTAAAATAGAATACCTGCATTTGGGGACAGCAAAAATATCATCTACATGAAGAAAACAAATTTTGCAGTTATCAATTGATGAAAATGTTAATGAAAATATGTTGAGGCCAAAGGTTGAATCGCCATGATAAATGACAAATATTCTGATTAGATGAATAAATGATTATTTGGAGAACTCTTTTCAAACCAAAATTTTATATTGCTATTTTGGTAACAGAAGAGTAAATATATATATACGCAGGAATATGTGAAAGGCATATCAGCAACCGGCATGCAATCCAATCATGGTTTTGATGGGCAAATCAATGCGTGTTGGTTGCATAAAATGACACGCATTGAACTTGAATTTATTCGTTCTTCAGAAATCCTTGTATCGGTCATCCATGGCAGGTACATAAACTTAGAAGAAGAAGAAAAATAATTGAATGTAGTAAAAAGGCTTCTACTTCTTATCAATCATTGTTTTTATGGATGAATAGGATGATGATCAGATTCTTTGTTAACACACAGGTATGATATAATTGCTCAGCTATACTATGCAAAGAAACTTGCTCAGAAGCTTCATCCTTTCGCGAGAATGGTGGAATTACACGGAGGGCATCTAGTGAGTCATGAGAGGCCTGACGAGGTAAATTGTCGACTATAATTATAAAAAGTTCGCATCTCAGTTATTCACATTGGGACCACATTTCAAAATGGTTAAATGCAATTAATGTGGAAATTGCTGTTATAATTCTTTTCTTTATTTAAAATCCATGTATGAATCGCCGCAAAATATGCAATGAATGATTTAACTGATAAAAGATCTTCGATAATATGAACATTTCTAGCAAGTACAGAGTAAAGGCTAAGTGGTATTATAAGGTCATGGAGAGTGGAATCGATATAATGAACTATTTTTGTTCAGGGATTTTGTTTGGCTGCCTCTTTCAAGAAAATAAAGGCTGGCTTAATTGTGACTTAAGATAGCTGAGGTCATCAAGCTTAAAACTTCTGGATTTTTGGAGGAAAATATTAAAAATTGGGTTTTTTAAATCTAGGAACAATCAATCTTACAAGGACGATAGATTAATATGACCGGGTCGAACACTTGCTGAGCATTGGGGACACTTGTACATGCAGAGGAAAATTGACTACAACTCAGTAGTACAGCAAACAGAGGCAATTTTAGGGGCTTGTTTGGTTGCAGCTTTTAAAAAAAAAAACTGAATTCATGCCAAAAAATTAATAATCTCTCAATTATTTAAGCTAATCAACCAAATACAGTCCAGCTTTTAAGTAAAAATGCTAAGCGTATAAGCTGCAACCAGCCTAAGCCAAAATGTATAAGTAGACAATACAAAGAGATCTCAGATGTTTCAATAAAAGTTCGGATAAATTCAATTAGGCATCCATTGTGCCACTAGGATTCGGTCCATTCATAACTAATTACCTTTCCTCTGTTTTTTGCTTAATTTTAGGTTAATCAAGCTCTTCGTGAATTGATTGAAGCATCAGAAAAGAAAATAAGCCCTTACGAGTGGACAAATTTGCCCATGAAAAGCTCTGGTAAGTGTTTGACTCCAGCTAAAAATCATTTCTATGGAAAAAAACATGTGCTAAAAATTATTGAATATTCCCAAGTATTTGATCGCAATTTTTATAACCTTAATGCTAAATGTCACAATTCTCTTATACAGGTTGGACTATAACAAGGATTTCCCATGGCGATGCAAACTCTGAAAGAGTGAAAGTACTATATATTGTGGTTGACGCCTGGGAAAAAATGCGCATTTTCATATTATACTTGTTTAGCCTATTTGTATTTGTTTTCACATACTTAGGAAGAGGTCTAACAAGTCTAACGCGAGCTCGGGTTGCAGCTGCCCCAAAGTGACTAATTGTTTGGCAAAAGAGCTTTATTTTGTAAAGGTAAATTTTGCAGGGGTCATTTTAGTTGCAACCCCGGTGATATGACTCATCTGTTATATAAGAAAAAACTTGTTGTGTAAGACCAACTTATAACTGAAAATAAGTAACAACACAGGGATACTGTAGCAGCTCGAGAAAAGTCGGCCACGGAAGATATACAGCCTAAATATGGCGAATTCTTCCCTGTTTATGAAGATTGATCGATAGAAAGCCCAAAGGATTTTCATTTCTTGTCTCTTTATTGTAAAAGGAAGTAATTGTATATTTGAATTTTCAATGGATAATTATTTTCCTGGGGAAAGATGTTATGCTTTCCAAGCATCAGAAGTAACGCTTGAAGTAATTAACAGTGTTCTTTTTCATGAGTTGAGTTTTTTGAATGTTTTTGGCCCTTTTGGGCTTTGGTTTCTCTATAACTTCGAGTTTCCAAATGTATGCCATTTTTCCTTATGTGTATTCTGTGTGTTTTCATGATCATAGATGTAAATATATAATATACACAAGTCATCGCTCATTTCTTCAAATTTTCAGCTTATTTGTCCATAAAATGGCAGCCAAATAGGCAGTAGTTTATCATAACTTTGTAGCTGCATATATCTTTACTGTAAAGCAAGCTGGTAAGATTCATTAAAGTGCTAGACGAATTTAATTAAGTAATGGGACCTCCCAAATTAAAAGAATAATAACAGAATTAATATTCCATTAAATTCAGTCAAAATGGAAGTGGACAATGTACAAGACAGTTTTAAAATATGTTAACATGTTACGATCAAAATATGTTATTAACACGTCACTGATCGTAAAACGTTAATCGGTATAGATGATTATCACATATGTCAATGGAACTGTTTTTCATTTAGATGATTAATATGTCAATGGAACTGTTTTTCAGTGTTTAGGAATTCTTTCCATCCACAGTATGGTACAATCCTGCCAATTTTCAGATTTGGAACCATTACTGTTGCAACAGAAAGCAAAATATACCTTGTAAATATGGTTTCAAAACAAATTCTGTAGTGTTCCAAGTGATCAGTTGCTCATAGAAAAATGAAACAAAAAAAATTTGGTGGGCTCTCACAAATAATTAGCATAATCAATATGAAAGATGAACGCAAGTTATATGAGTGAAAGAGTGAACATACCCTAGTCCATCGCTCAGAAATCTTTTCCATCACCTTAAGCAACACAACTCTTCATGGGAAATTTTCTAATCCCCGTATGGATAGGTTCCTTATTACTAGTTGGTGATTAAGCCCCAAACGTGTGGATGACTAATCACATTTTTTCCAGAGTTCGATATAGCTTGTACGTTTCTCGCCCAAGAGGGCGGAGCCTTTGCCTCATTTTAATATATTCATTGGTTTAATCTTAAAAATAAAACTCTTCAAGTTGGTAACAATCCAAAACATACATGACATGACAGCTCGGGGTTGGTTGTAGCAGTATTCCAAGTTTCTCATTTCCCATATCAATTTATACGGGACTGGGAATAGAAGACATGAATTATGCCTGGTGCAAATAAAATGTCAAATGGACTTGGGAGTAATATACCGTCAGAATATTCTATATTCCATATCTAAATTAAGTAAAATTTCAGCCTAACATGGTATATTCGCAACTACAACGTTAGTACACGTTACATTATATAGTTGACATGATGAAGACAGGTTACGACCCGTTCCGATTAGGCGAACGGTACACTGAAGAGAAGGGACCACTTGGCTATTTGTTTTTGTTTTTTTACTGTATTGGAACACGCTAAATTTTTTTGGTCCGTTTGCATATTTGCATTTCGCCACTCGGCCTATACCATAAATATGCTTCTCATTTGTGATTAGGCTTTATGATTAAAAAACAATGAACAAAGCCAACCTATTTTCTCATTCCAATTGTATTCCCTAATTCTAATCCAAACTCTCCAATTATCATCTTGTTATTTTGCTATTTTGATTATTTTTATCACGGGAAAATATACGTATAGTGTACTACTTCCTTCGTTTCTATTTAATTGTTCATTACGAAACTATGTGCAATTTTGACCGCCAAGAATTTGTATCAAAATTGTCGGAATAAATTTTTTTAAAAGTTGACTATATTCAAATGTTAAATTTTATGATTAAATTTAAAAATAATTCATTTCAACGATTTTGATACATAAGCCGGTCAAAATTACATGTAGTTTTGTAGTAGAATGGGAATGGAAAGACTACCATTACTACATGAGGTTACGTTTTAGCTAATGAACTATTAAACTTGACAATTAAGGTACTGCTCTATTCAAAACGTCACAATTAATTGATGTAATGACATCAGTTAAATTATATGGAAGTTAGTTTACATTTTCAGTTAGGTTCTAAACAAAAAATATATATTTTCAGTTAGGTTCTAAACAAAAAATATATATATATATATATATATATATTTTAAATCTTAGCATTTACTCTGCTGCCCGTAGAGTTTTAGTAGTACAAAATAATTTAGTGAACCAATGGAAGCACTTTTTTTTTAATCTTTCTAGTACTCTTATAAGTAGTTTTATGACTCGATCTACTACAGTGCCCGTCTTGTGGCCTATGGGCAAGGGATTTAGAAGAACTCAAACCAAGTGAACCATTTACGTTGTAAGTGGGCAGGTGGTGGGAAAACTAAATTGGGAAAGCAATTTCAAGAAATAGGTAATCACATTTAGCTCATAAAATGTCCAAGTAATATCATTAATTTCATACATGAAGACCTTCAAATCCCATCGAAATTTTATGTAATTGCATCCTGTTACCCCTTAATAAAATGGTTTACGGAACTTGATAAAAATAGCCTACGGATATAACTGTTTGAACCACATAATCACGCCTATATTAAAATTTATAACGGACAAAATGATTGGCCATGAACAAAATTAAACCAACTCCACATAATTACACCTATAATAAAATTTATCGTGAACAAAATGATGGCCATGAACAGAATAACATTACAATCAAAAAATGTTTCTCACTTTTCAGTGTTTCCGATCTAATCAATATTCATCCAAGTATGTATATAACATATCATCTTTCCTCGACTTTCTTCGACTAAGTAAAGACTTGAGTAGACCTTTGCTTTTACTAGTCTGGTGTTCAATCTCTTTAGGACTTTCTCTAGCCATCGAAGCTGATTTTCGAGCTGCTGAAGGATACTGAAAAGGAAAAACAATTAAAGACCCAAAAAATACAAGTTATTCACTTGCTTAGGAAAACATTATGAACAAATTTCATTAATGAATTTTCCTATTATTACCAGTTGTAGCCCGTTAAAGGCATTTGGAACAGTAGTTCGACTAGGATTTGGAGAAGGAGCCCTTTTATTTGGTGTGGTTGGCCGACTAGAGAGAGAACCGCTACGAAGAAAGGAGAATCGATGAGGTGAAGCTGCTCGTTTATCTGGTAGATCAAGATATATATTCAATTGAAAAAAATACATATCAGAAAGAAAAGACAGACACTCATAGTCAATATATTGGGAAAATGATCGCTATTACATGTTTGGGTACTTATTTACAAGAAAATCATCACAATATCCTAATTATGTTAAACCTACATCTCTCACCCCCTTAACTCTCTCCTCAAATTTGCCACCCCGGAACGGTTTCCAATATCAAAACTATCTAATTCCGTAATTAATTTCGATCAACTAAAGAGTACCAATAAGTTTTTTTGACAGCAAGTAAGAACATTAATCATAGGTAATGTTGTAATTTATGTACCTGAAACTTTACTCGGTGTGCTGCCATTGTACACGAAAGTTGAAGCTCGCTGCAAAGGTCGTGGAGAAGGTGATGAAGACCGGCTTTTTCTGCAAGAGAAAAAATCAGAGACCCTTTTAAGTTATTGGTAAATGCTACTTATGCTCAACGGGATGCAAAAAAAAATGGTTAAAAGGAAAAGGTCAAGAAGATTGTACCTAATTGTGGTGGAAGGGGTTTCTCTGAATGTTGTAGATCTAACAGCTTTATAAGGAGAAAATATAAAATAAAATCAGAACAGAAATGTTGCAAGACAGAGAATGAGTATGAAAAAGAAATGGAAAATAGGAGCACTGTACAGTGAATAGATCACCTCATCATGGGGTTGGATATCGGGGGGAAATGAAAAATGGGATGAGATATCGGATTAGAGTATGCTACTTAACCCAGAAAAAAAGATCAATCGTACACAGATGCAACAGAAATAAAGGGAAAAAGTTTTTTTTTTTTTTTTCGTGAACAAGGGAAAAAGTACGTTCAGAAGGTACCAAACTATCAATATTAACGATTCAAGTACCAAACTTCGTTCTTTTTTCACAAACACACATTTCCGGTCAAATCGAACACATAAGCTTTGTCATATTGCCATCATGTGACCAAATTAAAGGGTATTTCACTTTCCCCCTCATATTTTCCCTCCAAAAATAGAAAAGCTTGAAACATGGAACAGATAATACCTTTTAATTTGAAGGGAAAAAATGAGGGCAAAACAACAAAATAACTTTTAATTTGGTCGCGTGAGAGCAACTGCAACACTGCAATTAAATCCACGTTGTTCCTTATTTTCAGGGTTTTGAAGCAAAAAAACCGTGTGCATCAGTAACCCTCAAATTAACTTTTATCAATATCCACCCTATGTACAAGGAAACTGAAGGTTTCCCAGATCAATACTATAATGTTTTCTTTGAAGTAAATGTATGCTAGTTGGACCACGTGGAAGATAGAAAATTAGTATGGAGTGAGAAAAGAATATTTAAGAATGAAAAATAATAGTGTAAAGTTATGATAGGGAGATTTATAAGAAGCTGAAATTTTGGATAAGGTTGATTCCTTAAAAGCTCTAAAAGTGTAGTTGTCACCTCAAAATCGAAGAATTGTTCAGGGTAATTGATGTGGTTGCTCTGATTGCACCTGACACGATTTTGAGATCAATTTGGCTGAAAAGGTTTGTTTGTGAAGAAAAAAGGAAATTTCATACTTAGATTGTTAACGATGATAGTTTGGTACCTTTTATGTTAATGTCTGTTAGTTGGATGTACTAAATGTATTTTTTTGCTAGAAATAAATCAATAATAGAATTGATAAACCATATTACCGTTCCTGAGTTGATGCCACGCATCCTCCTCTTCGAGACTGAATCCCTGATATTTTGATTTCATTCGAATAGTCTCAGTCGTGGCTTCCACAACTGAATATAATACATGAATTTTAAAAAAATTGACAATGGAACTTTTGAAACAAAAAACAGGAACATAAAAGTTCATTGACAAATGAAAATGATAAATTCACTTGCCTGGTAAAATGTATCGCTTGTGGTACTTTGGAGTGTTAATAACTAACGATTGTTGAGAACAGCCTTCAAGATCAATGTGTTGCTGGCATGATCTTATTCTCTAAACACCAAATCAGATTACATTTAGAAAGAGTCAAAAGAGTACATGATTTTTTTCCGCTTTTAAATATTATCAAATGATGTTTAGCAAATTCGATATCACACTATTCATATCGAGGTTTATACCTTATATCTACTAAAGATTCCATTAAAGAGCAAACAATGGCCATATTCAGTTCTTAGGTTCCCCAAACTATCAACTGCAATTAATTTGATTAATTAAATGTTAAGAGTACCTGTTCGATACAAGATACTCGTAGCTCGGTACCCGAAACTTCGTCTACTTTTTCATCCAAGAGATCATTGACCTTATAAGTAGCAGAACCAAGATGATCAACTGTATTCACAATGGCTTTTATGGCATAGTCTTTTAATGTATCCACCACTCTGATGATTTTAAATATCGATACTTAAAAAGAAGATGAAGTACATAACAATTCAAGTTCTGTTAATTAAGCTGTACACCTATACCCATTATAGTCTAATGCTAAGTAACTTACGTTTGTTTCTGGTCATCATTGGTGTAAGATAATTCAAAATACTCGGCTGCTGAGTAGAGCTGTGTTCTCAAATTCTTCAAATCCTGAAGAAGCAATCAAAGAATGGGATTCGATATTCTAAAAATTACATTAATTTGGTCACCGCATTTGGAAAATTAGTATCATGTATAATCCCAGTTGTAAGAAATAGGGAAAATAGAGTTACTACTTACTTAGCCATCTTCCAGGGTTTTATTACCTACAAAACCTATCGGACTCAACAATTTGGTAATGAACTTACTAAAATTTGCTCAAATATCGATAATTATGGCTGCAAATGAACGGAGCCGTCATGAATAAGCTCGTGTTCAGGTCGTTAAAGGCTTGACTCGTGTTTGTTTATTTACTAATGAACCAAGCCTGAAAAGAACAAGATGATAGGGCTCGGGTTTAGGCTCGTCCAGTTTTTTTAATTTTTTTTTATCATGCCTATATGTAAATAATCATAAGCACACGATCAATGAACACTCTTCTGTATATATAATAACTTTGTATTTATTAAGCTACGTCAGTTTATATTATAAACTCAGAATCCTCGTATTATTGGTTATCTTAATATATATCTTAGTTAAGTAAAAAGAAAAATTGCGAGCGCAACAACCCTAAACAACCTTACAACCCTGAAAATGTGTCTTGACTTGCCACATGAACAGGCTGGGCTCATGCTCGTTTATAAATGAACAAGATTTTAGGGCTTATCTAGTGAATGAGCTGAGCTTGAACAGAGCCAGGCTCGCTCATTTTACCACCGTATCTGTAATTGTGTCAAAATTTATGACGGCAGGACAACACACGAGCAAATACATTGTTCGTTGTACTTCATTTAACTGTTCTATCGATCAACGAGAAATACACATAAGAAATTCATTTCCTCACATTCCCCTGCATGTTTATAACCCAAGTGATGTGCCTCGCATTATCAGCTAAATCTGAATGTATTTTGTTCACAAGTGTAGCAACTAAAGCGATTTTTTTTCATAATCTGTACTTAATTAATGAGGCAAATATGTTTGGCCAATAACAAACCATTTTATCCTCTAAAATCTGAGTACACATGAAAGTAATAAAATTCATAGTTTGTAGTGATACGCACTCCTAATTTTCCAAAATCTGGACGGCTCGGTTAGCCAATTTAAATCTTTCTTAGTTACAGCTTTTAGCTCAACTTTTCGACTGATTGCTTATAAGCTGCAATTCAAGTGGTTTCTTAGCTTGAAAACTGAAGTTATAGTCTTTCTCAACCCTTAGAAGCCAGCTTATTTTACCTCAAAACAGAACCAAACTAAAAAGAAAAGATCTTTACTTTAAATTTGTGGGTGAGTACCTTAAGACTATCAGAGAAAATCAGGCTCTCCTGCATAGATTCCTCGTCATAATTTATTGGAATTTGCGCCGAAACTGAGGAAACCATTATTTCATCAAGCACCTGGCCTGTTAAATAAAACATTGTACAATTAAATTCTTCAAAATTAACAGAAACAGCAACAATATCATTCTACATCAATTTTCCAGTTATCTTTAAATTAAATCATCTGATCCCAATTCAGTAACACAGTTCATGAATTCAAAAAAGAGGGAAAAAAGCAAACTTTTGTTTTCTTCACTATAAAACCAAATTTGAAAAGAAACCATCAAAACCAACTTTGGCATTTACTCTAGAACTGAAAGAAACCAAAACCCACAAGTTAAAATTGTGCAATTAATCAACAAGGTCAAAAAAAATTGAAAATTGAGGTAACAAAAGAACAAAAAACGAAATGACCAACCTTTGAATTTTTTGTTTTCTTCACTATGAAACTAAAAATATAGTAAGAGGTAAAATATAAAAACAAGTTAAAAAAGGCAATAAATGAGCAAACAAAGAAAGGTGCAATTGAGGTAATAGAATGGAGAAAAAGGTAACCTGGAAACTTTGTTTTTTTCTCTTACAAGATATTGAGAAGTTAGCAGAAAAAGGGTTAAGTTGGGTTTAAATAGAGGTTTTATAAGGGTTTAATTAAATATTAAAGGGTTTAAATAGATATAATAAGATGAAGAGAGAGAGGGAGAGGGAGAGAGAGTTGAATAAATAAGGAGTAAAATGATTAAAGGGGACACAAATGGACACAAAGGGTAACCATAGCCATGATTTGAGGATGCAAAAGTCTTCTTCTTTACACACTAGTCACTACTGTATCTGTATCCTTCCTTTTTATTTACCAATACCAAATGTGTAAACCTCAAATTTAAGTATAATTGAGTTTTATATATTTTATGGAACGATTTATGTTAAACTAAACCATTGGTTAATTTTAAGGTTTTTTTTATATAAACATAATATCTTATTCAGTTTTAACTGATATTACGTTAAAAACAATTATAACTAAATATTGATATGTCAATAATAGTTGCGTATGCGTCACAGTACATCTATGAATAATATAAGTGTGTCGATAATACAAATATAGTAAAAAAAGATAGAATATAATATGCTTTATGATCGGTGTATACTGTTATCCCCAAATTCGACAGTTGATTGAGAAAAACAACTTCAAATTCATCATTTTTACTAAAATTAACTAGAAAACCAAAAATTTATACAATAAAAATATATAATATTGCATAATCTTCATCCTAGTTTACTCATATCATCTCTCATTTTTTTTTCATATAATAGATAGCTCACTTTTTTTCATTGTCAATTAATTTTTTTCTTTTATACATTTGAGCATTGGGCTTCTTTTCCTCATTTGTTCACCCAACCCCGCTCCTCCTTATCTTATCGGGTCTTTTTATCCATTTATTCTTTCGGACTTTTCCCATCCGTTCTGTCAAGGCCTGATGATACTCATATCCCCCTCCCGTTTACCTATCTCTTTGACATCGTTGGGAGGGTATTCAACCATCTTAATGAATATAAACGCATGTGACAGTACGAAGTCTAGAAAAATGTTCTCTCAAACTTTGCTTACTTGTGTGTAAGTGAATGCTTATTGAGCATGTTGCGGATTCCTAAACTAGCCGAATTATAAATATATATATATATGTGTGTGTGTGTCGTAAATATTGACAGTTTCTCTTAGAAAACATTGGGTTTACGTATCTATCGATCTATCCCTAATCTAATGCTGGGGATTTGTTGTTGCAATAGTCAGTTATTTTTTGAAATAACACAAATAGTATCTTAAAATCCTTACACTTGAGTATATATTATTTTGTTTTTCATGCTACATTCAATATAAATATCATATGTACGGACTGGTGACTTGCATGAGTTTGTCCTCACAGTTTCTATACGTATAAAGAAACGGATTTATAGAATCACTTGTAATGAACCAAAACCTATGAAATCCATAGTTAAAATCTCATTTTATTTACTATTGTACTAATATATAAATTGACCTTTAGTTACGAAGAAAAAAGTTATTAACCAAAGGAAACAATGTCTAAGGGAATAAAAGAGAGTATGTGTCTAATTGTCCAGTCATTTTACAAATTAATTGGTGTGTTTCCGGATCATAGTTACCAAAAAAACTTAAGACGAAGTAAAACTTTGATCGTCTTGTGCTTTTTTTGATTGTGATGTATAAAAAGGGTGCAATAAAAAGTTAGATTAACAGAATAAAGCCAAACAATAATATAAAGTTTTATTTATGAAATAGAACTGTTTGTAATAAAACGAAACTGTTGGATTATAATAAACTGAAATTACATGACTGAAAAGTAATTAAATGAAACTGCATAACTGAAATGAAATAAACTGAAACTATAGGACTGAAACGTGAATATAGCAAAGTAAATGACTGAAATGCAAACAATGATATTATAAGGATGAATATGAATATCCGAGACGCGACCACAATTTAAGCGTGTCCCGTTAAACTCAATTTGCCTACCACCTTAACCTTCTGGTCTGAGAATGACAATAAGTTCCCAATATACAACGTATTTTCTCTATGGCTGCAAGAAAACAACTATCGAGAGTCGCATGGTCGATTCTTTCGTGGAGCGGTACTCTCCCTCCGTATATACTCTAAGTGGAGTGGGTGTATGATAGTTTGTGAATGAGTGAGTTATAATGTGCATGGAGGATAGCCTATATATAGTCTTGAGGTGTAAGTCGTCTCCATATTAGCAATTAATTGTTTATAGAAACTTTTGGATCAAACATGGTTATATAAATTTGAACAAAACCACAATTCAGCCCAAACCGGGCCCAACCCCAAGTCCGTCACGCCAAGCCCAAAACCCAACCTCGTGCCCGGGGCCAAGTCCAAACTCGTTTCTAAGTTCAAGTTTGGAACCAAAGTCAAGCCCAACGTCGTGGCCCATGTATAAGTGTGTATACCCATGTTCACATAGGCCTTGTTTGTTAGGAGTATTTGGAAGGTGGGATAGGATTAGTAATGATGTGGACCCATAAATCCTATGTTTGTTTAAGTATAAATGATGGTATTAGAAATGAAGATGGGATTAGAAATGAGAATGAATATTTGGAATACCATGTTGGGGTGGTATTAGAATTTAGTCCAATCCAATTGTTTAAAATGACCAAATTAACCTCACTTTTCTATTAGAAAAAATAGAATATATAAATATTAAACATATTAAATATTAATATATACATATTAAATACATTATATATATACATATATATATATCAAATATGTATAAATTATGTATACATATTTATTATTTACATATGTATATAAATAATATTGAATATATGTATATGAATAATATTAAATATATATATATATATATATATATATATATATATATTATTAATATAATATATATATATATTATTTTTATACACACATTCACACATTCACACACACACACACACACACATATATATATATGAATATATAAATATTAAATATATTTTATATATATAAAAATATTTTATATATACATATATATAAATATTTAATTATATACATATGTATATTATATATATATATAAATATTTAATATACAAAAATATTAAATATAAAAATTTATACATATAATATATATTAATATTAAATATATAAATAATATATATTATTATTATATATAAAAATAAATAAATAATATATATTATATATATAATTTTATATATTAAATTATTTATGTATAAATATTAAATATCTATGTATTATGTATACATATTTTTTATTCACATATATAGATATAAATAATATATATTACCATTATATATTATTTATTTATATATATATATATATTTTTTAATATAATATATATAAATATTTATATTATAATATAATATAATATATATGAATATGAATATAAATATTTATATTATTTAATACAAAAATATAAATATGTAATACATATATGATTTTTATTATTTCAATATATTAATTATATATATATATAATATTTATATATAAATAATATTTATATATAAATAGTGATTTTTATTTTACATGTGATACATACAATATTATATTTTTGTTTAAATTTGTTGAGGGAAAGGGTAAAATTGTAATATTTAAAAAATAGTCCGATTACACCTTTATTCAAACAAACAACCAATGAGATTACTTTCCGGGATTAGAAATACTATCATCATTTCTAATACCATTGTAATCCCATAGGACTTATAGTCCCGGGATTAACAATCCCGCAAACAAACGAGGCCGTGTAATAGTAATTGATACTACTCGCACACACAAGATAATATATATATAGTTCATGAGACTCGTATCTAGTAGATGTGGAAAAAATTCCAAAATGTTTAGCCAAACACATTACTTTAAAGTAAATTCGTATTCATTCCACCCACCGGTTTAGGCATATGAATACACCATCTCGAAGCTCGTTGGACGTACTTTCCAACGTAATTGAGCACGGCCTAAAACATGAAGTGTTGAACACTTAACTTAAGGCGTAACACTTAATGATCAATACCCATTAAGGCTTCAAGTTGCTACTTTACCACTTAGGAACACCCATTGATATACCATGTTTTTCAACACCTTTTTCTATATATAATTAATTATGTTTAACTTTCTTACCATGGTGTAAATGATCAATTTAAATATTATAGGTCCATCAAGTATTTTGCATTTAGAGTAAAGTAGTAAACCCAAACTGAAGTGGCAGTAGGTTTAGAGTTTTTTGCCTTTTTAACTGTAAATAATTTATTTTCTGTACATGTTAGCATGTCGCAAGCAGATGGAGGTCTGATATACCATAAAATATTGGTACACTTATTCTCTTGTTAGAATATGTATATAATTTATAAAGAAGAGGACCATCATTGTAAGCAAACAGGGAGGAGGTAAGCAGATGAACGAAGGTCAAGTGGGTGGGAATTGAGGGTGAGGTGTGTGCTTCTACACACTTTTTATATAGTTAGATTATATAAGTTTTTTTTTCTTCAGTTGTAGTTAGTCAAACATTCATTCTGGAGTGAACGACGGGTTCATCTAACCATGCATGGTCCTTGACCACATAACAAGCATTTTTAATCCAGATAGAAAAAGAACGAAGAAGACTGGATCGGGAAAAGTGAGGGAACTAACCCGAATAAAAACACCATAATTTGCACTGATACCGTTCAAAAAAACTACATTGTTAACAACATTATATTTTTACTAACACGTCTAAGCGATAAACAAGCTAGTGACAATATATGAGTATTTGAGTCTTTTCATGTGACTGCACTTTAGTCTATTTTGTTATAATTGATACAGGATTTCAAGATGAAAGCGACTAAAAAAAAATAGACATGCTTGAAATATGAGTTTAAGGCCATCAACATCCTTGTCAACACTTAACTCATGAGATCGAATCTTCAAACCACATACATTACGACAAGAAACCGCCAATGGCCCAATTCACATATTCATCCTTCTCCTCTTATCTTTCTTACGCTTCCATGGTACCGCTTGCTTAACATTTTTGTATATGTTAGCCTGCAATCAACAATCCCGGCAAAATCAAGAAGGAAGAAAAACGGAAGAAATACCGGTAGATAATATAAAAGTATTATTTTTCTTTTCTTTTGATCAACAGTGTGTGTGTGGTGTGGTGTGAGGAATGATGCTTTTGCATTTGGAACTATTCGTAGATTGTTTAATTATGAAGTGTAACCATATTTCATAACACTCTGGCTTCCACTATTCATGTACGTATGTACGTGACTATGGCACACATAGGAGGATCTTATTTAAGTGACTGTTTCAAACGAACCGAATCGTTCATAAATATGCGTTTGGCTCACTAACAATTTTAGTTTGTGTTCATTCACCAAGTAAACAAACCAAATAAGAACAAGTTATGATTCGTTCGCCAAGCGTTCTGTGATCGTTCGTTTATGACCAGACATTTTGAATTAAAAAACAAATATGAACAGTTAATTTGCTTCTAATCTAAGTCCTCATGATTACTAAATTACCAACTCTATTGTAAGAGCATTACCATCGGTCTCTCCCCATCCTCTTCATATTTGAAGAGAAACTTTTATTTTTTTCAATTATATGGTGGTGCAAAATTTGAAGATTTTTACCGGTTACCTTATAATCTTTACTTTTTCAATTATTAAAGGTGTAAAGAAAGATAGGAAGAGAGTATTTTTTATGAGACTAGTAATTAAAGAAAGACGAAAAAATAGAATATAAAGAGTTGATTCATCTCTGAATTTAAAGAATTAAATAGATATGCTGAGACTGATGTACAGTGATTTTGGGGATAAACTTTTTATATCTATGAAATATTAGAATTTGATGCATCTAATGCAGATGCTCTTAGTCTAGCAAACAATACTCAATATGATATGGAACAAAAAAAATCAATGCCCCAAAATATGAATCAAGTCCAAATTCCTAACTCACATGTACATTTCATTACTCGTAACTACAGTTTTGCTTTTGTATGCTTTCATTCAAATTTGTACCTCGTGTGTGGGACTTTGGAATTTTCAAGGTTTGATTAACTTTTTTATCATGGTTTTTTTATTAAAAAATTGAAAATTATAAACACGGATTTTTAACTTGTAAAACACAGATTTTATAGTTGTTTCTTTAGAAAAGTACTCAAAATAGTTTAAAATACGCTTATAGATACATGCATGGTATCAATTAGACATATAGTTGTTGAAAATTTCAGCACAACTTAGAGCACCGATACTTGGCTAGTCAAAACCAGCTTTATGTATAATATACTAAATTTGTCAAAGAAAAATGCACTCCATCAGCAGCTAGGTTAGGCCTAGTTATATTTAACACTTAGTAATGGCTCAACAAATATACCTAGCATTGCTTTGCTAGCCAAAATAACTATATTATTTTATTGACTCACAATAATTCGTAACCACATGTGGTAGAATTTTACCATTTGGTATCAAACAGGTGAAGTACAACCACAAAAAAATTCACCACAACTTAGAGCACCCCTACTTGGCTAGTCAAAACCAGCTTTATGTATAATATACTAAATTTGTCAAAAAAAATGCACTCCACAAGGCTAGGTTAGGCCTAGTTATATTTAACACTTAGTAATGGCTCAACAAATATACCTAGCATTGCTTTGCTAGCCAAAATAACTATATTATTTTATTGACTCACAATAATTCGTAACCACATGTGGTAGAATTTTACCATTTGGTATCAAACATGGTGAAGTACAACCACAAAAAATTTCACCACAACTTAGAACACCCACACTTGCTAGTCAAAACCAACTTTATGTATAATATACTAAATTTGTCAACAAAAAATGCACTCCATCAGCCTAGGTTAGGCCTAGTTATATTTAACACTTGGGTAATGGCTCAACAAATATACCTAGTATTGCTTTGCTAGCCAAAATAACTATATTATTTTATTGACCCACAATAATTCTTAACCACATGCGCTAGCATTTTACCATTTGGTATCAAACATGGTGAACTACAACCACAAACCCACATAAAATATAATAAATTTTAATTACAAAGAGAAAAATGAAGAACCTATTATTTTGTGTATTCTTAATATGATGAGTAGGTAAATTTGATAAAGCCTAATTTTTATGTTAAATATAAAGAGGATGAACAAGAGGCGCATATATGTTTTAAGGTTCAGATTGGATTCTATTAACAATAGGATTGATGTGATTACCTATGATTGTCATAACCATTTGTAATACACTACATATCAGTTTTGACAATTATTTCATTTTTATATTTTACATGATATGATGGAGGAAATCACGAAACCAAGTATTCGTTTGTTACGATGTAATTATAGTGAGATTATTGTAGTATGTATTATAAATACTATCGGATCCATAAATACCGTGTTTGTTACGAAAATTGAAGACGGTACTATTAGTAACATGAGATTAGAAATGATGAGAAATGTGAGTATTTGGAGTAATAGTAGGATGTGATATTGAAAAATGGGGGTATTTGGAGTAAATGAGTTGTGTGGTATATATATATTAAAATCATATGTATATGTATTTTGTAAGTTTATTTATTAAAGATATAAATGTAAATTTGTAAAATAGTTCAACCCCAATAAAAAACAAACGAACACTTCATTGATATTTCATGTATGTACTATTAATACCACCTTATTCATTTGTTATTCCGTCATAATTTAAAGGTATTGCTAGTCCTATTACTATTAATACCGCAAGCAAACGAGATCCAAAATCTTAAACCAAAAGCTTTGCCTGAATCAGTACCACTCCATCACATTTAAACAAATGACTTAATTGGATCACTTGTACTTTAAGCCTAACTGATACTGATCATATACAAGCCTAAAAAATTATAAATTAAAAACCCATTTTTATAAATCATAAACATGGTTTACAAGTTAACAACTAATGCTTATAATTTTTTGTTTTTCTGGCAAAACACAAAAAAAGTCGAAGTCGTACGAGTTACGACTTTGACCGAACTCAAAAAAAAAGTCAAAATCATAACTAAGAGTTCCGAACTTTAGCTTTGTGTTGTGATATTGGACTGAATTCAGATTTTAGGACCTGCAAAAAGATCGCTCCATTCGACATTGAGACCAATAGTCTTGTAAACGTTGGAGAAACTAATAGGTTTTTCAGAGTTGATCATGAGATTCAGGACCACCAATTATAAGTAATTTCATCTTTTTACCTTTCTTCTCTATATGAGTTTTGTTATAACTTATTAGTAATTGAACTCTAATTACATGTACGCATTTAAACCAAATGATCCCCGGCAGGATGAATCATCAAAGTATAATTTTATTTGAATGAATTCGTAGTTAATTAATATCATAAACCACACTAAAGGGATTTTTTCTTTATGGGCTGATTGATTCTTTTCTGTTCCTAGGTGAATAAAATTTGAATGGAAAAGAGTGTATAGACTTTGAATTAAAGTGTAAAGAAATATTAGTAGATTCAAAACTTCAAAGAAAAGAAGAAGAAGCAAGCCTTTTAATCGGCTTTACTAAAGATGGAACGAAATTCCAAACACAAAACAGAATATTGCAGATGCACATTCCAAAAGTGAAATTTGAACTATTGACTGTATAATTATTGTAAAATATTAAAGCTAGTATTTTAGAATATACACAGATGACAGATCCTTTACCTTCCCTATAAAGTAAAAGAAATTAAATCGTTCTCCATTGAAACATTTGAATTGTAACTTTCGAAAAGAAGGCCTTGGAATTTTAACGGAATTGTGATATGTAGTGCTAATTCATAAATCTAGTACGAGAGGGCCGAGACCTTCTTTTAGATGATTAGTTATCCCTAGAGATTTTCAGTATTCTCAGGATCTTAAACGGAAGCTTATTGGATCAAAATCAAATGACAACAACATTTGAAAAAACTTCCGGTTCATCCCTGAAGGTGATACTGGCATTTACTGATTAAGCACTTTACGAATAGTTAAAAACTAGAGTAGTTTTATGCAAGCATTAACAAAATGAAGAAATACTACTTACCAAAAAAAATTATAAGAAAGGATCAAATGCTATCAAACATACCCATTTATAGCACTCGAACCATGCACTCCTAGATGATTAGTTATCCTAGTGATTCTCATTATTCTCAGGATCTTAAACTGAAGGTTATTGGACAAAACCAAACAACAACATTATTTTTCTAATAAAAAAATCTTCAGGGTTCATCATGGAAGGTGATACTGAATCAAAAAATGGCATTTACAGATTTAACCATTTTTACAAATAGTTAACAATTTATATGCATGAACAGTGAACAAAATGAAGAAATACTACTTACCCAAAATCCGGTCCTCTTTCTTAACCTGGATCCATTCTCCTCCAGACCTCCGAATGGAGACGAAAAGTCGATATTACCCTCACCCTCCTCCTCGAATCCCCTCTTGCTCCCCCACCTCCAAGAGCTAAAATTCACCTTCTCCTTATCTGCCAATTTCCAAATTAATCCCTCTTCAGGGCTCTGGGACGAAAACAGCATTGAAGGTGAAACATCCTGGCCCGGGGAGGGCGTTTTGGCAATTCTATCCTGATCTTCTTTCAAGAACTTCCTGAACGAAAACGACATAGTCTTGGAAACATTCGGGCCCAAGCCTGGCCCAAAACAAACCATACTCGGAGAAGGTGTATTAGCAGTACTATCCTCATGATCTCCTTTCATAAGCAACTTCCTAAACGAGAACGACATAGTCTTGGAAACATTTCCTGGCCCATCAAGAACAGAATTCGGCGAGGGCGAATTTGTAACTTTCCCATCCCCTTTCCCCATTTTCCGAAAAGAGGAAAGTTTTGGGCTTGGGTCTGCAGGTTGGGGCCCGTCCAAGCTAGGCAGGGGTGTATTGGTAATTTTACCAGGTGGAAGCTCGAGGCACCTAGCAACCTTGGGCTTCTTTGCAATATCACTGCTCATACAAGCAGGTTTTCCGGGAGCCTCCTCCCATTTGAAAGGAACAGAAGCAGGAGTTTGAAAAGGTGGGGTTAGTGTTTCCGATGGGGTCTCGGGGGTGTGATGAGGGAGAGAGAAGAGAGAGAGTTTCGGCGTGGGGGAGAATAATTGTGTTTCTGATAGTTCAGACGCCATTGACATTGTATATGACAGTAGCACTATGGTAGTTTCTCTCTATGTAATAATATTACTACCTAGTATGTATGTATGTATATATTTTATGTAATGTATATTTTGGTCTTTGGACGTTTATAATGAGAGAGAGAGTGGGTTTAAACGGTTGTGGCGGTTCTTCTTCTCTATAAAAAAAAGTGAGAGTTTAATGTACTCACAGTAATAGTTTATCACAACTTTAATGTACGATTGAACGATGATTTTTAGGGGGATGAAAATTACCCCGAGGATTTTTTCTGAAGATTAGCTTTATTTTTTTATTAGCGTCTCAAGTCTAAAATTAAGACTCTACAAAGTATTAAGTAGGGCTTGAAAAAAATCCCGAAATTCCGATCCGATTCGTGTCTCGATTCGTATCCGAAATTTTTCAATCCGAAAATGTCGGGTTTGGTCATGACCCGATAAACTTAGGGATCGGGATCGGGTGACAATTTTGATTTCGTCGGGTATCCCGACCCGACCCGACCGGATTTTTAAAATTAATTTATATTTTATATTTATATAACATGATTTTTTTTATTTTAACACTAAAATAAAAATTAATTTATATTAAATGTAAATGATGAAAATCAAAACGTGTACCTCCATCATGTAATGTAACTACTATACCATATGAGGTACAATCATTTTTATTTCATATAATAGTTATAATTACATAGTATAATATAGATTTATACTTTTAAATATATAAAACTATTAAAATAAAATAAAAAATATTGATAGATTATTACAATTCAACTGAAGAGAAAAAGGAAGAGAGGGGGAGCCAGACTATACCTTTGGTATAGTCTGAAAAACTCTCCTATGTGAAACTATTGGATCAACAGAGGGGCCTACATACTGTAAGATCCAATGGTAGTTTTTCAGACTATACAAAAATGTCGATTGCCAAAAGAAAAAAGAGAAAAAGGACGTACCTAAAAAATTGGTTAATCTGGACCTATGTATAGCTCCAGAATTATAACTCCATGAGTGGCCGGCCACCTATTTATGCCTAATCTGTACGTGTATATATCTTGTCACCGCCAAGTATAATGATAGTCAAAATGTTCAATAATGTAGTCCCAAAAGTACTTTGAATAGCTACAGTGGACTTCTACTCTATGTTAATCAACTTGTATCACTTACTAAGGGATCCATTTTTGCTGTATTTAAAAAATCAAGTCAGTCTGTGTTAAATTTTTCAGACAGAAAAAATATATAATTTTATATGTTATATTTTTATTTTAATGTTTTGGAATCAATATCGAACGATTAAAACTACTGTGAATCTAGTCCATTATTATTTAGGGTCTGTCACATACTAAAAATCTAACACATATTAATCAATCCAAAAATATCTAACTTAAAATTAATTCAAAATTAAAACTAAAAAATATTAAAAATATAATACATGTTAATCAACTCAAAAACATATATACTAAAATTAATTTAAAATTAAAATTAAAAAATATTATTAGTTGACACAGCCTAAATAATAGTGCATTTTGGAATGAACACCTAACGATTAACACTATTATGAATTTAGTACACTATTATTTTGGGTATGTCACATACTAAAAATTTAACACATATTAATGAACTGAAAAATATACTAAATAGATCCGAGAGAAATTAATTTTTACTACCTTGAAAAATATACGGAAAAATAATACAGGATTTGGGCACCCAAAACCAATTCCTTCTAAACTGTCATTTGGTAACGCTTTAAAAAAAACAAACTATTATTTGGTGACTAGTGCACTATACAAATATCTGTCATAGGGGCATGTTGCTTTGTCCCCCATGCTCTAAGCTTAAAACTAAGCAACATTGTAGTGTGTATTTTTGTGTGAAAGAAACAAAGTTGTAGTTTGGGATCAAATAAAAGTGACCAACACTTGGAAACTTCTTCTGCAGCTGTGTATGCATTCAAGATTAGATTATACATATATCCGTATAACTATAAGTATGCACAAAACCATTCACAACCATATATACCATCTACCCAAATTTCATTATTAACAGAAACAAATCAATAACAGGATTCATCTAAATCGTTATTCTGAATCAAGCAATTCAATTACTAGCCTACAAGTTTTGGCAATATCATTTGTTTTGTTGTAGATTGAATTTTGGCGAAACAGATTTATGACAAAAGTGAAGACCCCAATAGTGGAACTTCCGAAATTAGATTTGAGTAATAGGCTCTTTACTGTAACGCTTGGCGGATAGTAAATCGATAAAGATTTGTCATATTATGCTTCCAAGTTCCAAATGTACTGTTGTAAACACGTAATTCTACCAACTGTCGTCAAAATGATTAATGTTACTTAGCTCAATCTGAGAATCAAACCTTTTAATGAAAGTGCACCTTGCTATAAATAATACCTGCAGAAAAAAGTCTATGGACATAATCTTGAATATCAGAAAGAAGATGGAATTGGAAAAATGGTGTATCAAATTCTCCTGTGTTACCTAAAATGTTGGTTCGATTTGATGGTGAAATTAATTCAAGGTCAATCACACAAGAAATCGTTAATTTACTACAACAAAGACTTTAAGTTCTGTGTACAATGCCAGCGTACAAAATGCAGTTGATCACATTAATTAGCTTTTCCTTATTCATCACAAAATATACGACATTAGGACTCTCAAAAGAGCTTTCACATGTAAATAGACAGTTAACCATGGATAGTGTGAGTACGAGTAGGAAAAACCAACAGTTTATAACGATAACATAAATTATGTCTCGCTAATTTTCTATCGAACGACAATCTAAGGTTTAATCCGGAATAAGCTTACAGCTGGGAAATGGGTAGCCCAAAGGCCACATTGAAAGTATAATAGTCTATTGAACCCAAAAGAGAAACCAATAGAGGTATTTCACCTACACAGGGAATTTTCTATAGAATCGGAGACATTTTCTGGACAACGAGAGTGAAAATATCACCCATGAAGTAGATTCTCAACTCCAAGTTTAATACAGAACACACGAGAAAACAGAAGAATCAAAACTGCAAATTTGTAAAAGAACACGATTACAGGCTTAAACGTTTGCCATTTTTATAAGATAGTTTAACAGGAGAACGTACACGGAATTTCATCCTAAAACACTGATGTAGCACTAAATTTGTCAAATTTAAACGTAATCACTCATTGTACACACTTTTGGCCTCTACAAAACGGATTAAGCTTGTTTGAACTATAAGAAACTTTTAAAGACTCCCTATACGATGTATCCCGTAATCAAATCAGCCCCCTTATTTCTCTCATACAAATAAGCCAATGCCGGCGACAAATTAACTCAAGCGTGCTTCATTACTAGTGATTAATTAATTTTAAGAAAGTAGATGGAATAGCACTTCCAAATTAAAGTCCAGGAAACAAAACAGAAAACGTTCAGAGATCACAATTCATAGCAACGAACAAAACCAGCGCGTTACAATTTAAATGCCAGATGCATATTTTGAGTCTAAATTCCGCACATCTCGATGATACATTTGGACATTATCTCTTACTGTACATTCATCTTCTATACATTTAAAGTACAACAAAAGGAAGCTCTGCTATGAACTTCACCATCACATAGAAAACCAAAATATATTATGCTTTCTGATCATCAACCAAATTGTAGATTTCATTTAAGATATAAGATAAGCACTGCATATTAAAGTGACAAACTTAATGTATACACTTTTTAAGTTACAACAAAAAGGAACAAGTTTGTTATGAACTTCATAGGAACATATACTTACATGTACTTGATAGGTCAAATTTACCAATTTTAGGAAAAACACGACCCGTTTTCCTGATCTAACTGTTGATGCATTTCAACCCCCTACAAATCCAAAGCCAGACACAGAATAAGCCCAAACAAAGCACCAAATCCAGAGTCAAAACAATCCAAACATGCGTTTTCCACACCCTTTTAGCCTTAAAACTGAACCCAGACGAGCTACTATCGTATAACGCCACATTCCTGGGAAAATCTCTATCCGACAAGTCCAACTTATTCTCAAACAACTCCTCTCTACTATCCCCATCACCGAACCTCTTCTTCTTCTTCTTCTTCAAGCTTGTAGGCGACATTGCCCCAAACCTCTTTTCCTCTCTCCCCAAACCCAAATCCGCACCTTTTATCATCCTCCCTCTAGGAGAAACCGGGGATCCAAAATCCAAATTTGAGGCCAACAACTGATGGAAAACGGAGTTGAACTCGCCCTGGAAACAATGTGGGTTCAAACTAGACGTATCAGACTTTACTAGTATAACTTGAAAGGCGTCTCTAACACTTTTTAGATAGGTTATGGCTTCTGGGTACTCTAGTTTTTTGTCGTAGATTGCGAAATAAACTAGTTTTTTGTCGGTGAGGAAGGTATATGACCGATTATTCACCGTGTGGGTGAAAGTTAAGTGGTGGGGTGGCGTTTTTTCCAGGCATTTCAAAACTAAAGATGCCAACTCAGCATCTCTCGAGTTGAACTCCGCTAACACTGTCATCCCCGACGCAATGCAAGTGTATAAAATACATTCCGGATGTGAAATCATTTCTAAAAAATTACCCTTTGGAGGATTTGACAAGTATGTGAGATTGGGTTTCCAATAATCAACCTCTAAAGTTCAGATTTTGATTACCTCGGAACTGATGAAACAAAGAAAGTAATAAACAATCGATGAGGATCTGATTCGGGTTCAAAATCAAACATAAAGTTCGATAAAACAAAAAAACAAAACAAGAAATTACCCTTTTAGGTAAATAACAAGACTGACAGGCTTGTGTCAATTGAAATCGAAATAATCCACACAAAAAAATGAAAATTTTGACATGGGTTTAAAAAATTTAAAATGAATCCAAAAGGCCCTAGAAAGATAAAAAGTTTCTTCAGGTGCAGAAGATCAGGTTTATGTTACAAAGCAATCTCGAAATTAAATAGATCCAACAAGCACTAACTATTAAAAGAAACCTTGATTGAGGGAGAGACAAACCCTATATATATATATATATATATATGTATGTATGTATGGTATGTTATGTATTTATGTATGTTATGGAATGGACGAATAATAAGTAGACAGAGACTGGGGAAAATGTGGTGGATCTGGAGAGTGGAATAAGCGTAATGGTGACAAAATTGCACGGTCCCTTTTGTCAATATATTTTATTAATTCATTTTTGGATTTTAGATTTATAAAATTTGTAGGTGGTTTTTTTTAAATAAAGTTTGTGGGTGTTTGTACACTCACATTGTTTAACTTTTTGAAAAGGTGATTTTAGCCTAATAAAGCTAAAAAATCAAAATTCTATATTTTGGTTGGATTCTTAAAATATCTTTTTTTTTAATTTGATTTTTAACCAAATATTTTTTTGCCAAACGGACCCTTAACATGTTCGTTCGATTATTGTATTAAATCTTGGAATGCAACCATATAGTGTTCCGTTCGTTAACAAAGTGGTCGTTGAATAAATGAGCCAAACATTAACATAAATTTAGCAGTCGTTAAGTAAAGACCCGAACATGCACATCACCATTCGTTTGTTAAGCGCTCGGTTCGTTAAGAGTTTGAAAAAATAATAAGTCAGATTCACTAGTATTATAGTTTTTGATAGTGTTCAATATGTCTTCACATCTTTGCGATGGATTTTCAATTCCAACGTTCACTTCGGTTGCATGTTGTTTACCATTTTTAGTTGTAACTCAGACTTTGTTTGTGTCTGGTTCTATCTTCTCAGCATTGAGATCATCAGTCAGTTCATTTTCTGCATCATGTTACACAATTTCAATAACTCCAATCTATTCATTATCACATGCATACTCACTTATGTTTTTAAACTCATCAAATAAAACATTATAAAACCCTGTAATAATCTGGGTTATTAAATTGAAATTAATGTATGATCTACTATTAGTAGCAGATACGAGAAATATTTACTCATCACTTTTAACATCAAATTTTATCATATCCTATGTTCTCTCTTTTAACATGTAGCAGACACATTAAAAAATATTAAATAATTAGGATTTTATTTTCTACCCTTCCATGTTTTATTAGTACATTTGGTGATGTAACCTCTATCAATAGTATGGCAAGATGTACTGACTGCATCTTCCCAGAGTTTCTTAGCCAATTTATTAGAGTTCAACATGACGCTAGGCATTTCTATAACGGTCATATTCTTTATTTGAACAACTACATTTTACTGAGAAGTTTTGGCAGCAGAGAATTCATGTGACTAAGGAATCACAGTAATCTACAAACTTATAATTTTCATCTTCTTTTTCTTGATTATGATTAGTTTTGATTCCCACTATCATGCCTATAGTGTGTGTTTTCTCATTTTGTGAGTTTGATTCATATACTTTGAAACATAAAAGTGTTAGATTTCTATGTTAACGAATAAACCATGAATATTTGAAAAAATCATCCGCAACTACAAGGATATACTTCTTGCCTCCATAAATTTCAGTTTGCATATATGCCCAATAAGTCAATGTGTAAAAGTTCTAGTACATGTGAGGTATAAATCTGACTCAAACTTTTGTGAAAAGTTTTGATTTATATGCCTTTTAAACATTCACACCACATGTACTTTGGATTTTTCGTATTTATACTCGGAATGCCCCTCATCGGTTCTGACTTAAACAACTTACCTGGAGTCTTATTGTTAACATGACCAAGTTTTTGCTGCCAAATTTATGCATTTGTTGGTTTTACTTGGTTGCATCTGAGCTTTTTCAAATCACAGATTTCCTTATTAGAAATATAACAGCTATCTGTTTATCTAACGATAGACATCACTAAGTTGTTCTCAAAATTTTATTATTACAAACCTGGCTTATGATTAGCAAGTTTACCTTCAACATTTATTTATTTTAGGTATTACATCGGACACAAAATTATCAAAAACAGTCTTATCAAGACAAAAGTTTTCAATTAATGTCATAAGATGTGGAAAAGTCACAATAACGAAATGCGTAGATAAACAGATATAAATCTGATTTTATTTTATTTTCTTAACGCTATCGGCTCTTATTTAATCCAAATTTTCATTTTTCTTTTAAATTGTAAAATCGTTACTGTTGAACCATGGGGTTCAATAATTGATTTTGATTATAAGTTTGATTATGTTTTTAATGATTTTACGATTTCTCTATTTCGATGATTTAATGTTTGTCTTTTCCAAAAGTAGAAAATGCAAATTTCAGCACGTCAGAAAGATAGAGCAATCAAATACGAAGCCAACGGTCCAAGCGGAACCAGAATCGGAGCTAAAACGAAGAAGCTACAAGCATTCGAATTTTAACGAGAAAACCGAGAAACTGCCATAGAAAAACATAGAAAAACGACCGATCGAAATGGCAGAAACGACCGATCGTTTCTGGTCCAAATTCTTCCAGTGAGGTCGTCTGAAAAACGACCGGTCGACTGTGGAAAACGACCGATCGTTTTCTGCAGATTTCAAAAACGACCGGTCGACTGAAAAAACGACCGATCGTTTTTCAGCCGTTTTTAGAAACGGTTTTTTAGCTTTTTTGAATAAGCAGTTTTAAACATTGGATAAAAGCCCTCAACCTCTACCAATGGTCATAAAACAAAAAAACAGACTTTGCTGACCATATAAACCACCCCAATCACTCTCCAAAGATAACCATTCATCACCCTTCAATCTCTCTAAATCAAAACCCTAAAAATCACCATTTTGGTGAAATAATTCGAAAAATATGGAAATTGAAGAAAAAGCGATTCAAGCTCAAATCAACATCAAACATCATCAATATCACAAATTAGCTTATTTAGAAGCAATCAAAGTGTGAGTGTTGTTTTACCTTCAACAATTTTATAAAGAGTGAATTATAAACTCATTTGTGAGCGAGTGATCGGGTAGAGACTTTGTAAGCGAGTGTTGCTTAAAAGCTCTAGGTCTTTTCATTCGGAATACTCATAGAGTGAGAGGGAGCTTAATCGGTCGATTAGCTCGTTAGGATTTGTAAAATCAGAAAGAACATTTTAGTGAAATACTCGGTAGCGTGAATACCGAGGAGAGGACGTAAGCCGTTTGCCGAACCTCTATAAATCGCGGTGTCAATTTCTTTCCCTAAACTTTTACTTTCCGCAACTTATATTATTGCTTATTTTCTTGCTTGCGTTTAAGACTTCTAACATTTCATTAACGTTATTAAACGCTTAAGCTTAGAATTGCAAAAAGTTGGGTTGTTAGTTGCCATTAAGTTTAATTTCGCAAAAAGCGCCAAAAAGCTTATTCACCCCTCTAAGGTTTAGCCGCACGGGCCAACAGTTACGATAATTTATTATTAATGAAATTATGGACATCAACTTAGATATTTTTTTTGTAAAAACGCTCCAAATTAAGATTTGATTAATGCAAATCTGTACGGTTTCATGACGGAAAATGATGGGTGGGGGGGCTGATGGGGGACGGCAACGGGTGGGGTGGGGGTGGGCGGCTGCTGTGGTGGTGGTGGTGGGGGTTGGGGGTGGTTTTTTTTAGTGTTTAAATATGATTATATATATATATATATATATATATATATATATATATATATATATATATATATATATATTTGTACCTAAAAAAATACATGCATATATAAATAATAAACATACATTTATACCTAAAAAACACATGCACACATATCTATATATATATATAAATATTAGTATATCTTATACGATTTTTTTGTATATCTTTATTTGGATATAATTTTGTTTTTTTTATTTGATAATATATATATATATATATATATATATATATATATATATATATATATATTGTCTTTTACATATAATTTGTATTTGAATATAATTTTGTTTTTTTATTTAATTTTGTGTTTTATATATATGTTATACTTATTGCATTTATGTTTACTTATTTAATTAAATAATTGGTGCAATGGCAATTTTGAAGATTACTTGATATGCAAAGGGTAAAAGAGTAAAACACTAAAGGGTGATGACATCAAATTTGGACGGAATAATACTTATTGGACTGAATTCAATAGTTCTGAGTACTAATTAGTAATTTTGAAAGTGCAGTGTAACTATCGTTAAAACTTGGTAGTACATGGTACTAATTGGATATTAACCCTGAAACAAATGAACACGACATGTTGAGTTTTTTGCCAAAATAGGCTACTTGGGACCGAAAATTCCCAGAATGGGCTACCTTTCTTCAAAATTCCCAAAACGGTCTACTTCTGAAAAACGACCGATCGAAATGGTAAAAACGACCGGTCGTTTTTATCATGAACTCTCTGGAACAATTTGGACCAAAAACGATCGGTCGTTTTTACCATTTCGATCGGTCGTTTTTCAGACAAAAAACGATCGGTCGTTATTTACATTTCGATCGGTCGTTTTTATTGTGAACTCACTGGAAGAAATCATACCTAAAACGATCGGTCGTTTCTGAAAAACGATCGGTCGTTTTTCTTGTGAACTCTCTGAAAGAAATTTGATCTGAAACGATCGGTCGTTTTTTAGAACGATCGGTCGTCTGTTGAAAAACGATCGGTCGTTTTTCACTGTCGACCGATCGACTGCAAACAATTTACAGAACAAGAATTTTTTGCACTTTTCGACACTGATTTGACAAAAAATATATAAAAACATGATCCCCTTTTTGAACATGATCTCTTAAAAAATGATGTCGTAAATTAATATGTTTAGTACGAGAGTGTTGGATCGGATTTTTCCAAAGATTTATAGAACTAGTATTATCACATAAAATGATGTCGTAAATTAATATGTTTAGTACAAGATCTGTAGGTGACGTTTTACTAAACATCCGATTTAAAACAAGTAAATGTCACAACATCCGATTTAAAACGAAGTTAACCAAAGCTAAACGATTAAGGAAAACGAACGATCAAATGCAAGCGAAAAATTGGCCATAGTTTTGCCTAAAAACGGTTAATCGCCACAAATGAAAAACAACACAAATAACCCAATCAACTAGATATATATGCGCACAAGTTATAATAACATCAAAATCGCATTTGTAGAATTATAAATACGCAATCTCACAACGTCATACAATTTAACACGTAATGATAAAGAGCAACATAAAAAAGATTCATAACATAAATGCAAAGCGTTTGCTACTTATTACATCAAAAACAACGTTGGAAGAAAATGAAAAACAAAGGAAATACAACGCAAAATAAAATAGAGGTATTTCTCCCCCTTTGACATCATAAATGAAAAACAAAGGAAATACAATGCAAAATAAAATAACCGCCTAGTCGCGGTGGGAGGTCGCGTCGTCCTCTTCTTCGGCGTCATCGTCGGGACCGGCTAGATCGGGAAAATACCCGTAGAACTTTGCCCGTTGCTCGGCGCTTATCCTATCAATTTCGTCCAAGTCTTCTTGACTTGTGTTCATGGAGCGAAACATGCGTCGGTTGAGTCGTGCATTTTGATATTGGTCGATGTATAGATCGTCGTAGAATTGTTCGGTGCGCGGAGGACGGTTGGAAGATCCGACTTGAGCTTTTCCGCGACCTCGAGTGGGACGAGAAGAGGAAGGCATTATGTGAGACGGGGGAAGGGACTCGGAGGAAATAGGCACATCCTCATGAGCGGCTTGTGGTGTGGCCTTAGGGCCGACATATTCTTCCTCTTCGAGGGAAAGAGTAGTATAGTCGGGGCCGGACACCCGTTTACCAGACCAAGTAATGGTCTTGGCGGTAGTGTTGAATTTTATTGACATTTGGGCAAGATAGGAGGTGTCCCAAATGTGTTTGTCCTTGTTCTTGAACAGGGTTCCACCGGGAATAAGGTTCATGTCTTTTAAGATGGCCGAAATCAAGGCACCGTAAGGTAACCCATTCTTGGATTTCGTTTTTAGCGAATCCATCTTAAAGAATATGAGTGTCGCGAAGTTAAGTTTGACTCGGCGATGGATGCACCCTAAAAGGAAGATGTACTCATTGGTAACATCCGTGAAGTTTGAGGTATGGGGGAGGACAATATGGGAGAGGATATGGTAGGCTAATTTATTTCGGAAGAGAAGGCCGTGGGCTTTGTTAGAGCGATTGTTGTGTGCGGGATGAAATAGTTCATCTTTGAAATCGGTAAAATTAACGATGTTGAGCATTTCGCAAAGTTCGTTACTTTGCTCGTGCACCCCCTCAGCATCGAGGTGTAGAAGATTTCGTAAACGGTCTACACCGTAAACGAAGGGTTGACCATTAAACGATGAACGCACGCGGAGTGCGTCATCATGATCCCTATCAAGAACTAGGTTATGGTAAAATTCGTATATATTTTCAATGAAGAAAGGCTCTTTTAGAGTAAGAATTACATTGAGTTTTTTGGAAGTTTAAATCTTGCATGAGAAGAGGAAAACGTTCAACAAATAAAGGCATGTCTAATGTAAAGTTAGTCAAAATAGCTCTTTTACCCATTGTAGATGGATAGAGGGGAGGAAGAGAGCCGGAAGAGGCACCGGGGCCCGATGGTGGAGCGGTGGAGGGGCCGGTTCGTCGAGCGCGAGGAACACGGGGGCGGCTCGGGGACGGAGGCACGTAGTCGTCCTCATGTTCGTCGACGATGTGTGATTGAGCTTTCTTGGTGCGAACCATGGTTGGAAATTAAAAAAAAATTAGGGTTTAGGACAAATTGGTATTTTGAAAAAAAAGGGTTTTCAAGAAACGGAATCAATCGATTGTTGATTATAAGGATTAATAAGAGAATTGGGTTATATATATGTAGATATTAGGGATTTTTGATAGATTTTGATAGAAAGAGACGATTTTGAAAGAGAGAGAGGGTTGATATAATTGTTGAATGAAATAGAATTAGGGTTTGAAAGAAGTTAAAAGGCTGAAAAACAGAAAAACGATCGGTCGTTTTGTAATTACGATCGGTCGTTTTTGGACAAAAATGTTCCAGTGAGCACATTGAAAAAACGATCGGTCGTTTTTGCATAACGATCGGTCGTCTGTGTAAAAACGATCGGTCGTTTTGTAATTACGATCGGTCGTTTTTGTACAAAAATGTTCCAGTGAGCACACCGAAAAAACGATCGGTCGTTTTTGCAGAACGATCGGTCGTCTGTGTAAAAACGATCGGTCGTTTTGTAATTACGATCGGTCGTTTTTGGACAAAAATGTTCCAGTGAGCACACTGAAAAAACGATCGGTCGTTTTTGCAGAACGATCGGTCGTCTATGTAAAAACGATCGGTCGTTGTATACAGCGATCGGTCGTTTTTGGACAAAAATGTTCCAGTAAGCACACTAAAAAAGCGATCAGTCGTTTTTGCAGAACGATCGGTCGTCTGTGTTATATATGTTAATCAAATATATATATTTATGTTAATTGCACTTATTTATTTATGTTGTTCATTCTACTTTTTATGTTAATTGCACTTATTTATTTATTCATACTTAACAAACCAGTTTATCTTCTCAAAAAACAGTATGAAAAAACACTGAGAATAAATATAGATATTTCATCTTAAAAAAGACAATTACAAGCGGAAAATTAAAATAGTACAAGATACATATTGTCTCGTTGATAAGCGTGCAATTACAAGCGGACAATTACAGCTAAAATCATAAGCGTCGAGCACGTATTGGATACGGACACTTACGACAATCATGTCCTCGCCCTTGACAACTAGAACATCTCATACGTGCTCGTCTCTCCGACTGATCCATACCATTATGAATACGAGTAGATCTTGGACGACCCTTTCTCTTACAAGAGTAACATCCGGAAGAAATAATCTATCACATGAATCCCAATAGTCTTGATGCCGAAGAGGACAAAATTGCGCCGAGTACGTACCTTCGTATGATTCAAGAGTGTAATATTTTACTATGTAAGCTTCCCAATCAAGACGGTTTGCAGCGCATACGGAAAACACATGTGAACAAGGGATTCCATCACTCTGCCACTTACCGCAATCGCATTGCCAAAGTGAAAAGTCGACAACTTGAGTATTGCCTCCCCTAGAATTTCTTGAACTTGTACACACGGAATAAACCCCTCTTTCATAATCGAAAGTAACATTGGTATGACCAATGTCCGACCTGCGTTTCTCTAAAATTTTGAGGATATTGGGACCATATCTTGTGCCGCTGTTTCTCATCCCGATTACTATCTTTTTCCGCTCGCAAAAATAGTGTACCAACTTATAGAAAATAAGCTGCACAGCAGCAGTAATTGGTAAATTACGAGCAGCTTTTAAAACATTATTGAAAATTTCAGCCATGTTTGTGGTCATGTTACCATGTCGCCTCCCTTTATCATGAAAATATGACCATTTTTCCGCAGGCTCTTTTATCAACCATTGATATGCTTGAGGATTCATCACTTTTATTGCTTCCATGATTCTTTTCAATTTTCTTTCTTGTAATTCCCAAATGGCGTTCTCCACTAACTTGTGTAAGTCAGGATCTCCTTTGAAAGCTTTCTTAAAATTATCCAAAAAATGATTTGAACAATATCGATGAACAAAACCTTGACCACGCCAAACTCCTCTCACTGCACTTAGAATACCAGCATGTCTATCCGAAATTAGACAAATATTCACGCGCTCTTTAATCACATGTCGCATAATGTTACAAAGAAAATAGCTCCACGAAATTGTACTCTCCTCAGCAACAAATGCACACCCAATGGGAAAAACATGATTATCTGCATCCGATGCCATGGCCAACAAAATCTTACCTTTATACTTCCCATATAAGTGAGTAGCATCAATAGCGATAACTGGCCTACAATACTGAAATGCATCAATAACGGCCTTAAATGTGAAGAAAAATCTGTTCAATACCTCACCCACTGAATTTGTTACCACATCGTAAACTGGCGTTGTCTCATAAGAAGCTACGGTACCGGGATTATACTTTTGAAGCGCTTTCATAAATTTAGGTAAAACCTTATACGAGTCTTCCCAATTTCCAAATATCTCTGCGATTGCTTTTTGTTTACCTAAATAAGCTTTTTTGTATGAAACTGACGTTTCAAAGCGGGCATTCACAATCTCTTTAACTAATGAAATCTTCATCATATGATTAGTTGTGATGGCATTTCGAATGGTTTGGGCAACAAGATTGGAATCTAAATGGGGATGATCAGTTGTAAGCTCGGCATGAATGCATGTATGAGGACCGTTGTACGCCGACACTTCAAAAAATCCATGTTTCTTTCTTAGTGAAGCTCGTAGTTTCCATTTGCATTTTTGAGTTTCGGCCAGTTTACAACGAATTTCCCAAAATTTTGCCTTCGAACTTTTAGTGCAAAAATGGATGTTACGTTTGATTGACCAAAGTTTTATTCCCTTTTTCAACATTTCTTTATCCCTAAATAAAAGACCAATAAAAGGATCATTAACTTGAGGATCCCAAAATCCAGGATACATCATATAATTTCGTCTCTGGTTACCATAATTTTCTTGAGTGTCGAACGGTTCATTAAACAAACTTGACATTGGTTGATGCATAGGAATTTCATCGGGAATAGTATTATTCGGCCATTGTGACCCACTTGATTGGTCGTTTTCATCCTCATCCATATACGAGCCCATTTCTTGTACATTTTCTTCGTCATCGTCAGACTCGTTTTCGCTAATATTGACGTCATCGTCAGACTCGTCATCTTCATCATCTGGTTCATCTCCAAGTTCTATCTCATTTATATTGTTCGACCAATCAATATTATCTGACAATCGACACATTGCATCCAAATGTGTCAAATCTAGTTCGTTGTTCTTAGAATATACCTCTGGCATTGGCTCTTGTCGAATGGGTGTTCTACTTGATGTACCGATTTCATTAGTGGAAAGAATATTATTATACAACCCGTAATCTTGATCAGAAGAGTAAACTTGCTCAATTTCAACATATAACTCTATAAACGTTCTTCCATTTTCTTCTATTAACTCAAGCATGGTTTCCAACGAATCATTATCAACAACAGCCAATCGCATATATTTAAACTCAGTAAGTGTAGTCAGATATGGATAACGACATGTTAAACTCAAACGATTTGAAGTCGATGATACATCAAGTTCCTTAAACAATTTTTCCAAGAATTTGTCGTATGTCGTGTTTCTAGATACGTTAAAAAAAAATTATAAGAAATATCATAAGATAACCCCTCGCTAATAGTTTCCATCATCGTACCTCCTCAATAACACATAATTGTAGGATTTTTCATTTCGATAACCTAAAACACAACAAAAAAATTCAAATAATACTCCAAAAACACAAAAAAAAAAAAACTAAATAAGATTGAAAATAGTGGAAACTGTGTTGAAAAATAGTGGAAAAAACCGAGTCTTTACAAAATATTGACTCTTACAGAAACATAGAGCCTCAACAAAATATCGAGGTTTTACCTGTTTTCGAAGAGCTCTGAGATTTGCCCTAAAATGATCTAAGAGTTCTGTTTTTTTTTTTCCAGAGTATTCTGGAAAAGTAGGTCTGCAAAAGAGATGAGTTTTTTTAAATAGGAAGTATTTCTGAAAAACGACCGATCGAAATGTAAATAACGACCGATCGTTTTTTGTCTGAAAAACGACCGATCGAAATGGTAAAAACGACCGATCGTTTTTTGTCCAAATTGTTCCAGAGAGTTCATGATAAAAACGACCGGTCGTTTTTACCATTTCGATCGGTCGTTTTTCAGAAGTAGACCGTTTTGGGAATTTTGAAGAAAGGTAGCCCATTCTGGGAATTTTCGGTCCCAAGTAGCCTATTTTGACAAAAAACTCCGACATGTTTATTGTCGGATTTCGATCAAGTCCGCTCTCCAGTGAATTCACCCAAATTAATAATATTGAAAAGTTTACATAACAAAAATTAAGACTCATAAAACATGTGACTCACTCAATTATAGTTATATGTGTATGCATACATCATAACCGTCCCTACTATTCAACTATCAATCATAGATCGTCACGTCAATTAAGTAAAGAAACAACTTTCTTATGTTAATAAATATCTTCAGAATCCTTTTAATTTTCTTCGGGAGCGGAATCAGTATGGCCAGCAAGTATCATCGTCACTCTAAAAATTTTAAAAATATTTTCTTTATATAGAAAAATTCAGATATTTAAGTTTTTATACATTAATAACCCCAAAATAAATAAATAGTAACTTAGTTCAAATGGTAAACATAAAATTTTTGTGTCAAAAGGTTTTATAAATAAATGTTTTTTGTATAGTTTTATAGTCATATTAAAACAAAATTTAAACTTATAAATTCATATTTTTAGTCAGTTTTTCTGTATCGTTTGAAAATTTTAAATCAATGGACAAGTCAGCTAAGTGAGTCTTTTATACCGTTTATTGTTATTATACTAAAAAAAATCAACACTTTAAATTTTTAGATCAATTAATTGACAAGTCAGTTAAGTTTTTAAACTTCAGGTTTTTGTGATTTTTTTATACCGTTTATTATTAGTATATTAACAAAAAAAAATTAACGACCCACCCACTCAACAATTAAATCCGGGTTTCGCCACTGATTTTCTTGATAATGATTTTCTTATCTTCATGACATGTATATATATCTTCTTGATATACTCCTCTTCAGTATCAATCAATGTTAAAATGCCACACAAGTGATATCCTCTTTTGATCATAATAAAATCTTGACACAATCTTCTGTCCACGATGCCTTGCATTTCAGTTGTTGTTTACACATACTTGAAACAAAACCATTAGTGAATTAAATGATTACTTTGACGTATAAATACTAAGTGTTATTTGCCAATATTATTACAATTAAAAGAGTTTATTAGATCATAACAAATATCATTACGGTGAATTGAGTTGTGTTATGAAAATTGGTGAATTCATATCATTATGATTGCATATTTATAGAGTTGAACATGAGGCAAATTGCAAAACATAAATCGTGCATGTGGTTAATTGTAAATTCAATCTTTCAGAGATTTATTTTAAATTCACCCGTAGTATGAATGCTTAAAGTACAACATATATATCTCGTCCCAAAACCATACTCTAGGTTTTCATTTAAATTTAATACATCCATAATAATACTTTACCTTTGTGCTTAGTGGGCACGTGCCCCCTATTTGGTCGAGGTGTTGCACCGTGAGCAACCCCGGAGGTGGTCGTTTTCACCATGTCCCTATCAATTATTTTCGGTCTCGAAACTCTGACATATTTTGTTGCTAACATCGGCCAAAGTAACGATCCAGCTCATGCTGGCTAATGTATAGACCTAGCTGCTGAACCGAATGGCAGCGGGACCGCCTAAGGTTAGCGCCACCGCTTCTTCCCCCTTGTTCAACTATATTATCCACTCTGTCTTGTAGATTTTGTAATTGCTACTGAATCCTCACAAATTTCGTCTCAGTATCCGTTGAGGATTCTTTCAAGGAAAAAAGTTTTAACCCAAAATTTGATAAAAGTCTTTGGTACCAATTGATGGATTACGCGGCACATGGCTGGATAACTCTTACGGTGTGGATTGTAAAACATAAACCTGGGGAAGCTATCACCATACAAGAACTCACACAAGGTTGAGAAGACGGTAGCTTGATATTTCTTTATGATTAAATTAGCTTTTAGTTTATATTTTTAAAAGTAATTCCCAAAAATTTATATTATCAAAAAGTAATTACTTGTTATTTTGAACTGAATGAAATTTTGTTTAGTACATAATATCGAAACGAATGATCTTATGCTTGATTTGTTGAAGTTAATGATTTTTTTGATTGATTTTTTGAATTGAATGAGATTTTGTTTGGTTCATTCACTTCAAAATATTGAAGTGAATGGTTTTTTTTTTTAATTTATTTTAAAAACTTAAAGTGAATGAGTTTTCGTTTGGCACATTCACTTCAAAATATAAAAGTAAATATGTTTTTTGTTTGGTATTTTTAATTGAATGATATTTTGTTAGTTTTTTTTTATGGTTTTTTTTTAAATGAATAAGATTTTGATTGCCACATTCATTTTAAAATCTTGATGTGTAAAGATAATGTGTTTTTTAATGTGTGTATAGATCCTCACCATATATATATATATATATATATATATATATGAGAATCTCCATGGTTTCACGACGGGAACACAAATACGCGTCTTGTTTTTTTTTTCGAGATGTATAATGACATGTTTTCGAAATTATGGTAAAATTTAAAAATTCAAAATCATTATACATCTCAGAAAAAAAAAACAATACGCATATTTGTGTTCCCGTCGTGAAACCGTTGAGATTTTAATTAATCAAATATTGATTTGGAGCGTTTTTACAAAAAAAATGTCCATTTGGGTGTTTTTCATGGTGTCCATATATCATCCCCTACATATGTATATACTAGTAATCATAACGCGTGTGACACGCAATGCAATTAAAATATAAAAAATATGTGTAGTTATGATACAAATACGTGGATAATATAAAAAAAATAGTATAAGACTTAAAAGAATGTTTGGTTGTTAAAGAGGGACACATATTGTTATTAGTTGTTATTTTTTATTTTATTTTTTTATGTGAGCATGGTATTATTGTAATTAATAAAAAAGTATAGGGGTATTTTTGGAAAAAAATGGCTAAATTGGACAGGTTCATTTGACTTGGGTTGCTTTATTATAATAGAATGATATTGCTTTCTTATATTTTTTTGTATTTACCAAATGAATGAGAGAAAAGTTGCAACAAAATTGAATTAACTTTTTGGACTAGCATAAAAGGAAATTAAGTTTCTTTTTTTTTACTAGAAAGGGAACTGACCCTTTCTTTACCGATCAAAACATAATGATGAAAAAAGAGGCACAAATAACATTCACGGAAGGAGCTCAAAACAAATAGGATGAACATATAAGTTCAAAACTAACAAGTCTAATAAAATTAGATACGACTAACGAGTACTAACTATATGAGAAACTTAACAACTAAAATCATCCATAATAGCGGTGTTAATTTTAACAATATTAACTTTGACGCAATCATTTAATTGCATGTTAAATGACATATATGTAACTTAAATTTAACATTCACATTAGTATATTAATTTAACAAAGTTATCTAATTTTAATTAAAATTAATTATTAATTAAAATCTCATTAATTAGTCATTTTGTAAACCCCCGTTAATATAGAAACTAAACTAGAAGTATTTGAAATATATTTCATGTTTTAATTAATTGTATTTTGCCACATAATTCATTAACAACATTAAAAACATTGTTATATTTAACAACTTTTTAAACATCTATAAAGATAACACATGATTTAACATAATTAATAGAAACAAAAAAATACATTGTTAGCTAAGTATTTTAATTAACAATAGAAATAACAATAGTATTGTAGATGGTCTAAGTCCGATAAAGAGTAAAATAACTAACAAGTGCTCTAACGATGTAAATATTCGTCAAGGTCTGTTGAACCTCACATTTTATCCTCTTCAGTCTCCTCTCGTTATAAGTAGCCCCCAACAGTAACATTTATATCCATTCATCATCGGTAGTTAAGTATTATATATAAAATAATTAAGGGGCCGTTCAAGTAACACCTTTTTTTTACACTTTTTTTTAAAAGCACTCCAAATCAAAATCTGAATAATGCAAATCTGTACGGTTTCACGACGGAAAAGACAAATATTGGTCTTGTTTTTTTTCGAAATGTATAATCGCATGTATTGGAAATTAAGGTAAAATTTTAAATTTAATGCATGCAATTATATATCTTGGAGAAAAAAAAAACAAGACCCGACCATATTTGTCTTCCGATTATGAAACCATACAAATCTGTATTAATCAGATCTTGATTTTGAGTATTTTTCATTTGGGTGTCAAAAAATGTGTCCCTTGACCGACCCTAATAATTAATATATTACTTTTTTAAATTTACTAAAAGGAAAAATAAAATAAAAAAGAACACGTAAACTCAAGATGGAACTTGGGAATTTACAAAGCTTTTCTGAATTCTGTACTATGTGCAGTGTTTTTAACGAAAGGATAGGAAAAACTGAAGGATCAATTCTTGGTCATTTCAACAAAAACAAATGACCCTACCAACAATCCAAAGTTACGTACTATTATGAATCTATTCATGTCAAATAAATAAAGCCGCCATCTCTTGGAAACTCTACTAGAAAACATTATTAATTACTTGTTAAATAACCATGTAGAGCTCATACATGATATCTAACCATGAGCGCATTTCGAGCTAGACACTAGTATAACATTATACGCACGTATCAATTGATATACGGGGGATCAATAAATGCCCAATCGAAGACTTGTTCATATTGGCCTGCGGCGTTATCCCAAGTGCATTTCCTCTCCATTCCTCTTTTCATTAGTCCTTCCCAAGATGGTTTGTACTCTTTATAAGTATGTATTGCGATCTTCAGAGCCTGGCAGAAATAGGAGTGTGTATTCATACAATTGTTGCATTCACAAACTTGAGAGGTCGCAAAGAACATAAAAAATAGTTTAATATACCGCTAACAAACCCTCTCGTGATAAAGGAGAAAAGGCCCACCTGTAGAGGAAAAGGAAGAAAATACGGCTGAGTAAGCAAAAAATAAGTAACATGTGAAAAAGCATGATTTACTTGATTACATGTACAGCAGTATTTTATCGTGCTATATGATTATATTAAAGAATTGCACAAAGATTAAGCAGTATATGAGCTTTGAAATGTTAGTTATCCATGGGGAAGCAGGCTCGCTATAGAAACTCTTACATGTCTTACTTACGTAAACCTTTCGTGTATATGCAGAAAAGTGATCACTCTAGGGTGACTCTGAATTCGCTTCAACTTAAAAGGAGTTCAGCTTTATTGTTTCAGTATCGACAAAAAGAAACTAACAAAAAGTAGGGGATAAAAGTATAAACAAGTACCCTGTTCCTTCACCACGACCTTCTTGAGCATAAGGATTGTAAGTCTGTACTGTGTCCTGTGACAGAAAAGAACCAAAAGGGTACGAAATGAAAATATTACAAATATATTTTTTTCTTTTTTATTTACTCGTAGGAAACTCATTTTCTATGGAATTATGAGTACTGTACAGAATTATACTTAACTCATATTCTATGGAATTATGAGTACTGTACAGAATTATACTTACTCGAAGTCCTCCAGTGGCATGAACCACTGGTACAGTTCCGTATCTCATTGCATATAACTGATTTAGGCCGCATGGTTCAAATCTTGAGGGCATCACTAGTATGTCGGCACTGCAGGCGTTGACAGTCGAGTTTTTGTTTTTCAATTTATTAGATCAATAACCACCATTTAAATTATAAATATAAATTTACAAAGTAGAGTTGGCATTACCCTGCTGTAATTTTATGAGAGATTGGGACATTAAACCCAACCCAACCCCGGAATTTATCTTTATAAGACGATTCTGTTACTCTCATCCAATCTTCATACTGTTTCTGCCCAGAACCAAGCATCACCTGTAATATTTTGGATACATTGAAAAAAATTAAACATAAAGCTAGCCTTTCCTTGTCTGTAAAATTTTCCATTCAAACAGATGGTGTCAGGGTGTCAGCAATATAAATCAGACAGAATACTTACAAACTGGACATCTTCATTCATAAGTTCGGGAGTTGCGGATAAAATTATGTCTATGCCTTTTTGGTAATCTAGTCTTCCAATAAAACCAATCTGTAGCAAGTAAATCAACAATGAACAAATTACAAAAAGTCAGTCTATTTGATGAAGTCCTCTTAATTTTCAGTTTGCATTCTTAGCCCTGAACTTGAAGTGATAACAAATAAGTAAGTTATTTGAAGTGCTTTTTTTTTATATTTTGCAAAAGAAGCATCGAGAATTTGGAGACTTTACTAAAGGTTTGCACCCACAACTTCCCAAAGGACCTCCAGAATTTGGAGCTTTTACTCAAGGTTTATACTTTGTACCACTGCTCTGCTATGGGAAGTGGGAATCAAGAAAAAACATTGAGAATCATAATCATAAAGCAATTTAAATGTTAAGCTAATTAACAAATATATATATGTTCAGACTTCCAATTTACCAGTGGACATTCAGGCCTAATTGGAAGGCCCAACTCCTTTTGCAATGCCACTTTACACTCAATCTGCACCGTAACACCAACATTAAATAAGCAATAACTCAACAAACTAAGAAATATAATAACTTGACTGTACCTTTCCAGAAAGATCATCAATAGAGTAATGAGAAGCAATATGCTGATCCACAGATGGATTCCACTCATTTATATCAATTCCGTTTGTTATCCCTGTATATGGCCACAACAGTATTTTAAATGGTTCAATATTCGAATACAAATAACATTTTTTAATTTGTAAAGAACATGTAAAACTTGTTCTGAATAATTTGCCAGTCTAAAAACTGAAATCCTACCATTCAAGACGCTTTTCCGACTACTTAAAAGCTCTTGTAAACCATAGCCACCTTCATCAGTTGTTATTTCCCAAGAATACCCCTGTTATCAAAATTCCATATTTCATAACTGTTATAATCATCATAATGTCCTCACGAACACTGATCACAATACAACACGCAATATTTACTAAATGAAGATAAATATAACAAAAAGACGAAAAAATAAATAATTTTTTCCAACCTGGCTAACGGTTAAAATCCGATCAGATGTGACAATAGCACCTTTAAGAACATTGACAGCTTCGCCCGTATCTAGGGCATGTGTTCTAGCCCAAGTAGGAAATACCCATCCCAGAGCTCCATACCATTCAGAGGGTAGACCCAAATTCTTGTATGTAACTGCAGGTTCTACACCCTATATTTACAACAAAACAAAAGTGACAGAATATCTCAATGCTTCAAATTTTTGGTATTTCAAGATGAAAAAGAAATTGACACTAGCTGCCATTGTGCTTTACACTTGTTTATAAAAAAATCACTTGCTCAGCCAGCTTAGGACACGATTAGTTTCACGGGCAAATATTCCAGTTTCATACGCTTTTTTCACCAATTTACAAGAACTAGCAGTTATTAGACTGCCATTACTTTTGAACAATTTTAGGCAAAGAACACAACAATATAAACGGGCTAAATTAAAATAAAAAATCCTAGATTGGGGATTGAAATAGGAAAAAGTGTGATAGAATAATGAACAAAATATAAAAGATACATAATAGTTCATAATTTCTTTGATTCTGCAACTATTTTTGAAATGTTATTTCTTTGTTTCCATAACTATCTAGTACCCCAGAGCTATGATTGAAACTGTAGTGTTCTAATTGCTACATTTTGTAGGTTGGTGTGAAATCTAGCAATTAACCTTAACTTTCACTGTTTTGGTAAAAAAAAAAATGAGGAAACATACTGGTATTTTTTTTTTAAAATCTTATTAAAGAGGATCAAGAGATTTCACACCTACCCTCATTAACAAGACTCGAACCCTGTATCTAAGCTATTCCTAGCGGGTTCTAGCCCACTAGGCTACTCCTAGTGGGTTGAGGAAACATACTGGTAGCTGAAAGCAAGAGTACTGATAAGATAATCTGTGTTACATGTCCAATGGGATTGTTTTTGTTTTATTTAATTGGGAGATTGTTTACATGAAGCAAGAATTCCATACCTGATGTGCCAGGTTATGTATAACAAGGATGCTTCGAGCATCCTTATAAACTCCATACGGACGATACTTGGCTGCCAGAAGCCTGAAAAAAATAAAAATTGAAATCAATCTTCACTTCAAGCCTCCAAAATAAGAAAAAGAAAAATCATCTGAAATTATGAATAAGTCATTGAGTTACTGAACAACAAAGTTTTACAATCTTTTAATGATTGGAAAAGGAAGAGCTAATTACAGTTTTCCACAGTGATATATTATCAGATTTAAATTTTGTAAACCAACCTACTATGCTAGCAATTAGTAGTACAATGACAATACAGTTCTTATCGATTTGGGTAGGGTACTAAATAGCTACAAAAACGAAATGTCTTACACTATTGTAACATGATTTTATGGGTTTGTTTGCTTGCAAATTTAAAGCAAATAAGTTGGATCGTTTAATGTTCCGAAACAAAAGGCTAGGTTCATCCAGCTTGAAGCTCCTAGCTATTTAAGACCAAAAAAACATAAAAACCTCAACAAGCTGCAACCAATTCCAAACAAGCACTGTATTTATCACTCTTTTATTTGAACTTTCCTATCTCTGGGGTTTTGTTGTGGCGAATAAAGAGAAAAAAAAAATTGAATATTGCTGTTCTAATTTCTAATAATTTTAAGGTTGATGCACAAAAGTGCAAAATGGTAATATGAAAGTTTACAAAATTGTAATTAACCCAGAAAGGAACTGACATACACTGGAACAATGCCGGCATGCCAATCATTGACAAGGAATAAACATTTTTCTCCAAACGTGAACCCTCCTAAAGGAAGCACCAAGGGTGCCTCACACGCTGCGTGACAAAGTAAAGTGAACCGAAACTGCATAAAGATATACAAATACAATTAAGGAGAGAGAAATCAAAAAATTCCATCAAATTTGGCATAGCAAAATGGAAAACAAAATACTTTTCCAACCTGATTATCACCAAAAGCACCATATGTGTCACCATATGGGTTTCCAGGGCGGTGATATGAAGGGTGGTCCACAAAGACCTACAACATAATTTTCAAATCTCAAAATTTGGGAAAATAAGCCAGCGGGCACTGCAGTTAAAAGACCATTTCATTTTGGTTCTATAGGGAATTAGACCGAGTGTATCTTCTAAAAACATAATCAAAATGGTCCATATCTTAACAAAGGGAATGTTTTCATAAAAAGTAAAAGAGAACACTTTGAAGTTACCCAGTCAAGTGCCAAGTCACATGAGTGTTATTCACCTTAAATTTACAAGTATTGGAAGATGGACTTATTAGAAATAGCACAAAAGGAAGACTTTCAGTATAATATGTTTCTGTATATATGAAATCATGTATACTGCACATCATGAAAATTGATATTACCTAATTAAAAACAGCCTTATATACCCGTGGAAGAAGGATTATAATTTCATGAACACACAAAACAATATCTTATTAGGTTCTGGTCACCTGCATTTAGAAACCATTTCAAATAGATTTTCTAGTATAATTCCCTTCTCAAACCCCAATAGAATTTGTTCATTTGCTAAGAGAAAGCAAATGTTATTATAAAAATATTTTTTTTCCAGTTCTCACCCTACGTGAGTGCCAAGTCACATCAGTGTTATTCTCTAAAACTTGCTAATATTAGAAGATGGATTAATTCAGAACCACCACAAAATGAAAGCTGTAAATTTGTTTATGTTAGGGGAAAAGGGAAATATCAGTTTACCCACCTAGAAACCTATAACACCACTTTGGTACACAGGCTTATAGATTTTTTTTACAATTAGTACATGTAACTATTAAATTTCACTATTTATATACTTGAATACTCAACCGATCAATTAGTAAATCAACCTTTCAAGCTTCACAATTTAGACACCAGAACTGCACAAATTCTCGCAATTAGTACACCAATATCAATATTCATGAGTGCCTCAAAATCATTAAAAGAGAACACAATGTTTTTACATTTAAGTGTAAAAAAATTGGTGTACTAATCAATGTTGGTCTACTAACTGTTCAAAACTTGTGTATACCTGGTGCATGGTAATCGACTTTGTGCAAAACTAGTGTCTAGTGATGGTGTACTAATTGCAAAAGCGGTGTTTTTCTTTTCATGAAACAATGTATAGTTACATATCATAAGAACTTCTCTGACCCAATCAACACCAGCCCTATACTCGTGAAAGAAAGAAACATCTTGTGCACCACCAAAACAATGGACTTTAATGCGACAATCCAAATCTTTTACACCAGCTAAGTGTTTATCAGATGGTCCACCGTGTAAATATCTAGGTGATACAACCATAACACGGTGGCCACGAGCCGCTAGTGCTATCGGTAAAGATCCGCAAACATCTCCCAAGCCACCTGTCTTTGAGTAAGGTGCAGCTTCAGAAGTAACAAATACGATATTACGTGTGTGTTTTTTTGTCCTTTCCTCGTCTTTTTCATTCCCTTCAAGTGAAATTTCTCTATCTCCTGATAATGTTCCTTGAGAACTAATTAATTTGCTGTCACCTGCAGTAAGTTCAGAACATAGTCATTATAAGTTTATAACAACAGAATGTAATGTACAAAAAGGAGTAGGAACAAAGTGTTCAAATTCCGTAAGATCTTAGAGCATGTATAACGGGGTGAGTTCGATGTGGGGGGGGGGGGGGGGGGGGGGGGCAGTTGGTTCGTGGGGAGCGAATGGTCAAGTTTAACGGTGCGACTTTAAGAGCATTCGTTCAGTTGTGACTATAATGAATTGAATATTTTATTAATTTGTTATTATTGCAAAAATAATTACAACTAAATATTTATGGACAGCTAAAAATATTTAATTTAACTAAATATTTTATTAACTAAAGAGGTACTTTAGTTATTTTTAAGTTGGCTGGAAGTTCTTGATGAAGCAATAAACTTCACGGATTATCCGCACATGAGTAAGCTAAGTCGAGAACAAATAATATAAAATAGACAAACAGTTCACTTATTATTAATATGACCATCAGATTTACAAATTACAAGATTGCTCGATGCAATTCTAAATAAATTAATATAATTTTCGGTCTTCGAGTAAACTTCTTCTTCTTCTTCGAGTAAACAGTTTCCATTTAAAACGCGGATTTCACATCCATTTGATTTATTTTCCAATTATTTTGCGCCGCCAAAGAGATTAAAAATCTTAACGTTTCCAAACGAGCGACGAGAGCAAACACTTCGTCGTAGTCGATGCCGGCCGTTTGGTTGTAACCTTTTGCGACCAATCTAGCTTTGTATTTTTCGATTTCTCCTTTTGCATTCTTCTTCTCCTTATAGACCCATTTCGCGCCAATAGCTTTGTGTCCTTTCGGTAAGCCGCCAACACCCACGTATCATTTTTCATTATCGAGTTTATTTCTTCATCAATAGCGTTTCTCCAGTTTTCGTTTTGCATCGCTTCTTCAACGCCGATCGGTTCACAACCCGCAAAGAGACAAAAGAGAGTAACGTTGTCGTCGATTCTTTCGGTCACTTCGTATAAGTCTTGTACGGTTCGAAAACGTTGGGGCCTTTCGCTTGAACTTTCATCGCTCGCGGATCCTACTTTGCCATGCGAAGGAGGTGATGGTGGTGGCGTCGTGGGCTCCTCTTCTACTTGAATTTGCTCGTCTTCCTCATCGCTATAATAAGGAAAGAAATTATAGTCGTCCTCCATTTTGTCGAAATTCCACGTTCCATCTTCGTCGAACTCAACGTCTCGGCTCACGACAAATTTTCCGTTCTCCGGATTGTATAGCTTGTAACCTTTTGCCCTCAGGTTGTAGTCAATGAATATAAACTTCTCGCTTTTAGCATCCAATTTGGACCTTTTTTGGTCCGGAACATGAACATATGCGATGCTCCCAAAAACTCTTAAATGCGCTATTCCCGGCTTTCTTCCACTCCACGCTTCTTCGGGAGTTTTACCCTCAAACACTTCGAGATGGGGATCGGTTTGACAAATAAACCGCACTATCAACGGCCTCGGCCCAAAATTCTTTTGCAATATTTTTGCTTTTCAACATACTACGAGCCATATTTAAAAGAGATCAATTTTTTCTATCAACAACCCCGTTTTGTTGTGGGGTATAGGCAACCGTCAAAGGACGAAAAATGTCATTTTCTTCACAATATTTTTCAAAATCATTCGAAGTAAATTCTCCTCCTCGATGCGATCTCATGACCTTTATTTTTAAACCACTTTCATTTTCAACAAGAGCTTTAAATTTCTTGAAAGCATCAAAAACATCAGATTTTTGTTTCAAAAAATAAGCCCAAGTCTTTCGACTAAAATCATCGATAAAAAGAGCAAAATAGTTACTTTTTCCGAGAGAACTTGGTTTTATAGGGCCGCAAATATCCGTATGCACAAGTTCTAAAGATGCTTTAGCTCTCGTAGTTGATTTTTTAGGAAAACTTTTTCTCGATTGTTTTCCAAATAAACACCCTTCACAAAGCTCATCGACATGATCAATATGGGGTAAACCATTCATCATATTTTTGTTACTCAACAATTTTAGTGCCCCAAAATTTAAATGGCCAAATCTCAAATGTCAAGGCCAAGATTTTTCTTTCAAACACGATTTTAAACATTTAGCCCTACCATAACTAATATTCAAAGAAAACATTCTATTTTTCGACATAGGCACTTGCACAACCAAATTTCCATTTTTATCTCTTAAAACAAGGCTAAGGTTTTCCGAATACACATCATAGCCTTTTTTCAAGAGTTGTCCCAAACTCAAAATATTAGATTTCATATTAGGGACATAATAAACATTAGAGATAAAATCATTTTCTCCATTTTTTAATTTTATTAAAACTTTTCCTCGGAACTTTAGATTCATCGCCAAAGCAAATATCACCGTTCACTTTTTCGTCGAGTTCGGTAAAGACACTTTTATCGTCACACATGTGATTGCTCGCACCGGTATCTAAATACCAAGTATTATTTCCTTCATTTTCATTTCCTTTATGGGCAAACAAAAGTGTAAAACGCTCTTCATTTTCTTTAGCAAAATTAGCTCTTTCCTCCATTTTATTTTTACCCAATCTACATTCGGAAGCGTAATGCCCAAATTTTTGACAATTATAACATTTAATTTTGGACTTGTCATACCTTAGTTTTCCACCAAAATTTTCCCCTCTTCCACGGCCTCTTGTCGAATACGAGCTTGGCCTCCTTTCTTCTTTCTCAAAAGAATTGTAACCTTCACGGACGTACCTTTGACCTCGTCCTCTTCCTCCTTGGTTTTTCGAATTGCCAACATTCTTTTCGTCCATGCTAAGCTTCGACAACTCTTTTGACAACTCTTTTCGTCCATGCTAAGCTTCGACAACTCTTTTGCCAACATTCTTTTCGGAGAGCTTGTTCGAGCGGCTCTTCCTTGACAACTCTTTTGTTGAGTTTGTCCTCATGCGCTTGGAGAGAACCTAAAAGTTGGTCCACCGTCATAGTTTCCACATCTTTAGACTCCTCGATGGCCACGACGATATAATCCCACTTGGAGTATAAAGAGCGTAGAATTTTTTTCAACCACACGTGTCATCTAAAACTTCTCCACACCTCTTCATTTGGTTCACGACCGTTTAGACTCGTGAAAAATAATCATCAACGCACTCGGACGCCTTCATCCGCAACGCCTCAAAATTACCACGCAAGGTTTGAAGTCGCACCTTCTTGACCTTGTCAGTTCCTTTGAAAGAATTCTCCAAGATGTCACACGCCTTCTTACTCGAGGTTGCACATGCCACCTTTTGGAACATCATTTCGTCCAAAGCATAATGAAGGATGGTGATAGCTTTTCGATCCTTTTTCGCCAACTCCACCGCCGCTTCTTTTTGTGCTCGAGTGGCGCCTTCTCCGGGTTCCACACATCCGTTCTCTACGGCTTCCCACACCTCTTGGGAACTAAGAAACACCTTCATTCGTATACTCCAATTATCGTAAAAATCCTTTTTAAGGATAGGGATAAAGGGGGTCATATTTCCGGCCATTATGACCGTCTCGCTCTGATACCACTGTTGGGTCGAAACGACCACTCACTCACATAAAATGACAACGCAAAATATAGAGAGGGAAAGAACTCTTATAATATCAAACTCAACCTAAATTTTGGTGTACTTACAACTGAAAGTAGAGCACCTGTTTATACTAAATTCAAAATAACATCAAAGGTTTTGAGTTATGAACATTTATTCTAGAAAATCAAAAGACATAACTTATTCATGCATCCATATCAAAGGTCTATGCATGTATCCGAAAGGTTCATGGTATTAAAGCAAAGATTGAAGCAAACAATTTATTATTTCAACAAGGACACATTACTAAAACCATAAAGCATAGTATAGGAGTTATTAATTAGTAAGGTTAAATTGGAGTATTTTGTTACCAGATTGGGGAATCAAATGAAAGCCAACAACAGAGCCAGAATCATCAATCTGTTTTTCTAAAATGAGATCTTCTTTGCCACTGCTTTTTTTGCTTTGTTCAGAAATTGATCTGATAACAGTTAAATTCCCTAACCCTCTGTTGTTTTTATAATTCCTAAATCTAAATGAATTTAATAAGTTAGGAAAATGAAGTTTGTGGTTTGGAGATGATAGTAATTTGGTTGGGGAAGGAGCGAGGAGTGACTCCATTGATGATAGAGAGAGAGAGTGAAAGTGAAAGTGAGGTTTGGAAGTAAGGTAGCTGACCAACAAATTGAAAAAAAAAAGGCAAACAAATATCTGAGTCATACACTACTGTTTTATTATTATTACTGTATAAAATATATAAAAGCGCGAAATCCAAAAAAGGAGCTGTTGAGACGGTGTCGTTTTAATACAAGTGACACGTGGCTATGAACAAGATTTGTGTGTGTCCAAACTAGTTGTCAAAAAGATCCGAGACCATCCAACCACAAAATACCTAAAAACCGTACCAATTCACCTATTACCGAACCGTTTTTTGTAACCCACTCGATCCGCTGATTTTTGAGACGGTTATATTTCTCAACTCTATATCATGGCCTGAACCGTAGATCCGACTCGCAGAACCGACCCGCATATCCGAATTATATAACTGCAATATATATATACTCATATTTTAAAAATATATATACTCATATTTTAAAAATATATATACATATAAGTGCAATGAAAATTGGCTAAATGCATGACAAAACACACACGAATAATTCATACAACAGCGAGTGAACAAAAATGAAACATTTTTAAATATGTGCGAAGACACGGTTGAAGATTTAACACTGAACAATTAGTTTTTACGATTTTTTATACTTGTTTTAGTTTTCATTAGTTGACGGTCTTTTACTTTTTTTATTTTATATCTTGTGTGATTTTTTCCCTATATTTTTATATATTTATCATTAATAATATAAAAATATGGGGTTTTCCCACCATTTAATAAAAAAATAGTGGTTAATCTTTGTTATGATTCCAAGTTTTGTGATTTATTTTTAATTCAGTGTATCTTTCTTAATAATTTAGGAAAATCATTAACAATAAAATGGATAATTAAGAAAATAAAAAAGGGAACCATTAGTTTGTAATGTTTAAGTAACTGTGTAATGTTTACGTGATTCAGTAATCAACCAAACACATTGTTGACCAGTATGAAAAAAAAAAAAAAATAGTGCCTCATTAAGTTGTTTATTTTTAACAAGTTAAGAAATAACTTGAAAAAATATATTCATTATCAATATGTAAAAATACCATTTAGAAAAGAACATATAGAAAAGTTGAATAAATTTTACGAATTTTAGATATTTTGGGTAAATATCCGCACCGAGAACCGTTATACCCATTACAAATACGGGTATGAGTCGGGTAAAAAAAGTTATATAGACCTGACCCGACCCGTATATAATATGAGAACCGCTAAAACCGTTACCCGAATACCAAAAACCGTTGGGTTGGGTCGGGCCGGATCGGGTAAAATTGACACCCCTAGTCCAAACCAACAAAACGATCATTTTAAAAAAATTAGAATACGACACGAATAGAACACGCTAATTAAATAATAATAAATATATTATTTATATGAATTTATATGTATATTGTTTATAAAAATAAGAAAAATTATACTTCCTCCGTTTCAAAATATTTGTCCATCATTGAAAAAATAATTTTTTATAGATCACATGCAATTATTGGCTCGTCTAATAACTAATATACCGTTATACATTTAATTAAAGTTTGGAAAAGGTTAAAATGAGAAGATTTGCCAATTTTTTAGTTCACTTTACAAAATACACAAACAATACGGAACTTACTAAAAATGAAAGATAGACAAATATTTCGAAACAGATGGAGTAATATTTTGCAGTTAGAACATACAAATCTTAGTATAATTACATTATTTATCTGTATATTTGTTAATTATTTAGATAAAACAGACAATTTTGAAATTTTAGTTAATTTTTAATACTATAATTTATGTTTCTCATATCCTTACAAGCTAGTGTAAAATATGTTTTTTAAAATGTGCAATGCATGTTACTGAAATTATGTGTATAGTCAACATGTTAATACGATAAAAACACAAGAGACTAAGAGTGTTATACATAAAAATAAAATGTCCAACATCAATGTCATCATTTTTTAAAGGTGTAATATTATATGCACATAATGAAATACCATTAAAAAAAAATACTCAAATAGCGACGGGATTAGTGATGCTATTTTTTGTTACGAGCTTATTAGCGACGGTTTTTGTGACGGCTTTGTGACAGTTTAGTGAATTTACGACAGATTTGTGACAACTTTTTAAATTAACGACAGGCTTATAACAGGTTTTCACTCTCACTAAATCAAACATTATTTTATAGTGTACATATAATGGTATACATAATTACTAATTACATAGGTAAAAAGTCAAACTAAACCCTATCACTATTTACATATCACCTATTATTACATTACATGTACACTATTTTTAAAGTGTCCTCCTACCCAACAAAAATAAAGAAAGGCAAACAAATATCTGAGTTATATACCCTACACTAATGTTATATGAGTATTATTATTATTATTATAATAAAATATGAAAGTGGGAAATCCAAAAAGGAGATGTTGAGTCGTTTTAAGACAAGTGACACGTGGCTGTGTGTACCAGATCTATTAATTCTAAACTTAGTGCACGGTTCACCCAAAGTACAACAACTCTATAAAATTTAATAAACCATATTTGTACTTAAGCACGAATCAATATTAGTGGTAGGGATGCAAGCGTCCCCCTTAATTCGGAAGGAACTAAATTGGAAAATATTTTTTTATTAATTTTTAAGTATTTATTTGTAAAAACATTTAGTAAATCTTTTTTATTTATTAAGAGGTTTCACGTTTAAATCTTTTGTCATGCTCAATTAATTTCTTTTTTATTATTATGAGTTTCTCTTCAATATTATTATTTATACGTTTTTCTAATTAAAAAGTGAAAAATACTCGTTACTCTTAACCTGTTGGACTTCGTTTCAATATTTTAAAAAAAAATTATTTTGACTTTAGTTTTTTTCTCTTAAAAAATTTCGAACATATAAAATATTAAGCATTGATTATTTTGTTTTAAAAAATAAAAGTTGCTACATGACAATATTATTTATTACAACTACATCATTATGTACACATGATTTACCTAGCTAATATATATAGTTGTTTGATGACTTTTATCAAGGTTAAATAATTTACTTTCTTTGAAAATTAAGACACAAGTATATATAGAATCTTAATTATAAACTCACAGATTTTTGTATTGTTCGGTGGTTTTATTCTTGAGTCTTGATATAAAATTTAAAAAATAAAACATCACGTATTTATCTACAATGTTGCACTTTGATAAAAAATAACTTTACATACGATTTGGCGCCTCCTTACTCAAAATCCTAGATTCGTCACTGCTTGTACTTACAACTTTTTTAAATATTTGCTTATATAAGAGTAACCGCATCAAGTTTCATTTGATACTCCTCATATTTGAGGTGAAAATCTCGATTTTTATAATTTAAATTATTCCTCACACTCTACGCGTCAATTAGCAAGTCTCCCTATAATCTGTCCTATTTAATATAAAATATATTATTGTTTGTAATTATTATTATTTTATATGTTTACCAAATAATAATAATTGAAGGTGGGTTGGTTCGATTTTTAAGTCAATTTTGATTTCTTTATATATATAATTTAGAAATTCAATAAATTGTGAGAGTATTTTGAACTATGAAAAAATGACTAAAAAAAGGAATATGATGGAAGAATTAAGTTACAAACAAATGATTTGTAATCTGTATTTTGTTGCAATACCCAAGTAGGAAGTAGATGAATGTAATTGGTATTTGTTGTAATTAAAAAGATATTATTGTTATATGAAAAAAAAATGTTATAAAATACAATCTTTTATGTTATATTTATAGGGAATACTCAAAGTTCCATGTAAATAAGGTGAATTCTAGTTTCCATAAGGATAAGTGAATTGATGGGGTAACTGATGGAAGCCTAATTTTTAAACAAAGTAATTAAATCTAGGAAACTTGCTAGTAAAAGGAATAAGATGGGAAAAATGATGAAAATGTGCATATTATTGTTATTTAATTATGAAAAAATACATACCATAAATCTCTTTTAAAGTTTAGTATAAATGTTACATGATGCTAATACATATGCTACATAATGTTATTTATTTTTACTCTTAGTTTTTAACTTTAATGATGCATTATATGTACTAAATGATGAACAAAATTTGAGAATCCGACTTTTTATAAATTAAGTATGTTTTTATGTACGAAAGTAACGAAACTACTAATAATGATTCATCCAATGAGATGCATGTGCTCCTCTAAAGGAGGCAAAATAATCAAATAGTTTCATCAAAATTTATATCTCATATACGTAATTACTTCAATCTTCGACGTATTTAAAATTTGAAATATAAAATAAATATAAGGGGTATTGGGTAATTATATGAGATAAGTCATCTATTCTATTAAAAATAAACAAGTGGTTGCCATTAGAGAACACTTTTCATTTTGAGCGTAACAACCGAAACCCTTTTAAAATTAACCGTCCGTTGTTTTGAAAAACAGTCACAACGCCATTTATTTACCCACCAAATGCCACAAAAGAAGTTTGTTACTTAATTGACTAAAATTGAATAAAAATTAATGCAACTGATAAGAAAAGATAAATAATAATACCTACATTTAAAGATGAGCCTAATAAGTTAAGACCAAATAGCATGGTTCAATTTAATAGGGTATTAAATAGAATGAGCAAACTAACCAAGGCAAACACCACATCCAATCGGATTGAGTTCATCCTGAAGTCGCGACACAATAGTGGTGCAAGCCACGGTCTCATCACTGTAAATGCGTATTTATGACACATATTAACAACTAATGTACACAAATCATTATAAATATAAGTCAACTTATATACTATCTACTGACGAATTTATGTTAACTATATCCAGATCGGTCTGGTGTCTTATTACGCTTAACTCGTATAATTTTTTGTGATTTAAATTTTTTAGAGTTCATAGTGCACTCACATCATCTACAGTTCAATCTAACGGATGAAATTCACACAATTCAATGGTCTAGATTTATGCGTGTGTTTTTTAATTTTTTTTATATAATTTTAATATAAAAAAAGAAGATATATTAAAATCATTGATCTTTTTTATTATTTTTAATTAATACTTAAATTTGGGTAGTCTCAACTATGATTCTATAATTTTATTTGAGTTTTTATTGTGTTGTAAATTTAGTTTTTAATTTGCAAAATTATAATTTGTATTTTATATATTAAAATTATATAAAAAGAAAATTGACACCCAGGCCATTTAGGCGAGTCTAGAATTAAATTTATTACGTGTTTTATGCACTTTTCTATAAATTCCGTGTTTTCCATATTACTGGTGTTTATTGTGTTTATGCTGGAAAAACGAAACTTAGACAAAAATAAGCACCAACCGGTTAGCAAAGTAGAAATAAATATTTCATCTGTGAACAAAGTTGTGTTTATGGACAGTTATTTTACCAAACGAACGTTATATACATATACATATTCATGTTTCATATTTCATATTTATATGTATTTATAAGTTAATGAGCATAAATAAGTTGAACAAAATTATACTTATAATTAGTTTATTTACCAAAGGAACGTGATGTTCATATTCATGTTTATTATTTTTTCGTTTAAGAATGAACGAATATGAATAAAGACGTTATCGAGCATAAAGTTCATTCAAATCCCAAACCATGATTATCGGGGAAATCATGTTCAGTGGAGTTGTTTTGCTGAGAATTCAAACAAGTTGGCTACTGAGAGTTTCAGACCAAGAAAAAAACCTAAATGCTATCGTCTTTTTCTAACCAAAAGAATGTATTTTTATGTATTATTTCTAGAAATTACCATTTGATAAGAAATTAAGAACCTAATTGAGTAAATCGACTTGCTATAACATTATCAACACTAAAATCTTAATATCACTCTCGTTCCCTCCTAAGAAAAGTATGAAACAAGGAACAAGAATCATTCTTGCTTCTCTTCTTACATTCCGAAGGAGAGAGAATCAAAGGGCAAGAACAACATCACATTAACAGCCAATCAAATAAATTAATAATGTCACTACGATAAAGATTCCATCACTTGATCCAGTAACAACCTAAACATTTAAGAAATTTTTTGATGTAATTACAATCAGAAACTCGAAGCTTATGAGATGATTAGTTCATACCCTACCAGATAGTTCAACTTCGAACATAATAATCAAAAAGAGCCAATGAGATTAAACGTTACATAAACAACGTTAAGCTGTTGTTATCTGCTCAGATGGAAGTAGAGGACTCTGCACCTCTTCCTCTTCAGCAAGAAGACCGTCTTCCTTTGACTCGCCAACAATCACGCCTTCTTCACCCACATCCTCACTCCTAATTTCTTGTTCATCACCAACACCATCTTGTTTCAACTCTTCGTTAACAATGACACCCTCTTCAGCTTTCTCACTCTCCCCATCAGTTTTCTCCTCGCTATCCTTTTTCCCAAACAGTTTGGATGGAAGCAAAGTATTGATAGCATCTCTGGCACTAGCCTTGGCTTTCTCAGCAGCCTCTTCCTCTTTCCTCTTTACTTCTGCCTTTTCCATCTCTACATCCTCAATAAGTTTCGTCAAATCCCCTTCTCTACCTTCCTTGCTCAACTCCGCGTTGACAAACTCCTTCAACTCTTCACTAAACTCAAGTCCTTCGTCTCTAAGTATATGACCAACCATACCAAGCACCTCATCAGCTTTTCCCACATCAAACAAAGCCTTCATCATCTTCTCATAGCTCGGATCGTCCATTTTCAATTTACCCACCATCAACTCGTAAAAAGATTTTGCCTCACTGATTTTCTCCACTTTAACAAGCCCATCAATTAACCTGTTATAAACGGCCAAATTCGGCCTAAGTTTTAAATCCACCATCGTCTTAAAATATGAAGCTGCATCATCTGTTCGATTCTGTTCAAAACAAGTATCCATCAAAAGGGCAAAAGTGGACTCATCGGGATTCACCTCTTTCTCTCCCATCCCTTTATAGAGCTCTTCAGCTTCACCCAACATGTCGTTATTACACAAATGCTCCATTAAATTGTTGTACGACAAAGTGTCAGGCATGCACCTTTTCTCACCCATATTATTGAAAACCTCAATAGCATCCTTAAACCTATTTTCAGCACAATACCCATCCACCATCACGTTGAACGTACCCAAATTAACAGTAAGTTTCTTTGGAGGGTTGTGCTCGGCCATAATTTTATCGAACAGAATTAGTGCTTCGTCAAATTTTCCGTTCTTGCACAACGCATCCAAAACCGAATTATACGCGATTGCACTCATTTTAATCTTCGAATTATCTCCCACAGCTTCCTGGAAACACTGCATAGCCTCTTTTTCCATTCCTTTCAAAAAATACCCCTTCATTAAGTTCCCAAATACAACTCCATCTTCAACCAATCCTCCCATTTTCTCCTTCAATTCGTCAAATAATTCAAAAACACCATCCGGGTTAGAATTTTTAACTTGACCCATCATTAGATAATGGTAAATAAGTGGGTCGGCGTCGAACCCCTTTGATAGCATATCCTCTCTCAGCTCCATTGCCTTCTCAACCTTATTATTATCAATAAGCCCTTTGATTAAAATACGGTAAGTCGTGGGTGAAGGGTTGAATGGGGCATCGTTGATTAGCTGTTTGTAGTGTTCCAACGCGGTATCTGTTTTGCGACAATCCATGAATGCGTTGATGAGGAGATTGTGAGTGACGACGTTCGGGGCGATGCCTGCCTGTGTGATGAATCGGTGCAGAGAGAGCAGCTCAGAGTACCTACGGAAAACATTCAGAAATGCAAAACTTAGGAGAGGTTTAAAACTTTTATTTTCAGTGAATATAACTTCCAGATTAACTCTTCTCAAAAGGTTACCAGAAGAGAGTGAGAATTTTAAACAATTTGTACTTGGAGAAAAATAAAAGTAGTCTCTCTCTTCCATAAATCCTAACGACTATGTTCATTATTCATATATATTTCCATAGACATATGAGCGAGTAAAAGCTTAAGTGTTTGAACCTTCAGGAAGGGACTTACAACGGCTTACGGACAGGATACAGCAGGCAGACCAATCTTAAAAAGTATGATGCTCAAATACTTTATTTAATTTCAAGTAAGATATTTAAAATGGTTTATCATGTTAACTAAAGTGGCACATGTCACAGTCACTAAAGTCCAACTCCAAATCTTGACTGGTCCCAGGGTCGTCAACTAATGCGCACTGAACGGCATAGAAACACATAAGCAACTGAATTAACCCCTCAATATTTTATAAGCATATTTCCACAACAGGTCTTTGAACTTGATGCCTGCTTGAGCGTTCATGGGTGGGAGTCACAATAGCAGTAGAACAGCATTTTTCTCTGCCCTGTTTAAATTGTATTTAATAGTTATTAAAATTGTTAAAATGGTACCCAACCTATTAACTTTTAGTGATTTGGTACCCAACCTAACACACTTTCTAAATTGGTACCCAACCTATACATTTCGCTCTAATTTGGTACCCAAACTAACACTTTTTCTAATTTGGTACCCAACCTAACATTTTTTTCTAATTTGGTACCCAACCTATGCGTTAAAAACCGATGATCGAAGACAGATTGAGTCCCTTAATTGGACTGTATACGTATAGGTTGGGTACCAAATTAGAGCGAAACATATACGTCGGGTACCGAATTGGAAAAAGTGTTAGGTTGGGTACCAAATTAGAGCGAAATGTATAGGTTAGGTACCAAATTAGAAAGTCTGTTAGGTTGGGTACCAAATCACTAAAAGCTGATAGGTTAGGTACCATTTTAGCATTTTTCCCTTGTCTACGTGTACATAATTATCTTTAGCTAGCATTTCCGAATTAATAACTCTATTTCAAATGGCACGTAAGGAGGGGCAGAGTCACTTGCAATCGATAATTGACTCTTGGATTTATACCAAGTTAACTAGAAAATGCAATAAAAGTAAACACTATAAGCAACAATAAAAGAGTAGTACTAAAAAATACCGGATACAGAAAAATTCCCAGTTAGAATTATAAAACTGTTATTGTCACCCATTATGTTAAATAAACTTAAGGGATACCAATTTTCTTACTATACTTTCATTATACTATAGTGTGTACTGAAATTAGTAAAAAAATGTAGATTTTTTTTTTGATAAGCCAAATTTCATTACTAGAGGACAATTCATAATTACATTTACATATACATTATAGGAGAAGGAATAGCATCATGGGACATCAACGTAGACACAATTTTGGACATCTGAATCTAGATCATTCATTTTAACCGTCCTAATAGGTAGCCAAACTAAACCACAGTTAACCAAGCAGTAAACTAAACTCTCTCTTCTCTCTGATCTTCCACGTCAAACTCTCTCTTATCTCTCCTCTTTCACGTCAAAGTCTCTCTCCAGCCTAAATCTCTCTTAATTTATGGTTGACGTGAAAGATTAACGGTCTAGATAGCCGTGGTTTAGTTTGGCTAATAGGTTTTAAACTGCACCGTTAAAATGAACGGTCCAGATTTTGATGTCTAAAATTGTGTCTATATTGATGTCCCGTGATCCCTTTATATATATATATATATATATATATATATATATATATATATATATATATATTTTATCACACCTTTCTAACTTTCATTCAGGACCATATATATTGACTGTTCAAAATTGGCGTTCCCTCTGGTTCCCACTATATTTCTAAGGCTACATACTCATTTTCCATTCGTGCCACACCCATCTCAATGGCCAAACCATACAACAATTTTCCAAACCCTTTCTCAAAACCCACTCCATTTTCTCTCCCAAAACCCAGACCCTGTTGGATTCTCATTAAGGGTTTATTGCTTGCACCTTTTAGCTCACCATTATTGCAACATTACTAGTACGTTACTAACAAAGTAAAAAGTAACACGGCATTAATTGTAAGCTATACGATTTCTTTGACTGTCCAACCTTAAAATAAATTCCCGTTTCCAGTTTTCTGAATTATATATTAGTAGAATGAATGGAAAAACCAGGTTAATTACAATATTGTGCAAAAAAACTAAGCTTAAAGTTTGACTTCTTTTTTTGGCAAAATAAACAAAAGTACAATGGGAGGTTTTGAGTAGCACAAGTTGTTATCTAAAGCGCAAATCATAAAAACATGATTTGAGTCTTCAAGCTTCAAGAGGCTTGTTTGAAAAAACAATGACGTTTAGAACTAGCAACGCCCAACTCATTACGAGATTTTAGTAAACTACATAGCATAAGCTAAAAAGCTATTTATATGGTGGTCTATCCCAAATGAAATACAAATAAAATATTACACAAATAAAAAGTTAGGTTCCGAGGCAATTAGGTCTTCATTGACAACTCCATTAAATCACAACATCCGGCTTCAGAAATGACAGAGAACAACAATAGCTAAGAGAAAGCATGGCTGGGTGTCAAACGACAAATTCTACTCCCTTAAAGTTTGACTTTGTCAGACTTCTACCCAAAAAAAAAAAATACTGAACCAAACTACCAAATGTCGTGCTTGTTTTTGTATTTCCATAACTTTTTTTAATCGAAATTAATATTTCACCCATTAGGCACTTGCTATCTATTAGAAAAGTGGTCCACATAGTTTGAAATCTAAATCAACTCAATACTCATAATTTCAATTGTGTCAAGAAATTTATAAAGAAACTTGAAGTGAAATTTGTATGACGTATATGATAAAATATGCATAATAGTTTCTCATATCAAGTAAAATAAGTAGAATGCATCGAATAATTTTTATTGGTAATGATTACTTTTTTCTAAGGCCAAAAACATATAATGTATCAAATATGTATAAGTTATTTCGCATCATAAAAAAGAAGTATAATGCATCTAATGGAATAATTTAGAAGCTGTAGGGTCTATCATGTTACTTTTTTTGTTGCCTAATCATGTCACCTTTTTAATGTTAGGAATGAATCGTATCACTTTTCCAAATACTAAATACTGGAAAATTGAAAATATAATAAGTATGAAGACGGTTCAAGTTGGATTGAATCTGGATTCATAATCCAGATTGCAAACCACTATGACAGGGGCATCTTATGTTCATTACTCACCTTTAAATTATTAGACACAAAATACAACACAAAGAACTTATAATTTGAGCGGAATATACTCGTCATCTTCATGCCCCCTAATTCATATATAGCCCCAATATTCTACAGGTACACTGACACACATATATAAACACACAAGAATTTATCATTTTCATCATATTTCTCTCTACCTAAAACTTTATGATTGATGATGTAACTTCATCTGACAATTTGGAAGGATGTCTACAAAAGCACAGAATTTTGGTAGTTTGGTGCAGTAATTAAAAACATTGGTATTGTTTATACAAAATAGAAATATAAGGAAAGTTTGGGGCCCAAAACAGCAATTAACCCTTCAAAAACTTTAAGCTTACTTCACAAAACTGCAATTAACCTCCAAAAAAAATTAAGCTTGCATGTTGAAATCTGCAGCCAAACAATTCATCAGTACACTGCAATTAAAATCAATATTCTAGGAAACGATAAAGATCATTTTTTTTAGTTTTTATGGTAGTGAGACTTGGAACTGGTAGCCACACTACATAGTTTTAGGTGGTAAACCGAGGCATCCCGAATATCGTAAAACTAACCTGAACATGTAATGCAATCCAATCAGATTAATCAGCAACCTATTAGTACAAAATCGTACTTCAACTTAAAAATGCAATCTTGCAATACACAGTACCAATTTTTTTTTTGAGCATGTAAAGCTTGACAACTCTTCACAAGTCAGCTAAGTACATCTGATAGTGCAAATAAATAAACTGAGCATGAAGCTGAAACAAAGAACCCTTAAGTAAATCGAAAAAGGCAATTAAATTCGATATCATTAACATGAACACCGTCAGAAGATGCTTTAGTACCTCGCCTATGTTTCTAGAAACGGACAACTATAGACAGAATCATTTCAGGATGTACTTATTTCTAATCTATTGGATTCATACCAAATGAACTAGAAGAAGCATATAAAAGAAACACTAGTCATTAAAACGTCAAATCCTCGTGACCACGGAGCTGGAGTTTTAAACTGAATAAAACCAGATCTATCCAGAACTCGGATAACGCACAAATGCCTAGTTATGCTACCTCTTTCTTTTTGTTCTATTTTATTATTTGATACTCAATGACGCTAAATGACGCATTGATTCGACGCTACGTTGATGTGTAATTTTTCTAAAACAAAAACCACATATAGGTTTTTTTAACAAAGGCGAACGTATGTACTCCACAAACTATTGTCCCTTACGTGCACCTTCGACTTGCAGAATTATCATAACAAAACTACGGAAATGAAAGTTTTCAAGACTTAGGTTCAACTACTTAAATAATTTAACTTTTGAAATGTTGGTTTCCGCAATTAATATACGATATTCCTTATAAACTTTTTTTTTCAGAAACGGTTCCAAAAGAAGCCAGTATATAAAGCAAACGGCAAGAAACACTAATCATTAAAACATCAAATCCTCGCGACCACCGAGCTGGAGTTTTAAACTGAACAAAACTAGATTTTTCCCGGACGCAGATAAGCCAACTTAATTTCCTATAAGTTGCATCAAAACAGAAGTAAATCGAATTAAGTGTTGCAGTCAAAACCGATATGCTAAGAAAAGGAAACTTGTCTCTTGCCAGAGTGCGGCTAACGTAGCTACAACTTTTTAGATTCAGATTATATGGTATGCGCAAATAAGTCAGCCTATTTGTTCAAAAGCTGCAGCTATACAATCCCTAAGTGAAGAACATAGTGCAATCCTAGTTAAAGAAAAAAAACGGAGTGCATGTTTGGTAACTGCTTTTTTTCTTAGCCTATATAACTATTTGCTTAAAAAATGAATGGTTTCCTAGCTTTTTTAGATTTTAAAAAGCTAGCTTTTGGGTAAATAAACTAAAATTGCTCAAAAGCAAAGAAGATAGGGGTTTCCTTCTTTTTTAGTATTTTCACGAGAAGACTTACCAAAACTAGAAGTTTCCTTTTCTTTTCTTTTTTTGGAAATTTAAGTATAAGATGAAATAGGTAAAAAATACAAATTAGTAAAATTAAGCTAAAGTGGTGCCATACATTACATTGCAGGTTTTTGTAGCAAGCTTTTTTTCTACTGGTTTTTAAACATCTTGAAAAAAAAAAACTGAGGCCAAACAGGCCCTAAGTCAGCCTATCTGTTCAAAATCTGCATCTAAACAAACCCTACATGAAGTGCACAGTAAGATAACACATGAATGCCTAATTACGCTACCTATTTCTTTTTTGTCTATTTTATTATTTGATGCTCAACGTCGCTAACTGACGCATTGATTTGACGCTACATTGATGTGTAATTTTTCTAAAACAAAACCCACAAATAGGGTTTTTTTCTATAATCAAGACGAATGTATGTACTCCACAAACTAATGTCCTTTGGGTATTTGACTAACCTTCACAAAGTTAGAGACAAAGCGCCCAATGCCATTATCTGCTACTTCTGTTACAAATCAAATTAAAAACTGGGAAGTGACAAAAATACTGAATATGAAAAAGATACTTATATCAATTTATCAAGAACATAGGAAGACAAAATACTCTTTCCATCCCAAAATACTCTTAGAATGGTTGTTAAAAAGTACTATGTTGTGTCATCACAGTTCTCTTAAGCATATCGTCGAACGGTTGAGGGGCGTCTTTTACTTTTCGAACTTCGAGTCAAAAATTAAGCTCATGAGCAAGATTTTACACACACAAAAGGTTGACTTCCGCAACTACTACATTGCATTGCAGCTTTTTGAAGCAAGTTTTTTTCCCACTGTTCTTATAAACAGCTTCTTGACAAAACAAAAAAACTGATGCCAAATAGGTCCTAAGTCAGCCTATTTGTTCAAAGGCTGCAGCTAGACAAACCATACATGAAATACATACTGTAGTTCAAAAATGTCGATTTCCGCAATTAATAGTATACAATATTCCTTATAAGCTTTTAATCAGAAACAGAAGGGAATATATATAGGAAAAGGTAGAATATAGAACCCTAGTTGAGACTACCTGAACTTAAATATTAATTAAACTAATAAAAAAAATATTAATTTTAATATATTTTATGTAGCTGAGCATTGTTCCGTCCAACAACCTGGACAAAACAAAAACCCATAAAAAAGAGGGTAATGAGGGGTTAGATGGTTCCTTTTCAACAACTAATTTCTTTTTCTATTTTTATTATATAGAAACAAATTATGATATGATAATTAAAAACCAACTTTGTAACACAATAAAAACCCTATACCCTAGTTGAGACTTGAGACTACCATAAACTTAAATATAAATTAAAATAATAATAAAAACTATTACTTTTAATATATTAATTTAACTGAAGATAGAACAAAAACCCATAAAAAAAAAGAGGGAAATGGAGGGAAAAACCTAGACTGTCGTAACAGGGCAGTCATGACGGCGTTACATGTAAAAACAGTCGGCCGACAATTCGAGTAAACCGAATGCCTAGTAAGCAGCGCGGCCTCGTCAAGGTCATTCTCCCTAACCAGCTTCAGTATCCTGTTATGCAGATTAAGCCTATTCCCCACCAGCACGGACACGGAGTCCGGTATCTTCGGCGCGTTAGGGTTTTGTGCTGGCGCACGGGGCTGCTGCTGCTGTTGTTGGCGGAAGGAGGAGTTTCCGAGGGGAGGTTCGATGCGGAGTCTGCGCTTGCGTCTACGTCTGTCTGCTGCGGCATCTTCCGGGGTGGCGAAGGAGAGGTGGCGTACAGAGATAGGGTTTAGTTGGGGCCTGTTTGGGTGGATTTTTTTGGAGAGCGTTTTTCTGATGAGGTTTGTTAGGAATGTTGGTTTTGAGAGAGACATTTTTTTGATTTGAGGTAATGAGGGTTTTGGTTAGGGCCAGTATAAAGATGAGAGGGTTTTGTGATTTAATGGACAAAAAGCTATTGAGTAGCCTGGCTTATTTGATTTTCCAATTTAGTACCTAATTTTCAATTTTTACCAATTATGCCTATCAATTTGGAAGGAGAGGGCTGCAAACTGTTGGGGACTGTTTGGATGGAGTTTTTTGGAGAGGTTTTTTTTTATTAGGTTTGTTAGGAAGGTGGGTTTTGAGAGAGGCATTTTTTTATGATTGAGGTTCTAAGGCCTCGTTTGGTTGTAGTATTAGTAATACGGGAACTATTAGTACATTCGGACTATGACGGGATAACAAATGAAGGCGGGACTAGTAATACATAAATGAAATATCAATAAAGTGTTTGTTTGCTTTTTATTAAGGACGGATTATTTTACAAATTTACATTTATATCCTAACAAATAACTAGCAAAATAAATAAATAAATAAATAAATATATATATATATATATTATATTATACACAGACCCCGTTTGGTTGCAGTATTATTTCAATGGGATTAGAAATACTGCGGGATAATTGTTGAATTATAAATACCGTGGGATTAAAAACTTTGGGTGAGACTAAAATTTGTGTATTGATACAATTTTAAAGATGAGAAAAAAATATATGTTAAGAAGATAAAATAGTGAGGAGAACTCTATTTAACCAAATTGAAAATGAAATCAGTATTTCTAATACTATGTAAATGTGGTATTAGAAAATATGATTTTTAGTAATACTAGGAGTCTAATGAGACTGTTACGCCTGTTGTGTTCAACAAGCATAACATTACTGGACCCACCGCATTAGTAGTGAAGCCTCATTCTATAACCCAACAAACAGGCCCTAAGGGGTTTGGGTAGGGAGAGTGAGTAAGTAATGGTGAGAGTTTTTCAATTTTTTAAGGGTTTTCAATTTGGATGATTTTGTGGCCGTTACCAATTTATTGAGGTTATGTCCAGTTTTGCAAGTTAATTAAGTTTTAGTACTCATCTAGTTCCAAAATATTAGTGTTCTATGTATCTATGTGTAACTTTGACCGACAAATATATCGTGCTTAAATTATTAAAATATAAATTTTTAAAATTTATTTATATAGTTTAACATTTGAACCATGTGATTAAAATTTGAAAAACTCGATTTCGATAACTTAGATATGAGTTATTTGTCGATCAAAATTATGCGTAGATACGTATAACCCCAATATTTTGGGACGGATGAAATATAAGTTTATTTTATTAAGATCAACTTATTTAAGTCTTATAGAAGTGGCGTGTGGGGGTGCAAACTATTGGGGAATGTTTGGGTTGAGTTTTTTTGGAGAGGATTTTTCTAAAAAGGTGTGTTAGGAACGTCGGTTTGGAGAGAGCCATTTTTTTGATTGAGTTGTGAGGGTTTTGGTTTAGGGGCAGTAGTGAGTAAGTGAAGGTGAGGGTTTTTTGAGGGGTTTTATTTTTCCAAGGGTAAAATGCAAATAACTCCTGGAACTATGAGTTCTTGCAATTAACCTCATAAACTATCAAATTCTTGCAAATAGCCCTTTTTATTAAATTAAAGTGGAGAAAGCCCATTGATTTTATTTATTTTGAGTTTTGAATGGTCCTTCGGCCTTATTACAGCAAGAATTGCAAAACAAAGTAATGATAACGAAATAGGGACCAAATAGAATATAAAAGTAACTGCAAGCCATTTCAAAGAGAATAATATCAGTTAAGTTATGAATTTATCTTTTATTTGACACACATATTATCACCGCATATTAACAAAAAAAGCAAGAATAGATCTCCCCTCAAACCAATTGCCAATAACCTCGAAATACTATGAAGACCAGACACGCATAACCAGGTCAATTAGCTAAATTTTTCACAAGAAAAAATTTGGGAATAGAAAGTGGTGATTAAATGATATAACTTTATGTTCGATGATCCGTTTTGATTGATTTTTCATTTATTATAATATGTTATTTGATATTCATGCATGTCAAGAAAACTTTTATGGAATAAAACAAAAAAGTAGTTTATTTTACTAAAATACTAATATTATTTTTTGCATAAAGCTTATTGTACTGGCTTATTTAGGATAATTGTTATCTTAACTTATGCGTATTGAGAAAGCACATATATCAAATAAATAATTTTGTAAAACGAACAAATGAATAAAAATATATGTAATTTTAAAGATTAACTTGAGGGTTAACTATAAATGTTGATAGTTTATGAAAGGTTAATTACAAGAATTGATACTTTATGGAGATTATTTGTTGGCCCGGGTGCGGCTAACCTTAGAGGGGGGGGGGTGAATAAGGTTTTGGCGATTTTCGCCTAATTAAAATTCTATGCAACTAACCACCCAACTTATGCAATTCTTAGCTTAAGCGTTTTAACAAGAGTTACTAAATTGCTAAAATAACTAAACGCAATCAATAAATAAGCAAGAAAATAAGTTGCGGAAAGTAAAAGCGAGGAAAGAAAATGACACCGTGATTTATAGAGGTTCGGCAAACGCGCCTACGTCCTCTCCTCGGTACTACCGAGTATTTCACTAAAATGTTTCTTCCGGATTTTACAAACCCTATCGAGCTCAATCGACCGATTGGCTCACCCTCTACCCGAGGTTCCTACTCTCGATACAAGTGCAAGAGAACACGACTACGAGTCTACGACTCCCCCTCAATTTATGAGTACCCGAATGAAAAGACCTAGAGCTTTTAAGCTTCACTTGCTTACAAAGCCTCTACCCGATCACTCGCTCACAATTGAGTTTATAAAATACTCGATACAATTTTTGTTACAAAACGTAACTACACTCACTATTCTAATTGCTTCTTAAAAAGCTAATTGGTGAGTTGTTGATGATGATCAAGCTTGAATCTTCTTTCTCTTTGATTTTCCTCTTTCTCGAATATATATGCACCAAAATGGTGATATTTAGGGTTTTTAATTGAGAGAGGTTTTAGGATGATTGATAGTATGATTGGTGAATATGGGAGAGAGATTGAAGTGGTATATATATGCCAAACAGTCTGTTTTTCTGGGTTGTGACCGTTGTAAGTGGTTGAGGGTTTTTAACAGCTATTTTCCAGAATAAGCTGAAAAGCTGTTTTCGAAAACTGCAGAAAACGATCGGTCGTTTTCTACAGTCGATCGGTCGTTTTACAGAAAACGATCGGTCGTTTTTATACTGGACTCACTGGAAGAAATTGGATCAAAAACGATCGGTCGTTTTTGTCCAGTCGATCGGTCGACTGTAATCCTGGTCCCGTAAATCTTCGAATGCTCATAACTCCTTCGTTTTAGCTCCGATTTTGGTTCCGCTTGAACCTATGGCTTCGTTATCGAATGCTCTATCATTTAAAGACCTGAAATATATGTTTTCTATTTTTGGACAAGACAAGCATTATATCATCGAAATCGTAAAATCATTAAACGCATAAACAAGGTAATAATCAAAATCATTATTGAACTCTATGTTCAACAATCTCCCCCATTTTGATTATGACAAACTAATGATGATTTTACAAGATAAAAGAAAAATATCTCCTCCATTTTAACAAAACGCATTAATAACAAATATCATTTTTCTCCCCCTTTGGCATTATCAAAATGCAATAAAAAATATTGGGTTTATGTGGAGGGTTTTCAAAGAAAAACCAAAACATGAAAAATGTTATAAAGATGCATATTACCCAACTAATCACATATATGTAAATATTAAAGGTTAGAGTATACCGAATATGTGATGTTGGGTCCGCTCGCTAATGACATTTGCATTGAGCGTTTCCGAGTCCAAATAGGTGGTACCATTTGTTGGTATGCCTTCCACCTTTATCGATTAATGGCACCTCATTCTTGACGGTGGAGTCGATCTTCTTGACTTCCACGGCTTTTGTCGGCGTTGCCAACCACTTGTTGATTTTCTCCTTTTGGATGGAGATACCTTTTGTCGGTTTTGCCAACCACTTGTCGATTTTCTCCCTTTGGATGGAGATACCTACAACACAAGATTTGTCTTTTTGTACCCAATTTCTTTTGGGTCCGACATTGTTAGTGGCTCGGGTCTTTACTACCCATTTCAAATTGCTTCTACTAACATGGAAGCGATTTGGGCATTTAGAAGAATTATGCTCACTTCTACCACAATGAATGCAATGCCTAGATTTTTTAGTATAACGAGAGTTATACGTAGTTTTGGAAAGGTTTTTCGGAGCATCCGATTTGGTTTGAAAACCTACACCTTTCCTATCATTAAAAGATTTTTGAAAAATCTTGGAAGTGCTCCTTTTGGTAAAAACAACCTCTTGTTTAGGCGGAGTAGAAGTTTTAGAAATATTAGAGGCTTTGACGAAGCGGGTTTTGTTAGAAGTAGAACCAATGCAATCAAAACCTAAACCGCTCTTATCATTGACATCTTTTTGACAACTCAAAATGTTATCTAAAACGGTTTTACCTTTAGAAAACTTTGAAATTGTTAAATTAAGTTTTTCAATGGAAATGACAAGATTGTTGTTTTTAGTTTTCAACGATTCATTCTCGGTTTCTAAAACCTTGACCTTGTCATTTAAGTTAAAAGCATGAGAACTTAAAACCTTGTTTTTGCTTTTAACTTTATCGAAAGCATCTTTTAACTCTTCAAAATTTTCTAATAAATCGCAATCTAAAGAAGATGGTTTTGAAAGAGTTTTAGCAAGTCTAGACATCTCATTTTTAAGAAAATTGATCTCGGTTTGTAAAGACTCGTTTTTAATAATGAGATCATTGTTTTTATCTTTTAAGTCTTCCTTTTCGTCATCTATATCACTTAAAGAAAATGACGATTTCGGAATAGACTCATTTTCAATTTTATCTCTTTTTAAAGATCTTATTTCTTCATTGAGAGAAGAATTTATCTTTTTAAGAGATTTGACCTTCTCTACAAGCTTAGGAAATTTTTCGGAATAAATTCCACACATATGAATAAGTTCATCATGAGAGAATTCTTTTACCTCATCGTTGTCACTTTCGCTTGAGTGGTCACATTCGCTTGAAGACAATTGGTTAGGCTCATTGTTGTCTTCCATGGCCATATAGCAACCAAGATGCGTGACTTCATCTTGGTCGGAGCTATCGCTAGAGCTTGAAGCGGATATCTTCTTCTTGCCTTTGCTCTTGCGATTCATGACGCAATCTCTCGCCATGTGTCATTCCTTGCCACAAGTATAGCAAACAAAATCGTTAGAATAAATTGAATTATTTGACGATTTACCTTTATGTTTGCGGTGGTCTTTTAGCTTGAGTATTTCTTTGACGATTCGAATGATTTGCCTAGAATTTTCGTCGTCATTGGATAGTTCATTGCTTTCGTCACAAGTGGTTCCTTTGAAAGCTATCTCCCTCTTTTTCGAGATTAGCTTGTGACTATTGAGGGTGATTTCGTGAGTGAGGAGTGAACCCGTCAATGCATCAAGAGAGTAGGTATTCATGTCGTGCGCCTCTTGAATTGCGGTGACCTTTGGTTCCCATTCTTTTGGTAAGCTCCGAATCACCTTTGAGACCATTTCCTTACAAGATAAATGCTTACCAAGAGATGTTAATCCGTTAGTAATAGTAGTAAATCTAGCAAGCATATCGGAAATAGTTTCACCCTCGCTCATTTTAAAAAGCTCGTAGTCATGAACTAATAGTTGGAGTTTGCAATCCTTAACTTGGTTAGTCCATTCATGCATTACTACTAGCTTATCCCACATACCCTTAGCGGTTTTACAAGCGGAAATTTTGTTGTACTCGTTAGGAGAAACGGCACAAACAATAGCATACATCGTTTTGGCGTTCGTAGAGTAGGCTTCTAGTTGAGCATTATCTAGGTCCTCTACGGGGATTGGGTTCTCGCTATTTTCGGATGTAGGTGCGGAATATCCTACTTTTATAGTCATCCAAAGTCTAACATTAGAGCTTTGTAAAAACATGCTCATCCTATCCTTCCAATATGAAAAATTTATTCCATCAAAATATGGAGGTGTATTGAGTGATGAAGCTATGCCGGATGCGAAATTGTATAAGTTAGCCATCGGGATCTTAACTCTAAAATCGTTAGATTCCTATATGCAAGAGCCTCGACTCTGATACCAATTGTTGGCCCGGGTGCGGCTAACCTTAGAGGGGGGGGGGGGGGTGAATAAGGTTTTGGCGATTTTCGCCTAATTAAAATTCTATGCAACTAACCACCCAACTTATGCAATTCTAAGCTTAAGCGTTTTAACAAGAGTTACTAAATTGCTAAAATAACTAAACGCAAGCAATAAATAAGCAAGAAAATAAGTTGCGGAAAGTAAAAGCGAGGGAAGAAAATGACACCGTGATTTATAGAGGTTCGGCAAACGCGCCTACGTCCTCTCCTCGGTACTACCGAGTATTTCACTAAAATGTTTCTTCCGGATTTTACAAACCCTATCGAGCTCAATCGACCGATTGGCTCACCCTCTACCCGAGGTTCCTACTCTTGATACAAGTGCAAGAGAACACGACTACGAGTCTACGACTCCCCCTCAATTTATGAGTACCCGAATGAAAAGACCTAGAGCTTTTAAGCTTCACTTGCTTACAAAGCCTCTACCCGATCACTCGCTCACAATTGAGTTTATAAAATACTCGATACAATTTTTGTTACAAAACGTAACTACACTCACTATTCTAATTGCTTCTTAAAAAGCTAATTGGTGAGTTGTTGATGATGATCGAGCTTGAATCTTCTTTCTCTTTGATTTTCCTCTTTCTCGAATATATATGCACCAAAATGGTGATATTTAGGGTTTTTAATTGAGAGAGGTTTTAGGATGATTGATAGTATGATTGGTGAATATGGGAGAGAGATTGAAGTGGTATATATATGCCAAACAGTCTGTTTTTCTGGGTTGTGACCGTTGTAAGTGGTTGAGGGTTTTTAACAGCTATTTTCCAGAATAAGCTGAAAAGCTGTTTTCGAAAACTGCAGAAAACGATCGGTCGTTTTCTACAGTCGATCGGTCGTTTTACAGAAAACGATCGGTCGTTTTCTGAAAACGATCGGCCGTTTTCTGAAAACGATCGGTCGTTTTTATACTGGACTCACTGGAAGAAATTGGATCAAAAACGATCGGTCGTTTTTGTCCAGTCGATCGGTCGACTGTAATCCTGGTCCCGTAAATCTTCGAATGCTCATAACTCCTTCGTTTTAGCTCCGATTTTGGTTCCGCTTGAACCTATGGCTTCGTTATCGAATGCTCTATCATTTAAAGACCTGAAATATACGTTTTCTATTTTTGGACAAGACAAGCATTATATCATCGAAATCGTAAAATCATTAAACGCATAAACAAGGTAATAATCAAAATCATTATTGAACTCTATGTTCAACAATTTGCAAATAACCCATAGTTCCAGGGGTTGTTTGCGTTTTACCCGTTTTCTAATTTTTGTGTCAATCACGTTTACTCGTCACACTTGACGGTTTCGGGTTGACATTATTGTTCTGCTCGTTAAAAACCCGACACGTGTTCGTTTATTTAGTAATGAGCTGACACTGAACACAATAATAAGGCTCGTGAACATATTCGGCTTGTTTGAAATCTCGTTTAATTATTTTTAATATATATTTATGCCTATTAGGACATTTTATCTGATATAATGTTGATGGTAAATAAATACTATTTAATTTAATTAATAAATTTATTTTTTAAACCAAATCTAATTAAAACTAAAATCACAATAATTAAATTTATTATTGCTTATGAAACTTACTAAAACCAAAACATCAATAAGAGTTTTGTACCCTGATACCCCGAAAATACCTATCATTATTTATAACTAGTGCACTATTTTGATGTTTTATTTTTAAGTAATAAATTTATTTTTTAAACTAAATCTAATTAAAACTAAAATTATAATAACTAAATTTATTATGAAATTTACTAAAACCAAAACATCAACAAGAGTTTTGTACGGCGATCCCTCGAAAATAGGTATCATTATTTATAACCAGTGCAGTATTTTGATATTTTATTTTGTAATTTAAGTAACATCAATGTATTGCTCTAAGTAAACAAAGTGCAATAGTGATCATATCCTTGCAGAAACAACTTGTCAGCCCATATAATCTTCCAATATCACTCCTTTAATCTCCCTCTCTCTCTCTAAATCCAAAAACAAATGACCCAATTCCCTCTCTCTCTCTCTCTTTTTATATATATATAAATATATATATATAAGCACCTGAATTATTATCCTAAACAGGTTCGTTTCGAATCATTAAACTCTTTAATAAATTTGAATCTTTTTTATAATACTTAGATACTTTTATTTTGTCTACTTATCTACCCTTTTACTTTATAATACAAAATTGAACTCGACTCTGATCTCATAGTCAACGCCTTTTGTTGTTTTTCATTCTTTTTATTTTTATTATGGTAATTTTAGTATTTATCTTTTATATGTTCCACCTTGTTTAGTTTCTATAAGGTTTTTTTATGAGTTCTAATTTGTTTTGAGTTTCAGAATTGAGAATTGGGCTTGTTTGGCAGTTAAGTTTATATTTGAAATTTTACATCTTTTGCAATAAGGACTAAGGAGTAGAAGATTTAATCATGTGTTTTTTCGAGTCATAATGAATTATTGTAGAAGTATCTGGTTCACAATTTTACGGATATACTTGCTTTATTTTATTATTATAATAAATTTCAGTCCTCCTCCCAATACAAAATAATGTACACGTGTAAAACTTGTTAAAAAGTACTACAGTTTTCACCTCAATCGCGGGTTTTTCTTTTTCTCCTTTTGTCCGCAGAAAATGCAACCAAACGAGCCATATGTTTAAATGTAGTTAAGAATTTGTTCGTGAAACGATTATTAGATTTAGTCATTGGCTGTTAAGTAATGTTTCATTATTTTCATTGGACATTGTTTTGCTTTTTTTTTTGTCTTCTATAAAACGAATGATTTCTCATAGCCGACCCCAAATTTTTGGGATAAAGGCATAGTTTGATGATGATGATATTGTTTTGCTTTTTTTCCAGCTAGTTCGCACGTATTGACTAAAAGTTATATGGCTTCACTTATACGTATGTAATGCAATCCACCAAGAAGAACAAGAATAAGAACAAGAGGAAGAATTCGGAGCTGGAAACATCAATACCTAGCGAAATGACAAATAACACCGATCAAGTCCTTTTCCCAGTTGAGGAGATAGTGCAACACCCTCTTCCGGGATACAATGTTCCTACAGGGATCAGTTTCAGCCCCGACGATAGTCTCATCACTTATTTATATAGTCCAGATCTGAGCTTAAATAGGAAATTGTTCACTTTTGATGTCGAAACACGTAAACAGGAGCTGGCTTTTACTCCTCCAGATGGTGGGGTCGTCGAGAGCAATATATCTGCGGAAGAGAAGTTGAGGAGAGAGAGGATGAGAGAGAGGGGGCTGGGGGTGACTCGGTATGAATGGGTGAAGATGACATCACCGGATAAGACTCTAATGGTGCCTTTGCCTGCTGGGGTCAGTCCTTCCAACCCAATTCTTACCTCTATCAAATTTTGATATTTGAGTGATGCTACAACTATATAGTTTGGTATGTGAATTCGATGTCATATGGACATGATATGCTATTCAAATCATTTTTTGTTGGCTCATTGGATAGTTTACACCCATAAATGTACTTCACAAACAGTAATACAAATGACACCTTTCCGCTGCCATATAAAATTATGTACTTGTAGTTCTTTGCTGAGAGTTGGTTATTACTTCCTTAAGTTACTAGCATAGGGAGTGTATTTTGTTATTTAACACATCATGGTTTTTGAGGAAATGAAAATATTTTTAAAATGTCTTGTTTGTGCTCGGCGTCAAATTATGAAGTTTCGTATGTTGCTAAGGTGACAGAGAACACATATTGAAAGGCCATATTAAAAGGCCTCGCTGTAATCGCAGCAAGGAGGGGAATGTATAAAAACTCTATACTATATCAATGCTCAAGTGTTGTGGATAAATATAAACTCTTAACACTTATCATCATCAATATGCGGTCATTCTGTTTTTTGGGTGCATTAGGATGGTATTTAGTTTGGGTTTTCGAACATATTTGTGTGATGGTTAATGCTAATGGAGATTGGAGTTTCCTATGGGAGCAACAATGACCCGAAACCCTCTAATCTTAAAGATAACACTAGAAGTTATTTTTTAAACCTGGTAATGTGGATAATTAGCATTTATCTAAAATCTTAAAAATCCCATTTACCTCAAATTCTTGATCGTATAGTCTTATGAAGTCTGGTAGAGTTTAGTTTATCAAGGTTATTTTCTTGCAAATGCGAACTTTCCATGTCATTTGTCTGTGCAAGTTGTATTGCCAACGGTACATTACAGTTTATGCATTTAATTTTTTTGGCCGGGTCCAATTTATTTATTTTTATCTTTTACCTTGAGGGTCATATATAGAAAAAATTGACCGTAGATTTGGAACATCTACAATTGGAGGGTGGCGATATACATAACTCTAAACCATTTGCATTTTATGTTGTTGTTTTGATGAATGACTGGAAAGATCTTTTATTAGTTTTGATTTTTTAAGTATCGTTACTATTAAACCCCATATACCTTACCATTAAAAGGCCTCGTAATGGTAAGGATGGGTAACTCTTTATAAACCACAGACTCAATCATTATCTAGTGGATGTGGGATACAGTTACAAATTATGCATATATGCAGGAACGGTCTTGCCATAAGGCAAATTAGCCGAGAGAGCAACCCATAAGCCAATAAAATGAAAATAAAAATGGCGTTTAACTGTTTCCTTACCAAATATATCAAGTTCTATCTTACGTCAGTCATATTTTTTTGTATATTTTTTCATTTGAAACGGTTAAAAAAAAAGATTATCGGGCTTAGGCAACCCGTGTGCTATGTTTTATACTTAACTTTATGTATTGATGGATAGGTTGCATAGTACATTAGTACCTAACTTATTACTACTAAAGATGCATTCTTTTATGAATGCCTACCTATATTGACAGATATACTTTCAAGATATTTCTCTGAAATCAGAGCTTAAGCTCCAAAGTTCACCAACCTCTCCAATTATAGATCCACATCTCTCTCCAGATAGTTCTATGCTGGCATATGTGAGAGATTATGAGATACATGTATTGAACCTTTCGGATAATGAGTCTAAGCAGTTGACATATGGCGCTGATGGAAATACTTTGGTAAGCTTCGACACTTTCATCCTTTATCTTCTTGTTAGATTGATATTTTTCCTTTTTAATAAGTAACATCCATACGGAGTTAAAAGTTCGATTTAAAAATATGCATATGGGTTCACTATGAATAAGTCACATTTGTTTCCATTGCCAAATATTGTTCTTCAGGAGATGCATTTTTCCCTATTAGCGACCACCTTAATCCATGAATTAAAGCAGATGCTTTATTAATTTTCATACGTAGTTGGAATCCCAAGCTATTGAAAGAAAAAAGGAGACTTTTGTTTATAGTTACTATTACTTTGATGTATGCATAAGAGAGTAAATTGCAGAAAGTCCAAGGGGATAAGTGTCTTACTATTTTAATTGTGTAGATGACATTATTCTTTGTGTTTTATCTTTCAGGTGCATGGTCTTGCTGAATATATAGCTCAGGTTAGAAACCACCTTATTTTATTCTTCTGGTTTCAGTCTTTTGGCACTGATCTCATGGACCAACAAAAGAGTAAACAACATCAACTAATGAGTTAAAATTTAAAAACAACCTTAAGCTTTTTTCACAATAGTTTCACCAAAGTGCAAGTATTTATGCGTATATTCTAACCCTTTTACGAACATATACTTTGATATGTAACCCTTTTATGTATATTTATCTTGATATATATAGATACTCGTAGATTTGACAATAAAGCTAAAAGACATTGCACAATAAAATTTAAGTTGAAAACTTGGAAGAAAGTAACCCCATAATTCCTAATGATCATCGCTCGATAAAATGATATTGAAGGTCTAAAGTGAAAACTTGCTACGAAGCACAGTTCATATTAACCAATGAAAAGGTTGTAGTTGATATTTTTTTTAAATTACGGGTTTAATTTTATATAAATTCTACAGAAATGAAGCCAAAATTACGTCATTTTGACTCTAGGTTTAAAGAAGAAATGAAAAGCTCACAATTTTATGTTCTTTTTAGCAAATAAAACAATATTGTTTAATATCTACAATGAAAATGTGGAATTTAGCTAGTGTGTCTTTGAAGCATTGTTAAATGTACTAATTTGATTCAATTATTTTGCATCTTTTGTGTTTGAGGACTTATAGGAAGAGATGGATCGTAAGAATGGGTACTGGTGGTCTATGGATAGCAAATTCATTGCCTTCACACAAACCGATTCATCCGAAATTCCACTTTATAGAATAATGCACCAAGGTACAGGATCTGTTGGCCTCGATTCACAAGAAGACCATGCTTATCCCTTTGCCGGATCTTCAAACGTCAAAGTACGCTTAGGTGTTGTTTCTGTTAATGGGGGTCCCACAACTTGGATGGATCTCCATTGCGGAACGATTATCAATAATCAAACAAATAATGAAGAAGAATATCTAGCGCGAGTAAATTGGATGCACGGGAATATCCTAACAGCTCAAGTTTTGAACCGATCACAAACTAAGCTTAAGCTAGTTAGTTTCGATATTGAAACGGGGATCAAAAAGGTTATTATGGTCGAAGAATTAGAACCATGGATTAATCTGCATGATTGTTTTACCCCTTTAGACAAAGGGGTAGCTAAATCTTCTGGTGGATTTATTTGGGCTAGTGAGAGAACGGGGTTTAGGCACCTATATATGTACGATATAAACGGAGATTGTGTGGGACCCATAACCGAAGGGGATTGGATGGTAGAACAAATCGCGGGCATAAATGAAGTTATGGGGCTCGTGTATTTCACCGCAACCTTAGATACACCTTTAGAGTCTCACCTTTATTGTACTAAACTATATCCAGATGGGACTGCCCCTAAAAAATTGACACCTGGTAAAGGAAGACACACGGTCGTGCTAGATCATCAGTTACAGAGATTCGTCGATGTTCACGATTCACTAGATTCACCACCTAGAATTTCGCTGCGGTGTATACACGATGGTAGCTTGATTATGCATTTATACGAACAGACATGCAATGCCAGAGTGAAAAGGCTACAACTTGAGCCTCCGAAGATAATGCAAATAGAATCAAATGATGGGACTATTTTATATGGCTCTGTGTATTTACCTGATGAAACAAAGTTTGGTCCTCCACCATATAAAACCATGATATACGTATACGGTGGCCCAAGTGTGCAGCTGGTAACTGATTCTTGGTCGTGCACTGTTGATATGAAAGCTCAGTTCCTTAGGAGCAAAGGTGTCTTAGTCTGGAGGGTAAATAAATGCGAATAAATTATTACTCAAATCTGTTTGTTATAATTTTTCATTAACTTATAATAGTTCATATTGTAAGGGAAGAGTATCACTTTTGTACACCAACCTATCCTGCTCCTGATCCGCTCTCAGCCCGAATTTTCCTGGCCCGTTGTCTCATTCTGGAAAACTCGGGTTTCGTCACCACCCAAATACTTTTTGGGCGTCGGAAAGCGCATCCTGACCCTACAGGATCCCCAAATGTTGGTTCCTGATTCTTGTCGGGTCGGGACGAGGAACTTTTTCACTCCCGAATTGTATTAGGGCAGGACTCGGGTTGACGTGTTCAGGTCTTGAACCTATTCCACCTACATACTGTTGAGTTTCTCAGTTTCAACATCAATCTACAAAAAGAAAAATTATAGTACGCGAGGACTAATTTTTTTAACTTAATCAATAGTCATGTGCTATTTGTTTAAACATGGTGGTGGTACTAGATACTAATCTTTGGTGAGTAAATTGAGAATGTCCTAAGGTTGTCTTTTTTATTTTATGTTTTTTTATTCTATTTATCGTTACTATATCGGATAACCACTTCTGACTTATCAATATTTGCTAGATGGACAATAGAGGAAGTGCTCGGCGAGGACTACAGTTCGAAGGCGCCCTTAAGAACAAAGCAGGTCAAATTGATGCTAATGACCAGCTCACTGGGGCCGAGTGGCTCATAGAACAAGGCTTGTCAAAACCAGATCACATAGGCATCTATGGTTGGAGTTACGGAGGATATCTCTCCGCCATGTCACTTGCACGTTTCCCTAATATCTTCAAATGTGCCATTTCTGGTGCCCCGGTTACATCATGGGACGGGTATGATACATTTTATACCGAGAAATACATGGGTTCTCCCTCTGAAAACAAAGAGGGATATAAGTTTGGTTCTGTGATGAACCATGTGGACAATATGAAAGGCAAGGTGCTCCTCGTCCATGGCATGATTGATGAGAATGTTCATTTTAGGCATACCGCCAGGCTTATAAACAAATTAATATCAGCAGGCAAATTTTATGAGTTGTTGATTTTTCCGGATGAGCGACACATGCCACGTCGGCTTAGGGATCGGATTTATATGGAAGAGAGAATATGGGAGTTTATTCAGAGAAACTTGTGATTTATCTTTCTTCCATTATTTTATATCTTCTTGACCTTTTTTTTATTATAAAATTTTTATCATAAAATGAGCAACTGGGAGAGCATTTTGATATGCTATGGCCTATGTACCATCTGTAATTTTATTCAAATCCTGAGAATATTATAATTCCATCAAGTGATGTATTACCATGTATTACTTCTGTGTTTATTGGTTGCATTACTGATAATATATAGTCCCTGTTTTCTACCATATCTTCTCTACTCTTTTTACAATATCTTTGCTCAAATTTTAAATTTTGTTATTTTTGCTCAAATTTTAAATTTTCGCATCTTCTTCCGCACATTTATAAGCTTTTTAAAATATATTATTATATGCAAATTTTATATCATTTGAACATAATATTGCTCTAAACGATTATTTTTAAGATTTAAAATTTATTTTACACCAACTTCACATTAATTCCCAAATAAATTGTGTTCCAAAATAAATTGTGTGTCTGTCTAATTGTAATTATAGAATTTTCTCAAAATTTTTAAACAAACCTAAACGGCATTGGTGGCATTCTTGATGCATTCATGGCTCTTTTCATTGCTTTCATTCAAAAGCTTAATGCAGAGAGAGAGAGAGAGATATTTGGTCACAAAATTGTACTGTTATGTTAGAAAATTAACCAGAGATATTGCAAGTTATTGATTTTTATTAATTTAATCTAATTTAAAACTTGTAAACAACGTATTAACATAGACAGAAGTTCGGGTCGGAATTGGATTGGATATCGGTACATGAATAAAATAATATACCCGATCTCGAAGCTGTCAAACCGGGATAGTACCCGAAACTCTTGTGTCGAGATCATATTTTGGGTGGGTTTTGTTTCGGGTTGGACGCAGGGACCCGATCAGTATTGCGGGATTTTTAAGACCACCTTGTCCAACTCAGTAGTGAAATTTAAAGAAAAAGAAATTACTACTACTAAGTAAATAAAATGCAAAATTTGAAAACATTGCAACTCATGGCGGTCTGGCGGGTGAGATCTCCCTCCTTAAATCCAAACACAGAACTGTACAAATTAGTTGTATGCTTATATAAAAAAAAAGAAAAAAAAGAAATGGTAGTATCAAGTTCGTCACTTCAAAAAAGAATAAAATACTCTATTTATAAATAACTTCACATTACACAGGTATCAATTTCTGCCGGGAAAAGAAACTCTATTATAATCGAAAATATATAAATCAAACAAATCAAACTCATAGTACCATCAACGATTACGAAACATATGTACACATGGTGGAAAATATGAAATAACTACATCATTCAAACTGTAACATCACCATACGAATTGGTAACAACTTTAATGAAAAGTGAACATTAAACCTTTGCAAAACCCACGACATTCCAACGAAACATATTCAAGCTGAAATAATGATGTATTACAAAACCCTTGAAAGTCAAGTTTCTCATTCACAAAAGTAACCATGTAGAAAAAATTCAGCTTGCAAACTTCAGAATTAAGTTCAAAATTATGACTTGCTATACCTCATTCTCTATCCTGAAGTTCAGTCACGATTACCCATATATACATTCATGATACATATAATCATATCTACATATTTAAAAAAAACAAAAAAAAAAACTTGCACATACCTATACATACATACATACAATTCTGTATCATCCAATTCCATATGCGAATTAATGTTTAACTTAATTTTGTCTCTTATTCAATTCTTTTTGTAAATTTGTTATCTCCTTCGGCTCATATACATACATGGATTACATATAAATATATGATCATTACATAACAGAGAAAGCTGTATCTAATTCCGATTTCACTAATTTAAAAAGGAGAGTTGCATTACATACACGCACACACACACACACACACACACACACACACACATAAATACATACACATACAATGTTGTATCTATATAATATCCATTCTATATGCGAATTACTGTAATAAAAAAAACCGACTCTATATCCATATATACATACATACAATGTTGTATCTAATTCCGATTCACTAATTTAAAAAAGGATAGTTGCATAGTTTTGTTTTATTTTTCTTATCTTCTTCGACTCTTAATCAGTTATACCTCTCTTTCTCTCTCTCTCTATATATATCTATATACGGATATACATCTCTCTCTCTCTCTCTCTCTATATATATATATCTGTAATTTCAGAGATCCCTAATAACTCAAATATAGATCGATTCAGTTCAATTAAACACACAATTTCTCAATAATTTCATCTGCAGAGAATAATCCTCTCTCTCTATCTCTCTAGGGTTAGGAACCGAGGCGGAGGAGAGATGATAATAAAGCGAGACCTGAAGCCTGGAATAAGACCAGTGAAGCGGTGTCGAGAGGAGGAGGAATTTACTCCCTCTCTAAAAAAGAGGTATTTCCCGATCCACATACTCGGTGACCTCACCCCCGGTGTCATCAGCCCCTCCGGCGGAACAGGTCTTTACTCCCTCTCTAACCACCGTACCGATAATATTAATAATAATAATCTTATTATTATTAAAGAAGAAGAAGAAAAAGAATTAGAAGAAGAGGAAGAAGACGACGAGGAGGAGGGAGGTGATAACGAGGCGAGGAGGGAGGGTGGTGGCGCCCCGTTGACACGGACGTCTAGAGGGAGGGTACATGTTTTACCTTCTCGATTTAACGACTCGGTTCTTGATAATTGGAAAAAAGATCATCAAAACAACAATAAAGCTACTCTTATTACTAATACTACAAATACTACTACACATACTAAAAACAAAACCAATAATAATATATTGAGTTACCAATGCCGAAAACAACCTCCCCCATTGATCGTACCCGACGACGACGAGGAGGAGGAGGGGGAAGAGGAGCAGGATGGGTACAAGAGGTGGAAAAGGTGTTATGATAAGAAGTTTGGAACAACGGGGGGGACGGAGAAGAAGAGGGAGGTGGAGGAGGAGGAGAGGAGTGATGGGTTGTATGGGCCGGATGATTTTGTATCGGGGGATGTGGTGTGGGCTATGTCGGGGAAGAACTACCCTGCTTGGCCTGCTATCGTGCTCAATACGTTTTCCCAGGTGCCTAACCAGGTCTTGACTTACCGCGTTGCTGCTGCCGTTTGCGTCATGTTCTTCGGATACACTGGAAACGGTACTCAGAGGGTATGTTTGTTTTCCCTTTTTACTGTTTGTTTGCAGTATAGTACAAAGGGGTACAGATTATTTCCAGGATAGGTATTATTAGTCATACCCGTTATTAGACGAAAATGTAGTACAATTAGTACTATACCCTATATAATACTACCAATCACAAATACTGTAAAAAAATACGATCTAAGGTGGGTCCCACTATATTATTAATACTATACCTCCCCTTGTACCGAAAACAAACATGGCCTAGGACTCTTGGGATGTTTCACTTGATGTAAGTAAGCTCAAGACACAACAACTCGCTCCGAGACAGAGCGGAACTCAAATTAGATTAACCAGGATTAGTAAATAGGGAAAGTTGCTTTCGGATTTTATTAGAAGCCTGTACTTATGTTTCATTAGGAATAGCTACCTATTAATGTTGCATCATTGAGAATCGTTTAGTATCAAATGATTAGCACAAAGAGAAGAAAGAGGTAGCATCGTTGAGCTTCCGTATCTAATCTTAAAGAGATTTTATCCTAGGTTTTTAATCCAATGAAGTCCCAAAACTTGTACTAACTATAATGTACCCTAGTAAATATCTCTTGCAAACATAAGGTTTTGATTTCAATTGGTTTTGGAACTCAAAGTTAGTGGAAGATTTGAAACTGACATGGTTAGGCTTTGAAATTAAATATGTAAGTAATTGCGTGGTGATGGCCGTTATGTAGTTTAAAGTACTGGTTTATGTTTAATAATTGCGTGTTACGCAATTTTTGAGGCATCTTGTGATTGCTTGGTTAGAATTTTAGAAAAGGAGTGGATTAGTGATTAAAAATAGATTATTTGCATAGATAAACCTTGCTAGATTGCAATTTTCGAGCCCAGTTATTTATTTATTTGTTCAAAACCTGAACTGTTTTTAGTTAATCAGCTTCAAAATGTACACTTCTTATTTTTGGCCTGAAAAAGTTCGAATCTTAAAGCTGCAAGTACATGATTTTTAATGAACCGAAAAAATTACTAGCCCATTTCCTTTCAAGATGTAACCAAACAAGCCCATAGTTTTGCAAGATATGACTGCTTTTTAAACCGTTACTGTTGTCGCTCGTTTCTGTTTTCCTACCCATAAAAAGAATTAAAACGAGAGAAAACCTCTTAGAATATGTTTTGCCATCTTTTTTCATTGGAAACAAGAATATATTGTTCAGAACTGAGATTAAATGCAGCCTCATCCTTCAAAGCTTAGTTATCATTGTGAATATGGATACATGTGATATGATCTATTAGAAATGAGAGTAAGTCTGGGTTTATTTGACCCCGTTGTCATTTTTTTTTTCTGTTATCAAGTTGAATTTTCACTGGTTTCACAGTGAAAATTTGAAACTACATACTCATGTAATTTCATCTTATTGCCGATATCAGATTGGAAGCTAAATAAAAATTGTAAAATCTATGGTGCAGATAAAACACCCATATATTGTGTGTTTCTGTTTACCAAATCACAAAGTAGTTTGCATAATTATGCAGTCTAATACTTTATCATCTTCATTTATTTTTTGATTCTGAATTTCTCATATCTAAATTGTTTGACCAGAGGGTTTGCATCAATTAATTTTCTCTTGTTCAACAACACGCAGGACTATGCTTGGGTAAGACGTGGAATGATCTATCCTTTTATAGATTACGTAGACAGGTATGTGTGTATTACTTTTCTTTTCTCCTTATAATATTTGATTTTTGTTTCTGAAATATGCTTTAAAATTACTTTGCTTCTTTTTATCTCAGGTTTCAAGGACAGACTAACGTAGACGATGAAATTATGCCTGGAAATCTTTGTTCGGCAATAGAAGAAGCGTTTTTGGCAGAACAGGGATTTATTGAGATGTTAATGGTGGAAATTAACGCAGCAGCTGGGAATTTAGATTACTTACAATCTATTCACGGTGGAGTTCGAGAAGCTACTGGTTCCAATCAGGACGAAGAATACAACGCCCAAAAAGAGGTAAGATACTATTTTATAAATTCAGTTGCCTAGCTTGTCTTGTACTACTTATCAGCAAACAATTACTGTATGCCATATGCCACTAACTTTTGCATAAGCTAGTATTTAAATTGGGCTTGTTTGGTTGCATCTCTCTAGCCCTGTTTCTTTATCTGCTTAAAATCTATATTGTATTTGTCTGACCAGTTTAAATTATAAGCTTTTCTTGTTTGGCTTAAGAGTTCGTGTTGGCCCGTGTGCGGCTAACCTTAGAGGGGGGGGGGGTGAATAAGGTTTTGGCGATTTTCGCCTAATTAAAATTCTAAGCAACTAACCACCCAACTAATGCAATTCTAATCTTAAGCGTTATAACAAGAGTTAAAGAATTGCTAGAATTACTTAACGCAAACAAGAAAATAAGCAATAAGATAAGTTGCGTAAAGTAAAAGTAAGGGAAAGGAATTGACACCGCGATTTATAGAGGTTCGGCAAACGCGCCTACGTCCTCTCCTCGGTACTACCGAGTATTTCACTAAAAAACTTCTTGCGGATATTACAAGTCCTATTGAGCTCAATCGACCGATTGGCTCACCCTCTACCCGAGGTTCCTAACTCTTGATACAAGTGCAAGCGTACACGTCTAATGAGTCAACGACTCCCCCTCAATCTATGAGTACCCGAATGAAAAGACCTAGAGCTTTTAAGCTTCACTTGCTTACAAAGCCTCTACCCGATCACTCGCTCACAAATGAGTTTATAAAATACTCGATACAATTTTTGTTACAAAACGTAACTACACTCACTTTTCTAATTGCTTCTTAAAAAGCTAATTGGTGAGTAGTTGATGATGATCGAGCTTGAATCTCTTTCTCTTTGATTTTCCTCTTTCTCGAATATATATACACCAAAATGGTGATATTAGGGTTTTTAATTGAGAGAGGTTTTAAGGATGATGATGGTTGAGCTTTTTTGTTTTGGAGAGAGATTTGAGGTGGTTTATATAACAGCAAAGTCTGTGTTTCTGGGTTATGACCGTTGAGGGTTATAACAGCTCTTTTCCAGAATAAGCTGAAAAGCTGTTTTCGAAAACTGCAGAAAACGATCGGTCGTTTTCTACAGTCGATCGGTCGTTTTTATACTGGACTCACTGGAAGAAATTGGACCAAAAACGATCGGTCGTTTTGTCCAGTCGATCGGTCGACTGTAATCCTGGTCCCGTAAATCTTCGAATGCTCATAACTCCTTCGTTTTAACTCCGATTTTGGTTCCGCTTGAACCTATGGCTTCGTTATCGAATGCTCTATCATTTAAAGACCTGAAATATACGTTTTCTATTTTTGGACAAGACAAGCATTATATCATCGAAATCGTAAAATCATTAAACGCATAATCAAAGTAATAATCAAAATCATTATTGAACTCTATGTTCAACAATCTCCCCCATTTTGATTATGACAAACTAATGATGATTTTACAAGATACAAGAAAAATATCTCCTCCATTTTAACAAAACGCATTTACACCAAAATATATCATTTTTCTCCCCCTTTGGCATTATCAAAATGCAATCAAAAAATAAAAGATGGGGTTATGTGAAGGGTTTTTAAAGAAAAACCAAACATGAAAAATGTAATTATGATGCATATACCCGACCCAACTAATCACATATATGTAGATATTATAGATTAGAGTATACCGAATATGTGATGTGGAGTCGAGTCCGCTCGCTAATGGCATTTGCATTGAGCGTTGCCGATTCCTAATAGGTGGTACCACTTGTTGGTATGCCTTCCACATTTGTCGATTAACGGCACTTCATTCTTGATGGTGGAGTCGATTTTCTTGACTTCCACGGCTTTTGTCGGCGTTGCCAACCATTTGTTGATTTTCTCCTTTTGGATGGAGATACCTACAACACAAATTTTGTCCTTTGGTACCCAATTTCTTTTGGGTCCGACATTGTTAGTGGCTCGGGTCTTTACTACCCATTTCAAATTGCTTCTACTAACATGGAAGCGATTTGGGCATTTAGAAGAGTTATGCTCACTTCTACTACAATGAATGCAATGCATAGATTTTTTCGAATAACGAGAACTATGCGACTTTTTGTAGGAAGTTTTAGAAGTATGATGAGCGGTTTTGGTTTGAAAACCTAAACCTCTTCTATATTTACAAGAGTTCGGCAAAACTCTTGAAGTACTCCCTTGTGTAAAAACAACCTTTTGTATAGGCTGAATAGGAGTTGTAGACAAGCTAGAAGATTTAACAAAGCGGGTTGTGCTTGAGTCAATAGAGTTGGAATCGAAACCCAAACCTCTTTTGTCATTGACATCTTTTTGACAACTCAAAATTTCGTCCAACACGGTTTTCCCTTTGGAAAACCTTGAGATTGTTAACTCGAGTTTTTCGACCATAATGACAAGCTCATCGTTTTTCTTTTTCAAAGAGTCATTCTCGGTTTTTAAAAACTCGTTTTTATCTTTTAAGTCTTCCTTTTCGTCATCAATTTCATTAAACGAAAATGATAAATTGGAGCTAGACTTATTTTCAATTTTATCTCTTTTTAAGGATCTTATTTCTTCATTGAGAGAAGAATTTATCCTTTTAAGAGAGTCGACCTTTTCGACAAGCTTAGGAAATTTTTTAGAATAAACATCGCACATATGAAGTAATTCATCATAAGAAAGATCATTTACCTCATCGGCTTCGCTTTCACTTTCGCTTGAAGAAGAGAGGTTTTGTTCATGGCTTTCTTCCATGGCCATATAGCACCCAAGGTGAGCGACTTCATCTTGGTCGGAGCTATCGCTAGAGCTTGAAGCGGATAACTTCTTCTTGCTTTTGCTCTTGCGATTCATGACGCAATCTCTCGCCATGTGTCCTTCCTTGCCACATGTATAGCAAACAAAATCGTTAGAATAAATTGAATTATTTGACGATTTACCTTTGTGTTTGCGTTGGTCCTTTAGCTTTAGGACTTCCTTGACGATTCGAATGATTTGCATTGAATTTTTGTCGTCATCGGATAGCTCATTGCTCTCGTCACAAGTTGTTCCTTTGAAAGCTATCTCCCTCCTTTTTGAGATTGGCTTGTGACTATTGAGGGTGATCTCGTGGGTAATGAGTGAACCCGTCAATGCATCAAGAGAGTATGTGTTCATGTCGTGCGCCTCTTGAATTGCGGTGACCTTTGGTTCCCATTCCTTCGGCAAGCTCCGAATCACCTTTGAGACCATTTCCTTACAAGATAAATGCTTACCAAGAGATGTTAATCCGTTAGTAATAGTAGTAAATCTAGCAAGCATATCGGAAATAGTTTCACCCTCGCTCATTTTAAAAAGCTCGTAGTCATGAACTAAAATTTGGAGTTTGCACTCCTTAACTTGGTTAGTCCCTTCATGCATTACTACTAGCTTATCCCACATACCCTTAGCGGTTTTACAAGCGGAAATTTTGTTGTACTCGTTAGGAGAAACGGCACAAACAATAGCATACATCGCTTTGGCGTTTGTAGAGTAGGCTTCTAGTTGAGCGTTATCTAGGTCCTCTACGGGGATTGGGTTCTCGCTATTTTCGGATGTAGGTGCGGAATATCCTACTTTTATAGTCATCCAAAGTCTTAACATTATAGCTTTGGAGAAACATGCTCATCCTATCCTTCCAATATGAAAAATTTAGTCCATCAAAATATGGAGGAGTATTGGGTGATGAGGCTATGCCGGATGCGAAATTAAGTATATTAGCCATCGGGATCTTAACTCTAGAATCGTTAGATTCCTATATGCAAGAGCCTCGGCTCTGATACCAATTGTTGGCCCGTGTGCGGCTAACCTTAGAGGGGGGGGGGTTGAATAAGGTTTTGGCGATTTTCGCCTAATTAAAATTCTAAGCAACTAACCACCCAACTAATGCAATTCTAATCTTAAGCGTTATAACAAGAGTTAAAGAATTGCTAGAATTACTTAACGCAAACAAGAAAATAAGCAATAAGATAAGTTGCGTAAAGTAAAAGTAAGGGAAAGGAATTGACACCGCGATTTATAGAGGTTCGGCAAACGCGCCTACGTCCTCTCCTCGGTACTACCGAGTATTTCACTAAAAAACTTCTTGCGGATATTACAAGTCCTATTGAGCTCAATCGACCGATTGGCTCACCCTCTACCCGAGGTTCCTAACTCTTGATACAAGTGCAAGCGTACACGTCTAATGAGTCAACGACTCCCCCTCAATCTATGAGTACCCGAATGAAAAGACCTAGAGCTTTTAAGCTTCACTTGCTTACAAAGCCTCTACCCGATCACTCGCTCACAAATGAGTTTATAAAATACTCGATACAATTTTTGTTACAAAACTTAACTACACTCACTTTTCTAATTGCTTCTTAAAAAGCTAATTGGTGAGTAGTTGATGATGATCGAGCTTGAATCTCTTTCTCTTTGATTTTCCTCTTTCTCGAATATATATACACCAAAATGGTGATATTAGGGTTTTTAATTGAGAGAGGTTTTAAGGATGATGATGGTTGAGCTTTGTTGTTTTGGAGAGATATTTGAGGTGGTTTATATAACAACAAAGTCTGTTTTTCTGGGTTATGACCGTTGAAGGTTATAACAGCTCTTTTCCAGAATAAGCTGAAAAGCTGTTTTCGAAAAATGTAGAAAACGATCGGTCGTTTTCTACGGTCGATCGGTCGTTTTAAGAAAACGATCGGTCGTTTTTATACTGGACTCACTGGAAGAAATTGGACCAAAAACGATCGGTCGTTTTTGTCCAGTCGATCGGTCGACTGTAATCCTGGTCCCGTAAATCTTTGAATGCTCATAACTCCTTCGTTTTAACTCCGATTTTGGTTCCGCTTGAACCTATGGCTTCGTTATCGAATGCTCTATCATTTAAAGACCTGAAATATACGTTTTCTATTTTTGGACAAGACAAGCATTATATCATCGAAATCGTAAAATCATTAAACGCATAATCAAAGTAATAATCAAAATCATTATTGAACTCTATGTTCAACAGTTCGAAAAGTTTAAAAGTTGGATAAAACTAGCTTCTTTTTCGAACATAAAAAAATTAGCCCATCTGTTTGGAAGCTGCATCAAAACAAGCTTCACTGTAATCTTTTTCACTTAGATAGGCGTCATATCTCTTCCCATTATTAATGGACCATATAATTTTTTTTGGAGGTTAATGAACCATATAATTATTGTGCAATAAATTTTACATTTGGCAGGAATTTGGTCTAGAGAAAGAAGCGTCGTCCTCTTGTCAAAGCTGTGAAGTGAGTTTGGTCACGAAATACATGAATCCTTCAGCTATTGGAAACCGTCTCTGCGAATCTTGTGCCAGGGTTAGTAGCATTCTTTATACTTAAATATTTTGATACTTCGGATGCTCAAGTTTTATTAAAGGCTCTCCAATGCAATTCAATTACAGCTGAAGAAAAATAAACATTCTTGTGGCGTTTGTAAAAAGATTAGGAATCATCTGGACAGAAGCACTTGGGTAAGCATTATATTCAGCTTGGTTTTACTGATTTAATAAATGGTTTTATATTTGATCTGTCAAAAACATTGAAAGCTGATTTTTTTAACTGGATTAGATACGGTGCAATAGCTGTAAAGTTCGGTTGCATGCCGCATGTGACAAAATGTACAGCAATTCTTCCAAGGTACACTCATCGCTTATTTACTTTCTTAAACTATAGTATATCTGTAAGTGGTTTACATTGTTACCTGTGTTTGGCAGGGTTCGAGAGACTCTAATTATTATTGCCCTGAATGTAGAGCAAAATTTAATTTCGAGTTATCAGATTCAGAAAATATGCATCCCAAAGTCAAGTAAGTTCATGCTCTCTGTAGTTATATAAAATTATATATAAGAATTAGTGAAGGTCATGGTCACCGTGTATAGAATTCGAAATCAATGATGAAACCCGACTGAACCATACCAAAGCAACAAAAAATTGGACCAAACTGATAAGTTATTGGGTGGTCGGTGGGTTACAATATTCGAAAACCGATTGAATTGGTTCTTCTTGTGGTTTATAGTTATAGTTATATATATAATCACACACACACAGATATATAGTTTACTTGCTGTTAGATTTTTAAAAGGAACTCGTGGCATGATAGAAAATCTATTTTTTTACCATAATATACTGCTTCTAGTTTTTTTTTATTTTAATTAGTTTGGTTGTACAAGTAAAATTTGGATGTATTTTGTAAACTTGTAGCAACTTGCTGAAGTAGTGAACTATCAAAGTGTTTTTTATTTCTATTTTATAATTTGAAATTCAAATCGATTAAAGCAAGCTTAACCAAACCTATGATGATTGGCTTGTTTGGTTTTGGAATATAAATTCGGTCCAAACAGGTCTGATTACTTTTAATTGGTACATATTTATTTTCTTATGAAAAAAGCCAAAATCAAGCTGCGAAGACACCTAATTATGGTCCTACTTTTGGATGTTACATTCACTTGTCTTACTGTGGTATATTTGTGTCCAGAAATAACAAGAATCTGTTACCAGACAAGGTTGATGTGGTCTGCTCGGGTGTTCAAGGTGTATATTATCCAAGCCTTCATTTGTAAGGATCATTTATCTCTGTACTTTAATTATCTATATAACAGAAATTCAGCGTAATGGAAGTGGTTTTCATGCTCTCTTGCTTCTTTCGAAGTTGTTTTTTTCTTTCTTTCTCTTGGAGCTATGTAAAAGATGATAATCTTATTTAAAATTAATTCCATTAAGTACGATGCTCTTCCTTAGTAGTCAATTGTTCCCTTTTGACGTGAGAATATCAGTTTTGTACCTTCCTTGGTGATTGAGGTTGACAAGGAGGGTTTCTTCTGAGGTTTTTCCCACATACTTTACGTAGTTGTCCTTCTGACTTTTCTACGTTCCTTTAGTGTTAAGTGCTATTATTATTACCATTTTTATCTTTATAAATCCTGACATGTTACATGTGAATGAGATAGATATACTTTTTTCGTAACCTTGCCTCTCCTGCTATGGTTGGTAAGTTGCATTGATTTATGTGATTATAGGTTAAAAACTCGTATAATATTGGCAGATCAATCTAGATTTTGTTGTTCGCAGCTGAAAGTATATTGTCACATTTAATATATACATAAATTATTGTGTGTTTGAATTTACCCTTCCGGCAGGGTTGTCTGCAAATGTGGGTCGTGTGGGACACAAAAGCAGGCACTTAGCGAATGGGAACGTCATACTGGTTCAAATATAAAAAATTGGAAACTCAGTGTCAAGGTGAAAGGTTCCATGCTACCGCTGGAGCAATGGGTTTGTACTTAAAACCTATATTTCAATTTTAACATGTTTATATAAATATACATATATAATGTGTGTATATTATATTTTCATATGAGTTTATGTGTGTACCACCCTTTATGCTGCTGGTATAAAGAAGTGGTGGAAACATGCAACCAGATGTATTTCAGCAGAATAAGATCTGCCACAGAACGCTCTTGGTAACTTTAATTTACCTATGTTTCTGATCAATTGTTTTTATGTACTACAGATGTTGCAGATGGCCGAGTATCATGCTCAAACCATTGTTCCTGTTACTTCTAAAAAACCCCCTTCAATAAAAGTACGGAAGCAGAAATTGCTTACTTTTTTGAAAGGTAAGATGCCTTTAAATGCATGTGAATATGTGATATCGATATGTGTAATTTTTTGCAGTTTGTTAGACTGAATTATATTTGTTTTTGTAGAGAAATATGAACCTGTGCATGCCAAGTGGACAACAGAACGATGTGCTGTATGTAGATGGGTTGAAGATTGGGACTACAACAAGATCATTATTTGCATAAGGTTAAGATGTTATAAAAGTTGCTTGACCTTCTAATTTTTTGCACATTAAGTTTATCCATTCAAGACTGACATTTGAGGTAGAACTTATTGTGCCTGAAAGTGTGACAAATATACGACCCTTGTCATCAGGGCCAGTGCCAGTGTCTCAGAGGCCACCAGCTCTCCTTGGAGGGAGGCTCTTTTATATATTTCTTGGGTCGTAAATGCAACCAGAAGTAAAATTTTAAATTCATTTTATGCAACATATCAAGCATGTTTTTTTCAAATTAAACCACTCTAACTTTGATTCAGCCATCTCTACCTATTTCAGTTTTGAAATGAACAAATAAAAGTTATATATTTTTTGCAAATAATCTATTTAATTTTTAATGCTGCTCATGCGGTTATGGTTCTAAAAATTGATAAAAAAGACTTTTTAAAATTTTGGACCCGTTTGAAAAAGGTTTTCTATATATACGTGTCAATATTATGACCTAAAATGAGATTACTTTATTATTGTATTTCAAGGCAATTAGAATTAAAATGATTCATTTATTTCACTCCTAAGTATTATGTTTTGTAAGGTCATTTCATGATTTGCTTTTGCAAATAATCACAAGATAAAATCCATGGTATATAGAGCCCATACCCGGTTGCAAAATGGCCCAACAAAATGAAGAAGTTGGACGACAAAATAAAACTAAATGGGATTCGAACCTGCCATCTCAGTCACCCTGCACCTAGCTAGACTACTGGGACATAATATAACAATAAAAAACAATATCTGACTTTGTTTTGAACATTTGGACTTTACTAAAAACAGAGGCCTCCAAAATTCAAAATTTCCAGAGGCTGTCGTCGTGGGCCTTGTTTTGCCAATTGCCTAAATCAGGCTCAGCTTGTCACATGAAAACTATTGCTGAAGTTTATTTTTTTTACACCAGGTGTCAAATAGCCGTCCATCAAGAATGCTATGGTGCAAGGCACGTCAAAGATTTCACTTCTTGGGTCTGTCGAGTATGTGAGACACCTGATATCAAGCGGGAATGTTGCCTATGCCCTGTAAAAGGCATGCTTAAGACTAAACTCACTCTTGTTAACATTTCTATTTCCTTCTGAAATTGTCGCAAAATTTCTGTCAAGCCCATAACAGGCACGTCTGGTTGCAGCTTTATAGTAACTAAGTTGGATCTTTTGAGGTTGAGAATTTTTTTTTGGTTCATCCAGCTTAGTTCGTGTAGCTTTTTAAAGTCAAAAATTTATTAAGTAGAACTCAACTTTCACTTAATGATTCAAATGCACTCGGCTATTAGGCCTAAAAGAATCTGAGATTAAAAACTGCAACCAGACAGGGCTAGCCTATCATTAATTGAAGCTTGTAGTATTCACTTTGTGTATGAGAAACGGCGAACTAAAAATGAAGGGGAAAAAAGGATTGTTAATAACCTTGCTGGATAAAAAAGAAGAGAAACTGGAAAGTGACATCACTTTTGTTTCCCCCTCTTTCAGGAGGTGCTTTGAAGCCAACAGATGTAGGGTCGTTATGGGTTCATGTGACTTGTGCATGGTTTCAACCACAGGTTTCTTTCGCAAGTGATGAAAAGATGGAGCCTGCTCTTGGAATTTTGAGAATTCCATCAAATTCATTCGTAAAGGTAGTGTTTATTTATGATGTTTGACTTATAGGTTATAAGAAGAGGAAAAAAAATATTCCAGTTTGTTTCCTTGCTTAATTAAATGATACTTAACACAACAATGCCTTTTCAGAATCATGTTTTTGTCTTATTTTTTCCGGTATCAGATTTGTGTTGTCTGCAAGCAAATTCATGGTTCATGCACACAGTGTAGCAAGTGTTCAACTTATTACCATGCTATGTGTGCATCTCGGGCCGGATACCGGATGGAGGTAAACGCGTTTGTACTTGTGCCCGCATTAATTTTATTTGATAGTACTTGATAGAAGCATTTCATCTATGTCATGAAAACTAAAGTGGTAGCAGTTATAAGCAACATAACACTCTGGATTAGCTTTAAACAACGTATCACCCTTTGAATCTCATATGTTCTAGATTTTGTTAGCTAACGTTATATGGGATGATTCTATGATTGCAGTTACATAGCTTGGAGACCAAGGGGAAACAAACTACAAAAATGGTTACATATTGTGCTTATCACAGGTAGTGATTCATAACAACCCCTCCAACACCCATCTCTCTCATTCACGGCCAAATACGCTTAGTTCTGTGCTAGTTTTTCAATTATTTATTTTGATCGTTTGTTTGCTCAAAACAGGACTCTGGATACGCTTAGTTCTGTGCTAGTTTTTCAACTATTTATTTTGATTGTTTGTTTTCTCAAAACAGGACTCCGAATCCAGATAATGTTCTTATTATACAGAGTCCTCAAGGGGTTTTTTCCACCAAAAACCTACTTCAAGAGAAGAACCAAACAGGCTCAAGGCTTATTTCGTCTAATAGATTAAAACTTCAAGAAATTCCAATAGAAGAAGAGCCCGATGACTTGGAGCCATTTTCTGCTGCAAGGTGCCGGGTATTCAAAAGATTGAACAAGAAGGTACTTTGAAAGTCTTCCCCCCCCACCCCCCCCTCTCCCCTTCTTCTGCATATATAAACTCTTCAAGGATTTTGGCCAACTTCTTTGAACTAAGTTGGCTTGGTTTTATTTCTCAACCATAAAAACCTACCATTATGCATTTGTACTTCAAATTTCCATATTCAAATATTGTTTTCAGTGCTATCTATATCTCTTGTTTCAGTTTTGCTGTCTATAAGGTTCTACTTTATTATCATGATATATGGTAGTGTTTTCTTTCGATTATTGTGACTAACCCGATTCTTATCCTTGTTCTTTACTGGCCATAGAGGACAGAAAAAGAAGCTGTTCCACATCGACTGGGAGGACCGTTTTATCACTCAATGGGTTCAATACGAAGGAAAAATGCCTTCAGAGTAAGTATCCTTTGTAACTAAGAGAGCAGTGTTTATTTCGGACGCTTTCGTGGTAATAACCTTGGAGACTCTTCTGTCCCGAATTTATAGCAACTAGTTAGCCAATCAATCTGTTGAAGTACTTGTATTCTAAATTCATCATCTAGGGGTATAAATGTGCTATGAAGATTCTCAATGGTTATTACAATGAGAACTTATCACGTGATCCTACTCTTTTTCTTCTTTGTTAAGATCCATGAAACTAAGAGACTAACAAGATGACCTGCTATTTGTGTTCCCTTTAAACAGGAAATTGAGGAGCCTGAAGCCTTTTCTACTTTTAAAGAGCGTCTTCGGCACTTACAGGTAAAAATAGCCACCAAGTTATGTTTGCAGAGGTGCTGTTATGATTTCCTTACATTTTTTTTCCTTTTGACCTTTTATTATTTGTGAATGCAGAGAACAGAGGTTGACCGGGTATGCTTTGGGAGATCTGGAATTCACAGATGGGGTCTTTTTGCACGTAGGAACATCCAAGAAGGAGAAATGGTAAGTTTTTGTTATTTGTGCTCTTCTCTTGTTCTTACTCATATTCCATTCTGTATAAAGGTTGAAGGTTATGTATCCATAAAAGTCAATGCGACCATTTAGTTTACTTAATAAATAGACTTTGGGACGTTCTTAATTCTTAGCTCGTTAGTGCATTGCATAATGCTTTGATACATTATGGCTGTGTTTGGAACCCGGAAAATACGCGGAAAATGAAAGGAAAAGGAAAGAAATGAAAACAAGAAAAATAAGGAGAAACTCATTTTCCATTCATATGTTTGTATGGATAGGAAAACAACAAGAAAATGAGAATGTTTTCTCTGTTTGTTTATTTTTTTAGTTTTCTAGGCGGCCTAAACAAAAAAAACTATTCCTAAGAAATCATATTTCTTTTCCCATCCATTTTCCCAGTTCCAAACACGCCCTATATGTTGCTTTCCTGGGGAATACAAGATAAGAAAATGGCAATATGATAAGATATATAGGATTCCCTTTGCCATATCTTAGTGTCGTATTTTTAAATTGATTCTTTTTCACAAATTTGTGTCTTCGGATTTTTCTATAATTGCTAATTGAAGGTGATATCTCTGTGAAATTTTCAGGTTCTTGAATATCGTGGTGAACAGGTCAGACGTAGTGTTGCAGATCTAAGGGAAGCACGATATCGCATAGAAGGAAAAGATTGTTATGTAAGTCAAATCGGTCCTCATTCTTTTTCTTCTTCTTGCATTTAGTGTAAAAATTATGATATACCTAGTAACCATTTGATGCTATATGATTGACATGTAACTGTGGTGGAATTTTTGCAGCTGTTTAAGATCAGTGAAGAAGTTGTGGTAGATGCTACAGATAAAGGAAATATAGCACGCTTGATTAACCATTCTGTAAGTCATTCTTTCAGCATCAAATATAACATCAAGTATTCAATCAAAGTGCTTAAAATATGATGGAAAATTATCGAGTTGTTCTGCTTTTGCTACTTTTATGGTACAGACATACGTTACTTTCCGAATATAATTGAAAGTCTCTTTGTGGTCTCTTTTATGTGTTGCTACAGTGTATGCCCAACTGTTATGCAAGGATCATGAGCGTGGGTCATGATGAAAGTAGGATTGTTCTCATAGCCAAGATTAATGTGCCTTGTGGTGACGAACTAACGTAATTTTCTCTCTTCCTCTCTCCTCCTGATATGTTATTTATTACAAGCATCCATCTCATAACTTGGGGTTTGGTGCAGGTATGATTATTTATTCGATCCAGATGAGTCCGATGATTTCAAAGTCCCATGCTTATGCGGAGCTCCGACCTGCCGAAAGTTCATGAATTAGAGATAAAGCAGAGCATAGAACAGCCATTTATTTCTCCGCAAGGAGCTCTAACCTCTAACCTCTAACCCCTTACCGATAGGACTTCCTGTAGTTAAGTTGAATTTTTTTATAACAGCCATTTATTTTTGGTTCCTTCATATGTATTGGTTTGTTCTTTAGTTTTGAGGAATGGTAGATTATTTAGCATTTTGATAGAAGCTATTCATTCGCCCAGCAAATACTCTGCTTGAGGCATGTGCTTATAAAGTTGATTGAGAGGTGAATTTTGTATCTGTGGTTAGATGATTATTCAAATATATTAACTTTTTTTTTTATATCTTCTCTCTCTATCTCTTTTCCTCTTTTCTATATAAAAAGCGGGACTTAGCACACAGCTCCTCATCAGTCAAAGCTGACTGCTTACTACTATATACTATTATTATTATTATTATTTGGGTCCTGCCTGCTTCACTCAACTAGATCACTACTACAATCCACCCCCTTTCTCTCTCTCTCTCACACCGCTTTTGTTCCAACAAATCGGCCACCCAAAACTCCACAAGGTTTTACTCCTTCAACTATTGCTAATCATTTATTTTCTCGGCCACTCACTCAATTTTAATCTTATTTTAATTAATTGGTTTACGTAATTGGGGTACACTCTTATCTTTTTAATTACGTTTGGCCTTTTCGTTGATAGTTTGGATGATTTTTTGTTCTCCCTACGGTGAATGATTACATATAATTATGCACATTACCTGTTTGACGAAACGCTTCGTATAATTTCATGATTATTATACCTGAAATATCATTACAGTTCTCTGACTCTAAATTTATATATTTAAGGGTTTAGAGTGTTGAAAAAGCTTGCTTTTTTTAGTAAGATAATGGGGGCTTTCTTATGGTCCTTTCAGGCTCTCATAGTTGAATTGAGATGTTTTTTTTTGGGTGTGTTTAAAGTTGAGAACCTCCAATAACTTTGATCTGATATTGGTAAAAGCTTGCTAAGGTTGAATTGATCTGACTCACATGTACATGTATTTGGATTTAAATTACCTTATTGGGTCATACTACAAAATTGTGTTCAAAACAGCAGAAGAAGGTAAATTCACTATTAACTTAAGCTACCCTGAGTTAACTTCTAACCCCACAACGCCATGCCTGTTTCACCAGCTTCCTATGAGTCACCATTCATTACTCTCCCACCGGCTGCCACAACCCATGTAGTTATCTGATTTATATGTATGTTCTCCAATGCTCTTAGTTAATTCTACTAAAGAGATATCATACACTTCTTTGGGTTTTCGAGCTTCTCACTCCGCGGTGAACAAGGTAGCTTCTTAAAATTCAATAAAGCTTCTCATCAGCTTTGTAGATGGCCGTAAATCATTGTATTCTTCTTCTTCTTCTTCCCCCTGTCCAATTGAAGGCATAATGGACGGGATAATTAAGCTGATTTACTTCTTCCTGAGCTCTAAGCTCACACGCGTTTCGACGTGCTACGTAGTCCTCGTGTCCAACTGAAGGTACAATGGAAAAGATGGGGTGATTAACCTGATTTACTTCTTTCTTAGTTATCTGCATTTAGCTCACAAGTTCTCAAGGTATTCCGCCTCCGCCTAATGGAAATTTATACCTTGCCTTCTGTTTTACTGTCTAAATATAAGTAGAGAAATTTACTTGTGTTTGAGGATGTCAACAGATTTACATTTACAAATAAGGTCTGGTTCGTAGAAAGTTTTTTTTTAAAAACGTTCTAAAAGCGGTTGATATGTGATAATAGTTTCTCCGCCGGAAAAGTGTACTACGTCCAAAAAAGGTATCGGAAAGTCGAACATGTAACCTCGGAGTACAAGGAAATTGCCCTAACACAGACCTGCAAAACAAGGTCATTAATATTAAGTTAAAGATGTTTCTGAAGAAGCAAAATGTAAGATGTTGGTATTTGTCCTGGAACACATGCATAATCAATTCCTCCCAAAATTGTTAGGGTCATCGTCCTAATTTAATTTCCGTTCTAGAATTTGTACATGTAACCATTTTACTGTCTAGTCTTCACTCTCTACCTTTCTCTTTGAAGCTAGATTACATCAACTTCACAGGCTTAAAAACCAAAGGCAGAAGGCTCTACTTTGGATATGCCTTCTCTACCTTATGCAATGGTGCTGGTTATTAATTATTGAAAAAGCCAACTTGCTTTCCTCAACACTTAACACATACAAACATCACGAAAAAAAGTATCCTGCAACTTGCTTACGTCCTACTCTTTTTGGTTCAATCTTCAGGTTACTCAAAAGTATTCACCCCCCCAATTATTCTCAAAGGAAAATGAAAAAACCGGAAAAAGGTTATCTTCTAATCATATTTTCAATATGAGAAAACTCATTCTTCTGGAAAATCTGATTACTAATGCATGTACAGACGCAGAAGAGAAATGCCTGCAGAGAAACGCAAATCAAAGACGCCTCTATGCTCAGCTATCAGCTGTCAAAAAAAAAGCCCTGTTACAAAAGAATAGAGAGAAATATGCTGAGAACAGAACGCTGCAGGAGTTAGGTAAATTTTATCCTAAATCTGTAACGACCTGAAAGGGTATTATGAACCAACTTAAACTTATGCAGGAACCAAAACCAACCAATGAACGGGTTATCATTACGAGCAGCACCTCCAATGAATTACCCCGTATGTTTTCCTACGTCATTCCATGTTTTTACATTTGCTTAGCATATTATACTTTGTCACACCATGAACACGTCCTTCACAATATCACACACAGTGAAGGTACAGAATTCACACAAATACAACCGATCGATTAAACTGCGAGCGACACTTTATACATATGTCCAAGAATACAAACTCTGTATATTGTAGCACATCTCGGTTCTTAATTTCTTATTATGTGTGCTGATGTATTTATAACTTCTGTAGGGCCCGAAACCTTTTCCTCTTTCAACAAACCAGCACTTGCAAATTGTGGCACGCGAAAGGAATTTGTTTCAAAGACAACGCCAACCTTATCGGTATATTACGAGCCGCGTTCTGCTTTTTTCCACATTAAACCAACTTACAGGCAGTCTCAATGATTTGCTGTATATTTGTATAAAATTACCGACTCCAAAATGTATTATGATTTTCTACCATTAAAGAAGACGAACGCAACAAAATACAACAGCCTGGTGCTATGGATAGACGCAAATCTCAAATAAGTTTCTATAGCTCGTACGAAGTTGGTAAGTCATACCTCCTCAGTAAAACATTCCCACTACAGTAAAAGATGTAGGCATGACGCTATTTGGTATGACTTCACAGGATCAACATCGGCATCTCCAGATGATATCGTCCACTCAGCAGCGGAACTTTTCGCATTATAGCGAAGGTACACCATTAACGCGTGTGTTCTCAAAATTCGGAAAACATTTCCGATACTTGTATAATCAGGCTTCCCGTTTCCTCTCTATGTTTTATAAGTTGTGCTGAAAGTAATTCCAATAACAGCACATATAGGTTTCCCATTTCCGCTGACGCGATCTGTGATGCATTTTACATCAAAAATTTCCTATCTTCCTGAACACATTCCCAAAGGGGTACAACCGACTCGGACACATGGAAACGCTTCCGAAGAAACTTCATCAAAAACAAGGAAACGGACCCAACCAAGCAGAGGTACTTCCTCTTTGATGGGCTTTTTAATAAATAGTTTATACGTACATGTTCGCGAGGAAAAATAATTTACTCTTTCAACAGGGACGAGAAAAAAAGATCTAAACATACTAACAAATATTCACGACAACCCAATTACCTTGCCTGTAGTACCACCATGTAAATATTGTGGTGCGAAACGTTTCTACCATGAACCGAGGGGATTCTGTTGCTCCAACGGCGAAGTTACGTACGCTTATCTCCAACGCTGTTCCTATAAAATTATATGACCTCTTCACTTCTCAAACACAAAATTCTAAAGAATTTAGAACATACGTACGTACATACAATAATACGTTCGCATTTACTTCATTTGAAGTAAATGACGACAAGAACTTATGTAAGAGAAACAAAGGAATCTACACTTTCAAAGTTCAAGGTCAAATATACCACTACATTAATGAGCTTGTTCCAACTAATAATGAGCCTTCATACTTGCAACTATACTTTTACGACACAGACCACAAAATTGAAAATAGAATAAACCAATCGAATAAGTTAAACGCTTCTATTGTTGAAGAACTTGTCGACATATTTAAGGCCAATCCTTATGCTAATTTCTTTAGAAGCCTTACAAATATCACTGACTGGGATGATCACAAAATAGTCATAAAAGCTAACATCAATTTAGACCAAAGAGTTTTTAATTCTCCTACTACATCTGAAATAGCTGCTATATGGCTTGAAAATACGGACTCTATCGACAGACGTAGCTTGGATATATTTGTTTACAACCATTCTGGCTACAAACACAAAGTTGAACACTATTTTGGTTGTTACAACCCTTTGCAGTATCCTTTACTGTTTCCTTTTGGTGAAACTGGATGGCATCAAGGAATTAAGAGAGTGGACAAAAAAGTTGAAGGTCAATGTCGGGGACAACTCTCGGTCATTCCTCAAGGCAACAAAACAGCTACTGAACTTCTCGAAAGGGAAGCAAAAGGTAAGATACAGTCTTGAGTATTTCCAAACTTCATAACCACTAAACAAGCTACCAACTAACAACCTTATTGGTCTGGCTTTCTGTAGTTTTATCGAACGCCAAAAAAGGGGAACGCGGTGTATCATGTCGAGAATACTACTGTTACAGATTACAGCTACGCCATGACGATAACTCAATCAACTCAATCCTATTGAGATCTGGTCGGCTACTGCAGCAATATGTTGTTGATATGTACGTTAAATTAGAAACTTCCAGATTAGATTACTTCAAGCAACATCAAGACGACATACGTGGTGAGGCTTACCAAGAGATGGTAGATAGCATTGCATCCGGAGAAACACGTGGGTCTAAAGTTAGAATACGAATTGTATTGCCTGCATCATTTCTTGGTGGTCCAAGAGATATGCGAAAGAGATATATTGATGCTATGGCATTGGTACAAAAATTCGGAAAGCCAGACATATTGCTCACCATGACTTGCAATCCAAACTGGCCAGAAATCAAGTCTGAGTTATGCTCTGGTGAAGAACCCCAACATAGACAGGATCTATGTGCTCGTATTTTCAAATCAAAGTTCGAGCTTCTGAAAGACGATATCATTAAAAAAGAAATACTAGGTCCGCTAGCTGCTTACACGTACGTTATCGAGTATCATAAAAGAGGACTCCCTCATGCTCATTTTGCATTGATATTCAAAACAGGAGCAAAACTATAGCACCTGAGTCATATGATAGAATTGTGTCCGCCGAGCTACCAGATAAAGATATATATCCTCATTTGTACGAAATGGTTGTAAAACACATGATTCACGGTCCATGTGGAGTTATGAATCCTCAAAATGTGTGCATGAAACGTGATGGTCAGTGTAAAAACCAGTATTTTAAAAAGTTCGTAACGTTGCGTAACGTTGTGCGATATAATGGTTTGAAAGAAAAACGCAACGCTAAAACGCTAATTGGGTTGTAAAACGAAAAAATCGTGTTATTGGGTCTAAAAGCACAAAAAATACGATATTTTGGACCAAAAACCTAACCACCGGCTATTTAAAAAACAAATAAAAAACCAGCGTATTGCACTACGTCGTTTTGGTTTGGAATATATTTTTATTTTATAAACACTAAAATCAATGCTTAACAGTATTAGACAAACAAACAGATATTTTCACTTTCTCTCTCTTTCCAATTCACCGCCACCCAACCCCGACGTCCACCCAAACCCGATGTTCACCGCTTCCGAATGGAGATCAATCATAAAAGAGTCGGTCATTTCCCTTATTAATTAAGATAAGCTAATTGAGACATAGATTCAACTCTGAATATTTGCTAATTATAGTTTATTTTTATCTAGAAACATACTATATTATATATTATATATTTTGATTTTTGATTATGTGTTTTTATCTTGTTTAGGAAAAGAATGTATAAATTTGTACGCACGTGTTTGTTTACAACTAAATCATACTTAAAGTTGATGTATATCATGAGCTTTTATTTTGTTTTATAGAGAGAAAGATAGATAAAATGAGCGATTTTTCTTGTAATTGGGCTGTTAAGATACCGGAAGTGGAGAATTGCAAATATTTTTTTTGCAAATTTTATGATTAAAGAATGATTTATGATCAAATTAGTTGTACTGGATTATGTATATGCTTAATTATAACGGCCTACACATTGTATTGTATTTAACTATTTAAGTGTTAATATAATTAATATAAATTATATGATTACCTAGTATTCTATTGTTATATTAATAGGAAAAAAAAATACACCGCAAAACGCTTCGTTGCTACCCTATTTGCGTTTTTAGCATAGCTCTCGAAAAAACGTTATGCTAACGATAACGATAACGATAACGCTATTTAAAACACTCGTAAAAACCATTATCCCAAGAAATTTTGTTCTGTCACTACTCAAGGAGATGACTTATACCCAGTTTACAGAAGACAAGATGACGGAAAGACAAGTAAGAGTACGCAAACATATGTTAGATAATAGATGGGTAGTACCGTACAACCCTTATCTATTATCTAAATATGATCGTCATATTAACGTCCAAGTTTGCTCATCGTTTAAAGTCGTCAAATACCTATACAAGTATATATACAAGGGGCATGATCAGATTGCTTTTAATATAGCTAAAAACGGCAAACCTGACATTGTCGACGAAATAAAAAACTTCCAATCCGCAAGATGGATCTCTCCTGTAGAAGCAATGTGGAGAATTTACAGCTTCGATATGAACGAGATGCGCCCCGCAGTCTACAGTTTACATCTGCATCTAGAAGGTAAACAACTTGTTACTTTCAAGAAATATGATGAACTTGAAAACATTATAAAATACCCAGGTTCAAATGCAACTATGTTGACTGAAATTTTCAATTACAATAAAAAAAAACAAATTCATAGAAAAATATTTATACAAAGAATTTTCTGAACACTTCGTTTGGGACCAACAAGGGAAGATTTGGACAAAACGACAACAAAATTATGCTATTGGCAGAATTGTTACGGCAAATCCAGCTGAAGGTGAAATATATTACTTCAGATTATTACTAAATCACATCAAAGGACGAGTTTTTTTCCTAAATGGTCCAGTGGACCACACAATTGCCCAGAATGGGCTACCTTTCTGAAATATTCCCAAAATGGTCTACTTTCGAAAAACGACCGATCGAAATGGTTAAAACGACCGGTCGTTTTATTATTGAACTCTCTGGAACAATTTGGACAATAAACGATCGGTCGAATTGGACAATACGACCGGTCGTTTTTCAGACAAAAACGATCGGTCGTTACGTACATTTCGATCGGTCGTTTTTATGTTGAACTCTCTGGAAGAAATCATACCTGAAACGATCGGTCGTTTCTGAAAAACGATCGATCGTTTTTCTTGTGAACTCACTGGAAGAAATTTGGATTTATTAGATTGATCGTTTTTTAATAACGATCGGTCGTCTGTGGATAAACGATCGGTCGTTTTTCACAGTCGACCGATCGACTGTAAACAATTTACAGAACAAAGAATTTTTGGCACTTTTCGACACTGATTTGACAAAAAATATATAAAAACATGATCCCCTTTTTGAACATGATCCCTTAAAAAATGATGTAAATTAATATGTTTAGTACATCGGATTGTCCGGAAGATTTATAGCACAAGTATTATCACATAAAATGATGTCGTAAATTAATATGTTTAGTATAAGATGTGTAGGTGACGTTTTACTAAACATCCGATTTAAAACATCCGATTTAAAACGAAGTTAAACAAAGCTAAACGATTAAGGAAAACGAACGATCAAATGCAAGCGATAAATTGGCCATAGTTTTGCCTAAAAACGGTCAATCGCCACAAATGAAAACAACACAAATAACCCAATCAACTATAGATATATATACGCACAAGTTATAATAACAACAAAATCGCATTTGTAGAATTATAAATACGCAATCTCACAACGTCATACAATTTAACACGTAATGATAAATAGCAACATAAAAAAGATAAAAACGCATACTATAAGTGCACAAACTCACAACGCATAAGCAACATAATAATGATTCATAAAATAAAGCGTTTGCTACTTATTACATCAAAAACCAACGTTGTTCGAAATCGAAAGAAATGAGAAATACAACGCAAAAACAAAAGAGAGGGTATTTCTCCCCCTTTGACATCATCAAAAATAACAAAAAAATATCCGCCTAGTCGCGGTGGGAGGTTGCATCATCCTCGTCGTCGTCGTCGTCGTTGTTTGGCCCGGCAAGGTTGGGAAAGAAGCGATTGAACTCGGCCCTTTGCTCGGTGCTCATTCGATCAAGTTCTTCGAGTTCTTCTTGACCCGGGTTCATGGATCGAAACATACGACGGGTCATTTGAGCATTGCGATATTGGTTTATATAGAGAGCGTTGTAGAAGTCGTCCGTGCGCGGGGGAGGGTTGGAGGATCCGACTTGGGCTTTTCCTTTGCCCCGAACTCGAGAGGGACGAGAGGAGGTACCGATATCGGTGGGGGGAATGGAATCGGAGGAGATAGCTACGTCCTCATGAGAAGCTCGCGGTGTTGGCTTAGGGCCGACATACTCTTCCTCTTCGGGGGTAAGAGAGGTATAGCCGGGGCCGGACACCCGCTTACCGAACCAAGTTATAGACTTGTCGGTATTATGGAATTTTATGGACATTTGGGAAAGATAGGAAGTGTCCCAAATATGTTTGTCCTTGTTTTTGAACAACGTTCCACCGGGAACGAGATTTTGGTCTTTCAAGATGGCCGAAATTAGGGCACCGTAAGGTAACCCATTCTTGGATTTTGTTTTAAGCGAATCCATCTTAAAGAGAATGAGTGTCGCGAAGTCAAGTTTGACTCGGCGATGGATACACCCAAGAAGGAAGATGTACTCGTTAGTAACATCCGTAAAGTTGGACGTATGAGGGAGGACGATGTGAGAGAGGATGTGGTAGGCTAGTTTGTTGCGGAATAGAAGGTCATGAGCTTTGTTGGAGCGATTCATATGGTTAGGATGAAAAATTTCATCTTTGAGATCATTGAAGTTATCGATCTGAAGAGTCTCACAAAGCTCTTCACTAGACTCATGAACACCGTCCTTATCTAGGCGTAATAAATTTCGTAAACGGTCTATACCGTAGACGAAAGGTTGTCCATTAAACGATGAACGCAAGCGAAGTGCGCCATCATTCCTATCAAGAGCGAGGTTGTAATAGAATTCATAAACGTTTTCTTTGTAAAATGGCTCTTTTAGAGTAAGAATGGTATCGAGTTTGTTGAACATTGAGTTCAATAATGATTTTGATTATGCGTTTAATGATTTTACGATTTCAATGATATAATGCTTGTCTTGTCCAAAAATAGAAAACGTATATTTCAGGTCTTTAAATGATAGAGCATTCGATAACGAAGTCATAGGTTCAATCGGAACCAAAATCGGAGCTAAAACGAAGGAGTTATGAGCATTCGAAGATTTACGGGACCAGGATTACAGTCGACCGATCGACTGGACAAAAACGACCGATCGTTTTTGATCCAATTTCTTCCAGTGAGTCCAGTATAAAAACGACCGATCGTTTTCAGAAAACGACCGATCGTCTGTCTGAAAACGACCGATCGTCTGTAGAAAACGACCGATCGTTTTCTGCAGTTTTCGAAAACAGCTTTTCAGCAATTTCTGGAAAATAGCTGTTAAAACCTTTCAACGGTCATAACCCAGAAAAACAGACTTTGCTGTTATATTAACCAGCCCAATCATCTCTCCAAAGTCACCAATTACACTATCAATCAATCCTTCAACCTCTCTCATATACAAAAACCCAAAATCACCATTTTGGTGAAATACTTCGGAAAGAGAGAAATTGAAGATAAAGAGATACAAGCTCCAACAAAGATCAAACATCATCGAAACCACATATTAGCTTATTTTAGAAGCAATCGATTGTGGGTATTGTTTCAATATTCGATAAAATTGTAACGAGTATTTTATAAACTCATTTTTGTGAGCGAGTGATCGGGTAGAGGCTTTGTAAGCAAGTGAAGCTTAAAAGCTCTAGGTCTTTTCATTCGGGACACTCATAAAGTGTGGGGGAGCTTAATCGGTTGATTAGCTCATTAGGATTGTAATATCCGGGAAAAGAATTTTTAGTGAAATACTCGGTAGTACCGAGGAGAGGACGTAGGCGCGTTTTGCCGAACCTCTATAAATCACGGTGTCATCTTCTTCCCTTAATCTTTTATTTTGCGCAAATATTTATTCTTGCTTGCTTGCGTTTGAATTTATTAACGATTATTAACGCTTAAGCTTAGAATTGCGTAAGTTGGGGTGTTAGTTGCACTTAGGTTTTAATTAGGCGAAAATCGCCATAAACCTTATTCACCCCCCCTCTAAGGTTAGCCGCACACGGGCCAACAATTGGTATCAGAGCCAAGGCTCTTGCATATAGGAATCTAACGATTTAAGAGTTAAGATCCCGATGGCTAACTTCCTTAATTTCACTTCCGCTATAGCTTCATCACCCAATACTCCACCATATTTTGATGGGGTAAATTATTCATATTGGAAGGATAGGATGAGTATGTTCCTACAAAGCTATAATGTTAAACTTTGGATGACCATTAAGGTAGGATATACCGCACCTACATCCGAGAATAGCGAGAACCCAATCCCCGTAGAGGACTTAGATAGCGCTCAACTAGAAGCCTACTCTACGAACGCCAAAGCGATGTATGCTATTGTTTGTGCCGTTTCTCCTAACGAGTACAACAAAATTTCCGCTTGTAAAACCGCTAAGGGTATGTGGGATAAGCTAGTAGTAATGCATGAAGGGACTAATCAAGTTAAGGAGTGCAAACTCCAAATTTTAGTTCATGACTACGAGCTTTTTAAAATGAGCGAGGGTGAAACTATTTCCGATATGCTTGCTAGATTTACTACTATTACTAACGGATTAACATCTCTTGGTAAGCATTTATCTTGTAAGGAAATGGTCTCAAAGGTGATTCGGAGCTTACCGAAAGAATGGGAACCAAAGGTCACCGCAATTCAAGAGGCGCACGACATGAACACCTACTCTCTTGATGCTTTGACGGGTTCACTCATTACACACGAGATCACCCTCAATAGTCACAAGCCTATCTCGAAAAAGAGGGAGATAGCTTTCAAAGGAACGACTTGTGACGAAAGCAATGAGCTATCCGAGGACGACGAAAATTCTAGGCAAATCATTCGAATCGTCAAAGAAATACTCAAGCTAAAAGACCACCGCAAACATAAAGGTAAATCGTCAAATAATTCAATTTATTCTAATGATTTTGTTTGCTATACTTGTGGCAAGGAAGGACACATGGCGAGAGATTGCGTCATGAATCGCAAGAGCAAAGGCAAGAAGAAGATATCCGCTTCAAGCTCTAGCGATAGCTCCGACCAAGATGAAGTCGCACATCTTGGTTGCTATATGGCCATGGAAGACAACAATGAGCCTAACCAATCGTCTTCAAGCGAAAGTGACCACTCAAGCAATAGTGACAACGATGAGGTAAAAGAATTTTCCCATGATGAATTAATTCATATGTGTGGAATTTATTCCGAAAAAGTTCCTAAGCTTGTAGAGAAGGTCAAATCTCTTAAAAAGATAAATTCTTCTCTCAATGAAGAAATAAGATCTTTAAAAAGAGATAAAAATGAAAATGAGTCTATTCCGAAATCGTCATTCTCTTTAAGTGATATAGATGACGAAAAGGAAGACTTGAAAGATAAAAACAATGATCTCATTATTCAAAACGAGTCTTTACAAACCGAGATCAATTTTCTTAAAAATGAGATGTCTAGACTTGCTAAAACTCTTTCAAAACCATCTTCTTTAGATTGCGATTTATTAGAAAATTTTGAAGAGTTAAAGGATGCTTTCGATAAAGTTAAAAGCAAAAACAAGGTTTTAAGTTCTCATGCTTTTAACTTAAATGACAAGGTCAAGGTTTTAGAAACCGAGAATGAATCGTTGAAAACTAAAAACAACGATCTTGTCATTTCCATTGAAAAACTTAATTTAACAATTTCAAAGTTTTCTAAAGGTAAAACCGTTTTAGATAACATTTTGAGTTGTCAAAAAGATGTCAATGATAAGAGCGGTATAGGTTTTGATTGCATAAGCTCTACTTCAAACAAATCCCGCTTCGTTAAAGCCTCTAACATTTCTAAAACTCCTACTCCGCCTAAACAAGAGGTTGTTTTTACCAAAAGGAGCACTTCCAAGATTTTTCAAAAATCTTTTAATGATAGGAAAGGTGTAGGTTTTCAAACCAAATCGGATGCTCCGAAAAACCTTTCCAAAACTACGTATAACTATCGTTATACTAAAAAGTCTAAGCATTGTGTGCATTGTAGTAGAAATGAGCATATTTCTTCTAGATGCCCTTATCGTTTTCATGTTAGTAGAAGCGATTTGAAATGGGTAGTAAAGACCCGAGCCACTAACAATGTCGGACCCAAAAGAAATTGGGTACAAAAAGACAAATCTCGTGTTGTAGGTATCTCCATCCAAAAGGAGAAAATCGACAAGTGGTTGGCAAAACCGACAAAAGGTATCTCCATCCAAAAGGAGAAAATCCACAAATGGTTGGCAACGCCGACAAAAGCCGTGGAAGTCAAGAAGATCGACTCCACCATCAAGGATGAAGTGCCGTTAATCAACAAAGGTGGAAGGCATACCAACAAGTGGTACCACCTATTAGGAATCGGCAACGCTCAATGCAAATGCCATTAGCGAGCGGACTCGACTCCACATCACATATGCGGTATACTCTAATCTATTATTTACATATATGTGATTAGTTAGGTCGGGTATATGCATCATAATTACATTTTTCATGTTTGGTTTTTCTTTAAAAACCCTTCACATAACCCCATATTTTATTTTTTGATTGCATTTTGATAATGCCAAAGGGGGAGAAAAATGATATATTTTGGTGTAAATGCGTTTTGTTAAAATGGAGGAGATATTTTTCTTGTATCTTGTAAAATCATCATTAGTTTGTCATAATCAAAATGGGGGAGATTGTTGAACATTGAGTTCAATAATGATTTTGATTATTACTTTGATTATGCGTTTAATGATTTTACGATTTCAATGATATAATGCTTGTCTTGTCCAAAAATAGAAAACGTATATTTCAGGTCTTTAAATGATAGAGCATTCGATAACGAAGCCATAGGTTCAATCGGAACCAAAATCGGAGCTAAAACGAAGGAGTTATGAGCATTCGAAGATTTACGGGACCAGGATTACAGTCGACCGATCGACTGGACAAAAACGACCGATCGTTTTTGATCCAATTTCTTCCAGTGAGTCCAGTATAAAAACGACCGATCGTTTTCAGAAAACGACCGATCGTCTGTCTGAAAACGACCGATCGTCTGTAGAAAACGACCGATCGTTTTCTGCAGTTTTCGAAAACAGCTTTTCAGCAATTTCTGGAAAATAGCTGTTAAAACCTTTCAACGGTCATAACCCAGAAAAACAGACTTTGCTGTTATATTAACCAGCCCAATCATCTCTCCAAAGTCACCAATTACACTATCAATCAATCCTTCAACCTCTCTCATATACAAAAACCCAAAATCACCATTTTGGTGAAATACTTCGGAAAGAGAGAAATTGAAGATAAAGAGATACAAGCTCCAACAAAGATCAAACATCATCGAAACCACATATTAGCTTATTTTAGAAGCAATCGATTGTGGGTATTGTTTCAATATTCGATAAAATTGTAACGAGTATTTTATAAACTCATTTTTGTGAGCGAGTGATCGGGTAGAGGCTTTGTAAGCAAGTGAAGCTTAAAAGCTCTAGGTCTTTTCATTCGGGACACTCATAAAGTGTGGGGGAGCTTAATCGGTTGATTAGCTCATTAGGATTGTAATATCCGGGAAAAGAATTTTTAGTGAAATACTCGGTAGTACCGAGGAGAGGACGTAGGCGCGTTTTGCCGAACCTCTATAAATCACGGTGTCATCTTCTTCCCTTAATCTTTTATTTTGCGCAAATATTTATTCTTGCTTGCTTGCGTTTGAATTTATTAATGATTATTAACGCTTAAGCTTAGAATTGCGTAAGTTGGGGTGTTAGTTGCACTTAGGTTTTAATTAGGCGAAAATCGCCATAAACCTTATTCACCCCCCCTCTAAGGTTAGCCGCACACGGGCCAACAGAGTTTGTGAAAACTTAAATCTATCATAACATCGGAAAATCGTTCACGGAAAAGAGCCATGTCTAGAGTGAAGTTGGTCAATATACCTCTTTTACCCATCTCGGGTGGATAGAGAGGAGGAAGAGGGCCGGAAGAGGCACCGGGAGCGGAGGAGGAGCCGGTGCGCCGAGCGCGAGGAATAGCCGGACGACGAGTGGGCGGAGGCACGATCTCGTCCTCATGTTCATCGGCGGAGGAATAGCCGGACGACGAGTGGGCGGAGGAGGAGCCGGTGCGCCGAGCGCGAGGAATTGTGACCCACTTGATTGGTCGTTTTCATCCTCATCCATATACAAGCCCATTTCAGATGATAATTCTTCGTACTCAACTTCTTCTACATTTTCTTCGTCATCGTCAGACTCGTTTTCCATGAACATGAGGACGAGATCGTGCCTCCGCCCACTCATCAGACGCGGCAACTTCTGGGGTTGCCGCGTCTGTTCTTCTTGGAGGTAGAACAGCACATTCAAGATTTAAGATACCTTTCAATATTGACGAGAATTGTAAAATCCCGTATTTTATTTTGTTTAACTTAATATTATTTCTGTGAATTTGATAAGTTAGCTGGTTGTTTACTAATTAGTACTAATGATCATGAGTTCCTATAAAAATATTTCTATAATTAAAAGTTTTGTAGTAATGACACGTCTATTTGGAAGTAGATACAAATACAGGCCGTGTGAATTAGCTTGTTTTATCATGTGTTTAAATGCCATATTTATTGCTAGAAAGTTAATGTTAAGTGTATTATATTAGTAGTAATGTGGTAAGTTATGGAATTTTCTATAGCTAACGATTGTTTTGATTGTTCTTAATTATATGTGAATTATATTTGTATTAATAAAATTACGAAATCAGTTAGAGGTTTAAGATGTGAAAACTTTGTATGAATAATTAATAGTATGAATGTCACATAACATCTAAATGGAGAGGAACGGCCCCATTGTCATTTAGAAAAATATTAGAATTAAATGAGTAACGTATGGTAATGCAGTAAGTCATTCATGAGTACATAATTAATTAATTTTATTATTAGCCGTTTGTTTATCTGTCCCATATATGTTTTGACGCATAAACATATGCTCATATTGACACTTATTTCACCAGTAAGATATCATTCAACTTCATATTTTCTCAAAATTTATATACTTATATATATACACGCATATACTGGAAGGGTTCAAGTCATTCAAAGTTATCTATATTACATATATTTCTTAGAAGGTCATATACCTTGATTAAGTGGTGGAAGATCTATACCTTGTCCCAGTACCATGAGAAATATTTAAGCATTGGTTCGTTGCATAGTAATAATTCACAGCATGTTAGTCATTGTTTTCTTGGTCGCAATCTGATTGGGTTTTGTCTTGCTATTATAAATATTTTGTTGCATCTTTGATAATGTTTTACAGACCCATAAATATTATTTTCCAAATACTATTTATATATGTAAACAATGATTTTATATTGTTACGAAAACAAAGGAATATCAAAGAAAGAAAAAAATGAAAAATTAAATTATTTATATATAGTGAATCTGTATAAAGAGAATGAATTTATATATTATAAAGATAAATGTTATATACAGTGTATCTGTATAAGGTTTCAAGATTATTATTTTATGATTTTCTTATGATTTTTATTTGGTACAATGAGAATAAGTACAACGGAAAATCCCCGAATAAGGGGAAGAGAAAAGTGGGGTGACGTTGGCAACTAAACGGAAGAGTTTAGTTCTCAACAGTTAACTTAGCGATTGTACATAGCTTCATTAACCGGATCGTGTTAAGGAAGAGACTCAGCCGTCAAGCTGTGATGACCTTAATTACACGAAGTGCACGTACGGTTTATACATCAGAGGAAAAGATGGACGGTAAATGATTGAATAGATCAATCCAGCTTTATACCCTAACATATACATATTATCATTTTGATTTTATCATATAAAGAAATAAATATATTTTTATCATTATTAATATTGTTATGGTTTAAAAGGGGGGTCTAATTTGGATGAAAGAAAAAAAAAGAGTTTATTTATTATTTAAGTGATTTCTAAATACTTATGCATTGAGAATTTTTATTAAAAAAAATATTATTTTGCAATAAACTGAAAAAGAAAATCTTATTTTCAATCTGTATTATATGTTGTGAGATTTTTTCTCTTATTGGACTCGTTTAGCTCACCCCTTTTCCTTTTAAAATGTTTTCAGGTTAACGAGCAGTTAAGTAGAGTTGATATCGAGTCAGTTTGAGAACCAGACAGACCTTTAAGATTATGTGTTAATTTTCGCTGTGATTACATTTTTGTTTTAGCTTGTAAGAGATTAACTTTTTGCAATGAACGTAATTTTCGAGATTCTATTTAAGGAATCTTTTTGCTAGAAATTTGAGTTTATTTAATGAGTGTTTAATAATTATTCATTTTAGGTTTGTTTAGCACGTGCCGTCACACGTGTTATTCAGCCTTGTGACATCCACGGGTCTGAGATGTTATAAGAATACTACACGCAATGTTACTAAACAAAGTGGATTCGCGAGACTAATAAAAGATACAAAGCTAATTATATGGGACGAGGCAGCAATGGCAAAAAGACAAGTTATGGAATCATTTAACAGCATGCTACAAGATATTAACGACTCCGCATTACCATTTGGTGGCAAGGTCATCGTATTTGGAGGTGATTTCCGATATGTATTACCCGTGGTTCCAAAAACTACAAGAGAAGAGACGATCGACGCAACTTTGATAAAATCAACATTCTGGCCTATACTTGAAAAAATCAGACTGACAGAAAATATACGAGCCAGGTTCGACAAGCCATTCGTTAATTTCTTATTACGGATTGGCAACGGAACTGAAGAACTTGTACAGAAAGACAAAATTGCAATCCCAACAAATATGTTGCTTCCTTATTCTTCAGAAAGTACAAAGCCCGTCAAACTTCTGGCCCATCAAGTATTCCCAGAATTACAACTATATGCTCACAATCCTAGACTTATGACCTACAGAGCCATGTTAACACCTACCAATGATTGCGTCGACGAAATAAATAATCTTCTCATTGATCTTTTCCCAGGAGAAGTTATCGAATATAAAAGCTTCGATAAGACGTTAAATGCATCTGAATAAGGGCAAAATGAGGATTTCATAAACAGCTTAACCCCGACCGGACTTCCTCCCCACATATTAGTACTAAAAAAAAATTGCCCCGTTGTATTACTTAGAAACATCGACCCGCCTCAAGGCCTTAGTAATGGAACTTGTCTAATTTGCTTAAACTTGACAACAAATCTAATATATGCAGAGATAGCTACAGGTTCACATGAAGGAAGAAAAGTCTTTATACCAAGGATTCCTTTCCGACCAACCGACAACGAAAAGTATCCGATTCCATTTGAAAGGAAGCAATTTCCAGTCAGATTATGCTTCGCCATGACAATAAATAAGGCTCAAAGACAACAATAGAGACCGTTGGATTGTATCTACCTTCTCCGATTTTCTCACATGGCCAACTTTACGTGGCTCTGTCACGAGCTAAGGTATCCAGCGCAATAAAAATTATGATTAGGCCTACATTTAACGACAACTCCGACCAAAACTGCACCAACAACGTAGTGTTTCCAGAAGTATTGACCTTGGCTGGAATATAATTTGCTCTTCTAGGTAATGTGTAGAGATAAAATTATGTCCACGGCGAAAACAAAGACTACGTATGCTTTCTTTTAATTCTTTATGACACGAACACCTGGACTTGCTAGTCAAACAGCTGGACTTGCTTGTCAATGATGTGATAGTAAAATTTTATGCAGGAATTAGCGAAGAGCTGAATATACGGTCTGCCTGGTACAATTATGCAGGTATCCATTACAGCTATTAATATTTAATATTGTCTGCTGCGTGTACTTCTAATTGCTATAACTCATATTCTAACATAGTTGATCCCGATGCAACAAATGAGAAAGAAATACAGCCTAAAAAAGTTGTTCTGTTTACAAAGTTAAAAAGATTAATCAAAGAGAGGCTTCTACCAATAACTTCAACTTTTTTACGATGACATTTCAGGACGCATCGACGGCTCATGCATAGAACAAACTGCATACTAAATAATAGTTCGATGACTTTCCGATTCGAAAACAGCTCGACGGTTAAACCCGTGGCCGACACGCACAAATGTTAATCATTTTGCTTGTATATAAAACCAACTTTTTGTACAGACGTTTATATATCCTCACTGCTCTTTTCAGATATTTGTTTACGCATTATTACGACTGAGCAAATATTTAGCTGAGCACATTCGTTGTCTTTGCCCATAATTTCAGAAAACAAAACAAATCACAAGGTAGGATCAAACAATAACATCGAAACTAATGACATGAAGAAGACTTACGAACCCCACGCCTTGCACGGGGCGGTTCCACTAGTAATCTGAAAAAGTATAACTTTTTTTTTCTCCTTTCGAGCCGCTTCCAGGGCCCTTGCTTTCCCATAAGAGCCTTCTTTTTCTGCATGTGGTGCTAACAGACAGAGTCACAACTTTGTTCCTATTGCTTTGTCAAAACAGAATCTAGGTGTATGTTCCGTACGTATGTGAGTTTTTAGGCAAATGTCTCTTGAGAAACAAACTTTGGACGCGTCAGATTGCTTTAAACAAGCGTCTGAGATTAATCTCTTTTAAGTATTCCCAACATAAGCCAATCTCAACTTCTAAACAACAAAATTGTGTTTCTGCCCTTCTTCCCGTCTCCATTGCCAATATTAACTTAGAGCATTCACAAATCACAACGGTCCATATAAACTCATCATCTATTTTACATCATCAAGCTATTTATTTCTATTTTACCCATCATTATTTATTCATAGACATTTTATTACGGCAGATCATCTAAATTACATATTTATATTTCACAAAATCCTCATAAAAGATCATCTAAAATCTCTGTTTTAAAATTCGCGCTACGTAGTGCGAAATAGCGCTTTTTTGGTAAAAAACGCAACGAAAAATCACGATTTTGGGTGGAATTGCGCTAAAATCGCGCTATAGGGGACCAAAAGCGCAAAAAGCGCGAAATTCTGGACCAAAAGCGTAAATAGCGAGTTAAAAAAAAAACAGCGGATCTAAATAATTAATATATATTGTGTAATTTTCATAAAAGTGTCTGCAGTCCAGATGGTTGAGACAGTGTTGTGTTTTCCAGCAGACACAGGTTCGAAACTCACCAAAAATAATTTTTTTTTTTTATTTTTATTTTATTACTATCTAATATAACTATACATTTCTTTTTTTTTTTGTTACATATTCTAAAATTTAGTGCATATTTAGGCAAAAAAAAATACACCGCAAAGCGCTACATAGCAACGCTATTAGCGCTTTTAGCGTTTCTCTCAAAAAAACGCTACGATAGCGATAACGCTATTTAAAACACTGTCTAAACTACATATATTTTTACGTACATTGAAAACTTTATTCTAAATGATACGACCAAATTAAGATAGTTCAGTTTAGAGACTTGAATTTTAGTAGGGGACCATATTCCAAGTGTGGTTTTTAGTTACGTACAGAAATGATTTGAAACTTATCCATGTATACTTTGCAAACAGAACATTAAGAAAAGTTCATTAAAGATAATGCAATATTTTTCCTTTTGGTTAAGATAAATGTAAGATTGAATTCACAAAGTTCTCTCTCAACCAAAATTTGATTTTGTTATTCAACTATAGTCCTTTTAATTGGTCCAATTTGATAAAGATGACTTGACACATGTTAATGTTCGATGAACTTTTCTTAATGTTCTTTAATTTCGAAATTAACATGTGTGAAGTAGTAGTACAAACTATTAATTTCTAAACAAAGTGGAAAAAATATTAAATATAATTACAAACCATAGAAAAAATGTATGGTTTATGTTTCAGTAATTTACAGAAATTACATAACAAGTCCTTACGTCAAATAACAGAAATTCTCTCTCTCATAAAAAAAAAGCAGACATTCCTTAAAAAAAAAGACAATTGCTTTAAAATCCCCAAATCATCACTAATCTACCAAAATAACAACCATAACCATCAAATTTCGTCCGAGTAAACCAAGTTTACATTTGGGGATTTGGGGATTAAAGAGAAAGAGAAAGAGAATTTATTTTGGTTGATTTGGGGATTTTAAAGCAATTGTTTGTTTTTTTAAAAGCAAGGTTTATTTTTATTTTTTTTTGAGATTGAGAATTTCTGTTATTTGACGCAGGGACTTGTTATGTAATTTCTGTAAATTACTGAAACACAAATCGTATATTTTTTCTCCGGTTTGTAATTAAAATGTATGGTTTGTAAATGCAAACTGGTTGTAATACAAACTACAAAGTATTGAATGAGAATGAGATATGGTGAGAAATATGGCAGAAGAGAGAACAACATGATATAGAAACTCATTTAAAAAAAACATGATATAGAAGAAACATGAGAGGAACTGTAGAATTGTTAAAATTTGACGAAAATTGAACGGCAATTTGTAATAATTATCTCAATTGGGCGAAAACCTGAAAAAATCGAACCGAAAAAGACCGAAACCGAAAAATCAAAACTTTTTCGGGTCGGTTTCAGTTTATGATAAAACCGAAAAACCGGAAAAAACCGAAAAAGCTCGAAAAAGACCGGAAAACCGAAAATAAAACAGAAAAATAACCGAAAAACCCGAAGAAAAACCTAAAAAACCCGAAATACCGAAAAAAGATTGAAAACGAAAAAAACAGAGCCGAAAAATATGCACGGTTTCGGTTTTACCAAAAAGCGAACCGAATCAGACCGAATTCAACCATAAGTATTACAATATAATAAAGGTATTTTTTCTCTAAAAATGCCTTTAAATATTAAATTGTTTTGTTTAGCATGCAGTTGCAATTAATTTATGGAATATAGGAAAAAGAGCAAAAAAGAGGCAGACGTAGACATGTGAGAAACTCATGGCAAAGCACTCTTACCCTATACTTCCACGCAACTCTCACACACTTTCTCTCTCTCTCTCTATATCTATATATATATATATATATATATATATATAATGATAAATAGTGTCTCAAATTATTTAAACTCTCTCCCTCTCTCTCTCTTCAACGACCACTTAACGATCTCTCTATTTCTGGTAACTTTTTTTCTCCGTTTTAACTCATTAAATTCCTCGAATCACTATCTGTATTTTAGCAGTTGATTATAATTTTTTTTTAGGTATTTGTAGCTCGTAGGGCGTGTTTTTTAATTAATATCTATTCTTGAATATCACGGAACATCTTTTTTTCTTAAACCTTCAATCAAAAAATTATTTGAGTACAATTGATTCTAACTTCAAATATAAGAAACTCCCGAGCTCGAAAATAAATCAATGAAGTGAACTTGGGGATCAACTTACTCACTTTTGAAGTTTATTCATAATTTATTTTTTTAGTTCCTCCCTTTTTAGTAGTTTAGATAATTCAAGAATTTATATTGCTTGGTTAAAACACAAAAAAAAGGGAAAATCAGGAGTTATCTATGCTTATCGATATGGAAATGAAATATTTAGATAAGTATTAATGAGTTAAATTTAAAAGAAAATAGCTAATTAGTTTTTAGATTGTCAGACTTTCTAATGAAGCTTAGGTTTTTCTAGTTGCAACGTAATTACTTATATAATTAGCATAATCTACATTGAAACACAGGTCAACTAAATGATTTTATTTATATAGATGACTTCGTGTTTGCAGTTCTCTCCTTTTTTTAGTAGTTTAGATAATTCAAGAATTTATATTGCCTGGTCAAAACACAAAAACAAAGATAGGGAAAATCGGGAGTTATCTGTGCTTATCAATCTGTCATGAGTGTTCGTAGACAATGAACAGATATGGAAATGGAATACTCCCTCCGTTCCCAATTAATTGTCTATTACGAAACTACGTTCAATTTTGACCGGCCAATAACTTGCATCAAAATTGTCGGAATGAATTTTTTTAAAATTTAATCATATAGTTCAAACATTAAATTATATGATTTAGTTTTGAAAATTTTCATTTCGACAATTTTGATACATGTTATAAGCTGGTCAAAATTGCACGTAATTTCATAGAGGACAATTAATTGGGAACGGAGGGAGTATTTCAATAAGTATTAACGAGTTAAAAGAAATTAGAATGAGCTAATTAGTTTTTAGATTGTCACACTTTCTAGTTTTTTCTGCTGATTGTTAGGTTTTTTTAGTCCAACGTCTAAGCTTAGCTTAAGTTATTGTCTGAGAAGATAATCAACAGTAACGTAACTAATTATAATTAGCACAATCTACATTGAAACGCAGGTCAATTAAATGATTTTATTCATATAGATGACTTCCAATTATTCCGGTACCGAAACTTGAGAACTAGGGATATTCATGTCATCATTGTGTTTTAGAGGAATGCTTATTTGACTCGCCTTATTTTTAATCCAAATCTAATCCACCAATGCGGACACATGCAGCACATCTTAAATTTCTTCCTTGACATTTTTGATGATGCCACAACTAAAAAATGATAGTTTATATATCATGTACGGAGTAAGATTTTTGGGTTTGCTTGCTGGGCTGATACAGTTGTACGATAAATATAAATTAATGTACGCTTTCATATGTTGTATTGATTTTGTGAACTGTAGGTTTATCATTTATAACTATGGGGACGCATGGAGTTGGCTGGTTTCCAACTCATGAGAGTATCAGAGTTCCGATCATCAATTTTAATTTGTCGACCAGACTGATCAAACCAGCTTTGCTTTACTCGGAATTCAAAAATAATAATTATCTGAAAAATAGGTGTAGAAATTCGACAACTAAATGTTTGTTATCAAGGGATAATGTGAGTTCTTTGGTGAGTGCTGACGTGGCTTTATCGGACCCCGCTGAAGAAGACTTTGGACATGTTACGAAGTTTATGATGTCCGATTTAAATTTTTCTGACAGAGTTAGTGTTGGACTTGGTGGTCGGGTATGGAGATATCTACTTCTTTTATTCATTTTAGTGTATATTATAAATCTTTCATATAGATGTTATTTAAGATATCTGAGTTTGATCCAACGCTAATGTTTTATTGCAGACGGATGAGGTACTCTTTGAAGCTGTGGTGAAGGATGCTCACAGGTTAATAATCAATACGGCACTTCTGTCTTGAAAGCAGAAGAGAATATGTAAATGCTGATTTACTAAATTTAGGCTCTTTTCTTTTCTTTATGATGTAGCCCTTTGTATAACTCAAGGGTTGTACTTAGGAGATTTGTTAGTGTGCAAGCTCAACGCAGAGGAAAACGGGCAATTGAGGTTTGTGTTTTACTTTTAGCTGAAGATCTGTACTCGGTAGGTAACTATAGAATAATCAAATTGAATTTAGTTGTTTGCACTTTTAGGTCTTAAAGAAGCTGGCTCGTCGGAGGATTATGTACCACTCTTATTCGATGCAAGTCTATGGCTATGTTGATTCTTCTACAAGTGAAGATGGCTCATTTACCCTAGTTCACAGGGTAGGTTTTCTTACAAGTAAGATAAAAATCTCTTGAATCGTGTTTTCTGTGGTGATATAAATGTTGCATATGGATGAGTATGTAAATTGATTAGCCTGTCATGATGAATGGAAAACTTAATCAGCAGGAGCTACATAGTTGTTCTCGTAGAGTAGGTTGACCCGCATGAATAATCTGAGATTAAGTAACTCAATACAAGTCCTTGTTTGGTTGCAGTGTTTAAGCTTTTTTTAAATCCTTTTTTGCTTAAAAGCACGATGTCATTTGATTTCTTAGCTCATAAGTATAGCTTCTCTGATTTTCTGGTCTGAAAAAGCTAGAAGCTTTGACTTGGATGAACTTAGCTCTTTTCTAACCTTAAAGAAGCCAACTTAGTTGCAACCAAACAAGTTCTTAGTGAGACGTTGATTCGCTAAGCATGGGACTCGTATGAATTGCTTAGGGTTAGATACTTGATTTCTAAGTAAAAATGTCTACTTCTAAGGCATTCTTTGAAGTAAGAATTGATAAACTAATAGGCACCTTCTAACGAATAGTGAAAATGATCCAGGAGGATACCCCTTAGTTAAATTAGTATTAGGATTAGGATTAATCAAAGTATACTCCTTGTTAAATTAGGAATAGGTCTGGTTATAATCCTAATACAAATATGATTAGTTATGTCCTATATACACCTCAGGCTTTCCCTGACTTAGAGGGCAATTAAAAAGCTATCAGGTTAGAAGGTTAATTAAAGTTTAGCAGAAAAGCTGCTTATTAAGAAGATTAGAGATTGTAACAGTTTCGATTATTAATCAAGTTACAGTTTCGCCAAACTTTTCTTCCTTTATATTCTTCCTGTTTTGGGTGTTTTTATTCTAACGTAACAAGCAGAGCTCTAGACCTGATCAAGTGGTATCAGATTCAAGTTTCGATCTTCGGGTTGTGTGGTGTATGGTCTGTACGCGCAATTCAGTTGTGCAATCTGGAGCAAAACTTGTTACTGGGTTAGAAAAACATCGGGGTTTATACAACCAAAACAAATTACCGATGGGCGACAACCTGAATACAGAGGATCGTTTAAAGGAGTTAGAGAAGAAAGTCGAAGAGCTGGCGATAGGTTTCACGGGTATGCAGTCCACGCTTGATACTAAGGCTGGGAAAAATTCCCGAAATCCCGACCTGACCCGTGTCCCGACCCGGCAAACTTCGGGATCGGGTGACAATTTTGATTTCGTCGGGTGTCCGACCCGACCCGATTTTTTAATTATTTTATATTATATAGCATGTTCTTTTTTATTTCAATACTAAAATATAAATTAATTTATATCAAATGCAAGTGATAAGAATCGAACCTTGTACCTCTAGCATACAATGTAAGCACTCTACCATATGAGCTACAATCCTTTTTGTTTCATATATTAGTTATAATTACACAAGTATAATATAGATTTGTAGTTTTGAATATATGAAACTATTAAAATAAAAAATATACTTAAATTAAAAAGTTATATTGTTACTTCAAAAAAGATAAATGGTCATTATTTTCCGACTATAAAAATTATAATGATAATGTATCTCATTTAGTATGATAATTGTTGCTTGTGTGAATAAAACTAAATACTAAAAGAATCTGATAAAAAAACATATCAATTTTTTTATCTACTCCATTATTTGTAGTTTCACACTATTTTTTGTACTAAATGTTAATTTCTTTTTTCATTTGTTAAGAATGTTATTTTTAAAATAGGATTATATTTCGTGTTAATAGCATGTTTAAACTTCTCAAATGAAGATTGTAAATAAAAAATGACGTCGTAAAATAAAATAATATGTCAGGATATTCGGGATAAAACTATCCCAACCCTACGGGATCCCGAAAAAGCCGGATCCCGACTTTTGTCGGGTCGGGGTCGGGATTTTTTTTTCAGTTTCAAAAGTAATCGGGTCGGGATACGGGTTGAGTGTTTACGGGTCGGGTTCCGACCCTAATCCACCCCTACTTGATACGATCCTAGCGAAGTTGAGCGAAGCATCCGTTTATGGAGATCCGAAGAAGACTCCAGAGTTGGACGACAAGGTGAAGAAGCTTGATTTTAGCGGAGATGATGAGGACACGGAGGGAATTGCGGGTTCCAGGAAGAAGGGTACTCGTGATCCTTTATGCAATCTGCGTGTTGACTTCAAAGTGGAAATTCCTATTTATGATGGCTCGGTCGATGTGGTTATGCTGGATAATTGGCTAGATCGTTTGGACACCTATTTTGGAGTTTATTGTTACTCGAATAAGTATAAAGTTTCTGCAGTATCATTAAGTTCGCGAGTCATGCGCTCACGTGGTGGAAATCGTATAGCAGACGATTTGACGTGGCGACAATTACGTGGAAGGAGTTCAAGGAGCTGGTTAGGAGACAATTTTATCTAGTGAGTTATGAGCGTGAGCGTTGGTACATTTGGTAACACTTGCGCCAAAGACATGGACAATCTGTTCAAGAGTATACGACTGATTTTCACAATCAAGCTTTGGCGCTTGATGTGGATGTTGACCAGCACGTTGTGTTCATGAAATACACTGGTTGGCGTCTTTACGGAATGAGTTAACTATGTTTGAAGTGGAGACGATTGAGCAGTCCACAGTAAAAGTCGTTGCCCTTGAAGGGAGGAACATGAAATAAGTTCCAGAAACATCGGTAAAGAATAGTTGGAAGCCCGAATCGGAGACAGTTGAGGAGGAGAAGCCATCCAAGGTCTTTAAAGACGCTGTTTGTGATCATTGCAACAAAGACGGTCATACTAAGGATGGGTGTTGGAAGTTGCATACAGAGTTGGTGCCTAAGCACTTGCGAAATAAGAAGGAAAAGCGAGCTTTATTTGCTAATGCTACCAAACTCAAGCAAGTGGATGAACTAGACCCGACCTTGTCTTTGATAAGGCGGTTACATCCTGCGGATAAGCGGGATGAGCTGTTTTATGTGAAGATACAAGTGAAAAACAGTGTTGTTAATGCCATTCTTGCTCCAGGGAGTCAGAAAAACTTAATTTCTGAGGCGAAGGTGAACGATTGGGATTAGTTACAACACTACATCCTAAGCCATATGGGCTTGGGTGGTTAAAGAAAGATTCTAGCTTACAGATTACCAAGAAATTTACTTTCAAGTTTGTTATTACAGAGAAGTTCGTAGATACAATGGTGTGTGAGGTGGTTTTATTGGATATTTGTCAAGTTATTGTCAGAGTGCCCTATTTGTGAGATCGGGATGCAGTTTTGTTTCTTAAGGAGCGGTATTACCAGTTACGGAAAGATGGAAAGACTTTAAGATTTATGCATGTAAGGAACCAATTCAAATAAAGCAAATGGTCAACAATGGTGTCAGATACATGGTGCTAATGGTTCGGTCTATGGAAGCTCGTTTGCCGTTTGAAGTTGATCCGGAAGTTGACGCTCGTTTGCTGCCGTCGGTTGATGATTTGGCAATGAAGAGTGCAAATCCGTTGATGTCAGATTGCGTTGTTGAGAGGAGGACTAAAACTACTAGAAAGGGAGACGTTGTTTCTTATCGAGTTGGGAGACATGGCCAGTTTCCTAGTAAGGGGAAATGGTACAGCAATGAAATGGCCGTTGCGACGTTTCCTAACATTCGTTTCTAGCTTGAGCAGGAGCTCATCGCTCTTGAGGGAGGAGCCGTGATCCAGGAATATACCCCTTAGTTAAATTAGTATTAGAATTAGGATTAATCAAAGTATATTCCTTGTTAAATTAGGAATAGGTCTGGTTATAATCCTAATACAAATATGATTAGTTATGTCCTATATATACCTCAGGCTTTCCCTGAGTTAGAGGGCAATTAAAAAGCTATCAGGTTAGACTTTAAGGTTGATTAAAGTTTAGCAGAAAAACTGCTTATTAAGCAGATTAGAGATTGCAACAGTTTCGATTATTAATCAAGTTACAGTTTCGCCGAACTTCTCTTCCTTTATATTATTCCTGTTTTGGGTGTTTTTATTCTAACGTAACAAGCAGAGCTCTAGACCTGATCAGAAAACTTGTATGGCCCATTCTTTTTCAGTCTTAAACTAGATGAAATTTCATCATCTAATTCTAGCACCTTCTACCTTAAATTTATTTTCAATATACCCCTCTTTCACAGCCTTGCAGCAGAATTGAGTTTTTAAACTGTTTATCTCTCTCTTTTATTCATGGCAGTATCATGGAAGTTTTTCTTTGAGGCATTGGCTTCAACAATCTGATTGGTTACCCACACTGGAAGCTACTCTTGCTCTAGATGAAGAATCTGTTAGGAGGGTGGGAGATGATAAAATTGGAGGACCTGCTATTTCTCGAAAACTGAGAATGATCCGGATTATAATGAGGGATCTCTTAATTGGGGTATTATTTATTCCCACAGCTAGCTATCATAGCTGAATTATAAAGATAAAGGTTCGGTAACTAATAACGGGGAAAATATCAGTTTTGTTCACCAACCTATCAACTTTGATCTAATCTCCACCAACCTTATGAAGTCATAAGTTAGACTAAAACCGAAGTGGAATAAAAAGGAAAACAGTACACCTACTACCTATCAAGACTCAATATCTGAAAACCAGTCTATACAAAAAAAATAAAGAATTCATACACCTAGCTATAAGAATTAACAAGTGCCTAAAATAGTTAAAATTTAGGGGGAATTTTTTTAGTGCATAATTAATAAATTAGTTAAAATCTAGTGTTTTGGGGTTGAAATGGTAACGTTACACCTGGGTAGTGTGCTTCATTCTTGTGTAGACTGGTGTACAAAAATGTGAAGTTTAAAATTATCATGTACTAATTATTTAAGGCTGATAGGTTTGGCCGAAAAAAATGATATCTTGAAGAACTTTTTACAAAGTCTGCTGTTTTTTGTTAGGTAAATTACCTCCACAGCCATGGCCTTGCGCATACAGAGTTAAGACTGGAAAACGTTCATGTTAGCCCTGTAGATAGACATATCAAAGTAAGTTCCTTTACGTTGTGTCTCTTCTAAGTTAGACTCATTTTTTATGAAAATAACTCCTTTTTTCTTGGAGAAAATATCAGCTTACTAATTTACTTTGACCAATCATTAAATATACCCCTCATGTTATATTGAAAATCAAACATGCCCCATAAGTTTGAAATGCAATTAAATACACCCCCGTTCAAAATAAATCAACGTCACCCCTAAAGTATGTTTTTCGTAAAGTTAAGCGATAAAAAGTAGTTTTAATCCCTAACTTTTCTATGTCCTTTATTGTAAACACTCAAGTTAGTAGACAATGGTGTTTTTATATGTTTTTTAAGGTTAAAACGACATTTTTAATAAACCGTAAACTAACAAAAAAGAAGAAGTAATTTTTAGGGTTGAGTGTTGTAAACATCTGTGAGAAAGAAAGAATGTCACAAATGCTGTTGTCAAACACGTCTTGTTGCCATTTAACTTGCATAAAAGAAAACTCCAAGTCTCCAAGGGAGACAATGTTGTAGTTTAAGACCTTAGGGGGTATATGCTATTAAATTGCAAAGTTTAAATATGTGGGGGTGTATTTTTTGAGTAACGTAAGGGGCGTGTTCAATGATTTCTCATTTTACTTTTCACCCTACAAATTCTAAGCTCGTTTATTTTCATAGGTGGGTATACTAGGAAATGCTGCTGATTTTTATGATGACAACCTAGATACTAGCACAATGGGTAGCAACATGGATAGACGGCAAATGATGATTGCCTTCGACATGAGGTATGATGTTCAACTATAACTGAAATGTATATTATACACTGTTGTGAGATTTGCATGTATGTATAGGTGTGTTGGATTTATGATGGCAAAAATGCTGTTGCGAGAGCTTATGGATCCAGCAACATTCAACAAGTTCAAATCATTCCTCACAAAGGTATGAGACAAAGGCATATAAAACAGTAAGTTCATATAACCTAGAAATTTCCATTTCGGTAACAATAGCATGAACAGCAAGCAATTTGTGAGCTGGCCTAACATCAGCTCTCCGGACACCCAAGACATCAGAAAACTAGGACCATTGAATTTAGTTTAATTAATCTTGATAGTTAGCATTTTTTGTGAGCTAATCTCATTGCATCTCTCTCACAGGCCACTTACATTCTCTCTCATCTCTCCCTTTGTTATCCACCCATTGCCTATCCTCTCAACCAAATCCTTCTTTTCAGTTTAATTCACTAAATCAAAATACTATCTGCAACATTACCACAAAAATAAAGCAAAACAATTCATTCTACAAAATATAGTAGATTAGGAATAAGAGGGCCAGGACGGTTGGAGTTGCCTCATTTTCTTTACTAATTTTTTAAATTAAGCAATAACATATCGAGGCGAAGATTGAAAAGATCAATTGAGCTGATTTTTTTCCACATGTGCCTAATAGTTTAATACTCAAAGTCCGGCAAACTGAGAGAAAATGACGAGATATTTGTTCAGTACGGCAAGGCAAGGCAAGGTAATGGCAGAGCGTCCTCACCGGGAGCAGTGATCAAGCATCAGATAATGAGTGGCAAAGAAACTGAGATAGATGAAAGAGCCTGGCTACTTTGTATCATCAGTTTCTATTTTAGTTTTAATTTTTCAAAGGACTAGACCTGATTGTACCAAGGGCTGGCATTTTGCTACTTTGGGTGTCTCTAGAAACTGGTGTTAGGTCGATCTCTCCCAAATAAAATCCAGATATAATATAACTGTGAAAGAAATAAGTTAACTGATTGATCGTAGAGAGAGAATAGAGAGAGAAGAGTGAGTAGGGGTTGTCGATAGGCTCTTCTGAGAAGTTTTGAAGCAGAGTTGGCCAAATTTGGATGAAAATCATGCGGAGAGAAGAGAAAAAGTGTAAAAATAATTTTATTATTATTTTTCATAACAGGTTGTGCTATGTTTGTTAATGGATCCTCTGTAGCTTTTTTTGAGTTCTAAGGAGGGATATGTATATTTTTTTTCCGAGAAAAAGTATAGTTTCGAGACACTGCTGTGGCGTCTTGGTGCTTTAAGTTTTAATTAATATTAGTTCATTTCTTTCAATTCCACTTATTCTGAATTCTGATCCTTCGTTTCTCGATAATCGTTTCCCTTTTTTCGATTTTCTTTCATTTTGCCAATTTTGCATTAACAAAGCCATGTGTGTATAAGATCGAGACATTTTCCAGTCTACAAATATTTCGGACCGTCATCGTCAAAATAATACTAACTAATTAGCAGTATTGTGCAGTAATTCGACATAAGAATAGTTACGATATTTGTTCTGTAATTGCAGGGAAATAATCCTGCGTGTTTACGTGAGTTTCTACTAGAGGTTCTTGGAAGAAATTCGTCATCGGGAAATCCAGGATTACAAGTCAGTATATAACTATATAACGAGCCAAAAAAGCAAAAAGTGTTCCTGCTATTAAAAAGTGTTCCGTGATGACGAGAGTTTTTAATAAACATCCGCCGCATCACTGTTTTTGCAGATCCTTGATAGAAACTGGGGCGCAGGATGGAATCTTCTTTCAATGCTGCTTGCAACCAAGTCTTCTGAGAGAATTAGGTAGGTGAACTTGACATGCATACACACACACACATATATGTATAGTGCCGTTTATATGAAGTAATCTTTGACAATCAGATCTCAGACGTTTATAAATTTTCAATCTAGGGTGGAGATGTGTGAGAGTTTTAGGATTTTACCTTATACAGTGATTGAAATGATATAGTCGGCTAGGATCTCTTATACAAAAAGCTATGTCTTTATTAAGATTAATATCCCTCTCGGGTTTCTTCCAAATTTTTCTACGCTGTTGTGCAGTTGTTTGGATGCTCTGAGGCATCCATTTTTGTGTGGCCCAAGATGGAGAATAGACCCATCCATGGACATCATTAGATGGGGTTTGGGTTCTACCGCTGTTCGAATTACTGAGGAGTATATCTATGGCGTTCAGCAGGTACAATTCTATCTCTTTCATTTTTATATAAGTGAAGTATTTGGTAATGTGTCCAGAACAGTCGCAATAAATACTTACTAAGGGATATTGTATATGTTCTCTTTCTTCCAGTTGTTCACTCCTTTGAGCTAGAGTGTAACTCACTCTTCCTATTACATTTATCTACGGTTTGTTGAATGAGTGGAATAAAATTTATTTATTTTATAATAGCTCTTATAAGTAGCACCCTTTATCCTCATACGTATGCCTAAATTTAGGGTTTTTTGTAAATTACACATCCATATAGCATGTTAAAAGCATATTTTATTATCATATATGCATACTCCCTCCATCCCACATATATAGTCCAATTTGACATTTCACAACAAATAAGAGAAGTTAAGAGTAACAAATATTCTCGTAATCTTCCCATTGAGCCTTTAAAATAGTAATGATTTGTAAACAACAATATTGACTAGTTAGGGGTGTGTAGGAAAATTAAAAATTGTCCATCAATCTGAATGAAGGAAAGTGGACCTTTGGTTTGGCCAAAAAGGAAACATGAACCATTATTTTGAGTGGTAGCGAGTATTTTTAACTTAGTTGTTTTAAAATAACATTACACTGATTAGACGGTTCTGATGTATGGTGATAATTTCATCGCAGCGTGCTAGAATAGCCCACTTCATTGAACTAATGGAGATGTTGAACCCACACTCAAAGCCAAAGGTAAATACAGTTTTTCAAGTCATTTTTCAATTGCCTTAAATAGTTCTTTCTTGGCGATGTTACCACTATATGTGGATTTCTCTACCTAAAATCTTGGTTTTATACTTTTTTCATGACGGCTTTGTCTATAGCCTTGTATATCTCATACTATTTTCATAAAATAAGAGAATTAAACGTGTAGGATTGGCGGGACTTGCTACCAGGAAAGTGGCGCCTATTGTACTGCACGGGTCGGCAGATTGGTTTAACCCTTAGACAACCTCAGGCCCGAGCCCTTATTGGCGATGTCCATCTGATAATAAGCCAAACACCAATATCAAGAACGAGTTTTTCATTTACCTCTGATATAAACTTCAATGTTTTAATAGGCGAAAACTGGCCCCACGACAAAATCGGATCCTCAGGGAAACTTTCCACTAATTCTCTCACTAGAATAACAGCTGGAAAACGTCTATATCTCAAAGAGAAAGATATACCCATGTCTACTTTGAGGTTCCACCCAACTTCATTGAACTCTAACGAATCTATCCTAAAAAAGTTCTCTAATAGAAGATGGAGAAAGGTGTTGCCGTTTCAGGAGTTCCCTTCTAGTCTTCCGGTGATTAAACTCATTTCTAATGATGTCGAGGTGACGATGACTGTGGACGATTATTTGGTGAAAAAATTGGAAATTGTGAAAAAGGTGGTTGGCGAGGTTAGGACATTAATTCCACCTGAGATGTTTGACTTGTCGAAATTAGTTTGTGGGACTTATGTTGATTCGAGGCTGTTGGTTCTACGCGCTGTAAATGGGTCGGCGCTATTGTTTACTAGGACTAATGTTGAATGATAGTTGTAGATAGTAAAGTAGTAGTTGTGAAGCTGATGGGTGAAACTTGGTGCCAAGTTTCTTAAGAATTGAAGAAAATGTAGCATTTTTTTGTTGTAAAAATTGAAGGGAAAATTGTGAAGAGATTCTGCTTCTACATAAAAGACCGTCTTAGAAATAACAAAAATTTGGACATACAAAATTATGTAAATAGATATACAATTCTGTCATCTTTTGGTGGTAATTCTTCAATTTTTTGTCACTTTCTATCGATGAGTGAATAATGGTCCGCTGCATTGTGTTTATATACTCGATGGAATTGGACTAGCATACACCGTTATATGTAAATAACCAAGGTCATAATAAAGCTCACAGGGCCAGATGGAATTAAACAAATATTTTTTAAAAAAGTATTGGTCGCGGTGCTAATGGTCATCAAAGGTGTTTGTTGAGGCCCTTGAGGGTAAGTTGCCTAATACTACTTATTACACTTATTTTTCAGTAGTAATCCTGAACAATTTTTACTACTTCGGCCTATTAGCCTATGTAATATTATTATTTTAGCATCTCTAAAGTAAAAGTAAAATGTCACAGGGCCAGCCCTGGTGACTTTTTTCCCGGGGCCGAAAAAAGGGGGCCCTTTTATTATAATCTTACCCTAGGGAAATTTTCAACAAATAGCTAGAAGTCTAAACTAATATTTTCATAAATTGGAGATCATCTTGGGACCATAGGATGCTCTATGATAGGCAATTGGAGATCATATTTTTAGCCAACGATTTGTCCAAATAATTCCATCGTCTCTACTCTCTCCCACTAATTTGTGGTGTTTACTTTCTCTTTCATCATTTACTACGTAAACATAGCATACATTAGCATGTAGAAATGAGGGCACCAGCAGAACTTTCAAACTGGATCACTTTCAAGCAAACGCCCTCAAAAGTAGGTCATAAAAGGAAGAAACTCTAATGAAGGTATCAATAGTAATGTACAACAATAAAGCTCTTGGCAACTTGGCCAATTTAAACTTGGTATGTTTCCGCATAATGTTGTTATATTGTCGCAAAAAGCTCAGAGAATTTAGTTGGTGTGTAATTCTCTCCCATAATTTGCCAGCATAAACCTGATCGTTAGATCTAAATAAGACCCTGCCTTTGGAGATCGGTGTAGGTCTTCTTGTTGTAGATATTGCCTTCTCTATCTTCAAATTCTTCTTCTAGGTCTGCACGCCATTTCTTCACTCCTTGCTGTTCTTGTATTCTACCCCATAATTGCTTAGCCTCCTATTGCATAGATAAATAGAGATTTCACATTAATATAAGCATACTAATATGTGGTCGCAGCATTAAAGCTTAGAATTTTTGCATATTAGCTTATAAGTTGAACTGCATTTGATTAACCACCTTGTCTTTTAAGCTGGGTAACCCAGTTTATCTTAATCACACCGTCACAGTTTTAAGCAAATAAATGGCCTTTTATTTACAAGTCTGAGGAAAAACTCAGTTCATCACTCATATATTTAGTTTTCCCAAGCTAGAAAATGCAACTAAAAAACCCAAAAACCAACTTATTTTCTCAAAACTCAGTTCATCCAGCTAAAAACCTCTAGCCTTTTTAGCTAGAAAACCAAGGCTGCTAACTTAAGGCCGACCAGCCAACTGACCACAATGAAACTTACAAGCAAAAAGAAATAAGATGGATAAAGATGCTACCCAAAAGAAAAAGAAAAAAATAAACCAACTTATTTTTTGGCGTGAGAAAATGTTAACTCATCGCCAAATAGTCGGTAAATGCTGTACTAACTAATAAGCGATGAAGATCGACAAAAAGCTAGTAAGGTATGTAGGCTCTTAGATAAGTTTACTTCTATATCTTCAGAAAGGAACTAGTTGCAACTTTTATATCAAATAACCTATAAGGAATTACAATAAAATGTGGAGGGAAAGGGAGCAAGATACCTCAATAGATGTGATCTCATTGAAGTTCTTAGTATTGGGAATGCCTAAGCATCGCATTCCATGCTGGTGTTTAAATTCTTTAAAGTGTCGTTCATAAGCTCGTCGACCCCAGTAACTCTGATTGCCGCATATCTCACACTTAAATTCCTGAAGAAAGTTTAAAATAAATAAATTAGAGGCGTACCATGACAATATCTAGTTTCTATAACCATCAGAACCTTGGAAGATAAACACAAGTATGATGTAACTATAAAGAGTACAGTATCTAATGATAACTAGCAGTTGTTGAGAGAGGAAGAATTCAACCTGACCAAGGCCATGCAATTTATAAAGCCAATATGGAATGGGCTTCCCATCCCAACCCATTGGCAGCTTCAGAGGATTGTAAATATCTTGCTCATCATCATCACTTTCAATATCAGCTTGATCCCCTACCTGGTAGAAGGGGACAAATTTATCAAAACCAAACAAATCAAAACTCATAACGACCTGCTAGACTGATTGTATAATAATAGCACAAACATGAAACCTTAAAGGAAAAATAAGATAGTTGCAAAAATTTGGACTCATGGGGCACAGAAGACCCAAAAGAGGTGAGAAAATTAGAAACAAGGTTAAAAAAGCATGATAAGACTCACCTCCTCACGCTCTGCTTCCATCTCTTCATAAGTCAACGCCTGTTTCTTCTCAACGTTCTCTTTTGTTTGCACAATAGTCTACACAAATACAAAAAAAAATGTCAACTTCGTACTTCTATGAGAAAAGTGTAATTATTTAAATTTTAGAGGACGTTTCAATAAGCAGTGAAAAGGAAAATAACAAGTCTACCGCTAAGCTATGAGTTTATTTTATCAGCTGTCCTGTACGAACCTCTACTAAAGTATTTGTATCCACAAGAAATTGTAGCTGAATTCTAATTCCAGTGACAATACATATTATGTTTGTAAAGGAACCCTATCCGACTTTTAAATTAGGAACATCATACCATTAAAATTCACGATTTGCATACCAAACTACACAATCTGAAACAGTTAGTAGCCGGAGTAACAATTTCAACTCAAAAGGAATAGAGTGCTGTATTACTTACTCTGCTTATGTACTAATTACCAATCTACATGTGGTTGAACAATTGGTACACCAACACTAGGTAACCTTTGAGAACTCATAATTCTGAAAGGCTGGTATACTAATTTAACGCTGGCATCGAAATTGTGACATTGATAGGTTTGGTGCACTACTTTGTTCAGTCTTTTCTTCTTAATAAGCTTTTTTGACAGGTTGGTGCACTAAACGTTTGAATTTGTGTAGATTGATATCTAAGTTGTAATTTTTTCCCCAAGTAAAATGGAAAATAGATTGTTAACCTCTTCTAACAAGTCACAAAGTTTTTCGATTTTGGTTTCCAAGAGGGCTATCTCTTTTGAAGCCCCGGATTGTTGAAGACTTGCAGTAGCACCATTTTGTTTCACCACATTTGATCCTTTGGCAAAATGTTTTATGTCCAGCTTTTCAATTGGTATATGCTGCATAAAAAAATGAAGAAACACGGGTGTGACGATGTTGCCCATGACAATATTAGAGGTAAAAAGTACAAAAGGCTAAACTAGACTAAATAGAGTAATATAGAAATAGAGGAGACAAATATTTATGATTTCACATTTATGCAGTAATATCACTTGATGGGCTACCCAACAAGTGGGAAAGAAACAAGGAACACATTATACTTGAAGTGTATGAGCAGGATAACAATTTGCGCACTATATTCTTTCACTTAGCTTTATTAGTACAGATTGAACTATTATAATGCAATATGCACTTGCACTACCGTGGAGTTCATAAGCACCAACGCAGAGTACAGCTCTTAGATTTGCTCCCAAAAAATGCAGTAAAAGGCTGTCAATTGCTCAGGAGATCGTAATACCCAAGAACCATTGAATAGGGATAAAGCCCAATATGCCTCGTGACATCAAATGGTGAGCGATTAGAGTTACGACTTACGGGAAAGTTTTAGTCTTTATATAGGCTTCGTTTGCTAAACTCAACTTCAAAATGAGGGTAAATCATTTTATCATGGAAACAAGTATTAACAAGTCCGATTCAGATGAAAATCCTTACAGTTAATTCTATTTAAGCAAAAATACCTTATAATTTGAATTTGTAAAAGAACCTGTCGCCTTATTAAACACATCCCCACATGTGAAATGCGAATACAGTTAGAAGACCTAGCTAGACATACCCGTTGAACAATTTTCCAATAAAGAAGTAGTAAAAAACAGAGGACTTAAAGAAACTATTTAGAATTAGCTAGTGCTGTCACCTTTGTGAAAAAAAGCCTCTCTGCTCGTTGCTTAACAGTTCCGCCTATCTTGAGCCCTAGTGCAGACAAAGCCTGATAACACAGGAAAAATAATTGTTAATACAAGAGAAAGGATAGAGAATAAAAAAAATACCGAAGAGAAAACAAAGGCAGAAAATAAAGATGTGGAGAGGGGGAAAATATTAAAATATGTAGCTTTTACAACAATACCAATGAAGTAAAAAACTCAAATCATGTGTGTAAACTGATTCAATCATACCTCCTTCAATTTTTCAGGTCCAACTTCCATCAACTCCTCAACAGTGCTGTAGTAATCGAGATCAATGACATCAACTAGATCAGTTGATGTATGGCCACTTTCTTGTAGATCATTTTCCCATCCTTGGACATTGCCATTTGCCCATTGCTCCTCAAACTCACTAGCTATCTGTAGTGAAAAAATGATACTTTTAAACAGACCATAAAATCTGAAGATGCGAATTGTTACTTAAGAAGAAAATGTACGATAGACAAACTTAAATTCAGAAGAAGGAGATATGTGGGTGATAAAGGGAGTCAGAAGAAGCATACCTTAGAGAATATTCTGTCAAGGTCTTGCAAAGGCTCAGTCCTTTCTAAGAAACTTTTTAAATACTCTAGTAATTTCTCCAAATACTCGCGATAGGGACTGTAAAAATAAGTAGGGCAACAATTTAACTTAGTGACCACAAACACCAATCAAAAGTGTAATGAGTCCGGAAAGGTAAGAAAAGATAGAAAAGGAGAAGGAAAAGGGAAGTTATCGAAGATATAAATAAGGGGCCAAGTTATGAACAAATGAGAATACATGGGTTTAAATGTGCAAATTCTGGAAAGTTTTGGATTAGAGACAACTCAGCTTTAGTATAAATAGTGTCTTTATCTGTTAGGTTCCTTAGGAAAAAAGAGAATGAATCTTAATTTACTTTTATCCAGTTCTGTTTTTCCTTTGAATTTTCGTTATTTGAATTCTGCATTTGAATTTTAAGTTTGTTTATTTCTGTACCTTTGAATCTCTGAAATATATAAAGAAAATTATCCCCAAAAAGTTGTGTTATTGCTGGTTATAATTGTATTGTGTGGTGTTGGGTTTGAAACTTGGTTAGTTCGTTACAAGTGGTATCAAGAGCCAACGTTCCTCTTCGGAATCATGTTTTCCGCTTCATTTCAGTCTGAGATGGCATATTCGACTTGAGGGGAAAGGTTTGAAACGAGTATTCGACAGAATTTGACCCGACAAGTGTTTGATACAATGCTGCACACACAATTACACCAACTTCCATCAAGAAATGATGTGACAGCCTATCACACTTACTCTTCCATGCCTACTTTTGGTCTCTCATCACCACCAAGGCCACCGGATCAACCACCTACACCGCCATATTCATAAAACCCACCATTTTCAGAAAACAAGCACCATTCCCCACCACTACAACAGAGTTTCAGCTCTCATCCAAACACATATACAAATTCTCTCCAGCTACCCCAATACGGCCAACAACCTTACCCGCCACTTACCCAATTTGATTATGACTATTCTTCTCCACCATACCCATTTCAGACAGCACCGCCTGACCTTGAATATGTACCCCAATATGACCACATTCAACACCAACCCCCACAATACCTACTGTACAATCCGCCAAACACACAACAATTTCTCTCATATGACTCACACCACCTGCCCCTTTCATCTCCATTACAAACCCAATTTTCTTCACAATTACCTCCAAACCTATACCCTCACACTATAAGCTATTCCAGTTCCTCGCAAGCTTGTCCTTTACCTGGATATAATTCCCCTTTAACTCAATCGACAACTTCCCTTATCCTTCTCCTTTTCTATCTTTTCTTACCTATCCGGACTCATTACATTTAAGAGTTATCGAAGATATAAATAAGGGGCCAAGTTATGAACAAATGAGAATACATGGGTTTAAATGTGCAAATTCTGGAAAGTTTTGGATTAGAGACAAAACTCAGCTTTAGTATAAATAGTGTCTTTATCTGTTGATTAAAAAAAAAGTGTCTTTATCTGTTAGGCTCCTTAGGAAAAAAGAAAATGAATCTTAATTTACTTTTACCCAGTTCTGTTTTTCCTTTGAATTTTCGTTATTTGAATTCTGCATTTTAATTTTAAGTTTGTTTATTTTTGTACCTTTGAATCTCTGAAATATATAAAGAAAATTATCCCAAAAAAGTTGTGTTATTGCTGGTTATAATTGTATTGTGTGGTGTTGGGTTTGAAACTTGGTTAGTTCGTTACAAAAAGCTAAAAGAATTGCATAACTTTCCTTCTTCTTTTTTACCTTGGTTCATCTTTTCCTTGTATTTGTTTCTTTGGCAGCTTATATTTCCTAGGAATCTTATGTGGTTTAGAAAACACATTTAGATAAGCAGTATACTCCATTGGCTCTCCAAATTTAGAGTTGATGTAGTCATTGTACAGCTCGTGCAAGTCAAGGTACCTCCCCAAGGCTTCCTGAAAAATATAAGTTTCACAAAATTAGCTGAATAAATCTACGCCTGGGGTACATTCAAAAACATAAAAGTTATACATATACTGCTAAAGCAGAAACACATTTAAGTTAGAAAATAGCAACACCGACACGACACAATTAACTCACATCTAATAGCAAACATATAAAGTTTTCACTGTACAAAGCTTCGCCTGAATGAAACAGTAGAAACTAATATAGGTAGATTGTGAAATCTATCACAAGTAATAGTATAAAATTTAAGAATTACACATGCGGCTCTAAAAGCTGTTGAATTTTATGCATACTATAAATTGAACGACTTCCATTGCATACTTTTTTGAACTAATTAGTATGATTTTTTTTCCAGTTCCTGCTAATATATATATATATATATATATATATATATACATTCTTTTGGAAAACAAAAAACAGAACGCATAATCTGAAATGTGCGGAAGGGAAAAAAAGTAGTGCGATTAATTATTCCATAACAGAACTGTAAATAGTCTATTTACCTCGCCAGTGAACTCAATACGAATCTCCTCTTTGAGAAGCTGCTCAAACTCCTCATCAGGATCTATAACTAGTGCAGCAGGATGACGCCTATGGTAGTCACGAATCTGGAAATAAATATTGGTATCATATCAAAAATCACAAAACATAATTAATTCATAGCTCAAACAGTGGCAAGGTTGCTAAACCAAATAACAGTCTTACATAAACTGGGAAAGATGGGACTTTTCTTTAATGAAGTAATTTCAGAGAATGTATATTTCCACATATTATAGATTCGTACCCTCCTTGTAACACTGATCTTCTCCCTATCTTTACAGATACAATCATCCGAGAAGTTACTCAATCACAGGCTAATATGCCTGGTATGTACAAAAATCCTACAATCGAACAGATAAAAAACTAGTTTCAATGAACATAAACAATATCTTAGCCCTAAGATAAACTCAAATATAAAAATAATACTTCTTTCAGACTTCCAGAAAACACGCCAAAAACGCTTGTTAATAGGAGCAGTACAGATAGCTCATGTTTGAAAATTGATAAAAGTCAAATTCTTAGGATATCAAATACAAAGTACCAATTACAAGTAGGGGAAAACGGGGTAGCAGCAGTAGTTGATACAAGCAGTAAGTGAGAACTGACAAATTCCTATACCTAGTTTGATACATAGAATCAACCAAAAATAATTTGCTCCAACTATATTTAAGACTATCAAAACGCAATTTAATGCTAAGTAGATCATTTTTTTTTTTTTTAAAAAACGTAAAGAAATATTAATTATATAGCAAAATTCAAATCTACCAAACGCTATGAAAAGCACAACAGATGGTAGTTTATACCATTTGGACACTGAAAAAACCATACGCTTAGCAACAACAAAAAAAAAGGCTTATGCTAAACATTCCACAAAAATTAGGACTAGCTAATACGGCGCAAGTTCACACAAACCTAACAACGAGAAAAGAAAAATAGATGAAACCTATATTTAACGGAAGGAACAAATTATATACACGAAACAAGTCTCCCAACATGTAGCCAAGCTTAATACTTTTAGTTCATATCAACCAATTCACACAGCTCGTGCAGGAACATTGAAAAAGAAACTAGCCATGTATATTGGCAAAACCCTTACAAGATAAATATATACTCTCTCCGTCCCATATTATAAGGACGTTTGAGGAATCCAAGTTTTTAGGAAAAGTTGACGGTTTCACATGTATTTGTCCAAAATGCCCTTAAATTTATTCAAACTTATAATTTTTGTGTGTGCACAGACTCCCATGGGTGATAATAATGTGAATGTATCATGTAGTAGACTTCTATTTGGGAAAGTTCCACTTAATTTGGGATATCCCAAAATGGAATAACTATCATTTAATTTGGGACGGAGGGAGTATAAATATATAAATGAAAGCAAAGAATACCTCTTTCAGCCTGTCGTAAAAGGCGCCAAACACGTTTATTCCGGTGGCATTTTGCCCTCCCAGAGCTGCAATCTCATCCTTCCTCGCATTATCTTTATCTTCATATATATCAACCTGACAACCAAAAAATTTATTACACCTAATAAAACATCTTTCATATTTGTAAAAATAAATGGTAACCTTTTTTGAATAAAATGTGTCCTAGTTGCTATATCAATGGTCCGCATATAGTATTATATGATACTCCATTTGTCGCTAAATAATTATCCACTACGAAAGTTACTTGCAAGTTTGACATGCAAAATATCGCAGCGGCATACTCATTTATCTCACTTTCCGGTATAAAAACAGATCATTTCTACAACAGCTCCGATTTAAAAACTACTCAATTGCTATAACATACACCCCATGTTCAATAAAATGCCCCAACCTAAAAAAGCATTAAAACACTCGATTTAAACAACACACACCACTTGTTCGACAAAATGACCCAACCTATAAAAGCATTAAAACATTCAATTTAAACAACACACACCACCTGTTCGACAAATGATCCAACTACAAAAAAAACAATCTAAAAAATACCAAAACGAAATCCCACCTTAGTACCAAAAATATTCTAGGTGGGTTTAGACTGAGTTTGAGTAAACTGCAATTTTCCAATCACATCAATTTTGTGCCCTAACCTGACAAATTCATTACTGAACTTAAAATCTATTAAGATTAGTAGTATACTGTGTGTGTATCAATGTGTCCTAGTTGTTATATTAACGGTCCCCATAAAGTATTACTCCTATATATACTCCATCCTTCCCTAAATAATTATCCACAACGAAAGTTACTTAGCAAGTTTGACTTGCAAAATTTCGCATCTAAGTAAATCACACATGTTCAGATTGCTTTTTCGGTCTGAATGATTCAATATTAAACCAATTACTAAAAACAAGATGAGACAGTATACACAGATCGAGAGAGAGGTAGGCCGAGTTAGAGCTAAATAAATAAAAATTACTCCTTTTAAAGCAATTTCAAGGGAGGGATGAAACTGAGTTTCAGTTAATTGCATTTTCCAATCACATCAATGTCTTGCCCTAACCTTACGAATTCATCGATGCTTTTTTGTTTTCCGCTAATAATATTACTGAACTTAAAAACCTAGATAGTGATACGCTGTGTGTGCATGCGTGGGTATGTATATATAGGTCAGGTTAATCCTTCCTCGCATTATATTTATCTTCATATATATCAACCTGACAAAAAAATATTAATTGCATTTTCCAATCACATCAATCTTGTAACCTGACCTAACGAATTCATCCATGTTTTTGTTTTCTCCCTGCTAATAATATTACTAAACTTAAATCTATGTACATAGTAGTATGCTGTGTTTGCGTGTGTGTGTGTGTGTATATATACAGATATCTAAGTAAATCACAAACATGTTCGATAAAATGACCAACAAAAAACAATTTAAAATAAAACCCAAAGAAGACAATCAAATTTAAACATTAAAACACTCAATTTAAACAACACACCACCTGTTTGACAAAACGGTCCAACTACCAAAAAACAATTTAAAAAAAAAAAAACGAAATCCCACCTTAGTACCAAAAAAAGATTCTAGGTCCCTTTAGACTGGGTGTTGAGTAAATTGCATTTTCCAATCACATCAACTTTGTGCCCTAACCTAACGAATTCAGTTAATATAGTTTCTAAAGTGATACCGGCCCAAAATGCTCCAACAAATATTAACCTAAAAAAGCTTTAAAACAGTCAATTTTAAACAACACACGCCACCTGTTCAACAAAATGGCCCAATTTTTTATTTTTTTAAATAACAACGAAATCCAACCTTAGTACCAAAAAAATTTCTAGGTGGGTTTAGACTGAGTTTGAGTAAATTGCAATTTCCAATAACATCATTTTTGTGCCGTAATAATATTAACTTAGAATCTAGATAGTCCTATGCTGTGTGTGGGTGCGTGTGTATGCATATATATATATATATGAATTTATTGCTAAAAGCTAAAAGGTTGAGTACCAATTTAGCAATTTTCCCCATTTTCCAATCACATCAATTTTGTAATCTAATAATATTAGTCAATTTAAAATGTAGATAGTACTAAGAAGTGTGTGTGTGTGTGTGTATATATATATATAGAGAGAGAGAGGGGGGGAGGTTTACGAGTTTATTGGAGGTGTTGGTGATGCGGTCGATGGATCGGAGGACTCGATGGTTCTGGTTAAACCGGTCTTTAGTTGTTGCCGGTTCGTTTTGTAGGTCTTTTACTATTAGCCTCTCTAATCTCTCCACCTCCTCGTGCCCTGCACGTGTTCCCTCCAACACCGTCGATGACATCTCTCTCTCACTAACGAGAACGAACAGTCTTAGGGCTTTTAAGTGAGTTTTGCTACTCCCAAATTTACAGGCCAATTCATCTTTTCCAAAAGAATTGAGTAATAAATTGCAAATAACACCCCCCCCCCCCAATTATTAAACTTTTGCAATTAATCGTCATTTGCTATCTTTTGATATGATCATCTTTCCGTCTCCTTAATAATTAGTCAAGTTAGGTTTTTAGCTCCGTTCCAAAATATTGGTCGATTTTGGCTTTTTAATTGAAAGCTCCCTCAAATACTCCTAATTAATGATTATCGTTTCTTGCAATTCACCAAAACCACTAGTATATTAAGGGTATATTTGAGAATTGGTATACTTATTTATTACTTCAACTATTTCTAACTAATTTTTCTGAATATTCATGAAAAACCTAATTGGACTATTTTTATGGGGCGGAGGGGGTATAACTTTATGCTCGATGATCCGTTTTTGTTGATTTTTCATTTATTTTAATCACTTGTTCAATATTCATGCATATAGAGTACATTTTTGTGGAGTGACAAGAATAAATAGTTTTTCTTACTAAAATAAGATTTTCTTATATTAAGCCTATTCTGATGGCATTTTACGGTAATTGGTAACTCATGTGTATTAACAAACTACATATATGAAACAAATAGTTTTGTAAAATGAACAAATGAATAAAAAGTTATGTCATTATAAGTATGAACTTGGGGGTTAATTGGAAAACTTTGATAGTTTATTGGGGTTAGTTGAAAGAATTATTAGTTCATGGGGGTTATTTGCAAATGACCCATAGTTCCAAAGGGTTATTTGCATTTTACCCAAAAGAATTTAACAAAAGGTCCAGTCAACCGAAATTATTTAACTAAAGGTCCAGAGTCAACCGAAATTATTTAACTAAAGATCCAGTCAACCGAAATTATTTAACTAAAGGTCCATTTATATATGACCTAATCATTTACTGCCACGCGGACAATGGTGTATGTGCGCGAAACATCTGATTATGCGGCTGCCTCCAGTAGTTTAATATATCTTCGTTTTTGTCCATCTAGTTTATATTGAAATATAAAAGGTTGTATGATTGGCAATTTCGATATTATTGAATCCCAAAATTTAATCATAGTTTCTCACAAATTTCCCACTGCTTGAAAATAAATGAGATAAAGAATAATTAAATCAAATTAATTTAATATTTCAATTGTATTAGTACATTTCTCTGAATAATCTTTTACACACTAGTAAACTAAAAATTCTTTGATTCTTCCTTCGAATAATTGTTTGATGGCTTGATCATCGACTTGTTTTAGATTGGATTGAATACTTGAATTTCTTGAAGAAACACTTGATCAAATATTGATTTGATTTCTACGGATTTAATCATAAACCCTCATTTGGAGGTAAACCTGTTTCGCATGCGCCAGGGTTCGAACCTTGGTAGTGAGCCTGGTATACTCGAGTACCAACCACTTGGACCAACCTTTTTTGCTCGAATCTTTAGAGTTTGTTATGAACTTTATTGATGTTTTTCAGCTTTGATGAATAACTTTGTAGACTTGATCTTGAGAAACGTCTGATTCGTGCCTTTGAATGCTTATTGCAAATCGAACGGTGTTTCTTGATTAAATTGGTTGATATTCTTCGACTTTGTTGAAGTAATTTGAAGATTTGGTCTTGATAAATGTCTGATTCATGGCTATTGATGTTTCATGCGGATCGAATGCTTGATTTGTTTGAGTTTCTAGATGAACTTGGTTGATGATATTCGAATTTGTTGATATAATTTAAAGTTTGATCCTGATAAACGTCTGATTCACGGATTTTGATACTTTTTGTGGATCGAACATCGGATCTTATTCAATTTGTTGATGAACTTGATGGAAACTTCGTATGTTATTCGTGACCTTCGAGGCTTCCAGGCTTGAATTCTCTTATCTGTCTAGAGTTCTTGGCCTTGTAATTGTGTCTCGAAAATGTGATGTCTCCACCTTAGTTGGAGTGAAATATTTACAGCGGTGGCTCCATAAGTTTGATCTTTTTACTGAACAGGTTGAGGACAACCCATCTTGTTTAAATGAATTACAAAAGAGTATTATATTTAAAACAACTCTTTACTTTGTAATGTATTTAATTGTTTTAGAGAAAATAAATAATTAATTTTTTGTATATTTATCATTCCTTTCTTTTTTGTATGATAATAAATATGAATTTTCTTTTTCTATTTGTCTTTAAACAATTAATATTTAATATTTTCTTTTAATTAGAAAATTAGTAATTACTTTTAGTTTTGATTTAAAATATATGTATCACATTTATAGTGGTTGTAATATTAACGTGACTACAAATACTCCATTCGAGACATTGAAATGAACAAGTCTCGATTTTTGTTTTGTTTTTGTTTTTGTTTTGACTACCATTGTATTTTGTTTAAAAAGTACTGGGAATCATATTGAGCACATCAATGTAAAAACTTTTAGCTTTTACAAAATTAAGAATATCAACCAATTTTATTTAGCTTTTATAGGTTTTTAAATTGGTTGATATTCTTCGACTTTGTTGAAGTAATTTGAAAATTGGTTGATATACTAATTCTTTTCTTTTTCTAAGCCCAAAAATTATAAAACTAAATAAAATTTGGAAAATCTAATTTTGTTAAGAGTTGTGGCAGGTATTAATGAACACGTAATTCCTTCCTATTGGTAATTTGAACGTCGTTGGTGTCATCAAACTATGATACATGCTATATTCTTAATTTTAAAATTACTCCAATTGGTCCACGTATAACAATTTTAGGCTATGTTTGATTGGACAACAAATATTTACTCGGTAAAATATTTTTCAGAAAAATTATTTTATTAGAAATTGTTTTTGCTCTATTCGTTATTGAGTGTTTGACGGTATTTGAATTTTTCATGGAATTTTTTCTGGCGAAAGGCACGTTTGCTTAAAATAAATTACTTTTAAACATTAATGAGAAAAATAATTGCTTAAAATAAGTCACTCAGTTCTTTATTACCTATAAATGACTTATACTTAATTTAATTGATAAGCCATTTTTCGCATCGTCTTTTGTAGTAAATAAATTGTTTTTACAATGAGAAAAAATTTGCTTTAAATTAGCTGCTTTTAAAAAACAATAAGAAAAAAACTTACTTAAAAGAAGTCACTTATAGCTTTTTTGTAAGTATAAATGACTTATAATTTATTTATTTTGATAACTAATGTTTTCACTTATTTTAACTTATTAGTGACTTCGAAATATAAAAAATAATTTAATTGGAAAATTTTAACTTTTGATGAATTTGATGTGTAAAAGGTAAAAAGTTCTGAATTTCCTAACTTCTATAATTTTAACACCCTGCATAAACCATTTCTGGTTTCGCCCCTGCTCAAATGAAACACTAATTAAGAGCATAATTTATTGTTTAAGGAAATATCAAGATCAACGTTTGTCGATTTAAGATAACTTAATTTTTCTAAGCTAAAAGTTAGATTAAAAATTTCTAGAATAAAGATGGAGAGAGAACCACGAAAGAAATATTAGCATATGCATTTCATTCATTTCAAATGAAATGAAATATTTACAATGTGCACTCACAACCGCAATTCTCACTTCAGCAATCGTGACTGAAACCAAAATATGACTAGCAATCGTGACTGAAACCAAAACATAATTGTTTTACACCGTAAAGAATCACATTTATTGATTAATCGCCATTTTAGCATATAGATATAGAGAGAGAAAGTGAAAAAAATCAAATATATTATTGTTGATAAAATCCCGTCAGTCAATGTACATTACTACCAAACTAATAACTTTAGCTACTTTACAAATAGGTTCTCATAATTTCTAACTACTGCGCTATTAGTAATCTGCATTATCAAAGTTACACTCTAAGAACAGAAAACACATTATTAACATACATGTAACCATTTTGGTAAATATACATTTTGAACTTTGCCAAAAAAATAAAAATGTTTTACATTTGCCGTTAATTAGACTTTGATTACATGGTGTGTGGTCTGAAGTAAATTACTCATTAAACATATCATTACCCACATCGTATTGTTGTAACTTTAAACCAAATATAGGTTCTATTTAATTAAACATTAACAGCCATTACGGTCCAAAACATTGCTAAATAGTATTCCATCCGTTCACATTTAATTGTTCACTACGAAACTATGTGCAATTTTGACTGGCTTATAAATTGTATCAAAATTGTCGAAATGAATTTTTTTTAAATATAATCATAAAATTTAACATTTGAACTATATTGTCAACTTTTGAAAATTTTCATTCCGACAATTTTGATACAAGTTCTTGGACGATCAAAATTGCACGTAGTTTCGTAGTGGACAATTAAACAGGATCGGATGAAGTAATACAACTACCACAACACAACTCAAATAAACTACATGTGGAGATTAGATAAAAGTATGGAAATGGGGTCCTCTTTTATGCTGTAATTGAGTTACATTGTACAATGTAAAGTCATTTTTACAACCATTAGATTAAAAAATTGAGGGTTAGATGATATATTTTCAATAACTAATTTAATTTTTTAATTTTTATTATACATTAGACAAATTAAGATTTAATAAATTAAAAATAAATTTTACAACACAATAAAAACTCAAATAAAAATATAGAACCCTAATGAATACTACCGTAAATTTAATTATTAATTAAATTTTTAAAAAAAATAACAATTGAATATTTAATTTTAAAAATGGCATTTTATACTATTTAATTGATTGATTGACATGGAAATGTAACAATTACACATGGGCACATGGAATCTTATATTGTTGTATAGTGAGTGGTGGCTGGTTCATGAATATCTTTTTAACGGTTTGTTTGGCTCTTACCTAACTTTTGACCTTTAGAATGTGCAAAGGAAAGAAACAAGTCTTTCTTTCTTGGAAAATATACAAAATTCACAGGGTGGTCTTCTCACTCAAATGAATAGCCATTTACTATTTCTTCACTTTACTCCTAAATTCACTACAAAATAATGTTTTCTTTAATGAAAGTCAAAAGTTGTCAAAAGCCTGTCACTAATTTAAAAAATTGTCACAAATTTGTCGCAAATTGACTAAACTGTCACAAAACCGTCACAAAAACCGTCGCTAATAACTTCGTAACAAAAAATACCGTCACTTATCCTGTCGGTATCTGAGTATTTTTTTGTAGTGATTGACTAATTTTTAATTAAAACAAGAAACAAATTTGATTTTGGTATTCAAGCGAAAGGAAAAAAGCAAAATTGCTTCATGTCTACAAAATAAACGAAAATTGTACCCTATTCAAACACCAAAATGATACGAGAAAGGTCAGAATGGCTGTAGGCGATTTAACAAAATGTACAACAATGGCTTAAGTGAAGGTGGTTTACAACGGATGAGAACCTAGAGGCAGGGATGAATAAGTACAATATAAATCTTTAGACTAAGTAACTGTTTTTACAGGGTTAAAGTGACTAATAAAAGACAAATACCGTCGTTCAAAGTGGGGAAACAGAACAACAAAGATTGTGAAAACATTGGATTAGCTAGACTCCTAACAATCTTGGGATTCAATCTCCAATATGCGAAAAATACACTTACCAATGTCCGAGTTGCTAAATTTTTTGAATTTATTCATACAATTGACTACTTAGATTTCTATTAAACTAAAAGTTGTATGGGGATGGAAATGTTCTCTCGTATAACCTAACATTTATTTCTCTTAGTATCTCCAATAAACCGTCAATGGTACAGTTTTTTCGCCACTCAAACACACTGAATTATCTCTGAAAATATCTGTACCCTCTCAATCCAATATGGTCAGGAGTAACAAGAACTTACAAATGCAGAGCTTTCCTAGTCTAACGCCCAAATTCTTTTAAAAAGTTCACACTCGCAGAATAAATGGATGGTTGAACCGCAAAATTTAAACAAAACAGACACCTATTCACACTGATCACATTTATTCTTTGTAACATATTCATTGTCGATAATCGATTAAAAATTGTCATCCACCCAGTTTGTCAAAAGTATTGCTTTAGCGACTTCACATCAACACTTTTGGATAGAAAAAAGTGTATGAAATACTACAATTTAGTGTGTATAGTTTGAAACTTGAAAATAAAACATTATAAATTTATAATTATAAAAGATGCAATTAGAAAACATTAAAATAATAATACTTCGATTTAAAATTTTAACACAATAAAGCTAAGTCATGAAAGTTTTCTCAATTAATAAATTTATAATAGTTTTGTCACTTTTATCAATTTAGTGGTTGATTTGTTAATTGAGATAAAAAGATGGAAGACTCATAGAAGATATCTCGACGTCACAAGATGTTGGAACTATTTATGCCGGTTGGATTACGAAAAGGCTTTTTATTGAAACCGGTCTCATGACGATCTGAGTTGGGGGGATTAAATATTTTGAACTTCTCTTTACTTAGAGGGCGGAAAGAAACTACTTTTCTCCTTTAAGCTATGTAAACTTCTAAGTCAAATATGTAAGGTTATATCTGATTAAAAAAAAATAAAAAAATGTAAGATTATATCTCCGCTAATCAGTCATTCTCCCCCTTCCTGCCTCATTGTCGTTTTTTGTTTCTCTTTTTCATTAGAATGGTATGCTAATAAAATATGATTTATCGTTGATTTTAGTAGTTATTTTTATTAATGAAAGATTTCTTTGAGAACTGTTTAATTTGTATAGTAAATAATTTGGTGTGTATCATCTCATAATACACATAAAAGATTCAATCATTAGTTATTTTATATTATATTTTATTGTTAACAACTTTAGATAGTGTGCATAGCCATCGCTAGAGTTTTGAATCAAAAAGTTTTAATACGTCTATCTTGAATATACAAAATTGTTTATTTCTAACCTTCGACGCTACTACATTTATACTTATTAAAAATTTTTTGGAAAAGAGTTCTTTTTGTAACTTTTATCAATTTAGTGATCCGGATCAGAGTTACAATTATCCGGATAAGTCTCATGACATTGCACATTTTGATGACTAACAGCATTCTATTGGCCCAGACAACAGTGATCCGGATCATGTGATCTGAATAATTGTTTGTCAGCAATTAGGCCGTGAATTTTTCTGAATTGAACACTATAAATATGTTATGTTTTTAGAATTATTTGTAACACCTGCCTCCGGACATAATTTCAAAAAGTAATTTTCTTTTCTTTCGCTCTTTTATTCTTTTACTCTTTTATTTTTATTTTTGCATAAGTATGCTCCCCCTCTTGTGAGCATACATAACCATTGCTGAGATTCTAGTCGCTCATCCTCTCCATACTTTGCGCACTCAAGCACAGGGGCCTTCTCACTAGCATTTTATATATAAGTATTTTTTTTTACGCAACTTTTATTATTGTTTTTAATAATAAGAGAATGTTAGTATTACTATGATGAAATGTGACAACTTCTTAAGTAGTATTGATATGTGACTTACATATATGTTAGTTTAGGACAAAAATCAAAAGATGAAAGCGCGAGCAATTTGACATAAAACTACAATAACATTTATAAGTATAATAATTCTATTTACGTGATATATGTGGACGATCTCGTACCTTAGCAGTTTATAAATTTTATTACTACGGTCGATTATACTACCCTTACTAGGTAAAAAAAAGAAGTTTTGCAATAAAAATATACACACTTTTAACCTGACCTGTAAGAGTTATTGGTAATTTAGACAATAGACCCATACTTACCCCTCCCTCTTTCTTTTTCCTTATATTTTTTCCATTGATTACTCGACGATTGTGAGATGTTTAATAAAAGTTGCATGAAAAAGAGAGACGGCGTGACCTTGAAAAACCGCGTGGCCTAATGTAAACGCAGAACTTGCAATGGGGCAAGATTATGTATTCCGTTTTAAGTTGATTATCAAAATAATATTAAGAACATCGGTTAGAGAATACCAATGGTGGGATATCATTTGATCACTGTTTGATCATTGAGAGGTAGGAACAACATGGTGGGTTAGGGTCGGGACCCGACCCGTAAACACTCAACCCGTATCCCGACCCGATTACTATTGGAAGTGGGGGGGAAATCTCGACCCCGACCCGACTTTTTCGGGATCCCGTAGGGTCGGGATAGGTTTATCCCGAATCTTCCGACCTATTTTTTTATTTTATGACAACGTCATTTTTTATTAACAATTTTCATTTGATAAGTCTAAACATGTTATTTAACACGAAACATAATCCTAGTTTAAAAATAACATTCCTAATAAATGAAAAAAGAAATTAACATGTAGTAGAAAAAATAGTGTGAAAATACAAATAATGGAGTAGATAAAAATTTTGATACATTTTTTATCAGATTCTTTTAGTACTTAGTTTTATCACACAAACAACAATTATCATACTAAATGAGATATATTATCATTATATTTTTTATAATCGGAAAATAATGATCATTTATCTTTTCTGAAGTAACAATATAACTTTTTAATTTAAGTATATTTTTTATTTTAATAGTTTCATATATTCAAAACTATATATTTATATTATACTTATCTAATTATAACTAATATATGAAACAAAAAGGATTGTAGCTCATATGGTAGAGTATTTATATTGTAGGGTAGATGTACAAGTTTCGATTCTCATCATTTACATTTGATATTAATTAATTTATATTTTAGTGTTGAAATAAAAAAATCATGTTATATAATATAAAATATAAATTAATTAAAAAATCGGGTCGGGTCGGGTCGGGACACTCGACGAAGTCAAAATTGTCACCCGATCCCGAAATTTGTCGGGTCGGGACACGGATCGGGATTTCGGAAATTTTTTCCAGCCCTAGTTGTGATATAAACATAACAAGAGAATGTTTTATAAGTCTTGAGTTTCATTATGTAATGTTTTCAATATCATTAATATAGGTAATTAAGATCACCGGAGAATTGTATTTGGTCGAACTACGTCAACAAATGTTATGTGTTCATTTGTGTTAGTACTTGTTTATTTCATATACTGGATCCGATCTCCGTTGCAACTTAGAACTTTTATATACTAAAGTTCAGTTGCAACTGAATATTACGTAACTTCATAGTATTAGGCATATACGTAGTATTTCAGAACTTATAATTTCCTTAGAAACTGAGGAGAGTGACTAGAGTTCAAATTCTTTAAACAATTCGGAGAGGAAAAAAAGCTATCATTGTTGTGGTAGAGGTGAATATCAAGTAATAGTACATAAACTTAACAAAAATATTAAGAACCTCATAAGCATTTAAAAAGACCAAAACTAAGGCAGGTTGTCATCAATAAAATCTCCGAGCAAACAAACTCTAAACTAAAAGGGTAGAAAGGTTTTACTGCAGACATAAGAGATCGAGGTAAGCCAAAAGGTCTTCGTAAATATAAGAAACTTTGAGAGAGCCCCACCTTAAAATCTTTGTAAAAAATGTTCATTTCAGAGTATTTGAGTCCGCATGTAGTCTTTACATACGATCAACGTTGATTGTTTTTTCAATCTCTCTCTAAAAGTGAGGACATTGTGTGATTTCGTTGGGCTTAGAAATTCTTTAGTATTTATTTAATTGGCCATTATGTCTAATAGTTCTGGTTCCTTTTTACAGAAAAAATAAATTAGATATAGCATATTTAAGGTAATGAAAGTTTATTGAAGTTATGTATTAGTGAAAACATATAAAAGAGAGATCCAAATACATTTAAAAAACCAATAATTTCTGATGAAACAATTCCAACTGTATTTGTGAATTCGTTGCTTATTCATTCGCCCATGTCTTCACATAATTGAACCAGACAAATAATATGTTAAGATCCTTTACAGAGAGGATCTTCTTTGACCCTACATGTTTTTATTATCACAAGATTCACAACTATCACTTTCATAACAAGAATTATATAAATAAAATAAAATAAACTATATAGATAGCTTCGACAATGATCGTGTCTCGACCCGGCATATAACCAATTATATGCATCCAAAAATGAAAAAACCATGACTTATAAGATGTGCCTTTGACACAATGTTAGGGTGTTGTTAAGTGTGAAAGAGAATATTCAATTATATACCTTTGACTCTTTGAAGGGAAGGGCGAGGTGTACTGAGGACACATATAGTTGAAGTAAATTGTACTGTATGATATGATCGATTATTTCAAAACGAAATATAGCATGTATGTGCAATACTACTGCATTTAATATAACCAAGGGCATGTAAATTCACTAATGCTTATTACTATGGCATTTTTAAATATACCTGTTACGTTGTTATTTGCTCATTCGTGGAAACTTAAGCTCAAACTGTCATTATAGACAATGTGTCAATGTTAACCAACAATGTTATAACTAGCACATCCTTACTCACATTAACAACTGTACTAAAATCAATTTCTTAATTAAGATTTCCTCTATAACACAGAATGAAACAAAATAGTTTGTATTGACTTTATAAAGTTGTAAATGCCAGTTATAGTTACTTAAATACAGTACAAAGGGAATTGTTTACCAAAAAAATAGTTCTAAACATAATTATATAGATGGTAATGCATATGGAAACGAGTGATTTGAAGAAAAATGAGGAGGACTAAGGACAATCCAAAGCAATTCTTTATATGGCAGATTTAGGAATTAAAACATATAAACATTGGGTTCATTTGGTATCAGATTTTTTGAATAAAAATCTAATTTTTAAAATCAAAAAATCAAAAAATCCAGCAAAAAGATTAATTCTGCATTTTTTGATTTTTTGGATTATTTTAACTAAAAATCTGGATTTTAAAAAGCAAAAAAATCCTAGTAACCAAACACCTATTAAAAAATATGAATTTTCAAAAATCCCAAAATCTAAAAATGCAAAAATTACCCCCAAAAATCTGATACCAAACACATCAATTGTTTTGTATTCTCTCTCACTGACGCCCCATCTTCTATATCTTCCTCGTCTCCTCTCCTTTCTCTTTCTCCGCTTTATAACTAGAAAACATATGAGTAAAAGTGGTTTTCAACAACTTTAAAAAGTAATAATATCGATTTTTAAATCCTTTGAGTTGGTTTGCGGACCGCCATTTCCACGGTCATTAAAAGTGAACCGAAACTAAAAAATGGCGGTTTTTCAATGAGTTTTGAAGGCAATTTGTAAACCGTATTCAAAAGGTTAGTGTTACGGCCGACGGATGCAACCTAACCGTCGCTAATAATGCAATCTAGACAATAATAAATTGCCCTCCATTGGGCTCGGACATATTTTATTTTCTTCCTATTTGAGTTGATTCTAACTATTTTAATTTTTTCTTACTTAATATTGGTCCATCTTCGGTTTCTCTTTTCATCCAAGTCTTGTTTTTCTATCAAATTATCGCTTTTAACAACATAGAATTAACCAACTAACGCATAAATACGTAATAATTAACCCTAAACTCGTCTAATTATGCTCGAATTAATACAAAGAAATATAACATTTTGTGGTATAATCAGAAGGTAATCAACAAAATATGAATGGAGATTTGGCCTCTTTAAAATAAAGGACAAACATCAACAGATGACCCACTCGTTTCGGTTCGGTAGAAAGAAGAGAAGTGGGTTTCAAAAGTTTCAGGTTCAAGGGTAAGCTAAGTAATGATGTTCATGAGAAATAACGGGAGGGGAAAGCTCCAAAGAAAGTCACGATGTTGTGCGAAAGGAAAATAAGCATAAAGCCATGCTTGGCAAAGCCAAAATGGATATTGAAAATCATTAAATATTCTTCAATCAACTTAAATATTTAATCCTTTATACATTGCTCTTAATACAGCAGGAGCAATAGCTACTTCCTTATTACGGGTTAACCAGAGAGCGAGGGGTAAGATTTCTTTGGTCATCTAGCCCGGCACAGTAGAAAACAAAATAACTCAACCTGAAGGAATAAAAATGGAGTGCTTCTTCTCGATTCGGAGGAAACAACAAATTAGATTTAGCATATTTAATGAGGAAAAAAGTATAGCTAGTGCCTGACGGTTTAAGGCTAAATGGCTTATTAGTATCAGAAATATCATTGACATCAAGGGGATCCATGAAGGAAATAACTTCGTGGCCACCAATATTTACTCACAAACTTCAATTAGGCAGTGTACCTTTTATAACAACTAATCTTTATGGATAGAGCTACCCACTACACAATTCTTTTGTAAGGGCAAAGCTACCCACAACAGATGCTTCTCCTTTGCACTAGAGAAACCCACAAACATATACCTGTTTTAAGGGTAGAGTTACCGGAAATCGTCTCTATCAATATCAAAGAGACACAAATGATCACTTGATCCTAACAAGTATAAACGCTTAAAGTTTCACACAAGTTGTACAATTAATAAATTTAATATTTAAACTTGTTCAAAACTTTATCTCGATTTGATCGAAAGTATGAACAACGTTGAATCACTCACTCAAATATATGTATAAAATGATTACAATTTGTCCTCACAAACTTTTATATTCTCTTTTAATAAATAAGTGTTTAATCTGATCTCTTGAGAGGGCTAGCTTGAATGAATGGTGCAAACATGTCGATGTAGAAAAGAAAAGCTCCGAATCATCGCCAAAAGTCTATATAATTTGTCTAGCGCCTTTGAAATGATGAGGGAGACTGTGTGGGTACTTCTTTTTTTTGACCTCAAGGGTTCTATTTATATCATTCATGTTCTAGCCATTTCTTGGGCTCCAAATTCTAATTTCGAAATATTCCTTCAATGTAACAAGTTGGAATAAACGTAACCCGTAAAATGCTCTAGATTTGACTCAAATTCGAATTCGCAAATCACTGATGATTTCACCCATTTAAACTTATTCTCAATCAGTATATTTAGGTTTAATGAACCTATACAAATTCAATAATGATTAAAATTGCTTCCAATTTTTTTTAAATCTTAATTGTCTAAATCTTTCTTTAATTCTTTTGATCATTTTCACATTTCTTTGATCTTCATTTATCTTCATGATCAATAATCTATGGATTGATATTGGAGGCTATATTCCTTGAATGTATTAAAGTAATAAGCATTTGATTATTTATTTTAGCAGTGTTCTAACTAGTTAGATTCCAGTTAACCGATTACATCCCTGTTCTTCGGCAATATAACATTTGAGTTAATTACTCGATTTTCTTGATAATGTTCATGTATCGGTATGTAACTATATATTGATCACAAATAAACTAGTTGAAACTATTAGTACAACGATACTTGTTATATATATAAAATTTTCGTTTGTTATCATTAAAATATAATTCAACTAAAGCTCAATAATAGATTTTAATACATTGTATATCTAAGGTTAAATACAGTTTCCTAGTTATAGTATGGTCACACTACAACAAACTTAATAATTAGAGACAATACATTACAAAAAAAATACTCAAATAGCGACGGGATTAGTGACGGTATTTTTTGTTACGACCTTATTAGCGACGATTTTTGTGACGGTTTTGTGACGGTTTTGTCAATTTGTGACAGATTTATGACAGCTTTTTAAATTAGCGACAGACTTTTGACAACTTTTGACTCTCACTAAATCAAACATTATTTTGTAGTGATATTTTCAGAAACAATCAAATTTTGTCGCTAAATGATAACTTTTCGGGACAAAAATAATCTTTTAGACACAAAAATTTAATTTTTGTCCACAAATCTAACTTTTAGTCACATAATTTGAAAAAAAAATTGTCTCCAAAAAAAATCTCATACGAATATAAGAAAACAATTAAAATTTGTCTTCAAATAATTTTTGAGATGAAATTAAATTGTCTCATTATGTCCGTATGATATTGTCTTTAGAGACAATTTTTTTTTTCAAATTATGTGTCTAAAAGTTACATTTAGGACAATTTTTTTTATTTTTGTGTCTAAAAGATTAATTGTCCCAAAAAATTACCATTTGGACACAATATTTAATTATATCTAAAAAAAAAAAGTTGTCCCTTTAAGTTTGTTATAGTGTCAGAATCATAAAAATAAAATAAAAATCATCGTAGTATATATATATTGTGCCATCTCCATTCTGAACATCACTGGGGGCCGGTTATTTTGGGTTCGGAACTTGTCATTGTGGAATTGGGGTGCCCCCACTCCCAATTTGATAAGCACTACTGTCAACCCCCGGCCTAATATAATTAATGGTGTGGTAACTAATAAAAAAATTACTTTTAATTTTGAATTAAATTTAGAATAGTTATTTTTGCGTTCACTAATATGTATTGTGTTTTTAAATATTACGCACTCTAAATTATAATGCACCGAGTTTACGATAATGTTCCTCCCCATTCTTAGTATATGTCACATGGTAGGGTATCATAATTAAGGTTCTTCAATAATGTAATATACAGAATTTGTTCCATTGCAAATAGTAAAAATTGTAATGGTGGAAAGAAAAAATAAAGTTATTAGAGTTTCCGATTTCCAAATGAAAATATTTAAGAGATGCACAACACGAGCACGTATTTTAAGTTTTTTTGTTTTGTTTTTGTTTTGAAAGGGAGCACTTATTTTAAGTTTATAAAACATGTATTCAGATGCAACATTTTACAAGTAAATAATGACATCATGATGCCTAATGTTAGGGTATGTGATAGGCCAACGTAGCCTAACTCTGGCGACTTTCTGTTGCATTAACCAACCAATTTTGCCCAAATTTCTTTTCTGATGAATAATATCAAGACATAAATTAATCCTAAATGTAAACAAAAACTTAGTAGCGACCGCATCGGTTCCTTTATATCATCAATTTACCTTATTTAATATGAGTAGATTGTTCTAAAATTATACACGCATCGGTTTTTTTATCAATTATAAAAGGTTGTTTGTTTAGAATATTATGTAATGAGATGAGATTGTGAATACATATGGGTCCACATATGTTGTGTTTGTTTGAGTTTGTAATGGTGGGATTAGTAGTAGACATTGCATTAGAAATGAAGTAAAATAGTGTATTTCTAATACCCACCAAGGGTGGTATTGCTTTATTTAGTTCATACTCTTTCTTAGAAATGACCAAAATACCCTTGGTTACATTTCCAATACTATTATTTGCTCATATTAGAAAGTACTGTAGTATTATAATCATAGTAGGTGACGAAGCCATAATTTATTCCTCTTTAATAATATATTTAGTATTATAATCCTTTATTTAAATATTATTTGAAATTATATATATTATGTAATTATAATTATAATTATATAAATATATTTATATGTATAATATATGATATATATATATATATATATTTATGTATTTTGCTAGTTAATTGTTATGGATATAAAGGTAAATTTGTAAAATAGTACAACCGTAATAAAAAGTAAACAAACACTTCATTGGTATTTCATGTATATACTGTTAATCCGGCCTTCATTTGTTATCCCGTCATAATCCGAATGTATTGCTAGTCTCATTACTACTAATTCCGGAACCAAACGAGACCTAAATATACATGAACTCAAATATATCCCAAATATAAGTGATTAAGATGTTTCATTATAATTAAAATAATAATTTATCTCTCTTATTTTTATCTTATTCTCTCTTATTTATTTATAATTTTCACATCTAAATTAATAAAATAATAAAAAGATGAGTTATATAGTTGTGATAGAGAAATTGATAAAAAAACTGATAATTTGTATAAACCAAAACGTTTACTTATAAGTTGTAAAAATGTCTGTTTTACTTTAAATATGAGGAACCGTCTAAGTTATTTAACTTGCTTGCTCTAGTAAATTAATTTGGGTTGAAAAAAATTGAAAGAAGTATATTAAAATATAATAATATTTAGTTATTATAATAAATTTGATAGAAAATCTGAAAAATGTATAAAGTTAAACTGTTATTTTAAAAATATAAAAATAATGTTAATTATATTAAATATGATAAACCGGTGGTTGAGAAGCTCAGACCATAGGTGCCATAATCGTTTTGTAATAAATATTAACATTTTAAAAGTTACATCATGCCTGATGTCACAGGGTTGCATGACAAGTGACAATATATTATTTATAAGATTATATATTTTGCAGTCAAAAGTTAATGACCTTTGTGTGTATGTAAGGTTTTAAAATACAATAAAATAAATAAAATATCGGTCCATTGGTGGTTCATAATGGGTTTTGCTTCAAAATTTGTTTAATACTAGTCAACGTTCGATAATAGATACAGTATGACCCATGGTTTCAAACTTTCAGTTTGTGCATATTTGTACAACTTACAAGAAAGTAAACATAATTATGTTTTAAATTAATTACTAGTAGTTTAATAATCTATACACATGCTGCAGAATTATGTGGGAACAAGTTTTATCTCCACTGAATACATATTAGTATTATTAATAATATATCGAAGTTCAACTTTCCACTTTAATAACGAGAAAACTGGCCAACAGTCCCGAACTAGAATGAGATAAATTAGTACGTAAATTTATATTAGGAAGACGAAACAAAAATAAATCTGTTACAGTTGGCCGCATAAACTCACAACCCTGCAAGTGGGATCCTCTTTTACAGTTTGGGAGCATATGATATATATTAATATATATATATATATATCTACTTACTACTATGTATATACAATATATTACCAGTTTCGTCATTCCTGCCGTGCATTGGGTCAACTCTATATACCCACCAAACCTGCCTACTCTTACTGTGAGCAACTACATTGAATTAACTAAATGCAAATCCAATCATTAAGCATTTGAAGGCATTTCACGCTAAGAATATTGATTGTGCATATGTGCTCATAAGTAAAGTCAAATAAGTCTGTCTACATTTATATTAATTATAATAATATTATATTGTTATAAAAATATAAAAAATAAAAACTAATAAAACTATTTATCATTTTTTTTTTAAATCTTAAATTATATTTTTTTTATTATCCACATATTTAATTATATCATAAATATACATTTTTTATATTTTTATTGCATTACGCGCCGCACAAGCAACACATGTGGCACGATTACTAGAGTAACAAATGTTTGGGTTTGCAAAAATCACATCATTTTTTGTTCAGGCAATAACTGATTATACTGGCCTCGTGTATGCAACACATTATGTCGGACCATATGTTGATTATTTTGCGTTAACTTTTTTCATCTGTAATAACACAAGTAGAGTAGATAAACAATTGTCATACCAAAATAACTAGCTGATAAAGACACAAACAAATAGTAAATAATAGAAATCGAATACAAAAATTAAATAATATTATACTTGTACCCGAGGGAAAACCTATGCAATCCATGAGGATGGGGTAATCAGGAGGCAACTCTGCACACGGTCTAACAGACTGTACCCTAGTCATTGTCCATATCTCAAGTAATATCACCGCACCACTTATTCTTTCAGCTTTACCCTGAACCAACTTGCACGGATTGGCTTTCAACCAAGCCAGTAGAGTTGATTATCAACTATATTCTGCACACGTATCGAAATCCTCAAAAAATGGTAAAAAACACAGTGCAATCCGATCACTGCTCTTATGAGAAAAAAACATGTGCATGGAGCAATAATAACATGCATGGCAGTCCTATACTGCTATAACAAACTCTCCTCAATAGGGTCGGCGGGTAAAGTCGTAAAATTTTCTCTCAACCAACTAAGTCTAACTGTTAAAGCATTTTTATCAACATGATTATCACCGGGTCTTCTACCCAACCGGCTCTGCACCAAATCCAACATGTTAGTTTTATTATCATTATTCTCCGACCGGGTTAGAGCATGACTATTTACTCTCATTCACAACATAATTTCTATATTTTGTAAAGATATCCCCAACTCGCCACCGTAAAAATATAATGTGTGTCTCATCACGCCAGATGTCCAGTAATGTTGTAAGCAAGCCTCGATCTATAGTGTAATTATATGACATAGACACCGTAGTAGCTAGCATTCTCTAATCATATTTTGCACTATCGTTGGATGCGTCGCAATCTGCCAACTATAATTGTACACCCGTATTTTGTTCGCATCCATTCTCCCTACATCTCTCCCAGCGGCCCAAATCTTTTCTGAGCGATTATCGGCCTATTATAAAATCCCCGTCTTGCCTTTAATACGTGGACCTGTGTCACCGATGGATAACCTAAATGAAAAATGGATATCAAACTAAACAATTAGGCAAAAGTGTAAAAAAATATACGAAAAGGTAGTTAGTGTAAGAAAGAATAGCCCCTTGTATCAACAATGTGCAAATTTACTTTTGGTTTAAAAATATGGGTGATGATGCTTATAATAAGTAGGCTTTTGAAGGTTTTACTTATATTTCCTTATAGCATAAGTTTTTACTTTTTAAAGAAACACCAAACAACTTAGTTACTTATAAGTAAAAAGTAATAATAAGTATAATTTATTTGGTTTACTAAACAAGGCCATTGTTCTAATCCAAACAATATCTATAATACCAACAAACTAAACAATCTAAATCAACACATTTTCCTAAAAACCCTTAATTTGCCAAACGATTATATATGAACAACTATTTTTATTTTTTCCCAATCAAAATAAGATAAAGTATCTACAAAACTAATGGTAACTAAACAATTACTAATAATGATCTAATTAAATCAACAAATTAACATAAAAACCATAATTGTATAAAACGGGTAAATATAAAAAACCCTAACTTTTTCCAATTTATCACAATCCAAACAAGATTAATAATATACACAATCAAAGTCAACTAAACAATTAGTAATTATCATACAAATCAACAAATTTTACTAAAACTCCTAATTTGCCAAACGGGGTACATATGAACAAACCCCCTGTTTTTTTTTTCCAATTTATCACAATACAAACAAGATAAATAATATACACAATTAATGGCAACTAAACAATTAGTATAAATCAACAAATTTGCATCAAAAACCTAATTTGTATAAAATAGGTAAAATATGAAAAAAGATAACTTTTCAAATTTATCATAATCGAAACCAGATAAATAATATACACAATCAAATGCAACTAAACAATTAGTGATAGTTATCTAAATCAATAAATTTGCATAAAAATCCTAATTTTAATAAAACGGGGAAAATATATATATAATCCCTAACTTTTTTTAATAAATATAACCAATTAATAATTAAAAAAATTGGGCATAATTTATTAGTTTCTATGATTTATCCATAAATTACAAATTTAAACTATATAAAATAGAGAATAAATAAGTGAATAAAGAAATAACTTGAATTGAAGCAAGAAATAAGAAATTTGGTTAAATCGGAGTAAAAAACGAATTAGGGACGAAATTTGGGACATACAGTTAGTTTTTTTGTTGATGGGACGAATTGGGGGTTTTTTGAAAGTGTGTAATTGTTTGAGGAAAAGGGGATTATTCTGTTTTTACGAAGCATGGACATTTATGTAATTTTACATGCAAACCGTAAATCAGGTCTACGAACCGTAGATTTGACTTACGGTTTGACTCTCTCGTAAAAAAAATACGGTTTGTACGTGAAATAAGATTATTTGTAATGAAAAAATCCGGCATCTATAAAGATAGACGAGTTTAAGAGAAAATGCATATTTTTTCTACAAAATAAGGGCAAAATAGTCTTTTAGTTACTGAATGACCGTTTCCGACGTTAATTTGGGTCTGATTTACCATCATATCACTAAATCAACCCAATTATATAATTGTAGCATACTAAATCAAAATTTTTGAAAACTTGAATTATTAATTGAATTAAACTCCTACCACAACTAGTATATAAGGACCAACCACGAAGTCTATGAATTGTACAATATTGATACAAAAGTAAATAAAACTCCTACCCACGAATTATATGGATTGTACAAGTGGAATAACCATAATAGTTAGGGATGGGTACGGATCGGTGAATTTTTGAATTTCAATCAACCCAATTCATTTAAAGCGGTTTGCTTGTGAGTTGGGTTTGCCGGTTTTGCATTTTGGCCTTAAAATTATAAAGAGTACAAATTTAACCCTAAAAATAATAAAACTCGAAAAAAAAACTTAAATATTAAAAATTCTCAAAACAACACATAGTATCATACAAGACTAATATTTTGACAGAATATTTTTGATTCATGCCCCACCGCTAAACAAATGTCGAAACGAGCAAATAAAAATTTAAACGTGTAACTTAAAACCCTAAAATATAAATAAAAATTTAAACGTGTAACTTAAAACCCTAAAATATCAAAACAAGTTAAATTTGTAAATTAAAAGATAATGCATATTGAAATCTTAAAACTATATGTGTTTGATCGATCACAACATTGGACTTTAAACCTCCGACCATAACTATTATTCGGATTCCGAATTAGAAAAGGAAAAAAATGCATAAAAAACTATGTTAGTACTCTCAACGGGTCACATAACATTTACAAAATATAAATTATAACCAATTCCATTATTTACTTTTTTAATCTCGTATTCGAGAATATTAAGTACTTATGTTTTTTTTAAGCAAAAGAGGCATTTCATTCATTAATAAGTAGTTATTTTAGCACTCTTCGTGTATGGTAACTATTATTATTATAGTGATAATGTAACTTTAGAGAAGTAACATGTAATTAAATTTCTAATTAAGAACGCTTGTGGGTTGAGGTGTGGGGGGACAGGGTGATAAGTTATAATGGTTATATGTTTATTAGATATATTAATTAGTTTATATTTTTTTACGCTTTAACGGTTTGATCTGCTGTTTAAAAATTATAACACAAACCAACCCGCATATACTAAGTACAGTTTGGTTTGGGTTCCTAGTTTTGATTTGGTGGGGTTTTATTTTTCACCCCTAATAACAGTTACGGCTCTATAAAAAAGCAAGCAGTAACCCCAAACCTAGCGGCGGCATTTTGGTAGAATAGTTGTAAATTGTAATAATTTATTTAATTTTAAATCTAAATTGTAATAATAAAATGAGGTGGGCTTAATACACTACATAATTTCTGAAAAAACGCACAGATCGTAGATTAAATCTACGGTCTACAGTGATTCACTGTAAAACGTAGATTTAATCTACGGTCTACAGTGATTCACTGTAAACCGTAGATTTAATCTACGGTTTACAGCGTTTTTAAAAATTTACACATTAAAAATTAAAATTAAAATTCTAATAATTAAAATTAAAATACTGAATATTTTTTTCAAATTAAACATGATTTTTTTTTTAATAAAAAAACTAAAAATGCCTTATTTTTAAAATTTTACATATTATAAATTACCAATATTCTAACAATCTCTCAAAATAAACACAAAATTTACACAAATTTACACAAAAAAAGTTGATTTGATAAATTTTATGTTTTTGGTTCATGTTATATTTTTGTCAAGTGTATAAGTTGATATTTATTGAATCATTAACTAAATCGTCAATTAAAACAGTTAAGACTGTTTTTTTAAAAGTTCAGACTGTTTAAAAGTTCAGACTGTTTTTCATATAAAAGTTCAGACTGTTTTTCATATATATATATAAAAGTTCAGACTGTTTTTCATATATATATATAAAAGTTCAGACTGTTTTATATATATATATATAAAAGTTCAGACTGTTTTTATATATATATATATATATAAAAGTTCAGACTGTTTTTCATATATATATATATAAAAGTTCAGACTGTTTTATATATATATATATATAAAAGTTCAGACTGTTTTTTATATATATATATAAAAGTTCAGACTATTTTTTTTTTTTTTAAAGCAAAAAACTGCTGTAAACCGTAGATTAATCTACGATTTACAGGTCTTAAAAGAATTTTTGCTGTATAAACAGCCAACCTCTAATAAAATACTACTACACCAACTAGCAAAAAACTGTGAGCTATATATATATATATATATATATATAATCCCACCAACCCCCAGTAGCGGTTGTCGCGTGCCGCATACGCTCTCCTACCAAAACACTAATTATACACGTGGCATTTTGCCAGATATCATCCACACTTCTTATCTCTCTCTCTCTCTCTCTCTCTCTTTCTATATATATATCGATACAACCTTTCTAATCCCTCGCCGAGGTCCAAACACAAATACACTCTCTCCTCTCTATCTATATATATATCTCTCTCCCTCCCTATATATTTATATATATATATATATATATATATAAATATAAATTTATAAATATAGCGCTTAAATAGCTCTGTGCCAGGCACAAACAAAACACTTCTCAATTTACCTGAAAACTAATCCAATCCGATTCCGAATTTATTAATTATAATACTCGTATTGCTATTTATTATTATACCAATATAATAAGTCATTAGACGAAACCAAACACTTCTCCCACTTCCAATTCACCTCAATTCCAATTCCAATTCCAATTTCAATTCGGGATATAATTATAAAAATACAACAATTATAAATAAAAAGGGAGAGGAAGGATAGCCCAGATCTGAGGAAAACATGGCGTGTTTATCGTCGTGTTCGAGCTCTGTTGTTGTTAACAACAACAGAGGCTCGGGGATGATAGTGAACAATCAGTTGAAGGTGAGGCGGGTCGGGGTCGTTTCTAGAGGGAGAAGCTGGGCTGTGCGATCATCGGTCGGGTTGAGGTTGGATAGGCAACAGCTGCAGCAGCATATGTGGAGATCGGATGGTTTGTTACGGACACCAAAGCTGACGAGAGGGAGGGAGAGGGTGGTGGTGAGGTCGTCGATGTCTCAAATACCTGATAAGCCGCTTGGTTTGTATGATCCGCGGTTTGATAAGGACTCTTGTGGGGTCGGGTTTGTTGCGGAGCTCAATGGTCAACCAACCCGCAATACTGTATTTATCTTATTCCTTATTTATTTGTTTGTTTGTTTGCTTACTACTGTGTGTGTATATATATATAGTACTCATCGTACCGGTACGTAATGCAATAAAAATATAGAAAATATGTATAATTATGATATACATATGTGGATAATAAAAAAAACATGTTTTAAGATTTAAAAGAATGGTATTAAAAAGTGATAAATAATTTTATTAGTTTTTACTTTTTATATTTTTATGGTAGTATGATATTATTATAATTAATATAAAGGTTTAGAGGTATTTTTAGAAAAAAATGGTTAAATTGGTAAGCCTCATTTCACTTGGGTTTGATTTATTATAATAGAATGATATATATGTTGTATTCTATTTCTTATTTGTTTATTTACTACTTTATATATATATTCCCTCTGTCTCTATATAATTGTCTTTTATGAAACTACTAGTAATTTGACTAGCAAAAATCTCGAATTTAACTTGAGAAATCTAAATTTTTAGAAGCTACTCTTATGGTTTAACGTTTAAACTATGTGATTATATTTTTGAAATTTCGATTCCAACAACTTAGATATTAGATTTTTGCTAGTAAAAGTGCATGTTGTTTCATAAAAGTCAATTATTTAGGGGTGGAGAGAATATATATATATATATATATATGTGTGTGTGTGTGTGTGTGTGTGCAGGGGCGTAATCAAGATAATTTGGGGAGGGGCGTGGTGTAAAAAATATGTCGAATAGAAGATAAAATAAATAGGGTCTAATAAAAAAATAAAGATTTTTTTCTATGTTTAACGTATCATAAAATAAATATGAAGTTAAAGACAAATGGTATTGGGCAATAAAATAATTTTTTTAGTAATCTTGTTTGGCAGAATACAATGGTCACTTACGAAATTTGTTAATTTAAAGGTAAAAAACAGATTTTTTTTAAAAAAATCACCTAAAATGATTTGAACTCCTAACATTCCACTACATTAAAACCAATTTCACCACTACACCAACATATCTTTTGTTTAATTAGAGTGTTTAATTAGAGGTACCGTTAATATATATGTTTTAGAAAAACTTAAACTACACGTAAAAAAAAAAATTAAAAATCGCCCCAGCTACCCCCGGTCCGCCCCAGTGTGTGTGTCCAATATTTCTTTTTTAATTCCCGAAAAAAAACAAAAACAAAGGTTAATATGCTTTTATGTCAAAATTATGTAATTAAAATTAATTATTATCAATGATGCCAATTTAGAACAAAATATTTGACCAGTCAAAGAGACCAGGGGGCATGATTTTAGAGTTTTGACTTTAAAATTTCATATGTAAAAACAATAGTAAAAGAAAAAAGCATACGGCCTAACTCTAGAGAAATATGTTAATTGTTATTTAATTTGCTTTTTGCTTATTTCATATTTTTTTTGGGGGGTGAACATTGGCTAATTGTAAAATTCACGTGTTTATATATAATATAAAATAGGTGACAGATGCAGTGGAGATGTTGGTGAGAATGACACACAGGGGAGCATGTGGGTGTGAGACAAATACTGGTGATGGGGCTGGCATATTAGTGGCTCTTCCTCACCAATTCTACCAACAGGTTTCTTTCTATTTCTCTTTATTTTCATTCTATCATTACTTGTTAAACTTTGTTTTTCTTTTGTCTTTTTCCTGTTTTGTGTCATTATTAGGAATGGTTTCTATTTAATTTTAGAAATTGCCTTCTTCTTTTTGTCCTGTATGATGACAGTTAATCTGGTGGAGGAACTAAAGTCGTTGATTATTTTTATTTTTTTGGAAAAAATTACTCCTTTTTAAATTTGAAATGGCCATAAAGAATTTTGTATCGCTGATATTAAAAACGGTGATATTTTTGTGTGTCTGTGTGTGTTTGTTTTGGAGTTATTTGAGTGCTATTGAGTCATAGTTTCATTATGCAAAAAGGTAGTTTTGGGTAGGAAATATGGCCAATCGTTCTTCTACCAATCACAATACTTTAGTGTTTTAAGAAATTCAAGGTGGCGATGCGAGGTTTAGAGCTCAGATAACATTAAAAATTGATTTATTTATACTTTGATGTGTGTGCTCGCGATTGTTTTGGTGCTCTCCAGTCTATCTTTGTTTATGAAGCTTGTATGTCTTTATGATCTTGGTAAAGAGACTGTTATTTTTGTGATGAAATTAAATTGTTAGACTATTTAGTGGAAACTGTTGCTCTTTTTGAAAGTTCCTCATAACAATAAGGAATTTATAGCTTGGATGTTAAAATAGTTAATGTGCCTATAATTGTAACCAGGTGGCGAAAGAAGCTGGCTTTGCGTTACCAGCACCTGGGGAGTATGCTGTGGGAATGTTCTTCTTGCCCACGTCAGATAATCGAAGGGAGCAAAGTAAAATTGTATTCACAAAGGTTTGTTGCGAACCACAATCCCGTCATCTGCTTATGCTGTCTATATAATCCAGCTTGTAAATTACCAATATTCCTGTATCTGTGCTTAATTAAATACATATGGTTGTATTTTAGGTTGCCGAGTCCCTTGGACATACAGTTCTCCATTGGCGATCTGTTCCAACTGATAATTCTGGGTTGGGAAAGTCTGCTCTGCAAACTGAGCCTGTTATCGAGCAAGTATTCCTCACACCTACTACTAGATCAAAAGTAGATTTCGAGCAACAGGTATTTTCTATGGTTTGCTATTATTGTGGATTATTATTAGTTCTGCTTATGAATCTAAGGATTGATTTTGACAAAATATGCATAATTTCATGACAGCTGTATATATTAAGGAGGGTTTCTATGGTAGCAATTCGAGCTGCTTTGAACCTCCAGCATGGCGGTGTAAAGGACTTTTATATATGTTCACTGTCATCAAGGTTGGTTCTAATAGTCAATATTTATTAAAGCAAATATCTCTTTGTTGAGATTCACTTATAAGCAAGTATACTTTTCCTTCGTCTTATTTCAGGACTGTGGTCTACAAAGGCCAGCTTAAGCCCGACCAATTGATGAATTACTATTACTCAGACCTAGGTGATGAAAGGTTTACGAGCTACATGGCACTGGTAATTATTTTCTCTATTCACTTTTTTCTTATTTGTCCACTGACCACGTATAACAAACTGCATAGGACCAACCCCCAGTTAGACTCGAAGAGATGCAAGGTTGAGGAACGACTTCCGAGGCATCGAAGTTGAAAAATGATCATACTGTAACAATAATCATGGTTGTGCTTGTATATACCGTACTTGATAATTATAAGAATCTGCTCTGAGACTTTTTATTTCTTTTATTGGTCACAGATACACTCGCGGTTCTCGACAAACACGTTTCCCAGCTGGGACAGGGCCCAGCCTATGCGTGTTTTGGGTCATAATGGAGAAATCAACACGCTTAGGGGGAATGTCAACTGGTATGTTAAGAGTAAAGAAGTCTTCTAGTTATTTCAGACATGTGTATTATTTATCTTTTAGAATGTTTTTGTTTAAGCCATTCATTAATTGTTTTAATTAAACTCAGGATGAGAGCACGGGAGGGTCTTCTCAAGTGTAAAGAGCTAGGTCTGTCGAAGAATGAGATGAAGAAGCTTTTGCCCATTGTAGATGCAAGTTCTTCTGATTCTGGTTTGATTCTATTCTATGCTCTCACTACAAGGGCATTTTTCTTTTTTGTAAGTTGCTGTTAATGGCCTTATTTCTTTTGGTAGGTGCTTTTGATGGTGTTCTCGAGCTTTTGGTACGAGCTGGCAGAAGCCTTCCGGAAGCTGTCATGATGATGATTCCTGAAGCCTGGCAGAACGATAAAAATATTGATCCCAGCCGGAAAGCCTTGTATGAATACAATTCTGCCTTGATGGAACCATGGGATGGACCTGCTCTAATTTCATGTGAGAATTCTTATAATTCTTTTCCCCTACGTAAATTTAGGCCTTCTTTGTTGATTCTAAATTGAGAGTCTGCTTGGCTGCAACTTTAAAGCAAAAAACATTAGCTTTTCTGGCCTAAAGATTCTTTCAAGATCGTCAAAAGTCCGGCATTTTCTTTTAAAAATGCCAAAAATAATAACGAAAGCAAAAAAAAAGTCAG